>CM056741.1:130242208-131522622 GCA_029851415.1 Eretmocerus hayati | reverse complement strand
ATAGCCGAGGGTGCTGACTGGTAATAAATTTTCTGGGCATCATCAATGGTACATAACCACTTGGTCTAAGGCTCTGTGAAGTTTCGGGTCCATTGGAACATGCTACAACCCACAGTGGCGTCATAACTGGGCAGATAACTGCTCAAAGCTCGATTTTGCCCTCTTTTGAGCCCCATAGCCGAGGATGCTGACTGGTAATAAAATCTTTGGGCATCATCGATGGTACATAACCACTCGATCTGAGAATCTGTAGAGATTCGGGTCCATTGGAACATGCTACAACCCACAGTGGCGTCATAACTGGGCAGATAACTGCTGAAAGCTCGATTTTTCCCTGTTTCGGGCCTCATAGCCGAGGGTGCTGACTGGTAATGAATTCTATGGGCATCAGAGGTAGTACGTGGCTACTTGATCTAGGGTTCTGTAGAGTTTCGGGTCCATTGGATCATCTTACAACCCACGGTGGCGTCATAACTGCGCGGATAACAGCCCAAAGCTCGATTTCGCCCTCTTTTGGGCCCCATAGCCGAGGGTGCTGACTGGTAATAAATTTTCTGGGCATCATCATCGGTACATTACCACTTGATCTAAGGTTCTGTGAAGTTTCGGGTCCATTGGAACCATGCTACAACCCACAGTGGCGTCATAACTGGGCAGATAACTGCTCAAAGCTCGATTTTTCCCTCTTTTGAGCCCCATAGCCGAGGGTGCTGACTGGTAATAAAATCTCTAGACATCATCAATGGTACATAACCACTCGATCTGAGGTTCTGTAGAGATTCGGGTCCATTGGAACATCCTACAACCCACAGTGGCGTCATAACTGCGCGGATAACTGCCCAAAGCTCGTTTTCGCCCTGTTTCGGGCCCCATAGCCGAGGGTGCTGACTGGTAATAGATTTTTTGGGCATCATCAATGGTACATAACCACTTGATCTAAGGTTCTGTGAAGTTTCGGGTCCATTGGAACATGCTACAACCCACAGTGGAGTCATAACTGGGCAGATAACTGCTCAAAGCTCGATTTTGCCCTCTTTTGAGCCCCATAGCCGAGGGTGCTGACTGGTAATAAAATCTCTAGACATCATCAATGGTACATAACCACTCGATCTGAGGTTCTGTGGAGATTCGAGTCCATTGGAACATGCTACAACCCACAGTGGCGTCATAAGTGGGCAGATAACTGCTGAAAGCTCGATTTTTCCCTGTTTCGGGCCTCATAGCCGAGGGTGCTGACTGGTAATGAATTCTATGGGCATCAGAGGTAGTACGTGGCTACTTGATCTAGGGTTCTGTAGAGTTTCGGGTCCATTGGATCATCTTACAACCCACAGTGGCGTCATCAATGCAAGGATAACTGCCCAAAGCTCGATTTTGCCCTCTTTCGGGCCCCATAGCCGAGGGTGCTGACTGGTAATAAATTTTCTGGGCATCATCAATGGTACATAACCACTTGGTCTAAGGCTCTGTGAAGTTTCGGGTCCATTGGAACATGCTACAACCCACAGTGGCGTCATAACTGGGCAGATAACTGCTCAAAGCTCGATTTTGCCCTCTTTTGAGCCCCATAGCCGAGGGTGCTGACTGGTAATAAGAACTCTAGACATCATCAATGGTACATAACCACTCGATTTGAGGTTCTGTAGAAATTCGGGTCCATTGGAACATGCTACAACCCACAGTGGCGTCATCACTGCACGGATAACTGCTCAAAGCTCGATTTTGCCCTCTTATGAGCCCCATAGCCGAGGGTGCTGACTGGTAATAAAATCTCTGGGCATCATCAATGGTATATAACCACTCGATCTGAGGTTCTGTAGAGATTCGGGTCCATTGGAACATGCTACAACCCACAGTGGCGTCATCACTGCACGGATAACTGCCCAAAGCTCGATTTTGCCCTCTTTTGAGCCCCATAGCCGAGGGTGCTGACTGGTAATAAAATCTCTAGACATCATCAATGGTACATAACCACTCGATTTGAGGTTCTGTAGAAATTCGGGTCCAATGGAACATCCTACAACCCACAGTGGCGTCATAACTGCGCGGATAACTGCCCAAAGCTCGTTTTCGCCCTGTTTCGGGCCCCATAGCTGAGGGTGCTGACTGGTAATAAATTTTCTGAGCATCATCAATGGTACATAACCTTTTGGTCTAAGGTTCTGCGAAGTTTCGGGTCAATTGGAACATGCTACAAACCACAGTGGCGTCATAACTGGGCAGATAACTGCTCAAAGCTGGATTTTGCCCTCTTTTGAGCCCCATAGCCGAGGGTGCTGACTGGTAATGAAATCTCTGGGCATCATCGATGGTACATAACCACTCGATCTGAGGTTCTGTAGAGATTCGGGTCCATTGGAACATGCTACAACCCACAGTGGCGTCATCACTGCACGGATAACTGCTCAAAGCTCGATTTTGCCCTCTTATGAGCCCCATAGCCGAGGGTGCTGACTGGTAATAAAATCTCTGGGCATCATCAATGGTATATAACCACTCGATCTGAGGTTCTGTAGAGATTCGGGTCCATTGGAACATGCTACAACCCACAGTGGCGTCATCACTGCACGGATAACTGCCCAAAGCTCGATTTTGCCCTCTTTTGAGCCCCATAGCCGAGGGTGCTGACTGGTAATAAAATCTCTAGACATCATCAATGGTACATAACCACTCGATCTGAGGTTCTGTAGAGTTTCGGGTCCATTGGAACATGCTACAACCCACAATGGCGTCATAACTGGGCAGATAACTGCTCAAAGCTCGATTTTTCCCTGTTCCGGGCCTCATAGCCGAGGGTGCTGACTGGGAATGAATTCTCTGGGCATCAGAGGGAGTACGTGGCTACTTGATCTAGGGTTCTGTAGAGTTTCGGGTCCATTGGATCATCTTACAAACCACAGTGGCGTCATAACTGCGCGGATAACTGCCCAAAGCTCGATTTCGCCCTCTTTTGGGCCGCATAGCCGAGGGTGCTGACTGGTAATAAATTTTCTGGGCATCATCATCGGTACATAACCACTCGATCTGAGGTTCTGTAGAGATTCGGCTCCATTGGAACATGCTACAACCCAAAGTGGCGTCATAACTGGGCAGATAACTGCTCAAAGCTCGATTTTTCCCTCTATTGAGCCCCATAGCCGAGGGTGCTGATTGGTAATGAAATCCCTAGACATCATCAATGGTACATAACCACTCGATCTGAGGTTCTGTAGAGATTCGGGTCCATTGGAACATGCTACAACCCACAGTGGCGTCATAACTGGGCAGATAACTGCTGAAAGCTCGAATTTTCCCTCTTTCGGGCCTCATAGCCGAGGGTGCTGACTCGTAATGAATTCTCTGGGCATCAGACGGAGTACGTGGCTACTTGATCTAGGGTTCTGTAGAGTTTCGGGTCCATTGGATCATCTTACAACCCACGGTGGCGTCATAACTGCGCGGATAACTGCCCAAAGCTCGATTTCGCCCTCTTTTGGGCCCCATAGCCGAGGGTGCTGACTGGTAATAAATTTTCTGGGCATCATCATCGGTACACTACCACTTGATCTAAGGTTCTGTGAAGTTTCGGGTCCATTGGAACATGCTACAACCCACAGTGGCGTCATAACTGGACAGATAACTGCTCAAAGCTCGATTTTTCCCTCTTTTGAGCCCCATAGCCGAGGGTGCTGACTGGTAATAAAATCTCTAGACATCATCAATGGTACATAACCACTCGATCTGAGGTTCTGTAGAGATTCGGGTCCATTGGAACATCCTACAACCCACAGTGGCGTCATAACTGCGCGGATAACTGCCCAAAGCTCGTTTTCGCCCTGTTTCGGGCCCCATAGCCGAGGGTGCTGACTGGTAATAGATTTTTTGGGCATCATCAATGGTACATAACCACTTGATCTAAGGTTCTGTGAAGTTTCGGGTCCATTGGAACATGCTACAACCCACAGTGGCGTCATAACTGGGCAGATAACTGCTCAAAGCTCGATTTTGCCCTCTTTTGAGCCCCATAGCCGAGGGTGCTGACTGGTAATAAAATCTCTAGACATCATCAATGGTACATAACCACTCGATCTGAGGTTCTGTAGAGATTCGGGTCCATTGGAACATGCTACAACCCACAGTGGCGTCATCACTGCACGGATAACTGCTCAAAGCTCGATTTTGCCCTCTTATGAGCCCCATAGCCGAGGGTGCTGACTGGTAATAAAATCTCTGGGCATCATCAATGGTATATAACCACTCGATCTGAGGTTCTGTAGAGATTCGGGTCCATTGGAACATGCTACAACCCACAGTGGCGTCATCACTGCACGGATAACTGCCCAAAGCTCGATTTTGCCCTCTTCTGAGCCCCATAGCCGAGGGTGCTGACTGGTAATAAAATCTCTAGACATCATCAATGGTACATAACCACTCGATCTGAGGTTCTGTAGAGATTCGGGTCCATTGGAACATGCTACAACCCACAGTGGCGTCATAACTGGGCAGATAACTGCAGAATGCTCGAATTTTCCCTCTTTCGGGCCTCATAGCCGAGGGTGCTGACTCGTAATGAATTCTCTGGGCATCAGACGGAGTACGTGGCTACTTGATCTAAGGTTCTGTGAAGTTTCGGGTCCATTGGAACGTGCTACAACCCAAAGTGGCGTCATAACTGGGCAGATAACTGCTCAAAGCTCGATTTTTCCCTCTTTTGAGCCCCATAGCCGAGGGTGCTGACTGGTAATAAAATCTCTAGACATCATCAATGGTACATAACCACTCGATCTGAGGTTCTGTAGAGATTCGGGTCCATTGGAACATCCTACAACCCACAGTGGCGTCATAACTGCGCGGATAACTGCCCAAAGCTCGTTTTCGCCCTGTTTCGGGCCCCATAGCCGAGGGTGCTGACTGGTAATAGATTTTTTGGGCATCATCAATGGTACATAACCACTTGATCTAAGGTTCTGTGAAGTTTCGGGTCCATTGGAACATGCTACAACCCACAGTGGCGTCATAACTGGGCAGATAACTGCTCAAAGCTCGATTTTGCCCTCTTTTGAGCCCCATAGCCGAGGGTGCTGACTGGTAATAAAATCTCTAGACATCATCAATGGTACATAACCACTCGATCTGAGGTTCTGTAGAGATTCGGGTCCATTGGAACATGCTACAACCCACAGTGGCGTCATAGATGGGCAGATAACTGCTGAAAGCTCGATTTTTCCCTGTTTCGGGCCTCATAGCCGAGGGTGCTGACTGGTAATGAATTCTATGGGCATCAGAGGTAGTACGTGGCTACTTGATCTAGGGTTCTGTAGAGTTTCGGGTCCATTGGATCATCTTACAACCCACAGTGGCGTCATCACTGCACGGATAACTGCCCAAAGCTCGATTTTGCCCTCTTTCGGGCCCCATAGCCGAGGGTGCTGACTGGGAATAAATTCTCTGGGCATCATCAATGGTACATAACCACTTGGTCTAAGGTTCTGTGAAGTTTCGGGTCCATTGGAACATGCTACAACCCACAGTGGCGTCATAACTGGGCAGATAACTGCTCAAAGCTCGATTTTGCCCTCTTTTGAGCCCCATAGCCGAGGGTGCTGACTGGTAATAAAATCTCTGGGCATCATCGATGGTACATAACCACTCGATCTGAGGTTCTGTAGAGATTCGGGTCCATTGGAACATGCTACAACCCACAGTGGCGTCATAACTGGGCAGATAACTGCTCAAAGCTCGATTTTTCCCTCTTTTGAGCCCCATAGCCGAGGGTGCTGACTGGTAATAAAATCTCTAGACATCATCAATGGTACATAACCACTCGATCTGAGGTTCTGTAGAGATTCGGGTCAATTGGAACATCCTACAACCCACAGTGGCGTCATAACTGCGCGGATAACTGCCCAAAGCTCGTTTTCGCCCTGTTTCGGGCCCCATAGCCGAGGGTGCTGACTGGAAATAGATTTTTTGGGCATCATCAATGGTACATAACCACTTGATCTAAGGTTCTATGAAGTTTCGGGTCCATTGGAACATGCCACAACCCACAGTGGCGTCATAACTGGGCAGATAACTGCTCAAAGCTCGATTTTGCCCTCTTTTGAGCCCCATAGCCGAGGGTGCTGACTGGTAATAAAATCTCTAGACATCATCAATGGTACATAACCACTCGATCTGAGGTTCTGTAGAGATTCGGGTCCATTGGAACATGCTACAACCCACAGTGGCGTCATAACTGGGCAGATAACTGCTGAAAGCTCGATTTTTCCCTGTTTCGGGCCTCATAGCCGAGGGTGCTGACTGGTAATGAATTCTATGGGCATCAGAGGTAGTACGTGGCTACTTGATCTAGGGTTCTGTAGAGTTTCGGGTCCATTGGATCATCTTACAACCCACAGTGGCGTCATCACTGCACGGATATCTGCCCAAAGCTCGATTTTGCCCTCTTTTGGGCCCCATAGCCGAGGATGCTGACTGGGAATAAATTTTCTGGGCATCATCAATGGTACATAACCACTTGGTCTAAGGTTCTGTGAAGTTTCGGGTCCATTGGAACATGCTACAACCCACAGTGGCGTCATAACTGGGTAGATAACTGCTCAAAGCTCGATTTTGCCCTCTTTTGAGCCCCATAGCCGAGGGTGCTGACTGGTAATAAAATCTCTGGGCATCATCGATGGTACATAACCACTCGATCTGAGGTTCTGTAGAGATTCGGGTCCATTGGAACATGCTACAACCCACAGTGGCGTCATAACTGGGCAGATAACTGCTCAAAGCTCGATTTTGCCCTCTTTTGAGCCCCATAGCCGAGGGTGCTGACTGGTAATAAAATCTCTAGACATCATCATCGGTACATAACCACTTGATCTAAGGTTCTGTGAAGTTTCGGGTCCATTGGAACGTGCTACAACCCAAAGTGGCGTCATAACTGGGCAGATAACTGCTCAAAGCTCGATTTTTCCCTCTTTTGAGCCCCATAGCCGAGGGTGCTGATTGGTAATAAAATCCCTAGACATCATCAATGGTACAAAACCACTCGATCTGAGGTTCTGTAGAGATTCGGGTCCATTGGAACATCCTACAACCCACAGTGGCGTCATAACTGCGCGGATAACTGCCCGAAGCTCGTTTTCGCCCTGTTTCGGGCCCCATAGCCGAGGGTGCTGACTGGTCATAAATTTTCTGGGCATCATCAATGGTACATAACCACTTGGTCTAAGGTCCTGTGAAGTTTCGGGTCCATTGGAACATGTTACAACCCACAGTGGCGTCATAACTGGGCAGATAACTGCTCAAAGCTCGATTTTTCCCTGTTTCGGGCCTCATACCCGAGGGTGCTGACTGGTAATGAATTCTCCGGGCATCAGAGGTAGTACGTGGCTACTTGATCTAAGGTTCTGTGGAGTTTCGGGTCCATTGGAACATGCTACAACCCACAGTGGCGTCATAACTGGGCAGATAACTGCTCAAAGCTCGATTTTGCCCTCTTTTGAGCCCCATAGCCGAGGCTGCTGACTGGTAATAAAATATCTAGACATCATCAATGGTACATAACCACTCGATCTGAGGTTCTGTAGAGATTCGGGTCCATTGGAACATGCTACAACCCACAGTGGCGTCATAACTGGGGAGATAACTGCTCAAAGCTCGATTTTTCCCTGTTTCGGGCCTCATAGCCGAGGGTGCTGACTGGTAATGAAATCTATGGGCATCACAGATAGTACGTGGCTACTTGATCTGAGGTTCTGTGAAGTTTCGGGTCCATTGGAACATGCTACAACCCACAGTGGCGTCATAACTGGGCAGATAACTGCTCAAAGCTCGATTTTTCCCTCTTTTGAGCCCCATAGCCGAGGGTGCTGACTGGTAATAAAATCTCTAGACATCATCAATGGTACATAACCACTCGATCTGAGGTTCTGTAGAGATTCGGGTCCATTGGAACATCCTACAACCCACAGTGGCGTCATAACTGCGCGGATAACTGCCCAAAGCTCGTTTTCGCCCTGTTTCGGGCCCCATAGCCGAGGGTGCTGACTGGTAATAGATTTTTTGGGCATCATCAATGGTACATAACCACTTGATCTAAGGTTCTGTGAAGTTTCGGGTCCATTGGAACATGCTACAACCCACAGTGGCGTCATAACTGGGCAGATAACTGCTCAAAGCTCGATTTTGCCCTCTTTTGAGCCCCATAGCCGAGGGTGCTGACTGGTAATAAAATCTCTAGACATCATCAATGGTACATAACCACTCGATCTGAGGTTCTGTAGAGATTCGGGTCCATTGGAACATGCTACAACCCACAGTGGCGTCATAACTGGGCAGATAACTGCTGAAAGCTCGATTTTTCCCTGTTTCGGGCCTCATAGCCGAGGGTGCTGACTGGTAATGAATTCTATGGGCATCAGAGGTAGTACGTGGCTACTTGATCTAGGGTTCTGTAGAGTTTCGGGTCCATTGGATCATCTTACAACCCACAGTGGCGTCATCACTGCACGGATAACTGCCCAAAGCTCGATTTTGCCCTCTTTCGGGCCCCATAGCCGAGGGTGCTGACTGGGAATAAATTCTCTGGGCATCATCAATGGTACATAACCACTTGGTCTAAGGTTCTGTGAAGTTTCGGGTCCATTGGAACATGCTACAACCCACAGTGGCGTCATAACTGGGCAGATAACTGCTCAAAGCTCGATTTTGCCCTCTTTTGAGCCCCATAGCCGAGGGTGCTGACTGGTAATAAAATCTCTGGGCATCATCGATGGTACATAACCACTCGATCTGAGGTTCTGTAGAGATTCGGGTCCATTGGAACATGCTACAACCCACAGTGGCGTCATAACTGGGCAGATAACTGCTCAAAGCTCGATTTTTCCCTCTTTTGAGCCCCATAGCCGAAGGTGCTGACTGGTAATAAAATCTCTAGACATCATCAATGGTACATAACCACTCGATCTGAGGTTCTGTAGAGATTCGGGTCCATTGGAACATCCTACAACCCACAGTGGCGTCATAACTGCGCGGATAACTGCCCAAAGCTCGTTTTCGCCCTGTTTCGGGCCCCATAGCCGAGGGTGCTGACTGGAAATAGATTTTTTGGGCATCATCAATGGTAAATAACCACTTGATCTAAGGTTCTGTGGAGTTTCGGGTCCATTGGAACATGCCACAACCCACAGTGGCGTCATAACTGGGCAGATAACTGCTCAAAGCTCGATTTTGCCCTCTTTTGAGCCCCATAGCCGAGGGTGCTGACTGGTAATAAAATCTCTAGACATCATCAATGGTACATAACCACTCGATCTGAGGTTCTGTAGAGATTCGGGTCCATTGGAACATGCTACAACCCACAGTGGCGTCATAACTGGGCAGATAACTGCTGAAAGCTCGATTTTTCCCTGTTTCGGGCCTCATAGCCGAGGGTGCTGACTGGTAATGAATTCTATGGGCATAAGAGGTAGTACGTGGCTACTTGATCTAGGGTTCTGTAGAATTTCGGGTCCATTGGATCATCTTACAACCCACAGTGGCGTCATCACTGCACGGATAACTGCCCAAAGCTCGATTTTGCCCTCTTTCGGGCCCCATAGCCGAGGGTGCTGACTGGTAATAAATTTTCTGGGCATCATCAATGGTACATAACCACTTGGTCTGAGGTTCTGTAGAGATTCGGGTCCATTGGAACATGCTACAACCCACAGTGGCGTCATAACTGGGCAGATGACTGCTCAAAGCTCGATTTTGCCCTCTTTTGAGCCCCATAGCCGAGGGTGCTGACTGGTAATGAATTCTCCGGGCATCAGAGGTAGTACGTGGCTACTTGATCTAAGGTTCTGTGGAGTTTCGGGTCCATTGGAACATGCTACAACCCACAGTGGCGTCATAACTGGGCAGATAACTGCTCAAAGCTCGATTTTGCCCTCTTTTGAGCCCCATAGCCGAGGCTGCTGACTGGTAATAAAATCTCTAGACATCATCAATGGTACATAACCACTCGATCTGAGGTTCTGTAGAGATTCGGGTCCATTGGAACATGCTACAACCCACAGTGGCGTCATAACTGGGCAGATAACTGCTCAAAGCTCGATTTTTTCCTGTTTCGGGCCTCATAGCCGAGGGTGCTGACTGGTAATGAAATCTATGGGCATCACAGGTAGTACGTGGCTACTTGATCTGAGGTTCTGTGAAGTTCCGGGGGCATTGGAACATGCTACAACCCACAGTGGCGTCATAACTGGGCAGATAACTGCTCAAAGCTCGATTGTGCCCTCTTTTGAGCCCCATAGCCGAGGGTGCTGACTGGTAATAAAATCTCTAGACATCATCAATGGTACATAACCACTCGATCTGAGGTTCTGTAGAGATTCGGGTCCATTGGAACATGCTACAACCCACAGTGGCGTCATAACTGGGCAGATGACTGCTCAAAGCTCGATTTTGCCCTCTTTTGAGCCCCATAGCCGAGGGTGCTGACTGGTAATAAAATCTCTGGACATCATCAATGGTACATTACCACTTCGTCTAAGGTTCTGTGAAGTTTCGGGTCCATTGGAACATGCTACAACCCACAGTGGCGTCATAACTGGGCAGATAACTGCTCAAAGCTCGATTTTTCCCTGTTTCGGGCCTCATAGCCGAGGGTGCTGACTGGTAATGAATTCTCTGGGCATCAGAGAGAGTACGTGGCTACTTGATCTAGGGTTCTGTAGAGATTCGGGTCCATTGGAACATGCTACAACCCACAGCGGCGTCATAACTGGGCAGATAACTGCTGAAAGCTCGATTTTTCCCTGTTTCGGGCCTCATAGCCGAGGGTGCTGACTGGTAATGAATTCTATGGGCATCAGAGGTAGTACGTGGCTACTTGATCTAGGGTTCTGTAGAGTTTCGGGTCCATTGGATCATCTTACATCCCACAGTGGCGTCATCACTGCGCGGATAACTGCCCAGAGCTCGTTTTCGCCCTGTTTCGGGCCCCATATTCGAGGGTGCTGACTGGTAATAAAATCTCTGGGCATCATCAATGGTACACAACCACTTCGTCTAAGGTTCTGTGAAGTTTCGGGTCCATTGGAACATCCTACAACCCACAGTGGCGTCATCACTGCACGGATAACTGCCCAAAGCTCGATTTTGCCCTCTTTTGAGCCCCATAGCCGAGGGTGCTGACTGGTAATAAAATCTCTAGACATCATCAATGGTACATAACCACTCGATCTGAGGTTCTGTAGAGATTCGGGTCCATTGGAACATGCTACAACCCACAGTGGCGTCATAACTGGGCAGATAACTGCTGAAAGCTCGATTTTTCCCTGTTTCGGGCCCCATAGCCGAGGGTGCTGACTGGTCATAAATTTTCTGGGCATCATCAATGGTACATAACCACTTGGTCTAAGGTTCTGTGAAGTTTCGGGTCCATTGGAACATGTTACAACCCACAGTGGCGTCATAACTGGGCAGATAACTGCTCAAAGCTCGATTTTTCCCTGTTTCGGGCCTCATAGCCGAGGGTGCTGACTGGTAATGAATTCTCCGGGCATCAGAGGTAGTACGTGGCTACTTGATCTAGGGTTCTGTAGAGTTTCGGGTCCATTGGATCATCTTACAACCCACAGTGGCGTCATAACTGCGCGGATAACTGCGCAAAGCTCGATTCTGCCCTCTTTTGGGCCCCATAGCCGAGAGTGCTGACTGGTAATAAATTTTCTGGGCATCATCAATGGTACATAACCACTTGATCTAAGGTTCTGTGAAGTTTCGGGTCCATTGGAACATGCTACAACCCACAGTGGCGTCATAACTGGGCAAATAACTGCTCAAAGCTCGATCTTGCCCTCTTTTGAGCACCATAGCCGAGGGTGCTGACTGGTAATAAAATCCCTAGACATCATCAATGGTACATAACCACTCGATCTGAGGTTCTGTAGAGATTCGGGTCCATTGGAACATGCTACAACCCACAGTGGCGTCATAACTGGGCAGATAACTGCTGAAAGCTCGATTTTTCCCTGTTTCGGGCCCCATAGCCGAGGGTGCTGACTGGTCATAAATTTTCTGGGCATCATCAATGGTACATAACCACTTGGTCTAAGGTTCTGTGAAGTTTCGAGTCCATTGGAACATGTTACAACCCACAGTGGCGTCATAACTGGGCAGATAACTGCTCAAAGCTCGATTTTTCCCTGTTTCGGGCCTCATAGCCGAGGGTGCTGACTGGTAATGAATTCTCCGGGCATCAGAGGTAGTACGTGGCTACTTGATCTAAGGTTCTGTGGAGTTTCGGGTCCATTGGAACATGCTACTACCCACAGTGGCGTCATAACTGGGCAGATAACTGCTCAAAGCTCGATTTTGCCCTCTTTTGAGCCCCATAGCCGAGGCTGCTGACTGGTAATAAAATCTCTAGACATCATCAATGGTACATAACCACTCGATCTGAGGTTCTGTAGAGATTCGGGTCCATTGGAACATGCTACAACCCACAGTGGCGTCATAACTGGGCAGATAACTGCTCAAAGCTAGATTTTTCCCTGTTTCGGGCCTCATAGCCGAGGGTGCTGACTGGTAATGGATTCTCTGGGCATCAGAGGTAGTACGTGGCTACTTGATCTAGGGTTCTGTAGAGTTTCGGGTCCATTGGATCATCTTACAACCCACAGTAGCGTCATCACTGCACGGATAACTGCCCAAAGCTCGATTTTGCCCTCTTTCGGGCCCCATAGCCGAGGGTGCCGACTGGTAATAAATTCTCTGGGCATCATCGATGGTACATAGCCACTCTATCTAAGGTTCTGTAGAGTTTCGGGTCCATTGGATCATCCTCCAACCCATACTGGCGTCATAACTGGGCAGATAACTGCTCAAAGCTCGATTTTTCCCTGTTTCGGGCCTCATAGCCGAGGGTGCTGACTGGTAATAAAATCTCTGGGCATCATCGATGGTACATAACCACTCAATCTGAGGTTCTGTAGAGATTCGGGTCCATTGGAACATGCTACAACCCAAAGTGGCGTCATAACTGGACAGATAACTGCTCAAAGCTCGATTTTTCCCTGTTTCGGGCCTCATAGCCGAGGGTGCTGACTGGTAATGAATTCTCCGGGCATCAGAGGTAGTACGTGGCTACTTGATCTAGGGTTCTGTAGAGTTTCGGGTCGATTGGATCATCTTACAACCCACAGTGGCGTCATAACTGCGCGGATAACTGCCCAAAGCTCGTTTTCGCCCTGTTTCGGGCCCCATAGCTGAGGTTGCTGACTGGTAATAAATTTTCTGGGCATCATCAATGGTACATAACCACTCGGTCTAAGGTTCTGTGGAGTTTCGGGTCCATTGGATTATGCTACAACCCACAGTGGCGTCATAACTGGGCAGATAACTGTTCAAAGCTCGATTTTGCCCTCTTTTGAGCCCCATAGCCGAGGGTGCTGACTGGTAATAAAATCTCTGGGCATCATCGATGGTACGTAACCACTCGATCTGAGGTTCTGTAGACATTCGGGTCCATTGGAACATGCTACAACCCACAGTGGCGTCATAACTGGGCAGATAACTGCTCAAAGCTCGATTTTTTCCTGTTTCGGGCCCCATAGCCGAGGGTGCCGACTGGTAATAAATTCTCTGGGCATCATCGATGGTACATAGCCACTCTATCTAAGGTTCTGTAGAGTTTCGGGTCCATTGGATCATCCTCCAACCCATACTGGCGTCATAACTGGGCAGATAACTGCTCAAAGCTCGATTTTTCCCTGTTTCGGGCCTCATAGCCGAGGGTGCTGACTGGTAATAAAATCTCTGGGCATCATCGATGGTACATAACCACTCAATCTGAGGTTCTGTAGAGATTCGGGTCCATTGGAACATGCTACAACCCAAAGTGGCGTCATAACTGGACAGATAACTGCTCAAAGCTCGATTTTCCCCTGTTTCGGGCCTCATAGCCGAGGGTGCTGACTGGTAATGAATTCTCCGGGCATCAGAGGTAGTACGTGGCTACTTTATCTAGGGTTCTGTAGAGTTTCGGGTCGATTGGATCATCTTACAACCCACAGTGGCGTCATAACTGCGCGGATAACTGCCCAAAGCTCGTTTTCGCCCTGTTTCGGGCCCCATAGCTGAGGTTGCTGACTGGTAATAAATTTTCTGGGCATCATCAATGGTACATAACCACTCGGTCTAATGTTCTGTGGAGTTTCGGGTCCATTGGATTATGCTACAACCCACAGTGGCGTCATAACTGGGCAGATAACTGTTCAAAGCTCGATTTTGCCCTCTTTTGAGACCCATAGCCGAGGGTGCTGACTGGTAATAAAATCTCTGGGCATCATCGATGGTACGTAACCACTCGATCTGAGGTTCTGTAGACATTCGGGTCCATTGGAACATGCTACAACCCACAGTGGCGTCATAACTGGGCAGATAACTGCTCAAAGCTCGATTTTTTCCTGTTTCGGGCCTCATAGCCGAGGGTGCTGACTGGTAATGAATTTTCCGGGCATCAGAGGTAGTACGTGGCTACTTGATCTAGGGTTCTGTAGAGTTTCGGGTCCATTGGATCATCTTACAACCCACAGTGGCGTCATAACTGCGCGGATAACTGCCCAAAGCACGATTCTGCCCTCTTTTGGGCCCCATAGCTGAGGGTGCTGACTGGTAATAAATTTTCTGGGCATCATCAATAGTACATAACCACTTGATCTAAGGTTCTGTGAAGTTTCGGGTCCATTGGAACATGCCACAACCCACAGTGGCGTCATAACTGGGCAGAAAACTGCTCAAAGCTCGATTTTGCCCTCTTTTGAGCCCCATAGCCGAGGGTGCTGACTGGTAATAAAATCTCTAGATATCATCAATGGTACATAACCACTCGATCTGAGTTTCTGTAGAGATTCGGGTCCATTGGAACATGCTACAACCCACAGTGGCGTCATAACTGGGCGGATAACTGCTCAAAGCTCGATTATCCCCAGTTTCGGGCCTCATATCCGAAGGTGCTGACTGGTAATGAATTCTATGGGCATCAGAGGTAGTACGTGGCTACTTGAACTAGGGTTCTGTAGAGTTTCGTGTCCATTGGATCATCTTACAACCCACAGTGGCGTCATCACTGCACGGATAACTGCCCAAAGCTCGATTTTGCCCTCTTTCGGGCCCCATAGCCGAGGGTGCCGACTGGTAATGAATTCTCTGGGCATCATCGATGGTACATAGCCACTCCATCTGAGGTTCTGCAGAGTTTCGGGTCCATTGGATCATCCCCCAACCCATACTGGCGTCATAACTGGGCAGATAACTGCTCAAAGCTCGATTTTTCCCTGTTTCGGACCTCATAGCCGAGGGTGCTGACTGGTAATAAAATCTCTGGGCATCATCAATGGTATATAACCACTCGATCTGAGGTTCTGTAGAGATTCGGGTCCATTGGAACATGCTACAACCCACAGTGGCGTCATAACTGGGCAGATAACTGCTCAAAGCTCGATTTCTCCCTGTTTCGGGCCTCATAGCCGAGGGTGCTGACTGGTAATGAATTCTCTGGGCATCAGAGGTAGTACGTGGCTACTTGATCTAGGGTTCTGTAAAGTTTCGGGTCCATTGGATCATCTTACAACCCACAGTGGCGTCATCACTGCACGGATAACTGCCCAAAGCTCGATTTTGCCCTCTTTCGGGCTCCATAGCCGAGGGTGCCGACTGGTAATAAATTCTCTGGGCATCATCGATGGTACATAGCCACTCCATCTAAGGTTCTGTAGAGTTTCCGGTCCATTGGATCATCCTCCAACCCATACTGGCGTCATAACTGGGCAGATAACTGCTCAAAGCTCGATTTTTCCCTGTTTCGGGCCTCATAGCCGAGGGTGCTGATTGGTAATAAAATCTCTGGGCATCATCGATGGTACATAACCACTCGATCTGAGGTTCTGGAGAGATTCGGGTCCATTGGAACATGCTACAACCCACAGTGGCGTCATAACTGGACAGATGACTGCTCAAAGCTCGATTTTTCCCTGTTTCGGGCCTCATAGCCGAGGGTGCTGACTGGTAATAAATTTTCTGGGCATCATCAATGGTACATAACCACTTGGTCTAGAGTTCTGTGGAGTTTCGGGTCCATTGGATTATGCTACAACCCACAGTGGCGTCATAACTGGGCAGATAACTGTTCAAAGCTCGATTTTGCCCTCTTTTGAGCCCCATAGCCGAGGGTGCTGACTGGTAATAAAATCTCTGGGCATCATCGATGGTACATAACCACTCGATCTGAGGTTCTGTAGACATTCGGGTCCATTGAAACATGCTACAACCCACAGTGGCGTCATAACTGGGCAGATAACTGCTCAAAGCTCGATTTTTCCCTGTTTCGGGCCTCATATCCGAGGGTGCTGACTGGTAATGAATTCTATGGGCATCAGAGGTAGTACACGGCTACTTGAACTAGGGTTCTGTAGAGTTTCGGGTCCATTGGATCATCTTACAACCCACAGTGGCGTCATAACTGGGCAGATAACTGCTCAAAGCTCGATTTCTCCCTGTTTCGGGCCTCATAGCCGAGGGTGCTGACTGGTAATGAATTCTCTGGGCATCAGAGGTAGTACGTGGCTACTTGATCTAGGGTTCTGTAGAGTTTCGGGTCCATTGGATCATCTTACAACCCACAGTGGCGTCATAACTGCGCGGATAACTGCCCAAAGCTCGTTTTCGCCCTGTTTCGGGCCCCATAGCTGAGGGTGCTGACTGGTAATAAATTTTCTGGGCATCATCAATGGTACATAACCACTTGGTCTAGAGTTCTGTGGAGTTTCGGGTCCATTGGATTATGCTACAACCCACAGTGGCGTCATAACTGGGCAGATAACTGTTCAAAGCTCGATTTTGCCCTCTTTTGAGCCCCATAGCCGAGGGTGCTGACTGGTAATAAAATCTCTGGGCATCATCGATGGTACATAACCACTCGATCTGAGGTTCTGTAGACATTCGGGTCCATTGAAACATGCTACAACCCACAGTGGCGTCATAACTGGGCAGATAACTGCTCAAAGCTCGATTTTTCCCTGTTTCGGGCCTCATAGCCGAGGGTGCTGACTGGTAATGAATTCTCCGGGCATCAGAGGTAGTACGTGGCTACTTGATCTAGGGTTCTGTAGAGTTTCGGGTCCATTGGATCATCCTACAACCCACAGTGGCGTCATAACTGCGCGGATAACTGCCCAAAGCTCGATTCTGCCCTCTTTTGAGCCCCATAGCCGAGGGTGCTGACTGGTAATAAATTTTCTGGGCATCATTAATGGTACATAACCACTTGATCTGAGGTTCTGTGAAGTTTCGGGTCCATTGGAACATGCTACAACCCACAGTGGCGTCATAACTGGGCAGATAACTGCTCAAAGCTCGATTTTCCCCTGTTTCGGGCCTCATATCCGAGGGTGCTGACTGGTAATAAAATCTCTAGACATCATCAATGGTACATAACCACTCGATCTGAGTTTCTGTAGAGATTCGGGTCCATTGGAACATGCTACAACCCACAGTGGCGTCATAACTGGGCGGATAACTGCTCAAAGCTCGATTATCCCCAGTTTCGGGCCTCATATCCGAGGGTGCTGACTGGTAATGAATTTTATGGGCATCAGAGGTAGTACGTGGCTACTTGAACTAGGGTTCTGTAGAGTTTCGTGTCCATTGGATCATCTTACAACCCACAGTGGCGTCATCACTGCACGGATAACTGCCCAAAGCTCGATTTTGCCCTCTTTCGGGCCCCATAGCCGAGGGTGCCGACTGGTAATAAATTCTCTGGGCATCATCGATGGTACATAGCCACTCCATCTGAGGTTCTGCAGAGTTCCGGGTCCATTGGATCATCCCCCAACCCATACTGGCGTCATAACTGGGCAGATAACTGCTCAAAGCTCGATTTTTCCCTGTTTCGGACCTCATAGCCGAGGGTGCTGACTGGTAATAAAATCTCTGGGCATCATCAATGGTATATAACCACTCGATCTGAGGTTCTGTAGAGATTCGGGTCCATTGGAACATGCTACAACCCACAGTGGCGTCATAACTGGGCAGATAACTGCTCAAAGCTCGATTTTTCCCTGTTTCGGGCCTCATAGCCGAGGGTGCTGACTGGTAATGAATTCTCCGGGCATCAGAGGTAGTACGTGGCTACTTGATCTAGGGTTCTGTAGAGTTTCGGGTCCATTGGATCATCTTACAACCCACAGTGGCGTCATCACTGCACGGATAACTGCCCAAAGCTCGATTTTGACCTCTTTCGGGCCCCATAGCCGGGGGTGCCGACTGGTAATAAATTCTCTGGGCATCATCGATGGTACATAACCACTCCATCTAAGGTTCTGTAGAGTTTCGGGTCCATTGGATCATCCTCCAACCCATACTGGCGTCATAACTGGGCAGATAACTGCTCAAAGCTCGATTTTGACCTCTTTCGGGCCCCATAGCCGGGGGTGCCGACTGGTAATAAATTCTCTGGGCATCATCGATGGTACATAGCCACTCCATCTAAGGTTCTGTAGAGTTTCGGGTCCATTGGATCATCCTCCAACCCATACTGGCGTCATAACTGGGCAGATAACTGCTCAAAGCTCGATTTTTCCCTGTTTCGGGCCTCATAGCCGAGGGTGCTGATTGGTAATAAAATCTCTGGGCATCATCGATGTCACATAACCACTCGATCTGAGGTTCTGGAGAGATTCGGGTCCATTGGAACATGCTACAACCCACAGTGGCGTCATAACTGGACAGATGACTGCTCAAAGCTCGATTTTTCCCTGTTTCGGGCCTCATAGCCGAGGGTGCTGACTGGTAATGAATTCTCCGGGCATCAGAGGTAGTACGTGGCTACTTGATCTAGGGTTCTGTAGAGTTTCGGGTCCATTGGATCATCTTACAACCCACAGTGGCGTCATAACTGCGCGGATAACTGCCCAAAGCTCGTTTTCGCCCTGTTTCGGGCCCCATAGCTGAGGGTGCTGACTGGTAATAAATTTTCTGGGCATCATCAATGGTACATAACCACTTGGTCTAGAGTTCTGTGGAGTTTCGGGTCCATTGGATTATGCTACAACCCACAGTGGCGTCATAACTGGGCAGATAACTGCTCAAAGCTCGATTTTTCCCTGTTTCGGGCCTCATAGCCGAGGGTGCTGATTGGTAATAAAATCTCTGGGCATCATCGATGGTACATAACCACTCGATCTGAGGTTCTGTAGACATTCGGGTCCATTGAAACATGCTACAACCCACAGTGGCGTCATAACTGGGCAGATAACTGCTCAAAGCTCGATTTTTCCCTGTTTCGGGCCTCATAGCCGAGGGTGCTGACTGGTAATGAATTCTCCGGGCATCAGAGGTAGTACGTGGCTACTTGATCTAGGGTTCTGTAGAGTTTCGGGTCCATTGGATCATCCTACAACCCACAGTGGCGTCATAACTGCGCGGATAACTGCCCAAAGCTCGATTCTGCCCTCTTTTGAGCCCCATAGCCGAGGGTGCTGACTGGTAATAAATTTTCTGGGCATCATTAATGGTACATAACCACTTGATCTAAGGTTCTGTGAAGTTTCGGGTCCATTGGAACATGCAACAACCCACAGTGGCGTCATAACTGGGCAGATAACTGCTCAAAGCTCGATTTTGCCCTCTTTTGAGCCCCATAGCCGAGGGTGCTGACTGGTAATAAAATCTCTAGACATCATCAATGGTACATAACCACTCGATCTGAGTTTCTGTAGAGATTCGGGTCCATTGGAACATGCTACAACCCACAGTGGCGTCATAACTGGGCAGATAACTGCTCAAAGCTGGATTTTCCCCTGTTTCGGGCCTCATATCCGAGGGTGCTGACTGGTAATGAATTCTATGGGCATCAGAGGTAGTACACGGCTACTTGAACTAGGGTTCTGTAGAGTTTCGGGTCCATTGGATCATCTTACAACCCACAGTGACGTCATCACTGCACGGATAACTGCCCAAAGCTCGATTTTGCCCTCTTTCGGGCCCCATAGCCGAGGGTGCCGACTGGTAATAAATTCTCTGGGCATCATCGATGGTACATAGCCACTCCATCTAAGGTTCTGCAGAGTTTCGGGTCCATTGGATCATCCCCCAACCCATACTGGCGTCATAACTGGGCAGATAACTGCTCAAAGCTCGATTTTTCCCTGTTTCGGGCCTCATAGCCGAGGGTGCTGACTGGTAATAAAATCTCTGGGCATCATCAATGGTATATAACCACTCGATCTGAGGTTCTGTAGAGATTCGGGTCCATTGGAACATGCTACAACCCACAGTGGCGTCATAACTGGGCAGATAACTGCTCAAAGCTCGATTTTGCCCTCTTTTGAGCCCCATAGCCGAGGGTGCTGACTGGTAATAAAATCTCTAGACATCATTAATGGTACATAACCACTCGATCTGAGTTTCTGTAGAAATTCGGGTCCATTGGAACATGCTTCAACCCACAGTGGCGTCATAACTGGGCAGTTATCTGCTCAAAGCTCGATTTTTCCCTGTTTCGGGCCTCATAGCCGAGGGTGCTGACTGGTAATGAATTCTCTGGGCATCAGAGGTAGTACGTGGCTACTTGATCTAGGGTTCTGTAGAGTTTCGGGTCCATTGGATCATCTTACAACCCACAGTGGCGTCATCACTGCGCGGATAACTGCCCAAAGCTCGATTTTGCCCTCTTTCGGGCCCCATAGCCGAGGGTGCCGACTGGTAATAAATTCTCTGGGCATCATCGATGGTACATAACCACTCCATCTAAGGTTCTGTAGAGTTTCGGGTCCATTGGATCATCCTCCAACCCATACTGGCGTCATAACTGGGCAGATAACTGCTCAAAGCTCGATTTTTCCCTGTTTCGGGCCTCATAGCCGAGGGTGCTGACTGGTAATAAATTCTCTGGGCATCAGAGATAGTACGTGACTCCTTGATCTAGGGTTCTGTAGAGTTTCGGGTCCATTGGGACTCTCTGCATCCCCCCGTGACGTCTCGACTGCGACTATAATAACTTTAAGCAGGGTCTCCCCTGTTTTGGGCCCTGTGATCGAGTTTGCTGACTCGTTATTGATTCCCTATTATCTCTGAAGACTCAGTGTACCCTGCTCATCGCCAGACAGGTTCCCGTATGCGATGGAATTTTTTCATTCGCACCTTATTGTACAGAGGTAGCTCAGTCTATCATATATTTCTCATCTCGCCCCGCTCCAGCTCTCGTCCAGCCTCAGGCCCAAATATCGGTTTCCTCTTGGTCTCGGGACTATCTCGACTATACCTTTCGAGAGTAATAAAAAAGTAATAAAATCCTGTGTAGTTCTGAGTGTCCTCGAAGCTACGCTTGTATATGGTGTTCGCTAGCGTAAGCTTATGCTAGCGAAAACCATCATATTTCAGCTGAATCATATCACACGCATATTTTGAGGACATATTCTGAGAGTAATAAAAAAGTAATAAAAGATGAGCTATTGCACATTCCCGTACGATCTTTCCCCGGACACGTGTTCGCTAGCGTAAGCTTCCGCTAGCGAAAACTCTCGTATTCCGGGCCCATGACCGGTAATAAATATTTTTCTTTGGTAATAAATTAGTAATAAAATAGTAATAAAAATTGGAATTGGTTTGGGCCCGATTTGTGAGTTAGTGTTCGCTAGCTTCAGGCACCCCTCCCAAAGCGGCGAACCAGGGCACCTTGCCGCGACTTGCAAGGGAAAACCAGAGTGCCTAAGCTGTGCGGCGATCGGGTCCGAATTTAAACACAGATCTGGGGCCAGCAACTGCACTGCGTACCAGAGGGCAAGAGCCACATATAGACAAAGGAAGAGGAGGAATGGCTAGTTTCATCGAAGCCAACCTCAGGAAGAGCGGGGTCTCAGACGATCTCCTACACGCTCTTGCCAAAGAAGGAGGGATCGACGTTCTGATTATCTCCGAACCGCCTCGGAAGCGCGAATTCTCTCGATCCACATTCGATCACTGGAGGACCGCTGTGATCCAGATCATTAATCCTGCAATCCGTGCGACTGGACCAAGCTGTTAGTGGCCGCGGTTTCGCTCGGAAGAGTATAGGAGGCACAGCAGTCTACAGTTGCTACTATTCGCCGTCGCTCAAGACGCACGAATTCGAAGACGAGCTCCATGACCTAGAAGAGGATGTGAGGCAATGGGGGAGGGCCCAGTTTTAATCGCGGGGGATTTCAACTCCGAGGAACCGACTTTGAGTGGGGGCCCGCGCGATAGACGGGGGAAATACTCGCTGATGCCATGGAGGCATTAGGATTAGTGCCTGCGAACGAGACGGGGGTTATCACCTTTTACCGGCACGACACTCGGTCCCGGGAGGGAGGTTCGTCATCGGTCCTCGACTTGACGTTCATGAGCCCGTCGCTCATGGGACGTATGACATCGTGGGAGGTCCTGGACACGGAAACATTGAGCGACCGTCGACATATTCGGTTTCGGCTTAGGACTGACAAACAGAGACAGACGACACGCAGACCGCGACCGACGGGGTGGCAGGTACGCAAGCTGGATGAGGGAAAATTCCGGGAATCGATAGAAACAGCCGATGATCTCCCGATGACCATCACCGCGGACGAGGCTGTGGATATGGTGACGACCACCATCACAAGAGCTTGTGACGCATCGATGCCTCGCAAGACAACATCATGCTTTTGGAGGAAACCAGAATACTGGATCACCGACGAGATAAAAGCTCTACGAAGATCGAGCAATAAGAGAAAGAGAACCGCGTGACGATCAAGGAAGCTGGAACGACCATCACTGGCGGAAGATGACAGAGCGTATAGAGAAGCGAAGAAGGCTCTCGTTCTAGCCATCCGGAAAAGCAAAGAGAAGTGCTGGGGTGAATTGTGTGACATGATTAATGAAGACCCGTGGGGTACGCCATGCCGCGTGATTATGTCCAAGGTCCGACCCCGGAGGGGCAACTCAGCACCGACCGATGCAGCTACCTCGCGCAGCATCGTGGAAGACCTCTTCGCAGCAGGAAAACCTAGAGCCACATCCCCTCCGGAGAGCGACGACCCCATCCCGCTCTTCATTATGCAAGAGCTACTCATAGCGGCGAAGAGGCTGCCAAACGGCAAGGCCCCTGGCCTGGACGGCATTCCTAACGAGGTCTAAAACTGGTCCTCAAATACAAGCCGGACTTACTCCTCGACCTCTTCAACATCTGTCTGAGCGCGGGAACTTTCCCGGACGAGTGGGAAAGCCAGAAGCTAGTCCTGATACCTAAAGGTCAAGGAGGTCAACGCCCTCTCAGCATGCTCGACAATATCGGGAAGATGTACGAGAGGATGGGGCATAACAGGGTGGAGAAAGCCTACGAAGAGAGCGGCGGGCTTTCACCAATGCAGTTCGGGTTCTGGGAGGGACAAAGCACTGCACGCGATCGAGGTCCAAGAACGGGTTCAAGCGTCGGTAGGGAACTCATACCAAGGAAGGGGAGGATTCTGTCTCATCATTGCGTTGGACATGAAGAACGCGTTCAACTGCGCGAGCTGGGAGCGAGTCTATCAATCCCAAGCAGGTAAAGTGCCGCCCTTTCTACTAGCGGTCACGAGTGACTATCTGCGGAGCAGGACCCTCGTGTACGACACCGATGAGGGACAAGAGATCCGGGAACTGTCCGCCGGGATTGGACAGGGATCGGTTTCTGGGCCATTAAACTGGAACACCCAGTATGACAATTTACTGTCTATCGAACTGCCAGAAAGAGTGATAATCGTGGCTTTCGCGGACGACGCGGGACTCATTGTCTGGGCCGACAACAAGGAACTCTTGGGCAGACGCGCAAACGAGGCGCTGGCCCGAGTCTACGAGTGGATGATCAGCAGGCTCCTGGAGCTTGCTGTCAAGAAGTGCGAAGCGATCGTGGTCACAAGACGCAGGAAGTTTGACTTACCTCGTTTTTACATCAACGGGCAAAAGATCCCATGCAAGACAGAGCTGAAATACCTCGGCGTATGGCTTGATGACAAGGGGTCGTTCAAGGAGCACATCCAGGAGGCCGCCCAGAAAGCGAGCAGGGTCGGTGCGGCGAATCAGCGGTTGATGCTGAACATCGCAGGACCGAAACAGAAGAGGCGCAAGCTGCTCAACACCGTGAGCGCTCCCATCATGCTCTACGGTGCACCCGTGTGGGCGAAGAGAGTATAGGAGGCCGTCATTGAGAAGAGGGTGGGGCCTGTCCTCCGGAGAGCGGCTCTGAGGAGCATTTGTGCCTACCGCACCGTGTCAGGAGACGCAGCTTGCGTGTTGGCCGGGATGCCACCCATCCACTTGCTCGTCGCGGAGATAGTGAGGATCTGGGACCGGCAAAAAGTGATCGGAGCCGCACGAGTGCTCCCCCAACGACGAAGGAGATCATCCGCGACAACGAGGAGAAAATCACCCTTGAGCAGTGGCAAACTGAGTGGGATTCGCCATTTGCAGATGGCAGATGGACGTATCGGCTGATCCGCGACGTAGCCAAGTGGGCGGAACGCACCCACGGAGAGATAGATTACTGGACGACGGAAGCACTGAGTGACCACGGTTGCTCCGGTGCCTATCTGACCCGGTTCAAGAAGAGGACATCCCCAGCATGTCAGTCATGCGGGGACAACTGGGATGACGCTGAACATGCCCTGTTCACGTGCAACGATCCCCGAAGAGAGCGCGCCGAGTTGGATGGATGGCTTGTTGCTCAACTAACAGCTGAGAATTTCGCCCCGTACTTGCTCCGCAACCAGAAGACATGGGATAGAGTCACCGGATACATCAATCTGGTGATGACCCGTGAGAAGAAAAAAGAGAGTTAAGTGAGGCGCCTCGAAGCGGGCGAATTACAGTGAGTCTGCGTATTCAAACAGAAGAGGTCTAAATGGTTCAAGGAGGGATGATGCACTGGAGAGGGGAGAAAGAAGAGAGAAGATCGAAGATCGAAGATCGAACATGGAAGAGAGAAGAGAGAAGAAACTAGAATGAAGAGATGGAAGAAGATCGAAGAAGGAGGAACAACACCTGCGAGTCGCGAGGAGAGAGACGTTCGATCCTGAGCGCGAGACGCCGCCGGCCCTGAAGTAATGCTCACGAGGTGCCAGGGCCGGATTGGTGAGTTGGTGGATCTCTTCCTTGTCCAATAGCCGGTGCCAACGGAGAAGGAAGAGAGGGTTTACCCGGTTCGGATGGCCGTATCGATGCGGATACCGGCCCGGGACTGTTGGTGAGGTGCTGGCCAGTCGTGTTTGGCTTACCGGTTCTTTCCTTCGTACGTCGCAGCGTATTCACCCTACAGCCACCTTAAAAAGGAAAAAGAGAGAGGGAGAGAGAGAGAGAGAGAGAAACAGTAAAATCACGCGTTAGTCGCGAATCATCATCGAACCTTTAGCATCGCCGCACCGCGCCCCTCGTGAGAAGCTAATCAACTGACCGGCATTGCGCGTTGCTCCAAATTCAGACTCTGTTCGCCCGTCGTGACGAGCAGATCATGTTGCCGCAATCGGAGCAATATCCCGCGCTTTTCGGAATTCCCTCGTGCCCGCGCCACGCGTGCACCAGCTCCCGACCGGATACCTTGGCGACGTGCTCGAGAGGATGATCCGGCGGTTCAGGTCAACATTGCGTGCGACCAATACCTGCGTCTTGGACATCGTCAATTATGGAACAATTACAATGCGAGCGGATGATAGGGAATATACATTTGTGAGTACATCCTTGAATTGCTCTCTCTCTCTCTTTTTTTTTCAAGGTGGTTGTAGGGCGAATACGCTGCGACGTACGAAGGAGAGGCACCGGTCAGCCAAACACGGCTGGCCAGCACCTCCCAAACAGTCCCGGGCTGGAATCCGCATCAATGCGGCCATCCGAACCGGGTAAACCCTCTCTTCCTTCTCCGTTGGCGCCGGCCATTGGACAAGGGAGAGATCCACCAACTTACCAATCCGGCCCCGGCACCGCGTGAGCATTACTTCAGGGCGTCTCGCGCTCAGGATCGAGCGTCTCTCTCCTCACGACTCGCATGTGTTGTTTCCCCTTCTTCGATCTTCTTCCATCTCTTCATTCTTCATTCTTCTTTCTTCTTTCTTCGATCTCTTTTCTTCCTTCGATCTTCTCTCTTCTTCCTTCCCTCTTCAGTCCATCATATTCCGCCTGGAACCATTTGGACCTCTTCTGTTCGAATCAGCAGGTTTACTGTGATTCGCCGGCATCGAGGCGCCTCACCTCCCTCTCTTTCTCCTCCTTACGGGTCATCACCAGCTTGGTGTATCCGGTGACTCTATCCCATGTCTCCTGGTTGCGGAGTAAGTACGGGACGAGGTTCTCAGGTGTTACAGCTGATGAGCGCCGTGTTTTCATTTTGTCATCTGGTTTGTCTGCTATACGCTATTACAGTTGCGGTTATGTTTGATTCGCCGCAAGGATGGGAAACTCTCGATATGCCTCACAGCTTGGCTTGTTGTTTAAGGCGATTTAATCACAATCTACAAATTTCACTGAAGGTCTAAGTCATCTTGACAAAAAGTTTGATACATTCACTGAAGTGCTAAAACAACAATCAGAAAAGGTCAATCTTTTGGAGAAGGAGAATCTTTTTCCCCGGAAAGAGAATCCTCAGCTCAAAACTCTGCATGCAGGTGGACAGCCATCTTCAGAACTTAGAGTTACCGGAATACTTAGCGATTGCAGCCTTCATTTGGAAGATTTTCCGAAGAAAATACGCGAATGTTTACATGCTGCAGAATCTCTTAAGGATGACATTCTTGAAGTGCGTGAGTTCAAACCGAAAATTCAAAACTCTGCCGATATTTCGCCATCAACATCTAATAGTGAGCGGAGCGGTGGTGAGAATCGTTCATTAGTGATCAAGTTTAAATCCAGTGATATTCGTGACCACGTTCTGAAACTAAAGCGTGATTTCGGCGAGTTAAAGTTATCCGATTTGATTCCAAATGGTTCAAAGCAAGCGAGAATCGGAATTTATGAAATGCTACCCCCTATCGTTCATAAATTACGTGTGTTGACACAGGAACGCGCACACCAGTATGGTTACAAGCATGTCTGGACTCGAAAAGGCAACGTCTAAGTTCGAAAAGATCATGGATCACAACCCATGAGTATTGTGACGGAATCAGATCTGATGTGTATGTCTTAGTTTGCCTTGATATCTTACTGAAGGAACATTTCTTTCAATCACCCGTGACTCTTCTTCGATTTATTTTGTATCTCAAATAATCTGCCTTCAAATTGATTTATATAACGTTAAACGCATTCAATTGTGAAGTTCTGTATTATACACAGCGTTTCCACGTTTGCGAGCTAACCATATTTTTCTATTTGTGTTCTTGGAATATCTAATTGAGCCTATCAATTCTTTCTCTTATACAAGTTATGATATCTATTCTTTCTATATTGTACCGTGTATTGCACTTCGCCTTACGGTCTATCAAGACCTAGGCGTAATAAACTCGTTATCAATCTCTCTCTCTCTCTTTTTTTTTTTTTTTTTTTTTTTTTAAGGTGGTTGTAGGGCAAATACGCTGCGACGTACGAAGGAGAGGCACCGGTCAGCCAAACACGGCTGGCCAGCACCTCCCCAACAGTCCCGGGCTGGAATCCGCATCGATACGGCCATCCGAACCGGGTAAACCCTCTCTTCCTTCTCCGTTGGCGCCGGCCATTGGACAAGGGAGAGATCCACCAACTTACCAATCCGGCCCCGGCACCGCGTGAGCATTACTTCAGGGCCGGCGGCGTCTCGCGCTCAGGATCGAGCGTCTCTCTTCTCACGACTCGCAGGTGTTGTTTCCCTTTCTTCGATCTTCTTCCATCTCTTCATTCTTCATCTTCTTTCTTCTCTCTTCTTTCTTCTCTCTTCTCTCTTCAGTGCATCAGATTCCTCCTGGAATCATTTGGGCCTCTTCTGTTTCAATCGGCAGAGTCACTGTGATTCGCCTGCTTCGAGGCGCCTTACTTCCCTCTCTTTCTCCTCTTTGCGGGTCATCACCAGCTTGATGTATCCGGTGAGTCTATCCCATGTCTCCTGGTTGCGGAGCAAGTACGGGACGAGATTCTCAGGTGTTAGTTGAGCACCCAGCCATTCATCCAGCTCGGCGCGCTCTCTCCGGGTGTTGCTGCACTTGAACAGGGCATGTTCGGCGTCATCCCATTCGTCCCCGCATGACTGACATGCGGGGGACGTCCTCTTCTTGAACCTGGTTAGATAGGAACCGAAGCAACCATGATCGCTCAGTGCCTGCGTCGTCCAGTAGTCCATCTCTCCGTGGGTGCGTTCCGCCCACTTGGCTACGTCACGGATCAGCCGGTGCGTCCATCTGCCGTTTGCAAACGGCGAATCCCACTCAGTTTGCCAATTCTCAAGGGTGGTTTCCTTCTCGTTGTCGCGGATGATCTCCTTCATCGTCGGAGTGAGTACTCGTTCGGCTCCGATCACTTTCTGGCGGTCCCAGATCCTCACTCGCTCCGCGACGAGCAAGTGGATGGGCGGAGTACTCGCCAATACGTAAGCCGCATCTCCTGACACAGTGCGGTAGGCACGGATACTCCTCAGGGCCGCTCTTCGGTGGACAGGCCCCATTCTCTTCTCGATGATGGTCTTCTCTACTCTCTTCCCCCACACGGGTGCACCGTACAGCATGATGGAGGTAGTGACGGTGTTGAGAAGTGCGCGACTCTTTTCCTTGGGTCCTCCGATATTCGGCATAAGCCGCTGGAGCGCCGCACCGACCCTGCTCGCCTTCTGGGCGGCTTCCTGGATGTGCTTCTTGAACGACCACTTGTCATCGAGCCATACAACGAGGTATTTCAGCTCTGTCTTCCGTGGAATCTCTTGCCCGTTGATATGAAACCGGGGTAGGTCAAACTTCCTACGCCTTGTGACCACGATTGCTTCGCACTTCTTGACAGCGAGCTCCAGAAGCCTGCTAATCATCCACTCGTAGACTTGGGCCAGCGCTTCGTTCGCGCGTCTACCCAAGAATTCCTCGTTGTCAGCCCATACTATGAGTCCCGCGTCGTCCGCGAAAGCCACTATTATCACTCCTTTTGGCAGTTCGATAGACAGTAAGCTGTCATACTGGGTGTTCCAGTTGAACGGCCCGGAGACCGATCCCTGTCCGATTCCGGCGGACAGTACCCGAATCTCTTGTCCCTCGTCGGTGTCGTACACGAGGGTCCTGTTCCGCAGGTAGTCACTCGTGACGGCTAGTAGATAGGGGGGCACTTTACCTGCTTGGGATTGATAGACTCGCTCCCAGCTCGCGCAGTTGAATGCGTTCTTTATGTCCAACGCAATGATGGCACAGAATCCTCCTCTTCCTTGGTATGGGTTCCCTACCGACGCTTGAACCCGTTCTTGGACCGCCTCGATCGCGTGCACAGCGCTCCGTCCCTTCCGGAACCCGAACTGCATTGGTGATAGCCCACCGCCTTCTTCGTAGGCTTTTTCCACCCTGTTGAGCACCATCCTCTCGTACATTTTCCCGATATTGTCGAGCATGCTGAGAGGGCGTTGACCTCCTTGACCCTTAGGTATCAGGACCAGCTTCTGGCGTTTCCACTTGTCCGGGAAAGTTCCCGCGCTCAGACAGATGTTGAAGAGGTCGAGGAGTAGATCTGGCTTGTATTTGAAGACCAGTTTCAGAGCCTCGTTTGGGATGCCATCCAGGCCAGGGGCCTTGCCGTTCGGCATTCTCTTCGCCGCTATGAGTAGCTCTTGCATAGTGAAGAGCGGGATGGGGTCTTCGCTCTCCGTAGGGAATGTAACTCTGGGTTCTCCTGCTGGGAAGAGGTCTCCCACGATGGTGCGCAATGTTGCTGCATCGGTCGGTGCTGGGTTGCCCTTCCGGGGTCGGACCTTTGACATGACCACGCGATATGGCGTGCCCCAGGGGTCTTCGTTAACCATGTCGCACAGTTCACCCCAGGACTTCTCTTTGCTCCTCCGGATGGCTAGAACGAGAGCCTTCTTTGCTTCTTTGTACGCTCTGTCATCTTCCGCCAGCGATGGTCGTTGCAGCTTCCTTGATCGCCATGCGGGCCTCCTTTTCTTGTTGCTCGTTCTTCGTAGAGCCTTGATCTCATCGGTGATCCAGTACTCTGGTTTCCTCCAGAAACATGGTGTTGTCCTGCGAGGCATCGACGCGTCGCAAGCTCTCGTGATGGCGGATGTTACCATCGCCACAGCTTCGTCCGAGGCGGAGTTCATCGGGAGATCTTCGACTGTTTCTATCGATTCCCGGAATTTCCCCTCATCCAGCTTGCGTACCTGCCACCCCGTCGGTCGCGGTCTGTGTGTCGTCTGTCTCTGTCTTTCAGTCCTAAGCCGAAATCGAATATGTCGATGGTCACTCAATGTTTCCGTGTCCAGAACCTCCCACGATGTCATACGTCCCATGAGCGACGGGCTCATGAACGTCAGGTCGAGGACCGAAGACGAACCTCCCTCCCTGGACCGAGTGTCGTGTCGGTGGTAGGTGATAACCCCCGTCTCGTTCGCGAGCACTAATCCCAATGCCTCCATGGCATCAGCGAGTATTACCCCCCGTCTATCACGCGGCCCCCCGCTCCAAGTCGGTTCCTTGGAGTTGAAATCCCCCGCGATTATTATTGGGCCCCCCCCATTGCCTCACATCCTCTTCTAGGTCATGGAGCTCGTCTTCGAATTCGTGCATCTTGAGCGACGGCGAATAGTAGCAGCTGTAGACTGCTGTGCCCTCTATGGTCTTTCGAGCGAAACCGCGGCCACTAACAGCTGGTCCAGTCTCACGGATCGCAGGATTTATGATCTGGATTACGGCTGTCCTCCAGTGATCGAATGTGGATCGAGAGAATTCGCGCTTCCGAGGCGGTTCGGAGATAATCAGAACATCGATCCCTCCTTCTTTGGCTACAGCGTGTAGGAGATCGTCTGCGTCCCCGCTCTTCCTGAGGTTGGCTTGGATGAAGTTAGCCATTTCTTCCCTTCCTGCGTCTATATGTGGTTCTTGCCCTCTGGTACGCAGTGCAGTTGCTGGCCCCAGATCTGTGGTCAGATTTGGACCCGATCGCCACACAGCTTAGGCATTTTGGTTTTTCCTTGCGAATCGCAGCAAGGTGCCCTGGTTCGCCGCATTGGAAGCAGAGTTTTGGTTTCCGTTCCTCTGCCTTCTCTTTTTTGCACCTTGAGGCCTTGTGCCCGTACTCTAAGCAGTTATAGCACCGTGGGATGCCACCCTTCTCGCGGATCCTGACTCTGCCCCATCCAACCTTTGGCTCCTTCCAGTCGAGGAGATGGTGGGCCAGTCTCGTTGCGATCGAGACAACAGCGGTTTGGGTGCCGCGGTAGCCACTCCGGATGGACTTGACTACAACGGCACCCTTCTCGTTTTCTGGTAGGGCCTTCGCGAGGGCATCCCGCACCTTGATTATGTCGACATCGTAGTCGACTCCGAGAACCTCGAGGGTCGTGCTGTTTGCTAGACAGTGGACAGCTCCTTCTTGCCCGACGACCGGTGCCAAGGCTGCCTTGACGGCGGCGACATCGGTGCCCTTCTTGAGTTCAAGAAGGACTTGGCCTTCTTGGGTCTTGCAGATGCCCGTGACCTTGGAGCCCACTTCTTCATCGAGGTCATCCGTTTTTATCCTGCGCAGCATGCCTGCGTAGGTTAGCCCACCTTGTTCTCTCTCTCTCTCTCTCTCTCTCTCTCTCTCTCTCTCTCTCTCTCTCTCGCCGGGTGCAGTCAAGCAGAAGGTTTCGAATGCTCGACGCAGCACGAAGAATGTCAGAGAGAGAGAGAGAGAGAGAGAGAAAGAGAAAGAGGACACCGGTGTGCGTGCTGGTGTGAGTGGTCTGTCTACCACTACGCAGGCGCGTCTCAGCTCTCGCGGCAAGACGGGGATATCTCCCCTTGCCTCGCGGACCACAGTCACCGGCCGCAACGAGAAGCCCCCTACCACCAGAGGCTCTCTTCATGCCGCGAGGAATGACGAGCAGCGGTGGTCGTCTGCTGCGCTACCAACTTGCAGCGGTGGCAGCACCTCAACACTTGCCACCAGTGGCGCGAAAATTCAAACAGCAGAGACGCAGGACATTGGCACATCCCAACCGTTTCTCTCAACATCCCCAGGAAATGGCTGTGGAATATCCCAGGACGGGAGAGACAGAAGATCAGTACAGCCGACGAGTCCAGCAACGACGCCAACACCGGAATTTCTTAGAGATAAGTGGGTTTTTAATTCGCAGAGTGCTCTGGATCTCTTTTTTCAACAAAACGATTTAACTCAGAAGCGGCTCGACGAAATAATGTCCCTCCTGAAGCGACACGACGCCGCCATCTCCTCCTCATCACCCACACCAGCAGTGAGTGCGGCGAGTGATCAACTGTTAGCGCGCATGTCATCTCTGGAGGCACTCATAGAGAAGCAAAACTCCAAGCTGGAGGAGTTTCGCCTGGATCGTGAGCTGCTTCTTGAGGAGAATACTTTGATGAAAAGCCAGATCTCACATCTGACTAATCTTCTGAAAGATAACCAGGGCACTCTGCGAAAATCTAATGTTAGTAATGAAATTAAGTCTTCCATTTCTGAGCTTCCACATCAATCTTCCGGGCCAGATACGCAAGTTCGAATGGATTTTTCTAACCATTCACTAGCTGGGCGGCAGAGTACTGAACTCAGGGGTGAAGGTCTTGAGTGCAGCCAATTAATCATAACCGGTGCTTTGAAAAAAGACTCTACTGCCTCGGAGGAAGAGGTATGTAATATTTCCTATGCAGTACTCAAGTCCATCCTTCCCTCGCTGAAGAGGGAAAACATCACTGATGTTCGTATTTTGCAGCCCGGGCGCGTGTCTGGGAGGGAAAATCCAATGCATGACAATAGACCGACCAATTCATCGCCTCAAGCCCCGGATACCCGCTCACGTTCTATTCCATCTTGCCTAGTCCAACTCTCGTGCAACCGTCTAGCCAGGGAGGTGATGAGAGCCAAGCGCTCGATCGCCAACAATTACTTGACAACTCATAAGATTGAGCCCACATTGCTTGACCCTGAAGCGAAAGCCCATGTGCCAGACCGAAAGATTTACATCAATGAGATGTTACCCCGTGAAAAATATAAGGAATATGTTCATTTGAGGCCACTTGCACGGGGCTTAGGCTTCAAATATGTTTGGCACAGCGGTGGACGCTTCTGGGTCAGGCGTAAAAATGGTGAGAGAGCGTATGCGTTCGAGTCCCTCACTGAGCTACAGGTCATTCAAACGGCGTGTCGAATAGTCCCAAAACCAACTCCTGAGTCATTGGATAGTGCCAGAAATGGCTCTACCATTCCAAATCAGAGTAAAAATTCGACAGCAGCATCGGTGGGGACACCCTGACTAAACACGGCTGCCGGGGAGTCAGAAGGGAGAGGTAGTTCCCTAAAGGCGGGGTTTATCAATCTTAATTCCTTAACGGATAAGATTGAGCATCTGCGCCTGCTTGTTGCTAACGATCCCTCCTACCATCTTTTTGGGGTGGCTGAGTCGAAGCTAGATGAGTATGTGGATGACAGTCTCGTTCAGATACCGGATTTTTCGCTGTTGAGACAGGATCGCAACAGGGAGGGTGGTGGGGTTGCCTTGTATGTGCGCAATGATTTCAAGGTAGAGAAGCTAATTTCGTCTAAAACTTTTGGCCCAGGGAAACCTGGAGTTCCTGAATTTCTTCTCTGTAGCGTACAGCAGGGTAACTCCCCTCCAACTTTAGTCGTGGTAATTTACAGACCCCCGAAAATCGCCATGCAGAAGGATGACGGTCTGTTTGGCTCGTTACGCCGACTGTGTGGGGATTATAGTCATAAAATTATAATGGGAGATCTGAACGCGGATTTGTTAGACACTGCTCACCCTGACACCAAGACACTGACTGCACTGACAGAAGAACTTGCCTTGCAGATAGTGCAGCATGGCCCGACTCACCAACACACCCCTAATACATCTCACACATGGATTGACCACATCTACGTAGATGACAATGACATCGTTACTGACTTCCAAAACAGACTCCTGCCCAGTTTCGGCAGGCACTCGGTCATTGACGTCACCATCAACTTCTTCAGTCCCTCTCCGCCAAAAAATTCCTTCACCTACAGGGATTTTCGTAACATCACTCCGGAGATATTGAATGACCGGTTGCTTCGCTGCGACTGGACAGCTCTTGAAAATGCCGAAACCAGTTTGGAAGGAGCAATTCACTGCTTGAATGAAAATTTAAAGACCGTTATAGATGAATTAGCTCCTGAGAAAACTATTAATCCGCGAAAAAATGACGCTCCCTGGATTGGTCCTGAGCTGCGGGTACTCATAAAGGAGCGAGACGCGACGCGCAGGCGCTGGGAGCGGAATCAACGTAACCAGCGCAAGTGTCCTGAGCTTCAAAATGAGTACTTTCGGCTCAGTGAAGAGGTTGACTTGCGCATCGAACGAGAGCGTAACTCCTTCCTTCAAAGTCATCTTTCTGACGCTCTCGATCAACAGAAGAACATCTGGAAGGAAATGCGCAACCTCGGCCTCTTGCCTAAGAGCAAAGAGGAGGAACTTCATGGTTTCACACCGGATGAGTTAAACGCAAACTTTGCGGGGGTTTCCGTTTCGCCCCACGAAAATATCGAAGAAGCAATGGACGATATTGACTCGGCGCCAGAGGAGGGGTTTAAATTTAAGCCCACAAATTTCACTGATGTAGTCCTTGCCATCAAACATTTCTCCTCGCAGGCCCGTGGAGCGGATGGAATACCTCAAAGTGTGATCGCGAAAGCTCTCCCGGCTATTGGTGATCTTATTGTACATATTTTTAACTCCTCTTTCGCTCATAGCATTTTTCCCGAGGCTTGGAAGCAAGCGCAGCTGATCGCATTAAAGAAGACTGCCACTCCATCAACGGTCTCGGATTTCCGTCCCATAGCGCTGCTGTGCTTCCTCTCCAAGGTTTTGGAAAAAATCGCACATGACCAGATCACGGAGTATTTAAAAATTGAGAATCTACTTGATCCCTTCCAAGCTGGTTTCAAGCAACATCACAGTACCCAGACGGCACTGCTCAAGTTGACAGACGACATCAGAGTAGGAATTGACAGAAAGAAGATCACTCTGCTTCTACTGTTCGACTTTAGCAAAGCATTCGATACAATCTCACCATGCAAGCTGCTGAGGAAGCTACGACACCTTGGCTTCTCGAGATCGGCACTCCTGTGGATAAAATCATATTTACAGGGTCGCACCCAACAAATCACTTCTCAAGTAGGTAAATCTGATTGGCTCGAAACCAATCTGGGTGTTCCGCAGGGGTCCGTTCTTGGGCCTCTCCTCTTCAGCTTGTATGTGAATGATTTGCCCGGGCTATTGAATGGAAAGTCAGTGAACCATATATTCTACGCAGATGATCTTCAGATCTATCTTCAAGTTGACAAGAAGAACATCAAGGAGGGGATTGCTCGACTGGGAGACATAGGGCGACTCGTTGCTGAATGGGCTAGGAACTCCGACCTGCGCCTCAACGCTGGCAAGACCAAGGCAATCTTTTTCAGTTCCGACCGGAACGTTAGAGACTTGCAACGAATGAACTTGCCAGGGGTTGAGATACAGGATGGAGTGTTTGTCCCATTCAGTGATACTGTCGTGAGTCTTGGTGTTACACTTGACAGCGAACTAACGTGGAAACCGCACATCGATCAAGTTACCAAAAAAGTCAACAGAGCCCTATATGGTTTGCGGTTTTTTAGGGCGTGTATCACCAGACCTCTCCGAATTCGCCTAGTCGAGTCACTTGTTCAACCGCATTTGGATTACTGTACGGTCGTGTACCTCGACGCCACGGACGAACAGCGGCAACGGATACAACGACTAAGCAATTCATGTGTGAGATATATTTTTGATCTTAGGAGAGACGAGCATATCACCCCGTTTAGGGAGCGTTTGGGCTGCTTACGTACTGATTCGCGGCGAATGTACTTCGCAGCTCTCTTGATGCATAAGATCATGCACTTAGGAGAACCTGGCTACCTAGCTGCGATGTTTACCAGGTACCAATCTGAACGCCCCGCAGGTGGTGATGCAGAAGAGCGGACACTCAAAGTTCCCAATATGAGACTTGGATATGGTAGAAGATCTTTCCAGGTTCAATGTGCTCACTTGTGGAACTTTCTCCCTTCGGGCTTCCGGCAAATTCAAAAAATTTCACTTTTTAAAGACGCTCTAAAAGAATTTTTCTTGTCGCAACCCTCCCGGAGGATTGACGTGGACCAGAAACAGTACTTCAATCTCTGATAGGCTTGGGCTCTTTTCAATTAGTCTTTTTCTAGTTTTAGTCGAGTTTTACGTGGCTTACCTGTCACATAACTCTTAAATCTGTGATAGTTTCCGGGCCCATGTCTGTCTTTTTATATGTACTGATGTACCTCGATTAATTAATTACCTAATTTATTTTGACTCGTGCGCATCTCTCGATGCCTTTTCAATGACTAGTCACTTTCTGTGATAAATGAAATTTCCTTGACCAAAATGACAAATTGTATAATACTTATATGTTGATTATGACCGTTATATGTATCTCATTTAATTGTATTTTTACTTTTGCCACCAGGCGAATAAAGGGAATCAATCAATCAATCAATCTCTCTCTCTCTCTCTCTCTCTCTCTCTCTCTCTCTCTCTCTCTCTCTCTCTCTCTCTCTCTCTCTCTCTCTCTCTCTCTCTCTCTCTCTCTCTCTCTCTCTCTCTCTCTCTCTCTCTCTCTCTCTCTCTCTCTCTAGATCTCCGCATCTTGCAAAATTCCATCTGATTTTCCACCACCACGTTTCGGATTTTGAGGTTAGACTACCCAGAGTCTCGTCCACGTCCGTCAAGGTTTCGAAGTTTCGACGTCAGCTAATAGATGGCAGCCATCTCAACTAGATCCCTGCATTGCCAATTCTGAAGCCTGATCCACACCACACCGCCTCGACCCTGATTGCTCTCCTCAATTGAGCCACTTACTGGTCGACGTTTTTGCTTACGCCTAACAGCTGATCCGACTTTGTGTTGCTTTTACGCATTTACAATGGCGCCACATTTATCCACAGTGAGTGAATCTCAACAAGATTATATTACTGCGTGTGAATCGTCTAAATCTAAGAACAACTCAGAAAATGCTGATCAATCAACTGACATGCCGTTGTATTTCAAGATGTTTATCTCTCATTTCAACGCTTCTCAAGCAAGAGTTCTATCAAAATTGAGTGAAATTGAGGACAGACTAGAAAGTCGAATTACTGCGATTGAAAAAGATATATCTAAAATTCGTAATGATCTCTCTAAAGTTTCTCATCAAACTACTCTAGTAGACTCAGCTGAAGTCATTTTATCAGGGATACCTCGCGATCTAAATTTATTGAAAACCGAGATTGTATCTCAAGTATTTAATGCTATGGATCAGCCTGAACTCGGAAATTTTGTTGTCAATGTGAGAGATTGGAAAGGTCCTCACTTCCACAATGTACATTCACCAGTTTTCAATTCTACTTCATGCTCTTCGGAAATCAACAAATCTGACTCTAAAGCTATCGTCGTGCAATTATCGTCGAGTATAATTCGAGATAAACTCATCTTGAACTCATCTAGATTGAAAAAGAAAACTGTCAAAGATATCTTTGGTTATAACAATAATTCGAACGTTTTTTGTAGCCCTCTGTGGCCCAAAGAAGTTCACAATTTGCTCAAGAAAGCGAATTCTGTAAGTGTGCGCTTGAAAATTCATAAGCCCGTTGTAAGAAATCTTACTGTTTGTATGAAATCTCCAAAGAATGAGTCACTTGTACCAATTTATTCAGAGCTCGACCTTGAAAATTTTCAATCTCAGCCTTTAATATGATAATCGTTTTAATTCACTCTCTGTGTGCTTTTTGTCTCCGATCAAATATTCCAGAGATTGCTTTACAGTTGAAAAACGAAACTCCTAAACAGCTAGCTCTTCATCTCTTTTCATTCAAAATATAAATTCGCCAGCTTTATTTCACTCTGAACTGTGCATTTCAAGATCGTTTCAGTTTGCGTACAGCGCATAGCTACGTTAAGGCATTTCAACGTACCAAACCATCCTACTGTGTAGATTTTGCCAATTTTCTTTCGATCTGCGCAATATGTGCTGTTGATCTGGTTTCTGTGGATCTTTCATTCTCCATTATTCATTACTGTAGCATTGTTCTTTCGCAATTCATAACAGAAATTGATCATATTGTACTGTGCTTAGTAGAATCATAAGTTTTGTAATTATTATCTCGTTATGTAATCTCATATCTTAGATTTATTCTTAATACTCTTCTCAACACGAAAAATATTGTTATGTATATTGAATTTGCTACCTGTACCACATAGCGTAATACCCCAAGGTACCATTAATAAACTAATCTAATCTAATCTAATCTCTTTTTTTTTTTTTTTTTTTTTTTTTTTTTTTTTTAAGGTGGTTAGAGGGCAAAATCTGCCTCAGGATCCCTCGGATCCGTCCCCAGACACCGGACTGGTTCAGCTTACGCGGACTACGCATAGCCCACGCAGGCCATACCAGGCGGGACACGGGTTTGGGTGGGGCCCACCGAGAGGTGGGCCCGGCCGTGTAATATCCCTCTCCCCTCGATGTCCGATACCTAGGGCATCGGGCAATCAAGAAGGAGATCCACCTACATCTACCATCTCATCCCGGAACCGCGTGAGCATTACTTCAGGATGAGCGGCATGTCTCGCGCTCGATTGCGAGCGTTCCTCTTCTCCATCTCCTCTCTTCGGCCACTTGTCGGCATCTTCTATCTTCATTCTTCATTGTTCCCTCTCTTCCTTCTCTCTTCTCTCTTCTTTCTTCTCTCTTCCCTCTTCAGTGCATAAGATTCCTCCTGGAATCATTTGGGCCTCTTCTGTTTCAATCGGCAGAGTCACTGTGATTCGCCTGCTTCGAGGCGCCTTACTTCCTTCTCTTTCTCCTCTTTGCGGGTCATCACCAGCTTGATGTATCTCTCTCTCTCTCTCTCTCTCTCTCTCTCTCTCTCTCTCTCTCTCTCTCTCTTTTTTTTTTTCTTTAAGGTGGTTGTAGGGCAAATACGCTGCGACGTACGAAGGAGAGGCACCGGTCAGCCAAACACGGCTGGCCAGCACCTCCCCAACAGTCCCGGGCTGGAATCCGCATCGATACGGCCATCCGAACCGGGTAAACCCTCTCTTCCTTCTCCGTTGGCGCCGGCCATTGGACAAGGGAGAGATCCACCAACTTACCAATCCGGCCCCGGCACCGCGTGAGCATTACTTCAGGGCCGGCGGCGTCTCGCGCTCAGGATCGAGCGTCTCTCTTCTCACGACTCGCAGGTGTTGTTTCCCTTTCTTCGATCCTCTTCCATCTCTTCATTCTTCATCTTCTTTCTTCTCTTTTCTTTCTCCTCTCTTCCCTCTTCAGTGCATCAGATTCCTCCTGGAATCATTTGGGCCTCTTCTGTTTCAATCGGCAGAGTCACTGTGATTCGCCTGCTTCGAGGCGCCTTACTTCCCTCACTTTCTCCTCTTTGCGGGTCATCACCAGCTTGATGTATCCGGTGAGTCTATCCCATGTCTCCTGGTTGCGGAGCAAGTACGGGACGAGATTCTCAGGTGTTAGTTGAGCACCCAGCCATTCATCCAGCTCGGCGCGCTCTCTCCGGGTGTTGCTGCACTTGAACAGGGCATGTTCGGCGTCATCCCATTTGTCCCCGCATGACTGACATGCTGGGGTCGTCCTCTTCTTGAACCTGGTTAGATAGGAACCGAAGCAACCATGATCGCTCAGTGCCTGCGTCGTCCAGTAGTCCATCTCTCCGTGGGTGCGTTCCGCCCACTTGGCTATGTCACGGATCAGCCGGTGCGTCCATCTGCCGTTTGCAAATGGCGAATCCCACTCAGTTTGCCAATGCTCAAGGGTGGTTTCCTTCTCGTTGTCGCGGATGATCTCCTTCATCGTCGGAGTGAGTACTCGTTCGGCTCCGATCACTTTCTGGCGGTCCCAGATCCTCACTCGCTCCGCGACGAGCAAGTGGATGGGCGGAGTACTCGCCAATACGTAAGCCGCATCTCCTGACACAGTGCGGTAGGCACGGATACTCCTCAGGGCCGCTCTTCGGTGGACAGGCCCCATTCTCTTCTCGATGATGGTCTTCTCTACTCTCTTCCCCCACACGGGTGCACCGTACAGCATGATGGAGGTATTGACGGTGTTGAAAAGTGCGCGCCTCTTTTCCTTGGGTCCTCCGATATTCGGCATAAGCCGCTAGAGCGCCGCACCGACCCTGCTCGCCTTCTGGGCGGCTTCCTGGATGTGCTTCTTGAACGACCACTTGTCATCGAGCCATACACCGAGGTCTCTCTCTCTCTCTCTCTCTCTCTTTTTTTTTTTTTTTTTTTCTTTAAGGTGGTTGTAGGGCAAATACGCTGCGACGTACGAAGGAGAGGCACCGGTCAGCCAAACACGGCTGGCCAGCACCTCCCCAACAGTCCCGGGCTGGAATCCGCATCGATACGGCCATCCGAACCGGGTAAACCCTCTCTTCCTTCTCCGTTGGCACCGGCCATTGGACAAGGGAGAGATCCACCAACTTACCAATCCGGCCCCGGCACCGCGTGAGCATTACTTCAGGGCCGGCGGCGTCTCGCGCTCAGGATCGAGCGTCTCTCTCCTCACGACTCGCAGGTGTTGTTTCCCTTTCTTCGATCTTCTTCCATCTCTTCATTCTTCATCTTCTTTCTTCTCTCTTCTTTCTTCTCTCTTCTCTCTTCAGTGCATCAGATTCCTCCTGGAATCATTTGGGCCTCTTCTGTTTCAATCGGCAGAGTCACTGTGATTCGCCTGCTTCGAGGCGCCTTACTTCCCTCTCTTTCTCCTCTTTGCGGGTCATCACCAGCTTGATGTATCCGGTGAGTCTATCCCATGTCTCCTGGTTGCGGATGACAATGACATCGTTACTGACTTCCAAAACAGACTCCTGCCCAGTTTCGGCAGGCACTCGGTCATTGACGTCACCATCAACTTCTTCAGTCCCTCTCCGCCAAAAAATTCCTTCACCTACAGGGATTTTCGTAACATCACTCCGGAGATATTGAATGACCGTCTGCTCCGCTGTGACTGGACAGCTCTTGAAAATGCCGAAACCAGTTTGGAAGACGCAATTCACTGCTTGAATGAAAATTTAATGATCGTTTTAGATGAATTAGCACCGGAAAAAACTATAAACCCGCGTAAAAATGATGCTCCTTGGATTGGTCCTGAGTTGAGCGTGCTCATGAATAAGCGAGACGCGACGCGCAGGCGTTGGGAGCGTATGCAACGCAACCAGTGCAAGTGTCCTGAGCTTCAAAATGAGTACTTTCGGCTTAGCGAAGAGGTCGATCTGCGCATTGAGCAAGAGCGTAATTCCTTCCTTCAAAACCATCTTTCAGACGCTCTTGATCAGAACAAGAATATTTGGAAGGAGATGCGCAATCTCGGCCTCTTGCCCAGGAGCAAAGAGGAAGAACTTCACGGTTCCACACCGGATGAGTTGAACGCTCACTTTGCGGGGGTTTCCGTTTCGCCTCACGAAAATATCAATGAAGCAATGGACGATATTAACTCTGCGCCGGAGGAGGAGTTTAAATTTAAGCCCACAAATTTCAATGATGTAGTCCTTACTATTAAACATTTCTCCTCGCAGGACCGCGGGGTGGATGGGATCCCCCAGAGCGTGATCGCGAAGGCTCTTCCGGCAATTGGTGATCTCATTGTACATATTTTCAATTCCTCTTTCGCTCATAGCGTTTTTCCTGAAGCTTGGAAGCAAGCGCAGCTGATTGCATTGAAGAAGACTGCTGCTCGATCAACGGTCTCGGACTTTCGTCCCATAGCGCTGCTGTGCTTCCCTTCCAAAGTTCTGGACAAAATTGCACATGACCAAATCACGGAGTATTTAAAAGTAGAGAAACTTCTTGATCGCTCCCAGACTGCCTCCAGGCAACACCATAGCACCCAGACAGCTTTACTAAAGTTGACGGATGACTTCAGAGTAGGCGTTGATAGGAAGGAGATCACCTTACTCATACTATTCGACTTTAGCAAAGCTTTCGACACAATAACACCGTCAAAGCTGTTGAGGAAGCTCCGAAACCTTGGATTCTCAAGATCGGCAGTCCTGTGGATAAAATCATACTCACAAGGCCGCACCCAAATAGTCACTTCAAAATCTGGTAGTTCTGATTGGCTCGAAACCAATCTGGGTGTTCCAGAGGGATCCGTTCTCGGGCCTTTACTCTTCAGCTTATATGTTAATGACTTACCTGGTTTGCTAGACGGAAAGTCGGTATATCATATATTCTATGCGGATGATCTTCAAAATTATCTCCAAGTCGAGAAAACTAAGATCAAGGAAAGCATCACTCGGCTGGGAGAAGTAGGATGACTCATTGCCGAGTGGGCCAGAAGTTCCGGCCTGCGTCTCAACGCTGGCAAGACCAAGGCAATCTTCTTCAGCTCTGAGAGAAACATCAAAGATCTGAAAAGAATGGACTTGCCAGGGGTTGAGATACAGGGAGGAAAGTTCATTCCGTTCAGCGATACGGTCGTGAGTCTTGGTGTTACACTTGATAGTGAACTACGTGGAAGCCGCACATCGACCGAGTAACTAAAAAAGTCAACAGAGCCCTTTACGGATTGCGGTTTTTTAGGGCGTGTATCACCAGACCTCTCCGAATTCGCCTAGTCGAGTCATTAGTTCAACCGCATTTAGATTATTGCACAGTCGTGTACCTCGACACCACGGACGAACAACGGCAACGGATGCAGCGACTGAGCAATTCATGTGAGAGGTACATTTTGATCTTAGGAGAGACGAGCACATCACCCCGTTTAGGGAACGTTTGGGTTGGTTACGTACTGATTCGCGGAGAATGTACTTCGCAGCACTTTTAATGCATAAGATCTTGCATCTTGAAGAAACTGGCTACCTGGCTGGGATGTTCACCAGGATCCAATCCGAACGCCCCGCACGTGGTGATGCAGAAGAGCGGGTACTCAAGGTCCCCAATATGAGACTTGACTACGGAAGGAGATCATTCCAGTTTCAATGTGCTCATCGGTGGAACTTTCTCCCTCCGGGCTTTCGGAAGCTGGGGAAAATTTCAGTGTTCAAAGAGGCCTCAAAAGATTTCCTTCTGACCCAGTCTTCCCAGAGGATTGATGTGGAGAGGAGGCATTATTTTAATCTCTAAACTGTGATAGGTTTGGGCTCTTTCCAATCAGCGTTTCCTATTTTGAAAGAGTCATACGTGGCTACCTCATCACTAAACTGTAATTCCTGTGACATTTCTGCTGGCCCAAGCCTTTTATATGCCTTTATACATGGTAAAGGCTGATATTCGTATATGAAAATGTATCTTATCATTCTCTTATTTGAATCTTATGCGTCCTTCGATGCCTTAAAATGACTAGTGACTTTCTGTAATAATTCTAATATTCCTTATACAAAAAGACAAATATCTATACATCTTTATTTATTTATTATGTAGGTGTAACATATGTGAATTATGCTACTCGACTTTCTAATTTTGCCCTCGGGCGAATGAAGGTTATCAATCAATCAATCAATCAATCAATCAATCTCTCTCTCTCGCTCTCTCTCTATCTATCTCAATCAACGAGCAAGCGAAACGTAGCCAGCGCTCTACAGCGCCCTCACACACCCAAATTCTGCTCAACCATCGGTGCTGCTGTGATCCATCCACGTGTGTGTACATGTGTCCAGCAGAAGTCTCTAGCAGACAGCAACCATTACTGGACTGCATGCATGACAGCCAGATATGAGCACAACCACATTGAGGAATATATGTTTAACGTGCAGTCAACCAGTGAAACGTGGTGAGTCTTCTCTACAGTGTGTTTCTTGTGCCGGTTTAGTTCATCTTGTGCGCTCGCCGTCGTCATCATGCCCTGTGTCCCCGTTGTTCGAATGTTCTCAGTGTAAAATAAGTAATTGTCAGGATCGGCATAAGACACACACCCAAAGCTTGCTGGACTCGAGCATCTCACCAACACAACTACGTACGTCTACACCTCCCACCGCGATACCTCCGGATCCCCGCCCCACTCATACCCCAGCAGCCCGCGTGCAAGACACACGTTCGCGCAAGCGTTCGGCGTCTTCTCCACCATCTCTCTCACTCTCACGGGCTAAAGCCTCGCGCACGACTACATCGCCAATATCCAGTACAAATTCACTGCATCAAACGATGGATGATCTTGCACAGAAAACGTCTCAATTTATGAACGATCCAAACATCCCAGAACACATCAAACAGCTCGGGAGTCTCCTACAGCTTTCTCAGCAGCTGAATCATACGTCAATTCAGGAGAACTTGAGTGATATACGCACTAGTCTTACAAATATAGCGGGGACCGGAGAAGAGAATACGCGTGCAATTACCCATCTACGCGAAGAGATTCGCTCGACTCGCGCTCTCGTGGACTCATGTGAGATCCGATTCTCTGGAATTCCACCTAATACGCAGCACTCAGATCTCCAACTTGTAAATACTGTCCTAGCAGCCATGGGTTGTGCTGAAACTGCTGGTATTATTCTGGCAGTTCGTCGATGGGCTCAACCACCTCCAATAAATACTCCCCCTCGTAACCCTGTTGCAACACCTGCGGTGGCCCAAGCACGTCCAAATATAGCTGGCTATATTTCGATTGTTGCAAAATTTTCGTCCCCTACTATAAGAGATTTTCTCCTCTCAAAAGCAATAGCCCTCAAAGGCAAAACTTCACAAACCATCTTTGGAGTGGGTGGTCCCATCAAAATATTCCTGTCCCCTGTACTGCCACCCTCTGTGTACAAAATATGGAGAGCCGCTCTACCCAAGTCCAAGGAACTCGGATACCTGAGACCTGAAATAAACAATATGACTGTCATAATGCGTCCCAGTCGCTCTACCGCTCCAATTGCAATTTCATCGATGGAAGAACTTTCTCAGCTTCCACCCAATCGTAACATATCAATGGAGCAAGATAACCTAGCAACTGGCACAAGTAATGTCCCTACATGAAATAGTGCAAGTCTACTGCGCCATGATTCGAGGTCTAAATTTGTTTTATCGCGTACTAAATTAACAGTTGGGCATGTAAATATCAATCGGTTGAAAACTAATTTCTCTCTGCTTGAAATAAAACTTTCTTCAAATATTTATGACATAATTGCTGTCACAGAAACTTTTCTAGATCCATCAGTCAAGACGCAAATCTTTGAAACTCCTGGTTACACATTTATTCATCACGATAGACTGGGCATGGAAGGAGGTGGGGTTGGACTCTACGTACGATCCGATTTTCAGATCAAAATACTTGAGTGCTCAGAACCTGTATTCATGAATAAACCTGAATATTTGATCTGTGAAATAAGAATTGGATGCGACTCCCTCCTCATGGCTGTGGTTTATCGAAGGCCAACAGCTGCTTACCCGCACGAATTTTTTGATGTGATATCGCCGTTACTTCTCGCTTATGAGCATGCTATAATAACGGGTGACTTTAATATGAACATGGCGATTGAATGGCCTCCTTCAACCTCCCTGACTGCCCTTTATACTACATACTCACTGTCCTTGGTGAGCACTGAGCCTACACATCATAAAGTATGGCATGATGGCTCTCGCCATGATACCTGCCTTGATCTATTTTTTGTCAGCAATAAAGAAGCTCTAGATGAATATCGTCAATCGGAGTCTCCCTTCACAGATGGACATGACTTTATTGAGATTGATTACAATATTAGAGTACCCCCATTAGTAATGAAAACTTTACCCGTACGTAATTTAAAAAGAGTTGACCCAGCGAGACTCTACAACCTCATTTCTTCCAAACTGTCTTCTCAATCGAATCACTCCGCGGCAGACTGTACTCTCATCCCTTCAGCTGAAGCTACATATAGTCCCAGCATAAGTATTTTCAATGTATATAATGTAAATAGACTAAATTCTCGTATAATTAACGTGAATCATATAGATCGTCCTCTCGATCTGAGTCTTCCAGCATATACACCCCTAGCGAAAGGTCACATTGATGACCAAGTGAGCCACATCACAAAAATGTCACTAGAGGCCTTTGATCTGCTGTCTCCTGCTAAACCATGCACTCTAACCTTACAAAAAAACCCTGGGTGACAGCAGACATTAGATTTTCTATGAAACAGAGAGACCGCCTCTATAAAAAAGCCACTCAGACGAAGTCCCCCATCATCATGCAATCTTATCGACAGATACGCAGTGAAATCAAATCAACGCTCGATAATGCCAAGAGCCAGTATATCTCTAACAAACTGAACTCTGCTAGAGACGTTAAGTCGCGCTGGCAAAAGTTGCGCAAGTTTGGCATCGCCAGCAAACGTACTACTTCTCCACTAGCATTTTTCAACAGTAAAACTTTGAATGCTCATTTTGCATCGGTGACTAAAAACCATGTTCGTCTGAAGGACGAAGATGTTGATAGAATCTGTTCCTCTCCAGCTCCCAATAACGTTCCAGAATTTGATTTCACACCGATCTCAGAGGCTGACGTCAGGCGTTCGTTTGATACAGCCAACTCCAAAGGAGCAGGATCAGACCAAATTTCTTCATCCATGATGAAACTAGCATTCCCATCACTGCTCCCTCACCTCACCATTATCTTCAACAACTCCCTGCAGACAGGCTATTTCCCTCAAGACTGGAAGCGTGCTTCAATCACTCCACTGTCTAAAATACCATCTCCGAAAAGTCCTAATGACACTCGACCCATCGCGCAACTTCCAGAGCCCGCGAAACTACTCGAAAGAGTTGTTCACGAGCAACTCATGACTCACCTGTCGGCTAACAAACTGATCGATCCGTTTCAGTCTGGATTTAGAGCCCGGCACTCTACACAAACGGCTCTCTTAGGTGTCCTGGAGGACGTTCGCAATGGTATTGATAAGCGAATGCTCACAATCCTTATTTCGTTCGACTTTTCAAAAGCTTTTGACACGATTCCTCATGTTAAGATTCTACAAAAACTACGTAACCTTGGATGCTCTGATCGAGTTGTGCGCTGGTTTGCCAGCTACCTAAGAAACGGTGAACAAGCCGTACGTTTGGACGATGGTTCACACGACGAATGGCTACCCATCAATGCAGGAGTACCTCAAGGCAGCGTCCTAGGTCCTCTGCTCTTTCTAATATTCATCAATGACCTGCCCACGGTTCTCCGCCACACCTCGCACATGATATATGCTGATGATAGCCAAATATATCTACACGCACTACCAACTGAACTGATTCAAAAGCTAGCTCTTATGAATCAAGATGCTAACTGCGTCGCCGACTGGGCAGCGAACAATGAGCTTGAACTTAATGCTGCAAAAACAACAGTAATGATATTAGGAAGTGAGACATACATCTCAAGAATCAAATTTGACCAGATCCCAAACATTAGCGTTATGGGCACTGGAATACCGTACTCAAAATCAATGAAAGTCCTTGGACTCCACATCACACCGAGCTTGGATTGGGATCTCCAAGTGAGAGAAATATCGAAAAGAGTTCACGGTTCCCTCTACTCACTTCGCGCCTTGAGGCGCTCACTCTCTCGTGAGCTGCGCGAAGCACTCATTCGGAGTCTAGTACTGCCCATTTTCGATTACGCTGCGCCATTACTCACTGGACTAAACAAGGGACAAGGTCTGCGTCTCCACCGACTTCACAACGCATGTGTGCGTTTTGTCTACGGCAATATACCGTGGCGCGCGAATGTGACCCCATACAGAATTGCCCTAGGATGGCTTTCAGCCCAACGTCGTAGGGAATACTTGCTAGGTTCCCTAGCATACTCAATCATCGAAACAGGCTTGCCCGAATACCTCTGTCACAGATTTTTCCTGACCTCCCAAGTTCCGTCCCTGAGACAATCCAACAGAAACGACAAAGCTACACTTACCTATCGCGCTCCACGCACTGGAGCACTAAACCAATCTTTCACCCTTGCGTCTTCCAAGCTTATCAATAAACTGCCATACACCGATTTTGAGAAACACACTCATGAACAATTCAAACAGAGCTTGCGCAGCTATCTTATGTCCCAAGATCGTGACGATTGGGTCAGTCGTGCCAGACTGGATCATCTTGAATTAATCCCTACCGCGATTGCCCATTTACTCTCTTTCCCGTCTTTGTGAGCGAAAACAAGATGACACCGGCACTCGCACTGTTGGAATACTATATTCCACAAAGTTGGATATGAAATGGTACAAATGAGAAGAGCAACATGATTTTGTAAAATGTTTGAAGATAACTAATATCTACGCTATGATGTAATATATTTAAAAGATGACTAGATCATCCCATACTTATTTTCTAGCTATTACGTATTATTCTACTTTTGATATATATTTAATATACTACTTTATATTTTGTTATCACAAACCTAACTCCTCCATATCTTGCAATGTATTTTATACATGTATGTTAAGAAGATTTCAAACTGTTCTATGCAAATTGGGCATATGGGATCTATCCCCCGCCCTCAATAAATCAATCAATCAATCAATCTCTCTCTCTCTCTCTCCCTCTCTACTTCAGTTCTGAGAGGAATATCAAAGATCTGAAGAGAATGGACTTGTCAGGGGTTGAGATACAGGAAGGAAAGTTCATCCCGTTCAATGATACGGTCGTGAGCCTTGGTGTTACACTTGACAGTGAACTGACGTGGAAACCGCACATCGACCAAGTAACTAAGAAAGTCAACAGAGCCCTCTATGGATTGCGGTTTTTTTAGGGTATGTATCACCAGACCTCTCCGAGTTCACCTAGTTGAGTCCCTGGTTCAACCGCATATAGACTATTGCACGGTCGTGTACCTCGACGCCACGGACGAACAGCGGCAACGGATACAACGACTAAGCAATTCATGTGTGAGGTATATTTTTGATCTTAGGAGAGACGAACACATCACCCCGTTTAGGGAGCGTTTGGGTTGGTTACGTACTGATTCGCGGAGAATGTACTTCGCAGCTCTGTTAATGCACAAGATCATGCATTTAGGAGAGCCTGGCTATCTAGCTGCGATGTTCACCAGGTACCAATCTGAACGCCCCGCACGCGGTGATGCAGAAGAGCGGGTACTCAAAGTTCCCAATATGAGACTTGAATATGGAAGAAGATCTTTCCAGGTTCAATGTGCTCATTTGTGGAACTTTCTCCCTCCGGGCTTTCGGCAGCTGGGGGAAATGTCATTATTTAAAGAGGCTATGAAGGATTTTTTGCTCACACAGTCTCCCCAGAGGATTGATGTGGAGAAGAAGCATTACTTCAATCTCTAAACTTTGAAAGGCTTGGGCTGACTTGTTGCTTGATTCGTTCATCTAGAATAAAATTATAAGTATACGTGTGACCCTCCGTCAATCGACTGAACTTTTCTGTAATATGACTGTGAGCCCTGCCATTTCTTTTTATATTTTCATATTCTTATATTATTCTATGAAGTTTGTGAATCTCCATAGTGCTACCTGACTAGCCACAAATTGTGATATACTTAAGATTTGTCCTTGACCAAATGACTTCATTATTTTCATTAATGTGCACTATTGATCTGTGATATATATTACCATATGTAACTGATTATTTTTCTTTTTTGTCTTCGGACGAATAAACGGGCATCAATCAATCAATCAATCTCTCTCTGGCGGTAAGTGTTTCCACACGCATCTAACATCGCTCCGGGCTTGAACATCTTTTTAACCATCAAAACGTCGTCCCGAGTGGCACTTTTTTGCAGATTGGACTTCCTCCTGCAGGCTCATACCACTGGAGCATCACTGCATGGCGCCTGCTCGAGCCTGGGAGGCATAATTCCAATTCTGCACTTCCAACAACAACATCGAGTTGGCAGTGCCTGGCGCCGAAAGTGAGCTTTGTGCGCATGCCCGGAGGTCGTCTGCTACGCTGGCCTGTTTCGCTGTCTGCTGCACGATGAGCGACAACACCCGCTGCGTCTGCAACAACACCTTACGCCCGGGCAGCAGAGAATGCGGCATTTGCAAAAGATCAGCACATGTCGAGTGCTCGAAATCATCTCAAGGAGCAGTGACATGCGAAAAATGTCTGCAGGTGAGCAAAATTCCAGCCGCGCAATTATCAGCAAGTGCATCGAAGCAGACGACTTCAACACTCGCCTCAGCACGCAAACAGTCAGAGAGAAAAAGAAGGAGAATACTAGCTCGCATAGACGTGTGAGTAATCAGCCCATCTCACACACACGGCTCAGCTCGCATGCTGCATCAGCACTATCTCCCCCCGCTCCGCATACCACCGCCGCGGGCCGCAGCGCGAAGCCCCCTACCACCAATGCCTCTCTATTCAACTCCGGGAGTCTACAGCTTTCGCTAGCGGGGGGTACACTATCGCCTGCTGCTTCGTCTCGGTCATGTGGTGCCACCTCCCGCCAGTCCACCGGTATAGAGCCCGCGAATATTCAAAAGCAGCAAACAGATGCGTGGCCCACCACTACCACCCAGTCGCTGCTCACTACACCTCCTCTTGGCCACGCTGTCGGGCCGATGGAGAGCAACAGCCCCATCTCGAAAATTACACCACCTCTTGACCACGTTGTAGGGTCGACGGAGAGTAACAGCCTCAACGTCTCGGAACGACCTGCAACATCACCAACTCCGACGGCGACGGATTCTCCTGACACCAAATGGGTACTCATAGTGCAGACTACTCTCGACCTCTTTTATGATCAATATGCGCTACTCCAGAACGAGCTTGACGAAATAAAATTTCTCGTGAGGCGACAAAACGTTGCCGTTCCGTCTCCACCTCTCACGCCAGCAGTGAACGAGGTGGATGATCACCTATTGGCACGTGTATCCTCTCTCGAGAGACTCATAGAGAAGCAAAGCTCCCAGCTGGAGGAGCTCCGCTTGGATCACCAACTTCTTTTGGAGCAGAATTCTACCATGAAAAGCCAGTTTTCCACTCTGACTGAGCTATTAACAGGTCGCGAGAGTAGTCAGCGAGATAGCGAATGTAGAAGAATTGAGAATAGTAATGTCGAATCGATACATCAATCTTCGATTCCTATTATTCCACCTAGGATGGACAAGTTCCCTCATTCACACGCTGGGGAGCGAGGACGGGGACACGGTAGTGACGGTCTTGAGCGCTGTGAATTGATTATTACTGGTATTTTAAAAGAAAATTCTAAGGCCTCGCCGGTACAGCTATGTGATATTGTCTAGGAAGTGCCGTACTCCCCTCACTGGAGAGGGCAGACATTGCTGATGTCCAAGTCCTGCAAACTGGGCGTGCGTCTGGGGAGAAGCCTCCAACAGGTATTTGCGACTCGGTTCCATCTCACCGAGCCCCAGCTGCCATCCCGCGCACTCTACCATTGTGCATAGTCCAACTCTCCAGTAGTCGACTAGTCGGGAAAGTGATTCGGGCTGAACGTTCAATCACCAATAATTATTTCACGGCTAACAATATCCAGCCTGACTTACTCGACCCAGATACGAAAGCTCATGTGCCGAACCGTAAAATCTTTATAAATGAGATGCTCCGCCGTGGGGAATACAAAGAATACATACGCCTGAGGTCGATTGCACGCGGTTTGGGTTTAAAATACGTCTGGCACAGTGGCGGACGTTTCTGGGTTAGACGGAAAAATGGTGAGCGAGCGCATACGTTCGAATCTCTCGCTGATCTGCAGGTCATTCAACTGGCCTGTCGAAGTGCTCCAGAACGAACTCGTGCGTCCTCTAATAACACCCAGAGCTGCCCTACCGTTCCGGAGCAGAGTAGAGTTTCGGCAGCAGGATCAGCGAAGACTCCTCGACTAGATATGGCTGCTGAAAAGCGACGAAAGATGGGCAGTTCCTTGAAAGCGGGATTTATCAACCTTAACTCTCTGACAGATGAGATTAAGCATCTACGCTTGCTCGTTGCTAACGATCCCTCCTACCATCTATTTGGGGTGGCTGAGTCGAAGCTAGATAAGTTTGCGGATGACAATCTCGTTCAGATCCCAGGTTTTTCATTGTTGCGCCAGGATCGCAACAGAGAGGGTGGTGGGGTTGCCTTGTATGTGCGCAATGACTTCGAAGTTGAGAAGTTGATTTCGTCGAATACTTTTGGGCCGGGGAAACCTGGCGTGCCCGAATTCCTTTTTTGTAGCGTGCAGCAAGGCAGCTCAACCCCAATCTTAGTCGCGGTAATCTACAGACCTCCTAAAATCGCAATGCAGAAGGATGACGGGCTGTTTGGCTCGTTACGCCGGCTGTGTGGCGACTACAGTCATAAAATTATAATGGGTGATCTGAACGCGGATTTGTTAGACACTGCTCATCCCGACACCAAAACACTGACTGCACTGACAGAAGAACTTGCCTTGCAGATAGTGCAGCATGGCTCGACTCACCAACACACCCATAATACATCTCATACATGGATTGATCACATTCATGTAGATGACAATGACATCATTACTGACTTTCAAAACAGACTCCTGCCCAGTTTCGGCAGCCACTCGGTCATTGACGTCACCATCAACATCTTTACTCCCACTCCGACGAGAAATTCCTTCACCTACAAGGATTTTCGAAACATCACTCAGGAGATATTGAATGACCGATTGCTTCGCTGTGACTGGACAGCTCTCGAAGATGCTGAAACCAGTTTGGAAGATGCAATCCACTGCTTGAATGAAAATTTACAGACCGTTATAGATGAATTAGCACCCAAAAAAACTATTAATCCGCGTAAAAATGACGCTCCTTGCATTGGTCCTGAGCTGAGGGTTTTCATGAATAAACGAGACGCGACGCGCAGGCGCTGAGAACGGATTCAACGTAACCAGCCCAAGAGTCCTGAGCTTCAAAATGAAAACTTTCGGGTTAGCGAAGAGGTCGACTTGCGCATTGAACAAGAGCATAACTCCTTCATTCAAACCCATTTGTCAGATGCTCTTGATCAGAAGAAGAACATTTGGAAGGAGATGCGCAATCTCGGCCTCTTGCCTAAGAGCAAAGAGGAGGAACTTCATGGCTTCACACCGGATGAGTTGAATGCGGGAGTTTCCGTTTCGCCCTACGAAAATATTAATGAAGCAATGGACGATATTGACTCGGCACCGGAGGAGGGGTTTAGATTCAAGCCCACAAATCTCAGTGATGTAGTCCTTGCTATCAAACATTTCTCCTCACAGGCCCGTGGAGCGGATGGGATACCCCAAAGCGTGATTGCAAAAGCTCTTCCGGCCATTGGTGATCTTATTGTACATATTTTCAACTCCTTCTTCGCTCATGGCATTTTTCCTGAGGCTTGGAAGCAAGCGCAGCTGATCGCATTGAAGAAGACTGCTGCTCCATCAACGGTCTCGGACTTCCGTCCTATAGCACTGCTGTGCTTTCTCTCCAAGGTTCTGGAAAAAATCGCACATGACCAAATCACGGAGTATTCGAAAATCGAGAAGATACTTGACTGCTTCCAGACTGGATTTAGGCAACACCATAGCACCCAGACAGCTTTGTTGAAATTGACCGATGACATCAGAGTAGGTATAGACAGAAAGAAGATCACTCTGCTCCAACTATTCGATTTTAGCAAAGCTTTTGACACAATCTCACCATCCAAGCTGTTCAGGAAGCTACGACATCTTGGCTTCTCAAGATCGGCGGTCCTGTGGATAAAATCATATTTACAGGGTCGCACCCAACAAATCACTTCTAAAGTAGGCAAATCTGATTGGCTCGAAACCAATCTGGATGTTCCACAGGGTTCCGTCCTTGGGCCTCTCCTCTTCAGCTTGTATGTGAATGACTTGGCTGGCTTGCTAGACGGGAAGTCGGTACATTATCTATTTTATGCGGATGATCTCCAAATTTATCTCCAAATCGAGAAAAATAAGATCAGGGAAGGTATTGCTCGGCTGGGCGGAATAGGACGACTAGTTGCCGAGTGGGCCAGAAGTTCCGGCCTAAGTCTCAACGCTAGCAAGACCAAGGCAATCTACTTGAGTTCGGAGAGAAATATCGAAGATCTGAAGAGAATGGACTTGCCAGGAGTTGAGATACAGGAAGGAAAGTTCATCCCGTTCAGTGATATGGTCGTGAGTCTTGGTGTTACACTCGACAGTGAATTGACATGGAAACCGCACATTGACCGACTAACTAAGAAAGTCAACAGAGCCCTATACGGTCTGCGGTTTTTAGGGCATGTATCACCAGACCTCTCCGAATTCGCCTAGTCGAGTCATTGGTTCAACCGCACCTAGATTATTGCGCGGTCGTGTACCTCGACGCCACGGACGAACAGCGGCAACGGGTACAGAGACTAAGCAATTCATGTGTTAGATATACCTTTGATCTTAGGAGAGACAAGCACATCACCCCGTTTGGGGAGCGCTTGGGTTGGTAACGTACTGATTCGCGGAGAATGTACTTCGCAGCTCTCTTGATGCATAAGATCATGCACTTAGGAGAACCTGGCTATCTAGCTGCGATGTTTACCAGGTACCAATGCGAACGCCTCGCACGGGGTGATCTAGAAGAGCGGGTACTCAAAGTTCCCAACATGTGACTTGAATATGGAAGAAGATCTTCCCAGGTCCAATGTGCTCATTTGTGGAACTTTCTCCCTCCGGGCTTTCGGCAGCTTGGGGAGATATCATTATTTAAAGAGTCCTTAAAAGACTTTCTGTTAACACTATCGTCCCAGAGGATTGATGTGGAGAAAAAACACTATTTTAATTTGTAAACTGTGATAGGCATGAGCCCGTTTCAATTGATGTCTTCTGCTTCAGATGAGTTATGCGTGGCTTTTTCGCTACCGAACTGAGATTCCTGTGATATGACTGTGGGACCATGTCTTCTTTATATGTCTTCCCAAACGGGAAAATGTTTTCTTTCCCTCAACCTTTTTGTCAAGACTGATATATGTATATATATATATATATATATGAAAACGTGACTTTTTCTTCTTTTTCTTTTCATGACTCTTAGCATCTTACGATGCCTCGAGATGACTAGTCACTTTCTGTGATAATTCGAATAGCCTTAACCAAAACGACAAATTTTTACAAATTTAATGTATTCATCATGTACGAGTGACATATGTTTCATATGCTACTGTATTTATGATTTTTGCCCTTGGGTGAATAAAGGTTATCATTCATTCATTCATTCATTCATTCATTCTCTCTCTCTCTCTCTCTCTCTCTCTCTCTCTCTCTCTCTCTCTCTCTCTCTCTCTCTCTCTCTCTCTCTCTCTCTCTCTCTTCTCCCCTTGTATGAGGCTTCGACTCTTGCTCTCTTCGTGCTCACGCTCGATGTGCATCATGTGCACCGTGTCTTTATTATCTGCATAAACTTGTCTTTCTATTATATCAAAATCGTAATTATTTATGTGGCGCGCTCCACATCCAATCTCTCTCGCTCAATAGCAGCAATATATATATATATATATGTTACGTACCGAACAATATATATATATATATATATGTTACGTACCGAACCCGAAATCGTACACTCCGCGAACGGTACAGCTGACTCTGTACCATTCGCGAATGGTACACCACCATTTGTACCGAGCTCGATTCCGAATTGCGCCATAAGGCTCAGATCGTGTTTACACATGAGAATTGCCTATAAATGATGATTAGCGTTTAAAATGATATGTTTTGACGAGTTCAGTCAAGTACAAGTAACGATCGAGCTTGCACAATGTATCCCGATAATACTATTCGTGATGAAATCAACTCAAAATTAGACGTTCTTGGAACATCCGACAGTTGTAAGTTCATAAAAAGTAAAACTGAATATTCTTACACACGTGACACACAATTTCATAAACATTAGAATCACTGCACGGGGTATGTTCGCGTATCCTGTTTTGATGACATAATACATCTTGTGGACACCGCCATGCCCAGTTTCATTATGAATCTATCTTCATCTAATATACTTCATCAGTATATCGTAGATTTCGGATTTTTCTACGTAATATCTCACTTCGTCGTCTTACTGTGAGACGAAATCCTCAAAATCAGTCTCATTGTCTGAATATTAACATTACAAGGTTAGGGGGTTTGTTGTGATTTAGTACGATTTTTTACCAACTTTGAGAATTTCTTCTTACAGTGCTATTTTCATTGAAAAGATTAGACGAGGAATATCGCCAATAGTCAATATATATGTCAAACTGTTTCAATCTTCTGTATTCCAGAGAGGTCTTGAATGATTTCTTCTCGATTTCCCTAATTAGCTTCACAAGGTCTCGTCATTCTGTCTCACTTTTTATGAACTTGAAACTATCGGATGTTCGAAGAGCATCTAATTTTGAGTTGAACTCATCACGAATAGTATTGTCGGGATCCAATGTGCAAGCGCGATCGTTACTTGTGCTTGACTGAACTCGAGCTAAACTCGTCAATACATATCATTTTGCTCATTATCATTTAAAGACAATTCTCATTTGGAAACACGATCGGAGCCTCATGGCGCAATTCGAAATCGAGCTCGGTACAAGGCGGCTGTACAGTTTGCGAATGGTACAGAATCAGCTGTACCGTTCGCGGAGTGTACGATTTCGGGTTCGGTACGTAACATATATATATAAATAAATATGCAGTAGTGGTAGCTGATGCAAAGTTCCAGCTACAATAATTATTATATACAATTTGCTGGGCATTGCACACAGTCCAGCATGTGCAGCTAAATCAAGCAGGCAAATCTAGTAGCCGTCACAGTCTATAAAATTTTCTGGATTGCGCCTCAAAATCCTCTTGCAAAAGGCTTGTGAATGTGCTGATCGTCAGACAAAATTCACAACACCTAAATTAGTGGAATCTAGTACGGGAATGTTTCCGTGTTCCCCTTATTACTACCTGCTGAAAAACAAAACTGAAACAGTTCCATGACGATTCAGCTATATTGCAGGAGTGCACACAAGTAGAATGTGATATTCACAGTAATGTTTTCAATTTTGTTCCTGTAGTCAAGATGAACCACGTGAATTTCCGGTTATATACGTTGTTTCATCTCCTGACTACACTTCCATACAAGCAAGCATCAAACGTTCGACAGCTGTGCAAAAAAGGTATCACGAAGTGCGAAAAACGAGTTCTTGTCACTGATAAAATATTGCAAAGGAGTGCAGAATGGCTTTTACATTATTATGAACACATTTTTCGAATTAGATTTTCTACATTCGATTCAGATCTAGCAAACTCATGCTTGAAAAGAGCAACTGTGTGGCTATAGATACATTCATATAGTCTCATAGTTCTTCAACAAACCGCCAGAGGACGCTGGGTGAGACCATATCATAGAGCATGAACATATAAAGTGTCAGTCGGTCACCACATACCCTAGGAGGAGGCCGACAGGGCTCCAGAGTAGAACAGGAATTTCTCGAGGTCAATCCAAGGAATCACAAGCAGGGTCAAGGGTCATTCCATTGCTGCATGGTGAGTAAGTATAACTACACTTTATTCTAATAAAATGCTCACATATAGAAAGCGTTCATTCATCAAGCATCAGGTGAGCGGCTTCCCTAAAGTTAGTCCCCTCATCATACATCCGGGTGCAAGTGAGCACTTTAGGGTGCAAACTCATTTTGACGGACCAAGACTAGACTAAGTATTCTTATTCTGAAATCAATTAAATCAATCAAATCAATCTGGGGTTTCTTGGTCACCCTATATATACATAACTTTTTGCCTCTTTTCGCATCATATTATATTATAATTCAATGGAAATACCACATAGACTATGGATATATATCACTATAAGAATATTAAGTTAAAAAATATCTCTGCGCGACTTTGGCAAAACAAGAGGATAAGAAATATACTATTCAATTCAGGACAATTCATTCTGGGACAATTCTAGCAAGCATAAGCTTGAGAAAGACAAAGATGGGACTATATGTACATATAAATAGTCACATATTTCCGCAACAAATCGCCAGAGAACGCTGAGTAAAGCGAATTTATAGAGCACGAATACATGGAGCGTCAGTCGGTATCAACCTACCATAAGCGGAGGTCGACGCGCTTTAGAGTGGAACAGAAAGTGTTCGAGTTCACTTCCAGGAATCAACAGCGGGGTCAAGGGTCATTATATTGCAGTACTGTTGAGTGAATAAAATTACACTTATTCTAATCAAATACTCACATATAGAAAACGTCCACCCATCAAACATTCGGTGAACGTCCTCCCTAGAGTTAGTCACCCCATCATACATCCGGGTGCAAGTGAGCCACCCCTTCAGGGTGCAGAACTTGATTTGAAAAACCAAGATAAGACAAAGTATTCTCAAATTAATTGAATCAATAAAATCAATTTGGGATTTCCCGGTCACCCTACATAGACATGGCCTTTTGCCACTTGTGGGAAATATGAAAATATCATTGAGAGCAAGTGAGGGGTAACTGACTTTCTGTCAGATCTCAGCGAAAAGAAGGCCTCCGGCCAAAAAATGAAAGTTAAAAGCTTCCAGTAGTCAGAGACGGCCCTCAGCCACAGTCTCAAATGAATCAGGAAGCATATTTCACATCTATACTATAATGATTCTATTCTCCGCCATGCACTGAATAAAAAGTGCGGCCGCCGGGAAACAAACCGGCGACCTCTTGATCAAGAGTCTGACACGCTATTGACTGAGCTAGTCCGGCCGCACCAAGCGGCGATCCTTATATGCGATCCACTTGAAGTGCGGGCGCCTGTGTAGCTTACGCCCGTAACACACCCCCTGGGCAGAGTCGACGATGTCCTCATCGTCTGAACTTAATGTCATTGTCTTCTAATTGTCGTCTATGTAGATCCCGAGTCCATCTTGTCGGTACAGCAGGTCTACGCGTGGGCAGCGCCACCTAATTATCATCGTTGATTATCCTCCGAGTACGCAGTCCACTTGTGGGCGGGATTCGTTCCGCTTTCTGACACCAGTTGTAATGATTCTATTCTCCGCCATGCACTGAATAAAAAGTGCGGCCGCCGGGAAACAATCCGGCGACCTCTTGATCAAGAGTCTGACACGCTATTGACTGAGCTAGTCCGGCCGCACCAAGCGGCGGTCCTTATATGCGATACACTTGAAGTGCGGGCGCCTGTGTAGCTTACGCCCGTAACAATACATACATTTATCCATCACAAAATGGATGAAATAGAATAACGATGTACGAGTTGATGAATGAAGTAGAACAACTGTCTACACACAGGATACAACGCTCATAGCCGGAGATTCCTAGATGTCCTTGATCTTGATGAAGGATGCCGAAGAGAAAAGAATTCATACATCTCAATATCATCTTCAATTTGAACAATTATCATTAATTTTAGGAATATAACACAGATCAGTCTAAGTATATATATATATATATATATATATATATATATATATATCAATTTAGAAGAATATCTGATAGTGTAAGATAGTTCCAAAATAGTAAAAATGTACAACATGTAACATTCCACAATGCGAACAATGAATATCATGAGAAACGGGGAAATTATCCGTCCCTTTTCCCTTGTGTCATTCCGTTCTAGATATAGAATAGATTAAGCAACAAATTCAAATTCCAAATTGAGATTCATGGAAACATTTAAAGAAATTTCAATTTTTCTCTTTCAGAAAATTCCAAACATCTTGAATACATTATAAGAATCATAATCCCACTCTCTTTCCTTGATTCAAGACCATGACAATAGGACAGATGAATATTGATTCTAAATCATTCAATAACTCTTCAAAGTCTGAAGAATTACAATTCAAAAGAAATTCTATTTTTCAAACGACATGACAACCACAAACGAAGAATCCAATACTTGACAATCACCTGCGGAGGGGTGCCTCACAGAAGTGCTGAGGTAATGACGAGTATTAGATGTACTCATTAGCTAACAGACGGATCCCAATATAGGATTCCAGTCCAGTAGAATCCCTGCAATCCTGAGTCATTCTACACACATCCTTTGAAGGTTCCCTGTTAGCAATGACTCATCCATAGGATTGTATATTGTATTGTAAGCTTGAAATTATAGGCTACGAACAGACATACACAGACTGTCTTATCAGATGAATCCAATATTCTATCAGAAATGATTCGAATTTCCTCTCATTTATCCATGCATTCATGTTCCTTACAATTAATTAGAAGTAGCTGGAATAGTTATCTCAATTCAATTTTCAAATATTTTCAAAACAACTCCTTCCAAATCATATAATATGATGATTCAATTCATACCACACAAACTATAGATATATATCACCCCGATATATACAGAAACACTCAAACACATTCAGAACACACGACATAACTGAATACTCACATGTACTACACTTTACACACATTTACACAGAAACACATTCGAAAGCGTAAAAACGATACCGTTATGTTCTCCTACCTGAATTGACACACTGGTGTGATAGGTATTACCCATGACTATTTCGAGGCCCACTCACAGTTTCACTGGCTTTCCACTTTTCAGGGCCGTTATCTATTGAATAAGCATATAACCATTGCCTTGTCTCATGCTCTACTTACTCACTTCACGGCATGATATTGAGTTTATTTTTGGATTGAGATAGATGATAGTTCTCCAAATTAAGGCCTGCGCTGCGCCGCTACTCAGCCCACCGCACCTCCTACATATATGACGCGCTGCGCCGCTCATAGTTAGAATCTATTCGGTCCTCAAGGATTAGGCTTCCGGACGTGTAAGTTTTATAGGGGATGAAGTTGAAACCTCTTAAAAGACTTGTGTTTTGATTACACTACACCACGAGCGGTATGGTGCAGAATCCAAAGACATCAATTGGTGGCAGCGGTGGGATACGCGCCAACACAAAGCCAGCCGCTGCAAGAATATTGGGGCTTCCCTAGCCTGGAATTTTGACCGATGTGGGAGTGAAATAGCCCGCTTTAGACGCAGGAAACTGATACGTCTCGAATAACATAACTCCTAGGAGATCCAAGACTTACAACTGCCAGCACAAAAAAAATATATATAAGGTACATTCGAAGTTTTACCGTTTAGTTTTAGAAAAATTCAACTTCCAGTTTTTAACATAATTGAAGAACTATCTATGAATAATTGAACCAACGGCAGAAATAGAACAAATGTCAAATCAACAATCAAATGGTTGAAGAAATATTACGGAAAGCTTTTTTTCGGAATCCCCTTGCAGCCTTCTCGGCCTAGCACGGGGGGGGGGGGGGGCATTTACCACCTTGGTGTGAAGGGTTATGCCCGAATTTTTTCCTCTACACACGGATTCCAGCTTCCCCGGAGTGACCTACGCGATGATTTGCAGCCATGGGATGCCTCTCTCCAGTGCCGGTAAGGCCGACATTCCCTGTCTCACGAAGTGAGCCATCGGATCCGCTGTACCCTTGGAGTTCCCGCAGAGAGCCTCTTCATGGTTTGCAAGGCCATGATTTGGCGAGACTCAAACTACAATGCCGATAAGGCCGACATTTCCCGCACCTCCCCGTGCACTTAGGAAGGCACGTCGGGTCGGCTTATCAACTCCCTACGTTACCCACCTTCCCCTGCTTCGCATTCGCCCAAGGCCCGCTAGTCGAACCTCGTGAAATGGGAAAACCCAGGATTCCTCTGAAGGATAATCACGGGGAAAACGCAATTCCAAAGCAGGCGGGGTGTGGTGGGTCTTTTTCCCTTCGAAAAAACATCAGAAAAAATTTCCGAGTGGATTCGCCGGGAATCGAACCCACGACCCCTCGAGCAATGTTGATTCCAAAGCTAGCACGCTACCGACTGAACCAACACGGCTCATTTTACGGGAAGCTTATGAAAGTCTTATATTTCGAATTATGAAAAATTATAAATGAAGAAAGATTTGCGAAAGTAGGCAAATGCAATTGAACAAACAACTGAATCAAAATGAGAGTGAAGCATGTAAACAACCAAATGGCTTCAGACCAATTACAGGAAGAGGCTGATGAAATGAAAGTTTTATATACCGAAAAGTTGAAGAATCTTGAAGACAAGCGTTGTCAAATCTTAGGCAATTATCTCAGGTTCAGGAACTTTTTCACAAAAGCTTCGTTCAAAATACATGACCAGCTGGATGACGCGTCTAACACGCAGCCAGTAGTGAAAAATTTTGCGAAGGACCATTTGAACGAAAAATACATAGCTGGACAGGGAAATTTCGCGAACCGAATCATTGACTCAAGAACAAGTTTTACTGAACCGATGGAGTGCTTAGAACGCATCGATTTGGGAAATCCAAAAGAGCACCTAGGATGTACTGACTATTCAGATTCAGCAATTGAAAAATATCGGACTTCAATCCAATTCGAAGGTCTATCTAAGAATGTTTGTTCCAATGAATGACAAGAGTACCGAGAGGTCTCGCACAAGAAATCAGCTCGCGTATTGAAAATAAAATTCATACGAGGAAATATTGAGAGTGAAAATCCTCTCAAACTGAATCGTTTCGTAGAAAAAGCGTTCAACGCGCAATCGTTGAGAAACGATAAATCGAAACACGAATCAAATAACTGTTTGATTAAAATGAATGAACTATGTGAGGATTCGCTCGATAAAATGAGTGAACCGTCTATAATACACCTCGATAACTGGGAAAAGCGCCATGAACGCACCTGGTCAATAGGAGGCAGATTCATAGAATAAATCAGAGGCTATTCAGTAACAAAAAATGGAGTCGGTGGACAAACTGATGAAGAAGGAGATGCCGAATTTCACACAATGAATGAACAAAAAATTGACATGGAAAGGATTATATTGATCCAGAAAAGATTCAAGTTGATATCGAATTGGATCGAATCAAGAGTGAAGTTTCCGAAAGAATTCATGGAAGATAATCAAAAATCCGTAAACCAGTATTTGAAATCAATTATTCATCCAGATGAAAATGGAAGTTTCGGGTGTAGTATCCCACCAATGAATTTGGTGGAGATAAAGATGAAGAATGAGGAGAACTTTGTTCTGAAGAAAATCCTGTAACCCAGAATGAAGACCGTTTTCAAGAATACCTTAGAATCTGCAGTGCCTCGTTTGGAGATGTAGCGTCCAATCTCCGAAGCTGTTCTCAGGTAATCGTTATTTTGAGGAATTAGGATATTTTGAGATATCATTGTAGAGAAAGAAAAAGATGCAAATCAGGTACGTAATTCATGATTACGCATGGAACTCAACCACACAGAATGAAACCTTTTGACAAGGAGAATGAGAAAAATGATATCTGGAAGTTCATATGACATTTTTACAAATTCATTAGTCCATCTTTCCATGTAGAGATAGATAGGAAGATACTTCTCATTGCTCTGAGAACTAACTTTGAATATATACAGATTTCGAAAGGAACACAGAGTAGAGAAGGGCATAGACAGTGGATTCAGTTTTCATATCAGTATGAATCTAAGCGACAACGGTCTTGGTATTCAAGTACTGAGGAAGTAACAGAAGTGCAGGCGAACCTCCATATTCGCGGGGGTTACGTACCGAAAAAATTGAACGCGAATACGGAGTTCCGTGAATACTGAAGCATATTTCTTATGGAAATATTCAGATAGACGATCATTTACCTGCCCGCGAATAACGAAAATCGCGAATACGGAATCCGCGAATACGGGGGTTTACCTGTATACATACAGGGTGTCCCAAAAGTCAGTTCCCCCCCTCAAAAACTCGAAATTGGCTCCGGGGATCGAAAAACCCCGAAACACGTGTCTCCTAAAATCGAGGGGGAAGCTCGAATATGGTCTCAGATTTGACCTTGAATATGACCTTGATGGTTTTTTGGAGGTTAGAACGGTTTTTTCAAATGGGAACGCCTATTTTTGACTCCGGATTCTGAAAGAGCACAAAATTTTACGTCCAAATATGACTTATTGCCGATGTTTCAGATGACCTTCAGGGGTCATTTTGGGGCCAAAAGTATCTGGAGGGTGGATTAACGTACCACACCTAGTGCGATAGTCTTGTTTTGAGAGGTGCCTCTCAAAGAAGTTTCTCAGCCTCATTCTGACCCTTGACCTGTGACCTTGAATGTGACCTTGACTCAAAAACTCGAAATTGGCTCCGGGGATCGAAAAACCCCGAAACACGTATCTCCTAAAATCGAGGGGGAAGCTCGAATATGGTCTCAGATTTGACCTTGATAGTTTCTTGGAGGTGAGATCGATTCTTTTGAATGGAAACTGCAATTTTTGACTCTGGGCCCCGAAGATGTGACGAATTTTGAGCCAGATATCACTCTACACCAATCGCGTAGACGACCTTCAAAGGTCATCTTGAGGTCACACGTCTCTGAACTTCGGGTCAAGATAATACTCTCAGCTGATCGCGCAGGTAATCAAGAGCTCATCGCAAATGAGATGAAGTAATCACATGAAAAATTCAGAAATCGATTGGGAGTGGGGCAGGAAAGAGGCGATTTGGAATTGGTGTGATTCAATTTAATCAGAAGTGATATTATTGCTAACAAGTGTATCAGAAACAAACCTTACTCTAAATGAATTCCTAAATAATTTAATGACTAATCTTACGCACTATTGATTAGAATTCTCGGCTCTAAGTCGGTCACAATGTCCTCGACTTGAGTCTCTGTATAATATCGACGAAGTAATACTCAGATGAGGTGCTCAAAGTGTCCACCTTGAACTTCCAAGCAGTGGTACAAACGAGTCTCAAACTCCTCACCCGCCTTCCGTATGGTCTCAGAGGATATCTTACCACATTCTAATACTATCCTCTCTCTCAGTTCTTCTAGATTTGCTGGTGCAGGGTCTTTGTAGACAGCATCCTTGAGATGTCCCCAAAGGAAAAAATCCAAAGGATTTAAGTCAGGAGACCTAGGAGCCCATGGTATCGGACCAAATTTTCCTATCCATCTGTCAGGATAATGAGTATTCAGATATCGCTGTGCAATTCTACTCGTGTGCGCAGGATGCCCATCCTGTTGGTATGTCAACAAATCTTCATTGAAAGCGAGTTGACCCTCGCGTGGTTCTTCTTCAACGATTGAGTGATCAGCGGATCGATGGCATCTTCCAACATTTCCACGTATTTCTGGGCATTGAGATTTCCATCGATGAATAACGGGCCAATCAATCGATCGCCAAGAAGACCAACCCAAACGTTTAACTTCTGCGGATATTGAGTACGACCTTCAATCACCCAATGAGGATTTTCTTCGGCCCAGTATCTTGAATTTTGTCTATTGATATGGCCATTGAGAAATACAACAGCTTCGTCACTGAATATAATATGACGTAACAGCTCCGGATTTGCAATAAGTCTTTGAATCATGTCCTCAGCAAAGTCGATCCGCCTGGCATAATCCTCAGGGAAGAGTTCTTGCAATACAGATGGTTTGTAAGGGTGAAACTTGTAATGTTTTAATATTCGATGAGCAGTACTCTTCGGAACGCCTAACGACTGCTCCATTCGGCGGGTAGAAGTTTTCGGCTCATGTGCTACAGTTCCGAGTACTGCAATCGTTTCCGTTTCGCCAACTTTACTCCGTCCCGATCGGGGTGCATCATTGACGGATCCAGTCCTGCGGAATTTATCAATAAGTTTCGAAACACCTCTATTTGTGATAGAGCTCTCTGGGTGCAATTCTCTCCAACGTCTAGCGGTTCCTTTAAAAGAGCCAAGAGATCCGTACAATAGAACAATCTCACACCGATGCTCTCTCGAGAGAGGCATGATGATATTTGTTCATCAACAGCAATCAGCACAATCCCAAGTGTGATAGGGTTTCGATTGCTTTGGCTGCTGCACGAAGGCAGCCACCGAATCGATCGGCAGTGATTGCTATTGGAGCGCATGCAAGAAATACTCGATGATACGGCTGCTTGCACGGAAATTGTATCAATGGATAAACGATATTCTACAACTCCTACAAGGCTTTATTACGATTCTAGCGAGGTGTGCTCTGGTCGGCGCGCTATGACCGACTGAGTCGTGAATCAATGTGACGATAAGAGCGCGGGAGTGGGGGTATACTGTGGCGATCAGGGGTGTCAAGCGTAGTAGAGTCCCTCCCCTCAAGCCCCTCCAGTCAAGTGCAGCGTCGCGGTGAAGGAGCCCCCTCCCTGCGACGCCGCGGCGCGCTCTACACATGGTTGGAGGGGCTTGAGGGGAGGGACTCTACTACGCTTGACATCTCTGGTGGCGATGTTAGTGTGGGAGTGGGGGGATCGCCACAGTATACCCCCACTCCCGCGCAGTAGAATTCTAATCAATAGTGCGTAAGATTAGTCATTAAATTATTTAGGAATTCATTTAGAGTAAGGTTTGTTTTTGATACACTTGTTAGCAATAATATCACTTCTGATTAAATTGAATCACACCAATTCCAAATCGCCTCTTTCCTGCCCCACTCCCAATCGATTTCTGAATTTTTCATGTGATTACTTCATCTCATTTGCGATAAGCTCTTGATTACCTGCGCGATCAGCTGAGAGTATTATCTTGACCCGAAGTTCAGAGACGTGTGACCTCAAGAAGACCTTTGAAGGTCGTCTACGCGATTGGTGTAGAGTGATATCTGGCTCAAAATTCGTCACATCTTCGGGGCCCAGAGTCAAAAATTGCAGTTTCCATTCAAAAAAATCGATCTCACCTCCAAGAAACTATCAAGGTCAAATCTGAGACCATATTCGAGCTTCCCCTCGATTTTAGGAGACACGCGTTTCGGGGTTTTTCGATCCCCGGAGCCAATTTCGAGTTTTCGAGTCAAGGTCACATTCAAGGTCACAGGTCAAGGGTCAGAATGAGGCTGAGAAACTTCTTTGAGAGGCACCTCTCAAAACAAGACTATCGCACTAGGTGTGGTACGTTAATCCACCCTCCAGATACTTTTGGCCCCAAAATGACCCCTGAAGGTCATCTGAAACATCGGCAATAAGTCATATTTGGACGTAAAATTTTGTGCTCTTTCAGAATCCGGAGTCAAAAATAGGCGTTCCCATTTGAAAAAACCGTTCTAACCTCCAAAAAACCATCAAGGTCATATTCAAGGTCAAATCTGAGACCATATTCAAGCTTCCCCCTCGATTTTAGGAGATACGTGTTTCGGGGTTTTTCGATCCCCGGAGCCAATTTCGAGTTTTTGAGTCAAGGTCACATTCAAGGTCACAGGTCAAGGGTCAGAATGAGGCTGAGAAACTTCTTTGAGAGGCACCTCTCAAAACAAGACTATCGCACTAGGTGTGGTACGTTAATCCACCCTCCAGATACTTTTGGCCCCAAAATGACCCCTGAAGGTCATCTGAAACATCGGCAATAAGTCATATTTGGACGTAAAATTTTGTGCTCTTTCAGAATCCGGAGTCAAAAATAGGCGTTCCCATTTGAAAAAACCGTTCTAACCTCCAAAAAACCATCAAGGTCATATTCAAGGTCAAATCTGAGACCATATTCGAGCTTCCCCCTCGATTTTAGGAGACACGTGTTTCGGGGTTTTTCGATCCCCGGAGCCAATTTCGAGTTTTTGAGGGGGGGAACTGACTTTTGGGACACCCTGTATATTAACAATGATGAAGTAATAAGGCTTCGTTACCATTCGTTTTGGGAAATCATGGATCACACAACACTGCACTTTCGATTGTAAGCTCTGGTCTCTTGAGATTCTAATTTCTCGTTCCTAGATTAGTTAAGATTCAATTTGAAGAAAGACATAGTCGGAACTTTGAAATGTCATTGTCCTGAATACCAATCATTTGCTGCACACACACGCACATACACATAGATATATATATATATATTTTCCATGTACAGCCTCAGATTCGAACACAAAGCATAACTAGCAGAGTAACATTTAGGTGATGTCCTTCATAGATGAGCCATAAAAAAAATTTCATAGGTTAATAGTCAGTACAATATACAGTCAACTATTGATGAGTAGTTCGGCACAAAAATTGATTTATCTGTAGAATATTTCCCATCAATCATGCCTAGGGTAGGATCTTATTGCTTCTGGATTTAGGTAGTTAGAACAACTAGAGAAGAAGATGAAGGGAGAATTTTTGGTGAATTCCATCAAACTTCATCAGACCGAGGGAGTTGAGTACGAAATGATTATTCCAAACTTCCAAGGATAATACCATGTGATGAAAATGATTCACAATACAACATAAAATAGTGATTGAATGAATCCGTGAACCTTACTTCAAATCTATTTGGATCTACGTTAATAAGACAATGATTTATGAATGAACACTTATTTTTGCACTGAAGAAACGTAGATGAACGACAAGTATGCATGTTCAGGGGAATTAGATGGAAATAGTCCATATCGAGGAAGATAATTGAACAAATTCATCATATACGCATTTTATTCCAACGAAACGGATTATTGGTCAGCGAAAGTGTAATGAGCAATACAACTCGTCCTGAAACATTCACCATGGAGAATGAACAATACGAAAGATCCTATTGAGGAGTAAGAATCGCATACAATTATATTAATGATGAACCTTATCGTGTCATCGAGTATTCATCACAATTTAAGACAAACTTCATTAGATCATCAATAGTTATGCATACAAAGAAAAACCAATCGTTGCGTCATCCAAAATAGCATAATCCCAAAGAGAGAATTTTATGGTTCTTGAATTCAAAGCAGTCAATAGTGACATCCTACTTTTCAGAAGAATAAACAGTAATTCACATGATTTATCCCTGTACTAATGCTTATAGTTACAGAGCAAAAATATTGACACGGAATGAATATATGGGTCAGATTTTTCGGCGAATCCGTGCGCACGACCCCCGCGGATCTTTTGGCCAATTTTTTACATGAAAGGAGGCACCAAAAATAGTACTTTCCCAGAGTTTCAGCCCCCTTAAAATTTTTTTACGCCCGCTAGAATTTTTTGAAGTTTGAAAAAAGGCCTTTTTCAGCGTTTTTTGAAAAAAATTGCCATATCGACCAGAAACATCGTAGCGAGGCGTGCGAGGTTGCATTTTCTTCGTTTTGATGTCAACTTTGGGGAAAAAAATATGCAAGACTCTCAAAACCAAATGTGTTCAGTCTACACGACGATACGCAAAGTCACTTTTTCTCGATTTTTAGACCATTTTGGAATGGACGCTTTTCCAACGCATCTGAATATTTTTCCACCTCACTAAATTAGTTTCGTTTGTCTTGAAAAACCCTACAACTTGCGCTTTTGCACGTCCAATTAGGATGATTTTGGCCCGAGTTATGTCCATTAGAAGATGGTGAGTTATCGAAAAATGCCCAATTTGTCAAGCTCGCCAAATCCATCGCCCTCCACCAATCGACTCAAAACTTGACAAAGATGTTGTTTCAAGTGTCCCGAACATGCGGAAAAAATTTCGCGCTGTGTTTCAGCCTTCCGTTGGACCTATGAATTTTACAAACACCCTCTTTTTGCGGATTTTCGTGTAATTTTTGGAGCGGTTGCCGCTCTCTTCCTGCGCATGCGCACATCTGTACTGCTCCGGGAGTATCCTCAATTGATAGCCCTTGGAATTACCTTCAAAATGACCTCTTGACAAAGTCTTCTAATGGACAAGACTCGGATCAAAATCATTCGATTTAGACGTGTAAAAACGCAAATTGTAGCGTGTTTTGAGACAAACAAAACTCATTAAATTGAATGGAATAAGAGTCAGATGCGTCGGAATAGAGTCCATTTCATGATGGTCTAAAAATCAAGAAAAAGTGACTTTACGTATCGTCGCGTAGACTGAACGCATTTTGTTTTGAGAGTCTTGCATATTTTTTTCTAAAAATTGACATCAAAGCGAAGAAAATGCGACCTCGCACGCCTCGCTACGATGTTTCTGGTCAATATGGCAATTTTTTTAAAAAACGCTAAAAAGGCCTTTTTCAAACTTCAAAGAATTCTAGCGGGCGTAAAAAATTTCTCAGGGGGCTTAAACTCTGGGAAAGTACTATTTCTGGTGCCTACTTCCATGTGAAAAATTGGCCAAAAGATCCGCGGGGGCCGTGCGCACGGATTTGCCGAAAGATGTTGATCTGACCCCTATACAGTTTATCTCTCAGAACACCAGATACAATGAGATCAATAATCTGAAAGATTTGATTCTGGCACGATCTTGACTCACGAGATATTTTTGTAGTTGAACGATGATTTTACGAGAAAAGAATTGATGTTAGCTAATTCCAAACCAAACTTACACTTGAAGCTAGAGAACCTGACTTATGCATTTCTCCACAGTGTAGGTGTCGAAGCTGACACTGGTGAACGTGAAAATGCAAATCACAAATAAAGACCTGTTCTAAATGCAGATATAGAAGCTCAATCCGAATCATATTTCAGAATTGCTCTAGCACTCCAGGACTTCTAACAAACAATGTTCAACTCGCCAAATTGGCCGGAGACTGGATTCCTCTGATTTTTATTGAATAGATCTACTGTGAGGAATTGAAAGCTACAAGATAAGCCTCGAGAAGTTATTGTGAACATCATAGATTCCGAGATGCAATCGGTTTCATCAATGGCGCCGTAGCGTCAAAATGCAGCGTTTGACCATAACCCGGAGCCTAAGTGTAGCCCGTATACGTGAATTCGAGCCGCGAGAGAGGAGGGAGGGGCGGGAGTTGCTACTCTGGGACCAGCAGCGCTTGGCAGGGCCTAAGAGTCCGGTTTACGATTGAACGCTGCATTTTGACGCGGGAGCGTCTTTGATGGAAGCGACTGCATCTCAAAATCCATGATAATCACATTAGTTTTACAATGTTCATCTTGTAGCTTACAACTCCTCCTTTACAGTAGACCTATCAAAAGAGATGAGGAAAACATGAGCTCCGCAGTATGCTATCGGGAGGAGTACCGAATGAGCCATTTTAGCAACTCCAACATCGTTTATTCGAAAATTCTGACTAGAGAAACTTTGAAAAGAGATTCGGATCCAGCGCCTCGTTCTGCAGCTAGAGCAAGTTTTTTTCGTGTTTCAAGGATCAAAATATTTCAACCAGGGTTATTCAACAATTGTGATGGTGAAATTGTGTCAAACGCTCCACTGAAGTTGAAAAGTACATTCCAACACACATACTAGAATTTTTTGAAGTTTGAAAAAAGGCCTTTTTCAGCGTTTTTTAAAAAAATTGCCATATTGACCAGAAACATCGTAACGAGGCGTGCGAGGTCACATTTTCTTCGTTTTGAAGTCAACTTTGAGGAAAAAAATATGCAAGACTCTCAAAACCAAATGTGTTCAGTCTACACGACGATACGCAAAGTCACTTTTTCTCGATTTTTAGACCATTTTGGAATGGACGCTTTTCTAACGCATCTGAATATTTTTCCACCTCACTAAATTAGTTTCGTTTGTCTTGAAACCCCTACAATTTGCACTTCTGCTCGTCCAATTCGGATGATTTTGGCCCGAGTTATGTCCATTAGAAGATGGTAAGTTATCAAAAAATGTCTAATTTGTCAAGCTCGTCAAATCCATCGCCCTCTACCAATCGACTCAAAACTTGACAAAGATGTTGTTTCAAGTGTCCCGAACATGAGGAAAACACACATACATGTGTGTATGCGTGTTGTCTTCTCATTGTCACGCGATATTTATTCGACCCTTCAACCAATCGTCATGAGAGTTCGAGGTCTCATTCTAAATGGATCAGTGTTGGACCCATTCAATTTCAAATTTTCCCTGGTCATTCAGAGCGGAGATTGGTCGATACAGAATTTGATCAGAATTCCCATACTCCCGGAAGAAATGTTCGAAAATTTGCAAGTTTTGTCACTGGATATTCCACATCTACCTTGATGGGTCTCTGAAATTGTGAGGCATTTTCAAACTCAGTTACTGACTCGTGTCCTGCTCCTCGTATTTTGAGAACATTTCGACGAATGTTGATATTGTGTCTGTACCAATAATCCAGCGTTCCATCTTTTTTGGATAAAACATTGAATAATTCAATCTGGAGGGATTGGTGGATTCCCCCGCCAGCGATTGAGACGAGTGTGATAGATCCCATTCGTGAATGAATATGGGGAGTTTTTTGATGAACATGATCTGGAAAATATTTCTGTTGCAATTCCAATCATGCGTTTGATAATCATTTTCTGGAGCTGAGATGATTCTCCTTAATAATGAGTAATCATGAGAGAAGGATGAAGTTTGAATTGGAATTCACATGGGACGATGATGGATAGAACTTCTCGTGATTCTGAATGTTTCACATGTTACTGGGAAACGAGAGAGCATCTAGCGAATATCATAAGTGATTTTGGTAGATTTTTTCGTCCTTGATGGTTAATATACAAGTTGATCATTTGGTCTCATCGATCTTGAAGGACGGACAAGATCCGTCCTTCAAGATCGACGAGACCAAATGATCAACTTGTACATCTAGCGAATATCTTTCTGCAGCGTATCCACATAGGATCCCTTGCATACATTATATTCAAAACCTGTCGGACTTGTCAGAACAGAGACATGTATTTAATTATCGTATACTCACCCACAGTGATCTGCCAGAGGAAGGAAGCTATTCATGAAGAGCTCAAGAGGAGAGTGTGAAATATTGTCTTTCAGAACAGGAAGTAACCAGCTCCGCCTTAGATCAACTCCAGTTCCTCCCGTAGCCTGTGAGATAACATCGTCAGCGTTTCTTGCGAAAATTAACAGTATGAACTATACAAACCTGCAATGGAATCTGAGATAGAACAATCTCTGGGCCTAAGAAGTGGACAGCTGATCCAATCGCAGAATCTATTTCTGAATTGTAGATGAGGTCTTGTGAGTTTCGTAAATCTGCGAGGGCGTCTAGAATCATTCTGAATTCTTCTTGACAGTGGACACCCATTACCTGTTTTAAACCAGAACGAATATTCAAATCCCAACGCATCATTTGAATCGATCACTATGTCCGTAGGTTGAGAGGAAGGGAAGTGATGTAGAACGATGACATCCTTGATCGATCAACACAATTACTACGCCCTCGGGTCGTTATTGGAAGATCAGAAAAGATGACAATTTTAACGACTGAATCTGAGGGTCTCTTCCAAAATCGTCACAGAAATTGACCGGAAATCCATGAACCATCATTTTGCATCAATAGAAATATAGGGCTCACAAAATTTGCCAAGTGATGATTGATATCCCTAGATTACCAATGATATAAGGTTCTAAACCCATAAAACTATCGATGAAGGACCCTGATTTCGCGGTCTTGCTGAATAGGCAACGCAATAATCGTATTCGCCATCGAATATGGAGAAATGTGAGTTTCCCCCTCATGTCGTCTTCGAATTGCCACGATAATATTGTTCGAGTCAGAAGAACGACTCTTGTATCTGTACCGTGGACCGGTTCACTGATGGATTGACGCGGGGAAGATGACTCATCCCTGCTCAGAGATGAGAACGCTGATAACAAAGATGATTAACTATGGTTTCCATGATTATCGTTATTGTGAATCCCTTAGTTGCTAGCTGTTGGCATATTTCCGTTTGTCATCAATTGCGATGAGGTATCATTTCCTCCGAAATTCGTGTTTAAATACTCTCCCGAATATCACTCAAAACAGATATGAAACTGGAGGATTGGCTTCTTGTGTGTGTTTGCTGATAGATTTACGCAGAGAAGTCAGCTGATTACTTCCAAAACATGAGGGTTCGATATCAAATACGATGAATCCACGTTTCAGTGACTCACGCTGTTCCTACGGCCTTCCTAACTAGGCATCTGCTATAATTTCATCTCCATTGATTTCGAGGGGAAGATGATCGTTCCCGAATTCGTTCTCAGAATTCCCACGCAAATATTGCTCGGAACAGGAGAATGATTCTTCTGTTTGATTAATCTAGCATGATGTCGAAATCTCGATTGAGCTCAATTCACAGATGAGAAATCTGATCACAACATTGATCCGTTAGCAAAACATTCATAGGGATTATGTTGGCCTGCTCTGCATCTCACGAGGATATCGCTCTTCGAGTAGATTGACCCTCCAGGCTTCTCTATGTAGCAATGGATTTGAATTCCACGCACTGTGATCATGTCTTACGAAAGCTCATATCGAGCGTCAACAAAAGCAGACGTGTATTTACAAAACACCTCAACTTCCCAGTTACACACTCGTGCTTGACACCGCCAAATTCAGTCACAGTTTCGGCAAAGATTTCGGCATTATGCAGAATGCACAACACCCGGGATACCAGGCTACGAGATCACGACAACCGGATGACGCGTTAGATGCGGTGATGAATCGCTGCGGTATTTGTTAGCCCTTACGGGAGGTCGACCGCGATGCCTCGTGACGCTGACTTACTCGCGGAGCACGTAGCGTCATGCAGCGTCATGCAAGTCGTCGAGCGTCATGCTACCATACCCTGCTGTGGAACGGGCATGACGCTGGGACGAGACGCGCGTGACGCTTTCCTCGTCATATCCATGAAGCTCAAGCGAGGCGAGGAATGGATCATATTCATCAATCTCCAAGTACGATCCTCCGAATCCACCGGGCACTGGGAATTCCTTCAGTAGTTGCCTCAGGTTCTTAGCACTCTGAATTCCATCCCTAAATTCGCTGGTAGAAGGGTTCCCTATTACCCTGTACATCTCATCCCCGAAAATTCACGCCCTTGTTTCTTCATTTGTTCACTTACGTGGGGTGTACGGTTTTCTTCTGCTTTACTTCCAGTCATTTTTTATCGATTCAGTCATCCGATATTTGGTCTTTATGGGGGCTTTTGAAACACCCGACACTACTTGCGCAACTTTCATTGCCACGATGAGAAATCCCCTCACCGTTGCTTTTCCAAAAAAGTTTTACTTGGCGAGTACGAAAGTGTCAAAGATACCTTTGCCCCCACCGCAGTGTTAGAAAGGCAGTTTTAAAATAGAACACAATCTTATCATCACTCATGAATATAGTGAGAGTCACAGCATAATGAAGATGAAGACTTCGGAAATGCGATACATGTTTCCTCATCACTGTCCGAAACATTTTCATCATCGTTGTTGACAGAATCGGTGTGCAACCTTCCCATAGATGCTTTCGAATCATCGTTATCTTGAATACCGAGAACTCGCCGCAAGTCTTTTTCCGTTCTAATCTCAGGGCTGACGTCATTTGTAAGAAGAAGATAATCTAGCCCAAGTCGAGGTTCACACCCAAATGATTTGAGAATGGAGAGCGCCTGATGCCCGAATGGAGAGCAATATTTTTCATGAATCGATCAACTTTGATACCATTCACCTGTACCATTCACAGGTTCCAGATACTTTTCACATGTTTTGGATGTAACTTGGACTCGACGAAGCACGAATAGCTGCGAAACAGGCACTAGAGCACGCGTGAAGTTCGCGAGCTCGTATACTTTCGATGACGAAAGTGAGGGTGTAAGCACAATCTCAACAATTAGATGTATATGATTGATACTGACACAAACTCATTGTATGAGTGTTGGTGTTCCACATCGACGAAGTTATTTCGTGCTTCGACCATTCTACTCCAAATGAATACTGAGTCACGCGCGAAATAAGAGAAGTATCGACATTCCACCATGATCTTAGATATGTTATAGCATTCTCATCCGTGACCGATGATCCTATTGCCTAATGATTCACAATATTCTTCTCTCGATCGACCAATTTTTGCTACGGGAATTTGTCCAATGGGAAACTGTTGTCGCGAGTTACTTGGACACGAACACGAGTGGCGATCCCAGAAAATTCTATCCTCATTAAGCCGTATTCGTCAGAATGCGGTAGCTCAGTTCTTCCACAGTGATGAACGCGATAGAAAGCTGTCATCGTATCATACAACTCAATAATGGATTATCGTATCCGCAAAGCCTTGGGCATGATCGACGATGCCCGAATTCCGAACATAGCCCGTGAAATATACATATTCTATCTCATCTATCTATCGAACTCATTTATTCATACCGCACCCTCATTCTTAAGCAATAATTCCCATCTAAACCGATCATTCGCCAAGCCACCGATCGTTCGAGCCCAGAATTATCCTGTTGTACCGAGTTGAGTCACGTCTTCTCACCAGAAGCGTCTTTCCGAGGGTGATTTAACCATCCAATGATGCCTGCAGTTCCAATTTGGTTGGAAAAAAGATTTTGTTTCCTTAGCTTCCACTAGTAACGGGTGATTGAGGAAACCTAGTATCTACCAGTGTGATGATCAATGAGCATTTGGGAACATTGGGGTGACTTTTAGGTGACTTTGATGAGAGTGACTCATGCCCGTATAGGAGCATGGGAGGACTTGAATTATCCATAGCGACAAGTAGCCAGGACACACGTGAGCAAGCGATTGACTGTCAAATACTGATGAGAGAAGTGCAGAGTATTCTCATCGGGTTTAACGACTCACTCAGTTCAACTTCAGGGATGGGAAATAGGGGTGGTCCGGTGTAAAACACACGTCAAACGCAGTCATAATTTCCTCGAACCCGTGTATAGCCTCCTTGAGCAGAGTGACAACCCTCTGAATCATGTCAGAGGGTCCAAAAGTGATACGTAGTTCGGCCCGGAATACACGTATTACGCCGTAACTATCGTTTCCTTGGCCCGTGCACGGGGAAACCCAAGATTCCCATTGTGCTGTAGGTTTCAGAACATTGACCCGCATCAGTGTGCAAAGTACAGCCCTGCAAATCGTGTCTTAGGTGTCGAAACGAAGGAGTTTTGTACGAAACACATGTTGAATTGTTGAATACCGTCATCATTCACTCCCAAGTCAGTCTATGTGTGTGTGCAAGTGCATCACACGCTTTGTGAGATGGGATGGCTGAGGGCCGAGATAAGAGGAAAAGAGCGGGCAGGAGTAATCACTGACGATTTCACTTGAAAAATGATCAATTGCGTTTATTGAAAACGCCTACGCTAAACCTAACTAAACACACGCGTATGAACTAGAGCGATGAACTATTTTACAAGGACTACGAAGGAATAACTTGGAGAGATGATATATTAAACAGCTGGCGTGCGCGGGAAGAGCCTGTGAGCTGCGCTTACGCAAAGCGATGCTTATGAGCGGGCCGTAGGATCGTAACTACTACAAAATTATGGAAGGCGTTGGACGTGGAAGGTCATTTTGAGCAAAAAGTCAAAAAGGGTGTTTTGAATTGGCTGAATGAAATCGGCAATTCAATATCCCACCCAGATTATTGTTCTAATTGGTAGTATTTGTATCGAAAAACATAGTCGCACAGGTTTGGGTTCGAATGAAAAAAAAAAAACGATTCTTTTTAATTGAGCTCAAAGTTTGGCATTTTTACGAATTTGCTCAGCTTGTAATGACTGTGACTCCTAAAGAAAGTACAGTAATCGACTCCTACCAGTGGTCAAATTGTAGGTTTTCTCAACACCTCCAAAATGACCACTTGTAAAAGTCGATCATCACATGACTAGTAGGAGCTACATCAATCTGAACCAAGCCGAAGAATCGCTATAATGTGCTCTCAGCGAATAGCTCTTAGAAGTTGCTAGGCTCAAGTATCGACCATGAACAATTTTTTCTCAAAAGTACTAGTCTCGAGGAAAAAAATGCGCCTAGGTACGTCCAAAAATATTGATTCTTTTCGGGGTTATGATTTTCTAGAAATAGGCCAATGAGGGGCCTAAAAATAACCTTTCATATGCCACAGGGCCCACGGGGGCCTTAGAAAGAATCCAAAAATTTTTTTTTGTACTATATTAATATAGTACAAAAAAACGGAGAAAAATTTTTATGGATTTTCTCCAGACCTCCCTGGTGCAGGCATTCATCGAAATGCTCCGAAATGGCCCATATATATGTATTTTTCGAATATAGCCTTTCGATCCACGACGTTGCTAAGTGACCACACGTATTACATCCATGCTCTGCCCCTTATTTTATAATTTTGTCGTGATGACCGGGCTCATATAGATATGTTCCCCGCATCACCAGAGACTAGATACTCTTCAGCTCTCGACAAGTAGTTCACGACCATGTTGGATTTGTTCATATATATCAGAATCGAGTGTTGTTGGCTTTCAACAGAGCTTACAAGTCTTATCACTTCAGAATTCCGAACTACGGACTTCCACTGTTAAAATCAACGAAAGCTGTGAGCATGTGCGAACGAGTTCGTTCAAAAATACTGCAACCAGCATTGGCTAACAAGACGCAACATGGTCCGTAGAGCCGGGTCGTGAACTGAATTCATAATAGGAGAGACAATGAGCAGCTCAACAATGAACTGTATGGAGATCAGGGATTGTACCTAAACTTATGTTTCGTTTAGTTTCGATAACCTTCAACGAAACTGGGAGGGAATTTCGTTTTGTTTCGTTTTCCATAAAACATAATCGAAATACCAGAATTACGATTCGTTTATCTGATAAACGAAACTAAACATAACTATTGACTTTCATCAACGTATTTCATTTCGTTCATCAGATAGTAAACTAAACGAAAACGAAATAACCTTTGGTAAGAAACGAAACGAAACTCAACAATAATTTCGTTGGGGAAAACGAAACGCAACGTAAGTCTTCTATAATTTCGTTTTTGACAAACGAAACTAAACGAAAATTTTTGTTAGGATCGTAAAAAACGAAACGAAACTCAACCATAGTTTCGTTGGGAAAAACGAAACAAAACGGTAATCTCCTTTAATTTCGTTGTTGTTGAACAAAACTAAACAATAATTCCGTTGAAAGGAACAAAACGGAACGAAATTGATTCGAAGTTAGTTTTTTTCTCAACGATGGTGAACGTAAGCGAGACGGATGCGTACGAATAAGAACGTGAACATCCATCTTGGGCCGGCAACTCTTCGTTGCCAGCCCAAGAGCTGAGACAAGAGCGGAGTCCTCTTACACATGTTAGGTTCTGAAAAAACTGTAAAAGAGATATCGTTGACGTGATAGATAATATCTGAACCGGTCTAACACCTTGCACTGCCTTGCACTAGCACCGTAATAATTGCACCTAGACTTGCGCCTGTGATCCTAACCAATCCTAACCTGTTACGGACGTGACGACGAGTCAGAGCTGAACAGAGCTGAGTTTGGCCCAAAGCCCTGCCCAGCGTGCAGCCCAGTTCTCGAGTGAAACTGGAGCCCGCTAGCCCGCAGCTTGGATAACGGGGGGGGGGGGTGCTAGTTATGTTAGGGCCTCGACAAGAAGTTTCCGCGCCTGTCCGCGGTCCACGTAGCCGCAAAATATACATGGGAAGCAATGGGAGTGGAGCGCGCATGCGCAGGAATTGCGGGCAGACCTTCCCCACTCTTCTCATTACTTCCCATGTATTTTTTTGCGGCCGCGCGGACTGCGAACAGGCGCGGAAACTTCTTGTTGAGGCGCTCAGCCAGCCGCTTGAGAGCACTCGTACTGGATAACATGTGTGTACACAAACAACACGAAGCGCTGAATAAGAGGCTTGAATACGCTCTTGCACTGGAATTTACGGAAGCCCGTATGGACATATAGTAAGCTGCTCATGAATGTACGAAATAACTCGGTTCGATGAACAGTTTGAGCGAGTGAGTCGCTCGCTCGCTGCGACGTTTTCCGCGGCGCGGTCTACTAAACATAGAGATGAACTTTTCACAATACAGATCCGAAGAACCGGGGTTCGAGCCTCACCTAGGGCAAATTTTTCTTTGATTTTTTTGATCTCCACGTTGCAGTTGGGTGTTGGAGGCAAATGAACTTATCAGCTGAGACTGTCGAATAGTGAGTGTACCCATTAATGCCCACCTGAAATTCTGTAATTCTCCACTTCTAACGAATCTTGATATTTTGCGCTTGCACTCGTTTTGGAGCTCATTTTAGAAATTTTCACAAAATTCAAGTTGTCTTCATAATGCCAAACGAGATGAGTTTGATTGTGTGGATGGAAAATGAGAAATAGCGTCCTGTGAGATCTCGAGGGGGTCTCCACCAAAGTCCGAGCTCACACACCTTTATATCTTGCTCAAAATCATAATCATACCCGTATTATAGATGGGCATTATCGCGCAAACTTACTCATTTATGTCCACAAATCTGGGGATTGGTAATTGATTCTCCGCGTGTTCCTTCAAACTTTTCAAATTCGTTTTTGCCACGGTTGTAAGATTTTTGTATATGAACTGCCGATTAAGGTGTATCTGGAGTTGGGAAGTGATGTAAACAAGAGTTTCAGGAGTTTCATGAGCGATTGTGAGAGACTCTGCGGAGACGGGCTGACCAGGGCACCTGCAAGTTTCCACTCTCCTCTGAGAGTACTTCCAGGTGAGAAACGTAGCAAAATTAGTTTGGAGAAGAATCCCGAACAGAGACTAGTTCACCCTTCTCAACACTGAGTAGTCTATTCATCCAAATCGTCGCATTTTGAATTCGAAATCGCTTCAGTTGTACAAGATATATGGGCATTATCGCGCTAACTTATCAAAAAGCGTGCACGTGTCTTCCATTTCGACAGCCAAGTTCCGAATCAACTCATTCAAATTTTCCTACACGTATTCTATCAAGTCGTGGCATGAGAGTCTGAGGCTATCCCGTAGAGTCATCTTTTGCATTTTCGCAGACTGAGGGTGTAACGGTCGAAATAGCACCTGCGCGAGCTGTGATTTTTGAGGCCCTGCGTATATCCTCAGGCCCAGCGTCTGAGTAACCAACCCACCCACACAGCATGGAAACATTCCAGAAACGTTTCGGAAAACATCTCAGAAATATTTTACTGAAACATTTCTGGAATATAGGTATGTCCGCGGCAGGAAATGTTTCTGAAAACTTCCAAGGGAATATTTCCGGAAACATTCCTTCTGAAAAACCTTTCTATGTTGCAGTAATGTTTCAGAAACATTTCAGGAACGTTTCAAAGACATCACATTGAAATATCTACGGGGATTCGAGATAATGAATATTGCGACGACTAAGCGAAAAAAATTCCATATTCAAATTGAGAGTATTTACATCCAGATTTGTTCTTTGACTATTAAATCCATTGAAATTGTGATCAGTGGGGGTATGGATATGATGTGATAATGCAGTACATAAATGTCACCGGTAGGTTTTGAACCCGCCATCTTCGGATTACTAGTCTGCAACGTTGTTTACTGAGATACTTACGTATTTGCACTTAGTGGCTCAAAACGTTTATTTAGCTAGACGAAAGTGTTTGTGATGTGGAAATGAGTTGGCGATCGAATTTTATTCGTTTTTGGCGATTTGATACACACAATGAGGATTGTAATTCAAGTTTTTGATATGAAAATGGTAAATTTGTTCTCTCACGGACTTAGTGGGGAAGAAGACTGTCTACTGAAATAGGTAGAATTCAGAGGAGAAGAAAGGGGAAAGAAAATGGAACAAAATTCCAAGTCAGAGGTGACGCAAAACTTTTCATTCTACCAAAACGAATCATGTAGATGCATCATAATTTTGTTTTCCAAAATTTCCACATTTACCAATTTTGTTGTCAAATTAGGTCGAAATTTCCAAGGAGGCTATCGAGAACCTTTCAAAAATCATTCGGAAAGCACTCAGTAAGTCCACAAGGGTCAATCATTACGAGATTGCTCGAAAATTGTTTTGCAACATTCAAAAATCAATTTCAAAGTCGTATCCATGGAATATTGCAATGAAATATTTCAGAAACTTTTCCAAAATTTTGCGACAAATATTTCTGGAATACTTTGATCAATGTTCCATGAAATGTTTCGAGGAGCTCTCCGAAAGATATTCATGATATATTGCAATGAAATATTACAAAAACATTTCTTGAAATGTTTCTGCAAGAATCCTAGTAGAAATCATTGAAATATTGCGATGAAATATTACAAAAACTTTCCCTGGAATATTTTTGCGAGGTTTCTGCAATATCTCATGGAAATATTCCACTGAAACGTTTCCCTGAAACATTCCCATGCTGTGGTGGCAGTGGGGATCCTCCAATTATTTCCTCTCAGTACAATGTTTGACAGATTATTTTTCATAGGTTTCATGACTAAAATGCTCAGACCCCGAACCACGTACCTTTTTTTTTGTAATGAGATTTCCAATCAAAATGAGAGATTGTAAATCCTGACAGTGCACCCTAAATTCATTTTAGGTCATTTTGTTCCACTTGAAATTTCGAGAAAATGTAGTGTCAAATGATCGGATCCGCGCGCGAGAAAAGGCCCAGAGTTGAAATTGTGGTTGCTGTATGTATTGCTAAGGATGAGGATGTTATCATCTTTGTCAGTTCTGTGAGCACCATTCTAACTCACCCATACTGGTAATAACCGCTAATATCGCGTGTCGAGCGCACGAAAAACTTTATTCTTCGCGGAAACCTTACGTGCAGCATGGTTTTTGTGAAAAATAAAGTTTAGTACGAGATGCATGTGCTTCTTTTAGGTTTGCACGAGTGGATTTATGGAAATCCGAATATCTGGTTGGAAACAATTTCTTACATCAATGTATGATGAGGATTGATGGAATCGGCGCGGGAACGTCTCTACTCCAACTGTAATATTCCTGCGACCGGTTTCAGAGCCAAATGTCACTTTCATGTATGCCAGATATAGGTGGACTTAAAAACTGTATCGTGGAATAGTCAATAGGACAAACACACACGACCGAAACTATACTTCTTTATGAGTTCTATGACAAATCGTCGGTCATATGCAAAAATTATACAACCGTGGCAAAAACGAATTTGAAAAGTTTGCAGGAACACGCGGAGAATCAATTACCAATCCCCAGATTCGTGGACATAAATGAGGAAGTTTGCGCGATAATGCCCATCTATAATACGGGTATGATTATGATTTTGAGCAAGATATAAGGGTAGTGTGTGAGCACGGATTTCGGTGGAAACCCCCTCGCTATCTCACAGGGCGCTATTCTTCATGACCCATCCGCACAATCAAACTCATTTCACTTGGCATTATGAAAACAACTTAGATTTTGTGAAAATTTCCAAAATGAGCTCCAAAACGAGTGCAAGCGAAAAATATCAATATAATGGGTACACTCACTATTCGACAGTCTCAGCTGATAAGTTCATTTGCCTCGAACACCCACCTGCAACGTGGAGATGAGAAAAAATGAAAAAAAAAAAAAAAATTTCCCTAGGTGAGGCTCAAACCTCGGCTCTTCGGATCTGTATTCGTGAGAAGTTGATCTCTATATATAGCAGGCGACCCGCGCGAGCAAATACATCGCTCACGTTGATGCCGCGAAAAACGTCGCAGCAAGCTAGCGACTCACTCATTCAAACTGCTCATCGAACCGAGTTATTTCGTACATTCATGAGCAGCTCACTATATGTCCATACGGGCTTCCGTAGGAATTATCGGCTCATCTTTCTTTAAATCTTTTGAACTCAGCAAAAAAACTTGCTCACCCGAGCCATTCCAATCGAAATCATTCGCATCGAAAATTAATCGTAGCAATATGCTCTTCTGCTAGAAAAACTCTACTCGAACTGAAAAGAACTACACCACCTCGAATTTTCAGATTGGTGATCGAAAGCATGAAAGTCTAGGTAACCCGTTCACTTGAACTTGTAGTAGAGGAGCATGTGTGGGTGATGTATGAGATAGCGAGTATCTGGTCTTTATGCTAATCATTCACTCATTCTACGGGAAAACAAATAGAAAAACGTGGACATTTGAGGTTCTTTAATTATTTTCAGTTCGAGTAGAGTTTTTCTCGCCTGAGAGCGCATCACTACGAACAACCTTCGAAGCGTACTGGAATGACTCGCATGAGCATTCCGTTTGCATAATGTCAACTATGGGCTCACCCGGCCATTTTTTAATTTTCTAGATACATCCGACGGCAGCTTCAAATGAATTACTGGGTCATTTAGTACTCCCGCTTGGGCTACAATCACTATATGTGCCTGCTTTATGCACAAGAGTGCGTGGAAGATATCACCGATCCGAAGCATCGGAGCAACAGCACATGGTGTACACTCATCCAACATCTTCACTATCGACACTTTTACTCAATAATAGTCGCCCGAAGTGTGTTTTTCTCTCGATTGTTTTTCCACATCTCTGTTTAGATTCGTTTCGTTTAGTTTCGTTTGGTTTCATTCAGTTTCGTTTTTGGTCGACGATTTAAGAATCGCTTTCGTTTAGTTTCATTATCTCGAACATAATTATGTTTCGTTTGGGTTTCGTTTCGTGATTTTCAACGAAATCATTGTTGGGATTTGTTTCGTTTTCAACGATATTAGGGGTCATTTTCGTTTAGCTTCGTTGTCTCATAAACTAAACTAAACTCAATCAAAAGTTCTTGTCTCGACAACATCCAAAGAGAGCATAAGCTTTGGTCCGCTGAAGAAGGCAACTGAGACAATAAGATTGAGTTATGGTCGAACCTGAGAAAAAACGAAACCAAATCAATTTCGATTTTGTTGAGTGCCTATTTAACGAAACTAAAAGCGAGTTTATTTTGTTTAGTTTAGTTTCTCAAAATTCCTTGGAGTATCGTTTACGTTTCGTTTCGTTTAACATCAACAAAATAAGAACTTAATTGAGTTTCGTTCCGTTTTTCAATAAACGAAACTAAACATATTGTTTTTTCAGTTCAGTTTCGTTTAGTTACAAACCCTGATGGAAAATGAATAGTCGATGGAGCATAGATGAGAGAAAGCTCATGGACAATGTGAGAAAGCAGCCTTGGGGAGCATATCACCAGTTGGACACTAAATGGGAAGCAGCCAGTGGAATAATTCAAAATTTGAACCAAGCGGACACCATATTGGAAGCAGCCACTGAAACATATTTTTGGACTGAATGGACACCTCCATTGGAACAGCCCTTGGGAAATCCGAATCTCGACATTATTGACACATCATGAGCGGCCACCGACGATTGACAACACATGAACCAAATTCGAGCCTGTGGACTTAGAAAGAGATTAGCAGCAGGGTGAGAATTGGAAGAAATCAATATCGCTGGATAAAACGTTATTGTGCATGATGGTGCATATTTGACTCGTCGTCATCATTATCATTGGGATGAAACATCATCATGGATGACGGTGCATATTTGACTTGTCATTGATCATCGTCATTAGGGCAGCAACGTAGAATCATGATAGCAGTTCGCATTAGTAGTTAGTTATCAAATTTTTTGAATTGATCAGTTTTTCTGAGGTAATGTGGCTAAAAATTCGAATAAGTTGATCGAAAGTCGCTCAGTAACCAGAGGGAATGTCACTGTTCCATGGATATTTATAAGAGAAATATTAGTCATGTTGACGGATTGGCTCCTCGCAGAGTGAAGTTAGAGGAATATTATCAATAATTCCAATCGGAACGAATCAAAACTGAATTATTACTCGAAAAACGAGGGAACTCAGATGCTCGAGGAGCCATTCGTCATGATTTCGATAGTATAACGCTTAAGTTCTCTTTCATACAACGAATAAGAAGTGCGGCCACCGGGAAACGATCCGGCGACCTCATGATCAAGAGACTGGCACGCTATTGACTGAGCTAGTTCGCCCGCACCAATCGGTGGCTCTTATGTGTGATCCACGTGGAGTGCGGGCGCCTGTGCAGCTTGCACTCGTAATACACCCCCTGGGTAGAGTCGACGATGTTGTCATCGTCTGGATTCAATGTCGTGAATCCCTGATGGACGTCTATGTAGATCTCGAGTCCATCTCGTCGTTACAGTAGGTCTCCACGTGGGCAGAGCCGCCTAATTATCATCGTTCATTGTCCTCCGAGTATGCAGTCCACTTGTGAGCGGGGTCCGTTTCGCTTTCTGTCACCAGTTTGTTACGATTAAGTTCTCCTTCATGCACCGCGTAGAGAGTGCGGCCACCGGAAAACGATCCAGCGACCTCTTGATCAAGAGACTGGCATGCTGTTGACTGAGCTAGTCCGGCCGAACTAACACGGGGAGGACCTGACCTTTGGATCACCAATCCTTTCCAAAATTCTTCTACAGTCTTGTGTCACCTAGAATATGAAGAATCCAGAGTAACTCCGTCAAATGGGCCTTCTGTCCAGAGCTACAAGCAAGAATGTTAGCGTTGCCAGTATATCTATATATATCACTTTTAACATGGGCCTATATGGGCAATGTTGATGTCATGGGCTGTAACTTTGAACAGGAGGCCCATTTGACGGAGTTACTCTGGATTCTTCATATTCTAGGTAATACAAAACTGTAAAAAAATTTTGGACAAGATTGGTGATCCAAAGGTCTGGTCCTTCCCTTGTAAGTAGGGGCTCTCAAGTGTGATTCATTTGGGGTGCAGACGCCTGTACAGCTTGCGCCCGTATTACACCCCCCCCCCTGGGCAAAGTCGACGATGTCGTCATCGTCTGAATTGAATGTCGTTGATTCATAATTGACGTCTATGTAGATCCCGAGTCCATCCCGTCGATACAGCAGGTCTACGCGTGGGCATAGCCACCTAATTATCATCGTTCATTATCCTCTGAGTATGCAGTCCACTTGTAAGCGGGGTTCGTTTCGCTTTCTGCCACCACACTGAAAAATTTTTGGGGATGATAACTCCTCAAAAGGAACGCGCACACCTATCCTCACACCCATGCGCACAACTCCAGCTCGGAACTGGGCTCGGCTCAATCTCAAAGTAAGGACGCGGCGTCCTCAGTCTGAGAAGTAAGTTCGCTCTCGCCGAGCAAGCCGCGCGCTTGAGTGAGTAAACAACACAATTCCATCGTGAATTGAGCCTGCTGATTTTTCTCTGAACGAACAAGCGAAGCACTACTTTATTGTTTCTGACTTGATCCCTTTACCTAATCATGCAATTGAAAAATGTCGTTGATAACCCAACCCTGATATTCTAATTTCAAACTCCCTTATGCGGATACATAAAACATGTGCGAGTTTTATACTAATCAAAGGTATAGTGGGCGTAGCTCAGTGGTAAAGCTTCCGTCTGATAATCCTAAGGTCCCGGGTTCGCGCCCGATGCGGGTAATTTTTTTTTTATCTCGTTGATCCGTCGTTTTTCTTCTGCTTTTTCTTCAGATCTGCGAAAGAACATAATACGATTTGGTAATTTTTTCGATATCCAAAGCTGTGCAATAGTATAAACTATACCGTTTCGTTGCATTTTTCTCTTTCTCTCTTATAGTTTTTAAGACCCTATTGAAGATATTCTGTTCAAATCTAATGCCATTTATAGACTATATATTTCTTCAATTTGGATTGAGAATCGACGCGCTACGGACATGTGACTATGTATGTCCTTCTTCAGGTGATTTATTATCTAACCTAGGGATAGAATCTCAAAGTTTCATAGGAGCTTATTGAGGACATTCTTAGATGTCCGGAACGCGTCGTTCCTGGATCCAAATTGAAGAAATATATAGTCCATGAATAGCATTGAACAGAATATCTCCAATAGGGTCTACAAAACTATAAGAAAGTGAAGAAAATACAACGAAACGGTATAGTTTATACTACTGCACAGCTTTGGATATCGAAAAAACTACCAAATCGTACCATGTTTTTTTCGCAGATCTGAAGGAAAAGAAGAAGAATAACGACGGATCAACGAGATAAAAAAAATTACCTATATCGGGCGCAAACTCGGGACCTTTGGATTATCAGACGGAACCTTTACCACTGAGCTACGCCAACTGTACCTTTGAATAGTATAAAACTCGTACATGTTTTATGTATCCGCATAAGGCAGTTTGAAATTAGAATATCAGGGTTGGGTTATCAACGACATTTTTCAATTGCATGATTAGGTAAAGGGATCAAGTCAGAAACAATGAAGTAGTGCTTCGCTTGTTCGTTCAGAGAAAAATTAGGAGGCTGAATTCACGATGAAACTGTTGTTTACTCACTCGTTTGCGCGCGGCTCGCTCGGTGAGAGCGTGCACACTTCTCAGACTGGGGACTCCGGCACCTCAGTCTCGAGTTGAGCCTTGCTTAGCGAGAGATTCTCGTGTCCGCTCCGCAGTTCACATGCGTGCGCTCGCACATTTCATCCGTCGAGCCCAAAAACTTTTCAGTGCAGTTTGTTACGATTCAGCTCTCCTTCATGCACCGAGTAAAAAGTGCGGCTGCCGGGAAACGATCCGGCGACCTCTTGATCAAGAGACTGACACGCTGTTGACTGAGCTAGTCCAGCCACACAAAGCGATGGCTCTTATGTGTGATTGGCTTGAAGTGCCGGCACCTATAACAATGGCCAGTACTATGGATGTGTCAAAATTATCCATAGTCAAATAAGTGTGAATCGATCGAGTCAGTCGTCGCAGTCTCACAGTGCTAATCCAAGTACAAGTCAATCAGCCAATATAAGTTCAAACGCGCCAGGGAAAGTTACCGTACCACAACAAACAGATCCTTTCGAACGCCTCGAACTCATGCCATTCGATGGTAATCAACAAGAATGGCCTGGGTTCAAGGCCGCCTTTTTGAATTTAGTCCACGAACTTAAATAATCCTCTTCGTGGCGATTTAGTGGAAATGATGAGAGATCTCGACCCCTCGAAAGATCATGAGAACGTTACTTGAAATTCAGTTCAAGAACGATGCAACAAACCGCGCGCGGTGATTCAAATTTATTTGAAACAATTACTTGGAGTCTCGGAGATGAATAAACTCTCTGTTGTCAAAATTTAAACCCTCAGAGAGAAAGCTGAGATGCATGTCAACGCTTCAAGGGCACTAAAAGAACCTTCAGATACAAGGGAGTCAATTTTGATATATATTGTTACTCGGAATCTAGATAAATTCACTATGAAAGCTTGGGAAGTAACATTAAAAGAGACCGCGAAGCGAAAGTTCACTGAACTTATTTCATTTGTCAACAAATGAGGATGCGGTGACAGAGAGGGAACTAGATTGGCTCATCATAATCGTAGTAGTCATAACAATAGACTTCGAGGTCGGCACCTCGTAATAGCCTAGCATTGGTTGGAACAACAAGGGAGACTGAATGTGTCGTGTGTGAAAATGATCATTGGATTTATGAGCGCGAGCAGTTTCAAAAGCTCTCACCCGGAGTACGATCAAATTTAGTTCGCGAGAAGAGATTGTGCATGAACTTCTGCGTGATGATTACCTTGTCAAAACATGTTTCACCCCGGGGTGCAAGCGCTACGGAGTGGATTCGGATTCCTTAATGCATTCCACATCTTCGAAAAATGGGTGTGACAAAAACTTGGGATCTGATTCAGTTGACAAGTCGAAAGCTGGTCTCGCCGTCGTTGTCGGTTCGGAAACTGCCCGGAACGGCACGAATGGGAATCTTTGATGAATTTGGTAAAGATCGTACACGGGGAAAACACGTCAACTGTCCTGGGTTGCTTTTCGGAGGGTAGAATATGTAGTTCTGAGCCACATGTGAATTCCGTAGAACCCACGTATGAAAACGCCGATGACATCTCTCTCGACGTATTTTTGCCTCAGCTTTCCGATGGCGAGGTTGGTTTTTCGGTTTTGTGCCTTCACAACCTCAAAAATAAGCAATCAAGTCTTGAATTGGCAATAACTCAAAACTACCCCTTTTTGCAGGTTTCTTAATATTTTCAATCGAGACATCAGGGATTTTTACATCGAAATAGCTCTCGGAAAAATAGGGGTTTTTTTATTTTCACTAGGAGTAAAGCAACGATGAAAGTACGATCGCTTATTCACGTGCATTTACCTTTTGCGGGCGTTCTGGGCCGTTCAATTTGACGCAGGGAGATAGTCAATCGAGGCATCTTCGGCGTATTTTCATCTCATCATTCCGAAACAGAGCTCCGATTTTTCCAATTTGGTTAACAACATAACCTCAGAAAACGGAAATTATACGTCGACAATGTTTGAACTCAAACTGATCTATTCTTCCGTCTTCTCGATAGCCTGATTCGGGAGATTGGACGATTCTCAATGTGATTGATGATCCTTGGTGGGATTCACAATCTGAAATAGAGTCCAACTGACTAGATCCCTGCTTTTACGAGGAACGAAGCACTGAATAACTGAGTCTTCGGCGTGAGCGTGACATGAGGAGTGCTTCTGCCCTCCATGATCTTATTCTCCATGGGATTAGTAAGAAAACCAATCGTGAAACACTATCCCATCATGAACCTAGATAAAAAGACGAAGAAGTGCGATAAATTGAGTTAAGATTGTTCCGATGCATGATTCACATTTTTTGAGGTTATGTTGAATCAAAATGTATAAACTGAGCTCTCCATCGAAAAGATGAGATAGAAATACGTCGATGATGCCTCGATTGATTATTCCCCTGCGTCAAATTGAACGGCTCAGAACGCCCGCAGAAGGTAAACAGCACGCGAATGACCACTCGTACTTTCATCGTGGCTTTACTCCTAGTGGAACTCAAAAAACCCCTATTCTCCCGAGAGCTATCTCGACGTGAAAGGACTTCGCTCTAAATCATAGGAATTTGGCTTTCGGTCAAACCTTTTGTGAATGTACTGAAACGATAGATCTCAAAAAACTGAACAAGAGTCTCCATGGCCGCAAAACTCAATGCCCTCTTCGTTTTGAGTTATTTCATGAAAACAGTATCCCTCATTGCATGAGTGTAGTGGGGTTATGTGCCGATTTCTCGATCGAACTATATAGAGGCACGTGTGTGGGCTTGCACCTGAATCTTGGGCTAGTTTTGTACACGCGTCTTTTTGCGTTGCAAGATAATGCATGAGCTCAACATCGCAATGAGTCTGACGAGATCGAATGAACAACCTAATATGTTTGAGGAAAGGTATTTTGAGTTCGACAAATACAAGAGCTATTGTGCACTAATGTCTTGATCTGGTTTTACGATTTTGTGTTTTCCAATGTAAGAGTGAGTGGCTCACCAACAATGAATTCAATGAGAATATTCCAATTGCCGAAGTCTGAAGAAAATATCAAGGAACGGGTTAGACATGATCTGATCCGATTTGATTTGATTGTAGTTCGATTAAAATCAAACATGCTCCTTCATATTTTCTTTAGATTTTGGCAATTGGAACATTTCCATTGAATTCATCGTTGACAAACCTTTTACTCTTGCATTGAGACACACAGAATCGCAAAACCAGCCCAAGAAATTGGTGCGCAATAGCTCTTGTGTTCGTCGAACTCAATTGCATGATGAAACAAAGCCCCTAATACCTTTTCTCACTCAATCAGGTTGTTCATTCGATCTCGTCAGACTCATTGCGATGTTCAGTTCATGCATTATCTTGCAAAGCAAAAAGACGCGTATACAAATCTAGCCCAAGATTTAGGTGCAAGCCCACACACGTGCCTCTATATAATTCGATCGAGAAATCGGCACATAACCCCAGTACACCCATGCAATGAGGGGTACTTTTTTCATGAAATAACTTAAAACGAAGAGGCCATTGAGTTTTGCGGCCATGGAGACTCTTGTTCAGTTTTTTGAGATCTATCGTTTCAGTACACTCGCAAAAGGTGTGACCGAAAGCCAAATTCTCATGATCTAGGGCGGGGTCCTTTCCTGATCTTCCGATCAGAAATATCAAGTAACCTGGAAATAGGGGCAATTTCGAGTTATTGCCATTTCAAAACTTGATTGCTAATTTTTGAGGTTATGGTGGCACAAAACAGTAGTTGTAGTAGGATAAATTTCACGACTAAAAACTATGTTTAGGCACTTTTCCCCTTTTAAATACATGGGGAAACCAAAAGTAAGAAGAGCATTGCAGGCAAAGGCGAGTAACGTGTCGGTCACTTCCCCCTCTTTTTTTTTTTTTTTTTTTTTTTTTTTTTTTTTAAGGTGGTTAGAGGGCAAAATCTGCCTCAGGATCCCTCGGATCCGTCCCCAGACACCGGACTGGTTCAGCTTACGCGGACTACGCATAGCCCACGCAGGCCATACCAGGCGGGACACGGGTTTGGGTGGGGCCCACCGAGAGGTGGGCCCGGCCGTGTAATATCCCTCTCCCCTCGATGTCCTATACCTAGGGCATCGGGCAATCAAGAAGGAGATCCACCTGCATCTACCATCTCATCCCGGAACCGCGTGAGCATTACTTCAGGATGAGCGGCATGTCTCGCGCTCGATTGCGAGCGTTCCTCTTCTCCATCTTCTCTCTTCGGCCACTTGTCGGCATCTTCTATCTTCACTCTTCATTGTTCCCTCTCTTTCTTCTTTCTTCTCTCTTCTCTCTTCTTTCTTCCCTCTTCAGTGCATCAGATTCCTCCTGGAATTATTTGGGCCTCTTCTGTTTCAATCGGCAGAGTCACTGTGATTCGCCTACTTCGAGGCGCCTTACTTCCCTCTCTTTCTCCTCTTTGCGGGTCATCACCATCTTGATGTATCCGGTGAGTCTATCCCATGTCTCCTGGTTGCGGAGCAAGTACGGGACGAGATTCTCGGGTGTTAGTTGAGCACCCAGCCATTCATCCAGCTCGGCGCGCTCTCTCCGGGTGTCGCTGCACTTGAACAGGGCATGTTCGGCGTCATCCCATTCATCCCCGCATGACTGACATGCTGGGGTCGTCCTCTTCTTGAACCTGGTTAGATAGGAACCGAAGCAACCATGATCGCTCAGTGCCTGCGTCGTCCAGTGGTCCATCTCTCCGTGGGTGCGTTCCGCCCACTTGGCTACGTCACGGATCAGCCGGTGCGTCCATCTGCCGTTCGCAAACGGCGAATCCCACTCAGTTTGCCAATGCTCAAGGGTGGTTTCCTTCTCGTTGTCGCGGATAATCTCCTTCATCGTCGGGGTGAGTACTCGTTCGGCTCCGATCACTTTCTGGCGGTCCCAGATCCTCACTCGCTCCGCGACGAGCAAGTGGATGGGCGGTGAACTCGCCAATACGTAAGCCGCATCTCCTGACACGGTGCGGTAGGCACGGATACTTCTCAGGGCCGCTCTCCGGTGGACAGGCCCCATCTTCTTCTCGATGATGGTCTTCTCTACTCTCTTTCCCCACACGGGTGCACCGTAGAGCATGATAGAGGTGCTGACGGTGTTGAGGAGTGCGCGCCTCTTTTCCTTGGGTCCTCCGATATTCGGCATCAGCCGTTGAAGCGCCGCACCAACCCTGCTCGCTTTTTGAGCGGCCTCCTGGATGTGCTTCTTGAACGACCACTTGTCGTCAAGCCATACGCCGAGGTATTTCAGCTCTGTCTTGCGTGGGATCTCTTGCCCGTTGATGTAAAAGTGGGGCAAGTCAAACTTCCTGCGTCTTGTGACCACGATTGCTTCGCACTTCTTGACAGCAAGCTCTAGGAGCCTGCTGATCATCCACTCGTAGACTCGGGCCAGCGCCTCGTTTGCGCGTCTACCCAAGAGTTCCTCGTTGTCGGACCAGACTATGAGCCCCACGTCGTCCGCGAAAGCCACTATTATGACTCCTTCGGGCAGTTCAATAGACAGTAAACTGTCGTACTGGGTGTTCCAGTTGAACGGCCCGGAAACCGATCCCTGTCCAATTCCGGCGGACAGTTCCCGGATCTCTTGTCCCTCGTCGGTGTCGTACACGAGTGTCCTGTTCCGCAGATAGTCACTCGTGATGGCTAGTAGATAGGGCGGCACTTTACCTGCTTGGGATTGATAGACTCGCTCCCAGCTCGCGCAGTTGAACGCGTTCTTTATGTCCAACGCAATAATGGCACAGAATCCTCCTCTTCCTTGGTATGGGTTCCCTACCGACGCTTGAACCCGCTCTTGGACCTCCTCGATCGCGTGCACAGTGCTTCGTCCCTTCCGGAACCCAAACTGCATTGGTGATAGCCCGCCGCTCTCTTCGTAGGCTTTTTCCACCCTGTTGAGCACCATCCTCTCATACATTTTCCCGATATTGTCGAGCATGCTGAGAGGGCGTTGACCTCCTTGACCTTTAGGTATCAGGACCAGCTTCTGGCGTTTCCACTTATCCGGGAAATTTCCCGCGCTCAGACAGATGTTGAAGAGGTCGAGGAGTAAATCTGGGTTGTATTTGAAGACCAGTTTCAGAGCCTCGTTTGGAATGCCGTCCAGGCCAGGGGCCTTGCCGTTCGGCAGCCTCTTCGCTCACTTCCCCCCCTCTCTCTCTCTCTCTCTCTCTCTCTCTCTCTCTCTCTCTCTCTCTCTCGGCGCTGCATCAGCATATCGCTCGGCACGCAACTCAGTGAAACTCACTCTTGACAACGCTAAATATGAATACGTCTCTAACAGGGTTTTGAGTGCACCTGATGTTAGGTCAAGATGGAGCGAACTTAGGAAATTCGGATTGATGTCTAGACGAACACCGTCACCACTCGATCTATTTTCAAGCCCATCTCTCAATACTCACTATGCGTCCGTATCCAAAGACATCCCGCCCCTAAAAGATAGTGATATTGAGAAAGTCTGCGCGATGCCTTTACCGGACAATGTTCCCACATTCGATTTCAGACCTGTAACTGGTGAAGATACCCAGCGAGCATTTGCACTCTCTAAATCCCGAGGCGTTGGTGTGGATGGTTTATCATCCACCATGTTCAGGATGGCTTTCCCAGCACTGCATCCGCATATTACCACAACTGTCAATGAGTCACTCGTTACGGGATACTTTCCCGAAGAGTGGAAGAAATCTTCCATCATTCCTCTATCGAAAACCTCTGCCCCAAAATCTCCGTCTGATACCCGCCCTGTATCACAGCTCCCAGAAATGTCTAAAATTCTGGAACGCATTGTACATGAACAACTTTCCTCCCATCTTTCCACTGCTAACTTACTTGACCCTCATCAGTGTGGGTTCCGACCTCATCACTCGACGCAAACAGCTTTACTTGGTGTACTGGAAGACATCCGCACTGCAATTGACAACCGCATGATCACAGTTTTCATCTCGTTCGACTTTTCCAAAGCGTTCGACACACTTCCACATTACATTCTTCTCAAGAAATTACGTAATATCGGCTGCTCCGATCGTGTCATACGATGGTTCGCGAGCTACCTACGTGGTCGTACCCAAGCAGTTCGGCGTGAAGACGGAACACATGAGACATGGCTTGAGACGAATGCAGGCGTTCCGCAGGGGAGTGTCCTTGGCCCACTCCTTTTCCTGATTTGTATAAACGATTTTTCTCTTGTCCTGCGTCACTCATCCCACAAGATCTTTGCGGATGATACCGGTATATACATTCACTCACACCCTGCTGACCTTGTCAGGAAGATTGCACTAATCAATCAAGATGCCAATAGTGTAGCAAAGTGGACTCGTGAAAATGGTCTTCACCTGAATGCAAAGAAAACCACTGCCATTATACTTGGTAGTGAGTTGTACCTTAGAAATGTCGATCTCAAGCGTACCGCCCCCATCATAATTGATGGAACAGTCATTCCATACGTAGACCGCATAAAACTCCTTGGGGTGAACATTTCTCCTTCATTGAACTGGAGTTCTCAAATAAATACCATATCCAAGAAAGTACACGGATCCTTACACTCGTTACGAATGTTGAGTCGTGCACTATCGCGTCAGCTTAAGCAACAGCTCACCCAAAGTCTGGTACTTCCACACTTCGACTACAGTGCTACTCTGCTCACTGGCCTTGATAAAACACAAACAAAGAAACTGCACACCCTTATGAACACCTGTGTTAGGTTTGCTCACGGAAATGTGCCCAGGCGCGCGCACGTCACACCATACCGAATATCTCTCGGCTGGCTCTCAGCCACTAGACGTAGAGAATATCTCATCGCGTCTCTTGCATTTTCAATCATTCATCACCAGCTTCCGTCATTCCTGAGACCGCGTTTCAAACTTGCCACCGAAGCGCCATCCCTTCGGCAGTCCGAGCGCAACAAAAAACATAACATGCTGTATGAAAGCCCCTCGCACTGAAGCACTGAATCAGTCCTTTACGTACGTAGCCTCAAAACTCTTCAACACCCTTGATGAAGTTGATTTCATCAACCAAAGTCCGAGCATATTCAAACAATGTCTCCGTGAAATCTTCATGGAGCGTGATGCGAAAGATTGGGTCTTGAGAGCTCAAAACGAAGGTATGAATGCGATTCCCCAAGCTCTATTAGGAAAAATATCGCTTCCAGGACATGTATAGTAGAGCCGGGCTTACAATCAATTATTTTATATATAATCTTCTCATTATTATCACATTTAGGTTAATTATGATTATTTTTATTAGTATAATTTTGTAGCCACACTAGCATTATCATTATCCCTTGAGATTTATGTCTAAGCATCTTACGCATCAACGTCTGTACTATTTCTTGTTATTTTGTTGTTATTCTTTCTATTTCTACAAACTGGGCAAATAGGGTTTACCCTCTGCCCTCAATAAAATTTAATCAATCAATCAATCAATCTCTTTTTTTTTTTTTTTTTTTTTAAGGTGGTTAGAGGGCAAAATCTGCCTCAGGATCCCTCGGATCCGTCCCCAGACACCGGACTGGTTCAGCTTACGCGGACTACGCATAGCCCACGCAGGCCATACCAGGCGGGACACGGGTTTGGGTGGGGCCCACCGAGAGGTGGGCCCGGCCGTGTAATATCCCTCTCCCCTCGATGTCCGATACCTAGGGCATCGGGCAATCAAGAAGGAGATCCACCTGCATCTACCATCTCATCCCGGAACCACGTGAGCATTACTTCAGGATGAGCGGCATGTCTCGCGCTCGATTGCGAGCGTTCCTCTTCTCCATCTTCTCTCTTCGGCCACTTGTCGGCATCTTTTGTCTTCATTCTTCATTGTTCCCTCTCTTTCTTCATTCTTCTCTCTTCTTTCTTCTTTCTTCCCTCTTCAGTGCATCAGATTCCTCCTGGAATCATTTGGGTCTCTTCTGTTTCAATCGGCAGAGTCACTGTGATTCGCCTGCTTCGAGGCGCCTTACTTCCCTCTCTTTCTCCTCTTTGCGGGTCATCACCAGCTTGATGTATCCGGTGAGTCTATCCCATGTCTCCTGGGTGCGGAGCAAGTACGGGACGAGATTCTCGGGTGTTAGTTGAGCACCCAGCCATTCATCCAGCTCGGCGCGCTCTCTCCGGGTGTCGCTGCACTTGAACAGGGCATGTTCGGCGTCATCCCATTCGTCCCCGCATGACTGACATGCTGGGGCCGTCCTCTTCTTGAACCTGGTTAGATAGGAACCGAAGCAACCATGATCGCTCAGTGCCTGCGTCGTCCAGTAGTCCATCTCTCCGTGGGTGCGTTCCGCCCACTTGGCTACGTCACGGATCAGCCGGTGCGTCCATCTGCCGTTCGCAAATGGCGAATCCCACTCAGTTTGCCAATGCTCAAGGGTGGTTTCCTTCTCGTTGTCGCGGATAATCTCCTTCATCGTCGGGGTGAGTACTCGTTCGGCTCCGATCACTTTCTGGCGGTCCCAGATCCTCACTCGCTCCGCGACGAGCAAGTGGATGGGCGGTGTACTCGCCAATACGTAAGCCGCATCTCCTGACACGGTGCGGTAGGCACGGATCTCTCTCTCTCTCTCTCTCTCTCTCTCTCTCTACTATGCCGTTCCAGCATGGTATTGACCTACAGATCTCGAGCTACACACCAAGACCGTATCAGGGTTCAATGTTGATACATCTAAGGGCTCCTACGACATTGCTGAAACATATAAGGCCCATATGCTGGTCGAGCCCTACATATATGCTCGAGGCATATGCGCTCCTCCGTATACTAACGTATCGCCCGTAACTAGATACTCTAACATAGTTGATGCCCGATATTTCGTTCTGCCCGAGGATCTCTGATTCTGTTGCTTCGGGTACCGCCGCCACCGCATCCCTCACCTCCACAACGAGTTCCCACTCTCACTCTATACTCACACTGTTGCCGCCGCGGCCGCCAATATCATCGTCCTCGCCTCCACAACCAATTCCCTCTCTCTCGCTCTACACATGATATTCGCTCTACCACAATGAATCTCTCTCTCTCTTCCTTTCTCTCATTTAGATTGAGAATCGTTTGCTGCTCACGTTGATGCTACTGCTGTTGCAAATACATCAGTATACTCTTATAGCATTCACACTCTACCAATGTTTTGTTGAAACGGTATTCGCTTGATTAAATTGAATAAACACGTATAGAGTTTAACAATGTTCACGTTCATTCAAGATTGTGGAAACGATAGAGGTGATGTTGTACAATTCCATTGAATATGCAAATTATACCGATAAGGCAGATCTCATCGATATTTTGACTCTATCGCTCGATTTGATGAAATACATTTAATGAATGAATTTGTCGTTTTTTTGAGCCACTTATAATCGTCGCGCTCAGGTGGCGATCACAGTTTGACAAATGTCAAACTGCGACCTTCGAGGCTCCACTTTCGTAGTGGCTGCATCACGAAGGGATTCTTTATTTTTTTGGATTTTTTAATTTTTCATTGAAAGATTGACCAAGAGAAGAAAAAATTCTTCCTCGGGCGGGACTTGAACCTCGCAATCTCTGGTACTCCGGACCGGCCCCTTAACCAATTAGACCACCGAGGCGATTGCGTACTGACTCGCTCGGGGAAGCCTTCTCTCATCTCTTGTGCCAATCTTCCGATGCGATCAATCAAGGAACCATGACCATTCAAATATGCAAATTATACCGATAAAGGTAGACCTCATCGACATTTTGAATATTCGAAAGATTGGCACAAGAGATGAGAGAAGGCTTCCCCGAGCGAGTGAATACGCAATCGCCTCGGTGGTCTAATTGGTTAAGGCGCCGGTCCGGAGTACCGGAGATTGCGAGTTTCCGCCCGAGGAAGAATGTTTTCATCTCTCGGTCAATCTTTCAATAAAAAATTACAAAATCCAAAAAAATAACAAATACCTTCGTGATGCAGCCACTACGAAAGTGGAGCCTCGAAGGTCGCAGTTTGACATTTGTCATACTGTGATCTCCGCCTGAGCGCGACGATTATACGTGGCTCGAAAAAACGATAAATTCATTCATTAAATATAATTCCATTGACTGATACGGATGAACAGCTGGATTAGCTTGCTATACGGCATTCAACTGGGCGGCCAGATTATGAGTTTGTTATTACGGCGTTCGACTGGGCGGCCGGATTGAACAGATATTTTCAGTCTAACAAGAATTGTTTTTCGATTCAAGCTGTTTAATTGTGATGTGAATTCAGTGAAGTGAAATTTTGTCAACTTGAAGATCTTTCTATTTGGAGGATTCAATGGTGTAGGAATTTGAAGACCTTGATTGTTTGAACCATCACCTTTCATTTATTTATTTTCCTTTATTTCACATATGATTGAGCTTTGAGGACATTGCTCTCATTGTTGTTGCTGTTGTTGCTGCTCTCATTGTGGTTGCTACCGTTGTTGCTGCTGTTGTTGCTGTTCTCATCGTTGTTGGTGTTGTTGCTGCTCTCATTGTTGTTGCCGTTGTTGCTGTCGTTGCTGCTCTCATTGTTATTGCTGTTGTTGTTGCTGCTCTCATTGTTGTTACCGTTGTTGTTGTGGTTTTTCTTCAACATCTGTGGATCAAAATGAGGAAAAAGGTTAGAAATTTCTCTCTCTCACTCTTAGAACAGAAAATGAGAATGATACTCACCAGAATTCATTCGGGAGCTCTCGAATTTCCTCACCATTGTATAGCGGTTCATAATACAACGGCTTCGGTTGGGCATACGTACGTATGCCCTGCTCCTCCATATAATCATTGAGGTTGTATAGAACTTGATTAATTGGAGATCCTTCTAGGCACTGAGGAATAAATTCGTCAGTGCTACTGCTCATGTAGTCATCTTGGAGAGGTGTCCATCTCAAAGTCTCCGGGTCCTCCTCCTCCTCCTCCTCTTCATCGCTCTCATAGTTCGAGAGCTCTATAACGGTTGAGCTCACTCCATTTTCGCCCACGTCTCGAACGTCCTGAGACATTTTTTTCCGGCTTCCGGCGGGGGATGGAAGTGGTGGAGGCGGTGTTTTCGCCTCTCCTTCTCTCCCCTTGAAATTCTCACTCTTATCCTCCTGTTCGGATTCACATTCACTCTCTATGATTCTCAAAAGATGCCCAAAGAATTTATTACCAGTCAGCACCCTCGACTATGTGGCCCAGAACAGGGCCGAATCCAGCTTTGAGCCGTGTTCGGCGCAGTTATGACGACACTGTTAGTTGTAGAAAGTCCCGATGGACTCAATACTCTACAGAACTCCTGATCAAGTGGTCATGAACCATCGAGAACGTCCAAAGAATTCGTTACCAGTCAGTGAACTCGGCTATGGGGCCCCGAATAGGATGGAATCCTGCTCAGTGCTGCTATCCACGCAGTTGAGACGTGACTGTGGTTCCTAGAGAGTCCCGATGAACCCGAAACTCTATAAAACCTCAGATCTAGTGGTGATGTACGATCGGTGATTTCCATAAAATTCATAACCAGTCAGCACCCTCGGCTATAACGCCCAAAGTAGACTTGGCAAAACAGCGTTGACCAGTTATCCGCTAGTTGAGACATCGCTGTGGGTTGTAGAGAGTTCCAACGGACCCGATACTCTACAGAACTTCAGATCAAGTGGTTGTGTACCATTGCTGATGCCCAAAAAATTTATCACCGTTCAGCACCCACGGCTATCGGGCCCAGAATACTATTTTCATATCAAAAACTTGGATCACCATCCTTTTCATATATATCAAATCGTCAGATACGAATGGGATCCAATCATCAGCTCTTTTCCACATCACAAACATTTGCGTTCCGATGAATAGACGTTCCGAGTCATGACGTAGAAATACGTCGATAGCTCAGTGGACAACTTCGCAGTCTTCTAATCCGAAGATCGCAGAATCAAACCCCACCGTTGACACTCATGATTAGATCATATCATATAATATTGATGACCACACTAAGAACAATTCTGCAAGATGATTAATAATCAAAAAACAAATCTGAATGTAAAAACCCGCGATTTCGATGAGGAGTGGTTTTTTTGTTGAATGCTCGCAATATTCATTATTTCGAATTTCCATGAATATCTCAATGTGATGTCTCTGAAACGTTTTTGAAATGTCCCTCTGAAACATTTCTGGAAGGTTCCCAGGCATATTTCCATGAAATTTCTCAGGAACATTTCCCAGCTGTGGACATAACTATATTTCAGAAATGTTCCATTGGAATATTCCTGAGATGTTCTTTGGAACATTTCTAAGATGTTTCCATGCTGTGTGGGCACTCTCAGAGTATAGGAAGAAGATCGACATTGTAAATGGGACACTCCTATCATGGAATCTTGGACTCTTCTCCTGCAAGGAATTGTCTTGGAATCCTGATCAATCACTTTCCAGAGAAATTCAGGAGAAGAATCTTGGAACAGTATGGCTTGATTCAGTCGGATCGTGTTCTTACAAGAGGAGGTCATTAGGTTTTGGGAGTGATAGCAATTGGAGGGAACACCAGGAATGAGTTCCTGGGAGATCGAATAAACGAGAAAGCGGGTAAATCCTCCCTCTACTGGCATAATAGTTCCTATGATCTCGGGAAGATTATGAGTTGCTGATGATTTGCAACCAGTACCGCTTACATCATTTCCGAATTGGAATGTTCATAGGTCAGTGATAGACGATATCTACAGATGTGATCATCTAACGGGTCACCAACTAATGATGGGCTTTGAACTGCGGGGTCCATGATTAAATGCCGGGACACCCTGGATCTTGGGCTCCATGACGATGGTGTTGACCGGGAATGGATTCTCGGGCATCTGTAATGGTTGATGGATATTTCATTTATCTGTTATAGAGAGTATGTTCTCAAGTATGCGTATGGCTATAGGGCGACATGTATATGTATGGAGTGGCGGCGCCGGCAGATGGACGAGGGCGTGCGCGCGAGGGAGCTCGAGAGGAGTTGGCGGGCCGCTTTCAAGCAAGGGCGGCGGGGGGCGGCCGAATCTTCGTGGACGTGTATCGAGGGCCTCTAGAGTCAGGTTGTTTGGCGAGGGCCGATGTGTATTGAGTTTAGTGGAGAATGTGCCGAATAGTGTTTAGTGGCGAGATACCGTTACCAAATTCATTGTATCCGGTCCGGTGGTAGTAGTCCCGGTAACACGTGAACGTTCATGTAATTAGTTGCATGAATACGTTCATTTGAATGAATATTCTGTGTTAATCTTAGAGACAAGAGTGTCTCTAACATATCTTCCCATGGAATTATGAGCCTATCCGAAGAGACTCCAGCCCGAGGTAGGGTGTGAACTATGCGGATAAGAAGTTTGAACACTATTCGTATGTCCAGAATGATCAATTCTGGAGTTCTGACAAGTTCTGAATTGATTGGGACATTAGAAAGCCCACGATAACGTGTGAACCGCGCGGATCATGGCTCTTAGCAGGATTTCCCCGTGTTTTGGGCCACAAGGCCGAGGTGCTGACAGGTGTTAGATTCTCGGGGCACTTTAAATGGTGACTCCTTAATAAATTCAGAGTGTTGTCAGTTCTGGATCCATGAGAATCTTCTACAACCTCCAGTGAATTCTTAACGGCGCGGATAATGGCCCTGAAGTGGATTCTCCACTTTTTTGGGCCCGTTAGCCGAGGGTGCTGACTGGTAATGAATTCTTTGGGCATCACCGATGGTCCACGACCACTTGGTCTGAGGTCCTGTCGAGATCCGGGTCGATTGGAACTTTCTAAAACCCACAGTGGCGTCTCAACTGCGCGGATGAAGGACCTAAGCAGGATTATATCCTATTTGGGGCCCCAAAGCCGAGGGTGTTGGCTTGTGATGAATCCTCTAGGCATTGACGATGGTACATCACCGCTAGATCTGGGATTCCGTAGAGTTTCGAGTCCATTGGAACTTCTTACAACCCACAATGGCGCCCATGACTGCGCGGAACACGGCTCAAAGCTGGATTCTGCCCTGTTTTGGGCCCTATAGCCGAAAGAACTGTCTGGTAATGAATTCTTTGGGCATCACCGATGGTACATGACCACTTTCTCTGAAGTTCTGTAGAGTTTCGGGTCCATTGGATCTTCCTACAACCCACAGTGGCGTCATGAATGCGCGCAACACGGCCCAAAGCTGGATCCCGCTCTGTTTTGGGCCCCATAGCCGAAGGTGCTGGCTATTTATAAATTCTTCGTGCATCACCGATGGTACACAACCACGTGATCTGAGGTTCTGTAGAGTTTCGGGTCAATTGGGACTCTCTAGAACCCACAGTCACGTCTTAACTGCGCGGATAAAAGCTCTGAGCAGGTTCTTATCTCATTCGGGGCCTCATAGTCGAGGGTGCTGGCTGGTAATGAATTCTTTGGGCATCTTTGATGGCACATGAACACTCAGTCTAGAGTTTTGTGCAGTATTGAATCCATGAGAACTCCCTACAGGCTACAGTGACGTCTCAACTGCGCGGATAACGGCTTATAGCTGGATTTCATCCTGTTCTGGGCCCCATGGCCGTGGGTGCTGACCGGTAATACATCCTTCGGGCATCACCAATGGTACACAACCACTCAATCTAGAGTTCTGTAGAGTTCCGGGTCAATTGGGACTCCCTCCAACCCACAGTGACGTCTCAACTGCGCGGATAAAAGCACTGAGCAGGATCCTATCATATTCGGGGCCCCATAGCCGAGGGTGCTGACTGGTGATGAATTCTCTAGGCATCACCGATCGTACATGATCACTTGATCCGAGGTTCTGCAGAGCTTCGAGTCTATTGGGGCTCTCTGCAACCCATAGTGGCGTCATGACTGCGATAATAACCCTAAGCGGGATCTCCCTATTTTGGGCCCCATGATCGAGTTGGCTGGTTCGTTAACGATTCCCCTATTATCTCTGAAGACTTATATGTATTTAGCCTACCGTCACTCAGGTACCTGTATGCGATTGAATTATCTCCTTCGCACGAAATTGTACAGAAGGAGCTCAGCCTACCATATAGTTCTGATCTCACCCTGCTCCACTCTCTCAGCATCAATCAGCTAGAATATAGCTGAAATATCAGCTATTACTCCCATGGGTCGTCAAACTGCTGATCAAATCAGCAAAGGCTAAAATCACGCTCAAATCGATAATTTTGGCGGAAAAACTCCACAAATCCGGGTCCCAATATCGTCCTGAACACATTAATGACAATTCCAGGCCAAATCATTTTGGCGGAAAAACTCCACAAATCCGGGTCCCAATATCGCCCTGAACACATTAATGACAATTCCAGGCCAAATCACGAGGTGTTTGGGTTCGATACTTACTCAATTTGTGTCACAAGAGGTCCTGTATAGCTGATAACAATCAGCTATAAATCAGTGATTGTAGCTGAAAATCAGCTCATGTAGCTGAAATTCAGCTACAGTAGCTATTCGTGTCAGTAAGAATCCGTTCACTGAAATATCAGCTTATAATAGCTGATTCAGTCAGCTAATATAGCTGAAATCTCAGCTAATATAGCTGATTTTTCAGCTAAACGATATTCGTGTTGTGTATACAGTATCGTGATCAAGATTGGATCGAACATATGCTATGGTCAAATAGCTTGCGCGAGACAACTAATAGCGGCTAGCTCGCGCATTACACCGTGGTGGTCCTCACAGACACGCAACGCTCCGATGTGCGTGTAATCTATACGAAACAAGCTATACAACAAGTCGAATAGCTTGTTATAGGAAATGAAGATTTTTCGTTATCGTTTTGCTCGGATAATTGGATTGAATTTTAGTTTGACGCCCAAATGAGAATTTTTATAATACTAGGAATTTTCATGACTCTATGCAGATACTCAAATTACTCCAGGACTTGTTCTAGACTAATGATTTCATGACAATAACAATCAATTTAGAGGTCCTAAATGAATCATATTTCAAGCATCACTTTCAAGATCGATGATGAAGTTTCCTAATTGGTCATGGTATGCAGATACAGATTACTATGGTTATGGCCTGAAGTATATGTCCCTAATGTGGTCCACTCTCCACAGAGCTACATGCCCCAAATGTGGGCCACACTCTATAAGACTATATGCCCCGAACGTGGGCCACCTCGTATAATACTATATGCCCCGAATAAGGGCCACCCTTGCCCCGAATGTGGGCCACCTATTATAACACTATATGAGCCGAATGTGGGCCACCTTCTAGAAGATTATATGCTCCGAATGTAGGCCACCCTTGCCCCGAATGTGGGCCACCCTTGCCCCGAATGTGGATCACCCTTGCCCCGAATGTGGGCCACCTATTATAACACTATATGACCCGAATGTGGGCCACCTAATATAACACTATGTGATGGTGCAAATTGACCATCACGTCGTGCAAACACGACACACATACGATGACACTTCAGGCGAGACTTTTGGGGAAAAGAGGGAGAAAACGGCAAAGAGCTGCCAGAGAGAGGAACCACGCTTTTAGCTTGCGACAGACCGCGATTGCGGAAGGTCACGCGCGCGAAGACCAATAAAGCCCTACGATATATATATATATATATATATATATATACATCCATATAGCTATAAATACTGGGACGCCGATATGGATTCATAAAATCTGGGACGAAAAAGAGTATATTTTCCCAAATACTGGGATTTTTCCAAAAACGTGTAAAAATGGAAATTTTGGGTTGAAAGTATTTTTTTATTCAAACACTAAACCATCCCTCGTGGGAGATAACCGCCGAGGAGATAACAGACGTGTGCTTAGACTTCGTTTTGCGTTCAAAACACTAACCATCCCTCGTGGGAGATAACCGCCGAGGAGATAACAGACGTGTGCTTAGACTTCGTTTTGCGTTCAAAACACTAACCAGTGATCAAGAAGTGTATCTTTAACTAGAGATTCCGGGACGCGATGACGTCATTTCAGCGATATTTTGCCAAATTCCGGGACGCGTTCTAAATTCTAGGACGTCCCGGAAGGCCTCCTTCTAGATTCATATATTCTGGGACGCGGCGAATAATATATTTTGCTATTTTCTGGGACGCGTGAAAATTTCGTGATATTTTGAAAAAAACCACTTTCTAAGCAAAGTTCTGTTATCTCCTCGGCGGTTATCTCCCACGAGGGATGGTTAGTGTTTTGAACGCAAAACGAAGTCTAAGCACACGTCTGTTATCTCCTCGGCGGTTATCTCCCACGAGGGATGGTTAGTGTTTTGAACGCAAAACGAAGTCTAAGCACACGTCTGTTATCTCCTCGGCGGTTATCTCCCACGAGGGATGGTTTAGTGTTTGAATAAAAAAATACTTTCAACCCAAAATTTCCATTTTTACACGTTTTTGGAAAAATCCCAGTATTTGGGAAAATATACTCTTTTTCGTCCCAGATTTTATGAATCCATATCGGCGTCCCAGTATTTATAGCTATATGGATGTATATATATATATATATATATATATATATATATATATATATATATATATATATAAGTGCGAGGAGATGGCGTCGACCCGACCGGGCCTGGATATCTTGCGGTGTACCCTGGGCGACCAACACAGGCGGACCGGGTGCGAGAGTAGCCTAAGAGCGACCGGCTTCTCCAGGACAAATCTGTAAGTGGTTCTCTCTCTAGATCGGCTCCCGCCGGACTCTCTCTCTCCTTCCCGCGCGATAATTATGACCGAGATTTGCGAGGAAGAATGAATGCGGGCCATCGCTTGCACGATATGATTATTCTGGTTTATTATTCTTACCAATAAATCAATCGAAGGATGCGAATAGTATCCCAGAGTTAAATAGAAATCCAGAGTTGATTATTATGAGAATACCCTTTCATATATTCGATTATTCATAAATCCATATATAGACATATACATATGATAGATTATGATTTTGATCAAATATCCCCGAAATCAGGTGATGAGAATCTATTCATGCAAGCATGCATTATTCGGGCAATATGCACGCTCACATTGGCGCCCAACGTATAAAATGGCGAATCAGGTGTAATCAGTTTATTTCATATGATTTGGGGGACCTCTCGGGTAATCACGTGTGCAAGTGAAATGTGCGCGAAGTGACCCGGGCAAGCCGATTTGCCATGCACCACCTGCGAATAAGCTCGGAACGGGAGCTATATTTTTATTCAATTTATTGCAATATTTTATAGCCGGCGATAAGAATTTTTTTGGCGCGAGTGCCCAGGCGACAAAAATGCGAGCGTCGGATATTTCAATTTTCAACAGTTACAGTGTTGCGCGTGAACGGGTCATCGCACGGCAAACGTCGAGGCTTAGCGATCGCGTGACATCCCAAGCTCCGCGAACGTCAACATCGACACGCTCGTCAAATAGTCAAAGTCAAATTCGTTGAATTCAAACATTGAGATGAGTTGTTCGTCGAAAGTTTGCTTTCGCGTTGGAGCATTTTCCTAGCGCTTCATTATATATCAAATTCGCGAATAGAATTCATCTTTGAGATTTGTAGAAGGAAATGCATGATGATATGAGTGCAGAGTTCAAAATTACGTAGTAATGAAGTTAATGACTTTTTTTCCTTTCCCGCTTTATAATGATATGAATAAAATTGTTTGGGGTTGATCCCAAGCGGATATAGGCGCAAAGAGAATCATTCACTGCTATTTTCTGATTCAATCCGCGGTTAAAATTCAGAGACAATGGAGGTGAAAGAGTGCTTGGAGAAATTTTTAGACGGGATAACGGATGAGGCGTTAGATGCCACGTTAGCCCGACTATTTCTAGTGAGCACAGGATCACGCTCAATAATAGATATTCTAGAGAGGCGAATAATGGGCGAATATCATGAAGCGGATTTTGTAGAATCACGCGCAATGGATGATTCGGTAGCGGAAGCAGAACGCGATAAGGCGTTAGATGAGTTCATCGCCGAGCTTTCAATGCTAGGCGATGAGCCAATTACGGGGGCGAGCGGGGGTCAAACAAACGTGACTCTCCGAAAATACCCATCCAAAAATCCCACAGGCGCGAAAAATAAGGTCACGCCAGGGACACATACAGGCGCGAGGTCAGGGGCGTACACAGCACCACAAGGGCCCCAAGGCACAAAAACGAACAACAGGCAATTTCACAAATACAACGAGACATATTACAAGACCCAAACGAATTTGTAGAAGATACCTCTGCGACGGGTCAGAAAAAAGTAGTAGTAGCAGTACGAACAATTTATTTGATATAAACAATTCCGAGGCGAAAGTTGACAAAAACCGCGGTATATCAAACGAAGAAGCGCTAGAAGAATGATCAAAACGTATGCGTTTATTACCCGAGGTTCACGACAGCGCTTTGAAAAATATTGAATCCGCGAAAGAGAAACAAATGTCATATTTCAATCAAGGTGAACGCGTGAAAGGATTTAAAATTGGCGACAGAGCTTACATGCGTAACAGAGTACTTTCGTTAGCTTCGAAGCAAATTTCCGGTAAACTATCCGAAAAATTCGATGGCCCGTATATCATTTGCGGAAAGCTAGGCAAAAATGTGTATAGGGTAGAAAAAGATGGAATCAGGATCGATGGTTCACATCATGCAAAAGATTTTAGAGTGGTAAATATAGGTACTCGCTCAGCCACAAGTCATTAGCAGCAAGAATCATCGAACGAAGAAATGAAGATTGAAGACAAGCCGAAAAGAAAGAGAGGCAGACCACCGAAGAAGAAGACGCCACCTGAGCCCATAAGTATGGGCGACAGCAGCAGCGCGACCCCTCCCCCCGCGCAACGTGCTCCGGAATTTTCAAAATCCCGGCAGTGCGCGAGCGACAGCGAGGGCGAACGCAGCCAACCTGTCAAGGGCCCACGTATAAAGGCGGGAACGCGCGCTTCAAATCGGAGCAAGCCTGCACCAGTGGCGAAAGATGGGTAAGCGCTCCGGCAAACCCATGAAGCAGCACCCGGGAACCGAAAGGGGCCCACAGGACGCTTATCAGTGCGCGAGTGAGCCAAATCCCGTTTCCGCGAGTGCTACAAACAATGATCAATTCCGGCTTGAAAGACCACAAACAATTAGTGCCCGCGCCGGCGAAGTGAGCAGTGCAAGTGCCCCGCGCGCGAGAGAAATGTGCGCGAGTGCAACAAGACATTATCCGAACCCCACGTGGCGCGAGCCACAGAATAATTCGAGCGCGAGCTCAAATATCATCCGCCGCCTTGCAGCAACCGCGGTGATGCCCAGATCACCTGCAATGCCCAGGCGCCCCCGACATCCTCTCACCGTCGTCATCAGGAGGTGACAACTCAAGACATCAGCGACTATGAAGCAAGGCGCCGGGCCCGAGCAAAGACAAAATTAATGTCAGAGCTAAGGGCACAACGCATCGCATGGCAACACGAAGACGCCGCAGAGAGAGAGAGAGAGAGAGAGCGAGAGGCGAGAGAGAGAGCTTCGCAGCAAGCAACAACAACAACACCGAGCCCGGCGTTCTTAGAAGAACGCAATCAAGCGCGCCAGAGCCGCAAGCAAGCCCACCTTGCATTCCTAGATGCTCAGGTGAAGGAGCATGGCTTGCGCTCGCGCGCAAAATTTGACTCGCAACGAAGCCAGCTACTCCACGAAGCGGAGTGCCGGCATCGGCGAGAGCTACACCGGCGAGACATGAGGCGCCGAGATGAGGAGGAGCGTATAATCTTCCTCAGAACTTTTAAACAAGAGCTACCAAGAGCTCTTGAAAAAGTTGAGGAAGAGTATTATAACGAGGAGAGAAGGCGCAGCGAATTGGAGCAGCTTGCGACAGATCTGCAGGAGCGTAGAGCAGCTCTTCAAGGGAGCGAAGTCAAAATTCGTGAGGAACGGCTGCGACATGTTGCTGAAGTGCGCAAGCTGCAATCAATCATCGCGCGCGCGAGAGGTGAGAGGAGAAGGCTTATCCTCACATACACACGCAAGTACCAATGCACACCAACATCAGGTGCAACAGACCCAACATTACCGACGCCAGCGCAGCAGCGAGCAGAAGAGCGCGCGAGATTGTTGCGACAAGACGCGGGTGCGTGGGAGCTGCCAACTCAAGCAGCAACAACAAAAGTGAATACCTCGCACACAATATCAATGCACTCGGTGCGACAAGTATTGCAGAGTTTATGAAATAGTGCATCAATAAAGTGCGCGAGTGAAGGAGCAGCAGCATCACCAATCATCCGCGGAGCACAACAATCAACGCCGCAGCCTAATGCCCAGCAGCCAGCAGACGACGGAGGAAAGGACAGCAACGAGGCGGTCCTGCCGGGGCAACGTTCATCAAGACCGTCGCAGCAGCAACGTTATGAACTCCCGGCAGGTTCTCCTTCACATTCGCCAATACGGCAACCAGCGGCAGCGGCTGCTGCACCCAGTGCACAAGAGCTTCTGCCTGTGCAACACAGACTTGTGTTGCATACGCAACGCAATGAGAGACAGGCAGAACAAGTTCCCTGTGCGGTGCAACAGACGCCGCAAGCAGAAAGCCAGAAGCAGCAGCTGCATACCATCCAGGAGGATGAAAGAGTGAGAGAGACGGAGAAAGAGAGAGAAGATAGACAGTTACAGTCAGCAGACTGGCGAGTGCCAGAACAGTCGCTCTCTCTCCCTCCGGTCTCATCAACAAACAGCAGCAGACGACGCTCAGCGACGCAGCAGTGGCGTTTGCCGCCACAGCAATACCGCAGCACAGTAAGACAAATCAACAGTTATTTTGAAGAGAGAGCAGAAATGCAGCGAGCGGCGAAAGCAGCATGGCAGCAACGGCACGGCGGCTGAGCGAGCGTAGGTTTTTGACAGACATTTTCAAGCCCTTCGGACGTTTAGTTTTTTTTTGGTATTCTCTTTTTCGTTCAGGTTACCGGCTCACAAAATTAGTTGCGTGCGTGAACCACATTTTCGTCTGCTAGACGATAGGTAGCGTGCGAAAGTGAGAGAGAACACTTTGAGTTGTTTTTTTCATTTTGAATCAGAAATTAAAGAGAGAGAATCACATTATTGACTAGATTCAAGATAAATGTAAGAAAATGGATATGATTTTGATATTTGAATTGTTATTTTTGATAAAAGAGTTTGGCAATGACTAGAATAAAATTGCAGAAAAATAGAGTGTACTAACACCAGTGCAGTGCAGTAAAAGGAAGGAAAATTGCGAACTAACCTATATCTTGAGTGGTGAAAAGGATACCCATGTATATACATATTAAAGATGAATATTTCTGAATTATTATTTTACAGGGGAGAAGAAAACGGAAGAAATCATCATTTTGTTGTGGAACATGGGATTATTTTGAATTTTCAGCACTGCGACTTCCATGAATTTAAGCGTAAAATACGCGAAATTTAATGTAAATTTTGTTGAGTGCAGGTATGTGTGAGTTTTTTCGGATCTTCAACGGGGTTTCGACCCTTCCGAGGGGGGGGGGGGCTGTGACGGTGCAAATTGACCATCACGTCGTGCGAACACGACACACATACGGTGACACTTTAGGCGAGACTTTTGGGGAAAAGAGGGAGATTATATGCTCCGAATGTGGGCCACCCTTGCCCCAAATGTGGGCCACCCTTGCCCCGAATGTGGGCCACCTATTATAACACTATATGCCCCGAATGTGGGCCACCTAATATAACACTATGTGATGGTGCAAATTGACCATCACGTCGTGCAAACACGACACACATACGATGACACTTCAGGCGAGACTTTGGGGGAAAAGAGGGAGAAAACGGCAAAGAGCTGCCAGAGAGAGGAACCACGCTTTCAGCTTGCGACAAATCGCGATTGCGGAAGGTCACGCGCGCAAAGACCAATAAAGCCCTACGATATATATAAACTCATCTATACAGTACTTATGACGACCGACAGTATAGATACCGTTGTTACACTTATCAATATGTTATGACGACCGGGGGTTAAAACAGAGATTTTACGTTCAAAAACTAAACCATCCCTCGTGGGAGATAACCGCCGAGGAGATAACAGTTGTTCTGCTTAGACAGTGGTTTCGCGTTCAAACACTAAACCATCCCTCGTGGGAGATGACCGCCGAGGAGATGACAGACGTGTGCTCAGACTCCGTTTTGCGTTCAAACACTAAACCATCCCTCGTGGGAGATGACCGCCGAGGAGATGACAGACGTGTGCTGAGACTCCGTTTTGCGTTCAAAACACTAACCATCCCTCGTGGGAGATGACCGCCGAGGAGATAACAGAAGTTTTCTGAGACAGCCGTTTCCGGTCGTCATAAGTCATGTATACGTAAAGAAAATTTTGGTCGTCATAAGTAGGTATATTTGTAAATGTTATGACGACCGGTCGTCATAACCGAAAATGTCGTCATAAGTGGGTATATTTGTAAAATTGGTCGTCATAAATGTCTATAACTAAAAATATATATATATATATATATATATATATATATGTGTAAGTGCGAGGAGATGGCGTCGACCCGACCGGGCTTGGATATCTTGCGGTGTACCCTGGGCGACCAGCACAGGCGGACCGGGTGCGAGAGTAGCCTAAGAGCGACCGGCTTCTTCAGGACAAATCTGTAAGTGGTTCTCTCTCTAGATCGGCTCCCGCTGGATTCTCTCTCTCTTTCCCGCGCGATAATTATGACCGAGATTTGCGAGGAAGAATGAATGCGGGCCATCGCTTGCGCGATATGATTATTCTGGTTTATTATTCTTACCAATAAATTAATCGAAGGATGCGAATAGTATCCCAGAGTTAAATAGGAATCCAGAGTCGATTATTATGAGAATACCCTTTCATATATTCGATTATTCATAAATCCATATATAGACATATACATATGATAGATTATAATTTTGATCAAATATCCCCGAAATCAGGTGATGAGAATCTATTCATGCAAGCATGCATTATTCGGGCAATATGCACGCTTACAGCTATATGCCCCGAATGTGGGCCACCCTTGCCCCGAATGTGGGCCACCTTCTATAAGATTATATGCCCCGAACGTGGGCCGCCTCTTATAATACTATATGCCCCGAATGTGGGCCACCTATTATAACACTATATGCTCCGAATGTGGGCCACCTTCTATAAGATTATATGCCCCAAATGTGGGCCACACTTGCTCCGAATGTGGGCCACCTATTATAATAGGTGGCCCGCATTCGGATAGTGTTATAACACTATATGCCCCGAATGTGGGCCACCCTTGCCCCGAATGTGGGCCACTCTCCATAGAGCTATAGAGGGTGGCCCACATTCGGGACATTACAGTGACTCGAAAATTGTACAATAAAATAAATCTCACTGCACAATATGAACGACTATGAATACCTATGCCAAAAATTTATCACGAGACGCAGAGAAATCGAAGAATTACACGCCTGGGCGGCGCACATCATTGCATATCACATCCCGTAATAGCTGATTCAATCAGTGAAAATCCGTTCATGTTAGCTGACAGAATCAGCTATCACCAGCTGATTTTCAGCTATCCTAGCTGATTGGCACTGAGAGAGCAGCTCTCGTCCAGCCGCAGGCCCAAATATTGGTTTCCTCTGGGTCTCAGGACTATCTCGACTATACCTTTCGAGAGTAATAGAAAAGTTATAAAATCCTGTGTAGTTCTGAGTGTCCTTGAAACTTCGCTCATATATGGTGTTCGCTAGCGTAAGCTTACGCTAGCGAAAACCATCGTTTCAGCTGAATCATATCACACGCATATTTCGAGGACATATTCTGAGGGAAATGAAAAAGTAATAAAGAATGAGCTATTGCACATTCCCGTACGATGTATTCCCAGCCTCGTGTTCGCTAACGTAAGCTTCCGCTAGCGAAATCTGTCGTATTTTGAGCCCATGACCGGTAATGAACTTTTTTTCGGTAATAAATTAGTAATGAAAAATTATTAAAAAGTGAAATTCGTTCGGGACCGATTTGTGACTCAGTGTTCGCTAGCTTCAGGTACCCCTCATAATGCGGCAATAGAATCTGTTTTCGCATTTAAACCTAAGTCCAGCCTTCGAGCGTCATCTCTTATGTTAAAGCCTTTAACTTCAGCCCACTCAATTATTTTTCAACGTATCTTGACTCATTTTGTAAATATGGATAAGAGCTTGAAAATGAGGAGGGGTTTGTTGAGTTTCAAATTACGGGAGCTAATATATGCCATTATCGAATGGTATGGATTTCATTCCCCGGAAGAACATTTTTCTTTTTTTATGACGAATCCAGAATTCTTGAGCCTCTAACTTCGGCGCATCTTAGTATTTCCCAACGTACCTCAGCTCATTCCAAAACTACTGACAAAATCTTTACAATAAGTTCTGGTGTCTTGAGTTCGTGTGAGTTAGGAGGAAGATTCTCTATAGGAATAGAGCATAGATGTTGTTCTCCAGAGACAGGTTCAAGATTCCTCGAGCTTGCAACTCCGGTATACATATGCTCGAGCTCATTTTTTCATCTCGTCCCGTTTCCTAGTTGTTTGCGATTTAGTTGGAGGTGATTCCGACCGAATGAAAAAATATGGATACATATGTACTAGAATCCCGAGCTCGAGGATGCTTGATTTTGTCTCTCGAAAACGACATCTATGCTCCATTCTCATAGAGAATTTTGCTCTCAACTCATTCAAACTCAACGCAAAGCAACTTATTGTCAAGATTTTGTAATTAGTTTTGGAATGAACTATGAGGGTACGTTGGAAAGTACTACGATGCGCCGGAGTTAGAGGCTTGAGAATCCTCGATTCGTCATAGAAATATATAAATAATAGTGTGCTCTCGGGGAATGAGATCCATACTCTTCGAAAATTGCATGTATTAGCTCTGGTGATTGGAAACTCAACGTACCTCGGCTCATTTTGAAGCTCTTGTCCATATCTACAGAAGAGTTGAGATAAGTTGAAGAATGATTGAGTGGGCCGGAGTTAGAGGCTTTGACGCGAGAGATGAACCTCGAAGGCTGGAATGAGGCTGAAAATACATTGGTTTAAATGCACAGACACAATCTATTGCCGCATTATAAGGCGGAAGCAGGTCCGATCTTGGTGATCATGAATTCTTCAGTGAAGTATTGCAAGGAAAATGATGGCGTACTCAGTTTTTTTCGTCATTTTAGTCCATATTTTCCCGGCTTCAGGAGCACCGTGCTCAGTTACACTACAGCAGCTCTTCGAACGCTACCAAGCGTTTTTCTGTCTTTCACTACAATTCAATGTAGTCCAGACCTCTAGGTACACCCAAAAAAATTTTCAAGATACATTATCTGATTTGAGTCCTTTCAAGACCCAAACCCTGACCCTTGCAACCCCAAAAGAACTCTCAGTTACACTTCAGCAGCTCTTCGCGCGATTCCCGTCGTTTCTTCGTCTTTCACTACAATCCACTCGAGTACGGACCTCTGGGTCCACCCAACAAAAATTTTCAAGATACATATTTTGACGTAAAAGTGACGTAAAAGATCCTGCATCTTCGATTGCCCAAGCCAAAAATTCGGAACCCTGCCGAAAAAGCCTTGAAAATGGACAAAAATCCCTAAAATATGTCTTTGCCGGCAGAACCAGGTGTACAGGCAATCCCCGCTACTCGCGGTTAATGCGTATGAGGGATATGGCGCGAATACTTGAACCGCAATTACCGGGATCTTGAGCTTATGGGAAAAGGAGGGTTACGTATACATACAGACAGAACTCGGTATTCGCGGTAGTTATCTTCCTGAAAAGTACCGCGAATACCGAATCCGCAAATACGGAAGTATTGTTTTTATGGGAAAAGGGGGGTTACGGGATGGCTTTCGACGGGAGTTGCCATAATTTTCAAAAAAATCGACATTCAACATAGTTTTCTCTGTGTATATTGTAGAAATTATAATGGAGACTGTAGACTTGAGCTCAAAATTAACAATTCTCACCGATCATTGATCTTTGGAGAAAAACGACGTTATCCGAGATTGTTTTGCTCTATGAAAGAGATCTGCGTGCATCGTCTTATACGGTTCAAGGGCAGCACATTCAGAAGTTGTTGGAGCCATGATGAATCTCAATGTGCTACTTGTAACTCCTCTTAACCAAACAGATCGAAGTCGAATTTTAACACACTGCATGTTTCTACAAAAGATTGAATTCGATTTTCATGGAAGTTTGTTGAATGCTCGGAATTCGGCTAGTTTGATGAAGCATATGATGAAAGCAATTTCCCATCATAGGCCGGTCGAATCAGATTCCAACATCTATATTTCATTAAGATTGCAAGTCAAACGAATGTTGATTATTCCCGAGCCAACGGTACGAGTCTCAATTTTTTACAGACTTTTTGAACCGCGAATAAGGAATGAAGTGCCGCGAATAACGAATTTGAGCCTCAACTTATCTCGCCGCGAATACGAAATCGGCGAATACCGAGTTTCGCCTGTATATGGATCCGTGAGTAAGGAAAAAATCCACGAATCATCTCCAATGAATGAATCCATGTAAGAAGCCTAGCAAGTTGACCTAATATTTGGAAGAATCGAAGTGACTTTATGATATGATTGAGAAAGTACTGTGATTTACTCCAAAATTTGTTGGGGAAATCCATCCACGAGCGTGCGGGTGGAGAGCTCTGTCACCGAGATCGACAAACACATAATTTTTGGTGAGTCGCCATTGGAAGTTTCAAGAACTTCTGCCATTTTTCCTTCAGTGGCAAGCACAAATGTGACATTATCAATTTTTCCGACAGGCTCACAGTGTTTTCGCCGGTGTTGGGGTTTGGGATCCAGGTTACTCGTGACAGGAGGAATGCGAATTAATGATTGTCAGCGAACAGATATATTGAGCAAACTGAATACATGCTCGAGGTGGTGGAGAGTGTGCAGCTTGTTCGCGATCCACATGGAGACTGACTGAACCGGAGCAGAGCAGGAGGCCTATAGCCAAGCGGCTGAATGTCTGTATATATGTATACACTGCAGTAGGTTCTACTGTCGGTTGAGGGTCTACTGCCAGTTGAGGGTCTGCGCTATTGTGTAGGTGCATGTATGTGTGCTGTCGCGAAACATTGCTTGATCGGTGCTACATAAACATCCTCCCACCTCGAGAATAAATTATATTTCGATGAAATAAACAAATGATTTCATAAAAGTGTGGAAAAATAAGGGTTCACTTGTTGTGAAAAGAAAAAATTTATAGTCAGTATTCGATTTCACCTGGAGAAAATAATCACTAATTTCAAAAATGGAAAATTGAAAATTGATGAACATAGTAAATATTCATTCGTCGTCGTCTTAATGCACTCCACTTTTGAATCACTCGGAAGCACTTTTCACTCATCTTCTTCACTTTGAGGGCGAAATAGTTTCACCAACTTCACAATTGGCCGATCCAGGATGGTGGTAGCTGTGCGCACCTGCACGACTCGAACAATCCCATCTTTTCCAGGGAGCGTCTTGATGATTCGGCCCAGTGGCCATCTGGATGGTGGTGTGATCTCGTTTCTCACTAAAACCAAGTAACCTTCAGCAAAGTTAGGTTGTACTGAGGTCCACTTATTTCGTTTATGGAGCGTATGGAGATACTGGTGCGAGCAACGTTCCCAAAGTTGTTGGACCATTTGTGTGATGATTTTCCAGCGTCGTAGAGGTGACACTTTGTCATTGGTAACTCTGTCCTTGACTATTAGGAAGGATGGCTCTCCTATCAGAAAATAGGGCAGGTGTGAGAGCCTCTAGATCAGAAGGGTCATTGCTGAGGAGCATGAGAGGCCGAGAGTTGAGGTATGCCTCCACTTGATTAAGGACTATTGTGAATTCCTCAAAGGTGAGTATTGTTTCTCCCACTACCCTCTTTAGGTGATGTTTCACTGCCTTAACCCCAGCTTCCCAAATTCCTCCAAAATGTGGGGCGGATGGTGGATTAAAACGCCATTTTGTCCCCAAATTGCTAAGGGATTGGGGAATGAAATTGGAGTAGGGTGAATTTTTAGTGAACATTTTTCTAAGTTTGGCATCTGCTCCTACCAAATTCTGACCTTGATCGCTTATGAGAAGCTCACAAGGTCCTCGTCTTGCCGTGAATCTGTCGAACGCGGCTAGATACGACTCTGTAGTGTAATCGGAGACAGCTTCAAGGTGAATTGCTTTTGTGCAAAGACAAATGAAAATGATGAAATAACCCTTGTAGGAAATTTGTCCGCGAATGCGTGAAGCTAGTAATTTAAATGGACCTGCGTAATCTACACCCGATTTTTTAAATGGACGCGTAGGCAGTACCCGTTCTTGAGGTAGAGCTGCCATCATTTGATACTGTGGAGTGGCTCTGTATCTTTGACAACTGGTGCAATTATCAATAATAACTTTCACTGCACTTTTTCCTCGAATGATCCAGAACATTTGTCTGCTAGTAGAAAGAGTTAGTTAAGTACCACCGTGCAACGTGATGTGATGAAAATATCGAATCAAGAGCTCCGTCGGGATAGATTTTGTAGGTAAGATAACGGGGAATTTCTCATCGTCACATAGATCCGCATTCTTGATTCTGCTACCTACTCTCAACACACCGTCCTTTAGCACGGGGTTCAAGGATTTCAAGGCATTTGCTTTAGGCAGAATTTTACCTTCTTGCAGCATTTTATATTCAAATGGGAAATAAACTAACTGGGTAAGATAGCTCATGACAAGTTTAGCGTGACGAATTTCACTGCTGTCTATGAGCTGATCTGAATGAAAAGGAAACTTGCTAATAACGCATGAGACTTTGTCTTTGAGAGACGTTCTATTCACGATTCTTGAAATAAATCTCATAATGTATATAGTAATTCTAATCAGTTTGGTGAAAGAAGAGTACCGTTTCATCAAATCCCAAATCTGAATCTTCGGAGTCTCTGAAGTTATGGTATTTACAGATACTTCAGTGTTTTCATTAGTCGACTTCTCTGGATTGGTAGAAAAATTCAAATCGACATAACCTGTTGGATTCCAATCGCGATTGTGTTCTCGCAAGTCGGGGGGTCCCTCCCACCACAGACGATGTGAGACGAGCTCATTCCCCAAATACCCTCTAGAAGCAACATCTGCAGGGTTTTTCGACGATTTGATGTAGTGCCAAGTGGCATTGGGAATCAGAGATTTAATTTCAGCACACCTATTGGCAACTAAAACCGGCCATTTAGAAGGGTGCTCATGAACCCAGTGCAATACTACTTTTGAATCGCAGTGCACATGAATTGACAAATTGTCAAGCTTAATTTTGGATGCAAATCGATTGAGTAGTTGGGCGACTGTCAAAGCGCCGAATAGTTCCAATTTCGGAATCGAGGGGATTTTCATGGGGGCAACTTTTGACTTAGCACCCAACTAAGTGACTTCACAGTCATCATCTAAAACTCGCAGGTATACAACCGCTGCATACGCTATCTTGGAAGCGTCGGAATAACCACGTAGCTCATATTTTTGAGCGTTTTTCGTTATACCCAAGTAACGTGGGATTTTCAAGTCCAAAAGGTGAGTCAAGGAAGAATACCATTGTTCAAATTTTTTGGTAAATTCATCCGGTAGTACCTGATCCCAAGGTACATTTTTCATCCACAGCAGCTGCATGAAATTTTTACCAGTGATGATCACCGGCGTTATCCAGCCCAGTGGGTCAAAGATTCTAGCAATTTTGGAAAGTACAATACGTTTTGTCAGTGTAACCGTCAAAGGGTCAAGTGACAATTGAAATTTGAAAATATCATTAGCGGGGCACCAACTTATACCGAGCACAGAGAAAAAAGAGTCCTCTTGCAAAGGGTCGTCCGCAGCTAATATGTTTTTTGGTAATCTATCGATGAGTTCGGGGGTGTTTGAGAGCCATTTTCTCAACTCGAATCCACCAGATTTCAGGAGGTTAGTTGTGTCCGATTGCTTAGTCAAAATTTCCTCAATTGAGAAGCCACCAGATATTACGTCATCCATGTCGCTCTCTTCATTGATTACTTCAATAGCGCTCGGAAAATGTTCACCTTCATCTTTGACTGGCTGTTTAAGTGTCATAATAGCTAAGAAAGGACTACTCGTATAGCCAAATGTCAGTACGGTCAACAAAAGTTTCATTATTGCATCACTGGGGTGCTCTCGCCACAGAATAGTTTGGAGGTGTTGATCCTCTGGATGGACGCAAATTTGTAAAAACATTTGTTTTATATCAGCCACAAAAGCATGAGGATACTTACGCCATTGGGTACATAAATCAACTAATTCAGGTAGTAAATTCGGACCTGAATAGAGATAGTCATTGAGCGAGTAACCCTTGTCAGTGATCATTGAAGCATTGAAAACTGTTCTCACTGGAGTTGTCGAGCTATTCTCTTTGATAACTCCGTGATGAGGTAAAAAATAGAATTGATCGTTAGGGATACTGGTAGTGAATATTGGGCGCACGAAACCTTGAGATAAGTAATCTCGCATTGATTTGACATACGCGTTCTTGAATTCAGGATTCTTTGCAAACTTCTTTTCCAGACTTAGAAAAACTCGAAGTGCTTTGGAGTAAGAATCTCCTAGAATACCTGACTCTGGAAAATTGGGTTTCCGTGGAAGTTTGACGATATATTTGCCGGTTTCTGTGCGACTCACATTGTTGTTGTAATGTTCAACACATTTTTGTTCGTCATCCGACAAGAAACGTTCCTTTGGAATTTCCTCGCGTTCAAAAAACGAACGGAGAGTTTCATTGAGTTGAGAATCGGTATCATTGAGACACAAATTTATTGTTGGTTGCGACGATTTTTGCGACATCGAAGAACCAGAAACTATCCAGCCGAAATGCGATTTCATAGCTATAGGAGCATCGCCCTTCCGGCTCTTACGTAAACCTTGTTGTATGATTTGTGCGTGGATCTGAGCACTAAGTAACATATCAACAACACCAGGTTTATTGGAATTAGGGTCGGCTAAACGCAGTTTCTTCAAATGTTTCCAATCCCCATTGAATAGAGAGTTGGGTTGATATTTGGTAACCTTAGGAATAACGTAAGCTGACACTATGAATTTTTTATCGGAAGTAAAGCGAGGTCGTATAGTTACCTCTACTATATTTTTGCATACAGGGCCACTTTTACCGCCAACTGTCGTAGTAGGTACCATAACGGGTTTTTTCTTTAATCTAAGTAATTGGCATAAGCTTTCTGAAATAAATGAAGACTGCGCGCACTGATCCACTATTGCCCGTATTTCGTATGACGAACCAAATGTAGATTCAGCTAAGATTCGAGCAGTTGCTATGAAAATCTCCCCATCATTGTCATCTTTATTAACAATGTTATTGACGTGGTTCGATTCCAATTGTAACATAGATGCTGCACTGCTGGACTTTTGGGCGGACGTATTCGATTTGGAAAATTGATCAGCGGTATTCGGGATACTAGGCTTACCACTTTCGCGAATAGTCGTATGATGCTTGCCGTTACAAACAGCACAGCGTCTCTCTTTAGTGCACTCTGGTAAGAGATGGTCCGAAGAGAAACAATTGAGACATCTTTTGAGCGAATTTATGTATTTTCTTCTTTCAGGCACAGATTTCGCCTTAAAAGTATTGCAAAAGGTGAAAAAATGTGGACCCTCGCAAATGAGGCAGACGGGTTGTTCACGCCAAGGTTTCTTTGGGTCCTTTTGATTCACACGAACCGCTTTAGAATCCTTGGGTTTGTTATTCTGATTTTTATTCTGATTCTTTGTGTCAGAATTGGGTTTGCGCTTTTGCTCCGACTGTTCCGTGGCTACTTTAGCACTTTCAAATTGAACATGAGCTAGCCTTTGCGTTTCGAGAAAATCATCAAGCATCTTGTAGCTAGGACACTGCTTAGGATTTTCTGATTGCGCGACATGAGATTCCCAGTCTTTTTGAAGCGAAGGAGTAAGACGCATCACTACTAGAAAGACAACAAAAGGATCCCAAGTGTCGACTTGACAATTTAATGATTTTAGAGCTTTTAAAATATTGCTCACGCCGTTGCAAAGACGACTAATTTCTGAAGCTACGTCAGATTCCATCTTATTCATGGACATTAATTTTGAAAGTAATTTAGAGACTAATAAGCGATTATTGCTGTAGTACCCTTTTACGCTTTTCCAGGCTGAATCAAAATTTTCGCCAGAGGAAGAGCTCTCTTCAAGGAGCTCGGATAGACACGGATCTCCACAGATGCGATGGCTATAGGAATCGGAAATGAATCGACACGGGTGCACGGGTCTGCACATGTGCACAGGTCCTCACGGATGCCATCACGATAGCCACTGAAAACGGACAGACATGGGTGCTCGGGTCCGCATGAATCCGATGGCAAAAGCGATTCAAACCGGGTCGACACAGGTGCACGAATCTGCACGGATACGGATCCACACGGGCGGAGCTTGCATCTCACCGGAGCCAACGAGTGTACTCCAACACTTTAGAACAAAGTCCACACCACGGATGCGCACGGGAACCGTGATTTATTACAGAAATCTGGCTTCATTTTTTATACGGATACACACGGTTTGACTGCGAATAACCGGGGCGAAATCTCATCACTGTGAACAGAGAATCAACGAGTTGTAGTTCACTATTTTTGGACTCGCGTACGTGTCCATTGATGGCTGCTTAGCTGCGGCTCGCATATTTTGCTAACCTGCGCGGCTTCACCAACTAACACAACATAAATCTTGATTCCAATAAATTCAACTTTTGACGGCGATATTCTGCACCCACGATGGGTTCGGAATAGATTCAGGATTGGATTTTAGCAATTGCCACGGTTCGCGGTAGCACGAGTCTTTGTAATAGTTGAAAATCACAGCGTGCCCTATACTTCGCTGCATAGGAAGTCTAAATTTTGTATCACGTGCGGGGTCCCGCTAGAGTCCAGGAGGGGGCGCGACAGTCTAGTCTCCACGGCAATACCAAGAATTCCCCTCGACTTCTCGCTGTGCAGCGCTACTGGGGACGGTTATCTTGCGTGCATGCTTGAGTCCGAGAGACCAACCTCGCCTTTTGGCTCGACGGGATTGGAGTTACATCTGTTTTGTTCCTAGCCTTATTGGGCGAATTAGTCTGATCTTTTGATTGGGATTATCAGGGAAGTGTAAAAGAGTGTCACTCTGAGGTTCCATCGAAACACCTGTGGTTCCTCTAAATTAATCCTTCGGGTTTCATCGTCGCAATCAGGATATGTATCCCACAGTTAGATGTTTGGAGGAGGAACACATTAGATATAATGTCTCCACTATATCTTGAATGGAATTCATGGACCCGGCAGAACTTGATAAGGATTCTCTCGGTGCTAGGAAAGCACCTCCATAGTATGATGAGAGTGACTCCACTACTCCCTTCGTTATATTTAAGCCGCTGATTTGATCTTCTCACCTATCAGGCAAGAGAGAGAGAGAGAGAGAGAGAGAGAGAGAGAGAGAGAGAGAGAGAGAGAGAGGGAGGGGGGAAGAAAGAGAGGGAACAAAGAAAGAGAGGGAACAATGAAGAGTGAAGATAGAAGATGCCGACAAGTGGCCGAAGAGAGAAGATGGAGAAGAGGAACGCTCGCAATCGAGCGCGAGACATGCCGCTCATCCTGAAGTAATGCTCACGCGGTTCCGGGATGAGATGGTAGATGCAGGTGGATCTCCTTCTTGATTGCCCGATGCCCTAGGTATCGGACATCGAGGGGAGAGGGATATTACACGGCCGGGCCCACCTCTCGGTGGGCCCCACCCAAACCCGTGTCCCGCCTGGTATGGCCTGCGTGGGCTATGCGTAGTCCGCGTAAGCTGAACCAGTCCGGTGTCTGGGGACGGATCCGAGGGATCCTGAGGCAGATTTTGCCCTCTAACCACCTTAAAAAAAAAAAAAAAAAAAAAGAGAGAGAGAGGGGGGGGGACGCTCGCACATCTTTTGCATCCACAAGGAGACCCACAGTCCAAGATCGGACCGGGTTGACGATATATTGCAAAACAAATTACCTTAATCGCTACAGTCAAGAGCTCAAGTACATGATGCCATGCAGAGATGTACCGATATTCCATCCCTCGTTGAATGAGATTAACTATCCCTTTCAAGATCGGCATAAACCTAGAAAACATAAGAATATCTAGATCAATGAGTGCTTTGGTGGATTGACGTTACGATGCCCTCCCAAATTGCTTAATTAGGTCATGAGTGGTCCTATGAAACTTCACTTCGATGCCGATGAATTCACAACTGATGTATGAGACCGTGTCAACAGGTGTGCGCTCTTCTAGATAAGTTTCAACTCAACAAAGACTTAATTACCTCATTCTAATTAAAACACGCTCGAAGGAAAAATCCTCAATTCACTAAACCTGACAGCAAGTTGAGTCTAGTTTTTGGTATAGAGAATGCTCAAATTTCTTCTCTTACAATATCATACACCAAACTCTTCTACATCATGATCCCAAAAGCACCAAATACCAAATTCATATGCGGATTGATCTGTAGAGGGGACCAGGCCTTCCGGATCAGTCAAGGACGAAGAACTCATGCATGGAGACCTCAGATGCGTCATTATTCTTCTGGGTATGAGTTGTTGGATTTGATGGGGGAAAATTGAACCTCGCCCCGAATTACAATCGCCTTCACGACACTGGTGCACTATTATGCTATATCCAAGATTTCATCCGGGAAGGTGCGTCTATAGATGGCGCATAAGCACTAGGGTGGGTGAAAAATCTTCCGAGGATCATTTTGCTCTAGTGGAATTTCACCATCTTTTGACAAACAAATACAAAACCTCCCGCTGCATGCTCAGGATTGATTCCGTCAGGTTGAGGAAAAACCTTGAAGGTGGAAAAATATTGGGGGAAATGTGTTCTCTGGGACTTTTTCGTCAGTATTTTGCATAATGTTCTGGTGCATCTGGAAAGGATCCCACCATATATCATACGATTTCGGGTTTCAGCTAATCTTGACCGTTTGATAGTTGAACGGTAGATCTCAACAAGGTCAAGAAAAATCTCAATTAATCCTAGGACCAATGAAGTGTCGTTTTTTGATAATCCTTGATCAAAGTCGCCTGATCTTGGAAGCTGAAGTAGGGTTATGCAATGTTTACAAGATACTGAACGTATACGAATTCCTTCTCTCTAGATGACGCGATCGTATTTCGAAACCAATTCAATCGAGATCTGCATATTTTCCACGATAATCGTGGGGTGGAGTAAGCGAGTTTGCCATTTTTCTGGGAGTTTGAATGGGCCAATCATGAGGTCCAGAAAAATCGAATAACTCCAAGGAGGAGTAAGTTCATCGCACTTACCCCGATTCTCTCGGGCTCAGCCGCGATCTTGCAACGGCGAATGGTCAGCTGACCGCGGACCAACAAGCAGACGAAATTGTCAGCCCAGTTGGCATCTCAACTTTCCGCTCCGCCGCAATTCATCACGACTTTTTCTCTCCGCGTCCAGTTTCCAACCCTCAATTCTCTCGCGTATTTTCTTGAACATAAGTAGTGGGACAAAGCAATGAATAGACGCTTCATCTCATTTATCTAGCAAAACCGAGTGTGTTATAATAATTCATTACACTCCCACGTGCCATGATGTCGAGCACCCCATCACGCCTCTCTTATTGATCATGATCATACTTTCTGGGCATCTCGCAATCATTTTGGTACCAGAGCGTCATTGGGGCTCTGCCACTCGGTTTTTGCGCTTCAATTCAGTGCTTCAGTGGGAATGCACCAAATGACTCTGGTGTAATGATTCCTTCATGCATCTGGGCATCCAAGAAACATTTGGAATTTTGCAAAAAAATTTCCAACAACAGACAATCTACCCTGAAAAATGTGTTAAAATTATAGTAAGCTCGATACTTTCGGATTGGATGATCAAGCTCAGAAAAATCAGTACAACATACTCAAGTCAGCTGATGAGTGTCACAGAGAATCATTTTTAGATGCAATGATAGACAAACACAGAAATCAAGATTCGATTATTGTATTTTGATTCGGCAACCTTTTTCAATATCTCTAAGGAATTCCGCTACAAAATTTTTAGCGAAATTCCAAACGCCTTTTAGATTTCCGAATGCATGAGAGAATCAACACAGTCGTCGGCTACATTCCCATCCACAAACAGTATCGCGAAGGAACTGGACACGTTACGGATGAACTCGCCATGTTTCTATCAACTTTGACAAGAACATGACGAGCCACAGCTGATCGATATATACGCGACGCATACATTTGCCGTTTGATTCAGGCTCGCAGCAATGCATGAATATTTTGAGCACTCCACATGGCTATATTGTTCGTAGTCACGATCGGGAGTCAAATGAAGTGGTACTCGCGACTCTATTTTAATCGTGTTGTACAAGTGTTGGATGGTATCTGTTTTGCGCATTAGGGTCAAGCTGTAGTAAAAGCTAGACGCAATCGATCAATTCCCGTGGAAAAGATGGATGGCGGAGATGAGTAGACCCAACGCTCTGATCTCTCTATGCCAGTACAAGAGCATATCCGTCTCAACTATTCTTCTGTTGGAAGAATTTGACCGTTCGATTGGGGTCAAAATTTTGATATGAACGTGAGGTGTTTGTACAGAGTGATGCTTTATAGATACCGGTTCCTGTACTGGTATTCATGAGGTATCGCCCTGTACAGCCAAGCACTTGACATTCATACCAAAATCTGAATCTGCCGCCAGAGCACAGATATATCAAATTGAGTTCATTATTCGATAGGGATTAGTTGCGCACGTCAGTGTGCGTCCAATTCAGTGGTTTTTGGTAGGTTCTTCGTAGTTTCTGACTGGTTCGGAATTTTGAATTTCGAGATGGTGTTCTAATTAAGGTACGTAGTGTAGAATCATGGCTGCCAGGCTTTTTTAACCGACAATTGCAACTTGTGGTCTACATTCGCAGTTTTCATACAAATACCGGTGAAGAGGGCGAAGAGAATAACAATGTGGATTTTCTTGAAAGTCCCTCAGGATTGATGGGAAAGTATTGGAATGAATTCTGCCGGAATTATTTGAATTTACGACAGTATGAAGAGATGATCAAAGGATACTATTCAATATTGAAATTCAATTCGCTAGTCAGAATTGCTGAACTAACAATCCTCGAAGAGTCACTGCCTGGACATGACTCAGTACATGGTCCAGTCTAGGGTCCAGTACATGGTCCAGCCCACGGCTTGGTTCATGCATCCGTCCATCCGATCAATCATCCTCAACATCGTAATTTCTACCTATATCAACATTTTGATGTGCAGCAACTTATACGTGCGTCGTCAGAATTGCAGTCCATTCCTAGACTCGAACCGCCTAAATTTTCTGGTGAACAAACTGATTGGAACTACTTCAGGGAGCGTTTTACATCGGTTATTGAGAACAATACAGATTTATCGTCGTCTGCTGAATTGGATTATTTGCTCAATGCAGTCGAGGATGACGCAGAAAAAATTACGAAAGACGTCCAGACGCGTACTACAAGTTCTTCGATCGCTTGGAATGAATAAAGTCGACGCTATAATGACTCTCGGTTGAGATTGAGCACGAATTTGGATTATTCGGTCAATTTAGCTTGAATTATCGAAAAATTGCTCAAGCTTCTGTCACAATTATGAACAAAGCAGAAGAATATATACAAGGCCTTCGAGATTTAGGATATCCCGTTGATAAGTAGGATTGTTGGCTCGTCTATCCAATCTTTCGAGAATTGGATCTGGCCACGAGAGAGATTGATTGATTGATTGATTTGGATTTATTCGCCCGGGGACAATGGGTCCCATGGGGCATTTTGAAATGTACAGAATTCATAACAATTTTAATAATAGTAAAATCTTGAAATATAATGTTGCAGATTATTTATAGTTGACTAGTCACAAATCGAATTAAAATAGGAAGTCGCACGAGTTTCATGAAAATCTCTGAATACAAAGATTGCACCTTATACTGTAACAGGAGTAGATTTGCTCAAAGATTCACAAATTTATTTACATGGACAACTTATTGTCTAGATAATGGCCCAGAAACGCCGTCATCGGCTAGGTAAGTGCTCAAGTGGAAGAATCCTGATCAAGATCTCGTAAGTGCGCTAAGAGGTGGATTTTGAATGTTTCAATATTCGTCGTGTCTCGAGGAAGTGATGTCAGGTGTTGGGGCAGCTCATTCCAGTATTTGGCGCCCGAAATTTGGAATGAGCTATTGAATGAATTCGTTCTGGTATTTTTGATGAGGAGATCCCCTGTCTGTAGACGTTGGGATCTGTGAAGAGTGGTTTTGCAAATCTCAGTAAAGTTACAAGCTAAATAGGAAGGCGTAGCATTTTTCAAGATCTGGAAGATTTGAGTAGCTAAAAAGTACTGTCGACGGGACTTTACACTGAGCCAGCCCAATTGCCTACGATAGGGGGTGACACGATCACGCCATGGTATGTTGCCAAAGACAAAGCGTGTACAAGCATTATGGGCTCTTTGGAGCTTGAGATCAAGCTCATTGGTGAGTCCGTGGTATACAAGGCAGGCTTAATCAAAGGTTGGCATGATGAGAGTTTGAACAAGCTGTTTTCTGATTGAGAATGTAAGTGCATGATGATGGGCGCGAAGTTGACGAAGGCTGCCAAAAACCTGCTGACAGATGTGCGAGACTTGCTTCTTCCAGTTTAGATCGTTAGATACCCATACACCTAGATTTTTGACCTCAGATACATAGTCAATAGGGGTGCCGTCAATTATTAGTTTAGGAAGGTTGCTAGTATCTAGATGACGTAAGTTCTCTTTGCTACCCAAAATCATCACCTTGGTTTTCTTCAGATTCAAGCTAAGGCCATTTGCTATAGCCCATTGGCAAATAGCGTTTGCATCAGCTTCGACTTTTTTAAGGGCATCAGTGATCGCAAAGTGCATGCAACTCCTCCAGATTTGCGAGTCGTCTGCATAAATGATGTATCGACTAAAGTTGAGTACCCTTGGAAGGTCATTGATAAATATGGAAAAAAGAAGCGGTCCTAGCACAGATTCTTGTGGGACCCCCGCCGTTGTTCGAAGCCAGTCTGACACTGTCCCACCCTCGTCAATCACTGCTTGACATCTGTCCGCAAGGTATGATAAGAACCACTTAATAGTATGGTTACTGATATGATATGAACGAAGTTTGTTAATGAGAATATGATGAGGGATCTTAACAAACGCCTTGGAGAAGTCAAAGAGCACAAGAATGGTGTATTGTGACTTATCAATGGCCTGTCTCACATCATCCAGTACACCAAGAAGTGCTGTCTGAGTGCTGTGGCCCTGTCGGAAGCCTGCTTGGCGAGAGTCCAGCAAGTGGTTATTTTCAAAGTGACATAATAGCTGGCGTGCCACAATTTTCTCGAGAAATTTTGAGCACTCAGACAGCCTTGCGATGGGTCGCAGATCAGAAACATTAGAGACTTCAGCTATTTTAGGGATAGGTGTGATCAGTGTGCGTTTCCAAAGCGTGGGAAAAGATGCTGTTGAGATGGATAAATTGAAGATGTTAGTAAGGGGTAAGAGAATTTCAGGGCACGAAGTGATGAGATTTTTAATTGTAAGGTCATCAATACCAGACGACTTGGATTTGACTTCGAGCATTACTTGGTAAACTTCTTCAGGTGATGTTTCCTGAAGTGACAGTAGAGGAATGAGTTCTGGCTCTTGGGATGTTGCATGAGATAAAATGTGGTTGGGTGAAGCGATTTCAGATATGGTCGAACGGTGGTTACTTGAGATGGATGCGAAGTGTGTGTTGATGGCATTATGTGAGAAATTGATGAATGGGGAAGTTGGTCGCGATTTCACCATACCAAGTCTATCCAGAGCAGTCCAAAGCTTGTTCATGCTCTTAGCTGCATTGATTTGACTAGCGTAATAATTGTTTTTGGCTTTCTTAAGCTCAGTTTTGATTTTGCTGCGTAAGGTTCGATAGTCCTCCATGATGACAGAAGAACCGAGCTCTTTTGCTTTCTTGTAAGTGTTGTCACGCTGTTTCATACGCTGCCTAATGCATTTATCAACCCACGGCTTTTTTGAGTCTGGAATTGTGATCACGCGTTTTGGTGCTGCACGGTCCAATACAAGGGTCAATGACTCAGTTAAAGATTGGACCTGGTCCTCGAGACACGAGTTAGCGTCGAGATGAGTGAGTTCGGACCGCAAGTCCGCCAAATATTTGGAGCGGTCGAAATGCTTACAGCTTCGCTTGATAAATGAGCGTTTCTGGGACCTAGGAATATGAAACTTTACATCAAAATCTATTCTATCGTGCCCATAGGTAAAGGGAGCGTCAGACTTTGTGTAAGACTCAACAAAAGATAATGAGTCGACTATGAACAGGTCGATCCACGTGTGAGCTAGGAGGCACTGAGCATTCAAAACGTGGTTCGTAGGCTCAGATTGGACTAATTCTAATGCAAGATTTTGCACATTCCTTAAAATGAACTTACTTTCTGAGTCTTTGGCACACATATTGACGTTAAAATCACCAGTTATAACAATACGCTCATACTTAGGAAGAAATGTGGACAGAACATTAAAAAATTCGTCTGGCAAAAGGCCATGGGGTGGACGATAAACAACTCCAAGGAGTAGCCTATCATTTCCGATTGCTATCTCCACTATAATGTATTCAGAGAAGTTAAGGCGAGAGTTGTCAGACTTCACAAGTACTTTGAATTTTAGTGATTCGTGGACATATAAGGCCACCCCACCGCCAGGTCGATTTGACCTATCATTACGTAAAAGATTATAATTTGGAAGGTGAACAGATGTGCTAGTGTCTTGAGAGGAAAGTTTACTCTCAGAGATTGCAAAGATATGTCTAAAATTATCATGCAAGAATAATTCTATTTCATTGAAGTGAGTAACCAGACCATCAACATTTGCATGTGAAATTTTGAAAAGAGAACTGCCATAATTAAATTGAGATACAGAGTCAGACTTGTTAGGAATGAAAGGAATTCAAGTCTGCTTCAGATCTGACTGGAATCTGTGGAGAGTTTGAATCTTTACGCATGATAACGGTATAATCTATGATGCGGGGGTTCATATAATTGAGTTCTCTTGCCTTATCTCTCGCTTTTTTAAACAACTCGTAAACAGATTTAGGATAAAGCGGACGGATGAAAATCGTATTGCTGTATGAAGCCTCACAGAGAGAGAGAGATTGATTGATTGATTGATTGATGGCCGTTTATTCGTCCGAAGACAAAAAAGAAAAATAATCAGTTACATATGGTAATATATATCACAGATCAATAGTGCACATTAATAAAAATAATGAAGTCATTTGGTCAAGGACAAATCTTAAGTATATCACAATTTGTGACTAGTCAGGTAGCACTCAGGAGATTCACAAACTTCATAGAATAATATAAGAATATAAAAATATAAAAAGAAATGGCAGGGCTCACAGTCATATTACAGAAAAGTTCAGTCAATTGACGAAGGGTCACACGTATACTTATAATTTTATTCTAGATGAACGAATCAAGCAACAAGTCAGCCCAAGCCTTTCAAAGTTTAGAGATTGAAGTAATGCTTCTTCTCCACATCAATCCTCTGGGGAGACTGTGTGAGCAAAAAATCCTTCATAGCCTCTTTAAATAATGACATTTTCCCCAGCTGCCGAAAGCCCGGAGGGAGAAAGTTCCACAAATGAGCACATTGAACCTGGAAAGATCTTCTTCCATATTCAAGTCTCATATTGGGAACTTTGAGTACCCGCTCTTCTGCATCACCGCGTGCGGGGCGTTCAGATTGGTACCTGGTGAACATCGCAGCTAGGTAGCCAGGCTCTCCTAAATGCATGATCTTGTGCATTAACAGAGCTGCGAAGTACATTCTCCGCGAATCAGTACATAACCAACCCAAACGCTCCCTAAACGGGGTGATGGACTCGTCTCTCCTAAGATCAAAAATGTACCTCACACATGAATTGCTTAGTCGTTGTATCCGTTGCCGCTGTTCGTCCGTGGCGTCGAGGTACACGACCGTGCAATAGTCTATATGCGGTTGAACCAGGGACTCAACTAGGCGAACTCGGAGAGGTCTGGTGATACATGCCCTAAAAAACCGCAATCCATAGAGGGCTCTGTTGACTTTCTTAGTTACTTGGTCGATGTGCGGTTTCCACGTCAGTTCACTGTCAAGTGTAACACCAAGGCTCACGACCGTATCACTGAACGGGATGAACTTTCCTTCCTGTATCTCAACCCCTGACAAGTCCATTCTCTTCAGATCTTTGATATTCCTCTCAGAACTGAAGTAGATTGCCTTGCTCTTGCCAGCGTTGAGACACAGGCCGGAACTTCTGGCCCACTCAGCAACAAGTCGTCCTATTTCTCCCAGCTGAGCAATGCCCTCTCTGATCTTAGATTTCTCGACTTGGAGATAAATTTGTAGGTCATCCGCATAAAAAAGATGATGTACTGACTTCCCGTCAAGCAAACCAGGTAAATCATTGACATATAAACTGAAGAGTAAAGGCCCAAGAACGGAACCCTGTGGAACACCCAGATTGGTTTTGAGCCAATCAGAACTACCAGATTTTGAAGTAACTTTTTGGGTGCGGCCTTGTAAGTATGATTTTATCCACAGGAGTGCCGATCTCGAAAAGCCTAGATTTCGAAGTTTGCTCAACAGCTTTGATGGTGATATTGTGTCAAAGGCTTTACTGAAGTCAAAAAGCAGGAGCAAGGTGATCTTTTTCTTGTCAATACCTACTCGGATGTCATCGGTCAACTTTAGTAAAGCTGTCTGGGTGCTATGATGTTGTCTGAAACCAGTCTGGAAGCGATCTAATAATTTCTCAGACTTCAAAAACTCCGTGATTTGGTCGTGTGCGATTTTTTCCAAAACTTTGGCAAGGAAGCAAAGCAGCGCTATAGGACGGAAGTCCGAGACCGTTGATGGAGCGGTGGTCTTTTTTAATGCAATTAGCTGTGCCTGCTTCCAAGCCTCAGGAAATGCACTATGAGCAAAAGAGGAGTTAAAAATATGTACAATAAGATCACCAATAGCCGGAAGAGCCTTCGCGATCACGCTTTGGGGTATCCCGTCCGCCCCACGGGCCTGTGAAGAGAAATGTTTAATAGCAAGGACTACATCACTGTAATTTGTGGGCTTGAACTTAAACCCCTCCTCTGAGGCCGAATTTATATCGTCCATTGCTTCCTCTATATTTTCGTGAGGCGAAACGGAAACTCCCGCAAAGTGAGCGTTCAACTCATCCGGTGTGAAACCATGAAGTTCCTCCTCTTTGCTTTTAGGCAGGAGGCCGAGGTTGCGCATTTCCTTCCAAATGTTCTTATGTTGATCAAGAGCGTCTGAGAGATGGTTTTGAAGGAAGGAGTTACGCTCTTGTTCCATGCGCAGGTCGACCTCTTCGCTAAGCCGGAAGTACTCGCTTTGAAGCTCAGGACACTTTCGCTGGTTGCGTTGATTCCGCTCCCAGCGCCTGCGCGTCGCATCTCGCTTATTCATGAGTACCTTCAACTCAGGACCAATCCAAGGAGCATCATTTTTTCGCGGGTTGATAGTTTTTTACGGCGCTAATTCATCTATAACAGTCTTCAAGTTCTCATTTAAGCAGTGAATTGCGTCTTCCAAACTGATTTCAGCATTTTCAAGAGCTGTCCAGTCGCAGCGAAGCAGACGGTCATTCAGCATCTCCGGAGTGATGTTACGAAAATCCCTATAAGTGAAGGTATTTTTTGGCGGAGTGGGAGTAAATACGTTGATGGTGACGTCTATGACCGAGTGCCTGCCGAAACTGGGCAGGAGTCTATTTTGAAAGTCAGTAATGATGTCATTGCCATCTACGTAAATATGATCAATCCATGTGTGCGATACATTTGGGGTGTGTTGGTGAGTCGGGCCATGCTGCACTATCTGCAAGGCAAGTTCTTCTGTCAGTGCAGTCAGTGTTTTGGTGTCAGGGTGAGCAGCGTCCAACATGTCTGCATTCAGATCTCCCATTTTAATTTTATGGCTGTAATCACCACACAGTCGGCGCAATGAGCCAAATAACCCATCGTCCTTCTGCATGGCGATTTTCGGAGGCCTGTAGATCACAGAGAGAGAGAGAGAGAGAGAGAGAGAGAGAGAGAGAGAGAGAGAGAGAGAGAGAGAGATTGATTGATTGATTTATTTATTGTGGACGGGGGGTTGGACCCCATTTGCCCCAAATAGAAATACATAGCATAATGCAAAAATAATAATAACTTAGATAAAAACGAGAAACGAAGTTGAAACTGAGCAATAACAAACTGTGGGAGTGTATGAAAGGTGCCTTAACAAATTCAGGATAGTATACATTTTTCTCCCTCCACACTTGAACAAAGATTAGGCAATAATACTTTAACGTTGAGAGCTCTCCTACGATTTTCATGTCGATAAAACTCCGGTAAGTCTCATGAAGGATGTTGAAGGACATGAATGGGGGATTGAGGTACGGCAACAAGGCCCTCGCGGTTGGCGCGTTCGAACCAGTCGTTACGGTCTCGGGTCAAGAGATAATTCAGCAAACATTTCTTCAAGGCATCTAGGCTCATGTCAAGATCAAGAGGTGGAAGTTGATTCAGAAGAAACGATGCACGGATAGTAAAAGATTGATTAAGGGCTTATGTGCGAGGAGCATGATATGTGAGCTGTTTTCTCTTGGACCCTCTCTTTGATTGGCGTAGGTGAGGGATTTCTGATGTGAGGGAGAACTTGGATCGAAGGAAGGTTGGAAGTCCAGATTTGATTATGGATAGTGCGAGTGAGCCGAGCAGATACTCTCTTCTACTCGCTGCGGAAAGCCAATTTAGAGTGATTCGGTAGGGCGTAACTTCAGTTTGTCTGGGGATGTTACCACAAACAAATCTGACGCAGGCATTGTGTAGCCGGTGAAGTTTCAGAATCTGTGCTTTGTTAAACCCTGTCATCAGCGATGCACCATCATCAAAAAACGGAAGGACCAAGCTTGTCACAAGTTCTTGTCTAAGCTGGCCAGGCAGATTACGTGCAGTTGCTCTGAGAGAGTACAGAGCTCCGTGAACGCGACGAGAAGTCTGTGCAATCTGTAAATTCCAGTCCAGAGAAGGGCTTAGGAGCATTCCCAGACTCTTGATATTGTTAGAGTAGGGGATCTGTTCGCCCATAATGCGAATACATGGGAGTTGATGGAGGCTGATTTCGCCAAGATATTTACTGCTCCCAAGGATCATTACTGTGGCCTTAGAGAGAGAGAGAGATTGTAGATTGTAGATTGGTTTTTTTATTGGTACCTTGGGGTATAACCCTATCTGGTACAGGTGGCAAAATTCAATTCACATAATAACATGGTAAAATATGAAAAGTGTGAGAAAGGAATACATATTTGTATATAATATATGGGAAGTAGCAGTATCAATTTCTAAACTTGTTGAAAAGATACGGCAATACATTAGGAGTACATAGAGTGAGTTACATGGAAGTCTGAAAATAATGATTTGATACAATGGAGAATAATCAAAATAGCTTGAAAAAGTACAGAAAATAGATCTGGAGACTATACTATCACTGTCTTATTGCAGTGGTCAGAGAAGAGATTGATAATTCATTTGAATCACTCAGTCTGTAGCATTAAAGCATCAGAAGATAGTAATGAGTCGTCTACATGTCAACTTTGAAATTGATTAAGATCAAATTCTGAATAAATGGGGACGATAGGCCCATTTCGCAAAGGTCTCATGCATATAACAAGATTTTTAACCACTGGCTTTTGCATTTTTAATCTAACACTGACTGAATAAGCTGATTTGAGTAACTTGTGCACTTCTTTCGGCCATAGCGGGCTACAGAACATTTTCGAGTCGTTTTCATGTCCAAAAATATCCCTGATAGATTTTGCTTTGAGTTTAGATGAGTTTAATATAACCCTATCTCTGACTATAGGTGATGAAAGTTGTATGACAATTGATTGTGAATTTGAATCGTTGTTTTTAAGGGAATTTGGATTGGAAGTTGGAAGCGATGATTGCATATTGCGAAAACGAGGACCATTCCATTCTCTAACATTCACTACAAACTTTTGCAATTCTGGCACATCTATAGCATGAAAAACTTTACTCACGATCTCAGATTTTGAGAGATTCAAGTCTCGTGGAATGTCCGTTAGGATCATCTCAGCTGAGTCTACTACCGTTGATTGATGAGAAAGCTGAGACAGTTTGCTTTGAATTTCAGAAACATCTTTTTCAATCGCAGCTATTCGATTTTCCATTTTATCTTCAAGTTCGTTCAACCTTGAGAAAAGTTTTCCTTGACAAGCGTCAAAGTGAGAAATGAACAATTTGAAGTAAGGAGGCATTTCATCTGAAGAAGCATTATCTGAATTAACCTCAGATTTGAGTGCTATGGAAGAAGTCTTCTGACTTTGTTGAGATAAACTCACTGTGGTTACTTTTGGTGCCATAGTAGCGTGATGAACATGCAAATACAGCAGATGATTGGATCAGCTGTTAGGAGTATGGCGTCGACAGTCAAGCAGCTCAGCTGGGCAAAACTTTGGGCAAATCACGTTTGAATCAGGCTTTAAAGTTGATAATGCAGAGATCTGTTTGAGGCCACTACTGCCATCTAGCGTCTGGTGGTGGAGGTTCGAAGATCCGAAGAATCAAGCTTTGCGTAGTGTAATTTAACCTCAAAACTTGGAACGTGCTGATGGAAAAGCGGACGAAATTCTTGCAGGATTTGTAGATCCACAAAGATTTATGAATCTATTTAATCCTTGCAAGATTTGGCGTGCAAGAGTCTGCAAAAGAAATGCCCGTAGGCAGTATGCGGCAGGAAAAGTAGCAAATACAAAGAGACAATTTAGAAAACGTGTGATGAGACTCACCGAGAGAGAGAGAGAGAGAGAGAGAGAGAGAGAGAGAGAGAGAGAGAGATTGATTGATTGATTTGGATTTATTCGCCCGGGGACAATGGGTCCCATGGGGCATTTTGAAATGTACAGAATTCATAACAATTTTAATAATAGTAAAATCTTGAAATATAATGTTGCAGATTATTTATAGTTGACTAGTCACAAATCGGATTAAAATAGTAAGTCGCACGAGTTTCATAAAAATCTCTGAATACAAAGATTGCACCTTATACTGTAACAGGAGTAGATTTGCTCAAAGATTCACAAATTTATTTACAAGGACAACTTATTGTCTAGATAATGGCCCAGAAACGCCGTCATCGGCTAGGTAAGTGCTCAAGTGGAAGAATCCTGATCAAGATCTCGTAAGTGCGCTAAGAGGTGGATTTTGAATGTTTCAATATTCGTCGTGTCTCGAGGAGGTGATGTCAGGTGTTGGGGCAGCTCATTCCAGCATTTGGCGCCCGGAATTTGAAATGAGCTCTTGAATGAATTCGTTCTGGCATTTTTGATGAGAAGATCCCCTGTCTGTAGACGTTGGGATCTGTGAAGAGTGGTTTTGCAAATCTCAGTAAAGTTACAAGCTAAATAGGAAGGCGTAGCATTTTTCAAGATCTGGAAGATTAGAGTAGCTAAAAAGTACTGTCGACGGGACTTTACACTGAGCCAGCCCAATTGCCTACGATAGGGGGTGACATGATCACGCCATGGTATGTTGCCAAAGACAAAGCGTGTACAAGCATTATGGGCCCTTTGGAGCTTGAGATCAAGCTCATTGGTGAGTCCGTGGTATACAAGGCAGGCATAATCAAAGGTTGGCGTGATGAGAGTTTGAACAAGCTGTTTTCTGATTGAGAATGTAAGTGCACGATGATGAGCGCGAAGTTGACGAAGGCTGCCAAAAACCTGCTGACAGATGTGTGAGACTTGCTCCTTCCAGTTTAGATCGTTAGATACCCATACACCTAGATTTTTGACCTCAGATACATAGTCAATAGGGGTGCCGTCAATTGTTAGTTTAGGAAGCTTGCTAGTATCTAGATGACGTAAGTTCTCTTTGCTACCCAAAATCATCACCTTGGTTTTCTTCAGATTCAAGCTAAGGCCATTTGCTATAGCCCATTGGCAAATAGCGTTTGCATCAGCTTCGACTTTTTTAAGGGCATCAGTGATCTCAAAGTGCTTGCAACTCCTCCAGATTTGCGCGTCGTCTGCATAAATCATGTATCGACTAAAGTTGAGTACCCTTGGAAGGTCATTGATAAATATGGAAAAAAGAAGCGGTCCTAGCACAGATTCTTGTGGGACCCCCGCCGTTGTTCGAAGCCAGTCTGACACTGTCCCACCCTCGTCAATCACTGCTTGACATCTGTTCGCAAGGTATGATAAAAACCACTTAATAGTATGGTTACTGATATGATATGAACGAAGTTTGTTAATAAGAATATGATGAGGGATCTTATCAAACGCCTTGGAGAAGTCAAAGAGTACAAGAATGGTGTATTGTGACTTATCAATGGCCTGTCTCACATCATCCAGTACACCAAGAAGTGCTGTCTGAGTGCTGTGGCCCTGTCGGAAGCCTGCTTGGCGAGAGTCCAGCAAGTGGTTATTTTCAAAGTGACATAATAGCTGGCGTGCCACAATTTTCTCGAGAATTTTTGAGCACTCAGACAGCCTTGCGATGGGTCGCAGATCAGAAACATCAGAGACTTCAGCTATTTTAGGGATAGGTGTGATCAGTGTGCGTTTCCAAAGCGTGGGATAAGATGCTGTTGAGATGGATGTATTGAAGATGTTAGTAAGGGGTAAGAGAATTTCAGGGCACGAAGTGATGAGATTTTTAATTGTAAGGTCATCAAGACCAGACGACTTGGATTTGACTTCGAGCATTACTTGGTAAACTTCTTCAGGTGATGTTTCCTGAAGTGACAGAAGAGGAATGAGTTCTGGCTCTTGGGATGTTGCATGAGATAAAATGTGGTTGAGTGAAGCGATTTCAGATATGGTCGAACTGTGGTTACTTGAGATGGATGCGAAGTGTGTGTTGATGGCATTATGTGAGAAATTGATGAATGGGGAAGTTGGTCGCGATTTCACCATACCAAGTATATCCAGAGCAGTCCAAAGCTTGTTCATGCTCTTAGCTGCATTGATTTGACTAGCGTAATAATTGTTTTTGGCTTTCTTAAGCTCAGTTTTGATTTCGCTGCGTGAGGTTCGATAGTCCTCCATGATGACAGAAGAACCGAGCTCTTTTGCTTTCCTGTAACTGTTGTCACGCTGTTTCATACGCTGGATAATGCATTTATCAACCCACGGCTTTTTTGAGTCTGGAATTGTGATCACGCGTTTTGGTGCTGCACGGTCCAATACAAGGGTCAATGACTCAGTGAAAGATTGAACCTGGTCCTCGAGACACGAGTTAGCATCGAGATGAGTGAGTTCGGACCGCAAGTCCGCCAAATATTTGAAGCGGTCGAAATGCTTAAAGCTTCGCTTGATGAATGAGCGTTTCTGGGACCTAGGAATATGGAACTTTACATCAAGATCTATTCTATCGTGCCCATAGGTAAAGGGAGCGTCAGACTTTGTGTAAGACTCAACAAAAGATAGTGAGTTGACTATGAACAGGTCGATCCACGTGTGAGCTAGGTGGCGCTGAGCATTCAAAACGTGGTTCGTAGGCTCAGATTGTACTAATTCTAATGCAAGATTTTGCACATTCCTTAAAATGAACTTACTTTCTGAGTCTTTGGCACACATATTGACGTTAAAATCACCAGTTATAACAATACGCTCATACTTAGGAAGAAATGTGGACAGAACATTAAAAAATTCGTCTGGCAAAAGGCCATGGGGTGGACGATAAACAACTCCAAGGAGTAGCCTATCATTTCCGATTGCTATCTCCACTATAATGTATTAAGAGAAGTTAAGGCGAGAGTTGTCAGACTTCACAAGTACTTTGAATTTTAGTGATTCGTGGACATATAAGGCCACCCCACCGCCAGGTCGATTTGACCTATCATTACGTAAAAGATTATAATTTGGAAGGTGAACAGATGTGCTAGTGTCTTGAGAGGAAAGTTTACTCTCAGAGATTGCAAAGATATGTCTAAAATTATCATGCAAGAATAATTCTATTTCATTGAAGTGAGTAACCAGACCATCAACATTTGAGAGAGAGAGAGATTGATTGATTGATTGATTCCCTTTATTCGCCTGGTGGCAAAAGTAAAAATACATATGAATGAGATACATATAACGGTCATAATCAACATATAAATATTATACAATTTGTCATTTTGGTCAAGGAAATTTCATTTATCACAGAATGTGACTAGTCATTGAAAAGGCATCGAGAGATGCGCACGAGTCAAAATAAATTAGGTAATTAATTAATCGAGGTACATCAGTACATATAAAAAGACAGACATGGGCCCGGAAACTATCACAGATTTAAGAGTTATGTGACAGGTAAGCCACGTAAAACTCGACTAAAACTAGAAAAAGACTAATTGAAAAGAGCCCAAGCCTATCAGAGATTGAAGTACTGTTTCTGGTCCACGTCAATCCTCCGGGAGGGTTGCGACAAGAAAAATTCTTTTAGAGCGTCTTTAAAAAGTGAAATTTTTTGAGTTTGCCGAAAGCCCGAAGGGAGAAAGTTCCACAAGTGAGCACATTGAACCTGGAAAGATCTTCTACCATATTCAAGTCTCATATTGGGAACTTTGAGTGTCCGCTCTTCTGCATCACCACGTGCGGGGCGTTCTGATTGGTACCTGGTAAACATCGCAGCTAGGTAGCCAGGTTCTCCTAAGTGCATGATCTTATGCATCAAGAGAGCTGCGAAGTACATTCGCCGCGAATCAGTACGTAACCAGCCCAGACGCTCCCTAAACGGGGTGATATGCTCGTCTCTCCTAAGATCAAAAATATATCTCACACATGAATTGCTTAGTCGTTGTATCCGTTGCCGCTGTTCGTCCGTGGCGTCGAGGTACACGACCGTACAGTAATCCAAATGCGGTTGAACAAGTGACTCGACTAGGCGAATTCGGAGAGGTCTGGTGATACACGCCCTAAAAAACCGCAAACCATATAGGGCTCTGTTGACTTTTTTGGTAACTTGATCGATGTGCGGTTTCCACGTTAGTTCGCTGTCAAGTGTAACACCAAGACTCACGACAGTATCACTGAATGGGACAAACACTCCATCCTGTATCTCAACCCCTGGCAAGTTCATTCGTTGCAAGTCTCTAACGTTCCGGTCGGAACTGAAAAAGATTGCCTTGGTCTTGCCAGCGTTGAGGCGCAGGTCGGAGTTCCTAGCCCATTCAGCAACGAGTCGCCCTATGTCTCCCAGTCGAGCAATCCCCTCCTTGATGTTCTTCTTGTCAACTTGAAGATAGATCTGAAGATCATCTGCGTAGAATATGTGGTTCACTGACTTTCCATTCAATAGCCCGGGCAAATCATTCACATACAAGCTGAAGAGGAGAGGCCCAAGAACGGACCCCTGCGGAACACCCAGATTGGTTTCGAGCCAATCAGATTTACCTACTTTAGAAGTGATTTGTTGGGTGCGACCCTGTAAATATGATTTTATCCACAGGAGTGCCGATCTCGAGAAGCCAAGGTGTCGTAGCTTCCTCAGCAGCTTGCATGGTGAGATTGTATCGAATGCTTTGCTAAAGTCGAACAGTAGGAGCAGAGTGATCTTCTTTCTGTCAATTCCTACTCTGATGTCGTCTGTCAACTTGAGCAGTGCCGTCTGGGTACTGTGATGTTGCTTGAAACCAGCTTGGAAGGGATCAAGTAGATTCTCAATTTTTAAATACTCCGTAATTTGGTCATGTGCGATTTTTTCCAAAACCTTGGAGAGGAAGCACAGCAGCGCTATGGGACGGAAATCCGAGACCGTTGATGGAGTGGCAGTCTTCTTTAATGCGATCAGCTGCGCTTGCTTCCAAGCCTCGGGAAAAATGCTATGAGCGAAAGAGGAGTTAAAAATATGTACAATAAGATCACCAATAGCCGGGAGAGCTTTCGCGATCACACTTTGAGGTATTCCATCCGCTCCACGGGCCTGCGAGGAGAAATGTTTGATGGCAAGGACTACATCAGTGAAATTTGTGGGCTTAAATTTAAACCCCTCCTCTGGCGCCGAGTCAATATCGTCCATTGCTTCTTCAATATTTTCGTGGGGCGAAACGGAAACCCCCGCAAAGTGTGCGTTTAACTCATCCGGTGTGAAACCATGAAGTTCCTCCGCTTTGCTCTTAGGCAAGAGGCCGAGGTTGCGCATTTCCTTCCAGATGTTCTTCTGTTGATCGAGAGCGTCAGAAAGATGACTTTGAAGGAAGGAGTTACGCTCTCGTTCGATGCGCAAGTCAACCTCTTCACTGAGCCGAAAGTACTCATTTTGAAGCTCAGGACACTTGCGCTGGTTACGTTGATTCCGCTCCCAGCGCCTGCGCGTCGCGTCTCGCTCCTTTATGAGTACCCGCAGCTCAGGACCAATCCAGGGAGGGTCATTTTTTCGCGGATTAATAGTTTTCTCAGGAGCTAATTCATTTATAACGGTCTTTAAATTTTCATTCAAGCAGTGAATTGCTCCTTCCAAACTGGTTTCGGCATTTTCAAGAGCTGTCCAGTCGCAGCGAAGCAGCCGGTCATTCAATATCTCCGGAGTGATGTTACGAAAATCCCTGTAGGTAAAGGAATTTTTTGGCGGAGAGGGACTGAAGACGTTGATGGTGACGTCAATGACCGAGTGCCTGCCGAAACTGGGCAGGAGTCTGTTTTGGAAGTCAGTAACGATGTCATTGTCATCTACGTAGATGTGGTCAATCCATGTATGAGATGTATTGGGGGTGTGTTGGTGAGTCGGGCCATGCTGCACTATCTGCAAGGCAAGTTCTTCTGTCAGTGCAGTCAGTGTCTTGGTGTCAGGGTGAGCAGTGTCTAACAAATCCGCGTTCAGATCTCCCATTATAATTTTATGACTATAATCCCCACACAGTCGGCGTAACGAGCCAAACAGACCGTCATCCTTCTGCATGGCGATTTTCGGGGGTCTGTAAATTACCACGACTAAGGTTGGAGGGGAGTTACCCTGCTGTACGCTACAGAAAAGAAATTCAGGAACTCCAGGTTTCCCTGGGCCAAAAGTTTTAGACGAAATTAGCTTCTCTACCTTGAAGTCATTGCGCACATACAAGGCAACCCCACCACCCTCCCTGTTGCGATCCTGTCTCAATAGCGAAAAACCCGGTATCTGAACGAGACTGTCATCCACATACTCATCTAGCTTCGACTCAGCCACCCCAAAAAGATGGTAGGAGGGATCGTTAGCAACAAGCAGGCGCAGATGCTCAATCTTATCCGTTAAGGAATTAAGATTGATAAACCCCGCCTTTACGGAACTACCTCTCCCTTCTGAGTCCCCGGCAGCCGTGTTTAGTCAGGGTGTCCCCACCGATGCTGCTGTCGAATTTTCACTCTGATTTGGAATGGTAGAGCCATTTCTGGCACTATCCAATGACTCAGGAGTTGGTTTTGGGACTATTCGACACGCCGTTTGAATGACCTGTAGCTCAGTGAGGGACTCGAACGCATACGCTCTCTCGCCATTCTTACGCCTGACCCAGAAGCGTCCACCGCTGTGCCAAACATATTTGAAGCCTAAGCCCCGTGCAAGTGGCCTCAAATGAACATATTCCTTATATTTTTCACGGGGTAACATCTCATTGATGTAAATCTTTCGGTCTGGCACATGGGCTTTCACTTCAGGGTCAAGCAATGTGGGCTCAATCTTATGAGTTGTAAAGTAATTGTTGGCGATCGAGCGCTTGGCTCTCATCACCTCCCTGGCTAGACGGCTGCACGAGAGTTGGACTAGGCAAGATGAGATGGACTAGGCAAGATGAGAGAGAGAGAGAGAGAGAGAGAGAGAGAGAGAGACGACGACGACGACGACGACGACGACGCGGGACTCATAGTAAAGTAGACGCGCGAACGAAGCGCTGGCCAGAGTCTACGAGTGGATGATCAGCAGGCTTCTGGAGCTCGCTGTCAAGAAGTGCGAAGCAATCGTGGTCACAAGGCGTAGGAATGTTGACTTACCCCGGTTTTATATCAACGGGCAAGAGATCCCACGGAGGACAGAGATCTGAAATACCTCGGTGTATGACGGTGGAGGACGGCCCTGAGGAGTATCCGTGCCTACCGCACCGTGTCAGGAGATGCGGCTTACGTATTAGCGAGTGTTCCGCCCATCCACTTGCTCATCGCGGAGCGAGTGAGGATCTGGGGCCGCCAGAAAGTGATCGGAGCCGAACGAGTGCTGACTCCGACAATGAGGGAGATCATCCACGACAACGAGAAGGAGACCACCCTCGAACAGTGGCAAACTGAGTGGGATTCGCCATTTGCGAATGGCAGATGGACGCACCGGTTGATCCGTGACGTAGCCAAGTGGGCGGAAGGCACCCACGGAGAGATGGACTACTGGACGACGCAGGCACTGAGTGATCACGGTTGCTTCGGTGCCTACCTGACCCGGTTCGGGAAGAGGACATCCCCAGCGTGTTAGTCATGCAGGGACAACTGGGATGACGCTGAACATGCCCTGTTCACGTGCAACGACACCCGAAGAGAGCGCGCCGAGATGGATGGATGGCTTGGTGCTCAACTAACACCTGAGAATCTCGCTCAATGGAGGCATCTTCCAATAGCCAGGGGAGCGAGAGACCAAGTGGATAAGCACATTGAAAGCGATACAAATCGAGAGGCTGTCGGTTGCATAGCACAAATATATATGCCTTTAGGTGGATCTGAAGACATGCTCGAGCGGGCGATGTTTAAGACTTCCGAAAAAAGAGAAGAGAGAGGAGAGAGACGCTCGATCCTGAGCGCGAGACGCCGCCGGCCCTGAAGTAATGCTCACGCGGTGCCGGGGCCGGATTGGTAAGTTGGTGGATCTCTTCCTTGTCCAACGGCCGGGGCCAACGGAGAAGGAAGAGAGGGTTTACCCGGTTCGGATGGCCGTATCGATGCGGATTCCAGCCCGGGACTGTTGGGGAGGTGCTGGCCAGCCGTGATTGGCTGACCGGTGCCTCTCCTTCGTACGTCGCGGCGTATTCGACTTACAACCACCTTAAGGAAGAGAGATTGATTGATTGATTGATATCCTTTATTTGCTCAAAGGCAAAAATTGGACGTTCTGTTACATATGGTACATATGTCACTCATAATAAATATATATCACATTCATGAAATTTGTCGTTTTGGTCAAGGACATTGTATTATCACATCAAGTGACTAGTCATTTTGAAGCACTGCAAGGTGAATAGAAAGTCAAATTACACTATTTCTTATACAGGTAAAGATAGCAAAAAAGGAGCAAGAAAATATAAAACATTTTTGTACATATAAAAGGACAGTGGGCTCGGAAAATTATCACAGATGTTTCAGTCAATGGCGGGAAGGCCACGCATAACTAAGTTATAATTAGAAGCCTAATCGGAAAGAGCCCAAGCCTATCAGAGGTTAAAGTATTGTTTGTTATCCACATCAATTCTCTGGGATGGTTGTGATAAGAGAAACTCTTTCAAAGCTTCTTTGAAAAATGAGATCTTCTGAATTTGCCGAATGCCTGAAGGGAGAAAGTTCCAGAAGTGAGCGCATTGAACTTGGAAAGATCTTCTTCCATATTCAAGTCTCACTTTGGGGACTTTGAGTTCCTGCTCTTGTGCATCTCCCCGCACGGGGCGCTCGGATTGGTGCCTGGTAAACATTGCAGACAGGTAACCAGGTTCCCTCATGTGCATGATCTTATACATGATAATGCCTGCAAAGTACATTCGCCGCGAATCAGTACGCAGCCAATCCAAGTTTTCCCTGAACGGAGTGATGAGAGAGAGAGAGAGAGAGAGAGAGAGAGAGAGAGCACTGAAGAGGGAAGAAGGAAGAAAGAAAAGAGAAGAAAGAAGATGAAGAATGAAGAGATGGAAGAAGATCAAAGAAAGGGAAACAACACCTGCGAGTCGTGAGAAGAGAGACGCTCGATCCTGAGCGCGAGACGCCGCCGGCCCTGAAGTAATGCTCACGCGGTGCCGGGGCCGGATTGGTAAGTTGGTGGATCTCTCCCTTGTCCAATGGCCGGCGCCAACGGAGAAGGAAGAGAGGGTTTACCCGGTTCGGATGGCCGTATCGATGCGGATTCCAGCCCGGGACTGTTGGGGAGGTGCTGGCCAGCCGTGTTTGGCTGACCGGTGCCTCTCCTTCGTACGTCGCAGCGTATTTGCCCTACAACCACCTAAAATGAAAAAAAAAAAAAAAAAGAGAGAGAGAGAGAGAGAGAGAGAGAGAGAGAGAGAGAGAGAGAGAGAGAGAGAGAGAGAGAGATAGATGTCCTTTATTCGTCCGAAGACAAAAAATACAATTACATACACCTACATATGCCCGTTAAAATGTAATAACACGTATAAGAATGAATATAATATATGTACAACAAAATACTAATGATAATTTCAGTCAATTACTGGTTTGGTCGAGGACAATAATTATCACAATTTGTGACTAGTCAGGGTGCATACTTAGAAGTATAAAAAGAGGGGTAAGGGCTCGCACTAATATCACAGCTATAGATCACCAATTGGGTGACTGAGGTCACATGTAAAAATACCAAATTAAAGAAGAGCCCTTCCCATTACAGATTAAAATAATGCCTCTTCTCCACATCAATCCTCTGGGAGGATAGTGTTAACAGGAAGTCTTTTAAGGACTCTTTAAATAATGCTATCTTCCCAAGCTGCCGAAAGCCCGGAGGGAGAAAGTTCCACAAATGAGCACACTGAACCTGGAAAGATCTTCTTCCATATTCAAGTCTCATGTTGGGAACTTTGAGTACCCGCTCTTCTAGATCACCCCGTGCGGGGCGTTCGGATTGGTACCTGGTAAACATCGCAGCTAGGTAGCCAGGTTCTCCTAAGTGCATGATCTTATGCATCAAGAGAGCTGCGAAGTACATTCTCCGCGAATCAGTACGTAACCAACCTAAGCGCTCCCTAAACGGGGCGATGTGCTCGTCTCTCCTAAGATCAAAAATATATCTCACACATGAATTGCTTAGTCTCTGTACCCGTTGCCGCTGTTCGTCCGTGGCGTCGAGGTACACGACCGCGCAATAATCTAGGTGCGGTTGAACCAATGACTCGACTAGGCGAATTCGGAGAGGTCTGGTGATACATGCCCTAAAAAACCGCAGACCGTATAGGGCTCTGTTGACTTTCTTAGTTACTTGGTCGATGTGCGGTTTCCATGTCAATTCACTGTCAAGTGTAACACCGAGACTCACGACCGTATCACTGAACGGGATGAACTTTCCTTCCTGTATCTCAACCCCTGACAAGTCCATTCTCTTCAGATCTTTGATATTTCTCTCCGAGCTGAAGTAGATTGCCTTGGACTTGCCAGCGTTGAGACACAGGCCGGAACTTCTGGCCCACTCGGCAACTAGTCGTCCTATTTCGCCCATCCGAGCAATACCTTCCCTGATCTTATTTTTCTCGATTTGGAGATAAATTTGGAGATCATCCGCATAAAATAGATGATGTACCGACTTTCCGTCTAGCAAGCCAGCCAGGTCATTCACATACAAGCTGAAGAGGAGAGGCCCAAGGACGGACCCCTGTAGAACACCCAGATTGGTTTCGAGCCAATCAGATTTGCCTACTTTAGAAGTGATTTGTTGGGTGCGACCCTGTAAATATGATTTTATCCACAGGAGCGCCGATCTTGAGAAGCCAAGATGTCGTAGCTTCCTCAACAGCTTGGATGGTGAGATGGTGTCAAAAGCTTTGCTAAAATCGAATAGTAGGAGCAGAGTGATCTTCTTTCTGTCTATACCTACTCTGATGTCATCAGTCAATTTCAACAAAGCTGTCTGGGTGCTATGGTGTTGCCTAAAACCAGTCTGGAAGCGATCAAGTATCTTCTCGATTTTTAAATACTCCGTGATTTGGTCATGTGCGATTTTTTCCAGAACCTTGGAGAGAAAGCACAGCAGTGCTATAGGACGGAAGTCCGAGACCGTTGATGGAGCAGCAGTCTACTTTAGTGCAATTAGCTGCGCTTGCTTCCAAGCCTCAGGAAAAATGCCATGAGCGAAAGAGGAGTTGAAAATATGTACAATAAGATCACCAATGGCCGGAAGAGCTTTTGCGATCACGCTTTGGGGTATTCCATCCGCTCCACGGGCCTGTGAGGAGAAATGTTCAATAGCAGGGACTACATCACTAAAATTTGTGGGCTTAAATTTAAACCCCTCCTCCGGTGCCGAGTCAATATCGTCCATTGCTTCATTAATATTTTCGTGGGGCGAAACGGAAACTCCCGCAAAGTGTGCGTTCAACTCATCCGGTGTGAAGCCATGAAGTTCCTCCTCTTTGCTCTTAGGCAAGAGGCCGAGATTGCGCATCTCCTTCCAAATGTTCTTCTTCTGATCAAGAGCATCTGACAAATGGGTTTGAATGAAGGAGTTATGCTCTTGTTCAATGCGCAAGTCGACCTCTTCGCTAAGCCGAAAGTATTCATTTTGAAGCTCAGGACACTTGCGCTGGTTACGTTGCATCCGTTCCCAGCGCCTGCGCGTCGCGTCTCGCTTATTCATGAGTACCCTCAGCTCAGGACCAATCCAAGGAGCGTCATTTTTACGCGGATTAATAGTTTTTTCGGGTGCTAATTCATCAATAACGGACTGTAAATTCTCATTCAAGCAGTGAATTGCATCTTCCAAACTCGTTTCAGCATTTTCGAGAGCTGTCCAGTCACAGCGAAGCAATCGGTCATTTAATATCTCCGGAGTGATGTTTCGAAAATCCCTGTAGGTAAAGGAATTTCTTGGCGGAGTAGGAGTAAAGACGTTGATGGTGACGTCAATGACCGAGTGCCTGCCGAAACTAGGCAGAAGTCTGTTTTGAAAGTCAGTAATGATGTCATCGTCATCTACGTAAATGTGATAAATCCATGTATGAGATGTTCCGGGGGTGTGTTGGTGAGTCGGACCATGCTGCACTATCAGCAAGGCAAGTTTTTCTGTCAGAGCAGTCAGTGCTTTGCTGTTGGGATGAGCAGTGTCTAACAAATCCGCGTTCAGATCACCCATTATAATTTCATGACTGTAGTCGCCACACAGCCGGAGTAATGAGCCAAACAGCCCGTCATCCTTCTGCATGGCGATTTTAGGGGGTCTGTAGATTACTACGACCAATATTGGCGGGGAGTTACCCTGTTGTATGCTACAAAAGAGAAATTCAGGCACGCCAGGTTTCCCTGGCCCAAAAGTATTCGACGAAATCAACTTCTTAACTTTGAAGTCATTGCGCACATACAAGGCAACCCCACCACCCTCTCTGTTGCGATCCTGCCGCAACAATGAAAAACCCGGAATCTGAACGAGAGTGTCATCGACAAACTCATCTAGCTTCGACTCAGCCACCCCAAATAGATGGTAGGAGGGATCGTTAGCAACGAGCAAGCGTAGATGCTCAATCTTATCTGTCAGAGAGTTAAGGTTGATAAATCCCGGTTTCAAGGAACTGCCTATCCCTCGTCGCTCTTCAGCAGTCGTATCTAGTCAAGGAGTCGCTTCGCTGATTCTGCTGCCGAAACTCTACTCTGCTCCGGAACGGTAGTACAGCTCTGGGTGTTATTAGAGGACGCACGAGCACGTTCTGGAGCACTTCGACAGGCCGTTTGAATGACCTGCAGATCAGCGAGAGATTCGAACGTGTGCGCTCGCTCACCATTTTTCCGTCTAACCCAGAAACGTCCGCCACTGTGCCAGACGCATTTTAAACCCAAACCGCGTGCAATCGACCTCAAGCGTATGTATTCTTTGTATTTCTCACGGGGGAGCATCTCATTTATAAAGATTTTACGGTCTGGCACATGAGCTTTCGTATCTGGGTCGAGTAAGTCGGGCTGGATATTGTTAGCCGTGTAATAGTTATTGGTGATTGAACGTTTAGCCCGAATCACTTTCCCGACTAGTCGACTACTGGAGAGTTGGACTATGCACGATGGTAGAGTGCGCGGGGTGGCAGCTGGGGCTCGAGGAGATGGAACCGAGTCGCAATTACCTGTTGGAGGCTTCTCCCCAGACGCACGCCCAGATTGCAGGACCTGGACATCAGCAATGTCTACCCTCTCCAGTGAGGGGAGTACGGACTTGAGCACTGCGTAGGCAATATCAGATACCTGTACCGGCGAGGCCTTAGAATTTTCTTTTAAAGTACCATTAATAATTCATTCACAGCACTCAAGACCGTCACTGCCGTGTCCCCGTCCTTGCTCCCCAGCGTGTGAATGAGGGAACTTGTCCATCCTAGGTGTAATAATAGGAATCGAAGATTGATGTGTCGATTCGACATTACTATTCACAATTCTACTACATTCGCTATCTCACTGACTACTCTCACGACCTATTAGTAGCTCAGTCAAAGTGGAAAACTGGCTTTTCATGGTAGAGTTCTGCTCCAGAAGAAGCTGGCGATCCAAGCGGAGCTCCTCCAGCTGGGAGCTTTGCTTCTCTATGAGTCTCTCGAGAGAGGATACACGTGCCAATAGGTGATCATCCACCTCATTCACTGCTGGCGTGAGAGGTGGAGAGGGAACGGCAACGTTTTGTCGCCTCACGAGAGATTTTATTTCGTCAAGCTCGTTCTGGAGTAGCGCATATTGATCATAAAAGAGGTCGAGAGTAGTCTGCGCTATGAGTACCCATTTGGTGATGTTGCAGGTCGTTCCGAGACGTTGAGGCTGTTGCTCTCCGTCGACCCTACAACGTGGCCAAGAGGTGGTGTAGTTTTCGAGATGGGGCTGTTACTCTCCATCCGCCCGACAGCGTGGCCAAGAGGAGGTGTAGTGAGCAGCGACTGGGTGGTAGTGGTGGGCCGCGCATCTGTTCGCTGCTTTTGAATATTCGCGGGCTCTAAACCGGTGGACTGGCGGGAGGTGGCACCACATGACGGAGACGAAGCAGCAGGCGATAGAGTACCCCCCGCTAGCGCAAGCTGTAGACTCCCGGAGAGAGAGAGAGAGAGAGAGAGAGAGAGAGAGAGAGAGAGATGGACTACTGGACGACTTACTTCGGTTCCTATCTAACCAGGTTCAAGAATCGGACGACCCCAGCATGTCAGTAGGGCGGGGACGACTGGGATGATGCTGAGCATGCCCTGTTTAAGAGCAGCGACACCCGGAGAGAGCGCGCCAGGCTGGATGAGAGGCTGGGTGCTCAACTAACACCTGAGAATCTCGTCCCGTACTTGCTCCGCAACCAGGAGACATGGGATAGACTCACCGGATACATCAAGCTGGTGATGACCCGTAAGGAGGAGGAAGGGAGGGAAGTGAGGCGCCTCGAAGCAGGCGAAATACAGTGAGTGTGCCAACTCGAACAGAAGAGGTTCCAATTGTTCGAGGAGGAACATGATGCTTTGAAAAGGGAATAAGAGGAAAGAAGAGAGAAGATCGAAGAAAGAAGAATGAAGAGCAGCGAGAAGACCAAGGAAGGAGGAACAAGACCTGCGAATCTTGAAGAGAGAGTCGCTCCATCTAGAGCGCGAGACGCCGCTGGTCTTGAAGTAATGCTCACGCGGTCCCGGGGCCGGATTGGTGAATTCGGTGGATCTCTCCCTTGTTCAATGGCCGATGCCAACGGAGAAGGAAGAGAGTGTTTTAATCTGAAGGGTGGCCGTATCGATGCGGATCCCAGCCCGGTACTGTTGGGGGGGGGGGGCACGAGAACCGAAGGGTTGCTTCCTGGCAGAACGTCTCAGCGTTGTTCGCCCTACAACCACCATAAAAAAAAGAGAGAGAGACCCCGTAGGGCGCTTTGAGTGTGACCTTCGGGCTGCACTTGGAGCTTGAGGGAGCGACGCCCCTCCGGACCCGAGTCCTACACCTGCACTTACACACAATACACCCTACATGCACCATATTCACGCCTGCTCAAGCACCACACAAACATACCAACATTATAGAGGACACGCATCACACAGAACACCACACCCGTGCTGGTCTGGCCCGGGGTCGGCCAGCATGCGATTCCAGGCCCTGGAAAAAAGAAGAAAGAAGATGATGTCCAGCATTGACGGCAAGAATTCCCCGGATAAAGAGGGGCCCTATTCGGATTTGGGGGGGGGGGCGATGCAAAACGCGCCACCAGTGGCACACTTGGCTGGTGGAATCACGGGTACAGCTACAAGCGATGAAAATCTGTTGCAGGTGGAAGGGGTGAGAAAGAAAAACTTACACCATGGAGAAGCCGAGCTCACCCCTAGCAGGAAGAGAAAGGGCCCGAGTGACGGAGCAGAGAAGCGAGAGCTAAAACAATCAACGCTTACATTTCCGAGCCAACGAGGGATGAACGCGACGGTTGCAGCAGAAGCACTAGAGGCGGCAGAGAAGCTGCTGGAGATCAACCTCACAATCAGGATCCAGATCACGCAACCTAGCAACGGGGTTGAAGACGCCGTCAACTTGAGCTCAGACTCGAGCGAGTCCGACTCCACTATAGAGTCCCACGGGAACGGAACAATCCTCACTACCGGAACGGTGCGCTCGACAAGAGAGTACACGATGAAGAGTCTGATGGGATGGAGATTGACCCTATCGTCTCATCCGGAGATGCGGCACGACAAAAGAGTGGAAACGAGGCGGGCGATATCATGGGGGAATGGGAAGACCTGAAAACGTTCCGGAAAGAGATGGAGAAGAAGACGTATCTCCTTCTCGAGCGTTTCAACTTGGTTATAGGGATAGCCGAGTCTGTTTCCAGCAACCCAGAAGGGACCAAGGGTGACATCGAAGAGTTCAAGAAAATAGGCCACGCGCTTGAAGGCCTACTCGCGACAGACAAGGTGAAGCGGGCTGCTTTCGAGACAACGCACCTCGAAACGGAAAAGACCCTGAAAGCGAGGGGGGATGTGCAGCCTCCGGCCACAAAACAACCGGCCGCGTCGGGTAGTGGCTCCCAGGGAAGGGGGGCAGGGAAATCGGAATCGCGACCGGGGCAACAACGCGGTTCGAAGGGGACGCGACGTGAACCTTAGGGCTTCACTGAGATCCGAGACTCGTATCGATCTCGAATCGAGATCGATACGAGACTCGAGAAAAATCGCTCCCCTCGAGATTTTGATCGATATCAATACGAGACGAGATCAGGTATTCCAAAGTCGAGCAGACCGATATGGAGGTGTACGAGACGAGAAAAATTCTCGTAATTTCGTGTTTTCTAAATTCTGATCAGTCGTGGTTGTAATAAATTATCGATGATAGTTTTTATTGATTTCCATTAAACCTTGTGTGCCTTGAAAAGTGTCCGCTATTGCGAGGTGTCCGCTATTCCAAGGGAACAATTGCTCTGGATAAACATACAAAGTCAATACTCGTGAAAATTCAACAGCTGTGTAGATCACTGACAATGAGAATCGCTGTATTAATTTCAATGTTTGAGAATAATTCGGATTTTGGACGGGGAATGGGTGTCCGCTCTCGTAAGGTGAAATTCCACAGGATGGAAACTTTTTGCCAGCAAAAATCGTCCGCTATTGCGGGGTGTCCGCTATTCTAAGGGTTAAGTCAAATAAAATCCAATGGAAATCAAATCGAGCGTCGAAAAGTGTCCGCTATATCGAGGTGTCCGCTACTTCAAGGTGTCCGCTATTCAAGGATCTACTGTATTGCTTTGCTCCATTTCGATTTCCTGCCTGACATTCTCGTCTCGATTTCGAGACGAGAATCGATACGAGACAATACAGTAGCCTGAAACTCTCAACCGAGACCAATACAAGACGAGATCGTGAACTTGAAAATGGAGACGATCCGAGATAGAGTGAATTTCTCACATTTCTCGATCTCGTGAAGCCGTAGTGAACCTCCACCGGGAGGTCTCGGATCACCGCGCTTGACATCGACTCCCACGATGGCGAAACACGACGGGGCTTAGCAGGAGTTGGTATCGAAAAAGAATGCAAGAAAGGCGAAAAAGAGCGGTAGAACGAATGGCACCGCGGGGAAGGAGACGAAGATGGAGCCAAAAAGGGTGAAGCTCGAAGCCGTCCTCGTTACGGCCAACCAAGGTGGGCTAACCTACGCAGACATGCTGCTCGGGATAAAAACGGATGGCCTCGATGGAGAAGTGGGCTCTAAGGTCACAGGCATCCGCAAGATCCAGGGAAGCCAAGTCCTCCTTCAACTCAAGAAGGGCACCGACGCACATTGCCAGTTCTCAAAAAGTCGTGTTTCAAATTCTAATTGCTCTGGAGTGCGGAGAGGTACAAATTTGAATTTCTCTTAATGGGAGATATTTTCAATGCGGATACGGGTAAAACATAGAGATAGACCAGAAATAATTTTGCTATCTAAGTAACGCGAGGGGAGCTCGTGACCTCGCGTCAGCCTATGACGTTATTGCTCTTTCGTGCTCTTGATCAAATCGCATTGAGCGTGAGTGAGATATCACAGTGTCATCATGGTTACTGTGTCCAAATCAAAGGTTTCATGTAATTTACAGGGCAGTTGCAGGGCACCACCTGCTCAAAAATTTGAATAAAGATTAGAATGTCTTTTTTCCATTGAAAACATGGTTATTTTTGGCTTCTGTGTCAAATTGAGATACATTTCATCACACTTAATCGATAAAATCACTGGATATGATTTTCCTGAATCAAGAATCTATTAACAGGAAGGCACTTCATATACACTGTTCACACTTGAAAGTGTAATAAGGAGATTGTGGTCGAGAAGTTATATCCCTGCCCATCACGTGGAAGGTACGGGTTCGATCCTCGGGACTTGAACTTTTTTTTCTTCTTCGTCCCTTGAATCTGATCAGTCCGAAATATATGGTATCATCATAAATATTCCCGTTCGGGACGTGAAAACCACTGGAAATTCGATTTATTTCCGACTGGCCTTCTCATAGGGTGTTTCCATTGACAGTTATTCAAATATGAGTACAGGAGATTTCGGAGCTAAAAATATCCGATTATTCGTGTGATAGAGAGGAATCCCAGTACTAAGTCCGCATAGTATGTCACGCACATGGTGCTGCGATACTTACCCCCCAAATCGAGTGTGAATACGCCTCGATGTATTTCTGCTCTTCCCAATGATACAGAAAGCGAGATGGTTCATCCGACCATACTCCTCCACATTCATAGATTCCTGGATTTGATCATTCGAATAGATTTATGAATTATTCCGTAGTATTTTGCACAAAATGTTCCCTGTCAGAATAAGAATCCGGAAATGCGACTTACACGACAAACAACACCCAGATAATTACACCGCACAATTCTGAGAATCACCTTCAGGGCTTGAAAACCACTGAAAATTCGATTTCGCCTTCGACTGGCCTTCTCGTATGGTATTCGAATCAGCATTCTTTAGGAAGTGACCTTCGTGATCCTACATGAAAAATAACTCGATCAGTCATAGAGGATACGGGTCTGACAATTTCGAGGTCTTTCAATTCAGACTGGAACCTCACAAATACATAGTCTATCCATCGTGAAAATGGATTGACGTCTTAATTTTCCGCCCATACTTCGAATTCCGGTATGACTCAGAGTCATCACGCGCAATCATTTTCCACGACTGACTACCCAGGTGAACGGCTCACAATAACAACTTCATCTGTATTGTTTGGATCTTCAGATGACTGAACCAGCACACAAAAAACAAGTATCTGTACTTTTGATCAGACCTACTCTTCTTTTTGCATTTTGACACGCTGGATCCAAATCCGGGGTCGGTTAGGCCCGGCTACCTCTCGTTTTTGTCGAGAAAATCGTGGGAATTGGGTGGAAATCATAGAAATAGCGCAGAATAGCATCATGAATCGGATGAACTTTCATCAATCTACATATTTTGAGCTGTAAACTTGTAGTCAGGGGTTTTTGGGGTCACTGAACACGGATACAGTGTCAGAATACTGATTTTCTCGAATACAAGATGGCGGTTTCAGAGTGGAGGGATGGAAATTTTCGAAACCTAATCAGTTTAGCTCCACGGGTCTCTCCTCGGGAGTTTTTGGGCGTGCTCGGGGGTTTTCGGGGTCGCCAACCACGGTTAGAGTGTCAGAATACTGATTTTCTCAGATCCATGGTGGCGGCTTTAAATTGACGGAAGGGAAATTTCCGGAAACTGCTCGGTATAGCTTCGTGGGTCTCTTCTCGGGGGCTTTTGGGGTCGCATATCACGAATATGATGTCAGAATGATGATTTTGTAGAATCCAGGATGACGGAGGATGATCCTGCTCAAATCCTAGGAAGGCAACCAACCCCCAAGCTCCCAAATCCTCGGCCCTGGTTATCCCTCCAGTTCAGTCCTCGATGAAGAGAAGCGAGAGGAGGATCTTGCCAGTATCCTTGTGAGCCAACCAACCCCCAACCTCCCAAATCCTTAGCCCCGGTCACCCTCGAGTCCAGCCCTCTGATGGGGAGAAGCGAGAGGAGGATTTCGCCCGAATCCTCAGAAGGCATCAAACCCCCTAACTCTCAAATACTCGGACACGCAACCCTCGAGTTCAGTCCTTTGGTGGAGAGGAGCGAGAAGATGTTCTCGCCCAAATCATGGGAAGGCAACCAACTCTCAAGCTCCCAAATCCTCGGACCCGGTCGAACTCGAGTTCAGTCCTATGGTGAAGAGGAGCGAGAGGAGGACCTTGCCCAAATCCGAGGAAGGCGAACAACCCCCAAACTCCTAAATCCTCTGACACGGTAACCCTCGAGTTCAGTCCTTTGGGGAAGGAAAGCGACAGGAGAATCTTGCCCAAATCCTAGGGCGGCAATCAACCCCCAGAATAACGAATTTTCAGCCCGGTCTCCCTCGAGTTTAGTCCTTTGGTGAAGAGGAGCGAGAGGAGGATCTTGCCCAAATCCTAGGAAGGCAACCAACCCCCAAACTCCGAAACCCTCGGATCTGGTTACCCTCGAATTCACTCCTCGGTGAAGAGGAGCGAGAGGGGGATCTTGTCCAAATCATAGGAAGGCCACCAACCCCCGATCTCCCGAATTCTTGGACCCGGTGACCCTCGAGTTCAGTCCTTTGGTGGAGAAAAGCGAGAAAATGATCTTGCCCAAATCATAGGGAGGCAATCAAACACCGAACTCCCAAATCCTCGGCCCCGGGCGCCCTCGGGTTCAGTCCTCGGTGGAGAGGAGCGAGAGGAGGATCTTGCCGAAATCCTAGGAAGGCAAGCAACCCCCAAACTCCAAAACCCTCGGACCTGGTCACCCTCGAGTTCAGGCTTTGGTGAAGAGAAGCGAGAGGGGGATCTTGCCCAAATCCTAGGATAACGACCAACCCCCAAACTCCAGAAACCCTCGGACCTGGTTACCCTCGAGTTCACTCCTCGGTGAAGAGGAGCGAGAGGGAGATCTTGTCCAAATCATAGGAAAGCCACGAACCCCCGAGCTCCCGAATCCTCGGACCCGGTCATCCTCGAGTTCAGTCGTTTGGTGGAGAAAAACGAGAGGATGATCTCGCTCAAATCATAGGAAGGCAACCAAACCCGAACGCCCAATTTTTCGGGCCCGTTCACCCTCGAGTCCAGTCCTTGGACGAAGGTGAGGGAGAGGAGGATCCGCCCGAATCCTCACAAGGCAACCAACCCCTTATTCCCAAATCCTCGGACACGGTAACCCTCGAGATCAGCCCTTTGGGGAAGAGAAGCGATAGAAGGATTTCGCCCGAAATCTCAGGAGGCAACTAACCCCCTTACTCCCAAATCCTTGGACACGGTAACCCTCGAGTTCAGTCCTTTGGTGAAGAGGAGCGAGAAGGGGATCTCGCCCAAATCACAGGAAGGCAACCAACCCCCAAGCTTCCGAATCTCCGAACCCGGATCACCCTCGAGTCCAGTCCTCTAATGGAGATAAGCGAGAGGAGGATTTCACCCGAATCCTCAGAAGGCAACCAACCCCGAAACTCCCGAATCCTCGGAACTGGTCCTCCTCGAGATCATCCTCCAGTGGAGAGGAGCGAGAGGAGGATCTTGCATAAATCCTTTGAAGGCAAACATCCCCCAAACTCCAAAACCCTCGGACCTGGTTACCCTCGAGTTCGCTCCTGGTAAGAAGGAGCGAGAGGGGGATCTTGCCCAAATCATAGGGAGGCCACCAACCCAAAGCCTCCCAAATCCTCGCACCTGGTTACCCTTGAGTCCAGTTCTCGGTGAAGAGAAGCGAGAGGGAGATCTTGCCCAAATCAAAGGAAGGCCACTAAACCTCAAGCTCCCGAATCCTCGGACCCGGTCACCCTCAAGTTCAGTCGTTTGGTGGAGAAAAACGAAAGGATGATCTCGCCCAAATCATAGGAAGGCAACCAACTCCTGAGCGCCCAATTTCTCGGGACCGTTCACCCTCGAGTTCAGTCCTTGGGCGAAGGGGAAGAAGAGGAGGATTCCGCCCGAATCCTCACAAGGCAACCAACCCCCTTATTCCCAAATCCTCGGATACGGTAACCCTCAAGATCAGTCCTTTGCCGAGGGGAAGCGAGAGGAGGATTTCGCCCGAATCCTCAGAAGGCAACCTACCCCCTTACTCACAAATTCTCGGACCTAGTTACCCTCGAGTTCAGTTTTCGGTGAAGAGAAGCGAGAGGGGGATCTTGCCCAAATCCTAGGAGGGCAAGGGTCGGTTGCCCTCCTACAATTTGGGCGAGTTCTCCTCTCGCTCCCATCCACCAGAAGACTAAACTCGATGGTGACCGGGTCCGGGGATTCGGGAGCTTGGGGGTTGGTTGCCTTGGTATTATTTGGACAAAATCCCCCTCTCGCTTTCCTTGACCGAAGACTGAACTCGAGGGTAAGCAGGTCCGAGGATTTGGGAGTTTAGGGGTTGGTTGCCTTCCTAGGATTTTGCAAGATCCTCTCCTCACTCCTCTTCACCGAAGGACTGAACTCGAGGGTGACCGGGTCCGAGGATTTGGGAGCTTGGGGGCTGGTTGCCTTCCTAGGATTTGGGCAAGATCCTTTTCTCGCTTCTCGTCACCAAAGGACTGAGCTCGAGGTTGACCGGGTAGAGGGTTTGGGAGCTTGGGGGTTGGAAGCCTTCCGAAGATTTGGGAATGATCCTACTCTCGCTTCTTTCCACCAAAGGACTGAACCCGAAGGTGACCAGGTCCGAGGATTTGGGAGCTTGGGGGCTGGTTGCTTTCCTGGGATTTGGTCAAGATTCTCCTCTAGCTCCTCTCTACCAAAGGACTGAACTCGAGGGTGTCCGGGTCCGAGGATTTAGGAGTTTGGAGGTTGGTTGCCTTCCTATGATTTGTATGAGATCATCCTCTCGCTTCTCTCCAGTAAAGGACTGTACGGCAGGGTCAACGGGTCCGAGGATTCGGGGGCTTCGGGGTTGATTGCCTTCCTATGATTTGGGCAAGATCCTTCTCTCGCTCCTCTCTACCAAAGGACTGAACTCGAGGATGACCAGGTCCGAGGATTTGGGAGGTTGGGCGTTCGTTGCCTTCCCAAGATTACGGCAAGATCCTCCTCCCGCTTCTCTTTACCGAGGGCTGATCTCGAGGGTAACCAGGGCCGAGGATTTGGGAGTTTCGGGGTTCGTTGCCTTCCGAGGATTTGGGCAAGATGCTCTTCTCGTTTCTCTTCACCAAAGGACTGAACTCGAGGGTTACCGGGTCCGAGGATTTAGGAGTTTGGGGGTTGGTTGCCTTCCTAGGATTTGGGCAAGATCCTCCTCTCGCTTCTCTCCACCAAAGGACTGAACTCGTGGTCGACCGGGTCCGAGGATTTGGGAGCTTGGGGGTTGGTTGCCTTCCTATGATTTGGGTGAGATCATCCTCTCGCTTCTCTCCACCGGAGGACTGAACTGCAGGGTGACCGGGTTCGAGGATTTAGGAGGTTTCGGGTTCGTTGCCTCCCCAAGATTACGGCAAGATCCCCCCCTCGCTTCTCTTTACCGAGGGCTGAACCCGAGGGTAACCAGGGCCGAGGATTTGGGAGTTTGGAGGTATGTTGCCTTCCTAGGATTTGAGCAAGATCCTCCCCTCGATTCTTTTCACCAAAGGACTGGACGTAATCGGCCCTGAACACTTAGAACATAGCTCAATATCCACAAGGGGTAACGTTTGAACTACGAGTATCCCGTTCATTTTTGCAAATTGTAAACAAAGAAGGGCTATACAACCATCTCTGACAAGAGCAGAAGCAGTAATGACGAACTGTTTCCGCAAAGCCCTCGCTATCAGAGCGATATTGAATAACCAAAGAGATCGAGCGCAACTCGTCCTACGACGCTCGTATGGTTCAAGAAACAATGGCAAAGAGCCAGGCTAATGAGTAATACAGAAATCATTTTCAATAAGGTAATAAAAATGGCAGAGACAGAAAAGGTTTTGAAGCATTTAAAATACCAAAAGAGATACAATTATGAATACGAAGTTTTCAAATGTTACAATACGAAAATCGTCAATTTTTGTCGAGCAAATATCTATCACGAGTTTTGGACAATTGAAGTAAGGACTCAAAACCAGGTCGCAGCAGCCACAAAATGCACCGATCTTCTATACGCACTATGAAAACCACTATTCATCTTGGTATGCCCTGAAAATTCAAGTCAGAACGATTGAGCATTTACATATCCCTGAAAAAATTTTTTTTTTTTCTCGAGTACAATCAATACTCACAGGCATTTCCTGCACAACAAACGTGCAGGCAATTCTGTCGTGATTAATGCGGTGATGCCACAAAGTAGACAGCAGCCATGTATATAGTGAGGCGATCCACCGCCTACAGATAAATCCTGCTGAATTCCCATCAGTTGCGAGCAGAGTCTTCCAACCCGGTCAAACATTGAAGGTAGCCGAGCGTACGGTCGCCGCCTCGTGGATTTGATCTTGCTGAGAGTTCTGGTCAGACAAGCCACAATTGGATCGTAACAAAAATCGTAACGGTCAGGTCCTGGACAAGCCTCAACATCCATGGGTTCAGCAGACACACTGACATTGGAATCTGCCAGTCGCTCAAGATCTCCGCTCGTTTGGGTAGACGACGCGACATTTCGAGTCGTTTTGGCACCTTTGGGACGCCCTTTTACATTCACCGGAGTCCCATCGGCATTACTCGGAGATCCAGCCATCTTCTTCCGAGTATTTCTTGAACGCTTGGTTAGTCCAACAGTTCTTTTAACCTGTTTAACGGGTAACGCGATCGAGACATCGCGATGAACACTAGACGAATGACACTGAGTGGGGGCATACGAGGAGGAATGAACCAACCCTTCATGGTTGGCACTGTCCAAATCCGTCAGAGTCACTGGGCCTAACGCGGCCGGGTCATCACAAGCAATCGATGGAACATGTGCAAAAAGGGGCGACTCGAACGGTTCGTGATAGCTAGCGAGTACAGAGGCGAGAGATACATTGTTGTCAGTTGGAGGCACAACACGAGAGGAATCCATACATATTAAGGGATCCGTGATGGTACTATTTAGCACCGGAGGCAAATCGTCGATGAGTAGCTTCAACGGCGTTTCAGCCTCGGAAGTATTCTCTCCAAGAAACTCAAGACCCAAGGGCTCTCCTGCCGAACGAGAAGTCAATTCAGGGTATTGGACCATCTCATTGAATTCAGCGATAGCAGACGAGATAATAGCGTCTGTATCCTAAACAGAGTCCGGAACGGGAAAACTGTCCTTAAAAGCAGAACTATTGTCGGAACTCATATTAGAGCTAGAGCGACGGAGGGTTAACAGAAGATCACGACAGACTGAAGTCTGAATGGCATACCGAACTGTCGCGGGTGAAATACCCAGCTGCGTAACTGCATACTTTCAAAATAAGAGCAACTTACAGATCAACTTGAGTTCGAATGCAATGAGCCATAAGTGCAACAAGTGCGACCAATGAATCACTGAGCAGTATATCATATCGCTTTCAAATTGAGCCCATGAAAGTACCGTAAAGCTCTCCTCACGAAAATATTCTTTTTCGCATCTTCAAGAAATCCATTTATTTACAGAGATGCAGAACAAAAAAATGAGAGAATGGACATACGACCAATCCTGCGTAATCCAGGACTCATTATGGAAAAATTTGATCGATTATATACGTCTCGAGGATCTTGGAAAATAATTCACAGCATCGATTTAGAACCATACTTTCACCGAGAAGCAAAATTGAATCGAGCTCGGGAAGCGTTGAAAGTCGAATTGATCTTCACTTTCTGGCAGAGAACTTTTCCAATCAAAAATTTCCAACCAGCTCTGGGCATGTCATATGATACTTCCCCACTCAAGGAGACCACATGATACACTGGTGTACTGAATTCTAGGGGAATTGGTGCACAATAAAAATTTCTAGAGATAGAAGTGTCTCAAATTTCAGTATTCGAGTGCGAACATGAGAATTTATCTTTATTTTCTGACAGAAGACATTTCAACTGAAATACATTCCATTCAGATGTGAGCATATGCTGCTAATTCTCCATCCAAGAATCTCATAGGATACATTGGTGTACCAAATCTCAGAAATATTGGTCCACAGTCAAATTCCTAATACAACAATGCTCTCAAAGTTTTTATATTTGAGTACGGATATCTAAATTCACTCCTTGTCACTGACACAAGACCTGTGTTAGATTACCAATTCTTATTAATTTTCATGCAACAATATATCCTACTGTCCTCATTCATAGATAGATATCATTCAATGTGCACACATGATTAGAAGACTTCCCATCAGAAGGATCTTGTGTCAAAAAGTAATGATGAATTCAGATGTTCGCACTCACAAACATTGAATTTTGAGAAATGGTTCTACCTCTGAAAAATGGGATTGTGGACCAATCCTTCAGAGATCTTATGTCAGAGGTCTTGTCTCAGTAACAAGAAGAGAATTTAGATGTCCGCATTTAAATATCGAAACCTTGAGAATATTGTTGTATAAAAAATTTGGTAGTGGACCAATCTTCCTGGAATGTTGTACACTGATGCATCCCATGGTATTCTTGGATAGAGAATTAGCTTGATATCCCCACACTTCATAGGAATTTATTTGATTTGAAATGTTATCTGTCAGGAAGTGAAGATGAATTTCAATGTTCGCACTCGAATGGATTCATCTCTGGAAAATTGGATTGTGGACCAATCCTTCAGAGATCTTGTACACTAATGTAACCTATGGTATTCTAAGATTGAGAAGTAGCATGGTTTATCCACACCTCACAAGAATGTACTTGGTTCGAAATGTCTTCTTTCAGAAAGTAAAGATGAATGCAGATGTTCGCACTCGAGTATTGAAATTTGAGAGACAGTTTTATCCCTAGAAATTGTGATTGGGGACCAATCCATCTGAGATTTTGTACACTAATGTAACCTATGGTATTCTACGATGGAGAAGTAGCATGGTTTATCCACACCTCACTCCTGTGTACGTTCCTACGTACTTGATTTGAAATGTCTTTCGTCAGAAATTAAAGATGAATTCAGATGTTCGCACTCGAGTATTGGAATTTGAGAGACAGTTTCATCCCTAGAAAATGTGATTGGGGACCAATCCTTCTGAGATTTTGTACACTAATGGATCCTATGGTATTCTTGGGTAGAGAATCAACATGGTATATCGACACGCCACAGGCATGTATTTGAATTGGAATGTCTGTTGTCAGAAAGTGATATTGGACTCTAATGTTCTCTCGCGAATATTGGAACTCGATTAAGATACAGTTTTATCTCCGAAAAATTTGATTGTGGACCAATCCTCATCGAACTTCATTTTGTAGTACATGGTAAGGTCCTCTTTCATGGATACATTTTATGGAATGTACACACATGATTAGAAAGCTTTTCATCTCAAGGTTCTTCAGTCAGAAACTCAGAGTGAATGGAGATGTTTCCACTTGAAATTTGATATTTTAGGAATAGTTAGGTCTCGACTGGATCTAATCATGGACCAATCCTTATCAAAATTCGTCTTGTACGACCTTGTCTGCTTTTGTCGTATGAGGATCAGCCAAGAAATGTTCACATCTGATTTGAAAGCCCTTTATCTACTGAGCCTTCTGTAAAAACTTGGAGTAAAGGACCTCGCCATAAATGATAGGGAATTGGCTTTCGGTAATTATTGATAAAAGTGAGCTTAAACGATAGATCTCGGCGCACTGGTCAAAGAAGATCGTTGGCGCATAATCCGAGGAGGTCCTCATTTTGAAGTATCTTGTCTCAAAGATCCCAATGATGCATCGTGAAATAGGGTTATGAGTCGATTTTCATCAAACTTCGCTAAATTGTGGCTGCACATGCATTATTTTTCGGATGCGCGTTTGACAATCTCGTTCTTTTTTGATGATTGTGAGATCCAGTAAAGGTGGATGAATGTGATATGGAGTGATAGTTATGGGGAAAAATACAGATGCGCATTACAGTTGATCGACGCACTGAAGCAGACTCTCCACCATGCAGCAACTTGAGTTTCTGTCGAGCACTCTGTCTTGTCGAAAGCTTTGCCTCATGATGGAATATACTTCTCAATCACCATACAATTTCTATTCGAATACAGTGATATACAAATACCTCACTCTATTTTTATGAAAACCACATCTCATCTTTCCACTGCAAATAAGTTTTTATTTGGTCCGAATTATCAATAATGATAAAGATAATGATAATTATAATGATAGTGGATCATTTTTTTGAAAAAAATATGAGATTGTTAGCTTAGCACAAGCGAGTGCGAGTAAGATCTATATGCTTCATGCTTTGAATGTTTGATGGATTAATGAAGATCGACTCATAACCCTATCTTCCAAGGCATTATTGGGGCATCTTCAAGACAAGATATCTCAAAACGAGGACCTCCTCGGATTTTGCGTCCATGACCACTTTCGATCAGTGCGCCGAGATCTGTCTTTTGAACTCACTCACATCAATAATTACTGAAAGCCAATTCCCTATGATTTATGGCGGGGTCCTCAAGATGCTCTTATTAATGGAACTTTGGGTTGTCCAACCCCTAGGAAATAATGTATGTGCTTATTATGAGGGGAACATGTTCAATATTACTCTGAATATTACCTCTCCTCTTCCTGATTTTTTTCTGCCAAGAATATTTACCTATTTTAGGATTCTAGAATGTTTTCGATTTCATACTCCTCAGCTTTCTCTCACGAGACCCTCATTCTTCCAGTTATTACGCTTCGTTCGTAGAAGGATGAATCGCTCGGAGGGGATGTTTCAAGCAAATCCAACACCGCTCATCGCTCAGAATGTACCTAATAGTGAAAATCATCGTTGCTCTGATGCAAAGCGTCCTAGGATATTAGATGAGCAAGAATCAGAACAAGCTAGTGAAGAAATCAAGCTTTTTCCTCAAAGAGAAAGTGATGTATTCTTCAGCTCATCATACACAAGCCTTAGAACCAACCGCGGTGGGCGAAGAGGACATCTGTACAATGCGTATAAAAGATGTGTAAACCGATGATGGATAATCATATGAGTCTACTGTGTTGATATGTTTTAAAAATATACTACAGTCCGATCACAATTCTTGTCTCATGGAGCTCATTTTCTCGTACCATATAATGATTTAGTATTCACAACTTCGTAAGCGTAAACATGGCCATCAAAGACTATGACATCGAAAATTTCTAGATAGAGAAAGACATCACCATCTACCGATATGATTCTTGAAACTTTACCAAATTGAGCCTCGCAATGTTCAGTGGAATGCCCCAACAAACAGAACATTCCAACTCATAACACTTGTACGAGTCATTTTTATCTCTGTCATCAAAAATAGGCATTCGATTCGTGACTATATGATCAATGGCACCAAACTCGATAGTCTTAGAATAATCAGAAACTTTCACGAAATACAACACCCTCAATGCCATTTTTGTTATAATTGTTTTTAACAAATTCAAAGTAGATCTGGTTGACTCGGCCACACATTTTATCGCTTGATGGAATGATTCATAGCGCATAGTCCAGTAGTAGATTGCAGGGCCGTTCTGGAGTAACAGAGCCGGATAATGAATCAAAAAATGCATCTTAGGTTTCAGTGACCCGTAAAAGCTAAAATGAGCTGAGTTGAGATTTTCAATAAGCTGCGTTAGAATTTTTACATCGGCTCTGATGAATCGTGGCGATAAGAGGATGTCCAAAATTTTTCTCAAATAAGAGTAGAATTTATAATGCGTATCATCCTCCGGAATTTCATCACCCATCACTAAGCCAAAGAAGCGAACGAAGGTGAGCATCTCAGATGCTGACATTTCCAAGTTATCAGAGTTTATAATTCGATCTAGAGTTATTTTAGGAGGTTTATTCAACTGTTCAGAAGATTGGAAATTGAAGGCATCGAATCTATTGTTTAGTTCCCCAAGAGTGAAATATTTCTTAACAAATACAAACGTATTTATCAACTGATTTATGACAAACACGCAAACTCCCTCCAAATAGTCGTGCATGAGGTCTACGGATTTATTCTTGATGACATGAAAATCATCTACATCATTGAAACAGCATTTTTCTTTGACACCATTTTTCGGTCGCATCGTTTGCTTCGACATCTTCCTCATAGTTTTGGACAGTGCGTAATTTACCTTCATTTTCTTTGCAGAGATTTGAACATTCGTATTTGTGGCATTTACAAATTCGACAATAATAAAAACTACTGAACGATTCACTAAAGCCTAGCATAGAGTTGAGGCCCAAATTGTCACCTATCACTAGCAGCAGTTTGAACTTTACTGTTTTGATGAAACCATTGACATTAACTTTGATCCCCATGCGACTGAGAAAGTTCACTTTATTTATAAGATGCTCAAAGGCCTCTTTATTGGTGGTTGACTTTCTGTCAGACGCACAAAATAAACCGTAAAACAGTATAGACCTCAGAGATGCTGATAGGTATGGCGGCAAACACGCCAACGTCGTATAAATCGCTGTGAACTTGATGGTCCTTGCATGTGCTCCTAATGGGTTACCGCATTCTATATCGTCACAGAATAAGTACAAAGGTAAAATAATGTCATCGGAGCATAGATTATATTCACATTGCCACAAAGACGCCTGCAATATACTACTGCTGACATATGAGAGTTTCCACGGAACTTTTAACTTTTGTGTTACTGCAGTGTTCCAAGAGTATTTTGGACTATTCGGAGTGCGCAGGAGTGGCATTTTATAGTATTTGGCATCATTCAATATGGACTACATTCTTTTTTGTTGAAACGCATCCTGATTTGTCAATAGCAGACCGCAAAGGATGATTTTTGGGTAGTTTACAAACGTACCAACGCGATTTTTTGAATTGATAAGGCTGTAGCTAAAATACCTATGCCTCAACTACTTCGGTGGAATGATATATCCATCTACTAATCTCATATTTTGAGAAAATCTTTGATTCAGAGGTGTGCGCTGATTTGGCTATGATATTAACTCTCATTCATCGATGTAACTGAGTTTTGTGGGAAAACTTTTTCTGGCTATTGTTTACGAAATTGATGAAATACCTTGTGCAAAACGGAAAATTTAGCAATGAGTTTTCGAAGTTAAGAAGAAGACGAATCGAATCCCGTTTGGTTTGTGAGTGTGCGTTGATCCGGACAAATTTCATAAAGCTTCAAAGCTCATAAAGTTATCGCGCCACTGGCTCTCAAAACGGTCATTTTTTGATGGCATACTCAGGAAACGTTACGCACAGGATTGGAATGTTGTGCCCTTTTTTCTTCATCGCAAAAGGGATATAACCGCACTGTTCTGAGTTGCAATTGTCGATCGGTATTTCTGTGAGAAGCTGAGGAGAAATATTTGAATCCGGATGGTAAGCTAAATAAGCCGCTAAATGTGATGGTATCGCGATTTTCTTGATTTTTACATAGTATACGGCTGAAAAATGAACAAAATAACACCACAGTGTATTCTAGAAATTGAAATGAGACTCATAGCTCTTGACTCGATTTTGGAAATTTACATCGAATTTCGGAGAAATCAATGATGAAATTCATCTTAAAGTCAAGTCAGGCAAAATATAATCCGTATCGATCGTCTAGACAATGTTTTGAATCGAATCTGTTCGATTGAAGTTGATTCACGAATGTTTCAAGTGTGAAATTCCGTACAATTCGTTCTGAACCAGATACCTCGGCTTGGAAGAGAGTGGCACCACTTTTTTCACATGTTTTCGAGGTATAAGAATCACATGAAACCCATCTTAAACGTGTGCCATGAGAAAATTTTTTTTTTATTTTAGAGGGTCAAAAGTCAAATGTTCCATGGAAACCCTCATATGTCTCTTTACTAACATTTTTCATATAAGTTAGAACTTTGTCAAAAATTCCAGGTATTTGTAAGAAAAGTTTGAAGCTTGTCCTAAGAGGAATACATGTTCCAAATAAATCCTTAGGGACAAGATTAGTTGTGTTGCCAATAATTTTCTCATCAATCTGATTTTCAATCTCATTTCAATTTCAATCTCATTTTCAATCTCATTTTCAATTTCATTCATTCAATCTCATTCTCTTATCCTATTTCAAAGTCTTCTGAGTCAGGAAGACCTGCATTCCTGAACAATGTGAAGCGCTTACTTTCACTGTCAATTTCGTCAAAAACCTAACTATATTTACTGAAAGTTTTCCGTATTTCTATTTTAGTACTATCGGAAATTTTTTCCTTTTGCAAAATAATGTCAATATCGGCTTGTAGGGCCGGCACGTAGGTTTTTTTCAGAAAATCATCAAAGAAGACTACCACAGAATCAATAACACTGCGACTCATACTTGGGTATACAGCTGCAGCTAGAAAGTCAATAAACAATTGAAAATGAGGATGTAATCCATTATAACGATGAAATCTTACAATCTATTACCTTCTGGTGGAAACGAAATTCAGCTTCCGTCCATGGGCTGAAGCTTTCGAGGATCCCTAATAGCAGATTTTGCTTTCGATTTGGGCGGTGGTCGAGGTTTATTGATGTCTTGGGCAAACTTCACAACATTTGCATTAGTCTTCTCATAATGCAGCTTGTTGTATATAACGTGATCTATGAACGACCATGCGAACTCTGCAACTGGAAATCGCCGTATTGCTACAAGACACTTGAAACACTTCTCCACGGCTTCTACAATGACATTACAATAATGCTGGTGTTTCGTGATTATGACAAAAACTTCTATCTGATGAGTTTACTTAGATTATCCACTGTACTCTGTCCCTTCCGAAATCCCGTCTGTTCCTTTGGCAAAATATGATTACTTTCAACAAAGCTTTGTAATCTATTCTTGACCGATGTTTCAAAAAGTTTACTCAAACAAGAAGTTGAAGCAATCGGACGGATCCCAGAACCACCTGCTTTATCAATAAAGTGGATGTAAGAGTCTTTCCATTGCTCAGGGTAGATGCCGGTCGTGTACATTTCGTTGAGTATGTCTACAAGAATGAGCTTATAATTAATCGGTAAGTTTTGTATACATTCATAATCGAATCCATTTACCCCAGGACGAGACTCGGTTTTTTCGTCCAGAAGAGCATGATTGAATTCAGCGAACGTAAAATGCGAGCTTAGAGTCTCATTTCCAACACACTGTGGAAGATTATCGGGATTAGTGCAGCAAAAGGGTGGACTGATTTTGTCTAAGGCGATATCAACTTGCTCTTTGCGCTGCAAGTGTCCGGTCGTATGACAGGGTGTAACTTTCGACCATTTGTTCTTGAGTTCCATGCGTGCTTTTGGTTTGATCTTATGTCGACAGTTTCCATGAATTTTTTCATAAAGTTCTGCCCTTTTTTTCGAATGTGCGATATGCCAGAGCGCGTTGTTTTTTGTATCGAATCCAATCACTGTTTATTTTACTAGTTTCATATTTTTTGAGAGCAGCTTGACGTAGGCGTTCGGCTTTATCGCAATCTAAATCCCACCATGGGACCAGATTACGATGTATGGAATCGTCAACTTTTTTTTGTTAGGAGTACTTTGGGAAATTGCATCAGATAGAATACTTGTGAATTTATCGAATTTTTTACTTGGAGATGAAGAGTCAAACTCGTGGGTAAAAAATTAATGAAAACTATCTTCCAAAATATTTGTCACAATCAGTTCTGATTGAATTAATTCTGACACTCAATTTTCTATATAAATATTTTTGAACATTGAGTTCAATCCAGATCGGGAAATGACCCGATCCCCAGGTATCCGTCTCAGCCGTAGTTTTTATGTTCCCCGCAATTCCAGGATTAGAAAATACCGAATCCAAATTCGATAATTTGCCGTTTAAAGCGGTAATATGAAAGTTTGAGTCCGGGTTATGAATTATCAAATCAGTACTATTGAGTGATTGCAACAATCTCTCACCATTCAAATCGTTCGTTAAGCAATTCCAGCTAACATGGTGAGCGTTAAAGTCACCGATAGGAAGCACATCATTTCAACTTTGAGAATTCGAAAATATTGAGCCCCATTGAAGCTGCGTGAGACTGATACGTGGGGTTCGGTAGCAAACAATAATATCTAGTTGATTCTCAAGGTCGGTTAAAGTGATACGAGCAATCTCGGTTGATAGTGATGAACACTGCAGGTCTTTGATCTCTTTGAAAGCTGAGTTGTTCTTGATCAGGATGAGGATTTCACCACCTCTGGAGTGCTAGCAATCTTTTCTAAATGACTTAAATCCAGCAAAGTGAAAAAGTTCAATTCCCTCAATCAACCAGCTTTTGACACGAATAAAAATGTCCAAGTCTTTAAATATTCTCACTAGCTCATGTTTTTTTGGAATGATACTCCGCGCATTCTCGAAGAGAATTCTCAAGTTACGGTTGAATGTATTATTCATTGTTTATGGATGAATTCGATGCAGAGTGGTGCTGAAGATCATTTTCTGGATTTCATCGTGAAATCTTGTTTTTCATGATCGTTCAGACGGATGGAGTTTGGAATGAGTCTGTGAAGCGCTGCGCCGCCACTTAGACGCTTCTATCCATGCTAATATATAATGTCGAATGATAACACAAGCCTGATATCATGGATGAGTCAAACTCAATTTGATAGCATCAGAGCATCATGATATTATATTCACAATCTTAGAAAACAAGTTTTAACGATACAATCCAGAGAATGATCTTCAGCTCCTTTCTGCGCCACGTCGCGCAAACCGGACCAAGTAAATTTTGTTCCTCGTGTTTTATCGAGTTCACAGAAAATTTCCCATAAAAATTGAGGATGATCATTTTGAGCTATTCAACTTTTCTCGATTCCGATCAAAATCAATTTTTTCTGGATCCTTCTCACTGTTTGTGTTCCTCTCCCAAGATATCCCGGTGCAATATAACTCACTTTTGCTTTCTCTAAAGAGAAAGCTTTGTTTTCACCCCAACGAAAATTTGATCAAATTTTTCATTAAAATCAACATATTCTTCAACAAAATCCCTCTTATCGAAAAAAGCCAACGACCATTCTCTTCCTCTCGCCAAAAGCTATCAAATGTAGGTAACACTTTTCCTCCTAATGTCCTCCCAAATCTGCCAAAGACTCATCTTTCCACCCCATTTTCCGTGTTTGTGTGTGTGTATGTATGTATGTTGTTTTATATTGGACACGCTTTCTCTTTTACTATTCGCCTTATCAACTTTTGGCTTTCTACAAGTTGTAGAGGATCCAATTTCTGAGAGCCCAGTGATTTGGCACCTTTCGGCTCCCAGTCAAATTTGATCCATGGGCTTTTTGAACAAAAAGTGCTCAAATTTCAACTTTTAATACATAAATATCTTCTTCCCACACACTGTCACAACAAATTGAGTCACCTAAACTATGATTTTTTCTGCGAGATCTATCGATTGGTTAATACCGAAATTTCATTTGATCTCTACAGATCTCAAATTTTCAAAAAAATCAAAATTTTCACCAAAATTTTTTTTTTGAGCCTTTTTAAACCTACCGCATTCAAATTCTGTCTCAACCAACTAATAGATATCATCGAAAAAACCTAAGGCTAGAAGGCTCAAATCCTTCTAAAAAGCTCCCTCCAAAGAATAATTCAAAAAATAAAGGAAAATCTCCCTTAATATTCAATTTTTGCTCCTACCTTCCTTCATGACTCATTTATCTCAATCTTAATGACCTAAACTATGATTTTTTCTGCGAGATCTATCGATTGGTTGATACCGAAATTTCATTTAATCTCTACAGATCTCAAATTTTCAAGAAAATCAAAATTTTCACCAAAAATTTTTTTTTAGCCTTTTTAAACCTACCGCATCCAAATTCTGTCTCAACGAACTAATAGATATCATCGAAAAAACCTAAGACTAGATGGCTCAAATCCTTCTAAAAAGCTTACTCCAAAAAATAATTCAAAAAATAAAGGAAAATTTCCCTTAATATTCAATTTTTCCTCCTACCTTCCTTCATGACTCATTTATCTCAATCTCAATATGATTTTTTCTGCGAGATCTATCGATTGGTTAATACAGAAATTTTATTTAATCTCTACAGATCTCAACTTTTCAAAAAAATCAAAATTTTTATCAAAAGTTTCTTCTTATCAAAAAAATCAAAATTTTTATCTAAAGATACAAAAAAGTATAATATAGTTTCAATTATCATGTGGAAAGGAATTTCACATTATATTTTTCATACAATTTTAGAATGATGATGGTCTGGTTATTCTAATTATCATCATATGACGCTTGGAGAAAGCTTTCTGCTAATCACTTTTAGCAGCGTATTTCCCCCAGAATAGGTCTTATCTTTACAAAGACCATTACACACGGAAAATTGCATCTACATAGATCAAAAAATGCTAATTTTACGAAATGCCCATTGTCATGCTCCAATGAAAAAAATTCGATAACTTCGAGTCAGAGCATGATATCGCAGAACGCAAAAGTATTTGTCTCGTTAATTTGTCCCTAGAAACATATATCTCATTCTGGAAGAGATTTGACACTTGAGCAACTTTCGACTGTCTGATTCAACATGGAAGTGGTCTGTTAATTTTTAGATACTGCCATGCAGTCAGTTGATCAAATTTTATGTACAATTTTCAAATATTGACTGATGATTTAATGTCATATATCACATAGATGATGGTGAGTTACTACGATTACGTTCAACACTCATTTAAATTGGATATGGTTGTAAAACCTCGATCTTCGTACAGCCTTGAGGAGGCCGATATTGAGATCGGCGAAACGTCGGCTTGACAGCCAGAATGAAGGATGGTCCAGTTTACCCACATATCAGTAGTTCCACGCGAGAGGGACCTACGGAAGAGGGTCATATCTCAGGTACTGTTGTTAACATTTTTATTCGATTCAATGGTACAAAATATAAACTTTCGACCACCTATGGGGTCCCGAGAAATTTTTTTGGCCCCATGGCGAGAATTTTCGAAAATGAAATAAAATACATTTTTTTCAAATTCTAGCAGTTTTTTTCCACTGAAATGCGAAGAAGTCACGTTTGCTCGGAGATACAGAATGCCGATTGCGGCATTCAAAAGGTCTCTCAATAACCTATCGAAATCGCTACCGAAAAGTTGATTTTGAGATTACGGGTGGTCTGTACGAGCAAAAGTGTGAGAATCACTAAACAGTGAGTTCCTCAGTTGCCTTTCTTATCAATTCCTGAAAATCAAGATTTCGTGTGAAGTTTTGTGTTCTTTCTGCAAACAGTAGCCCTGACTCCTTTTCCCATCGCTTCTCCGCGATCTGAGGCCTCTTTTTGCACATTTTCGCAAACCTATCTTTTAGGCAGTTTGAAATCGTCGGTTCACTGCCCATGCGCAGGAATTTGGACTCTTGGAACCAATCCCTTCGGGAAGACAGGGAAATTCCCTTGAGAATGACCACTTAACAAAGTCAATTTCATCAATTTGGCTCGGAGTTACAGCCTACGAAACATGGAGCTTCAACTCCAGTGCGTCAATGGGTAAACGAGATATTGTGCCCCAGATTTTTCTACTGTTGTCGCGGTGGTTCCGTTCCACCTCTTAATGGTTATCGAGATTCGGTGGTCTCTCAAACGTTGTAGCTTCGAGCCGAATTGATAAAATTGACTGCGTCAAGTGGTCATTATGGAGGAAATTCTCTTTGCTTTCCAAATGAGTTGGTTTCAAGAGTCGAAATTTCCGCGCATGCGCAGTAAACGGACAATTCCAAACTGCCTATAGAATAGCCTTGCGGGAATTGGGAAAAAACAGTCCTTAGACGGCGCAAAAGGGAATCGGGGTCAATTTTTTCTGTAAGAACACACAATTTCACATTGAATATGTAACTCTTACACTTTTGCTTGTACAGGCCGCCTATCACCTCAAAATCAACCTTCCGATAGCAATTTGGATACGTTTTTAAAAGACCTTCCGAATCCCGCAAACAGCATGTCTCTATCTGTGAGCAAACTCGACTAATTCGCATGTTAGTGGAAGAAATGGCTAGAATTTAGAAGAATGTATTTTACTTCATTTTCGAAAATTCTCGCCATGGACCGAAAAAACCGGTCAAGGTCGATACTCGGGCCTAGCAACTTTTAGGAGCTATTTGCTGAGAGCACATTTGGGCGGTTTTTGGGCTTGCCTCAAAGTGATGTAGCTCCCACTAGACATATGATAATCGACTTTTACGAGTGGTCATTTTGAAGGTCTTGAAAAAACCTACAATCTGGCTACTAGTGAAAGTCGATTACTGTACTTCATATAGAAGTTAAAGCCATAAAAAGCTGGGCAAATTCGTGAGAATGTCAAACTTTGAGCTCAATTTTAAAAAATCATTTTTTTCCTTCGACCCCAAACCTGTGCCAATATGTTTTTCGATACAAATACTGCCAATTAGAACAACAATCTGGGTAGGATATTGAATTCTTGATTCTATTCAGCCAATTCAAAACACCCTTTTTTGACTTCTTGCTCAGAATGACCTCACAGGCATGACTCGCATATGCTTCCATCTGAACTTATAAGCACCAATCTGAGTGGAATTTCTCTTCAATTTACCCACAAATAGGTGTGAAAACTCCCGGAAGTGAGCCTCGAGCTAGATGCGAGCAGGAGGTTCTATTCTCCGAGTTGAAATTGAGCATTATTTCGTCTGTTTGAACGCAGGCGAGTGTGAGCGGGATTTCACTCATTCTAGCTCGAAAATGAGATGAGCGGCTCAAATAGGGATACAAATATGTTTTCCCGATTCGAAATGACCATCTCAACACGTTCACGTGATCAATGTGGCTCTTATCCATCGTCTGAAGCCACTCTATCGAAAAACATGTAACTAAATTGTTTTCTAGTCTGAGAGCAAGTATCAATATTTTGGAGCCGAACTGAGCCCGAAACCGTGTTTAGATGATCATTCTGAGTCAGGAAATCATGTTCGTATCTCTATTTTAGCCGCTTATCTTATTTGTGAGCAAGAATGAGTGGAATCCGACTCACACTCGCCTGCATACAAATAGATAGAATAATGCCCAATTTCAACTCGTGAAATTGAACCTCCTGCTCGCATCTAGCTCGAGGCTCGCCTCTGGAAGATTCCTCACATATTTGGGGGTACATTGGATAGTCATCCCATACAAATTGGTGCACGTTAGTCGAGATGGAAGCACATACGAGCCACACCTATGAGGTCATTTTGAGCAAAAAGTCAAACAAGGGTGTTTTAAATTGGCTGAATAAAATCGAGAATTCAATATCTCACCCAGATTATTGTTCTGATTGGGAGTATTTGTATCAAAAAATATATTCGCACAGGTTTGAGGTCGAAAGAAAAAAACGATTCTTCGAAATTGAGCACAAAGTTTGGCATTTTCACGAATTTGCTCTGCTTGTAACGAATGTAACTCCTATAGAAAATACAGTAATCGACTTCCATCAGTGGTCAAATTGTAGGTTTCCTCAAGACCTTCAAAATGGCCACTTGTAAAAGTCGATTATCACATGTCTGGTGGGAGCTACATCACTTTGAAACAAGCCCAAAAATTGCTAAAATGTGCTCTCAGCAAATAGCTCATAGAAGTTGCTAGGCTCAAGTATCGACCTTGGGAAATTCTTTTCATAAAAGTACTAGTCTTAAGAGAGAAAATCCGCCTAGGTACGTCCAAAAATGTTGATTGAGTTATGATTTTCTGGGAATAGGCTGAGAGGGGGCCTGAAACGGACCTTTCATAGGCCCCAGGGCTCACGGGGGCCTTCGAAAGATTCCAAAAACAATTCCCTCTTGATATATTAATAGAGTACAAACGGGAAAATTTTTTTATGGATTTTCTCCAGACCTTCCTGGTGCAGGCATTAGTCGAAATGCTCCGGAATTGCCCTGTGGCGTCCCGCCATCCCGGGGTGACCCAGATCACCCGGAAAAATTGTAAAATACTGAGTTGCGATTGAGGATTGCTTGTCTTTCGAGTTACCTTCATTTGATTAAGCAATCAAAATTATAAAGATAGGTTGATTCAGCGCATTGTTGTCGCCGTGCGCGTGACCCACGGTAGCCCCGAGCTACGCGCACGGCCAAAAGCAGGTCAAATTTCATAATCACTGAGCTATAAAAATTGAGCGTCAACAGCATTTAATTGATCAGTCTTGAAACGTAACTCTTAAACTCACGCGCAGATTCTACCCAAGTGATGAGCACGACAAAATGAATTTCTAGTGAGAGACTGACTCGACTGAATCCCGCCGCTTATCTCCGGTGTCATCCAGAGTACGTGCAAAGAATCAACCTGTCCATTAGCCTCGAGAATTTCCAGCTATGTGAGTCAAGATATCCCGGAGTAGAATTAAGATTCAATATAATTGTAAGTCGAAGGAAAATTTATCATTGTTAACATTGAATCATCTCATTCAAAATTAGTATATATAATCTATTATTCTTACCTTTGGATTATCTTATTTGAATTTAGTATATAAATCTATAATAATAATTCTCAAATCAACTCTTATTAATTAGATCGACCTTTTTCTCCATGATCATTATGCATATTTCATTTTCCAAAATTTGAATTAAAAGGGTATAATATAATATACCTGAGCACCTGGAAAAACAGGTACTCTTGAACAAGGTGAAAGCAACAGAACAGGCCGCCCTTCTATGTTCCAAGAATCCACACAATGAATAAATATGTATGTTACCCGGACCCATCAGGTCCGGTCATAACAGCCCATATGCTAATGAACGCGCTACGGTCAGTTCCATAGCACGTTCCAAATCAGGTGTAAGAGCACGTTCCATAGCATGTGCTATTGTCACTGTTAAAGTGAGTATCATTCTAGGCCATTTCTAGACGCACTATAGCATGTGCTATGAAACGTGCAATAGCAGGTGATGAGCCCCCATCAACCATAGAGAATGATATCTGCCCATTCCCTGGGAGCTATTCCATGGCTGTAGATATAGTTTTATCGAGTGCAGCGACTTAAGAACACGTGCAACAACGTGATGGGATACTCATCCATGGTATGAATCAGTATAAACAGTCAAAAAATATTGATATATGCGTAGGTAGCGTGAGTGTATCATTGTGAGTTTGAAAAATGGTTCGAGGAGTCAATCTTACCAAAAAGAAGTAAATCATGTTCTCAGGGGGCGGCCGCGGCCAGGTGCATTCCGGGACCAATATCATTCTCGAATTACTGTGCGGTAGTTTTCAGGCCCGGAACGAGGCTCAAAATATTCGGAGGCAAACTCAGAACGTACTGAGATTCTTTCCAAAGTTGACAAGAGAATAATTCATCCTCTGAATTCCATCATCCTCGGTCGGACCCGCAGTAATAGTCGATGTTTCATCACTCTGCGGCAAATTCGAGATGAGATCTGATCCGGGACATCGATAGACCTCAATGCGTACTGGAATTTCCTCCAAGAGTGCATAGTATGATTCATCCTCTGAGATTCTCTATCCTCGATCAGATCAGCAGTGATTATCGAGGAAGTGAGACAAATTTCAATCTCAATCGCTCTGCAGAAAATTTTCAGACACGGTATAGGGCTCAAAATATGAATAGGCAAACTCAAAACGCAGTGAAATTGTTCCCAAGCTGGCATATGTACGATTCATCCCCTAAAATTCACAGTTCTCTGTCGCATCAACGATGATTGTCGATGACTCCGGGACCAATATCATTCGTGAATTACTTCGCGGCAATATTCAGATACACAATCAGGCTCATATATTCATAGGCAAACGCGAAACGTGCTGAGATTGAAATCACACTCTCCAAAATTGATTCGTCCTGTTATGTGAATCAATAAGATTGAATCATTCAAGAACGTATCGATTGTTTTCAAATTGGCAGAGTACGATTCATCCCGGGGAATTCATCATACTTGGTCGGATCTAAAGTGATTGTTGACAATTCCAGACCCAATACGACTCTCAAATCACTCTGCGGCATTTCTCAGACACGGAACCGAACAGTCCCTTTTGAGTTTGAAACATTCGAACTCAAGACGGACTGAGATAGTTGTCTAGTATACAATAGTACGTTTCATCAACTATAGTTCATCATACTTTTACGGATCCGCAATGGTTGTCGACGGTTCCGGGATCAATATTCCTTCGAAATTGCTCTATGGCAATTCTGAGACAACAAAACCGTACTGAAATAATTCATGGGCAAACTTAGAACTCTATGAGATTGTTTTCCAGAGGCCAGGAGTACGATCCATCTTCCCATTCCATGGGTTAACTAGATAGCTACCTGAGGATACAAGGTGAGAGCATTTTGTTGGCTGGGCGGTCAACCACTGACGTTGATCTCTTTCTTCCGAATTTGGATTACGGAATTTTGAGCGTTCATAATTCAGAGGAAATGCCACCATTCCTTATACTATTTGAGACTTATCTTGATAGGCTGGCTAGCTGAAGTCACATCAACTCCGCATTTGAATTCGAAAACAAAAAAAAGATATGAGGTTTGCAATATCTGTTCAAGGGTTTGGAATAGTTTGATGGTTCCGCGATTTTTGAGGTAGTGAGACAATCTTGACTCCAAAATTTTACATTGGATCATGATTTTCCAATGTTATATGAGATGAGTGATTTGTCAAGGTCATACAGACTTCACATTGTAGGTAGCAATCCAAGAAATATACGGCTAGAGTGGTCTGATCCCCATCTTCGAATATTTTCATCAAAGAATAGTTCTTCAAATCATGTGAATCGAACTACTCGATAGAGCCTACCACACTCCAAAGGAAAACATAGTCGACGAGTGTGCTCACCAGATTTGAGCACCGCCATCGAATCATGGTTTTTTGTGCTTGCATGATATTCTGGACGTGCTGGGACTCGGCGAGCGCTACGATCGGATCCAGCGACCCGGGAAACCATGTTTCGTGTGGCTAAGCGATCTTGAGATGATTCTTCCTTCCTCTATATATTCGGAATGAAAGTGTCTTACCGTTGCACTAGTTCTGCACTTTCACAGAGTGGAGGGATACACCATTCGAGAATAACTCGCAAGGTATGTGATGATCCATTTATGATTTCTACCCGTTCGGAAAGCCACAGTTCTATACATTTTGCAACTATTCTGAGGATGTTTGCACCGCATAGTTCAGCCGAATGACTAGAAAAATGCAAAGACAATTCATTCTCAATGAGGTACACATTGAATAACCGACGAGACATTATATCAGATACTTACATAACTAGATTGCAGTGTGCTTCTTGCATTACAGCAAGCCAAGCTAATGTTGGTTGAGTATCTCCTAGAGGGGGTTGATGGTCATATAGGGCATTGATGATTTGTGCATTCAGCTGAGGTGGTAGGGCTTGTTCTTTCGGTCTAGACATCATCAAACCATGTAAGGTCTGAAGACAACAAGATGACAGGAGGAGATTATTTGAAGACATTGTACTCAGTAGTTTCTCACACAGAATCTGAAACAGAATGAAGATTCAGAAATTCGACAACGAAGACGATTGACAAGTTTTTATATATAATTGTAGGATCCATTACAACATTGGAGTATCATGAAGTCGAAGCAAACCCTCGTGGAGAATTGAGAAACAGTACTTTGTAGAAGTGAACCAGTGAAATTTCACTGGTAACCAGTAACTTTTCATTGTTTCATCCAGTCCTGATCCGTTTACTGGGTATCCAGTGAAATTCTCTGGATCAAACCAGTATACTACATAACCAGTGATTCAGCCAGTAAATTTTGGCGATTGTGGAAAGGGGTGGAGACTGCGGATATATAGCTAATGTAGCTAAGCGAAATTTTGAAATCCCTTAGATTTGATAATTTATTCAATCATTGAGCTGAAATTCGGAAGAGTGGCTCCTTGCATGATAAGGATGCTCGCCCAATAACATTTTTTGAGGAATTTTGACAATTCGGGAAGAAATTTTTTCAGTTTTGTCGGTCGGTCGTGGATCGATCCGAGTGACGCACTGTTGACTTTCTGAGCTGATCTCGCACAGTAGCTCTCTCTCTTCGAGTTTGTGCGGGATCATTTATTGGATTGAGCCTCCAAGGGAGTATTGTATACTCTTCTTGGATTTGCTAGCGACTGTATGTGACAGTGTTGCCGTTCTTTTGCTGACATTTCTACTGGCCAATAACAAAATCAGCTGTTTGGGACTTTGAGACTAACAAGGAGAGCATCAGGTCTTCGGAACACCAACCTTGATGAAACTTTGGGAAACATCTTGTTTTGGTGAAAAATGAGGGTACCCAAAAGGGTTAGTTCCAATGGGCCTTCTATCCAGAGCTGCAGAACCATAGTCCATGACCATTTGGAGGCATTTTACACTGTTCTTAGGGTTTATTGACATATTAAATAGGACATATATGATAGTATATAAGACATGCTTCCAATGGTGGAACTTAGTGCTTACTGAGCTACCGCTTGTAACATCATATTGAATAAACTACTTATAGAGAAATATTCACAAGTCTACATACATTACAATTGGCGACGAGGATAAAAAAATCAATCTGATGAAGATTGAAGAAGACATTCGACGAGGATAACATATTAATCTGACGAAGATAAGGGGAATCCGACGAGGAAACCTACAAGTACTCAGCGACGGGTAAACAATAAACGACGTCTGGAAAGGATGAAGAAATCTTCATGACTACAATCGACTTACCACCAGGTGACTTTCCAGATCCAACTGAAATATCGATACAGACACTCCAGAAGCTGGAATTGATTGATCTATTGGATCAATTTCCAATAAGGCTACATCTCAATCTGCTATCGCTGGACATTTTACGCAGTTTATCAAGGAAAATTCGTGGTATTCAATTTGAAGCGAAAAGAAGAGAAGTCGACATTTCACGAAAATCACTCCGCGTACAGATATCAGCGGAAACTGACGAGAGCGATAGGAGCACTCCAACATCGCTAGGTGAACAACCACTTCAAGAAAAACAATCAACAGTAGGAGTCAGGGACTCTGGGTCAGAAAGTGCATCGAATTCTGTAGAAAAGATATATCACAAATCTCAGACTTTGGATAGTTCAATTGGTGAGATCTCTAGAATACCCGATTTACAATCAGACGAAATGGAAACTATGGAATTCCATAAGAACAAACAAACTTGGGATGACTACATCGACCGGATGGAGTTATATTTTGGGGCAAATGACATCACGACGGATGCAAAAAATGTAGCCATATTACTAACAAAATGTGGAATTGAGACATTCATCAAGGAGTTATGCGCACCAGATCATCCGAAAGATAAAAAGTTTGACGATCTGAAAAAACTTGTGAATGAACATTTATGCCCCAAGAAAAGCATACGGATGGAGAGATGCACATTTCATCGAGCTCGACAGAATAATGGTGAATCAGTCTCGGACTACATCGCAAGACTGAAGGAATTGGCGCTTCATTGCAAATTTGATAATCTCGACGATGCAATGTGTGATCAACTGGTGAGCGGCCTAGCAGATCGGAACACCAGGATTGCTCTATTCAGCGAAAAGAACCTTACATACCAGAAGGCGGTGGAAATTACTACAACCAGAGAAGCAGCAGCACGGAATGCCAATGCTACAGAACGTGTTCACAACAACTCTACGGTTCAACATTTGGGTCATCAACATCAGCAGAAACAAACGACATACAATAAAGGTAAATCTAAGTGCATGCGAGATTCAAAGTCGCGTAGATACAATAAAATTTGTACTTGTTGCGGAATGAGAGATAATCATTTCACAAAAGATTGTAGATACAATGATAGAGATTGTAACTTTTGCCATAAGAAAGGACATTTAGAAAAAGCGTGTATCAAAAAACATGGAAAGAATGCAATTTTTGGCAATATAAGCAAATTAGATAACACCAAATCGAATGATAATGATAAGCAAGTGAAAGATCTCGATACGAATACAGAACTCAATGATTCGGATTCTGAAAAAGATTTTTATTCAATTTCTCAAATGAACTCTGATGGAATCTGTCACAAAATTGTTGCGGATCCTGCATATTTTGACGTAGTTATTAACGATGTCTCGGTTCGAATGGAATTAGATACTGGTACATACGTAACAGCAATTTCAGATGTTGATCGGAGAAGAATTTTTCCAAAAATCCCTTTGAGTAAATGTGACTTTATTCTGACAAGTTATGGAGGGATTCCATTGAATCCAATAGGAATTTTGGAATCGATGCGTATCGAATTCAATGGTACGGAACAGCACCTTGACATGTATGTAATGGAAGGTAAAGGGCCTATATTGTTGGGACGCCAATGGCTTGCAGCTTTTGGACTATGGCCATTGAAAGTTTTAGGAAATACAAACTCCGCGAACATACTGAGTATACAAGGGGACGATATAAGGAAACAAATGCTCGAAAAATTTCCGAATCTTTTTTCTAACACGCAAGGGTGTTATAGAAGGAAGGAAATACATTTAGTTTTCAAAGACAACGTAAAACCAATACAAATGAAACCTTATCATGCTCCTTCTGCTTTAACGGAAAGGATATCAAAGGAAATACAGAGGCTAGTGGAACTAGGGAACTTAGAACCAGTTTCATGCAGTAAATGGGCAACACCCATAATCCCAGTTCTAAAATCGAATGGAGAAGTTAGAATTTGTGGAAATTTTAAACTTACAGTGAATCCACAATCAATCATAAAGAGACACCCGATTCCATTGAAAGAAAAAATCTTCAACACGTTAAGAATTGGAGATAAATGGTCACAGATTGATTTGACCCATGCTTTCATGCAATTTGAACTAGATGACGAATCTAGAGATGCACTGACTATTATTTCTCACGAAGGTTTACATAGATATACACGGTTAGGTGAAGGTATAGCATCAAATCCAGCAGAAGTTCAAGATATTTTAGAAGATATTTTGAAAGGGATCAAACACACAGAAATTTACATTGACAATATTTATTGTACAGGAGAAAATGATCACGAACACTTTCAAATCCTAATAGAGATTTTTGAACGGTTAGAAAACGCGGGATTACGAGTAAATTTGAAGGAATGTGACTTTTTCAAAAAAGAGATTGAAATATTAGGTTTTGTTATAGACAGAGAAGGTCTTAAACCGAGTAAATCCAAAATCAAGGCGATAAACGAAGCTCCCATTCCAAGAAATACGAAGGAATTAGAGGCTTTTTTAGGACTTGTAAATTTCTATGAGAGATTCTTGATCGATAGAGCAGATCATATCTACCCATTGTACGATCTACTTAAAGATAAAAAATGGTCATGGACACTCAAGTGCCAAAATGCATTTGATTGGGTTAAGAAAGAAATCACATCGGATAAAGTACTAGTCTTATACGATCCGAACGTCAAGCTTGTAATGGCATGCGACGCCAGTGACGTGGGAATATCAGCAGTCTTATCTCATAGATATGATAATGGAACAGAGTGACCTATAGCGTTTGCTTCAAAAATAATTCCTAAAAGCGAGAAACATAGAGCCATAATGGATAAAGAAGCAGGTGCAATTATTTTTGGATTCAAAGAATTTCATCAATACGTGTATGGTAACAACATAATTTTGAGAACAGATAACGAAGCTCTGAAATTTATTTTTGGTAATAAAGATTCCTCGAAAATGCTCAACAGTAGACTACTGAGATGGGCATACTTCCTTTCAGGATACACATATACTATTGAAGTCGTGAAATCAAAATCAAATGGCAATTGTGATGCTTTATCACGTTTACCAATCAGAGATAATACGCCTATTTTTGGAACTGAATTTACAAGTATTAATTATATTCAAGACGGATGCTGTATAGTGGATTTTCAGAAAGTTGTAAAAGCAACTGCAATCGATAAGAGTTTGAAGAAAATTATCTCATACGTACGAAGTACATGGCCAAAAATTGAAACCCTTACACCTTTTGAGAAAAACTTGTTCAGCAAGAGAAATGAATTAGAATTCGAACAAGGATGTCTCTCATGGGGATCAGATTGATTATTCCAGAGACTTTACAGAAAGACATTTTGAGAGAATTACACTCATCACACTTAGGAATAGTCAAAATGAAACAGATAGCTCGTAGCTATTTTTGGTGGCCATATATCGATGATGACATTGAACAGATAGCGAATTCTTGTAAAATTTGTCTAGAATCGCGTCCTGATCCGCGAAAGACAACACTAACACCTTGGCAGTGGCCTAGCCAACCTTGGTCAAGAATTCAAATTGATTTCATGGGTCCATTCCATGCTTGTATGTTTTTAATTGTAATAGGCGCACACTCAAAATGGCCTGAGGTTAATAACATGAAAACAGATAGGACCTCTATCGAACTGATAAAAGTCTTGGATGAAATGTTTTCGAGATACGGGTTACCGCATCATTTAGTAAGCGATAACGGACCACAACTGACGAGTCACGAATTCGAGAAATTTCTGAAACAAGATAGAATCAAGCATACTTTTTCAGCTCCTTATCATCCTGCAACTAATGGTGCAGCTAAGAATTTTGTTAGGACTGTGAAACATGAAGTAGATAAAACGATACGCGACGGTCATTCTTTGGATTTTTCAATGAATAGATTATTGATTGATTATAGAAACTCAGAACATTGTCCAACCAACAGAACACCAGCAAATTTATTCTTCAAACGTAATTAACGAACTCGATTCGACTTACTGAAAACAGATTTTACCAAAAAAGTTGAGCAAAATCAATTTATTCAGAAAATATACAGAAAGGGTAGCAGAAAAGTAGATTTTGTTGAGAATGAGATTGTTCATGTCAATGATTACAGAGTAGGTTCTGAAAATAAGAGTGAAGCAAAGATCATGAAAAAATTGTCTCCAGTCATGTATGAAGTAAAATTTAAGGATGGTATTATCACGAAAAGACATGTGAATCGAATTATAAAAACAGAATTGAATTCAAATTTAAGAGGAGGGGAGATCATATGTAATGATGATCATAAGAAACATCGAGTTGTGATTCCTGAGAATTCATGTAAAGGTACGAATAATCCCTCAAAATCTAAAGGAAGAATGATCAATGCAAACAATCTGAATGCACCAAGACGCTCCGCACGAAAAGCCAAAAAATTCGCAAACCGATCCCAAAATTGAGAAGAGGGGAATTGTAATGTACTGCAAATGTAAAATGCATACTCGACAGATGCTTGAGTGAAATATGATAAAGTGTATGGAAGTTTGCAGAATAGGAAACTGCATTTCCTCTTACGATGATAAAAGATGATCATCGGTCAGCGCTGCTATTCTGTGTGCCTACGCATAGTCATATTAAATAGGACATATGCGATAGTATATAACACATGCTTCCAATGGTGGAACTTAGTGCTTACTGAGCCGCCGCTTGTAACATCATATTGAATAAACTACTTATAGAGAAATATTCACAAGTCTACATACATTACAAGCCCCTCTCTAGACTGGGCGTTTCCGAGACTGACGATTTTTCCCGATGTAGATAAAGCCTCGCTTCGACGCCGCGATTTATATACAAGCTTTGTCTCACTCACGTGTACCGGCTCCGTGGTCTAGTGGATACGGTTCTAGTCTACTGTCTGGCAGGTTCGGGATCGCATCCCGGCATTTCCAATTGTTCTTTTTTCATTCTTCTTCCGATGTTATTTCAACGCGAGAAAACCATCCTTCTCTGATCAGGGAACTCCCTTTTATCTTAGTACCATTCATTCGAGAGCGCATTTAATCTAAGGTTTTAACTGCGAACTCCCACAAAATAGAATGAAATCGAGGTTCCTCGTGATCAGGCTCGAATTCATGAGTGATATTCAGAAATCAAATATTCGTGCTATCAACGAATATTGAACGGATTTTGATTGGAAATTTCGGTAGTTCACCCTTTCACTGATCCATATTACTGTTTCATCTCTGGGCGACATTTGATCCGGAGTATCATTCCGACACCTTCAAGGCGGCCAATGCACATGTCTTGCTGGGGACCAATGGAGACGATCTCGTCGTTCTCAGCGTTGCGACAAAATTCTCATCTACCGTAGGTTTGAGAGATGACCGATCTACGAGATGCAGAGTTGTCCGGGTTCCGCTCTCTCACTAATCGAATATGCTCTTTAACCAATTCCGACCCAGAGAATCATTGAATCTCCAAGTCTAGCCCATGGCATACCTGAATTCAGAAACCATCGATACACTCGACCCTGATCCATCAATCCTGGACTTTGGCCCTAATTAGACCGAAAAGTTCATCCCAAACCTCCGGTTAAGCCGTTGCGCATATCCACTTCAGGACCAATCAAGAGTGTCCTGCAGTTCTCGTCGATGCGATCAAGCATCTCTGTACTACATGGCCAGAGGAGCACTATCCACGAGATATGATTCTTTCCGCTGGCTCGCCCTTTTAATGTTCCATCTTGCTCTCTGGGTGGAATTCGATCCGGTGAATCATTCCGAGTCCTCGAAAAAAGCCAATGCACATGTTCACTTCGGGACCAATCAAGACAATCCCGTCGTTCTCAGGCTTGCGACCAAATTCTCCGCTACCGTGAAATTGAGAGATGACAAACCATTGAGATGCAAGGTTTTACCGCGATTCGCCCTCTTACTGGTCAATTTTGCCCTTTGACCAATTCTAACCTAGAGAATCATTTGAATTCCCGGCCTAGCCGATGAGAGACCCGAATTCCGAAACCATCGATACACTCTCATGAATCTCACATGTACCGGTGTTGGCGATAGCGAGATCCAACAGTAGCAAGCTCGACTACTTCCCGTCCACAAATCGAATGTCCTCTCCTCTCTACTATCATAGAGCCGATGATAGCATGGGATTCACTGGGGTAGGAAGACGAGTCACGATCGCCTCATACATGACGCGGGCGTGCATCGACCCGAAATCTCATATTCAGCGACCGGAAATCTCCTTCCAAATCTTTCTCAAGCTCTGTGAGTTAGCATTCTTATAGAGATCTTGAGTAGAGTCTAACGTTCGCGATCGATATCTTCGATCTAGCATTTGAGCAAATATTGCCCAATCAACTGTGGTCGAAAATGCTCCGGTAATGGCAGTCGCGAGATCCAACGTTGGCAAGCTCGACTACTCCCCGTCGATAAATCGACTCGTTTTCTCCTCTCAAGTATCATCGAGCCATTGGTAGAGTGCGATTGACTGAGTGGGAAAAGCGAGTCACAATCACCTCATGCATGATCAGGTAATGCATCGGCCAAATTTTCGTCACCAGTGACCGGAGATCTTTCCGCAAATTTTCCGTATGCCTTGAGAGGGGACGATTCACTTATCCGGACTCCTGCTAAGGCTATATTCAGACTTGGAAATCACTTACATCATTCATTTCATCCGGGGGAAATGCCCACTTGCGAAGGAACCCGGACAAGCCAGATATTACCGGGATGCACTAGTCGATCTTTCAATACTGTCCTCGAATCGGAGGAAAATCCTGCAACGTGGCTCGTTGCAGCACACATATTCATCTTCAAATCGGGCCGGGTGGTCCCGCCATCCGGAGATGGCAGCACCTCCCGGTCCTACTTACCGGCCGGCGTGGCGCGCCCGTCGCGGGCGGAGGTCAAGCCCGCGCGACGCCGGCCGGCACTTCTGGGATGGCCGCCGCCTCTGCAACACGTCCCTGCGCGAGTTCCCATAAAACCGCGACCTCGTGCCCCGAATTTTCGTCGCCGAGAGTAGCAGAGTAGCAGCAGTAGCAGCAGCCGCAGAGACTAGTTTTTCGGAACCCGCGTGTGTTTGGAAAAACAGTGTCCGCGCCGCGGGTGACCCGGGGTTTGTCCCCGTAGTGTAGTTGCCAGTGAATGCTATTTTCGCTCGCCAGGTCACTCACCATACTTCTCGCCCGGCGCGGCCCAGCGGGCCGGACACGGTGACCTGGCTCGAGCTCGGCGCACCAGTTGGTGCCACCCTCGGCGCCGCCGCAGCAGCGTCACACCGCAGTTCCCCAGGCGACGCAGCGTCAGCGGTGAGTGATCCAGTTTCGCACGTCCGCCCCCGCGTGCTCGTTGACGACGCGACCTGGCCCGTGTCGCGAGAGATTTTACGCCCGATTCTGTCCGCGTGTGTGCGTCGCCCCTTGTGTCTCGCGCGTCCCTCGTGTCGTACCTAGGGCACAGTCATGCCCCGTGAGCTTGTCACGCGTGACTCCCTGGGGGAGACCTTTCGAACGCCCTAGGGCAACGCCAGTTTCTGCGGTCCTCCTCGGGGTTCATGCAACAAGTTGCGAGGGCATGGCAACCCGGCCCGCGTGCGTGGTGATTGACGCCATTTTGTGAACGCCGTAGCTACGTCCGGTGAAGAAAGAAGTGACTCCCCGCGCGCAGCAGTTTAGCGTCGAATCAGTGAAGCCCCGCCCATCGCTATATGGGCGTTTTCGATGCAAGTGAGTGTTCCCGTGCAACGCGATATATGGGCACATTTTCGCCGAAACCGATTTTGAGAACTTAGTGATTTTTCATCGAAATGGACAATTTGAGAGACACTTTCGCCGCGTGCGGCTCTTGTACGTAGTTTTATCGGCCTGCGCGCCGTTACATGAGATTCCTAATAGTAATAAACGCCTCGTTTCTATTTTTATAAATCGTGAGTGAATCTTTTCCTGTGTCCGCAGACAACCGTTTATTTTCAGGTACGCTCCCTCATCCTCCCCCAACCGACCCGCCCTTCGTGGCGCGGGGGACCTGGCCCAGCCCCGATCCGGCCCCAAATAAATTAGGTAACCCGGGTGGGTTCAGACTTTTTAGGTGACCCATACCGCCCCGTTTACATGGCGATCCTGCCAGGATCTCGGTCAACGCCTGTTAGCGACCTGCGAGTATCTGCGGACACAGCGCGCGCGCGGATAATCAGCGATGCGATATCACGCGGAATTATAGCGAACGTCGGGCCCTCGGTATACGCCGATGATATTATTTCCATTGCGTACGATCCCGTGCGCTTACTCCCGAATGCGCTTTGTCAAAAAATGACAAATCCACCCGCTTAAGTGATACCGCGTCCCACCCCCCGCGTGCGCTCTGTGACTCGTTTTACCCCAGACTAGTCGTGTGGGTACTCGTTCGAAGCGTCTCGACGAGTACTATTCGAAACGCCACCGCGCGCTCTGCCGCCCCCACGCGTCTCGGACCCACCGCGCGACTTTGGTTCTGAACGACGCGGAACCCGTCGTGTGGGTACTCGTTTGAAACCTCTCAGCGAGTACTGTTCGGAACGCCGCCGTGCGCCCTGCCGCCCCCGCGCGTCTCGGACCCACCACGCGACTTTGGTTCCGAACGACGTGGAACCCGTTGTGTGGGTACTCGTTCGAAGCGTCTCAACGAGTACTATTCGAAACGCCACCGCGCGCTCTGCCGCCCCCACGCGTCTCGGACCCACCGCGCGACTTTGATTCTGAACGACGCGGAACCCGTCGTGTGGGTACTCGTTTGAAACCTCTCAGCGAGTACTGTTCGGAACGCCGCCGTGCGCTCTGCCGCCCCCACGCGTCTCGGACCCACCGCGCGACGTTGGTTCTGAACGACGTGGAACCCGTCGTGTGGGTACTCGTTCGAAGCGTCTCAACGAGTACTATTCGAAACGCCACCGCGCGCTCTGCCGCCCCCACGCGTCTCGGACCCACCGCGCGACTTTGGTTCTGAACGACGCGGAACCCGTCGTGTGGGTACTCGTTTGAAACCTCTCAGCGAGTACTGTTCGGAACGCCGCCGTGCGCCCTGCCGCCCCCGCGCGTCTCGGACCCACCACGCGACTTTGGTTCCGAACGACGTGGAACCCGTTGTGTGGGTACTCGTTCGAACCGTCTCGACGAGTACTATTCGAAACGCCACCGCGCGCTTTGCCGCCCCCACGCGTCTCGGACCCACCGCGCGACTTTGGTTCTGAACGACGTGGAACCCGTCGTGTGGGTACTCGGTCGAACCGTCTCGACGAGTACTATTCGGAACGCCACCGCGCGCTCTGCCGCCCCCACGCGTCTCGGACCCACCGCGCGACGTTGGTTCTGAACGACGTGGAACCCGTCGTGTGGGTACTCGTTCGAAGCGTCTCAACGAGTACTATTCGAAACGCCACCGCGCGCTCTGCCGCCCCCACGCGTCTCGGACCCACCGCGCGACTTTGATTCTGAACGACGCGGAACCCGTCGTGTGGGTACTCGTTTGAAACCTCTCAGCGAGTACTGTTCGGAACGCCGCCGTGCGCCCTGCCGCCCCCGCGCGTATCGGACCCACCACGCGATTGAGCTTCCAAGCGACGCGGACCCCACCGAGTGGGTATTCGTTGGAAAGCTCGCAGCGAATGTTGCTTGAAACGCCGTAGTACGCCCTGGAGTAGTCACGCCAGTTAGAGTTGAACCTTGAATCGGCAAGATGGGCCGCAGCAAGAAACGGACGGATGGTCCCCCGGATTTGGATAGCCTTAATCTGGGTAAACCGATGGATGAATTGATCTCTCGAGATCCGCGCTACTTAGCGATAGCGAAATTGGTACGACGCCTGAGTTTCGCGGATTTGATTAAACGATTGAATGATGAAGGCCTTAGTGACCGCGGAACGCGATTGACCCTGCACAAGAGGTTAATTTGCTACGATATTCAGACCGTGAATCCGGAAGAGAAAATTCCGTGGGACCCGCTAGCAGACGAACGAGCCTCGGATCAACCACCCATAACGCCAGAAGCGCTGAGATTGCTCCAGGAATGGGGAGAAGACGACGAAGAGGAAGAAGATGATTGCAGCGACGGGGGTGAGTCTGACGCCGTGCGACTATCAGTGGCCGCTTCAACCACTGTAGTCACCCAGTCGTCTACGACGACCACCACCGCCAGTACGCAGAGTACAACAACGACGATGACCAGCGGGTGTTGTGGTCCAATCGCGTCACCGGGGCCAACGCCACACGTGCCTCACGCTGGAGTGATGGCAGCGGCGGAGGCATTCCGCCAGATGTGTCAAGGGACATCGTACGCCCCTTGGCGAACGCGATGGTACCTCCCCCTTCGATGGAAGGATGGACCTTCCCACTCATCTGGCCTCCGGCGATGCTTTCTCCGACCCACCAATCAGCCCAGATCCACGAAATCCGAGACTCAGGCACTGACACGGAGGGTCGAGCGAGGGCGAGTCAGTCTGAAGATGAAACGAGGGCCCACGAAGCCTATCTAAATACGCAACGGGATCGGTTGAACGCGTTTCGATACCCACCGCAGTCAGTTCCAGGAACCACTGCCCCTGGGTATCCAAATGCCCACGTCATCCAGCCTCAACAATACGCGGGTGAGACGCATCATGGACGCCCACGTGATGAGCGCCGAGAGCAAGTGCGCACAACGCTGCCAATGGGAGGTGAGACGCCGACGGGGTGTCGCTCAGAGCAACCCACACCTCACGCCACTGGCAACGCCACCACCCAAGCTCGACCGTCTCGGAGCCCTCGCCATGAGTGGTATTCGGGATCGTCGAGCAGCGATGAATGGACGCCGCACACGCCAACGCCTCAACAACAGCGCTCCAAAAGTAGATCGTCACGCTCCCGTAAACAAGAAAAGGAGTCGAGCAGAACGCTCCAAGTTATGAAGACACTGACGAGTTGGAAAATCTCGTTTGATGGGGACCCCAAAGCGAGTCGAGAAAAGGCTGAGGAATTGCTAGCCTCCATCAAGGAATGTATGGAAGCTCTAGAACTCTCCGACGCAGAAGTTCTGACGGCGATGCCAAGTGTTTTGACAGACCGCGCTCGAGCGTGGTATCGCACACATCGGCGGAGCATGACATGCTGGCGCGATTTCAAACAGCTGTTCCGAGATCAATACGTGGGACACCTAGACTACCAAGATCTCATGGATGAGCTCTATCGCCGCACGCAAGGAAAAAATGAGGAGATTGCTCCTTACCTAACATGCATACGCCAGATTGTTTCGCACTTCAAGCACCCGCCGTCGGAGCAACAGGTCTTTGGGATAGTTATCCGGAACTTGAGGCCCGATTTACGCCGATACTTGGACACGCGGGAGGTCAAGACTCTCGTAGATATCCAATATTGGGGAAAGAAATTCGAGAAACAGGAGGAGTGGGACGCGCGGTACAGTGCCCCACCTCCGAAGGAAAAATCCAGGATCCCGGGCGCGGCTTATCAGGGGACCGGACGACCAACGCCAGCTAAGAAACTAGCCTCCACGGAGCTAGATGATCTCGCGGGTAACGTCGCCGGACTTGAAATAAAAGGCAACGCCAAGGAACCCGGAACCAAACCGACAGAGTCGGCAGCTGGAGCGCCAGCACCGACACCGGCCTCAGAGGCCCAGAAAGGCAAGGGCAGAGGGCGGCGGGGAGGTAAAAAGAATGCAACCGAAGCATCGCAGAGTGGATCAGCTGAGGCGGCTGCAGTAGCAACTAACACGCCAAAACCAGCTAGCACCGCTGCTCCCAAGCCTCCCACGCCCGCACCTCCCACGCCCACGCCGAGTATGGCACCATGGGGTTTCCCCTGGGCGTTCCCACCCTACCCTTATTGGCAGATGCCGGGGATGCCAGGAACACCTGGAGCACCGCGCAATCGCAGACCAGCTGATGCGGAGAGCAACGCCAAGCGCCAGGAGCAACTAACCCGAGGGGCGTGTTTCAATTGCAATGAAACAGGCCATCTATCGAGGGATTGTCCTACGCGCCAATGTTACTCATGTCACGCCGTTAGCCATGCAGCTCACGAGTGCCCAAGTCGTAACGAAAAATGCCAAGGCTGTGGCAAGGCGGGAGTATCAGTGAAAACATGCCCTGATTGCAAGTGGGCTTTGAAATACTCGGGAAACGGGCCAGCAGGGGCGCAGGGGACGACGTCACCTGCTCCCCAGGGACCAAAATAAAGAGAGAAAGCGAGAAAACGCTAGAGATGCCAGGCTCGACCTTCCTATCGGCCGAATGGGAGGTCGGCAGCGAGACTGGTCATTTGACGCCGTCGCGACTGGTAGCTAGTACCTGGATGAGTAGTGAAGATGAAGAAGAAACGCCAGACCAATACGTCGAGGAAAAACCAGCTGTGAGATCCGTGGGATCCGAGCCGACGAATTCTTCACTATTAGGTTGGCAAGAGATTGAGATGACCCCAGCGATGGGGGCTATCCGCAAACGCCAGTTGACAACAAGCAGCAACGACGCCACGATTCTGGTGAGGGAGAGCAACGGAGCTGATCAAGGGCAAAGTGGGATTGATCACCCCACCGACGCCGCGGAAATTAACCCAAACTCACCTTGCCACGAAGAGGCGGCCATCGCTGATGCACCAAGCTTAGAGAAGCATCGAACGGGGGACGCCCCACACGAAGCCATCAGAGCGAAAGTGGAACTTTGGAGTCAAGAGGAAATCGCGGATGGACCCACCGCCCAAGCAGCACCCCGCAATTTTATCGAGGTCATTTTGGGTGGTAAATCGTTTATGGCGTTGTATGACCCGGGCGCTCAGGTGTCCTTTGTTGGACCCAAGATCGCCAAGTTCTACGAGAAACGCCTGTTCCATAAGAAGAGTGTGTTGAGGGGAGCTGTGGGAAAAGGTGTTACCCAAGCTCTAGGACTTCTGAAGATGAACATGGAAATCGACGGCCATTCCCGTACCATTGTCATGGAAGCGGTACATGATACGTCTTACGACATAGTACTGGGGATGGATTTTATGAACGCCTGGAAATCTGACTCCCGGAACGCCGAAGGGCAATGGAGGGTTCTCCAAGGAGAGTTTCGTGATTTTGCGGGTAGAAGAAGAGAAGAACCAGAGAACCGCATCTACGCCGAGTGCGCTGGCCTCGTCGTGGTAGAGGATGATGGCAAAGCACATCTCGAGGAAGTAATTCGAGAGACGACTGCCCAAGCGGCGGACAAGGTCGAACGGACCAATCTCCGCGAGCATAAAATTGAATTGCTGGACGATACGCCTATACGCCATCAACCGCGACGCCTTTCTCCAAAAATGCTGGAAATCGCCAGAGAAGAGGTAAAAGCCCTGTACAGTTTGAAGCGTATCAGGCCGTGTCAAAGCGCTTGGAGCAGTGCTCCAGTATTGATCAGGAAGTCAGATGGAACGTACCGTTTCTGTATTGACTATCGAGACCTGAATAAGAAGACGAAAAAAGACACGTACCCCCTCCCCAATATGGACTCCATCCTGGACAAGCTGAGGAAGGCGAAATACCTGTCTAAGATAGACTTGAAAAGCGCCTACCATCATGTCCCGGTGGAGGGGGGGAGCCAGGAGTACACCTGCTTCAGCCTTCCAGGCGTTGGATCCTGGTGCTGGACCGTAATGCCTTTCGGTCTCTGTAACGCACCTGCGACCTGGATGCGGCTAATTGACGAGATCCTGGGCCCAGAATTGGAACCATATGTTTTTGTGTATCTTGACGACATCATTATCGCGACAGATACGTACGAATCACACGAAAAATACCTGAAGATAGTGCTGAAACGCCTGATTGACGCCGGACTCCAAATAAACCCGGAGAAATGCCAAATCTGCTGTAAAGAGGTAAATTATCTCGGATTTATTTTGGACTCCGAAGGTCTCCGTCCGGATCCAGAGAAAGTAACGCCAGTACGTGAGTTTCCACCGCCCAAAAACATACGCCAGCTCCGCTCGTTTCTAGGAATGGTAACTTGGTATTCACGGTTTATTGACCACGATGCCGAGATCAAAGTACCACTGTTGAGGCTGCTGCGTAAAGACACGCCGTGGGTATGGAAGGAGGAGCATCAGGAAGCCTTTGACAGGCTTAAACAGGCCCTAACCAGCGCTCCGGTGTTAGCTAGGCCAGATTTTTCAAAAATCTTCGCGATACAGACCGATGCTTCAGCCTTTAGCCTGGGCGCCGTGCTGACCCAAGAGGGGGAAGACGGTGAACACCCAATTGTTTACCTCAGCCGCAGTCTGACGCCAGCTGAACGAAATTACTCCGTCAGCGAGAGGGAGCTGTTGGCGGTTTTGTGGGCTATCAAGAAGCTACGCCCTTATATTGAGGGGTACAAGTTTCAAGTGATCACTGACCACAGTGCACTGAAATGGCTACGAAATCTGAAGGACCCGACGGGACGCCTGGCACGCTGGGCCCTCGAGCTCCAAGAATGGGACTTCGAGGTCATCCACCGCAGTGGCAGGCTCCATAAAGTACCCGATTGTTTGTCACGGATGTATGAACCCGAAGAAACCGCGATAGGAGCGGTAGAGAGAACGACAGAAACGCCAGTTCTCGAAGATTCTTGCGCAGACGAGATCGGATGTTCCGCAGCAGACGCCTCAAAAGATTCCGAATACTTGAAGCTGGCCGGAAAAATTCGCGAAAATCCGGACCAGTTCAAGGATTGGAGGGAGGTGGATGGCTTGTTGTATCACTACCGTGCCAACTCGCTCATCGACCCGATAACGTTCCCTGGAGAGAAGTGGAGACTAGTCGTTCCTGTGAGTAGAAGACAAGACGCCCTTGAACGCGCCCATTGTCTTGCCTCCGCAGGTCACATGGGAATTGAGAAGACTTACGACAGGTTGGCCCGTGACTACCATTGGGACGGAATGTACCGTGACGCCTCGACCTTTGTACGCCAGTGCCAGTTGTGCCCACAGTACAAATCATCACAGGCTGGTCCACTAGGACTGATGGGAAAACGAAGGGTCGACCGCCCATGGGCGGTAGTAGCAGGTGACCTCATGGAATTTCCACGCAGCAAACGAGGATTCAAATACTTGTTAGTCTTCTGACTCCCTGGGGGAGACCTTTCGAACGCCCTAGGGCAACGCCAGTTTCTGCGGTCCTCCTCGAGGTTCATGCAACAAGTTGCGAGGGCATGGCAACCCGGCCCGCGTGCGTGGTGATTGACGCCATTTTGTGAACGCCGTAGCTACGTCCGGTGAAGAGGGAAGTGACTCCCCGCGCGCAGCAGTTTAGCGTCGAATCAGTGAAGTCCCGCCCATCGCTATATGGGCGTTTTCGATGCAAGTGAGTGTTCCCGTGCAACGCGATATATGGGCACATATTCGCCGAAACCGATTTTGAGAACTTAGTGATTTTTCATCGAAATGGACAATTTGAGAGACACTTTCGCCGCGTGCGGCTCTTGTACGTAGTTTTATCGGCCTGCGCGCCGTTACATGAGATTCCTAATAGTAATAAACGCCTCGTTTCTATTTTTATAAATCGTGAGTGAATCTTTTCCTGTGTCCGCAGACAACCGTTTATTTTCAGGTACGCTCCCTCATCCTCCCCCAACCGACCCGCCCTTCGTGGCGCGGGGGACCTGGCCCAGCCCCGATCCGGCCCCAAATAAATTAGGTAACCCGGGTGGGTTCAGACTTTTTAGGTGACCCATACCGTCCCGTTTACAATCCTCACTACTCGATTACGCTCGGCATTCCATGCTTCTATTGTTCTATTCCGCTCGTCAGGCAATAATCAAGCTAGAAATTCGCATGCATTGGTCGGAGCTCTCGAGACAGATATCAATTCGAGGGAGACTCAGGATATGCTTACTACCCGGTTGGGATCGTCAACTGTTCCATACTGTCCCTCTATGAGAGGAAAATTCCAAAGAGTCGATCTTCTTGGCAAACCGCTCTTCTAGTATTCTATTTTGCTCTACGGTCCATACTGATTATGAAAAATCACATACAGTGTTCGGATCTTGTGAGGAAGGAGTTGAGTCAAAGGTGAGTCAAGACGAGATTACAGTTCCCTGTCGGAATCGTCGATTTACCAATACTGGCTCTCCATGGGGAAAACTCCACTGTTCGATTTCTTTGGGAATGCACTCTTTTACTCTTCTATCCTGCTCCTCAGTCTATGCTGAGCCGGGAAAATTCTATTCATCAATGAGATTCTCCAAAGGAGCTGTCCACATGAGGAAGAGTTGTGAGACGAGCTTATAGTGCCTGAGTCGGTCGGAAACGTCTCTCCGAGGGAGATATTTACAAATCGAACTTCTTCGGCGAACCGTTCTCATACTGTTCCTTTCTCCTGCTTGGTCCATGTTCAACTTCGAAAATCACTTGCCTCGTTCATTCTATCCGGGAGAAATATCACGAGAAGGGATCGGGACGATGAGATGATGACTGGGTTGCTCCTTCCAATTTCGCCATAATGTCATTGCATGGGAGAAAAATTCTTACTACTCGATTAGATTCGGCATTCCGCTCTTTCACTGTTCCAATTTGCTCATCAAGGCATGCTGAACCTGAAAAATCTCAAACATCAATCGGTTACTCCAAAAAAGATGTCCTTTTTGGCTTTAGGAAAAATTGAGACGAGGTTATAGTGCCTGAGTTCCACTCGTCTGTTGCTCAGGAATTTCTTTCCAAGGGAAATTTATATCACTCTATTTTCTTCGCCAATCCTCTCTTCGTGCCCGGACCTTCTGCTTAGGCCATGTTCAACCCTCGAAATCACTCGCATCTTCCATCTCACTCGGGACGGATATCCACTTAAGAGGGATTCAGGACGATTGGGTGATGACCGGGTTGCACTTGTCGAATCCGCAATACTGTATTCCCATAGATGGGAAAGCTTCTACTACTCGATGCGGCTCGGCATTCCGCTCTTTTACTCTTCCATTCTGCCTCTCAGGCCACGTACAACGTAGAAATTTACATGCATTGTTCGGGTTCTCCGAGTGAACTGTACACTCGAGGATCATTGAGGACGAGCTTTTCAGGCTTTGGTTGAACTCGTCAATTACTGAATGATGTCTCAGCGAGGAAAATTCTTCCTCCTGGTTTTCTCCGGGAATCCACTCTCGCACTTCCCCGTTCTCCTACTAAGGGTATATTTGAACTTGAAAATCACTTGTTTCATTCATTCCATCCGGGGGAAAAGTCCTCTCATTGAGGAGCCCGGGCATGGCAATGATTGCTAGGTCGTACTTGTCGATCTTTTAAATTTGTCTTTGATCAAGGAGAATCTCCACCACTCAATTACATTGGGCATTCCGCACTTCTATTGTTCCATTCTGATTGTCAGGCGATGCTCAAACTAGAAATCCTCATGCATTGGTCGGATTTTTCGACCGGATGATGACTGGGCTGCTTATTTCGATTTTGCAATAGAGTCTATACATGGGAGAGAAATTCTCACTACTCGATTAGGCTTAGCATCCTGCCCTTTCACTGTTCCATCTTGCTCGTCAGGCTATGCTGAACCTGGAAAGCTTCGTACATCGTCCGTATACTCCGAGGAAGATATCCACTGTAGGTGGGATCGGGACCAGCTGAATGCGCCTGGATTCCACTCGTCTATTGCTCAACAACATCACTCCGGGGAAAATCTGTATTACTCTTCTTTCTTCGCCAGTCGTTTCTTCCCATCCCACTCTTTAGCTGAGGCCATGTTCATCCTCGTGAATTACTTCAATTTTTCATCCCATCCGGCAAGGATGTCCAATCAAGCTGGAATCGGGATGAAGGGATTATTACCAGATTGCGCTTGTTGATTTATCAATACTGTCTTCGCATCTGAGGAGAACCCCCACTACTTGCTCTTGCTCGGCATTCCACTCTCTTACTGTTCTATTCTGCTCGTCAGGCTATGCTTGTTCTAGGAATCCACATGCAGTTATCCAATCCCCCGAAATGATGTCCATTCAAGGGAGAATCCGGTCGAGCTAGCTCTCGATCTCGTTAGGAATCGTGGGGTGCTCAATACTGTCTCTCTACGGGGAAAAGTTCTTCTCGACTTGATTGACTCGGGAACCCGCTCTTTCACTGTTCCATCCTGTTAAAGAGTCCATGCTGAACCTGAGATATCACTTACATCGTTCGGTTATCCAGGCGAGTCGACCACTTGAGAAAAATCCGAACATACTTATAAGGTCCGGGATGCATTCGTCCGCTGCTGTTCAGAAATGCTGCTCTAAGAAAATCTCTCACTCCTCGATTCTCCTCGGCAGTCCACTCTCTCATTGAACCGGTCTCCTGCTAAATCGATGTTAAAACTTGAAAATCACATGCATCATTCATTCCATCCGGTGGAAATGTCCACTCGTGATGGAAGCTGGACAGCCCAAATATTACCGGGATGCACTAGTCGAACTTCAAATACTATCTTCGAATCGGAGGGAAATTCCCACTACTCGATTGTGCTCGGCATCCACGCTCCTATTATCCCATTCCGCTCGTCAGGCGATGACAAGGTAGAAATCTTTATGCATTGGTCGGATTTTTCGAGCGGATGATGACCGGGCTTCCCATCTCGATTCCGCAATAGACTCTTTACATGGGAGAGGAATCCTCAATACTCGATTAGGCTCAGCATTCTGCTCTTTTACTGTTCCATTCTGCTCATCAAGCCATGCTGAGCCTGAAAGATTTCGTACATTGTACGTATTCTCCGAGTGAGATGTCTGCTATAGTCAGCTATCCACACTTCAAGTCGGCCTTTCATTTCTCGCCAGGCATCCTTCCTCGCTGGCCCTGAGGAACGGAGTCGGACTCTTGACCGAACAGTCATGAGTACTATCTACCTCCGTGACTGGATTTTTCGATCAATCCAATTTTTTATCCGCATTAGTAATTTCCAGTAGAGTAACGTCATGACCCGCATCGAAAAACTTGTCACGAATGTTCCATTTCATGATATATGAATCACAAAAAACGTGACATCATGTTTTCTTGTCATGTACACTCGGCGGACATTATATTTGCCCAAATCTGAAAAAGCTTTCTTGTCCCTGAGCTACTATTTGGGATCATGACATGGGCTTTTGATTCTGATGGATTGAGTATACAATTGCGATCTTCTAGACAGCACGAACAGCCTGATTTGGATTAAAACAGCAGGGTAGGGATGAAAAGCTTTTCCAGATTCGGGCAGATACAATGTCCGTCGAGTGTACATGACAAGATTATTTTCAATAGGGATAGGATGATCTTCGACTGAAGGCTTCGATTCTGATTGCGATTCGGTGGAATCGATGAATCTCCGAATCGAAGCCCACCAAGAGTGATGGTCTGAGCTCAAAATCGAAGTCCGATAAGCTCGATTGACAAATAACCACATCGAAACTTTATTACGCGATTCTGCAGATTTTTGTTCCTTGTTATTTAGCGATTTCCATCCAATTATGAGTCACCTTCGCTGCAGCTCAAAATGAGAGTTGCCAGGCATGCTAATTTATTTGTTGAGGATGAAACTCGAGATCAATGTCACATGAAATGATGAGTAAAATGACTCCCGGTGTCTTTCGAAATGTCATCCGGAGCTCAAGAAAAATATGAGAAATCTCGCTCTAACCGAAGAGAAAACTTGATTGCCTCAAGCCCACCAGATTGACAGAAAGATCATAAAATGCAAGGATGGCGGCAAGTTTTCAGAACTGGAAATAATAAATCACATTACATCTCTAAATAACTGGTACATGAATCGCAATCAAATTCAAAATCCTCAGTCAAGGATTATACTATGTGATGTTATGATTGCCGCGACGTGTTCATAATAAAGCAGATAAATTTTTCGCGCGCGCAATCGAGCTCCGTTTTCATCCGAGTGAAATGAGACACAACATCGAATTGATCAGCCTGAATTGGCGTCCCAACAATTTCTCAAACGACCCTGGTCGTAGTTAAGTTCGCTTTAAAGTGACTGTGTCTTGATTGGTTACTGTTGAATGATGAAGATGAGACCAGATGCAAGTGCCGATGACACGGGTAACAGGGACACGTTGGGACCTGTGTAGAAGGTGAATGAGAAAACTTTTGGGATAATCCTGGGAGACTTTTGCTCACTGGGTTGCATTTTCTCACATCGTTGGCGTCGCCATGATGAAGGTTCAACCGAATTTGCAGCTTGAAGGCTGGCTTGACTTTGCGCCCATACTTACTGATCTCCCATCTTGTTGGATCGCGTATAATCATTCGGCTATAGCTTTTCGTGCACTCGCAAGTCGACAATTGCGTAGTCATGGGCACTCTAATCTGGACCAACTTTTGATAGTTCGAGTAAGCAACTCGAGGGACTTGAATTGCGAGACACTCTGGAATATTAGACTTTAGTATTATATAAATGCCTCTTTCTCACGTAAACGATGAGGTAAAAGTGGGAAAATTCGTCGGATCCTCAGACTTCCTTCCACGTGACCGTTGAAGGAATGATCGAATAGCGTCATGGACTGATAGGTGAGCAGAAACTCGTAGAAATCGTTCCGAAGCCGCAAAATTCGAGATATTCATCATTCATCAATTTAGAGCTGTTGGTCCTCTAAATTTCTCTTGAGACCTCCATTCTGCCAAATTTGAGAGATGGTCAGATTGAATTGGTTATCAGCCAGAAACTCAAGCTAACGACTGTTAATCAATTCAGGAAGGCTCAGCGCAAATTTTTATAAATTCCATCAATTCATTCCCCCATAAGGTTCCAGTATGAATATCCATGGAAACGAATCCTCGCTGAAAAAGCAAGGCTCTTTCTCTTGCCATTATAGCGGGGGTAATGTTGCTACTAAGGCAACGGGACTTTGCCAATTTGCAATTGAAGCCAACGTGCGTTGCTGCGGCAGTGACGTCCTTTGCTTCGATAGTAGGGTCCGTTGCTTCGGCAGTAAGAATGCATTGTGACCATAGCCACACTCCTTGTCGTGCAAAAATCACAAAAGTGACTTTGATTGTCTAGCAAGGACTTTCTTTCTGGTATAAGGTCAGTTTTGAATAGGCAGTTGTAGCACCCACCCCGCATCTTATGCCTCTTGCATTAATACTCGCCTGGAAAAGCTATGAGAACCTTTAAATTTTTTGGTTCATTGCATTCGTCCGATTAGATACATACGAAACACGACTCATTTGTATTCGGATACAATTTATATAACTTCTAGAAAATTTTCTAAGAAGCGCAGAGATCACAATCCCGCTCTGAGATGAGAACGCCACCAGCCGGATTCATATCGCCAGAATTTTGCACACTTGGAATCTGAAGGAATTTACTTCTTTTATGCAACTTATCGCTTTTTTCCATTATAAGAAGTATACACTACCGATCAAAAGTTTGAGATCACTCGATAAACAATTTTTTTACCTTCTCAGCTCGATACCTCGAAGCTAGTTTGTCAGAATGGACTTTGAGATAGCTCAGTTTGCAGCTCTTCTTACGCACTTTTGAATGTGTTGATGCACTTCTCGCTCTATCTCTGCAGCTTTGAGCCGAGCCAGCCAGGAAAAGCCACTTTTTTCACGATTCCACGTAAATTTTTGATCCCCTGTATATTCCACGGAAATCCATCGATCGAAATGAAAGTCATAGCATCTTGAAATCGTGAGGAAATTCCCTTTTCCTAGCTGATACGGTTCAAAGTTGCAGGGATGAAGCAAGAAGTGTATTAACTTATTTGAAAGTGCATGAAAAGAGCTTTGAAATGAGTTAAGTAAAAGTCCATTCCGAGCGACTAGTTCCGAGGTACCGAGCTGAGCAGGTTAAGAAATTATGTATATTGGTATATTGTGAGTGCTCTCAAACTTTTGACCGGTAGTGTATTTTCACATTTTGAGATGATACAGGTCACACCTTGTCGATCTGTAGCCATAAGACGGAGCTAAGCCTTGAGAATGGAAGATCCAACAAACTAACCTGTAAGTGAAATTCTATATCAATTACATGAGTGTACTTGGTCCGAGTTATTACATGTCATAGTGCCACAGCTCCTCTCAAGAGGCACGGGAAACTTGGCTGAGATGGTTATTGATGAACAGAATGAGGCGAAGAGGTGAGAGAAAATAGTTCCCCGTTACCGATGACAATCTTGTGAACTAGATCATCTCAGAATGTGGAGAAATACTTCTTGTATTGGATGAAGATTGATTTGTTTCGAAAAAAGAGCCGATCTTTTTCGAACTAGGTGTACCCGGTATGTAGCATCTAACCCAATCGCAGATTGTGAAAGCTGCGATATTTTCGAAAATTCTCGCTGCAACCGTCTGGGAGATCGAATCTCACATTTAGCATTGAGAATTTATTTCAAAATCTACCCTTCGCATTCTGGGACTTTTTCCAAATGTTATCTTAAATTCTGGGACGTCCCAGAAAATGAGAACGAAGGAGGGAAAAAGTCCCAGAAATTGTGTGAATCTCTGAAGTCATCATTGGAAATTTATTCAATAATCTTCTATTTTGTGGGACGTGTTTTCCAACATCTTTTCAAATTCTCGGACGTCCCAGAAAATATGAAGAAATGAGTGAAATGTCCCAGAAAAGTTCGTCAATATTGGCCATCCTATCAGTGAAACTTTTTCATTTTCTGGGACTTTCCTCAGACGTTGTTTTTCAAATTTTGGGACTTTCGAAAAATATTTTTGAGTCCCAGAATTGGATGAAATATGAATAATACGTCTCAGAATATGGAGTTACATCGTCAATATATCGCGTCCCAGAATCTGGCGCTAAAGATATATATTAGGGTGGTCCTTATTTCCCAAGTTTCACAGATCCTTTCTCCCCCCCCCCCTCTGGATACCTTCTTTGAGCCGAAAAAACGTGGGGAACATTTTCCCCGAGCCCCTAGAGAGTGATTTAATAGTGCCTCAAAGAGCATCTTGCTTTGAAACTCAAGTAAAAAATAACGCTTTTTGTGATTTTTCTGTCCCTATGTTCGAGCTCTTGAAACTTAGTGTTTCTTCGCGGAAGTAAAAGTGGGGATACATGTTCCCGCGTAAAATTTGATGCTGAATCGAATTTCATCGTGACATTTGAACTAGGATGCCACCCAATACTCGTAAATTGAGTTTTCCGACGCGGAAAACATTTTTAGCGCGACTTTTCCATCTCATTCGAGTGTCTCAGGCGTCACTTACTCCCTCAAGATTAATCTAAACCACCTATTTTCATGTAAAAAAAGACGCTGAATTGGAATCCATCGTTATTTCCTAGGTATAATGTCGCTCAAAGTGAGGAAAATGCGTTTTTCCACCGAGAAAGCACCTTAAGCGAGTCTTTCACGCCCGAATCGAGTGTCTCAGGCGTCACTCACTCTCTCGAGATCAATACGAACGACCTAATTTCATGTAAAAAAACACGCTGAATTAGAATTCATCCTTATTTCCGGGGTATAATGTCGCCTAATGTGAGAAAAATGCGTTTTTCCACCGAGAAAGTACCTCAAGCGAGTCTTCCACGCCCGGATCGAGTGTCTCAGGCGTCACTCACTCTCTCGGGATCAATACAAACGACCTAATTTCATGTAAAAAACACGCTGAATTGGAATCCATCTCCAATTACCAGGTATAATGTCGCCTAACGTGAGAAAAATGTGTTTTTCCAGCAAGGAAGCACCCTAAGCTCATCTTTTACGCGGGAATCGAGTGTCTCAGGCGTCACTTACTCCCTCAAGATTAATCTAAACCACCTATTTTCATGTAAAAAAAGACGCTAAATTGGAATCCATCGTTATTTCCTAGGTATAATGTCGCTCAAAGTGAGGAAAATGCGTTTTTCCACCGAGAAAGCACCTTAAGCGAGTCTTCCACGCCCGAATCGAGTGTCTCAGGCGTCACTCACTCTCTCGAGATCAATACGAACGACCTAATTTCATGTAGAAAAAACACGCTGAATTAGAATTCATCCTTATTTCCTAGGTATGATATCGCCTAACGTGAGAAAAATGCGGTTTTCCACCGAGGAAGTACCTTAAGCGAGTCTTTCACGCCCGAACTGAGTGTCTCAGGCGTCACTCACTCTCTCAAGATTAATCTAAACCACCTAATTTCATGTAAAAAAACTCGCTGGATTGGAATCCATTGTTATTTACCAGGTATAATGTCGTCTAACGCGAGAAAAATATGTTTTCCCACCAAGGAAGCTACCTAAGCTCATCTCTCACGCGGGAATCGAGTGTCTTAGGCGTCACTCACTTTCTCGAGATTGATCTTAACGACCCGATTTCATGTAAAAAAACCACGCTGAATCAAAATTCATCGTTATTTCTCAGGTACAACGACGCTCAACGTGAGAAAAATCCGTTTTTCCACTGAGAAAGCACCCTAAGCGCGTCCATCACGCGGGAATCGAGTGTCTCAGGCTTCACTCACTTCCTCGAGATTGATCTTATCGACCTGATCCCATGTAAAAAACCACGTTGAATCGGAATTCATCATCATTTCTCAGTAACAACGATGCCTAACGTGGAACAAATGCGTTTTTCCACCCAGAAAGCATCCTAAGCGCATCTTCCACGCCCGAATTGAGTGTCTCAGGCGTCACTCACTCTCTCGAGACTAATGTGAATTGACCAAAATATCTCTTACGTTTGATTTGAAGGTCTCAGCAGTCACTGACTCACGTAGGAATGGTCAGAACGTTCCAAATCCATGCCAAATCAGAGTTCACCATCATTTCTGCCGTAAAATTGGTCCCTGTAAAGAGGCCTAAGGGAGAGTTCCTGCCAAAGTCGAAAAACTGTCTCACACGACCTCATATGGGATTTTCGGGATCCGTGACAAACTCTCTTCACAACCATCCCTGAAGGCGCCCACTATCCTAGGCTGAATCGGATTCGTCAATGGCGTCTGTTGAAATCACCTCCAATCAGCGCGTGATAAAAGTATCTCGTATGAAAACGTCTATGCACTCCGGCCGCCTAATCCAGAAAGAGATCAATCGGGCTTACTCTAACCCAACCCTCACGGGTAAGGTCCCTATCTCACCCGGAGATTGTAGCGCCCCTTGCTCGTGCGTTGCGGCCGGTCATCGAACCAAACCTTACACGCTTCGCAATCCTAGCATTTTATGTGAAAATGGGATCCTATGGCCACTCCAGTAGTCCAGGCCCTGCTCCCAGCCTTTTTTCAGCGTCGATTCACGTCGGTCGTTTTGGCAGTTAACGACAAGCAACGTCAAGCTGTCATGAAATTTTAGTGAACTGCGAATAAGTAGGTCCCTGGGGAACCGATCGAGATTCTGCAATCACAATGCTTCCCTAAATTACTCTCTGGTATACTTTCAAGTCTGAATCCATGTCGAATCTGACTATACAAAAGAGTCTTCTGCTGTGACTATGATTTCCAGAGCCAAAATATACCAGAATAGTATATTATGATACAAGGGCGCAAACGATGGTTTTCGCAGTCCGAGTGACTTTTTTAGGCCCGAGCCGCAGGTGAGGGTCTAAATAGTCATGAGAAGGAGAAAATCATTGCGCCCGAGTATCATACTATGTTTTTTGATCTTCTGTGAGCAAACGGAAAGCGCAAAACAGTGTGCAAATTACTCATTTGCGCACAGTCGATCAAAAACCCAGTTACATTCTATACAGCTGAGTTTAACAAGGGATAAAAGACAGTATCCAGATGCAAGTAAGATGACCGTTCTGAAAAAGATTAGGATCGAAGAGGAAAGATCTTCATAATTTTATGAGTCGAGGACTCGTGTTATGTTGTTAACTTGAGTCACTCGATATCTCCACTCTTGTTTATGAATGCATCTCCCTAGTCAAAGCGTGATAAAGAGTATCGACTATCCCATCCGTTTCAGATATCGTAAGTTTTTTTCCCAATAGATGCCTGAGGTGTTAATCCTTTTGACTCATAATATCCCTATTTGTGTCGAGTGTCAAAATGTTCTGGTGGAGAATGATGACTGAGTTCTTTAAGAATCACAATGGTTTGTAGGGACTTTGAGCTGTCTCTCAAATTGACTTGGTTGAGTCCAGACTATTTATGAATTTTACCCAGGAATTCGTCATCTTTCGTGGATTTCGGTGCATTCTGGAGGAAAAACGGATTTTTTTCACGTTAAGCGTCGTTGTACCCGAAAAATAACGATGAATTTTGATTCAGCGTGGATTTTTACATAAAATCAGGGCGTTTAGATCAATCTCGAGAGAGTGAGTGACGCCTGAGACACTCGATTCCCGCGTAAAAGATGAGCTTAGGGTGCTTCCTTGCTGGAAAAACACATTTTTCTCACGTTAGGCGACATTATACCTGGGAATTGGAGATGGATTCCAATTCAGCGTGTTTTTTACATGAAATTAGGTCGTTTGTATTGATCCCGAGAGAGTGAGTGACGCCTGAGACACTCGATCCGGGCGTGGAAGACTCGCTTGAGGTACTTTCTCGGTGGAAAAACGCATTTTTCTCACATTAGGCGACATTATACCCCGGAAATAAGGATGAATTCTAATTCAGCGTGTTTTTTTTACATGAAATTAGGTCGTTCGTATTGATCTCGAGAGAGTGAGTGACGCCTGAGACACTCGATTCGGGCGTGAAAGACTCGCTTAAGGTGCTTTCTCGGTGGAAAAACGCATTTTCCTCACTTTGAGCGACATTATACCTAGGAAATAACGATGGATTCCAATTCAGCGTCTTTTTTTACATGAAAATAGGTGGTTTAGATTAATCTTGAGGGAGTAAGTGACGCCTGAGACACTCGAATGAGATGGAAAAGTCGCGCTAAAAATGTTTTCCGCGTCGGAAAACTCAATTTACGAGTATTGGGTGGCATCCTAGTTCAAATGTCACGATGAAATTCGATTCAGCATCAAATTTTACGCGGGAACATGTATCCCCACTTTTACTTCCGCGAAGAAACACTAAGTTTCAAGAGCTCGAACATAGGGACAGAAAAATCACAAAAAGCGTTATTTTTTACTTGAGTTTCAAAGCAAGATGCTCTTTGAGGCACTATTAAATCACTCTCTAGGGGCTCGGGGAAAATGTTCCCCACGTTTTTTCGGCTCAAAGAAGGTATCCAGGGGGGGGGGGAGAAAGGATCTGTGAAACTTGGGAAATAAGGACCACCCTAATATATATGTTACGTGCAAAGTCCGAAATTGTGCACTCCGGGGAGTGCACAACGATGGTTTGCGCAAAGCCCGGTGGATCGGACTTTGCACAACGCGAGTTGTGCAGAGTCCGATGCATCGGGCTTTGCACGAGATATTTCTGTGCAAAGTCCGATATACTGAGTTTTACACAGAGGATCGGTGGGTATTCTGCGATGTATAGAGGTGAGTCGGGAAATTGCTAATAATAACAATTCGAATCATGTTTACAGCAGTCAGTCTCGCGGGGCCAATCACATCGACACTTATTCGAGTTACAGAATCATGGATCCAAATAGCGCTAATTCATTTCGGGATGATTTTAATTCTAAACTCAACTCAATCATATTGAGGGATGATAGTAGTTTGGTTAAGAGTGCAGTGGACTACCAAAATCTTATCGCGAGTGTTTTGATTCATTTTGATTTTGAAGACACCGTTGGTATACTATATTGAGTACAATCTGCTCGAGTATTAGTAAACATTGGAAGAAGAATCGACTCTCCATGTCGCTCATTGTGTGTTAGAGATTGCCCGACTCACCACTATACATCACAGAATACACACCGATCCTCTGTGTAAAACTCGGTATATCGGGCTTTGCACAGAAATATCTTGTGCACTCCCCGGAGTGCACAATTTCGGACTTTGCACGTAACATATATATATATATTGAAAGAAAGTAAAATTCAACTTTCAATTTTCCACGATACCATCGTGAATTTTCGATCATTGATAAAAAATAATGAGAAAAAACTTCTGCCGCACCCTGTGCGATGTATCCTGCTTTGCAGCTCCAACATCATTTTGACATTGAAAACCCTATACCGGAAATTTTGCCCGACCCACCCTCCGTGCCTCTGGGATCACTGTGATCCCTCGCGGCCCCTCTTGGACCATCAAAAATATAGAGATAAACTAATTCGACGTAAAATTCCACGAAGAATACGATGAAATTATTGGTTTTGAGTTTTAAAGTGACTCCGGCGTGATATGAGTGATTCTTCCGAAGAATTTCGAAGAAGGCCTTTTTTCAGCATTTTCTGAAAGAATCGTCAAATGGACTAGAAACATCTTAGCGGAGACTGCAAGGTCGCACTTCCTCATGATGTCAACTTTCAGAAGAAAATATGAGTCTCTCGAAATCGAATGCGTTTGGTCTACACGACAATACAGAGAGTCGTTTTTTCCGATTTTTAGCCCATTTCCAAATGGATGCTCTTTTGACGCATCTTGATATTCTCCCATGCAACTCAACTAGTTCTCTTTTTTTTGAAAACCCTACAACTTGCCCTGTTAAACGTCCAAATTCGTTTATTTTGGTCCGAGTTATGTCCGTTGAAAGATGGTGAGTTATTGGAAAACGCTCAATTTGTCCAGCTCGTCGAATCTGTCGCCCTCCAGAAATCGACTTGAAACTTAACACAGGTGTTCTTTCAAGTGTCCCAAACATGTGGGAAAAATCTCGCTCTGTGTTTCGGCCTTTCGTTGGACCTATAAATTGTGCAAACACCCTCATTCTTGCGGTTTTTCGCGTAATTTTTGAAGCGGTTGCCTCTCTCTCTGCGCAAGCGCACATCTGTACTGCTTCGAGAGTATCCTTAATCGATAGCCCTTGTAATTTCCTTTAAAATGATTTCCTGACGAAGTCACTTTGATGCAACTGAACCAAAGATCTAGCTATTTCAAGGCAGAAAGATATCACCACTACCCAGACGGCATGCCTCGGCCACATCTTGTCACCCTCTCCGAGTTTTTCCTGGCTTACAATAGCTAGATCTCTGGTTCAGTTGCATCAAAGTAACTTTGTCATGGGGTCTTTTTGTAGGAAATTGCAAGAGCTATCAATTGGGGATACTCCCGGAGCAGTACAGATCCGCGCATGCGCAGGAAGAGAGCGGCAACCGCTTCAAAATTTACGCGAAAATCCACAAAAATGAGGGTGTTGGTATAATTCATAGGTCCAACGGAAGGCAGAAACACAGCGCAAATTTTCTTCCACATGTCTGGGACACTTGAAGGAACACTTGTGTCAAGTTTCAAGTCGATTCCTGGAGGGCGATAGATTTGACGATCTGGGCAAATTGAGCATTTTCCAATAACTCACGATCTTTTAACGGACATAACTCGAACCAAAATCAAAGGATTTGGACATGCAAGAGCGCAAATTGTAGGGGTTTTCAGGACGAAGAAAATTGATTGAGTACAAAAAGAGTATACAAAAAGATTGAGATGCATCGGAAAAGCATCCACTTGAGAATGGGCTGAAAATCGAAAAAAGTGACTTTATGTATTGTCGTGTAGACCAAACGCATTTGGTTTTGAGAGACTCACATATTTCTTTTCTGAAAGTTGATCTGAGAACGAAGAAACTACGATGTTTCTAGTCGATTTGGCGATCTTTCTCAAAACCGCCAAAAAAACCTTTTTTTAAACTTCAAAATTTCTAGCGGGCGTGAAAAATTCTATTGGGGCCTGACACTCTGGGTAAGTACTATTTTTGGTGCCTACTTCCATGTCAAGAATTGGCGGAAAGATCCGCGGGAGTGGTGCACACGGATTTGCCGAAATATACTGATCTGACCCATACACAATGTGACCACGTCATTTCTGACAAAACATACATGCACAAGCACAGGGCACGGGAATAACCTCCAAATTCTGCCAGAAATATCGTGGTCACATGAAATATCATTCACATCTATTCTTCGAGTCTATTTCACTGGTCGCCGACACCCAACGTAACACAATTTAGTTCATAGGAATTTGAATGAATTTGTTTGAGAGGGAAAGATGAGGAAAATATGAATGTTGAAGAAATATCATGGTATATTTTTTTGTTACTTTTCAGAGGAAACTCATAAGGGCGATTTGGGCTATCTCAACTGAGGTTTTTTGCGATATATGTCGTTTGGTGAAACTGAATTTTGATGTAATTGTTTGAATATGCTCAAAACCGAGATTTCATGAGAATTTTTATTTGTCGTAAAACTTGAGGTTCATAGATAATGGAGATTAAATGGAATTTAGGTATCAACCAATCGATGAGTTAAGCCGAAAACAGAGCCTAGGTGACCCGGACTGCCGTGAGGCCAAGACGGAGAAAGATATTTTACCATGATATGACCCAATTTTAGCGCTTTTACCTCAAAGGACCTCTGAATCAAATTCAATTGGGAGGGGAGAGGTGTCAAATCACTGAACTCATTTTTTAATCATTCTCTATGACCCCTAGGGAACAAGAAGTTGGTCAGGTGAACGGTACAACAGGAAGCGTTTCGAGAAGAACAACAAAGATACTCTCATACACAGGCAAAAGGAGGAAATGATGGGGCCCTCAAAGGTTTTGCAGACCTTTGGGTGGAAGAGTATTCTCACAATCGATAGATTTTGGCGAGAGGAAGAGAATGGTTGAAGCATTATTGTGATAAGAAAGATTCGTTGAAGAAAATATTGGATTGAATGGGAGAACTGATCGAAAATTCGCTCGACCAGAAACGACCCTTCCTCTCTAGAGAAAGCAAAACCAGTCATAATTGTCGATTGTCGAGGAGGAGAAACTCATTTCCATACTTGGTGAATTTTAACGCTGATGAAGGAGTCTGTCGGACAAACGAACATCTGACAGTGAATTTGGAACGAGGAGTATATCATAATAGAAAATTGAGTTATCTCCGAGGTAAGATGAACCTACGAATTCGCTCAGGTGAGTTTAGTGCATCCGGGGAGAGGGGGGAGGGGGTGATTCAGCTATTTTGCGAGGTGAGTTTAGTCAATATAGGGTGGATTTAGGAATATCCTCAAGTAAGATGAGTCGATCTAAGGAAAAACCTAGTGATTCCGAATGGTCATTGATTACGCAGATTAGTACATATTAATACAAAATACCTTGAGAGACGATCGAGGGAAGTGGCCTGCAGTATTTCTGATCAGATTCAAGGTGTGTAGAGTATTAGCTAATTTTCCTGTCTGCTCAGTATCATTCAACTGAGTGAGGCAGAAATCGGCAATTCGGCTTGAAGCTGGATGAAAGTCTGGGGCGTTGGGACCTTCCATGATATCGCTCCCTGGTACATAAAGAACGAATCATACATTGGAGTTGAAATGCAACCACAAGATTCTTACATCCCGGGTCGAGTAGATGCTAACCTTCTAATAAGCGAAGAAGGGCACGCTGCGATGTTTTCCGGAGTCTTGGCTTGGTATGCGTGATGAAAGACAAAATTGCGTCAAGAACATGCTTAGTCCATGGGTCACTCCACGCAGTAAGTTCTTGAACTCTGAGCAACATTGACAGACACCCAATGCACTAGAAAATCAGAGTAATCATGACAAGTACTTGTAAAAACTCACGTGAGGAGTGAATGAAGTTCATACATGGCGGAGAATGGGAAAATGTCCTTCAGATGCATAGTTTTCCAATATCTTCAAGAAGACTCGGATCGTGCGAGTGTAATGATAATTTAGAATATTCTTGGGAACTGCACCCATTCCGATGTTCAAGAGTGATAACGCTGCTGCAATGGATTCTTCTGTGTCAGCAGCTTCTAGAGTCATCACCTTCGGATCAAGATTCGTGAGACCTCTGAAGGGTTCTGTAGAGATGAATTGATTACATTGCAAGTGCACTTACCAGGCCTAGATAATATTCCGTTGATGATTCTGTACCACCATTTTGTTTTATCACATCTGAGACCGCAGCCAAAATCGAGAGCATGTTTTTATGCGCCACTGAACTTGATTGGAAGTTATTCAGAAATCTGTAATGACATGAATTATTTACATGAACATCTGGCAAGGGCAATGAAATAAAGGTATTCACTCCGGAAAATGACTCACCCAGTGAAAGAAATATTAGAGCACCTACTCCAATCACTAGCAAAAGTATCAGATGATCTGTGAGACAATTTCTCCTCGTCTGGATCTTCGATATCAGCGACCGGAAATTCCATTCCATTCTGTATTGCGTTATGATTCTCAAGAGCATCCACAGTTAATTTCGACGTTCCTGAATCAATATAGAGATGATTGAGATGATCAACGTACAGCATCAGAAGTATTAATTTTGTCATAAGGGTTCAAGTGGAATCGGAGATCCATCGAATTATGCCAGTCCAATAGGCACGTTCTCAAGATATCTCACGCTTGGGCTGAACCAACTTTTAATCTACGCTCAAAACACGCAACTGATAACGGAAGAAACGCCCATTTATACATCGTCAACCTCAAAGGGAAAAACACTCTCCTCCGTCTCCCGATGTATTTTAGAGTGAGGGCGTGTTCTCTCTCGTCGCGGGTGACGATGTAAGTAATTCTGGAGCAAACTGAACAAAACCAACACTGAGGGGTCTGAGGAGACGTCCCTGAAGCTAGGCCAGGCAAGTCATGCCAAACCAAAGATGACTATGCCCACAATGGTCACTTCTTTGATGCTAATTTATTACCACCCAGCGGATTTTATTGCTCTTATCGTTCTCGAGAAATGGAGTCCTGGGCTGACAGCATTTTTTGTACGTTGGCTCTACAGGATCGATATTGCTCCATGAGTTTCAATGAACCCGTCAGACTAACATTCTTATGGATTCGATCACGCTCTTTCATTGATTCTCGAATTGTGCTTGATATCCATGGTCTACTGGATTCGCGAATCTTACATGGCTTAAGTGAGGCGAACTGGTCAAGACTAGTTTTTACAATAGTGTTAAAGATATTTACTTCCTCTTCCGTCTGCTGGATTATATTTATGCGTGGAAATTCTCTAGCCAGATTGCGGTGGTATAGATTCGGGTCGAAATTCCTGAAAATACGTTTATTATGACTTTCTGTGGTTTTCCAATCTGCTTGAAACTATAGTCAAGATCTATCCGATCATGACCAACTATGAGAGGAGCTTCGGATTTTGAATAGTTTTCAATCATCCTGGGAGAACTCACGATAAAAAGATCAATCCAGGTGTAGGCCATTTTGCGATTTGCATTCAAGGTATGATGAGTCAGATTCAACCAAGTGCAGAGATAAATCATTGAGAGATTTGTGGATGGAATTTGATTCTGCGTTTTTCTTAGACATGTAACAATTGGAATCACCTGTGCATATGACGAACGGGTACTTCAGAAGTAGTTTGGATGTCAGGTCAAAGAAATCAATAGGCAGAGAGGCTTATGGAGGGCGATAGACAACTGCAATGAGGACGGTCTTGCTATCATACGTGATTTCTGTAATCAGATATCCAGGCTGGTTAACTCTGGAAGAGTCAGAGCGGCCAATGACTTTATAACTCAATGAGCCGGAGAAATATATGGATACGCCACCGCCTGGTCGACCGACCCTATCATTACGTACAACAAAATAGCCCGGAATATTAGTGCTCATATCGGTATCTACTTCCTTTACATGGCTCTCAGTGATTGCTAATACATGTTTTGGAGAATCCGACAGGAACAATTCAATTTATCTAGATATTTTACAAGACTATAGACATTCACATGGGTGATACTTTGACTTGAACTGCGTCGTTTGACATAACCGTCAAACTATCTCTGTGAGATCGTCCGAAGAGGAGATTGTAAGTCTTTCGGATGTAGATTTTTTGCGCACGGAGATATATATATATATATATATATATATAGAGAGAGAGAGAGAGAGATTAGATTAGATTAGTTTATTAATGGTACCTTGGGGTATTACCCTATGTGGTACAGGTAGAAAATTCAATTCACATAACAATAAAATTACATATTGAGAGAAGTATGAATAATAAATCTAGGATATGAGTGTACATAACGAATGAATAATTACAAAAACTCATGATTTCACTGAGTCGAGAATAGTATAATCACCTATTACTATGGTTGCGAGGGAATAATGATTCATTGACGAGAAAGCTTCAGGAATCGGATCGAAAGCACATATTGCGTAAATTGAGTGAAAATATCATGATCTGAAAACAAATCTGATTAGGTAGATTGTAATAACTAAACGTGGGAATGCAATTCATACGCAGATGAACGCTCTTAAGATACAAAAATTCGAAGTGAAAAAGGATTGGCAATGCATATTTGAATCGAGGAAAAGTGAAGATCTAGCTCTACGAGAATTTCATTTCTTGATTGTAAAACCGTTTCACGAATAATTGAAGCACGTAGTACTCTAGTTATTAAGACGGTCGATATGTTTTATACTGAGCTTGGAAATTTTCGAGGTCACGCTCGGAAAAAATTGGTACAAACGACTCACTTTTTGGAGATTTCATACAAACAGTAAGATTCTTTACAACAGGTTTCTGACATTTCAAGCGCACACTTACTGAATATGCTTTTTTAAGCAAATCGTGAACTTCTTCAGGCCACAATGGGCTACAAAATATGTTCGAATCATTTCCATAACCAAAGATATCCTTCACAGTGTGCTTTTTCAATTTAGATGAGTTTATGATAAGTTTATCTCGAACTATAGTAGATGATAATTGTACGACGATAGCTTTAGAATCAGATTTGTTTGTTTTGGGAGAGCTCAAAGTAGAAGTTGAAACTGATGGATGCACATTGTGGAAGTGAGGACCTTTCCAATCTCTCACATTGACAACGAAATTCTTAAGTTCTGGCTGATCCATAACATCAAAAACTTTAGAAACTATCTCAGTTTTTAGCAAATTAAGATCGCAAGGAATTCCTGATAGAATGACCTCAGCTGAGTCTACTAGAGTTCTCTGGCGAGAAACTTTAGAAAAATCATCACGAATCTGAGAGATATCATTTTCAATCGCAGTGATTCGACTTTCTAGTCTGTTCTCAATTTCACTCAGCTTTGAAAGAACTTTTTCTTGACAAGCATTGAAATGCGCAATGAAAATTCTGAAATACGATGGCATGTCATTCGAATGAACAACATTTTCTGAGTTATTAGTAAATTTAGATGATTCATGCGCAGTTGTATGATCTTGTTGTGATAGACTCACTGTGGGCAAATTTGGTGCCATTGTAATGGCGTGATGGAAACGCAGATGTAATACAGGGTCAGATCAGTTGTCAGGCGCAAGCAGACGTCGATCAGGTGGCTCAGTTGAGATGAACTATCAGGGTCGAGCAAGTGCGAATCAGGCTTTAAAATTGATAGTGCAGAGATCTGTTTGAGAGGGCTGCCATCTAACGCCCAACGTCGGAACTATGATGATCTGTCGAATGAGGCACGAAGCACGAGGCACTAGGTGGTCTAACCTCAAATTCCAAAGCGCGCTTGTAGAATATCAGATGAAGGTTTTGCAGGATGCGAAGATCCACAACGATTTATGGGTCTATCGAATTCTTGCGAAATTTTGCGAGCAAGGCTCTGTAAAAGAAAATCCCGGAGGCACTTTGAGGCAGAGAAAAATAGTGAAACACAGAAAGGCACTAGAGAGGCGTGTGATGAGACTCACCGAGAGAGAGAGAGAGAGAGAGAGAGAGAGAGAGAGAGAGAGAGAGAGAGAGAGAGAGAGCATGTCAGTCATGCGGGGACGAATGGGATGACGCCGAACATGCCCTGTTCAAGTGCAGCGACACCCGGAGAGAGCGCGCCGAGCTGGATGAATGGCTGGGTGCTCAACTAACACCTGAGAATCTCGTCCCGTACTTACTCCGCAACCAGGAGACATGGGATAGACTCACCGGATACATCAAGCTGGTGATGACCCACAAAGAGGAGAAAGAGAGGGAAGTAAGGCGCCTCGAAGCAGGCGAATTACAGTGACTCTGCCGATTGAAACAGAAGAGGCCCAAATGATTCCAGGAGGAATCTGATGCACTGAAGAGGGAAGAAAGAAGAAAGAAGAGAGAAGAAAGAAGAAAGAGAGGGAACAATGAAGAGTGAAGATAGAAGATGCCGACAAGTGGCCGAAGAGAGAAGATGGAGAAGAGGAACGCTCGCAATCGAGCGCGAGACATGCCGCTCATCCTGAAGTAATGCTCACGCGGTTCCGGGATGAGATGGTAGATGCAGGTGGATCTCCTTCTTGATTGCCCGATGCCCTAGGTATCGGACATCGAGGGGAGAGGGATATTACACGGCCGGGCCCACCTCTCGGTGGGCCCCACCCAAACCCGTGTCCCGCCTGGTATGGCCTGCGTGGGCTATGCGTAGTCCGCGTAAGCTGAACCAGTCCGGTGTCTGGGGACGGATCCGAGGGATCCTGAGGCAGATTTTGCCCTCTAACCACCTTAAAAAAAAAAAAAAAAAAAAAAAAAAAAAAAAAAAAAAAAAGGAGAGAGAATGGCCCACGGCGGTCGTCTCGGCCCCAACAAGACTGGCCCACCACCTCCTGGACTGGGAGGAGCCCAAGGTTGGATAGAGTACGGCCACAAGGCCTCGGGGTGAGAAAAAGAGAAGGCAGAGGAACGGAAACCGAAACTCTGCTTCCAATGCGGCGAACCAGGGCACCTCGCTGCGATTTGCAAGGAAAAACCAAAATGCCTAAGCTGTGCGGCGACCGGGTCCAAATCTGACCACAGATCTGGGGCCAGCAACTGCACTGCGTACCAGAGGTCAAGAACCACATATAGACGCAGGAAGGGAAGAAATGGCTAATTTCATCCAAGCCGACCTCAGAAAGAGTGGCGACGCAAACGATATCCTACGCGCTAATGCCAAAGAAGAGGGGATCAATGTTCTGATTATCTCCGAACCGCCTCAAAAGCGCGAATTCTCCCGATCCACATTCGATCACTGGCGGACCGCTCTAATCCAGATCATGAATCCTGCGATCTGTGAGACTGGACCAGCTGTGAGTGGCCGCGGTTTCGCTCGAAGGACCATAGGGGGCACAGCAGTCTACAGCTGCTACTATTCGTCGTCGCTCAAGACGCACGAATTCGAAGACGAGCTCCACGAGTAGAAGAGGATGTGAGGCAATGGGGGGGGGGCAGTTATGATCGCAGGGGATTTCAACTCCAAGGAACCAACTTGGAGCGGGGGGCCGCGTGATAGACGGGGGATAATACTCGCTGATGTCATGAAGGCATTGGGATTAGTGCTCGCGAACGAGACAGGGGTTATCACCTACTACCGAGACGACACTCGGTCCAGGGAGGGAGGTTCGTCTTCGGTCCTCGACCTGACGTTCATGAGCCCATCGCTCATGGGACGTATGACATCGTGGGGGGTTCTGGACACGGAAACATTCAGTGACCATCGACATATTCGGTTTCGGGTTAGGACTGACGGACAGAGACAGGCGACACGCAGACCGCGACCGACGGGGTGGCAGGTACGCAAGCTAGACGAGGGAAAATTCCGGGAATCGATAGAAACAGCCGAAGATCTCCCGATGAACATCACCGCAGACGAGGCTGTGAAATGGTAACGACTACCAACACAAGAGCCTGTGACGCATCCATGCCTCGCAAGACAATACCATGCTTCTGGAGGAGACCAGAGTACTTGATCACAGATGATATAAAGGATCTACGAAGAACGAGCAACAAGAAGAGAAGGACCGCGTGGCGATCAAGGAAGCTGCAACGACCATCGCTGGCGGAAGATGACAGCGTACAAAGAAGCAAAGGAGGCCCTTGTTCTAGCCATCCGGAGGAGCAAGAAGAAATGCTGGGGTGAATTGTGCGACATGGTTAACAGAGACCCCTGGGGCACGCCATACCGCGTGGTCATGTCAAAGGTCCGAACCCTGAGGGGCAACCCAGCACCAACCGATGCAGCAACCTTGCGCAACATCGTGGAAGACCTCTTCCCAGCAGAAGAACCCAGAGTGACATTCCCTCCGGAGAGCGAAGATCCCATCCCGCTCTTCACTATGCGAGAGCTACTAACAGCGACAAAGAGGCTGCTCAACGGCAAGGCCCCTGCTCTGAAACTGGTCTTCAAATACAAGCCAGATTTACTCCTCGACCTCTTCAACATCTGTCTGAGCGCGGGAATTTCCCCGGACAAGTGGAAACGCCAGAAGCTGGGCCTGATACCTAAGGGTCAAGGAGATCAACGCCCTCTCAGCATGCTCGACAATATCCGGGAAATGTACGAGAGGATGGTGCTCAACAGGACGGAGGAAGCCTACGAAGAAGGCGGTGGGCTATCACCAATGCAGTTCGGGTTCCGGAAGGGACGGAGCACTGTGCACGCGATCGAGGAGGTCCAAGAACGGGTTCAAGCGTCGGTAGGGAACCCATACTAAAGAAGAGGAGGATTCTGTGCCATCATTGCGTTGGACATGAAGAACGCGTTCAACTGCGCAAGCTGGAAGCGAGTCCATCAATCCCAAGCAGGTAAAGTGCCCCCCTATCTACTAGCCGTCGCGAGTGAATACCTGCGGAACAGGACCCTCGTGTACGACACCGACGAGGGACGAGAGATTCGGGTACTGTCCGCCGGAATCGGATAGGGATCGGTTTCCGGGCCGTTCAACTGGAACACCCAGTACGACAGCTTACTGTCTATCGAACTGCCAGAAGGAGTGATAATCGTGGCTTTCGCGGACGACGCGGGACTTATAGTATGGGCCGACAACGAGGAACTCTTGGGTAGACGCGCGAACGAAGCGCTGTCCCGAGTCAACGAGTGGATGATCAGCAGGCTTCTGGAGCTCGCTGTGAAGAAGTGCGAAGCTATCGCGGTCACAAGACGCAGGAAGTTTGACTTGCCCCTTTTACATCAACGGGCAAAAGATGCCACGCAATACAGAGCTGGAATACCTCGGCGTATGGCTTGACGACAAGTGGTCGTTCAAGAAGCACATCCAGGAGGCCGCCCAGAAAGCGAGCAGGGTCGGTGCGGCGCTTTAGCGGCTGATGCCGAACATCAGAAGACCGAAACAGGAGAGGCGCAAGCTGCTCAACATCGTGAGCGCTTCCATCATGCTCTGCGGTGCACCCGTGTGGGGGAAGAGAGTAGAGAAGGCCGTCATCGAGAAGAGGATGGGGCCTGTCTAACGGAGAGCGGCTCTGAGGAGCATTCGTGCCTACCGCACCGTGTCGGGAGACGCAGCTTCGGTGTGTGATCAGAGCCCAACGAATGCTCACCACAACGATGAAGGAGATTGTCCGCGACAACGAGAAAGTAACCAATCTTGAGCAGTGGCAAACTGAGTGGGATTCGCCATTTACAGATGGCAGATGGACGCATCGGCTGATCCGTGACGTAGCCAAGTGGGCGGAACGCACCCACGGCGAGATAGATTACTGGACGACGCAGGCACTGAGTGACCACGGTTGCTTCGGTGCCTCCCTGACCTAGTTCAAGAAGAGGACATCAGCAGCATGTCAGTCATGCGGGGACAACTTGGATGACGCTGAACACGCCCTGTTCACGTGCAACGACACCCGAAGAGAGCGCGCCGAGTTGGATGAATGGCTGGGTGCTCAACTCACACCTGAGAATCTCGTCCCGTACTTGCTCCGCAACCAGGAGACATGGGAAAGAGTCACCGGATACATTGAGCTGGTGATGACCCGTAAGGAGGAGAAAGAGAGGGAAGTGAGGCTCCTCGAAGCAGGCGAATTACAGTGAGTCTGCCGATTCAAACAGGAGAGGTCTGAATAGTTCCAGGAGGAATATGATGGACTGAAGAGGGAAGAAAAAAGAAAGAAGAAAGAGAGGGGAAAAGGAAGAATGAAGATAGAAGATGCCGACAAGTTGCCGAAGAGAGAAGATAGAGAAGAGGAACGCTCGCAACCGAGCGCGAGACATGCCGCTCATCCTGAAGTAATGGTTATGCCGTTCCAGGCTGAGATGGTACATGCAGGTGGATCTCCTCCTTGATTGCCCGATGCCCTAGGTATCGGAAATCAAGGGGAGAGGGATTTTACATGGCCGGGCCCACCTCTTGGTGGGCACCACCCGAACCCATGTTCCGCCTGGTATGGCCTGCGTGGACTATGCGTAGTCCGCGTAAGCTGAACCAGTCCGGTATCTGGCGACGGATCCGAGGGATCTTGAGGCAGACTTTGCCCTCTAACCTCCTTGAAGAAGAAAAAAAAGAGAGAGATAATTCGATCAGACCGGCGATCAAGCCGCGCGGAATCATTAGAAAAAAGGTAGTCGAGAAGTACAGATTAGCTGGAGACTTCGTAGCCTCTTTGAAGCATTCATTTGTAATACCTTGGAAATATTTTGGAGTCAGAATCAACAACCGAGTATAAATAGTAATCGCCAGTGTAGTTCACTCAACAAAACCTCCAAACAAATGTAGCATCTTGTCATGGGAGGGCAAGCCTCCCTTCACTGGGAATCATGATTCGTATTTGCCATCCAAAAAAGATGCTGTGCCGAATGTGTGCAAGTATTACTGAATCTCTCGAATATTATATACTTGTTCAACAGTATATTATTTTCATTATGAATTTTCTCGATTTTGCATGTTTTTGTTTTCTATTGATATGCATGGGTATTATTGCGAGTCTTACCAATTTTGTGTCAAAAAATTCAGAAATTGAATATTGAGTCTATGCCTGTCTGAGTCGACTCTTTCCATCTCCTTTTGCATATCGAGTAATAATGAGTGATAGAACGTATAACGTTTTTTGGAACGTTTTAGGATGGTATATGTGATTTTCACATGTATAAGGCATAGGGAAAGAAGTGCACGGAACCGACATGTGCGGTTCTTGACGTTTTCTTGTCTAGCGAGGAATCCTGATGCGATGGGACCATATGACCTTGCAATTCGTGTATAGATGGTTGATTTGAGTCGGAAATATATGCTTCGGAGCACGTAATTCCATGCCTCCGTCTCTTTCGTGCTATTGAGGATTCCAGGGAACAGCTTTTGAATGCACGGAGCTGACATGCATGGAACTCACATTTCGCCTTAAAATCGCTCGCAAAAACAACAGAGTCGTCATAAAAACTTCTCCTTGTATATTTCATCTATTCCCACCATACTTTAGTGGAAAAAATTTTTCCCGCCCAGAAGAATTGACTTCAAGTGGGGTAACATGATATGTACGGAACTGACAAAGTTAATTACACGGCCAATTCTCGGTTACGGATGTACATGCAGCTTTCGAAACTTTGAAAGTGGATTTTCCCGCACTGGGATTCGATTATTTCAACCATTTCCTTGAAATTTTGTCCACTACAAACTGATATAAATGTTGGAGATCTTAGACAAGTCCAAATATTGATCTATATGAGAGTCATCTGTTGGTTACCAAGGGCCGTATTGATGACAACGACGCGGCGCCGCCAGCTTCACTTCTTGTGTGGACACGGACGCTGAAGCATCTCTGCTGAGTCTTGTCATTGAGTTCTTTATCTAAGTGTATCAATAAAACGAGTTTAAATCTACTCGGATCGTGTTCCGTGTCTCTAAGATTCCCATAGGTTATGGGCCCAGATCGCGCGACCATTGTGTGAGCGAGTCTTGACCGGTGCGGCGTGCACTTAGTGACAGCCGTGCAAATAGCAGCAGCGTGCATCAGTTCGTAGCAGCTGTGCAAAAAGCAGCGGGCTTGCAGTTTTTGACGAAGTTCGTCTAAACGAGATCGAGGTGAGTGATTCATTGATTCGTGGTTGTGCGGGATACATGTATTTGACTCGATTTGGGGTGTTTTTTCCGAGTTGGAAACGTGTGATTCTTGATTCTATAACGATGATTCAATAATAGATTGATGGGTCTGCCGGAGCAGCAAAACACACAACAGTGCGGTCAGTTGTGTGAGTGCGTGAGCTGCTAAGGATCTGAAAATCGAGCATGAATCTTTTGTCGCGGGTAATCGGCTCCCTAGTGGACTTCGACGACGAGCCTGCATATTACATCAAAGTCGAGGTCATCATCGGGTGCGTACGAGCAACCATATGTCGGCCGGTAACGCGGGCGCGTTATAACATATTTTCGTGCTATCTCTCACTCTCCTCTCTCTCTCTCTCTCTCTCTCTCTCTCTCTCTCTCTCTCTCTCTCTCTCTCTCTCTCTCTCTCTCTCTCTCTCGCATTCTCCGCTCCCTTGCAACGATTCAGCATTCGTACGCGATGCTGTGGCAAAACTCTCGTTGTGTGCGCGATTCTTTTACAAACGATGCGTTGATACGTGTGATTGAATCTGACTCTATGATTCCTGTCTATATTTTCGAGTTAGACTTGATCGATCGCAGATTGCTAGTATGTGTAACCTCCACGTTCGCGCGCAGGATGCTCGTTGGTTTGTCAACCGCGTGTTGTTCGCGGATAGTACAGCCCGGAACGCACAAACTTGCATTCTCGTTGCGAGGGGATTTCCGCTGTGACTTTGGATAATTGCTTCGATATTTGGATATCTTGTCATGCTTGCGCGCTCAAGGCCATTGCTGAAATATTGATTTATATTAGATAGAGAAGAGATTCTGACCTTCTCTCTTGATATCTCCGGGCGATAGAATTATGTGAATCAAGACTCTTGATTGTTATTCGAGTGATTCGGTGATTCAACAATATAAATATCCTACAATTCTATTTCGAGTCGAAATTTATTTCTCGAACAGTATTGAATAACTTTTGATTTCAGCTTTGATCAATGAGTAAAGAACAGAGAAGTTGTGATTGTTCATTTTGAGGTTGGGTATTCTATTATTGTTCCTGAGAATCAAATTTGTGATTGTAAGGATTAAATTTGCCGCGAGTCAATGATGAAATGAAACTTGTATTCGGTGAATTTTCAAAATTGATCGGGGAAATCTTGATGAATTTGTTAGTTTTGCTCGTGCGTGCATGATCAACCCAAATCTGGACTATATTTCTGCAGTGCAAGGTATTTTTTGGAGAGTGGTGTGCGCATGGGATACTGAAACTGTACATGAGTTAGATTTTTCGCGTCTTTAGTTAGGAAATTTTAGCTGTGCTATATTTTTCTAATTTAGAAGTACGAAACAGTGATAATCATGATTATCACAATATCTGGTTATCAATTTCTTGAATTTAAATGGAATCAAAATAAATTTTGCAATATTCTCACAAGGTGGTGAAAATTGCTCTTGTTTTGTGACTCGGAATAGATGGCTGATCAAAATGAGCAACAAAAGATTGGGATCCACGACCAGTTGCAGAAATCATCGACAGATGTCGGCAATGACACTCTCAATGTGGGGGTTGATCCTCGTGAGGTCTTGATTCTGGAGTCAAAAATTCAAGCGATTTTCGATATTTGGGAGAAAATATTTGCATATTTACTCACAAATTGGAACTGAGAAATCTTTTGTTGTATTATACTCGACCGCAAAAGGAATTTTTTTGCTTTGTGAGTATACCCGATCGAAACCATCTTTGATGAGAATGCTGTAGATGTTTCACGATTTTCTCAAGTTCGAAATTGATTCATATCATCTTGAGAAGTTAAGATTCTCAAATTCTATTAGAAACGATTCGTCAGGCCTGACATATAAATTGAATAAAATCCAGATCTTAATGATTTGATGTTCACAGCTAACGAACAGAATGACCCAAAGAATCGAATATCGAAAAGGGACTCAACGGTGTTTTCAACTTCGAATCAGAGCGTAATGCAACAATCTGGACTCAACACGACATCATCGAATTCATCGATCTCAATTCAATCTTCACAACAATCACCTGGATTCAACCCAACCCCATCGACTCTACCAACTTGGATTCGACCTCTACAAGAGACCGGTGGATTCAATACAACGCCATCGAGTCCAGTCCAACCATTGATTCGCGCACCAGTGATTCAACTATCGCAGTCAATTAGAATCACCGGTTGAAATTGCCAGGATTTATTCACGACTCTTCGAATTCCCTGGCACACTCTATGGCTAATTACCGAACCGTTTTGAGAGTGACACGTCAGAGTGCTTATTTTGTCAATGAGATTATGAGGATGGCAGTCGAATTGGAGAGAATGAAACTCCAGACAAAAATTAACCCAAAAAGAAGAGTGAAGACTTGAAAAGGATCGATTTGGTAAGTCAACTAAGAATCGAAGAATCTCAACAGGAATGTGTGATTCAAGGTGCTTCTGCACAGTCACCTCATTTGCCAGATGAACGGCAACCGAATCAAGTCACGAATGGGAACTCGACTCCACCAATTTGAAATCAGGTGATCAAAGTCATTTATTGATTCGTGAGTCTTCAAATTTCGAGTGAATTCTAACTTCATGACTCATGAATCGAATCGATCATGAATCAAATATACCAAAATTTGGTTCTTGATTCAAGTAAAAGTTTTGATTCAGGGTATGGATGTCTTGACTCTAGATTCTACAACCACAATAGATAGAGAATATACTATATCTAACGATTCAATAATGACGGATGACAGGGGACATTCGTTTGTTGTCCTATCACGCTGTATTCGACTCAAATCAAGATTCAAGATGAGCAAATCCTATCACAAAGCAGGAAAATAAATTTGAAATGAATATGGATCAAATAAAACGTCAACGTTTCAGTCGGAGTCTGGAGGTAGGAAGTAAAACGATTCAACATGAGTTTATGGAGTTAATTGTAGAGCTTCCGAGCCCGAAATTTGTCACAAGTGTAACGAAATAGGACTCACATAGTCAGATAAGGGCATAGAGCAGATGCTGGTTATTCATCACATAGATCAGACACCTGGTTCCTCTACGAGTGTCAGACTGTACACGAACAGAATGGTCCATGCCCGTCCAACTGACAAGGTAAGAGTCAACATATGATACCTACTGAGGCTCAAAAAATCAAGACACAAATCAACGCAATAAAGAATTTAGGTATTGATGAAGAAGATGAATTTATTTCGGGAAGTAAGGTTTCAGATCAAAAATTTTTTACGGTTTATGATGAATTAATTGATTAGACTCTCTTCAAGGCAACTATTACTTCTTAGCTCGAAGCTCAGAAATGAGTCCGGGAATTAAGTGGAATTCATGAATTCATGCAATAATGATTTCGTTTCCATTTTGAGTCTTTAGGAGTGTCTAATACGATTTAGAATATTAGAGTCATCAGCTTCGGAGGGAGCTATCAACAAATCCATGTGTAACAGATTCTTTGTTTGTGAGGGAGAAAGATAGAATTCTTGTAGAACCCATACAGGACAATCAGCAGAATCAGAAACCAATAATAACGATCTCATTCTGTAAAAGTTAAATGGGAGTCTTATTATGAGTACTGATGAGTTGATACGTGGAAGAATGTCATTCGGAGATGTGAGAGCAAAAGTTCAAAGATTGATTTAAGTCATTCATATGGATATCATTGGAATAATTGCTTCTGCATCTTATCTTGGGCGATCTCGATTCATCATTTTTCAGAATACTTTCTGAACTCGATGGTACAGCCGACTCAACAGAATGATTCAGATACCAAAACATTCATGATTTCAAGGAAGCCTATGCATGTATAATCAAATTACCTCATTCATAGCAATTCTTGCCATCACGCTTCAATAGAATCTTCGAGCTTGTTACTTGGATGTTTAGACAACTTTCTTGAATGAAAATTTAGACGAGATGGTATACCCAGAGACTCAAAAATTTGGAAGTTAATAAGTATATCTTGTTGACTCGACTTTGTAAACTTGAGAAAATCGGCTCATGGCAGTAGAGTGAGTCCTAAAGAATCAGACGAACGCGTATTCGTGAAATCAAGCCAGTATTCTCAAACAATTCTAGAAAGATTCAGAATCCGAGATTCCAAAACGAAGTCATACAAGGAATCTATCGATTTATTCAGTGTATTTTGTCCGGCGCTTCTAGAACTAACATAGCTCCCGTTGGAAATTATGTAGCAAAGCATTTTAACCAAATATGGTTGATAGAAAATATTGAAAGAATCCTGAGATATTAAAAATGGAGAAGGAATCTTAGAATCACTTTCACACCATCTAGTGAAAATTTAGAGGCTGTAACAGAAGGTTGTTCTAGAGATTGTAATTTTTTCGAGTTGAATTCTAGAATCCATGAATCTACGACTCAACATTTTCACAGCTCATACAGACTAAGTGATGACTCATACATTTTCTCGTTTACTTTCGTATGTTCACAGGAACAAGTGATACAGATCAAGACTGAAGGAGATCTTCATATATGCAAATTATACCGATAAGGTAGATCTCATCGATATTTCGACTTTATCGCTCGATTTGATGAAATACATTTAATGAATGAATTTATCGTTCTTTCGAGCCACTTATAATCGTCGCGCTCAGGCGACGATCACAGTTTGACAAATGTCAAACTGCGACCTTCGAGGCTCCACTTTTATAGTGGCTGCATCACGAAGGGATTTTTTATTTTTTTGGATTTTTCAATTTTTTATTGAAAGATTGGCCAAGAGATGAAAAAATTCTTCCTCGGGCGGGACTTGAACCTCGCAATCTCCGGTACTCCGGACCGGCGCCTTAACCAATTAGACCACCGAGGCGATTGCGTATTCACTCGCTCGGGGAAGCCTTCTCTCATCTCTTGTGCCAATCTTTCGATGCGGTCAATCAAGGAACCATGACCATTCAAATATGCAAATTATACCGATAAGGTAGATCTCATCGATATTTCGACTTTATCGCTCGATTTGATGAAATACATTTAATGAATGAATTTATCGTTCTTTCGAGCCACTTATAATCGTCGCGCTCAGGCGACGATCACAGTTTGACAAATGTCAAACTGCGACCTTCGAGGCTCCACTTTTATAGTGGCTGCATCATGAAGGGATTTTTTATTTTTTTGGATTTTTCAATTTTTTATTGAAAGATTGGCCAAGAGATGAAAAAATTCTTCCTCGGGCGGGACTTGAACCTCGCAATCTCCGGTACTCCGGACCGGCGCCTTAACCAATTAGACCACCGAGGCGATTGCGTATTCACTCGCTCGGGGAAGCCTTCTCTCATCTCTTGTGCCAATCTTTCGATGCGGTCAATCAAGGAACCATGACCATTCAAATATGCAAATTATACCGATAAGGTAGATCTCATCGATATTTCCACTTTATCGCTCGATTTGATGAAATACATTTAATGAATGAATTTATCGTTCTTTCGAGCCACTTATAATCGTCGCGCTCAGGCGACGATCACAGTTTGACAAATGTCAAACTGCGACCTTCGAGGCTCCACTTTTATAGTGGCTGCATCACGAAGGGATTTTTTATTTTTTTGGATTTTTCAATTTTTTATTGAAAGATTGGCCAAGAGATGAAAAAATTCTTCCTCGGGCGGGACTTGAACCTCGCAATCTCCGGTACTCCGGACCGGCGCCTTAACCAATTAGACCACCGAGGCGATTGCGTATTCACTCGCTCGGGGAAGCCTTCTCTCATCTCTTGTGCCAATCTTTCGATGCGGTCAATCAAGGAACCATGACCATTCAAATATGCAAATTATACCGATAAGGTAGATCTCATCGATATTTCGACTTTATCGCTCGATTTGATGAAATACATTTAATGAATGAATTTATCGTTCTTTCGAGCCACTTATAATCGTCGCGCTCAGGCGACGATCACAGTTTGACAAATGTCAAACTGCGACCTTCGAGGCTCCACTTTTATAGTGGCTGCATCACGAAGGGATTTTTTATTTTTTTGGATTTTTCAATTTTTTATTGAAAGATTGGCCAAGAGATGAAAAAATTCTTCCTCGGGCGGGACTTGAACCTCGCAATCTCCGGTACTCCGGACCGGCGCCTTAACCAATTAGACCACCGAGGCGATTGCGTATTCACTCGCTCGGGGAAGCCTTCTCTCATCTCTTGTGCCAATCTTTCGATGCGGTCAATCAAGGAACCATGACCATTCAAATATGCAAATTATACCGATAAGGTAGATCTCATCGATATTTCGACTTTATCGCTCGATTTGATGAAATACATTTAATGAATGAATTTATCGTTCTTTCGAGCCACTTATAATCGTCGCGCTCAGGCGACGATCACAGTTTGACAAATGTCAAACTGCGACCTTCGAGGCTCCACTTTTATAGTGGCTGCATCACGAAGGGATTTTTTATTTTTTTGGATTTTTCAATTTTTTATTGAAAGATTGGCCAAGAGATGAAAAAATTCTTCCTCGGGCGGGACTTGAACCTCGCAATCTCCGGTACTCCGGACCGGCGCCTTAACCAATTAGACCACCGAGGCGATTGCGTATTCACTCGCTCGGGGAAGCCTTCTCTCATCTCTTGTGCCAATCTTTCGATGCGGTCAATCAAGGACAACGAGGAAGAATTTTTTCATCTCTTGGCCAATCTTTCAATAAAAAATTGAAAAATCCAAAAAAATAAAAAATCCCTTCGTGATGCAGCCACTATAAAAGTGGAGCCTCGAAGGTCGCAGTTTGACATTTGTCAAACTGTGATCGTCGCCTGAGCGCGACGATTATAAGTGGCTCGAAAGAACGATAAATTCATTCATTAAATGTATTTCATCAAATCGAGCGATAAAGTCGAAATATCGATGAGATCTACCTTATCGGTATAATTTGCATATTTGAATGGTCATGGTTCCTTGATTGACCGCATCGAAAGATTGGCACAAGAGATGAGAGAAGGCTTCCCCGAGCGAGTGAATACGCAATCGCCTCGGTGGTCTAATTGGTTAAGGCGCCGGTCCGGAGTACCGGAGATTGCGAGGTTCAAGTCCCGCCCGAGGAAGAATTTTTTCATCTCTTGGCCAATCTTTCAATAAAAAATTGAAAAATCCAAAAAAATAAAAAATCCCTTCGTGATGCAGCCACTATAAAAGTGGAGCCTCGAAGGTCGCAGTTTGACATTTGTCAAACTGTGATCGTCGCCTGAGCGCGACGATTATAAGTGGCTCGAAAGAACGATAAATTCATTCATTAAATGAAGGAGATCTTCATAAAATTTTTTGAGTGTTTGTCATATTCTAATTTTGAGTATAGACACCATTTATGATTTTTCAATATCTAATCATTTGAGTGTTCAATTATTTCAATTCGTCATGTTTTTCAATGAAAACTTATATGTTCAAATTAGATTCAAACCCATGTCCCTCGATTCTATTACAATTATAAACAATATATGTAACTTATCTAAGGGAGGGAGTGTTGGAGATCTTAGACAAGTTCAAATATTGATCTATATGAGGGTCATCTAATGGTTACCAAGAGCCGTGTTGATGACAACGACGCGGCGCCGCCAGCTTCACTTCTTGTGTGGACACGGACGCTAAAGCATCTCTGCTGAGTCTTGTAATCGAGTTGTTTAGCCGAGTGTATCAATAAAACGAGTTCAAATCTACTCGGGTCGTGTTCCGTGTCTCAAGATTCCCATAATAAACTTAATTTAGCATACGCTGTGAGCATTTGGAAAAATTTCTCATTTTTAGTGAAGATCCCATAACAAGATTGAGGCACACGGCTTGGGGACTAAACTACGAGTTCCGGACTTGATACCTATGAGAAATGAGTGGTTTAACATTTTACTTCGAGGAAAAAAAATGAGCATACCCTTAGGGACTCTTACTCTGACGCTAGTGCTGGAGGTATACGTCGATCCTCAAATGTAACAATGCACGGAAATCCTTAATCTTTACAAATAAAAAAGAGGAGTGAACGGATTGATCTGGAAATTTATTCCCAAGTGTATTTCAACAGAATACATGTAGGAAAATTTGAACGGAGTGATTCGAAGCTTGCTCGTCGAAATGAAAGGTCATAACCTGTTCCGGGTAAGTTATCGCGATAATACTCATATCCGCTTTTTGATACTTCATATACTTTTGTTAGAGGCATATTGCCTGTATATTGTTTAGAATAAATGAATAAATAATTTAAGCGTCTGACAACTTGCGCCGCCTCACGGATAATCCATATGATGAATATTAATGAATGACTGAGAGAAACATGTTAATGAATATCTGAGAGGTCAGGATGAAAAAGATGACATAACAGAGGGAACTTTGACAATGTTTAGGGAGATGAAGTCTCACTAAACATAGTCAAAGTTCCTCTCCAAATTGATTCATGAATCTTTGGGAATCCATTTTGATGGAGGAAGAGCTCAATGGGGGCTTCCAAGCTGCAATGCAGTGATCGTGGCGCCATCTTGCGGCCAAATCGGTTTATTGTAGATATAGAATCAACCAGACAACGGAGAACGGAAAGCGATTTTTACCCACGTGTGGGAAATTTTTCTGTATATCTTCAAAAAAGTTCCATCAAAATCAGTGCAAAATTGAGCTCATATAGTTGCGGGAATGTACCTATTTTGCAAAATTTTCCCTGCAACTTTATAAGCTCAATTCTGCACCGATCTTGATGGAACTTTTTTTAGAATATGCAGAAAAATTATCCGCACGTGGGGAAACATCACTTTCCGTTCTCCCTTGTCTGGTTGATTTCATATCTACAATTAACCAATTTGGCCGCGAGATGGCGCTACGCACACTGCTTTGAGGCTGCGGAGCGCCCTTTATAGGGACTGGACATAGTTGTGGGGTTGCCTGCACACAGGCGTAGAATGGCTACCGTTATCTCTAGGTTCAGCATTGTCAGAGTTAGGGCTTTTGTATTATTTACGCCCTTCTTCACTCTGTTTGATACAAAAAACTCATAGTTTTGTGGTGTGATATTCGCTCGTGCGGATGGATAATTTCATGAGTAAATTGATATTCGGACACAACGAGCTATCCTTTATTGGCTCTTTTACAATTCAAGCCGACGTTTCGCCGATCTCTATATCGGCATCATCAGGGCTGGATGAAATTGTTTCAAAAAGGTTACAATGCATATAAGTGGTTACAATGCATATACTTATATGCATTGTAACCACTTTAAAACAATTTTATCCAGCCCTGATGATGCCGATATAGAGATCGGCGAAACGTCGGCTTGAATTGTAAAAGAGCCAATAAAGGATAGCTCGTTGTGCCCGAATATCAATTTACTCATGAAACAAAAAACTCATGCTTGAACATAGTCCACTTGCTCTTGCGTTTAATGGATAACCAATGACCGAAAAGAGTAACACTGGCATTCTTGTATTATAACCCCTATAGAGGTTGAGAATGACAAATAAAAAAATGAAAAAAAACACTGGCATTCATAGTCGTTATAACCCGAGAGTTAAGAATTGATCCGCGGATTAGGCGCTGTAATCGACGTGACAGAAGAATAAACCATAGACTAGTGGCCACGTCTCCATGAAGCGCCAACGCTTGCGCCGGCCCTTGCGTCAGCGCACGGTTTTACGGGAGGATCGGTAAAACAGATTTGAAATTGGAAGCGAGAAATTTCAACTACTTGTTGAGAAAAAAATGGACCTCCATCTTCAATCAGTGATTCGGTTGGAGGCTGAATCTGTTTTGCTCATATTTCATTACATCCAGAGCATCAAAAAAGATGGCCTTATGGTTTTTATCATCACTCCATAGATGAACTGGATAACGGGTCGGAAGTTTTGGCGCATTATTGTCTCAACAAGTAGTTGAAACTATTATATGCTGCATTCGGTTTAGACCTTGAATACAAACAAAGATTGGAAAACAAACTGTCATGGAACTTGTCGTTATCCAATCTTTACGTACAGAACTCCCAAGCTTCATGATAGTTTATTTTCCAACCAATGTTTTTATTCAAGGTCTAAACTGAATAGCTTCAGCTTGTGATAGTTTCAACTGCTCGTCAAGAAAATAATGCACCTCAATCTCTGACCAGTTATTCACTCCATCTGGAAAGTGATGAAAAACACCATCATTCGAGGTCCTATCTTTTCGAATGCTCAAAAAGTGGGATGTGAGCAAGGCAGATTTAGGTTCCAACTAAGTCACCGGTCGAGAATTTGGGTGCAGAGTTATTTTATCAAGTGAATGACAGAATTGAGACTTCCCTCAATTCAGAACATAAAAACAAACAGCGATTGATGAATAAACTATCTTGAAACTTGGCAGTTCTGTGCATTTCAAAGATTAATGCCAAGCTTCAAGATAGTTCGTTCCTTAATAAGTGTTTGATTTCAAGTGAGGAATTGAGTGCAATTTATAGTAGTTTCAACTATTTGTTGAGAAGATAGTGAACCCCAATCTTTGACCGGTAATCCAGTTTATCTATGGAGAACTGCCAAGATAGTTTGTCCTTTGATCGGTGTTTGTTGTGGTTATGAGTTGTTGTCATGTTCTGAATTGAGTGAGTTTACATTACCGCCATTCAATTATCAAGAAAACTACTCTCAAATCTTGAACCAGTGACTCAGTTGCAACCTAGATCTGCCTTGCTCACATCCCACTTTTTGAGCATTCGAAAAGATGGACCTCGAATGATGGTGATCTTCATCACTTCCCAGATGGAGTGAATAACTGGTCAGAGATTGAGGTGCATTATATTCTTAACAAGCAGTTGAAACTATGACAAGCTGAATTCAGTTTAGATCTTGAATACAAACACTGGTTGAAAATAAACTATCTTGAAGCTTGGGAGTTCTGTACGTAAAGATTGGATAACGACAAGCTCCATGGCAGTTTGTTTTTCAATCATTATCCGTATTCAAGGTCTAAACTGAATGCAGCTTGCAACAGTTTCAACTACTTGTTGAGGAAATGATGCGCCTCAACCTCTGACCGGTTATCCAGTTTATCTATGGAGTGATGGTAAAAACCATAGGGCCATCTTTTTTGATGCTCTGAATGTAATGAGATATGAGCAAAGCAGAATCAGCTTCTGAATCACTGGTTGGAGATTCAAGTACATTTCTTTCTCAACGAGTAGTTGGAACTATTAAAAAGTTCACAAGATTAGAATTTGAATACAAACATTAGTTGGGAAATAAATTATCATGAAGCTTGGTGCTTGGAAATTATGTACACAAAGGTTGGATAACGACAAGTTCCATGACAGTTTGTTTTCCAATCATTGTTTGTATTCAAGTTTCGGGATGAATGCACATTGCAATAGTTCTATCTGCTTGTTGAGGAAATGGAGCACCTCAGTCTCTGACTGTTCATTTATACCATACCATCTGTGGAGTCATGATAAACACCATCCTTTGAGGTCAATTCATCTATACTCTGAGAGTGATCAGATGTGAGCAAAGCAGATCCAGTATCTAACTGAGTCACCGGTTGGAAATTTGGGTGCACGTGCAATTTTCTTAGATAGTGAATAGGACTATTAGCGACTGCGTTCAGTTTTGGACTTGAAGCCAAACATTGATTACAAAAAACTATCATCAATCCATCACTTCTCTGATTAGAAAAAAAACACAGGAGCAGCATCCTGAAACACATGAACGATCACAATAACTGCATCACAAACTACAATTTTCCCATGTGAGCCATGGCATCGATTATAGTTCAAAACTCTCATCACTAGAATTGCTGTCGCTCAACACACGGCGTCGTCTGCTTGACGAAAGCTGATGTTCGAGACACACACACACACATCTCAAATCTCGATGGTCTGCCCATCCTCATCGTTCCTCAAAATTTCATCCAGGTACCTCTCAAAATTTTCGTGGGAGTGAAATTTATACTTCGAGAGCAAGTCCGCATGGTTGTATTTTTCATCTTTTTTTGCAATCCTAATTCTGCAAATAGAATGTTCCAATTCTAATTTGCACTCGAAACCGCCGGAAAATTGCACTCTCTTTCTTCCTCAATTTCAATTCAAGTTTGCCAAAATATAATTTTTCATCTTCCATTTCTCGCTTCCAATTTCAAATCTGTTTTACCGATCCTCTCGTAAAACCGTGCGTTGACGCAAAGGCCGGTGCAAGCGCTGGCGCACGCATCCCTTATGATAAGGAGGAATTTGATTTAATTCATCCTATTTTCTAAATAAATGACTCTACTGGATTCCCTTGTAATGTGCCAGTGGCGCATCAGAACTATGATTTCTTATGTACATACTTTGAACTGCTGAGCACCGAAGAGATTATATACCAATAGAGGAGGCACGGTATAGGAGCCGCTGTAAGTGGACGAGGCAAACCGATAGAAAGAGAGAAAACGGCCAAGCACGCTACCGTTCTCTCTCACTCGATGACGTAAGCAGTCGTGGTCTGCGCGCCTTTACCATTGCCCCTGGTCTCGTTTTCGGCCCCTCTTCTCCTCTTCTCCCTGGAATCTATATGCTACATACTCCTCACACCGCACTTCGGCAATCGCTCGCTGGCGATCATATCATATATATGTCGTAGGCTGATAGAATTTCACTCGCGGCGCAACACCGAGCACTTTTCCGTAGAAAGTGATTTTTTATTCAACACCAACCCATCCCTCTTGTTATTGACTCCAAAGAGACGACAGTACTGTTATCCCCTCGGCGATCGGTAACAAAAGGGATGGGTTAGTGTTGAATAAAAAATCACTGTTTGAACAAACTTCTGCGATGCTTCTTACGCGCGTGAAATTCTAATGGCCTGGAAATGTTATCGGCCTACGACTATACATTAGGGTGTCCGTTATTTCCCAAGTTTCTCCGATCCTCCGTGCCACCCACCACAACCTAATCATTTGTTGAGATATTGCGTTAAAAAAATTTTCATGGACCTAGGTGATGTTTAAGTGCTGCCTCACCTGAAGCGTTTTTGTCTCAATTGAGGCCTCAAAACAAATTCTGATTCAGTATTCAGCATTTCTTGGGCATGGACGTGCTTCTTCATCCTTGATAACTTTTTCAATCGATAGCCAGTACGATTTCCTTTGAAATGACCACTTTCTGAAGTCAATTTGATGGAAAAGAACTAGAGTTATGGCTGTTTTTGGAACTTAGAAAATTCAAGGTACCAAATTCGTGAAACAGGGTTTTCCTCGAGGAATCCAAAAAAATGCGAATTTTGAGTCGGTTTATTTTAAAGATGTGAACATGTGTTTTTGATGTATTTTTGAACGTAGAAACAGAATCTGTGCTCAGTTTCACCTCTAATCGGCAGGATTTTCTACTAGGCTCAAAAAACCAAAAAAACAAAAACGGTCGTTTTCAGTCACTTTTATGTTCTTTAGGTGGATGATATGCGAATGAGTGGGCTATCTCGGGTCCCACTCATATCAAATTGAATATTTCAGGTAGTCATTTTGAAGGAAATTGCACCCGCTATCGACTGAAAACACTATTAAGGACGTAGAAGGGGATGCATGCGGGGTAAATGCGGATCATTGACTCAAATTTTTATTTAGAAGGGTACATTTCAAAATAGAAACGCTCTAGGCGGGGCAGCACTCAAACTTCACCTAGTTCTCTGAAAATTTTTTTCTCGCAATATCTCACCAAATGATTAGGTTGTGGGAGGTGGCATGGGTGATCGGAGGAACTTGGGAAATAACGGACACCCTACTATACATGGACGGCTCCCGGCAAGAATGGTATCAGTCCATTTTTGGCATTTCTGGCCAATGAGTTTCAAAGTTTCCTTACAATAGAATATTCGGATTGTCATTTTTAGTGATAATGCTCCAATTATCCTGTTATTAGTGTCTTTTCACGATAGTTTCTGCATGAAGCGTAACGATTTTCTATCTAATTAATTTTGACACTCGATCGATATGATCGGATATCGTATTTATCACTCGCGGGAATTTCAAATTATGAAGATATAATTTTTTCGGTCTTTGCGAGTTAAAGTCAGCAGATAGTGCTGACGTTTTAGGCATCAATCGAGAATGGATTTTACTCCACTCTCGATCAATGCACCTTTAGAGCCTCGTATGGTTCCGAGGATGCATCTAAAGGATTTTGATGGAAAGGAATGAAAAGTAAAGATGAGAAATGAGAAACTTTATGAAAAAAGATATATCTCCGGCAGAAGGCAGAAGAACTGCCAAAGTGAAAATGTTGAGAAATCAAATGGAAATAGCGGGTTAAAATGACCTTTCTCGCAAGCGCTTAACGAAGATGAACTTTCGTATATAAGGGCGTTCAAACCATCGTACATTCGGCCACTTGAGCCGCGTGTCAGTGGTAAACTTTCATTGCTCTTCCACCACTTTGAAAAGCCCGAGCAATGAGAGAAGGGCGAAACACGCATAACATCAGCGTAGAATCCAAATTTTTTCATAAAGTTTCTCATTTCTCATCTTTACTTTTCATTCCTTTCCGTCAAAATCCTTTAGATGCATCCTCGGAACCATACGAGGCTCTAAAGGTGCATTGATCGAGAGTGGAGTAAAATCCATTCTCGATTGATGCCTAAAACGTCAGCACTATCTGCTGACTTTAACTCGCAAAGACCGAAAAAATTATATCTTCATAATTTGAAATTCCCGCGAGTGATAAATACGATACCCGATCATATCGATCGAGTGTCAAAATTAATTAGATATATCTCCGGCAGAAGGCCGAAGAGCTGCCAAAGTGAAAATGTTGAGAAATCAAAATGGAAATAGCGGGTTAAAATGACCTTTCTCGCAAGCGCTTAACGAAGATGAACTTTCGTATATAAGGGCGTTCAAACCATCGTACATTCGGCCACTTGAGCCGCGTGTCAGTGGTAAACTTTCATTGCTCTTCCACCACTTTGAAAAGCCCGAGCAATGAGAGAAGGGCGAAACACGCATAACATCAGCGTAGAATCCAAATTTTTTCATAAAGTTTCTCATTTCTCATCTTTACTTTTCATTCCTTTCCATCAAAATCCTTTAGATGCATCCTCGGAACCATACGAGGCTCTAAAGGTGCATTGATCGAGAGTGGAGTAAAATCCATTCTCGATTGATGCCTAAAACGTCAGCACTATCTGCTGACTTTAACTCGCAAAGACCGAAAAAATTATATCTTCGTAACGATTTTCATTCTTTCACATTCTTTAAGGTGTTTTGCGATAAAAAATGGACTTATACCGTTCTCTGCCCAAATTTTTTCGTATATTTCTCCGGACCAGAACGATACAAGTCCATTATTTTTTTTGGAGTGGACTGATACCTTTCTGGACCGAGTAAAGAAATGAGTCAACTCTCAGCGTCTTAGGTCGCAAAATATTGGGAAATTGTCGATTTGAACCGTTTTGGATCATAAAACGTCGAGACACTGTAAATTTATACCGCTTTTGCGAGGCAAAAAATTGAAAAATTCTCAGCAGAACGATAGGGGAGTGAGGCAAAATTGGATAAGTGAGATAGCTCGGTCGTAGGCGAGTCTAGGCTTTCGCCGCGCAAATTTTCTTTGAATGCCATCACAGACAATGCACGGTGGTCCTGAACCAAGTCTATCCTCCGCTGACGACAGCAAGTGGGATTCTTGTTAGATATGGTTCAGGATATCTGTGGGATCACAACTTAACTTACTAAAAATGAAAATCGACACTTGGGCGATTTTTAAAAAAGTCGAAAAAACGTGTTTTTTCGATGTTTTTCCCTTTTTAACCCTGAAAAACTCGGAAGGAACGCATTATTTCGAAAAATGTGTGGAGTAACTTTTGGTAGAACTTGAAACGATGAACAAAAAAGGTCACTACTTATTTTTTCATATAAGGCCTCCTGTTCCTGTAATAAACGTATTTCGTCTGAGACTTGTATTCTATCTGTCATTTTTTACGGTTTCGACCCCACAGCTCGAAGGCAACACATTTAATAAAAAAACATGTACAATAACTATTTGTAGATCTTCAAAAAATTATTTATTGGCTTGCACCCAACCCATTTTTCGTTATTGTACCTATGTATGAAGAGCAGTTTCTGCATGCAATATACATTCGATTCTATCTTTGACCAAAATTTCTCATATATCTTTTGAGATTACACAAAAAATCATAAAACAGATTCTTTATTACTATGTGCTCCTCCCGATATATGGGGTCCGGATTGTTAGAACTGATGAAAGTTTGAATTTCTGTATAAAATACTGATAAAATTTTAACAGGTTGCGTTATGTAGAAAAAACATACATTTTGTTCTATGCATTTATGAACAATTTGTATAAACTGTCCCAACATTCTTCCAAAAAATGCATTCCCTTTGAGTAACACAGTCAAAACTGGAAGAAATGATGGATAAGATACGAGTCTCAAACAAAAATACGTTTATTACGGAAACGGACGACCTTATATCAAAAACTGTGTTCAGACTTTTTTTGTTCATTTTTTAAAGATCTACAAAAAGTTACTCTACACATTTTTCGATAAAATGCGTTCCCTTTGAGTTATGGGGTCAGAACTGTGAAAAATGGCAGATCAAATACGAGTTTCAGACGAAAATACGTTTATTACAGGAACAGGAGGCCTTATATGGAAAAATGTATGGAGACCTTTTTTGTTCATCGTTTCAAGTTCTACAAAAAGTTGCTCCACACATTTTTCGATAAAATGCGTTCCTTTCGAGTTTTTCAGGGTGAAAAAGGGAAAAACATCGAAAAAACACGTTTTTTCAACTTTTTTGAAAAACGGCCCAAGTGGCGATTTTCATTTTTAGTAGGTTGTGATCCCACAAATGTCCTGAACCATTCCCAACAAGAATCCCACTTGCTGTCGACAGAGGAGGATAGATTTGATTCAGGACCACCGTGAATGGTTTTTATCGCGGTTAGACCTCCCAAAACGATACTGGGAGTCTACGCTGACATAGGGGTGCTTTTCGAGGGCCTCACGCGGTTTATTCTCCAAATGCAAGATTACACGCTGCTTCTGGAGAAGTGGACGAGCTTAATCGCCGTTTGGGGGTCACTTGGGCGCGTATGCATTTGGGCAAATTTTTCGAAGCGCGGGAGGTTGGAGGTGAGTTAAATGATTGAAAATGGGTAAAAAAGTGAAGTTACGATGTCTAATGACGGTGATAGAAGTCGAATTGGAGGCAAGAAGTCGCTTCTTACGTGTTTGAAGATAGTGCTGGATTTTCGCATTTTCACTGTCGCATTCGCTGATATTGGGTTGATTGTCGCACTCTACCATTTGGATCGTTGACTAAGGGCAAGTATGGGTACCTCCAATGTGAAGAAAAAAGAAAGGAAGTCGACTCTTAGGAGCCGCGAGTTGATTACTGATTTCTGAAGACGGTAGTGCACCAATGAATCGCCTATTTCAATAATGCCGAAGAATGACACAAAAATGGCTCGCTTGCTCGGGCTATGGGCGGATGTAAAAGTCTCAGGCGGGTTCCTTCCTTGGTTCTGGGTTATTACCACGTGTTTTGATGAGCAAATGCGACTCTAATAGGTAAGGAATAACACCGTATACCTCCATTTTGGAAAGTTGTCCGAATTTGCCCTCAAAACTTGTCAAAAGTGCCCCCAAGCTCGGGGCGAATTCGGACAAATTTTTGTTTTTCAACTTCAAGAAAAAATATGAACGCTGAGGCCTAGGGGTCTGAAAATTTTTTTACAATGTATTCGATAGTTGAACTTCAAAGTCCCGTAGCGCGTCTAGCCCCAAGTATCGTCAGATAGCCCCACTGCAAAATCCGTTCAATTTTGCCCCACTCTCTTCTATAGGTCCATATTCTTTTTTTCTGAAATTGTTGACTAGGAGTTTCCATGTCTAGGTATTGGTGAAGATATTTGCTACTGTTCATGAATCATAATCAGTTTGGATCTACAGATCTCACGAAATATGTTACATGTGGAGTGCTATCACCGCAATAGATTGTATTTTTGAGAATGCAGTCCACGGATGCGTATTCGAGGGTTCCAGTCGAGAAGTATCCATTCAATCAGCCTGGTTAACACTCTATAGTGTTTGAGAAGTAGTAAAGTACGGAATTTTCACTAGAATATTCACGTGGAGTGAGTTTATTTTGAAAGGCTCAGAATCAATACCCTTCTGATTCAACGTGGAGTTTGAATGAGTAATCAGACTTTATTCATATTTAATGCAGGTGGCTCAATTCGAGGAGTCTGATATTTTTACAACAATATTGAACATAATGAGATTGACTAAAAATTGAATTCGGACAGTTGGGCGATTACCAATAACGAGAGTGCGAGTAGATAATATTCAAAATGATTTCTCGGATTAATTTTAGATAGAATGTCTATTTCATAATGTAATGAGGCTAGGTATTTTTCGTATGTATCTTGACATATACACGTATATTTTCTGTATGTAAATCTTGGCATGGAGTACACTTACTCTAATGATATAATAATTACAAGCAAATAATTAAAGCTAAATATATGGCGCATTAATGTTCAATACTCATCCCCCGTAAACTCATCTATATCCGATTAGGTTCAGAAAGTTTCGAGAATTTTCAATAATACTATCAATAACAATGCCGCAACAGTTAACGGAATTTCATATCGTTTTACAGTTCTTATCAAATTTCACTCCAAAATCAATCAAAATATTCCAAAGGATCAGTTTTCACACAAATTCAAATCCATTCAATACATTTTGACACCCCTGAGTTAAACCGAATACGATTACGAGTTTGACTCACATAGGAACATAGAAAGACTACACTGACACAGCTCACACAGATCATATCGTTGGATTTTCTCTGTTCTGAGCAGCGAGTTTTTGGTCCGATATTGGAGAACCAAATAGCGTATCAGACTTATCTGAACATGCCTCCCTCGATTCTTGTGATGCTGAACTACATTCAGTACTCAAGAAGCATACACAACAAATCCCAATAAATTCAACTTCATAAACTCATGATAAAAATGTCAATTGAAGCAAAATTATACAAATGAATCTGGAACAGTAGAATAAATTCATTCAACTACATTAACGTGATGAGATTAAATTGGAAATTCTCGGAACATGATTAGGTGAATGAGAAACAATGACCACCATCCAAATACATGTCAGGAATTGTTTCACAGAGCGTCTTGAATCCCCCTCCCAGGCTATCTTCCTCCACCTGCTTCTCATACGATTAAAACAGGATTCAATATCGAGAACTTCCAAGCCGATTATCATCAGTAGAATTTCGCGACTATTTACAGTATCATTATACTCATTATCGTCATGTTCTAGTAACTATATCATTGGTTAATTCATCGTTCGACACTGTTAAGGTAGTATTAGCGGTACTCGAATTGACGCTCAGAAAATCACGAAAGTTGGCACAATTATATATTGGGGTCTCAAAGTGCTTCAGTTGAATTTTCAGAAGCCTTCAGAGTCGGGGAAAAAAGTTATGAGCGTTTTTATAAAAGCCGTTTAACACGGCGTCTAATGGAAAATCACCAGTAGAGGGATACCATACGCACAGATTTCCATGGCAGTGAATACACAGGTGTAAGAATGCACAAAAAACACCCAGGAGCGATCAGATTGACGATTCAGAGCCTACAAAAAAAGATCTGAGCCCAAGTGTCCCTCATTTCTGCGGTTTCGGGGTGAGGTTGTCGTCTGCTGCGTGCATTCACTATACCTATATCGCGGGCGAAAAGGAGACAAGCGCGGGTATGTTCGACACTTGACACATCCAGTACCGCTAATACTACCTTAACAGGATCAAAAGTGATCATGTGATACTAACCATGGCGAATTCGAATTCGAGAGTTTTTTCCACTCATAATTTCAAATCAGATTGTTTAATCTATTTCTAAACACCATAACAACAAAACATGAACCCATCGGAGAAATAATAACTCTGAGTGCAATCGAATACAACTACAAGATGCAACATCAAAGCATGATGCCTTGGCTCACATAGAGATCGAGACTTTCATCTCTGAGTGCGACAGGGAGAAATAAAAACTCTGAGTGCAATCGAATACAACTACGAGTTGCAACATCGAAGCATGATGCCTTGGCTCACATAGAGATCGAGACTTTCATCTCTGAGTGCGACAGATAGCGAATGTATGTTGCCGAGCTACTGTCGATGTAGGCAGGGCGTATCTCAAAAAACATAAAACACTACACTGACACAGCTCACACGCATCATGTCGTTGGATTTCCTCTGTTCTGAGCAGCAATTTTTCGGCCCAATATTGGACAACCGAATAGCGTATCAGACTCATCTGAACATGTCTCCCTCGATTCTTGTGATGGTGAGCTTCACTCAGTATTCGAAATTTACACAAAACCTAACCTAACACAATCAACACTAAAAACTCATATTGGAAATGACAATCGAATCAAAATCATACGAGTTCATTTGAAATGAAAGGCTCAATTCATCGAGATGAATAAATGAATAAAATGAAATTGAATCAACTACATGATAGTAATGAGACAGCATTGGAAATTCTCGAGAAATGTTTGGGTATTTAGAACTTCGATCGTAAAATACATTATTCAGGCGCTACCAAACCGAAGTGTATGAGACCCCTTCCCCCTAGGCCCCGTCCTCCCCTTCTCGAGTAGTAAAAGCATATACCAATATCGAGAACTTTCAAGCTGACCATCATCAATAAAGTTTCGCGCTTTTTCACGGTATCATTAAACTCATTAGCATCCATATTCTACGAACTATATCATTGGTCAATTCATCAATCAAAATTGTTATCAAGATCAAAATTGATCATATGATACTGACCATAGCAAATTTAATTCCAATCATTTTCCATTTGACACTCATAATTTCAAATCAGATCATTTAATCTATTTCGAAACGCCATAACAACAAAACATGAACCCATCAAAAGAATAATATCTCTCAGTACAATCGAATACAACTACGAGTTGCAACATCAAAGCATGATGCCTTGGCTCACATAGAGATCGAGACTTACATATAAGTGCGACAGATTGCGAATGTATGTTGCCGAGCTACTGTAGATGTAGGCAGGGCGTATCTCAAAAAACAGAAAAACACGACACTGACACAGTTCACACAGACCATATCGTTGGATTTCCTCTGTTCTGAGCAGCGATTTTTTGGTCCGATATTGGACAACCAAACAGCGTATCAGACTCATCTGAACATGTATCCCTCGATTCTTGTGATGGTGAGCTTCACTCAGTATTCGAAATTTACACAAAACCTAACCTAACACAATCAACACTAGAAACTCATATTGGGAATGACAATCGAATCAAGATCATACGAGTTTATTTGAAATGGAAGGCTCAATTTATTCAACTACGTTACAGTGATGATATAGCATTGAAAGTATGACGTCATCGCGTCCCGGAATCTCTAGTTAAAGAAGTGTATATATATATATATATATATAAAGTATATGTATATATATATATATATATATATATCCACCTTTGTAAACAGTGTTGTGTGTGTGTTCACACATCAACACTCAGTATGTTTACATAGGTTAGAGTGTGCGGGTTGTGACACTATGGGTGACATGTCTGCTGATCATCACTGAGCTCTCAGAGTTGGTGATGGCCGGAGTGCCACCATAAGTTACTAGGGCTGATCCGATATAGCGGCAGACTACGTCCTCGCCTTGATGCAATTAGGAGATTGGATTCGTGGTTCAAGATTTAGTTTCTACATTGAAAAAAAAAGACAAAGTCATGATCTGTCAAATAGACAATCTGAATGTTCATCAGTATTATCTGAATGTCAGAAATACATTCTTCAATGTACATCGCTCATGGTAGTTAATGACTAGATTCTGACACTATCAACAGCATCAATCATGGAATTGAATAAAATATACCAAAATAAACTTCCCTCAAATTCCATTTTGATGAAATATCACTGCCTAATGCACCATGCATGAGAACCAATATCATTTTTATTCTCAAGGCTTGCTGAGATGAAAATTTTTTTGTGAATTTCTATGATCAAGTCGCGAATTCTCTGAGATTCTCCTGATTTCAAGAGTCAAAATGACTTTCCTGAGAAATTTCAGATTTGCCTAATTACTAGGATGGTAGACACCATGTGATTAGGATGAAGTTGATCTCCACTGTCAGCATTCTGGTCAAAGAAACAGGTATTTCTTGAAAGGCAGTTCCATTTGCATGATATAATAAACATGCACTATGCCATGTGAACTATCTCAGGTCATGGGTGGCTCAAATACGAGCCATGCCAATAGTGTGAGGGTTGAAACCATGACAAAGCAAAGTGGGTGGCTAATATTTCCTTGCCCTTTATAATTGAATATCAGAGTCAAGAAAACTAGCTCAAAAATGCAAATCTGAGTTGTGCCATCATACACCAATATTATGATCTTGGTCATTTCATGGGCCAAACTTCATCAATAGAACAGCAGAATCAACCATACAATCTTCGGAAATGTCCTATCAAATTTGAATCTTGTCGCCTATTGAATATTCATCCAAGATAATGGATGTTGAATGATGCTCTCAGAGAGGACGTTTCAAATCAAAAATCACTTGAATGACTCCATATTCTGATCTGCCTAAATCTCAATCATAGATACACTGGGTAGTGGCGCTTCAAGTGTATCATCATAGGTGTATACATTAATTCAGAGATGAGATACATTAGAAAGATACCCATTGACCGCTTGATGGATTGAAAAAGGCCATGTTGGAAGACTGTAGACTACATTTTGAGGGTTATCAACTTACCGGAATGATGGCAGATCAAGCCTGGATGTATTCCATCGCGATAACCCTTGAAGTTGGGGTTCGAGCTTGAACTATGACCTTTTATCCATCTTTTGGCCTTGTGTCGACTTTCAAGTCTCTTACGCAATTTAGCCATGCTGAGGATCAAGAGTAGACACAGACGCTACACGTGCTCAACTGACCAGCTACTGGCTAGCTAGCTAGTAGAGACCCTCCAGCTAGCTAGTAGGGAATAGAGACCCTCCAGGTAGGGTCTCTAGTAGGGAATAGCGATCCGCTAGTAGGGAACCCTCCCTACTGGCTAGCTACAGGCATATTTTCCACCCTCAAACCGTGATCTCTCTTGTGGTTTTCTACCAAACATAAACTGAGTCTTCTAAATTCACTTCATTTAGAAACTGAGTCATTTTACGTTAATTATTAAAAATTTTCAAATTTTAGGACTGCAATCAGTCTCATTTGCATTATATATCAACTGCACCCCGTTGCAAATAGTTTTAAAAATTGAATCAGCTTTCAGAAAATCTGAGTCCCTTTCACATTTGCGAAATTCGCTGTGATCTATTGTTGAGCAATGATTATTGTAAAAGCTCCCAAGTCGCTTGCCGAGCTAGACTCAAGTCGACCACCCGAGGTAGCGGCAGGTGACCTGGGTGCTTTTATAATAATCATTGCTCAACTATAAATTACAACGAATTTCGCAAATGTGAAGGTGACTCAGTTTTTTTCAAAGCTGACTCAATTTTTCAAACTTATTTGCAATGAGGCGCAGTTGACATTAAACGCATAAGGTAAAAGTACCAATGAAGGGACACTTTTTCATAGGTATCGTGGTTACATTGAAATTCTGTTTCTCACAGAGTAGTTATATCGTTTACCAGTGAATTATTGGATAGATAACTGTCTGTAGAACAAGCTCAATTTTTTTCGTGAGCTTCAATACAATAGGAAAAATATAATAAATCAATTACTGGGGCGTCGTCATGTCCCAATGGTGAGCCACCTATTTGAGCTATGCCTGTATAATGGGACACCCGAGTCCCAGTGGTGGACCACCTTTGTCCGTATGGTGGGACACCCATTTCCGAGTGGTAGGCCATGATACTTTGCGTACATAACATTATAATAGTATGCTGTGTTTCTCCATTCTGTTAACCTTATGTGGATTAGGTATACTTTTCACTCATAAAGGATAGTAAAGGGACAAGCACGGTGAATCGGCCCTTGCAAGATATGGCGCACGGAGTTCCCCACTTTGTAACACCTGAGTGAGTAGGGAAGAAATTCCTTAGAATCCAAGGTCGCTCCTATTTTGTACGGCACCTAGAAACCCTTTAAAACGCTGAAATCGATGTTGCATCAATTGAATTGCATTCTATCGCATTGCGATGAATAGTTTCGAATTTTCTTTGTGAATCCTTGAAATTATACCAAATAACGAAAAGAAATATTTCCGTAACCGCAACTTCTAGTTCAGGTCTCTAAAAAACATTCCAGAAAATTAAAAATCAAAGTTTTTGACACAATTATCAATCCGGACGGGATTTAACAACTTGATTGTATCAATCGGGCCCTTTTGCATAGAAAATCTTTCAAAATTATATCTATCTGGTGGTGGAAAGTGGCTAAGAACGCGAAAAACCATTTTTAAGGCAAATTCTGACTCACAAATTGGATACTTCTGCGCATGCGCGTTCTTCTACGCCTGTGAAAGTATTTTTAATTGACAACTGATGTAATTTCCTTTGGAATGACCACTTGAGAAAGTAGAATGGACGCAGTAGGATCAGAGATCTAGTTGATCCGAAAAATGAATAAATCCAAGGTACCACATCTGTGAACCTACCGCTCCTTCAATTAAAAATGCGTATCCTCAGTCGGAGTGTTTCAAAGATGTGAGCAAGTGTTTTTTGTGAATTTTCCGACGTAGAGACCGAATCCGTGGTTAGTTTTGACCCCGACTTTCATGTTTTTCATTGGGCTCAAAAAACTGAACTGAGAGTGGAGGGTCATTTTCAGATTTTTTACACTCACTTGATGAGATGCATGATAAGAGTATACGTAGATTTGAATCGTGTGAGTATTGAATTAAACTATGCTTTTTCACGTGTTTTGACTAGTTGCAAACGATGCCGACGGTTTCGAAACTCTCGGATGAGATAAAAATGAGCTCTTGCTGAATGAACTAGATCTCGTTCTCTATAGATTAAATCTCTATATTAAATCTCATTTCGAAGAAACTGTCCCAAATATTCAATTCGCACTCATCCCGTCCTCGAGCATCGATATTATTGGCATCGTTTTCAGCTGGTCAAAACGCGTGAAGAAGCATAGTAGTTGAACTCTATGCACACAAGATTCAAATTCTACCTATACACTCCATGCATCTCAGGTGTGTGTAAAACGGCTGAAAATGACCCTCCAATCTCGGTTCAGTTTTTTGAGCCCACTGAAAAACTTGGAGGTTGGGGGAAAATGCACCACGCATTCGGTTTTTACGTCGCAGGATTCACAAAAAACACATGTTTACATCTTTGGAACACTCGAAATGGAAATTTGCATTTTTGGAAGTCAATGGAGCGGCCATGGACCCCGGACTTGGTACCTTGGATTTTCTCTTTCATTCGACCAGCTCTGTCTCGGATTTAGCTGCATCAGACCGACTTTCTCTAGTGGCCAGTTTGGAGATTACATCAACTATCGATCCAAGATACTTTAAAAGACGTAGAAGAACGCGTACTCGTAGGAGACGCTAATTAGTAAGACGGAATTTTCTTTGGAAACAGTTTTATGCATTTTTAACCACTTGCGACCTCCAAAAGTGATAGATTTCAGAGTTATTTTGATGTAAAACGGTTCGATGAACACGATGAAATCATCAAATCCCGTTTGAATCATAGATCACTGTGTCAAAAACCAATTTTTGATTTTCTGGAATTTTTTCAGGGGTCGAAATCAATAGTTGTGGATACGGAAATATTTATTTATTATTTGGTATGGTTTCAAGGATACACAAAAAAAATTCAAAACGATTCATCGGGATGCGTTAGAATGCAATTTATTCGGGAGAACGTCGGCTGTTAGTGTTGTTCAGAGGGCTTTTCGGATTCCTTACAAAATAGGGTTGACCTTGGGACCTAAGAAACTTTTTTCCCACTCAATTTTGTGTTAGAATCTGGGTAAAATTACTCCGGGTGCCATATCGGATGGAAACAGTTGAGACGGCAATATTCTGTTTTCTTGAGACACATCGGTCAAAAGTCACAAGGAAGATAGGCGGACTTTTACTCGTTGAAAACTGCACTATAGTGAGTCTTAAGATCGACGTCCCTCCATAGGGGCATGTCTAAAAAAACACGCACCTAATTAGGGACACTGAAAATTCCCTGTCCCTTTATCGGGACATGCGTGAAAAAAGTCGACCGATGAAGGGACATGCTTGTAATAATGACCAAACTTGATGTATTGATGTTTAATTGTAGGTTTTTGCAAACTTTGAGCAACTACCTATCATAATTAACTAGAGAAACGTCCGTTAACAGCCTTATATGATAAATATTGGTCTCTTTGTGAAGTGACTTTTCGAAGCGGTTGTGAAGCCAAAGAGACCAAAAATTGGGCGTATAGAGACCTTTTTATTCTCATTTTTTCTCAGAATTACTGAGTAAGTAATCATCTCTACACTCATTCAATCGTCAAAAAGAGATAGATGAACTTTATTATAATAACTTTTTCCCTTGCATTTTAATGGCTCATATTCTCGTACCAGCACAGTTATTCCAGTGTCCCATGATTGGGACCTAAATCAAGGGGTGTCCATTCATTGGTACTTTTACCTTACGAGACTGATTGCATTCCCAATATTTGAAAATTTTTGAAAATTAATGTAGAATGACTCATTTTCTAGCTGAAGTGAATTTGAAAGACTCACCTTGTGTTTTGAGGAAAACCATAAGAGAAGTCACGGTTTGAGGGCGGATGATATGCCGAGGCACCCCTGGCGATTAGAAGGGAGATGGCCAGCGCAATGCTAGAAGCTCTCTCTATCCTCCCTACTATGTAGAAGCGCGGGCCAACTTTTCTCTCGAGAATACGGTGGCGCAACTCGCAGTCATCTCACGAACTACACCTAAAAACGATGGATGGGGGAAGTGAGATGGGTTGTACGATCTGTGGAGAGGGATCGCGTAGTATGATGATGAAGTATACACTGAGAGAAATTTTGTAGCCATCCAGCACCTCGCGCTCAGTGTCGGAATGGCACCGTTAATTTGGCAGGATTTTGCCACTGCTAAGTGGCTAGTGTAGCGCAGAAGAGCTCGGGGCATGGCCAGCACAGCCATGGGCCTTGCCGCCGCGAGGCTCGGAAACCTGTGGCCTCCGAAGCTGCATCGAGGTTGCGCCGAGCCTGAAGGCGGCCGACTAGCTCGCGCACTGTGCTGGCTGCGGCTCGTATAAATATCGTCCCTCCCGTGCCTTCTTTTCGGCAGCTCATTCGAGTCGGACACACTATTTATATATTATATAGTATACACTATATATAATTGTATATATATATATATATATATATATATATATAAGTTGTATGATTATATTGTAATGGATGAACGTAATAATATGTATATCATGCAATATATGAACATAAGTAAATACCGCGGGTTGCTGTATATTGATATACAAATCGTGATCAGATTGTATATGTATATGAAAACCGCTGTCGGTTTGGCTTTTATTATAAGAGGGGAGCTGAGGAAAGTTTTAGGAAAGGGGACCGCGTGTATGTGTGCGCAAACTAATCATAACGATACGGCCAAATTTGCGATTTCTTTGCCCAGTCCCAGTCTCGATCAACCTGTCTCAGGCCGCGCTTTTCATCTCTGCTGGTTTCAAACTGCTTTCTGGTGTGGCTGCAAGATTTGAGCATTCAACGAATAAGAATCTGCAGTATTTTCGGTGAGTTGAGATTATTCTAGTCGAACTAGCAAAACACTAATGCAATCAGAAAGAATCTAATTTTGGAGTAATTCATAACATCTCCGAGAGAACTTGCAATTATATCATTGTCTTTTCATTGTAATGATTATTATGATTCAATATTTTTCATCGTATTCGATTGATATATTCATTGCGAGATACGACGTTCAATTGTCACAAGTTTTGAAGTCTCATCGCGTAAATATTTACTATCGATGTAGTGGGATTGCAATCTTTTCAGGTGAACTAACAGAACTATAATAGAATATACGTATTCGAGCCACTTGTATTATTCATTTTGGTACGCTCGAGGGTATGCAAAATACTACATTTACTTGTATGTTTCTATTTTTTATCGCGCAAAAATTCATTTTCGTACTATAGCTGTCATTCCTGCTTCGATCATGGAAGAAAGAGAAACTCATCCGGCTCATAATTCTGAGTTCATGCATCACAGCTTAGCGGGAAATTCGCACTGTCAACATGATGTAAGCAAACATAATATGACGCAGAGTCGATTACCGAGTGTTCAAAGTATGGGGTACAGCTCGACGTACATTCCTCAATTCTCGGAAACATTACATCAATTCCATCAATTGAGCCCTGTATCGAGCACTCTGCCAAGTCCAATTTTTCAAGATCCAATGAGCAGAGAAAGCCCAATGGGCCTTGGAGTACAATTTCTTGAAAATCAACGATTCCCGTCCTTTGATTCCAAGCAACGACGAGAGATATCATTTTGAAAATCAAGCAATCTCGACATTTCCATCTCGAGCACAATCCAATTTTGATAATCGAACGAGTCGTCTGGGGTCTCAACCAGTTCAAAATCAAAATTCAGACGCCCATAGAGTGCAATTAAGCCAATCAAATATTTTAGGGATCCAGACAAGGATTTTGGCCTCAACTTCAACTCAAGATGAGAGGAATCACATTGAAAATCATGAATGTCGAGGTCCGAGGACCCTTTCTCAAAGTCAAAATGATTCAGCTAGTGCTCATCCGAATGAGATACAGCAATCTTTGAGTCACAACTATATTCATATGTGGCTTTCATCTAGTCTCCAAGGGCGGTCTATAATTACAGCTTACAATCAAGATAGAAAGAATGGAATATTGGGAGATAAATGCTTCCCGAAACAAATGCTTTGCAAACTAATAATTTGGAATGAGATTAATCTAGAAGGCCCTGAGTGAGTTTCCGATATTCACGACCCATTCAATATACAACCTTCTGAATTCATTTTTGTCTTTTCAGCATAATAACACTAAGATTCATCCAGTTATCCAAATGGCTTTTTGAAATCTGTGTCCTGTACCCAACATCTTTATTCAACGGTCATGACTGTAACGGAGAGCCAAAATTTGTCAAAGTCAGAAAAATTTATAGAGCGAACGATGAAGTAATCTTCCACGGAAGTGATTTGAGATTTATAGTCTTCAATGAAAGGTATCATGCGTACGAGGTAGTTGATAAGAGTGAACCAGATACTGTACTAAAATATCTTGACAACGCAGAACTGTTAACTTGCGTGTATGTGACAATCGACAAGCGTTGGTATGTAGCAACGAAGTATGATCTATGAAAATAGTGCAATAAAGAGACGATCAAGTGATATTTTTTCCTCCATACATCCATGAACACAGTATATTAGAAAACCTCTTAACATGTCAGATATTACCAAATATTCCGAATAATATTCAATCCGCTGTCCTTATGACCTCGCAAAAACATTAGCTTGAGTTTTTTTCCATTTTGCGTGACGCGTGTTGAATTACCCCACAAATAAAAGTTTTGCACGCATTGAATACTTATTGTAATCATTGGTTCTTGAGATAGAAATGCTGTAGCATGATTCTTGTTTTTCACATTTTGCGAAAATATGAGAAGAACATGTATCGCCTCCAACTTGATAACTCATATAAGATGAATATCCTCCCTCAAGTATGCGGTCTGTGGCCGTGCTGATTATGAATACGAATCAGCACGAAAGTTGTACCCAACAGGCCCCGCGCGTGAGCTGAGAGGCCTACTCTATACTCCGCGCCGCCTCAGCGCAGCATCGGAGCCCGTAGACCTCCGAGCTCTGCGGTGAGCCGGCCCCGATACCCTCTGCTCTATATCAACCTTTGGCTGCGCCGGATTAGTACTGGATTGTGCGTTACGTGGTCCCCGAATAGCTTTGCGCTGCAATACAACGGGAACCCCGCGCCAGTAGAGCAAGATTTTTCTCTCAGTGTACGTCTGGTCTGCGTTTATATGAGCTTTCAATTCAGTTCTCGAGACCAAAGCAGCTATAATATATACTCATAAACTCGATTGCTGTGTCGACACGAGAGAATGCTTCTCGCGTGTACACGGAGAGAACAAAACTGGGTATGATCGGCGCGTCCTCTTTCTTGCCTTGTACGCAGGAGAAAGAGAGGGGCGCCACTATATTTGCTTTTGAGACAATGATTTAGCCGGACAACGCGATCAATTCTTGGCTGCCCCGATATTTTCGTGGCGGCAAAGAATTGTTCGAGAGACAAGACCAAATCGCGTGCGTTCGGCTAATCTCGTCTCCTCTCGGATCATTATGAGGCGTTCGGAGTTATCGCACGCACGTGTGACGATCTGCATGATATTGGCAACATATCATACCTATAGCGAGCTGTTGCAATCGTATGAGTCACGCTGCATGTTCTTCAGTATAGGTTCCAAAGATTTTTTTGGGATTATTTCGAGTTTATAGTTACTTATTATCAGGATTTTCAACGAAATCCATTTCCAATTTCGTTTAATTTCGTTGAATTCTATCCAATGACCAATTTTGTAACAAAATCCTACTCAAAAGATAACAATCGTCATAATATGATGATTATGATTTTTGAAATGGGATTTCGTTATAAAATGGGCCATCAAATAGGACTCAACGAAATTCAACGAAATTTGAAATGGATTTCGTTAAAAACCCTGCTCATTATTGAGTTACTGAATTTCAGTATATGATCAAGAAATTCTGAGCTTTCGGCTCATTTCGGTAAGAACCAACTCCAGGGGGTTGGGGGTTGGGCAATTTTTTTCTTAAAATATGAGGAAGTGAGTAGTTTGCATCAACCCCGAATAATTCCTGCGTTCTCCAGAAAAATTAAAGTCATTTTTCTATTTTTGGTGATTGCTCAGCTAAGAATCCCTCGTGAAAATATGGGATCGAACTGGACAAAAAAAAAACGTCCCGTCAGATGTCGATTCTTAATCCATTTTTTCGGATCGGAATGGATCGGAATGAAATAGAAAATCTTCAAATCGTATCCAGAACGATTTATTTCCTGGAATCAGTGTCGATCCATTTGAATCCAATTTCTGGCATCTCGGGTACGATTCAATGATTCCATTTCGATCCAGTTCCGGACATTGTCCAATTTATTCTCATATTTCGGGTGCGGGTAAAAGTTTTATCATCCATTCCGATCCATTTTCGCGTTTCAGTATGAAATAACTGCTATAGTCTCTTACTTATTGTTGAGACGTTATTGGGAAGAATAACTATTGATATATGGGTATTATCGCGATAACTTACACATTTTGTGTCAGAAATTGAATATTGAGTCTGCGCCTGTCTGAGTCGACTTTGTTCATTCAATTCCACGTATTGACCGATAATATGTGATAAAACATATGCAGGAACTTTTTTGGAACGTTTCAGGACGGCAAATGTGACTTTTACATGTATAAGACTTAGAGAAAGTAGTACACGGAACTGACATGTACCGGTTTTTGACGTTTTGAAATTCGTGTTTAGATGGTTGATTTAAGGGCATAGGATGGTCCATTTTTGGTCAAAATTCAAAATTTTGACAACTTTTTTTTCATCAGAAATCTTGATCAATTAGACCCTGAACTTCGAAAAAAAATTGTATGGACGTTCGGAGTGGGTGGTGTCACTCCCGAAAATAGATATGATGGTCAGGAAGCTACTTCGAGACAACTGTTTTTTCCATCAAAAAGTATCTCGTATCTTGTATTCGTGACGACACGACCCCTGTAGCTTGCTCCATGTAGTGCCTGGACGGTTCACAGGCACCAGTGATCCAAACTCGTTTGACAAGATTATGAATCAATTGAATTTTTGCCAGATAGTCGATTTCGTAGAGGGTACCGTAGATTTTCTGCATGAAAATCACCTTTCGTCGCCTCGCTCGGCGGCAGTTTCTAATGCTGATGTTATTCCTGACTCATTGACTAACCTTTTACGGGTCAATTTAGACATAAACCAACATAACGTTTCATTCTCGAATTCACAATGAAGCTGCACACTAATTACGCAGAACTAGCCATCGGTTAGCAAATTCAGTTGTTTCAGGTTCAGAATCTTGTCCGTTCCGCGTTCCGCGCGGCCTGTTGTGAACAACCCCTCGAGTAGTGACACCAGAAAGAGTGATGTTTGAAGTGCATTTTGGAGTCGCTGAGCATGATTTTGGTGGAGAACAAAATTGATCGAATTTGAACCCGATTTCAAAAGGGAACAATCGTTCAACATTACTTCTTTGTATTTTGAACAAGCTACACAACTTTTACACTAATACTTGATCGATTGATGGATAGGATTTTTTTTGAGATCACTCCAAATTGTGCTCAAAGTATATATTTTCAAACATTTTTAATTGAAATCATAGCACGAGACCGAAATCAATTTCATATCCACTAGTGGATAGCCTGTCGCTGGAAGATTATTTTCTCAGATGCTTCGATTTCTCGTGGGCGAGTTGTGAAGGGGATATTTTTCTATAACCGAGTTGATCTTGGGAAGTTTAAATATTTTCATACGCCAAGATTCGTAGATCAGGAATGGTACGAGGGAATTGGCTCAAAACTCTGTTAGACCACCCTCGCATAATCGCGTGTCACCCCCAACAAATTTTGAAGCACAACGATTCATTTTTTGTGAATCCATCATGAGCTCTGGCAAGAATGAGTAACCTACAGTCGATGGGAACTGGTTTGAGGAAAAGAATGGTGCAAGTACCACGCGACAAGTAGAGATTTTTAGAAGAAATCATTGAATTCAACCAGAACATTTCATTCAAAACGTCTTCTTTTCTTTAAACAATTATCTCTCACGACCTCCCTGGCACGCTTGGATAAGTGAGGAGAAATTTGATAGTAACATATATTTGTTGAATACGGATCCGGAGGATTTCAGGTTTCAGCTTGATGACTCACGCTGTTAGTCCCTTTTTGCAGCATATTTTTAAGGATCTCCCAATAGCACCGACCTCACCTAATTTCAGCACCTTGCATAAATAATAATGGATCATGTAGGGTGTCACTAAAACAGTGATATTTGCATCAAGCTTCGTCGTGCAGAAATGGTGAAAAAAGAATCTCAAAAATCATGAGAAAATCCATCAATTCATGTATTTCAAACAATTTTCACGTGTTTTTTACATTGCTGTAATCAACGTTGAAAATTGGAAAAGGATTTTCCTCGATGAATTCCCTACAACTTAGACAGGAGTAATCCTATCACGGAGATTTTTACGAATCTTCGAAATCGTTCAAGAATCTACAAGTTTAGTCTCTTGTGCAACTTTCTTGTGATCCTTCCCATCGGAGACATGAGATCCGAGAGAAAAATCATTATTGCATTGGCGCTTATAGAGATACCGAGTGGGGTGGGCCAAAAAAGGGCTTTTTTCGAAAATCGATACGCCCTAGCGTGGAAATGTTGTGTTTGTACATATAGATGTGAATCTATCTCAATTTTTCTCAAAAGTGATTAGTTTCGAAAAATCCGAAAATAAGCGACTTCCCCTTCTCGCCTCACATCTTTTCAAAACTCGAAATGGAAAAGTTGAGATAGATTGGCTCGGGTTAGTCGAAATTGGACGTACTTTAGCTCATTTTGTAGGTTTTGGAACGAGCTTTAAAATGAGTTGAAGTACGTTGAAAAATAGTCAGATGCACTAGAAATACAAGCAAAGTTTGAAGGGAGAATCGCCCTATTTTTTGAATTTTTAATAATGATCACTTCTTGGAAAAATTGAGATAGATTGGCTCCGGTTAGTCGAAATTTGACGTACTTTTGCTCATCTTGTAGAAGAAGCATGAAACATGTTGAAAGTATCACTGTTCGAGTGATACCCTACACGAGCAATTATTCATGAAAGCTACTGTATCTTCAACCAATATTGAGATGAAAGCAATTTGTTGATTTTGAACGAAATTGATCAGATCTCAGAAGATTGAAAAATGAGGGAAAAGTAATCAAGAATCTCACTTGATGTAATCAATCATTGTCAAGAACTGCTCAACCCTCGATAAATCATTTGACAAATAACGGAATCGACAAGAAACCATCTTATTTTTCAAATAATCTCAATGAGCATCACTTCGTTGTTACAAATTGGGGCACATCACATTATTGGGGTGGAATTCACTTTTGTGGTTTGATCGTGACTCTGGGCTTGTTTTTCACAATTTTGGGATGGAAATGGAATTTATTACTCACTGGGCAAGTACAAACGTTCTCCTCTTTATGTCGTACTCACAGTAATGATGTCAACTATCTCGTGAACACGGAGAATGCTCGACAAGACGCAAGACAAGCAGGTGGAAGAGCTGCAAAACTGTTGTGCTGCTCGAAAGGGAATAATTGCGGCGCGCCTCTATCTGATGCTCGTTAGGAAAATCGTACAAGTACCTAGCGAAGAACGCAACTCGCCGATGATGCGGCCGATACAGCCCACAAGGTTTGCAACATCATGTAGGCCACTACAAGAGCACTCTTGCCTGCTGAAAATCAATAAAAACCACAAAGTACCCATGCTTTCTCGTTTTTGAGTATATCACGCTTTGCCCCAATTTATGAATGGAATCTTGGTGGAAAAAAGTGCGCACATCATTTTATGAACAAACATAAACTTGGAGGTTATATAACAAACTCGAGCTCAAATTTGAGGTTATTTCTGTTTCCGATGGTCTTCCATTCATGTATAATTAAATTAAGTACTCATCTGAATCAGCTCTCTTATCTCAAAGATGAAGCTCCAGTCCAAAACCAGTGAGAAGAATTTTGATGTCGGAGACAGCACGAATATCGGCATTATTGCAAAAATTTTCTATATCCAACAAACTGAATTTATCAATCACTCAAGCATGTGGGATGTGAGAGAGGTTGTGTTTGGTTTTAGAGCTGAGTTCAGTTTGCTGGACTTGGAAAAATTTTGCAACAACGATATCCGTGCCGTCTTCGTCATGAAAATTCTCCTCACTAATTTTGGACTGGAACGTCATCGTTGAGATGAAGGAGCTGATTCAGATGAGTTATTAATTTAGTTATATATGAATGAAAAACAATCATGAATTAAAATTGAAATGAGCTCAAGCTCGAGTTTGTATAACCTCCAAGTTTATGTTTGTTCTTAAAAATGATGTTCTCGCTTTCTCCTATCGAGATCTCATTCATAAATCAAGTTGAGCAGCATTTCACTCAAAAGCGAGAAAACATCGGTACTTTGTGGGTTTTATTCATTTTCAACAGGCAAGAGTGCTTTTGTGGTGGCCTGGTTGCAGACCTCCTGGGCTATCTCGGCTGCAGTATCGGCGAGTTGCGTTCCTTGCTGCGATTTTCCCAACAAACCAATTGTGGCGGGCTGCAGTAATTTTCATTCGATCAGTACAACGGTTTCACAACTTTTTGACCTGCTTGTTGTGTGTCCTGTCGAGCCTGCTCCACACATAAGATAGTCGACATCATTATTGCGAGTCAGGCATCAGAAAGAGAAGATTCACTTGTCCAGTGAGTGATAAATTTAATTTTTATCTCAAATTTGTAAAAATAACCCTGTGGTCACGATCAAATCACGTGAGTGAATTTCACCCCGATAACTTGCACCAATTCAAGAAGTCGTTCGCACTATAATTACCCCAAATTTAGTATAGGATATGCGTAAATTTCGGATCTTGAATAGCTTCTGCTTCTAATCGAAAGCTGTGAAAGTATTCGAGAACACTCTGGAAATTCGGAAGATGAGTTCACAGTTGTTTGTATATCAGAGTCATTCAGTTTGAGCAGACCCCGTTGAACACTTTAGGACTTGTGATCTTTTCTCTGACATGATGTGTCATCTTTCCGTATGAGTAGTTCCGCGAGAGTTCTGATATTCGGATATGGATAAAGTGCCAGCCATAAATCTCACTTCCGAAGATTCTAAGATGTATTTTTCAACTTTTTGAAATACGTGAAGCCCAAATGAACTCATCCACGAATACAAAATTTGCACGCATCCCTGGGAATTACACTATGGGGTGTACGATCAGGTATAGGCCGTGCGCACGGCCACCGGTATGGCACAACCCCTACAAGGGCATTCGACTCAACAACGTCATCAGATAAATACTGAGGTGTGCCGAATTACCATTTTTTGGGGGACTCGTCTTGCGCTAGTGAGGTTTTACCGGCATCTGTCAAAAAATTTAGGGAAAGTTTTTGCTGCGTATTTCAGAGTGCGATTTGCAAGTGAAGAGAAGTAATGTATGAAAAGTACCAATTCTTTTGCTTAAAATTGGTGAAGTGTCTGTGATAATTCCGTTGTACTCAGAGAATAAGCTTACTCAGATCGGATTTCCTCCATGATTTAACATCTGAAACACATTCGAGATGTCGATTCCAGAGATTCGATGAAGCCAAGATCCGTGAGCAACAAGTTATCAACCACCGTATTATCTCTTTTCTACAGAATCTAGATTTCTTCACTTTTGTACACCTCGGCATTAGAGTATGTCTAATTCTAAGACCTGAGAGCTTCAATGCCACAGAATTTCTGTTACAAAACTTGTTTTTGTAATGAGGTCAGTGTACCCAACTTGCCCCCATTAAACCATTTTCTTAATAACTTTGGCCCATTTCCATATTTTCCAACGCACCTTAGCTCATTTTAAAGCTTGTCTCAAGACCTTCAAAATGAATTAAAGTACATTCAATTTGAACCAACTGAAGCCAAACTGTTCGAATTCTCCCAAAAGGTGATTTTTAAGAGTTTACAAAAGTGTGTACCCAACTTGCCCCCATTAAGTCCTTTCTTAATAACTTTGGTTTACTTCAAAGTTTTTCAGCGTGCTTTAGCTCATTTTAAAGCTTGTTTGAAGACCTTTAAAATGCACTAAACTACGTCCGATTTGAATCAATTAGAGCCGAACTGTCTCAATTCTTCCGAAATAAATGATGGAAATCGGCGATGAAGTGTTTTTATGATAAGTGATTTTGAAGGTCTTGAAACAAGGAATCGAATGCGCTAAGGTACGTCGAAATTGGTTGAACTTAGAGAATTTGGCGCCGATTTTACTGAACGCGATTCCCTCGGTGCTTTCTTAGCTAAGCAATCACGAAAAATAGAAAAATCACTTTAGATTTCCTGGAGAACTTAGAAATGATTCGGGGTCGATGCAAACTACTTACTTTCTCATATTTTAACATAACAAACGTGAAAAAAAATTTCCGGGAAGCCAAAGAGTGCCTATCCCCGAGATCGGCATATGGGGGCAAGTTGGGTACAGAGGCAAGTTGGGTACACTTACCTTAATTGTTGCTGTGTCGATATATGACGAGAAGAAATATTTCTCCTTGAAAGGGGTATCCACACATGGTCTCCCGAAGCAGAATGACTGTCTGGACGCGATCCCGTAGACGGTTTTGAGCTGCCACGTCAAGATTTTTGTCTAGGCGAAAAAATCCCTGATAACAGGTTTCTTGCCTGTAGCAAAGAATTCTGACGTGGTAGCTTTAAACAGACTACAGAACCGTTATCAGATGGTCTTTTTACGTCAGAAAAGCATGTTTGGATACCCCGTGCCAGGAAAATGTCCTCTTTCGTCATTTTAACACAGAAATAATTATTACAAAAACTTTCGGGGCACTTTTTCCGGGTATCGGACAATTCTATTCCTCAAAGAATATAACAAAACCAAAGGAATGTGATTCCGAACGTTCGAATCAGTGAATTCTAGACCGTTTGATGATTTTTCGAAAATTTTCAGCAAAATCGGACTCTTTTCCAGATATTAGGAGAAAAAATCAGCTTATACAGCTTCACGGTTACATTGTAACGTTCTAAAATGACCAAGATCATGTTCAGCAGGCCAAAATACGCAGAAAAACGTATCTTTATTAATATTTTAACCAAATTTCACTCCCTCGCTAAATAATCATCAACCTCGGAAATCGAAAGCATACCCAAAAAAACAATGTTGTTTGAAACATTGGTTTCTGCGATTCAAAAGAAATATCCTGACGTGTAAGGTCAAAACTGAGCATGGATTCGGTTTTTGCGTCAAAAAATACACGAGAAAATCTTATTATTCTAAGGTAGACTGCAGGCTCATACTTTTATTGTCCAGTGTATTCAGATAAGCATCGAAAAAGTCATGAGCAAACATCTAATTTTTGCCCTCAACGCGTCCTTTCTTCCTATACTTTGAAGCATGGAAAAGTTGCGCCTGACGATTTGTACTTGGAAGAAAAATTGGTGCGGAAAAGCCTGGCGTGAGGCGACCTAAATTTTTTTGGGGAAAACTGGACGAGTGGAATTTTTGGCGAAACCGCGCCCCAGAATGTATGTACCAAGCGAGCACATGGAGATTGGTATTTTGGTTCTCATAGTTGTGGAATTGGATGCTAGATACCATTATATTCACGATACTAGAACCGTGCTCAGTGACCTCAAAATGCCTTTATCACATCATTTTTGGAATATAGGCATGGATTTGACCGAGGCTGGTCGTGACCCACGCAACCACCCACGCAATACGGTATCGAGGCTTATCGATGCCTAAATCATGCTCAGCGATTCCGAAATAACCTTTAAACATCACTCTTTCGGGTGTCCCGATCCTAATCGACCGATTTCGTCTTTTACCCGCGCAGTCAGCCCCGCTTCGCGATTCGGGGTCAAGCCTATCTGCGGCGTCACCACCGGATATTTTGCGAACCGTCCGACTGCCAACATCTGACGTTCAAATATCGGCGCGCTAGTCAAACTGTATGAGCGAGGTCGGCAAAATGTATTGTTTCAAGTACCCGATAGATGAAATGGGCAGCAAAGTTATTCCTCTTGCCAGATACTTGAAATAAAACATCTTGCCGACTTTGTTTACATACAGTTCTAATAGCGCCCCGAAGTCTGAAAGACAAATGTCGGCAGTCGGACGGTTCGCGAAATACCCGGCGGTATCGTCAGAGTCAGGGCTGACACCTCAAACTTCGATGCCAAAGTCATGCTCAGCGGTCCCAAAGTACCCGCAAATCATCTTTTTTTGTGATGCTGGGATCGATTCTGATAAGCTCAATACGCGAAAATGAATGAACAAAGTCGACTCAGACAGGCGCAGACTCAATATTCAATTTCTGACACAAAATGTGTAAGTTATCGCGATAATACCCATATATCAATTGTTATTCTCCAGTCAGATCCACACTTTTCCACCTCCCTTAATATACAAAGGGCCTGCGAAATCAACGCCGGTTATTTCAAAAGCTCTTGCATCTCGCACACGTTCAGGTGGAAGAGCGGGGGTCTCACACTCCATGCGTTTTGCTTGTAATCGTTTACATACCACGCACTTTTGTAAAACAGATTTGACATAACTCCGTGCGGATATGAGCCAAAATTTTTCGCGCAAAGCATTCATGACAGCCTGGGTACCTAAGTATCCACAGCGTTCGTGCAGCTCGCGGGTGAGCATTTGCACGATTTCATGTTTGTCCAGCAAGATAGGATTCAGAAAATGGATATCGTCTTGACGATTCAAAATCCTCGTCTTCACCACTATCAAACCGTTGGAATTTTTCATAGTTTTGAATGATGTCAATTTGCTATTTACAGATTTATCAAACATTAGAGATTGGAAATGCTTCATGATAACAATTTCAGCAGAGCGTATTTCACTGAACAATAAGTACTTGCATATCGCAACATCAGATTCATCGACTCTATTATCAGAATTCACAAGATTCGCCTATTTAGCGGCAATACGAGCTCTACAATTTATTACGAACCGTCTCATCCACGCGAAGGGTCGCAAGAGTTTGGAGTAAGACGAGAATATCTTACTCGCATCAAAACTTATTTCAGAAAGATTGGTCATCGCGACAGCTACACTCTTTCTCAAGCCACTCGCAATACCATCTTCATTCTCGTATCCCGGGCCACTGGGCCAAACACACTCTGGTTTTCTGATCCAATCAGGGCCGTGCCACCATTGAGATTCGAGCAGTTCTTTTGGACTACAACCTCGCGAAGGCAAGTCCGCAGGATTGGCCTCGGTGGGAACATAGCGCCACTCTGCGCCTTTTAACAATTCTTTGATTTCCTTAACACGGTTATGGACAAAAGTACAAAGAGCTTTATCATTTTTGATCCAAGCTAAAACAGTCGTAGAATTGGACCAGAGAAAAGTTTCATCTACCTCACGAGTTAAAGAACGAACGACGGCATCGGTCAAACGCGTGGTTACAAGAGCAGCGAGGAGCTCCAATCGGGGCATCGTTGCATTCTTCGGAGCGATACGAGCTCGAGCACTCATCAAGCTCACAGATATCTCATTTCCATTTTTTACACAAGCGAAAACCACTGCCGCGTAAGCATATTTACTCGCATCGCCAAAAGCGTGGATAGACAATTTACCGGGCCCAATATACCGCGGAATCGTATAATCGGGCCCAGTATACCGTGACCTGTCTGAGAGCGTCGAGCTCGCGCGCCCACTGAACGAACTCTTTCTCCTGTGCGTACTCGACGGGTGTATCCCAACCAATTTGGCTAGACCACAACCTCGCAAACATAAGTTTAGGCTGTAAATGAAGCTGTCGGGCACGTAAATCCGATCGAATCAAAAATTTTGTGCGCGAGCGAGAGAATCGATCGCTTGGTAACAACTCGAGGGATATCTTTTTCGGAGCAGGGAATTTTCACGTACAAATGATCACGATCTTTGTCCCACATAAGTCCCAGCACAGGCGAGGTTCGATTTGGCAGATCATCGTATGTGTTCGGGAGCTGAGGTGCTTCCCTTGGGGTTGAAACACGTGGATGTTCCGGAACATATAGTCAGGATTGAAATTATGTATACGAAGCGAGTAGCGCTCGCTCAAATTTCCTCTTATATGTATTGTCGTGTGATTGATCTCACTAAGACAATGACATCCGTCCGTGTGTCTTCCCTCTCTTCTCAATAGAGCTCACGCAGCTCGAAATCAGTTTTGCCTCCATATTGGCCCACGGCGGACCTACACTCTGGTGCCCCAAGCGGCACAAAGTTCAGCCTTGACCAAGGCCCACGGCGGATCTTTGTTTATCCGGTACACTCGACGATCGCTCTTTATATATGAGAGTTTCCATGGAACTTTTAACTAATGACCCTCTGAAATAAAAAAAAAAAATTTTCTCATCGCACACGTTTGAAATGGGTTTCATGTGATACTTAGACCTCGAAAACATGTGAAAAAAGTGGTGCCACTCTCTTCCAAGCCGAGGTATCTGGTTCAGAACGACATGTACGGAATTACACACTTGAAACATTCGTGAATCAACTTCAATCGAATAGATTCGATTCAAAACATTGTCTAGACGATCGATACGGATTATATTTTGCCTGACTTGACTTTAAGATGAATTTCATCCTCGATTTCTCCGAAATTCGAGGTAAATTTCCAAAATCGAGTCAAGAGCTATGAGTCTCATTTCAATTTCTAGAATACACTGGGGACTTATTTTGTTCATATTTCAGCCGTATACTGTGTAAAAATCGAGAAAATCGCGATAACATCACATTTGAAGGCTCATTCAGCTTACCATCCGGATTCAAATATTTCTCCTCAGCTTCTCACAGAAATACCGATCGACAATTGCAACTCAGAACAGTGCGGTTATATCCCTTCTGTGATGAAGAAAAAAGAGCACAACATTCCAATCCTGTGCTTTACGTTTCCTGAGTATGCCATCAAAAAATGACCGTTTCGAGAGCCAGTGGCGCGATAACTTTATGAGCTTTGAAGCTTTATAAAATTTTTCCGGATCAACGCACACTCACAAACCAAACGGGATTCGATTTGTCTTCTTTTTAACTTCGGAAACTCATTGCTTAATTCCCCATTTTGCACAAGGTATTCCATTAATTTCGTAAACAATAGCAAGAGAAAGTTTTCCCACAATACTCGGTTACATCGATGAATGAGAGCTAATATCATAGCCAAATCAGCGCACATCTCTGAATCAAAGCTTTTCTCAAAATATGAGATTAGTAGATGGATATATCATTCCACCGAAGTAGTTGAGGCATAGGTATTTTAATTACAGCCTTATCAATTCAAAAAATCGCGTTGGTACGTTTGTAAACTACCCAAAAATCATCTTTTGCGGTCTGCTATTGACAAATCAGGATGCGTTCCAACAAGAAAGAATGTAGCTCATATCGAACGATGCCAAATACCATAAAATGCCACTCCTGCGCACTACGAATAGTTCAAAATACTCCTGGAACACTGCAGTAACACAAAAGTTAAAAGTTCCGTGGAAACTCTCATATACATATATATCGACTATCGTCCGATCCTATCGACCAAAGTACCTTTTGTGTGTGCCCGCAGATTGTTAGAAAAGTGTATCCTCGCACGACTGATTTAGTGCACTGAACGCGAGTGACAAACTGTGTATTTAGATCGTGAGCTTTAGTGAATAAATGTGATTTTCTGTGAAGTTACACGAAATCTACAAATCACTGGCTTGGATCACCAACCCCGCTCCAGACTCCTCACCCCCGTGTTTCAACCCCAAGGGAAGCACCTCAGCTCGCGAAAATTGGTCCTTCGAGCCGGATGAGGAGCCGACAGGAGCAGATTTTCACCGATCTCATGGTGAAATTCAGTCACTCGCAGTAAGTTGAAAATCGATTCTCACGATTTCCCGCGCGGCAATCGCGCCAAATTTCGGCGCCTTTTCCATCGCTCTTTGCTCATCATCAACAAGCTGAGCGACGTACAAGCCTTGTACGAAAAAGTGACTGCACCACCTTCGCGTGCAAGTCAAAACCGCATCGTCACGCGGCCCATAAACCATCTGTAAGCTTGCAGCTACACGTGGGGATCATCTACAGGAGAGATCTTCTATCTCCCTCGCACCGCTGTAACGAGCGAGTTGGTCACATTTTCATCGCGCCACACCTGACGTCACTCTAGTCCGTGTGAGCTTTCATTGTGTAGAACAGTCAATCACCTGATGTGCTGTTCGAACAGGCGTTGACGCGTGCAAGCAAGCCCTTCTTGCCGCGCCGCGCACCTCACCTCATTGTCTCTCTCGCGAGTCTCTCTCTCGCTGAGTACCCCTACCTCGGCCGATTGGACATCGTCCGTTTAGGCCATATGTTTGAGTAGTGCACTGTGAACTGTGTGCGCTATCTCACTCACTCTTTCGAGTCGCTCTCTCTCTCGCGCTCGAATTTTTGCAAAGCTGGCAATGTGTGCTATGCTTATGCATGTGTGAATGTATTACTATATACTTCGTTCGACCCCGCCTCACCCCGCGCTCAGCCGTAATTTCGCTCATGCTGTGAATTCACCCATTTGAAATACTTGCGGGCCTCGAGTCTCACTGAATATCACGTGTGAAAGCGCAAATAGTACTGATTTTTGTCTTTTTTCGGCAGAATCAGCCTCAATTGTCTCGCGCCTTAGTGTATTGTTTGTGGTCGCTAGAAGTTACTCTTCCTCGGCCGAGTTTTTTTTTCAGAGCTCGATACCCTCAGAGCTAGCAGTTTGTGCTACGCTCATTATGTGAGTGATACATAATCGTTCGCTCTACCCCAGCCCCGAGCTTGGACTTGCACATCCTCGTGCAGCCATGTTCTAATCGTGCAATTTGGGCATAAGTTCTCACCCCTCACCGTGCACACTAGGCACAAGTGACTCATCTCGGTAGTGCAAATTCTAGCACACAACCTCACCATGCCAAGCAAGGAGTATGTAAAGCTCTTTGCACTCCAAGAGATCATCGTTAATTTGATGATCAATGCCCCCGAGAAGGTCAAGAAGTACGACCGATCCCCTCAGTCCCTGCTGAAAAACCACCTGTCTAAACTGGACGAAGAATGGGATAAGTGCAGGAGCTTGCACGCGGAGCTGTATGCTAAAGGCAGTCCCGAAGACCTGCAGCATGACTACTTTGTGAATAAAAATATCACGGTAGTCGAAGTGGCTTATGATATAGCCAGGGACTCTATCCTCGGGAGGCTGCAGGAATCCGAGACTCCTGCAACTGCTGCCGAAACTCATCGTCACGCCCCAGCGCCGGCTCAAGTGCAGCCAGGCGTGGGGTTCTAGCTTCCAGAGTTGCCGACCTTCGACGGAAGAACCACAGAGGCCATCAACGAGCTTCTACTTTTCAATTTCGATGCACCTGATTCACCTCCAATTAGGTCTAAGAAAGTGACTAACCACAAAGTGAGTGATCAAGGCGTATCAGTGACTACAGTGCATAGTGATCATACTAACACTTATAGCTGTAGCTTATTACCCCCGGCGCCTGCATGCGTCACACCCATGGCAACTGCAAGATTATCAGTTGTCATGATGATATAAATTTACGTATGTTCTTACCCTCGTGTTCGGAGCTGTTCAACGCATCCGAAAAATCCTCCCAAAACCTCAAGTTTCTTTTTCCAATGTTAATTATTTCCAATTTATTGTCAGAAACCAAAGGATAAATTCCTGGAATTTTCTACAAGCACGTGGCTTTTCATATCATTTGAAATTTAATAAGATTCAACAGAGAATTTGACTCCTTTTCATATTGGGTTATTCCAATCATCGATGTTTCTATTTGGAGAAGGCTATATCACTCACAAATACATTTTGCCATGAATATTCATAATATTTACAACAAGTTGGATTTTGGGCTTATTTTCTTTTAAATGAGGAACTTCGCGATAGATTTCGTTTTTCCAGAGTATAAATAGAATGATGTATCTAAAGAGCAGAAAGAAAAAACCATTGTTGTTTTTCAACAAGAACATTCAGTTTGCAAAATAGAATAAATTTGCAAAGTTAATTGGTTCTGAAAAATGACTATATACGTTTCGTAGCTCAGAAAATGAGCTTTATGATAACAAAGAAAAGTTTCTGATTTCATGAAGTTTCTTTTGAAGAATTCATCATAGAAACTCATGGAACATTCCAGAGTTTCTATATATTAGTATGAACATATTTACACCTTCGTGTGTGTCTATTAACCACGCATGACACTAGTAAGAAAGCAAACGTCTTCCTCACCGGCTTCAATACGCGCAAAGATTTGAATACTATATGGAGACTAATATTACGTATATTTTAGATATTATTAAATGAAATCAAAATTTTGGGGTTATGGCACTCACAATATCAAAGCGATTCTTTGAAAATCTGAAATGGACTCAATCCGTTCGTATCCGGAGCCACCTATTACGTATATATATCTCCCTACACTATATAGTTCTTTTCCAATCTCCCGCCCCACGGCGCCCCACTCCGACCCACACCGCCCCACACCTAATTTTACAAACCGCCCCACATCGCCCCACACGCCACCCCACTCCGCCCCACACGATCGGAAAATCTGCCCCACACCGCCCCACAGCACCCCACTCCGCCCCACAGCGCCCCACTCCGCCGCACTCCTGCCACACGATCCATTTCGGCACACCTCAATCGACACTCTTCCCCACTACTACCCACACACTTTATCTTTTAAACTACCTTCCCACTCCACATTATATTAAATGTCTCCCCCCTACACTACATGATATGCAATTCACATAAATTACTTGTGAAAACAGTGCCGATTCTCCCCTTTCTGGAGCAACCTGTGGAATTGAATATCATTTTACCATTCTTGTTCCATTCGATACTCCATACTTATTATTATAGATCACGAACGGATTTCCTGACTACCTTATCATCAATAAATCATCGTATTTAATTGATGAATTGAGGTAACCCTCAAAGCCCGTTTCTTTTTTTTGTCGAAATAGAATAATTGCATTTTTCAATATTATCATATTTATATTCAATCAAAATCAAACCATCAAGAAAAATCTTCCAATATCATCCATATTTCGAAATATATTGTAATTGATCCATTAAAAAACATCTACGTCATTTCATTAATTTTTTGAAATAATAATTTAGAACAATATAGAGGAAAAGATCGCCAGGAGCCCGATGAAAAACCTCTATAACTTCTACAAAAACTTTGAGAGATTGAAAGGAATCTACGAGAATTCAATGACAATCTTACAATTTCTGATTTATCGGTTGTTAATATATCCTCCAAAACAATATTATTCATCACAATACTACCTCACCATTTACCATACTGATCAATTCTTCCAAAACTTATCCATTCATTCAACCATTGATATCTTCACTTTTCACCTATGATAAACATGAACGAATTTGAATCTAGCATAATAAAACTGATATATTTCCATGGATTATCTAGAATTTACCGAAGCAAAGAATGTTTTATTTGCTGAAAGCATCTCCTCCATTCCCATCTTCGCATCATCCAATAATTGTATATTCCCAACATTTTTAATTTTGAGTATGTATGTTTCTCCTGAGCAACATGAATATGATCTATTGATATATATTCATTGAAATCAATAAATCACCTGATGATCACCATTTTCTTCAAGATCACCAATAATCTCTAATTTAGATCCTCTTTCAAATGATAATTATTCCTCATCTCGGTAGATCAACAAGAGCTCCAACTTGTGATTCCCTTCTGTCAACACTTCGAAGTATTCTGAATCATTTTTTTCCGTCTTCAAAATAAACGTACTCCTCGGATAACCTGTAATTTCTGTCCGGGGAGAAAATTCGTCAACCGTACTACCCATCATGGATACTCAACAATAATCACTCATTACTTATGAATCCAGTTTTTTTGGGAATGTCCTTGAACTGAATTATTGAGGCCTTTCTATTCTTCAATTTATCTGGAACCCCACAAGAGATTATCTTCGAGTAATGATCCAGTGTACACTCATATCCCACATTTCCTTTGGTATACGATTTAGATTTTTGTATTGTAATATCCTCCAAAACAATTTTCTGAAAAACTCATAATCCATCAATAAATAACATAGTTTTTAAATCATGACAATATATTCCGTTCACTCCTCAACTTGCTTTATTCAACTTTAGTTTGTCACTGAATTTTGCAATATTTTCGTTATAAATATTACATTGAATCTTCGCACCAGAATTGTTGTTCACGATGAATTTGAATATATTGAATGTATCGTTTGTTTCCCTGTTTGAGTACGTTTCTTCTCCGATAATTTCCTCGACGTAAGCCACGATTACTCTATAATATATCATACCAATTGAATTCAATTTTCTCATCTCATGTATCATATTGAAAAAACATCAATGTTCATACGCAGTTTTGTCTCCGACACTCATTTTATTCTTCAAGATATCATTGTAAGAGAAAGATACATCCCTTATTTTTTTTGCAGTGTTCTCATGACAACTCCCATCTGAACACCTCTTCTTCGATTTTTCCATTTATACTGATATTTGTATCGTATCAATTCTTATTCTATCCTTTTTTGTGTATCAATGAACGATGCCTATGAACAGGATTAATTCTGAAGAAAGGTTTCCCGCAATCTTCACAAATGTGATCTCCATCTCCACGATGACTCAATTTATGACGTGTGAGATGTCTACTCCAGTTGAAAGATTTTTTGCATCCAGTACATTTGAATTTTCTGTGATGTCGAGCGCTACTCGACATCTTTTTGAAAAGTAAAGGAAAGAAGACAGAGAGAGCAATAGCTTAAGTTCGCGAAAGAGAGAACGGACGCAAAGCACCTCTCTCGACCCCGAGGCTGACATAAGATCAGCCTCGGGAATCGAGATTTGCCGCTTTTCCCTCCCGATTTCTCTCTACCAAAAAAAAAAAAAAAAAAAAAGAAAACTGGTAGAGCGAAATGGTTGAGACTTGGCAACGTCGCGGAGGAATCCTCCGAGGCGGCCAAAGTATAGCGGTCGGGCTCACGCGAGTCCCCGCGAGGTTGGTGGCGAGAGGAGCGGAGCGGGGAGGGAAGATGCTCGCATACAGCAAAACATCGCCCTTCTCCTTTCCGAGCCTACACACCGGCCTAGGCAATCTCTCGGTCGACTTTGCCTGGACTTTTTGGAAAGTGGCGACGGCGTAAGTCTCTCCCCGCACGTTTACCGGTCTCGCATCGTCTGCTACATTGCTGCGCCACGCGACTCGGAGTGAGAGAGAAGGAGAACGTATAGCTCTCTCTCTCTGACTCGATACTCCTGCGCAACCAATACTGCACACCTACTCTATGCTCCTGTGCTCCTGATACTTGTTGCCGCTGCACGGCGAATCAGAGCGCGCCCGGTGGGTGGGTTTACCACCCCCCATATGTGACCATGCTCTCGTTGACACGAGGGACCGATAACATAACCCTGATGTTAACAGATAGTCCTCATATGCAAAATTCACCCATTTCACCCCTAACCCCATGTAATTCTCATGATACCGTCTCCAGAGGCCCAAGCCCCATGCCAAAGCTATAGCACAATTTTTACATCCAAGCTATAGCTCCACCGTGTTTTTTTGTGTCTCTCCCGGCCTAGGACCACCCCCTGACTCTGGCGGCCTAAACCCGACAAAGAATCCCGAAAGTAATAGCAATACGGCCCACTACCCAAAAGAGAGATCTCAGTTCGTCGTTCCCAAGATAATAAAAATCCCCTTATATTCATCCAAAAGTTTATCCTTCAGAAACTATTTATTGAGTACGTGCCTTGCCGCGTGAGACAAGAATCTCGAGACTCCCCAGCAACAATTGATCGAGGTCGCCAGATACCGACAAATTTTAAACAAAAGGTCTAAGTCGATAATAAACTTGCCGCGTCGGGCAAGATAGTAATAAAACCTCGGGCGGCGATGCACTTTGGACCGTTTTGAGCAATCAACCGGAAAGTTGCAGCTGCGTGTATCCAAAAGGTGCAACCTTCGGGTTTAAAAATAAGTTACTTTATTATCGGCACCGCTGTCCCTCGGCCTTTTCAAATCGATAGGCAACTGCAGCATGAAAGAGTTTTTTTTTAGGTTAACTACCGGACGAACCCTCAGGAGTCTTGCACCGGAAAAGTTTTACGAGGCAGAGGCGTGCAGGCACAAAGGCAAGAAACCTTCCCAAAATCCGAAAGCGCACTTTTATGACCCTTTGTTGGATTTAGAAATCGCCTTCGTGCCGATGCGCATCTGCTGACTAAAAATTCTTTAAAGTGGATGCACTGATGAAACGTGAAAATTGAGATAGATGTGTAGTTGAGTGCAAATTTCCATTATATTCCAATTTTTAACCTTATAATTGTCATATGTATTCATTCACAATTTGCGTTGAAAAGATAACCTCAACTCTGCTAAAGCCGCAGAAAAGATTATCCTTCTCAGTAAAAATTGAATCACTTCTGACAACTTATAATCATAACCTAGCCATTTTTAGAGTGTGAATCTTATTTTATGCGAGAGGCTCCCTGTAATCTTTGTAATCTGAGCAAACCGCAGCAAACGATATCGAATGAAGTAGGACATAAATATATACTCCATATACTCCTGATTTCAAAAATATAAACGAAAAAGCTGTTGCAAAAATGGATGGTGTTATGAATATTTCAATGCGAACATCCATATCTAATAACTATATATGTGGTAATATTAAACATCCAAATATTTAACAAAAAATTATACTCCAGAAAATGTCTGGATAGTAAGTTTTTTTAGCACTGTAGGGCGCCACTCGTCGGGACAAAACCAAATTCCTAGTACCAATATTCAGCGCAACGAGCGCCACTTACCAGGACCCAAAATTTTCACAGTACCAATTTTTAGCGCAGAGGCGCCACTTGCTGGGACCCACTTGTCCGTCCCACCAGGCCCCTCTCCAAGATGTTGCCGCCCACAAACTATGAGACCCAACCCTCCCTCTAAACTCATGAATAGGGCCCACGCCCTTCCTACTGATGTCAAGTCCACTTTGGGCGTTAAGGCCCGGGCTAACAAAAGACTATGAACACCAATTACAGGATGGGATTCTACCCCGCCATTTAGCCCTTTTGTTGAGCTTTCCCTCTCCGGGAAATGCAGTTTCCGCCCCAAAATCATCGGGTCTCCGCACCGGAGTCCGCTTTTCACTCTGCTCCTGGACCTCTTCTAGACCAGTCGTCGAGCATTTTCACGCGCCTTTTCCAGATTTAAAACTAAAATCAGCGACAAATTCAATTTTTTCCAATCGCTATCATTTTCCATTTGGTGTTTGGCTTTGCTCAATTTTCGCGCATCAACTCTCCTGGAAATTCAACCCCATCTTCTACGTATCTATTTTCTGGAGCAACATCCTGGTGAGGAGACCTGGAGTTCTAGCCAGCATCCCAAGCGACAACTTGTAACGAGTGGTGCCCAGGGGTACCAAATTGAATAAAAAAATCTTCAATTCACCACCAACCAAGTAAGTTGTTTTGATTTCTATCCTATTATATACACATATATATATATTCCGGTGTGAGTAAATTCATTTTGATAGGTTTTCGTTCGAGTGACAAGTTGAATTTTGTTAGCAATTCTTTTAGTGCCGCGTCGCGAGTGCTGCGTGATTTCCCTATTTTTTTCTTGGTTGGGAATAGCGCTAACGTCGCTATTTCTAACACTCAAGTCCCAAAAATATCCTGAGATCACGTGACCTCTGTCAAACGTGGAGCCGCGCCACCGATTCGCTCGGTAAGCCCCGCTAAAGCGTTTTGAGGAGAGGTATTTTAGCTGATTTCTGGATCCATTCCGCCGCCAGTTTAGGATGATTTTATGCGATATAAAGTTACAGATTGGCATTTCATTGTCCAATTCTTAATTTTCAAAGTATTTCCCGAGTCCTTGGGGTCACTCCCAGACTCAAAAATTATTTAAATCGGCGTCAAAAATAAAATTGTAAATTAAAGTGCTTCCGATGTAACATTTCTTTCATTGGAATGTGATGACATATGATCTGTGAACCTCTTCTCAATCATAATCATCCCACATATTCTGCATTTGCAAATTTGATTCTTTTTTTTTGAATCAGGATTGTGTTTTAATGATTTGTGATTTTCCAAAGAATCAACGTCCCCAAAAACTGCGGAACAATTTGGACATTTCATTGTAATTTCATCTTTACCAACGTACAATGGCTCCCTGGGGGATATTTTACTGATCAATTAAGATATATCAATTGACGTTTAATATACATAAGGAATTCTAGTACCTTTCATCAATCTCCATATCATCCATGATCTAAAAATTTTGAAATCGTTTTTTTATGATTTGGTGATCAATTAAATAGTGCAGATCATCAACGTTCATGACAATGATATACATAAATATTGATGACATGATTATGCTATATAGATCATAAGCGATTAAAAACCAATACTATTTTCTGTCAATGTGTTATATGTGAATCAAAATGTATAGCTCCTTCTCAAAGTCCATAATTTTCGAATATCCACGAATAATATGAACCTTTCTATCATTAAGAATGGATACACTTTGATTACGTCACTCTCAATTCATTTTTTTTCAATTCGATTTATTTCTGTCATGACATCTAGGAAGTTGTCACCTACCGCCAATACCGCTCAGAACTAATGACACTAAATGTTGCTCGTATAAAACTGCGCAAATGATCACGCATGCAATTGATTTGTCAATTGCTTCATCTTCAACTCAAGGAGAGGTACTCCCTTATCTTTGAAAGTCTGACCTGAAAAGCCATGGCATGGCGGTCCTGAGGATTTACAATTATATGTATTTTTTCGATCTGAAAACGCCGGCGTGAGCAGTTTTTTTACAAGAAATTTCTTCTACATATTTATATCTTCGTCTGCACTTCTTTCATCGGATCGACAAACCCATACGATATTCTGTTCAAAATCATCAAATGTACCCCCAAAAAAATTTACAGATTGATCAATCGAATCATGTGATACTTATACATTTTCTCGGGTTGCGAAAAACGTTACACAAAAATCTAAATTCCAAGAAACGTTACACGAAAATCAAAATCAGTTGAATTTTCCATACAGATTTTTCTTACACTGCTTTTTCCCGTAGTAATTCCAAATTCACTCTCGGTTCTCATTGTCTAACTTTTATCAACAAATATGTCGAAAATGAAGCGACACGCAATTCAATGGCATACCATCATTTTTTCAGTTTTGCACGGGCAATTTTCTGCTCTAATTAGTTTTGTGCGATCTTGACCGGAAGTGCGAACTTTCTGGGGGTCTAAAACGACAAGAAACTTAACCCGATTTGACCAATTACAGATGAATTGCGACTACCGTAATCGAATTCTATTTTCCCTGAATGACACCAGGTTTGATATTATCTGTGAATATTATATCTTCTCATTTTTTAATTCAGAATGAAGAGATTCTGAGTACGGTACTCGCAACTCGTCAGTGATTGGTTGAATCGGGTCAAGTTTCTTGATGACTCAGATATCCAGGAAGTTGTAACCCACGGTCAAGATCGCTCAAACCTTTTGTTTGCAATTCTTTGCAATAATTTGTTATAAAAAACTCATTTTTCGCACTTTGTCGTTCTTCTCGTGCATGGCTATCGAGTATACGATGTTGAGCTGCATGGACGCGAAGTCGGATGAGAAAACAACGTACGTAACCAAAAACTATAAGTAGTTAATTCTGATCCATGAAACAAACTCGAGTGAAAAATACACGACGCGCGCATAGCTGGCACACCTGGGTACTTTAGACCCAGCCTCAACTTTGCTTGGCTGTGGTGGAAAGACGCGCGCGCCAGACCTGTTGCTATATGAACGGTCGGTAAGTGGCACATTTTGACTACCAACAAATGTCACCCTGAGCCCTGAAAACTTCGAATTACGAGCGTGGCGATCTCAGGAAAGAGGCCTTGGGTCGAAACGACCCACGTGTGCCAACCGAGGGTTAAATCCCCCCCCCCCAGTCGGATTCTAGGGATGCCACGGGTTGAATTATACTGGCTAATGGTGGAGATTCAACTCCCAGTAAGCAATAATGAATATTGAGGAATTGTATAGTTTCTTTGCAATTAGCTGAGCTAGTATAACATTGCTCAATCGATTAGGCTGAAAAACTTCTCACACATGGCATATATCTGAAGGGTTAATCAAAGCGAGGTCATATCAAATCTACGTGCAGCGTGCATAAGTTGACCTTTGCTTCAGTCTAGTTCAGTCTAGTGGAGTATAATACGGTCTTGTACGGTTCAATTCAGTTTAATTCAATCTAGGTCGAGCTAGTTCGGTTTGATTCGGTCCAATTGAGTCTAGTTCGGTCTTCTTCGGCCTACTTCGGTCTAAATCGAATTAGACCGATCTACACGGTATTATACCATACTAGACTGAATTAGACCGAACGAAAATTAATCATCATGAGCTAGACTCAATCAGACTGAGCTGGGTCAAATTAGAACGAATTGGGTTGGTCTAAGCCCAACTACAACGAGTTAGACAGGAGTAGACCGGACTAGATCGACCTAGATTGAAGTAGATCGAATTGGACCAAACTAGATCATATTCGGCAGTACTAAACTGAAGTAGACCAAATTAGATCAAACTAGACCTAATTTAAAAGAACTATACCTCACGAGACCGAATTACCCCGAAATCAGAACTTTAAAAGTCTGGAACATAGAAAAATCGTGAAAATTTAAGTTTTAAAAGTTGGAATACGAAATGAAGGAAATGGGCTTGAGACGACTCAAATGGAAAGATTTTGAACTTTCTTATTTTTCACTGGGAATTTAGTGAAAGTTTCACTGGAACTGTAGTGGAAGTTTCACTGAAACTATAGTGGAAATTTCATTGAAACTCCAGTGAAAATTTCACTGAAATTTTAGTGAAAATTCCACTGAAACTTTAGTGAAATTTCACTGGAACTTTAGTGAAAATTTCTCTGAAATTTGGGTGAAAATTCCACTGAAATTTTGGTGGGAATGAGAATTTCACTAAAACTTTAGTGAAAGTTGGAATTTCAGTGAAACGTCTCACTGAAACCTCAGTGATTGCAGCCAAAATCACTAAAGTCTAAGAACATCCATCCATCCACCAACCCGCCCACCTGACCACAAACCCCACGCACCCAACAACCCACCCACCCACCCATTTACCAACCCACGACCCCAACATGACCTATCCACCCACCCATCACACTTCACCCCTTGAGCATAGGCGACCCGATACGTAGTATGTGGACGGACAAATTTTGCCTGGGTCCTGAATTATTATAAAATTTTCTATCAAAAGATTTATATGATGTGCAATCATAAGATTGATGGATTCGTGAGATCATTGGAATTGTGCATGATACTGCTATAGAATACTATAATCTGCAGCGTATACAAATTTTATGAGTTTACATTATTTCTAAAATTTGTAACCATCCAGTATCACGTAGTAGCATCAATCACTCAGAAAAAAATTCAGAGATTTTTGTTATGCATAGACTAACAGCTAATCACTTAATTTATCAACAAGAGGCTGGAACTTGATTTTACTCGGCCGAGACATAGAAACAGCATCACTCGGCCTCTTGTTCGTCTATAAATTTTTTTCATCATAGTTTTGATCATAGAAAATATAGGGATCCCACTAGATCACTTGGGGATATAAAAATTATGAAATAGTACATTTTTTAAGTATAACTTGACAAGGTGGGGTTGGCGAGCGGAGCGAGCAGGGAGGATTGCCCCCCCCCCCTAGTGTATATATATATATATATATATATATATATATATATATATATATATATATATAGTGGAGTACCGGAACTTCTTTGGCTGTTGACGGATTAAAACTGAAAAAATTAAAAGCCATGGGTTTTGGTTGCATTTGGAACAATACGATACACTGAACCCGATTCTCATTAATGAGAAGCCGTTATTAAACATTACATAAGCAAGTTATCGCCAATATTTTTAAGGAAGTGTGGATTCAAATCTATGTACGGAGGAGACATTCTTTCCAATTTTTGGGTATATTTTGTATGGATCGGCAAATCTCGTTTGACGTGATTAATTCATCACAAGAAATTTGTTACTTGTTTTTATGAGAAACAAATTTTTAGTATATCTAAACATCCCGGAAATTTTCAAAAAAGTAACGATGGGTTACAATATGTGGTAACTTCGAAGATGTATTAGCTTTTCCCGACGAAGCTGACGGTTCTCAAGAGAAGGTTGGAACCATTACAAGGATACGGAAATGAGTTTTACACCCGTGTATCGAACTGTGTTTCTCACAAACCGTGAGAGAAAGTGGAAAATCAGCGCGAAAAAGTTACTTCCTCGCACAGTGTGACAACATTTTTTTTCGAAGTTTCCCGTGGGCCCAAGGGCCCAATATAGGCATATTTCTGGCCATTTTGCTTTCTTAAAGAGAAAGCCTTGTAATGATGCGGAGTTTTTCGCTAAAAATTTTTTCGTTTTCTTCAATTTTCACCGTTCCACATTTCTTTCTGGCAAATGAGAGTCATTTTATCTTATTCTACTCGACGAGATCTATCGATTAGTCCCCCCATACATTAGCCCAAACACATTCAACGTCTGCTACAAATTATTTTAAACTGCCATGTGCATATGTCCGTATGTGTGTTCGTTGTCTTACGCTCACCATACAACCACTTCTATCCCCTTTGTCCGATCTTCATGAAATTTCGAGGGTTCATCTCAAATTAGCTCATGATTATCTCCACTGAATCTGAGCCTTAGTGACTGATTGGTTGGACTTCCATATTAGTTATTCCTACAAAAATTCAACATGGTTTTTTTCAATGTTGGTCCAAACATTATATCATCAGCCTTCGTCCACTTGAAAAATCTAGAGTCTCTTTCCGTATCATTTAATGCCATTCTGAAGTGATTGGTTCATACGGAATTTTAATCTACCCCCTTATGATCCAAATTACGATTTTTCTATTTACCTCTCCTATAGAATTCGAAAAAACTTTGACGTTTCCACCGATCGTCTTGGAATTTTGAGGGACTGCTCAACATTACTGAGCGGTGAGCCCAGTCTATTTTGAGCTCATCCCATTGATTAGTCCGTCACCCTCAATACTTTTCAAGGGGCGATTCAAAAACCATATGGTCAGCAAGGGGTGGGTGGGGGGTCATCCAAAACACCATATTAAACCAGATGAAGTTCGTAGGTGGCCAAGCCCAAAGCCATATGGTCAGAGCCCACCGAGAAATCTCAGTTTTTCATGAGAAAAAATCATATTTCTCCTCTCAATCTTATTACATTCCTCACCATGAATCCTCAACAATCCATTCAATAACCACCAAATTTGAACAACTTCTTCCTCTTACTATATCAAACATCGCCGTGCATTTCAAGCTTCGTACTCACTCCAATGCTCATCTCACTCATCCTATGATAAACATCTAATTTTTCATATTACTTTTGGAACAAGATACTATCGGAAATTTTCTCAAATATAGATCTATCAAACGTATCTGTAACATTTATCATCACTTTACAAGCGATTAGTTGATACCGAATTTTAATTTACCTCCCTAATTTCCAAATATCGATTTTCCTATTTACCTCATCTATGGAATTCGAAAACTCATTGGCGTTCCCACCGATCGTCTTGAAATTTTGAGGGACTGTGGAGAATTAGTGAGCAGTGAGCAGAGTATTTTTCTAGCTCATTCCATCGATATGTTCGTCGCCCTCAATAAATTTCACTAGGGGAAATCCTGTTTCTCCTTCCAATTTCATTACATCTCTCACCATAAATCCTCAACCATCCAGTTTCGAAGAAAATTTTTGTGCAACAATTGAATCAACAATTGACCCAAAAAGTTGTGGTATGTTGATGAATATTTAGGATTTTTACGGGAAAGAAAGATTTAATTGAAAGAAATATAACAGAAATATGAGACAAGGAATAATCGATGATGATTTTCTCTCCGTGGGAATGAAAAACTAATGAGCAAAATAAACGAGACTCAATACAGAAGAACGTTGAAGAACTATTCAAAGTGTCACATGATCGTCAGAACCGTTCCAAAGTTTCCGAAGACATGATGAGGAGAAGAATGAGAATATTCATTCAAATGTTAGTCACCATCAAGAAAGAGAAAATTCGGGTGATAATGCTTTGAGAAAGCATTCTGCTAATAACATTTAGCAGCGTATTTAGGCCTATTTCCGAAAAATGATAGCTCCGACTAGACTAATCCTTTTCCAACGTGCTTGGGCCTATTCTCTTCGTTGAAACTATTAGTACTTCCTAGACAAGAATTCCCCGACAACGATAATTCAGCCTAGCAACTCCTAAAAGCAATTTACTGAGAGCATATTTGAGCGATTTTTGAGCCTTCTTCCAAATGACCTAGCTCCTACTAGAAGAGTGATAATTGACTTTCACCAGTAGTCACTTTGAAGATCTCGGAAGAACCTTCACTTTTGACTATATTAACAGTCGATTGTTGTAGTTTTCATAAGAGTAACATTCGCTATAAGATGATCGTAAAAAACAAACTTTGAGTTCAACTTGAAAAAATCGTTCCTCTCTTTTCGTCATCTAACCTATGAGAAAATGTTCTCGAAGACAAGTCCTATCAGTTGAATTGTTCAAAGTACCCTTTTTTGACTCTTTGTTAAAAACTATCCGATAAATATGGCTTGCATATGCTTCCATCTAAACTAATATGGGCATCAGTATGTGTGGAATCACTCCAGTACCCCTAAATATGTGTGGAAACTTCCTGAAGCAAGCTCTAAGCTAGCTGGGTATTCAAACTAACGGGTCCAAAATGGGCATGATTTTGTCTATTTTGAAACAGGCGAGCGAGGCTTCGATTGTCCGTATTTTACTGCTCACAAACGAGACGAGTGGCTAAACCAGGGATAGGAACGTGTGTTTCCGACTCAGAATGACCGTTCGATGGAGATGAGAAAAGTAAAGGCACCCGCACCTATAGCCTCTCGATGTCTATGACTCGCAGGTTAACATCATGCCCTGTTGCATGCGAGTCCGAGGACTCGACCTTACAACACGGCTCTCCTCCTATCCTTTACTACCCAGAAAGCCGCACAAGGACGGTACAAACTTGAAAATCCCATGTGCGCTTGGCCTACTTACTCGAACCCTCACTTACTCTTACTCGCCCCATTCACCAACCGGGTGACGAGAGATAAGTGGGAAGGTCTTGTAAGCAAATGCGCAGCTGCATCCATTCAGTCGCCCAAGCCCTGATGGACTTGGGTGTTTGCGGGGAGCCAACGCGGAGGCAGGAGCAGCGGGATCGGGGCCCCGATCCACGGACCTCGTTGTGACTCCACATTTGAGCTGGGTCACCAGTTAGTTATCATTCGTTCTCATTCGCTCGTGGATTAGCCACTCACTCTCTGTACAGATCTAGAATCTACCATTGCATAATTACACCACCACTTTGCCTTGATTCGGTTTCTATCTCAGACGTTCCTTCATTCTTACTTTGTACATTTGCTCCTCTTTAGTTATGATCCTGGCCGGTCTGGGTGTTGGGTGGCTACATTTTCAATCACCCAGCCGCCAAACGCCTTTCCTGCACGCTTAGCTTCGAGCTCTCTGTGCGCCTTGATTCTAAGTGCCATACAGAAGCCCTTGGATACCGAGTGCATCTCCTTGAAAGAGACAAACTGTGCCGACTGATCTGGCCAGGCTTGTAGCCTGTGTTTGTTCTCCTCGAGCAGCTTTAGGCGTTGCTACTCGTATTCAAGGCAATTTAGCAGAAAGTGTAGAGATGTGTCTTCCTCTCCACACTAACATCGATCGGAGTTTTGCACTTGAACTCCTTCAGCTTGGAGTTGAAGGGTCCATGTCCAGTCATGACCCTGGTAACTGCGATCATGGGAGTAAACCACTTCTCCGCACTTAGTCTTTGTTTGATCGAAGAGAAAAAAACTATGGTGTGAGTTTTACGTCTAGTTCCGCCGGTAGGCTCCACCCAGATGGCACCCATGCAGAGTTGTTAAAATCCACTGCACGTGCATTACACGCGCGTGTATTACACGTGCATCCGTGCATCCGTGCATTGAGCCTTTGCTCCGAAAGGTTACGTATTCTGCATGTTTACTTTTCAAAAATCGAGTTTTTCGAGTAAACTACAAATTATCTCAAGATTACGCCACGCGAGATGCCGGGTAGCTGTCACATGCTTCCCAAAATGATTGAGATCGAAGTCCAGATTGATAATCGAGCTTTTGAATATAAAGTAACTCCTGTGGAAATTGAAGACTCCCAACCAAAATAATACGAGCTTTCCTTCCTGGTTCATTGATTCTGGAAAGTTTAGGTGTGCTAAAGTTATAAAATCAGCCCCCTCCATTCGTCATTATGCTGGAAGATTAATTTTCACCCTCAAAAAAGCGATCACAAGAAAGTGAACAATCAAACTATGTTGCCTTGAGCAAACGAGATTCTAAGTGTTTGTTGTTTGCAAATCGAGCTTTTATGATGTAAAGCAACCGTCCCTGAGTAATGACTGATAAGATGATCGATCACTAGACCTCTGCCCACAAATTTTGACGAGAACTCAGCCAAAATCTGTAGCTTGCGACAATCGACCGAGAAAAGGGCATGTGTTGTCTCGGGTGTTGGAGCTTTTGGACACATCACCTCGCTTTGAACAGCATGATCATCGCTCTGGACCCCAATATCGACTATTTTGGGTTGCTAGCGACAGTTATCCAACTTCTCCGCGCATCATAATCTTGAGATAATTCGTAGTTCATTAGAAAAACTTGATTTCCAAAAATAATGCAGAGTACCTAACCTTTCGGAGCAGAAAGCTCGATGCACGAATGCACGAATGCACGTGTAATACACGCGCGTGTAATGCACGACCAGTGGATTTTAACAACTCTGCACCCATGTGCGTGGAGTTGAGATACACCCAAGCAGCGCGTCAGCATATACTGCTAACTACCAAATTGTACCTCGGTGGGGAGGACCTACAGTTTTAGGTGGAATCTGAACCATCGAGACCGCTGGAAAAAGGCACATGAGGAAGAATCTCAGTGGTGCCCTGACTGGGATTCGAACGTAGAACTCCTGCATGGAAGTCCGATGACTTATCCACTGTGTTCCGGGAAGGCGTAAACTACTCTGCCAGTGGTGGCGCAATCCCACCTAGCTTGCCATTTCTCTAAGACAGCTGCCTCGATTCGCGAGACCGCCGTCTCGGACCCATCTTGTATGACCACGCGCTCGTTGTAGCCGCGCTTAGGGTCCGCTTTGATTACAGCATTCCTTCCATGCTCTACTCGATAGATTGCTTCTCTCTGCTTGAGCAGTAGCTCAATCGGAAGCACGCCGGCTATCACACACAATGCCTCGGTTGGTAAGGTGCTGTATGCACCTAATGCCGCAACGAGGGCCGTGTGTTGAAGCCCTTCAAGCTTCTTCATGTGGAAGCTGTGATTAAGTCCTCCTTTCCACCCTACCGTAGCATAAGCTATAATCGGCAACCACGCAGCCTTGCACAGCCTAAGTGTGGTTTTGGGGTGGAGTCCATACTTTTCTCAAGTTATTGATCGGATGCGACGTATAAAAGCTACGACTTTCGCTTTCAGTAGATAGGGATGGTCGCGGGTGTATGCTTCTCAGCCAATCATCACACTCAAGTACCGGGCACTTTCTTGATACTTCAGGCTTCTGCCTCCCAGCTGTACTTTGGGGTACTTTGGGCTATGGCTTGCCTCGGAATCGACCCTCCCGTTCTTTTGTACCTGCATGCAGATCGATTTGTCGTCGCAAAAGCGTGGTTCAAAATCACCGGCCCATTCCAGTAGCACCACCGTCACTTGCCTGCTCAGCCATTCGATCTCATTTCGTGACTTCCCGTACAGCAGGATGATAAGATCATCGGCATATGCGATGTACTTAACTTTTCCTCTGATGTCCGGTCTCTTTTTTAGTTAATCGAGACACTCGAAGCAGTTCGTTGAAGAAGATGATCCATCCTGGTGGACCGAAGACTGATTCTTGCGGGCAGCCTCGGTCAGGAGCTTGAGACTCCCCCCGCCTTTCCACTCGAATCTTACGTTCCTATTGATGAAATAATCCTCTACAATGTTGAACGTATCAGCCGGGCATTTACCCTTCTCCATGAAGTGGAGTCGAGCGATGCATAATAGTGGATTATTATGTATCCGAGTACCGCAATTGTGGCACAAGCAAGGTAGATATGATTCCTTATAGCCCAAGTTTGATCATGTAATAAATTTCGTTCGGTCATTATAATACTCCACTGAAGTCAATTCATCTGGGCGCAGACAATGTCTTCCATCAGTACACTATGTGAATAGATGAGATTAGCGTGGGAAAGTTTCTATGTCACCTCCATTATTTTTGCAATCGACTTTGGAGCAAAATGTCAGTTTCGTGTAGGTCTGTTTCGTGGACCCGGAAGCCGTTACCTGGGATATTTAATAAGTGAAGAACACACAAATGGGGTTTAATCTGCCCGACTGAACATGTAGGCCAGTAATTCTAGCTCAAAATCGATCCGTTTTCAACATGGCTGCTAAAGGATGGTTTTGTTCTTCTCGGTGCGGAATACCCTAGTGAACAACCTCCCCTGAAATGGAACAACTCCAGGGGTGTTAAAAAAAATTACAACAACAGAATAGTGGAAAATTTTGTATTTTTTTCCGTTATTTTGCATCCCGGGGAGTCGTTATAATATTTGGATTGTTTCTTATCATACCATGTTGTAGGCAGTGAAATTCTCTAAATTTCTAAAAAAGAACCATGTGTCAAACTTTTACCTAACTCGAGATAATTAGCAGTAAGCTAAAATATGTCAAAAATTTCCTTTATTTTTCATTCCAACGAAAGCCAATGGATCAATGTGTACTTGCTCGACAATGTAGCCCTCACAGAGTACTATATTGGGGAAGAAAATCAGAGCAATCGGTCAATGAACATTGATGCTGTTCTAATTGTTTATCCCAAATATTTATTTTTTGCAATAGCCGTAAAAATTTTTCAAGTGCACTAAAGTTGTCGCAAAAAATCAAACAGCGTCCTGGAACCTTCAACTACAAGATGCAATCATAAAACTGGTCACTTTGTCACACAATGCCGGTTTGAGGCTAATCGTTCATAAAAATCGGAATTTCTTGATTTTATTCTGCACACAGTTCCGCGAGTAATGGATATGTTACCGGCAAAGTCCGGAATGCAGGCAAACCCCGGATTGCCTTGGCAAACCGCAGTTTACCTGCAGCGTCTCCGGCAAAGTCCGGAATGGATGTTTCATTCCGGACTTTGCCTGGCAATCCGCGGATTGCCTGTTGAGTCTTCAGGCGAAGTTGAACGCAAGCATGATCTCATATGCCGGGGGTCTCGGGTTTCCACTTTTGATGCATTTTCACGAGGATGAATGCGATGATAAGTGCGAGTCGTCATTCACGTATCTCACATAAATGAGACATTCTTGGGAAATGAACATGTACCAGTGGAGAAGAAGAAAAAATCATCCTGATTGTTGGTCATCGTAACAATCCAATCTGATTTAGTGTCAACGGGATAATTTTTATAGAAGAATACAAATGAGGGAATTGGATGTGAACGAAATTTGTTAGGCCAAATTTAGGTGTCAAGATTTGTTTGAAGATGAATATCGAAGGAGTAGAAGTTTGGGTCGATATAAGAAGTGGAGTGAGAGGAAGTAACCACTGTCTACTCTTGAGCAGATTTATCAGCATAAGAATGTTCGATCAGTTATCATTCTACATGGTAGATGAATTCCCACTCTGATCCTGTATGTGATTCACGATTGTAGCTCACAATCATGATGATACTTTAAACGGCGTTACCAACTCAACACAAAACCTACACTCTTTACTTAGAGAACACTACTCAGAGACTTTTGGTGTCCATGTCATCCACAAATCTGGTGCAAATGCAATATAAACATCATCAAGGCCTCTAAAAAATGTTGTATTACACATTTGCTGCACTTGACTCTAATAATTCTCGAACCAATAGCTGTTTCATTTTTCGTGGTTCCGTTCGGATTATAGGGATGATAACGCTCAGCTATTCCCTGGTAGAAAATGTGAGCATCTTTTGGCCAAAAACTGGCCGAGTCTAACCTAATTGCATTGTCACTATATCTATATATCGCATGGGTGGCCAAGAAAATTGGTCATATTTCTACCAGGGTTAGTATAAACTCCAATCGTATCTTATCAAATTGATAATATGAGTATACAATGAGAGGGAGACGAGGAGTTTTCTTTCCTTGCATGAAAGATTTGCAATGATTTTGGTGGTTAGAAGAAATCATGTTTGACTCCTTGTAAAGCTCAGAACCCTATCTGCAAAGAACATGTTATGAATGATTTCCTTGATCATACACACATTCATCTGATGAATTTACTCCTGATAGGCAACTCGTCAACAATTATGGATGGGAAAGACAACGGGTACTAAAGAATGAAGGAAACATTCACGCAGAAACTAAAGGCATTTACCCCGAATCGCAGTTCTTTACGTATACCCTCTCAAGAAAGATATAATGACAGTATTTCACGGGACACGAGCCAAATATTTCACAAGGAGCAGAATGATGAAGTATCTTCGCAAGATCTCAGTCCAGTTATTGAAAAAGGTGACACTTGCAATGTCATTCCAACCCTGTTCGTCTCCGCATCAGTTCTAGGATAAATTCATAATTTTTGACTGAGCGCGCTTCACGAGAATAGGGTTTGATAATGATTTGATCAATCTTTCATATTTCGCTCTGAGTGATCAAGTAAACCAAATATGAATTCACATGTCAATTGTCTTTCAGAAATATGTTTTTGCGGGAATATTTTATCATAAAAATTAGTCTGATTGGAATGTTCTGTCATCGCATAAGTATCAACGTCTTTTTCTGTATTCACAGACTCCTATCAGCAACTTTGCCAAGTTTTATTAACAATACCCATTGAATTCTATATTATAGGTGTCGAAGAATTTACATGTCGTGTTTGCTGAAAAGAATCTACCAATGCACATCAATGCGAAATATGTGGCGAAAGCTCGCATACTATCTGTGGTAAACCAGCTAATGATGAGCCAACTGAAGATGATGAGTCAAGAATTCTAAGTAACGTTAGTTTCAACGATAAGAAACCGTTGAAGAATGAGGAAACCGCTCACAAAGGATTGAAACGTCAAGGTGAAAGAATGGTGGCTTCATCTAATGGAAAATTTGGCAAGATTGACAAAAGTGCCTCTGTGAGAATTCCCATCCCAGAGGTTGATCGTTGTAAAGGAGACTTTTGAAATGTAATCGGAGTTGTGATGGATATCACAGAAGATGGTTATCATCAAGTTGATGCGGACCAGGGTATCATCGAATCATTGTTTCCAAGAAACCAGATCGAAGTCTGTAAGGAAATCTTCATCAAGAACGATCAATTCCCTCAAAATGAGATCATATTGCGGTCTACCAATGCCAATCTTCGCTCCACGGGGGCCAAGGATTTATAAAATGTTATTGCACAAAGAAATGTATCAGTAACGCTTGCAAATGTAAACGCCTCAAAGTCCTGTGTAATTCAAGATGCCATTCTTCCACTACATGCTGTAATAAATAGAAGGTTCTCTGAATGATTTTTCCGAACTATGAGTCAAGAAGTGTGAAGCAACAAGCATCGCAAATCCACCGAAGTAGTCCTCGTGAAACACTTTTGGGTGTACGAAGTACCAAAGAATAGCGAATTAGATGTTTCGAGGATCTCTTCCAATCCTCTGCAGTACATGTTAATCCAAGAATGTCTCATTTATGTGAAATACATGAATGATGACTCGCACTTATCATCCATCCTCGTGAAAACGCATCAAAAGTGAAAACCCGAGACCCCCGGCATATGAGATCATGCTTCCGTTCAACTTTGCCTAAAAACTCAACAGGCAATCCGCAGATTGCCAGGCAAAGTCCGGAATGAAACATCCATTCCGGACTTTGCCGGAGACGCTGCCGGCAAACTGCGGTTTGCCAAGGCGATCCGCGGTTTGCCTGCATTTCGGACTTTGCCGGTAACAGATATATGGAAAAATTCGTTCTTGGATCTTGTAGTACAATATCTGTTCTAAATTTTAAAGAAAAGAACATTGCTCTGCGATCCTTTGAACCAGAGATACCGACTTTAAAAAAAATCGATATTTGATAAACAATTAAATATTAAGGGCCGAACTTTTCGGGGAATGGTTGGAAAATGTTCAAAGTTTTATGAAAAAAATTTTTGGTTCACATATCTTGCCTTCTGTCCTCGTCCCAGCAGGTGAAGGTTGATGTTTCCCTTAGCTCGCTTGAGAAAAGCTGAGAGGTCGAGGAGTGGGGGTACTCCCGCGGCAGCGTGGTGGGCCGCGCAGAAACTGAGTCACGCTTATCAAACTCGAGCGCTCAGAATTTTTGACGGTATCTCGGGTCCTACTAGACCGTTTTCGATCATTCTTTTTTTGGATGGGGTAGCTCTTAGGGAAAAACACAATTGCGTACAATTGACATTGATTTGAATGGCCATTTGGTGTGTGTATATGGGGTATAGTCCAGGCGCTGAGGGGTCCGAGTAAGAAATTCGCATTCCAGAAGGTTTGAAGGTGTATCCTCGTGTATTCCGAGGCGCTAAACCGAATGCATGAGGTCGCTGGCCCGAAAGCCCAAACGTTTTTTTGTTATCAACAATTTTTAGTGCAAAATCATGGTTTTTCGCAATACACTCGGAAAAGATGCACTTTCACCGAAAATTTGTGAAGACCAAAGTTGTGGAACGTACAATTTTCTACAAAAAAGGTCCTCATGAATTTCCCGAAAAACCCAAGCCTCTGGCGGGAAATGCGCGAAAACCGTTGTACGCGATTACCATGGGCTTATATGGGGCAGCCGATGCAGCGCTACTAAACTTGCTGCCGATTTGACAGTTGTCAATTTAGGGCTAAGTGACCAAGTGCATTTGAAGAGGATGAAATTGCCTTCAAAATGGTACAAGTCGTATCTCGCTAAGTACGAAGTTTTTCTAGTATGAAATGAGAAAAAGAGGGGAAATTCTGATTCCGAGCGCCGCGCACGGGTTGTTTTGCTGCGGAAAAGGCGTATTGACACTCCTATGTCTTTCTTTTGAGCCATGCTCGAAGGGCTGCATTCTTAGCGAGATACGGTCCATACCATTTTGAAAACAATTTCATCATTTTCAAATGCTCTTGGTCATCTAGCCCTAAATTGACAATTGTCCAATCGGCAGCAAGTTTAGTAGCGCTGCATCGGCTGCCCCATATAAGCCTATGTTGAACGCGTACAACGGTTTTTGCGCATTTCCCGCCACAGGCTTCGGTTTTCCGGAGAATTCATGCGGACCTTTTTTGTAGAGAGTTTTACGTTATACAACTTTGGTCTTCACAAATTTTCGGTGAAAGTGCATGTTTTCCGAGTGTATTGCGAAAAACCATGATTTTGCACTAAAAATTGTTGATAACAAAAAAACTTTCGGGCTTTCGGTCTGGCGTCCTCGTGCATTCGGTTTAGTGCCTCGAAATACATGAGAATACACCTCCAAACCTTCTGGAATGCGAATTTCTTACTCAGACCCCCCAGCGCCTGGACTATACCCCATTGTCAATAACGCAATCCTGGATCAATGTATCAAAGCAAATTACATCAACATCCCTTATTTCCAATCATTCAATCCGACAATTGTGATTCTTAATATTTTTGAATAAGACTCTGCTCGTCTTAAGTCATTGTGGGATGCAGTGTTCGTAAAGATTACTACTCTGAAGACTGCTGCTGATTCTTGCGCGATTCAATCATAGAGATATTACAAATAGAGGAGGGAAGCGCAGCCTACACGTTTCTTCGCGAAAGAGAGGAAGAAAAGACGAGGAGTCCTCTTTCCTTCTCTCTCGCACCTGCGCGGGGCATCGCGCAGTAAATTATCACCTCCCCGACGCGTCTATGTGTCTTGGAATCGACTGCGCAATGCGCCGCGCAGGTGCGAGAGACGAAGGAAGAGGACTCCCTGTCTTTTTTCTCTCTCTTCCGCACAGAAAATCCCTCTAACAGAGAGGTCCACCTCTTTCCTTCTTCATCTGTAATATCTCTATGGATTCAATACGTTCATTGGCTGCGCAAGAACAAAATAATCAAGTGTGTATGTAATTTTCTGGAACTGCTCTCACTGCGTCTCGTATAACCCACTTGAATTAACTATGGATTCCTAGCTGAAGTCCATCTCACCTGCATTGCTTGGATTCTTGACCCTATTTGATCATATCATTGGAATTCTCGCCTTTGGGTGGATTTTGACCACTGAAATATACCTAATTTATCAATATGAATTCGGAGTTACGCGAATGCAGATAATGAAATAACTCCAAACAAATGGAGATTTCCAATTCGAGGGCTCTAACCACGTATGTGATATCTCCCTCGATTTGTACTTAATTATCCATACAATCAACTGAGGATGTGGAGGCCAATGCTGAGTTTCGGGAGATTCAAATCCGCTCAATAAATTTGATCATTCATGGGTTCCAACCACTAAATCTGACTCCTTCCACCCGAGTCTTATTTTTGTACATCTAGGTTCCAATGAATCCTAATTACATGAGAAATGTTACAAGTTACGTGGGTTCTAACCGCATGGTATGTGTTTGAAAGGCTTTCAACCACAAAACTAAACGTGATGAAGAACTTGGTTATTGGAATAATCTTGGAAGCGCATGGGTTTTAAGCATTCAAACAATTTGCAAAAGAGTGTGGGTTCTAACCACATTGTTCACTGGTACGGTGGGTTGCAACCAACCCAACATTTGAGAAGAAGAGTGCGTGGGTTCCAGCCACATTATGCTCTGGTACAGTGGGTCCTAACCACCTAAGAAATCACAAGAAGATACGTAGGCTCTAACCACATCTAACGTCAAGATTGAGCTAACGGAATAATTTGATTGAATACTGTACGTGGGTTCTAACCACGACGGAATTCCAAATTTACGCGTGTTCTCATTACTCTATGATTGGAAGGAAATATGCGACTTTTATAATTATAATATCTCTATGATTGTAATAACGTGATTCTAAACCACTTGGGCCATTTCTCGAAATGCGTGGGCCTTAGCCATATACGAATTCTACTACTCAACTCGGTTCTAACCATCTGGATAAGCATTCTCTGTATCTGGAGAATCAACAATTTTTGCTTTCTCGAAGAGAAAGTATTGTATCGATGCGGAAATTTTTGCTTGAAATTTTTCAGAATTCGTATATGGCTGAGGCCCACGCAATTCGAGAAATGGCCCAAGTGGTTCAGAATTACGTTATTACAATCATAGGGATATTAAAAGTGTGAAAGTCGCAAATTTTTTTCCAATCATAGAGTAATTATAACACACGTAAATCTGGAATTCCGTTGTGGTTAGAACCCACGTTGTGACGGTTGAGAGGATATTCTCAACCATCATTTCTCTCTCCTGTCTGATCATCATGTAATATAAATAATGATAGTCCTTTTCAGCTGTAGCAGAACATCCGAGGAGAGAGTTGTAAGTAGTTTGGCGTTAGAGAGAGAGAGAGAGAGAGAGAGAGAGAGAGAGAGAGAGAGAGAGAGAGAACTTGCTCGTCGCGGAGCGAGTGAGGATCTGGGACCGCCAGAAAGTGATCGGAGCCGAACGAGTACTCACTCCGACGATGAAGGAGATCATCCGCGACAACGAGAAGGAAACCACCCTTGAGCATTGGCAAACTGAGTGGGATTCGCCATTTGCAAACGGCAGATGGACGCACCGGCTGATCCGTGACGTAGCCAAGTGGGCGGAACGCACCCACGGCGAGATGGACTACTGGACGACGCAGGCACTGAGCGATCATGGTTGCTTCGGTTCCTATCTAACCAGGTTCAAGAAGAGGACGACCCCAGCATGTCAGTCATGCGGGGACGAATGGGATGACGCCGAACATGCCCTGTTCAAGTGCAGCAACACCCGGAGAGAGCGCGCCGAGCTGGATGAATGGCTGGGTGCTCAACTAACACCTGAGAATCTCGTCCCGTACTTGCTCCGCAACCAGGAGACATGGGATAGACTCACCGGATACATCAAGCTGGTGATGACCCGCAAAGAGGAGAAAGAGAGGGAAGTAAGGCGCCTCGAAGCAGGCGAATCACAGTGACTCTGCCGATTGAAACAGAAGAGGCCCAAATGATTCCAGGAGGAATCTGATGCACTGAAGAGAGAAGAGAGAAGAAAGAAGATGAAGAATGAAGAGATGGAAGAAGATCGAAGAAAGGGAAACAACACCTGCGAGTCGTGAGAAGAGAGACGCTCGATCCTGAGCGCGAGACGCCGCCGGCCCTGAAGTAATGCTCACGCGGTGCCGGGGCCGGATTGGTAAGTTGGTGGATCTCTCCCTTGTCCAATGGCCGGCGCCAACGGAGAAGGAAGAGAGGGTTTACCCGGTTCGGATGGCCGTATCGATGCGGATTCCAGCCCGGGACTGTTGGGGAGGTGCTGGCCAGCCGTGTTTGGCTGACCGGTGCCTCTCCTTCGTACGTCGCAGCGTATTTGCCCTACAACCACCTTAAAAAAAAAAAAAAAAAAAAAAAGAGAGAGAGAGAGATAGCGCGAGTCATTGGTAGCTTCCCCGTAGGGGGCTTTGGGTGTGACCTTAGGGTTGCACTTGGAGCTTGAGGGAGCGACGCCCCTCCGGACCCGAGTCCTACATTTACACTAACACACACACTACACCATACATGCACCATACTCACGCCTGCTCAAGCACTACACAAACATACCAACATCATACAGGACACGCATGACACAGAACACCACACTCGTGCTGGTCTGGTCCGGGGTCGGCCAGCATGCGATTCCAGGCCCTGGAAGAAGAAAGAAGATGATGTCCAGCATTGACGGCGAGAATTCCCCAAGTAAAGCGGGGCCCCATTCGGATCTTGGGAGGGGGGGGGGCCAACGATGCAAATCGCGCCACCAGTGGCACACTTGGCTGGTGGAATAACGCGTACAGCTACAAGCGATGGGAATACGCTGCAGGTGGAGGGTGCGGGAGAGAAAAACCTACGCCATGGAGAAGCTGAGCTCACCCCTAGCAGGAAGAGAAAGGGCCCGAGTGACGGAGCAGAGAAGCGAGTGCTCAAACAATCAAAGCTCACATTTCCGAGCCAACGAGGGAGGAACGCGAAAGTTGCAGCAGAAGCACGAGAGGCGGCAGAGAAGCTGCTGAAGATCAACCCCGCTATCAGGATCCAGATCACGCAACCCAGCAACGAGGTTGATGACGCCGTCAACTTGAGCTCAGACTCGAGCGAGTCTGACTCCACTATAGGGTCCCAGGGGAACGGAACAATCCTGACTCCTGGAAACGGTTTGCTCGAGAGGGGAGTGCACGATGAGGTGCCTGATAGGAAGGAGATTGACCACATCCCCTCAACCAGAGACGCGGCACGACAGAGGAGTGGAAACGAGGCAGGCGATCTCATGGGGAAATGGGAAGACCTGAAAACGTGCCGGGAAGAGACGGAGGAGAAGACATATCTCCTCCTCGAGCACTTCAACTTGGTTATAGGAATAGCCGAGTCCGTTTCCAGCAATCCAGAAGGGACCAAGGGTGACATCGAAGAGCTCAAGAAGATAGGCCACGCGCTCGAAGGCCTACTCGCGACAGACAAGGCGAAGCGGGCTGCTTTCGAGACAACGCTCCTCGAAACGAAAAGACCCTGAAAACGAGGGGGAATGTGCAGCCTCCGGTCACAAAAAAACCGGCCGCGTCGGGTAGTGGCTTCCAGGGAAGGGGGGCAGGGAAACCGGAATCATGACCGGGGCAACAACGCGGTTCGAAGGCGACGCGATACGGACCTTCATCGGGAGGTCTCGGAACACCGCGCTCGACATCAACGCCCAATCGGCCCGAGTAGAGTGGGCCTTGGAAGGAAGTGGTGTCAAAGAAACAAGCGAGAAGGGCAAAGAAGAGCGGTAGATCGGACGATGCCGCCGGGAAGAAAGCGAAAATGAAGCCGAGAAGGGTGAAGCCCGAAGCCGTCCTCGTTACGGCCAAACAAGGTGGGCTAACCTACGCAGACATGCTGCGCAGGATAAAAACGGATGACCTCGATGAAGAAATGGGCTCTAAGGTCACGGGCATCCGCAAGACCCAAGAAGGCCAAGTCCTTCTTGAACTCAAGAAGGGCACCGATGTCGCCGCCGTCAAGGCAGCCTTGGCACCAGTCGTCGGGCAAGAAGGAGGTGTCCACTGTCTAGCAAACAGCACGACCCTCGAGGTGCTCGGAGTCGACTACGATGTCGACATAATCAAGGTGCGGGATGACCTCGCGAAGGCCCTACCAGAAAACGAGAAGGGTGCCGTTGTAGTCAAGTCCATCCGGAGTGGCTACCGCGGCACCCAAACCGCTGTTGTCTCGATCGCAACGAGACTGGCCCACCATCTCCTCGACTGGAAGGAGCCAAAGGTTGGATGGGGCAGAGTCAGGATCCGCGAGAAGGGTGGCATCCCACGGTGCTATAACTGCTTAGAGTATGGCCACAAGGCCTCGGGGTGCAAAAAAGAGAAGGCAGAGGAACGGAAACCAAAACTCTGCTTCCAATGCGGCGAACCAGGGCACCTTGCTGCGATTCGCAAGGAAAAACCAAAATGCCTAAGCTGTGCGGCGATCGGGTCCAAATCTGACCACAGATCTGGGGCCAGCAACTGCACTGCGTACCAGAGGGCAAGAACCACATATAGACGCAGGAAGGGAAGAAATGGCTAGCTTCATCCAAGCCAACCTCAGGAAGAGCGGGGACGCAGACGATCTCCTACACGCTGTAGCCAAAGAAGGAGGGATCGATGTTCTGATTATCTCCGAACCGCCTCGGAAGCGCAAATTCTCTCGATCCACATTCGATCACTGGAGGACAGCCGTAATCCAGATCATGAATCCTGCGATCCGTGACACTGGACCAGCTGTTAGTGGCCGGGGTTTCGCTTGAAAGACCATAGAGGGCACAGCAGTCTACAGCCGCTACTATTCGCCGTCGCTCAAGACGCACGAATTCGAAGATGAGCTTCACGACCTAGAAGAGGATGTGAGGCAATGGGGGGGGGGGCAGTTATAATCGCGGGGGATCTCAACTCCAAGGAACCGACTTGGAGCGGGGGGCCGCGTGATAGACGGGGGGTAATACTCGCTGATGCCATGAAGGCATTGGGATTAGTACTCGCGAGCGAGACGGGGGTTATCACCTACTACCGACACGACACTCGGTCCAGGGAGGGAGGTTCGTCTTCGGTCCTCGACCTGACGTTCATGAGCCCGTCGCTCATGGGACGTATGACATCGTGGAAGGTTCTGGACACGGAAACATTGAGTGACCATCGAGATATTCGGTTTCGGCTTAGGACTGACAGACAGAGACAGACGACACGCAGACCGCGACCGACGGGGTGGCAGGTACGCAAGCTGGATGAGGGGAAATTCCGGGAATCGATAGGAAAAGCCGAAGATCTCCCGATGAACATCACCGCGGACGAGGCTGTGGATATGGTGACGACCACCATCACAAGAGCTTGTGACGCATCGATGCCTCGCAAGACAACATCATGCTCTTGGAGGAAACCAGAGTACTGGATCACCAACGAGATGAAAGCCCTACGAAGAACGAGCAATAAGAAAAGGAGAACCGCGTGGCGATCAAGGGAACTAAAACGACCATCATTGGCGGAAGATGATAGGGCGTACAGAGAAGCAAAGAAGGCTCTCGTTCTAGCCATCCGGAGAAGCAAAAAAAAGTGCTGGGGTGAATTGTGCGACATGGTTAATGGGGTCCCGTGGGGTACGCAATACCGCGTGGTCATGTCCAAGGTCCGACCCCGGAGGGGCAACCCAGCACTGACTGATGCAGCTACCTTGCGCAGCATCGTGGAAGACCTCTTCCCAGCAGGAGAACCCAGAACCACATTCCCTCCAGAGAGCGACGACCCCGTCCCGCTCTTCACTATGCAAGAACTACTCATAGCGGCGGAGAGACTGCCAAATGGCAAGGCCCCTGGCCTGGACGGCATTCCAAACGAGGCTCTGGAAAAGGTCTTCAAATACAAGCCAGATTTACTCCTCGACCTCTTCAACATCTGTCTGAGCGCGGGAAATTTCCCGGATAAGTGGAAACGCCAGAAGCTGGTCCTGATACCTAAAGGTCGAGGAGGTCAACGCCCTCTCAGCATGCTCGACAATATCGGGAAAATGTACGACAGGATGGTGCTCAACAGGGTGGAAAAAGCCTACGAAGAGAGCGGCGGGCTATCACCAATGCAGTTTGGGTTCCGGAAGGGACGAAGCACTGTGCACGCGATCGAGGAGGTCCAAGAACGGATTCAAGCGTCGGTAGGGAACCCATACCAAGGAAGAGGAGGATTCTGTGCCATTATTGCGCTGGACATGAAGAATGCGTTCAACTGCGCGAGCTGGGAGCGAGTCTATCAATTCCAAGCAGGTAAAGTGCCGCCCTATCTACTAGCCATCACGAGTGACTATCTGCGGAACAGGACACTCGTGTACGACACCGACGAGGGACAAGAGATCCGGCAACTGTCCGCCGGAATTGGACAGGGATCGGTTTCCGGGCCGTTCAACTGGAACACCCAGTACGACAGTTTACTGTCTATTGAACTGCCCGAAAAAGTGATAATAGTGGCTTTCGCGGACGACGCGGGGCTCATAGTCTGGTCCAACAACGTGGAACTCTTGGGTAGACGCGCAAACGAGGCGCTGGCCCGAGTCTACGAGTGGATGATCAGCAGGCTCCTAGAGCTTGCTGTCAAGAAGTGCGAAGCAATCGTGGTCACAAGACGCAGGAAGTTTGACTTGCCCCACTTCCAATCAAATTTGGCAGAGCTCTTTCGGCTCCCTGTCTCGCATTCCCAACCCGTGTGGCTAGGATTTCACCAGAAATGTGAGGCAGTGATGACTTCACTGAAAAAAGGTTGGGAGCACTCCGCCCGTTGCTATGGCTGCGCTCTCGGCCAACAAAGTAGAGGCCGCAGCGCCCTCAAATTCGCGCCCGGAGACGCGTTGTACCCCGAAACGGATTGAACTCCGCGGGGCCCGTGTCCGAGGGCTGAGTTTCTATGTCTGCAACCACTATCTCCAAAAACTACATGTTCTCTCGCGTATACTTTTGATTCTTGATACTTCATTGATTGGGTGCATCATAGAATCAAACTTCTTTGATTGCGCAAAGTACAAAATTCCCTCTTGATGACAACAACACAGGCAAAATGATATGTCATAGATGACGTATTCATATCGAAAAAGCGTTCCAAAGTGTTACCGCATTGATCGATTTTTATCCGTAACATTTTCCATCTACCGCCAGAAAAATCGTAGATTTACATATTTCAATCGATAACTGTCATGATGAATTATAATTTTGCACATACTTGAGCGTTTCAAGTGGAATTCTGGATTCCCTCTGAATTCAAGGAATTATTCACTCAGCGATCTCAGAAAAATTACTTCATATGCTTGTACTTGCATATTTTTTCGTGGATTTGTACCGCATGTCATCTGAATGCTGGGAATAGATTGGAAATTTCATCTGGAATTCTCATCAGAATTAGGTTGATCGTTCACCAAGTGTATTACACGTAAGATGCGGATTGATGTGTATTACGACCGCATCATCTATACAATGTTTAAAGGACCATGATCGTCTGCATCGAGAACTCTGATCGCATGCAGTTTATATTGTTTCCAATTTTTGCGACAAATACCGGTCCTGATCGCCGCTCGCTGCTCTAGATGCCTAAGCTACAGATCAGCAGGTGCAGAGCCCGCTGATACGAGGCAGCCGATTACTTGATGGTCCGCATGGCAGAAGTGCCGACAGCGAGCCAAGCGCCCCTATCCTTCTTTCAGTGTAGTGCCTACATGTTCTCTGTCCACAGCCCGTGCTCCTCTGTTCCCGCCGGATGGTAGATGGATGATCTCCCGTCTTTACTAGTTTGCCTGTTTACACCCTCTGCGACTAGGATTTCGCCAGATTCCTAGGCGAAGTATCCCTTTGACTACCTGGTTATCTGTACACCACTTGTGTGGCTAATGGATAGTCATTGTATATCAACAATTGAGACAGAATGGGATGGGATCAAACTGCCTTGCGCGGGCCTATCTCCGTCATCATTGAGATCGTAGGAGGTTTCCACGCATCACTGAGGCCGAATGGGATTGAATCCATCGGTCCTCTGCAAGTAATTTCTCCGTAACCTCATCCGAGTCATCAGCTCAACTGTTTTTCCTTAGGAATCAAAATGGTATGGTGAGAAAACCCTCCTCTTCCACTATATGTAGCGCTTTTCTGATTAAATCATTTGAGCTTCGTTGCGTCTAAAAACTCGTGATATATTTTGCGAGATTTGGAAATCTGCAATCTTGAGCTGCGCTTCCGCATCATAGGAATCTCGCTGTGGTGCACGTTGCCGTTTTGACAATCTTGCGAAATATACCAGGAGCTCTGAGTTGTAACGAAGCTCAAACGATTGGTAATTTTCATCAAGCGCGCTGGCTCAATGATTTGGTCTGAAAAGTGTTTATAACTATTGAAAAATAGAATATTTTTTGAATTAATCTATGCGAATCACCGTGATGCCATGTATGGAGCAGTAAACAGTACGGTCTGGCCTTAACGTGCGTTGACGTTTGATAAGACAAGCCAACAACCACGAAAATGACCCACAACTCATGCTGTCTGTTCTGTTGAACTGATTGCATATTAGTATATCTATACCTGTCCGCCACGTCTCCCGTTTTTGTGGCAATATGGCGGCCAAATCATGTTGGTCAGCTGATCAAGTGCAATTTCAATACTCCCCTGACCGCGGGGGAGGGACCCCGTCCCAAAAAATTACAACGGTCCCATCAACATCGAGATCTGCACGATGTTCTATTTGCACGGAGATCTCAAAATATCACTTCTTTGCTGATGAGCTATGAGGTTTTAAGCTCTCACAAATGTTATCCCATCTGTAATAGATTATCCCGAAATTCATCGATTACAAGAAAGATGCATTTAGGCGTCCAGTCAGCCAGCACCGTGCATGCTAGAATTTATTCGAACTCTCGCCCGATACACTCGCGATTTGGAGTAACTGAGAAGAGGACGGATACTTATTATTATCCAACTTGATCTCGTCTTCTCGTCAGTTGACTCAATTTGCAAGAGACATGGAGAAAAATGCGAATAACTTGAGCACAGGCACCTTCTAACCTATAGTATAGGCACTTTGTAAACCGACCATTTATCCGGTTTTCTTGCGATTTGGGCGGAACCACGTGAAGACAAACCTCTGGACCAAACAAAACACTGGTCTTATTGTCGTTTTGCTCAAATCGCAAGCGAACTGGATAAAAGTGCACATAACTTCTAGCGTGCACGGTGACCGCATCGCCTTGATGTGATTATCCTCCTCAGATAGCATTAGAGCTCAATCATTGTCGTAAATACGAGTATGCACACGAACAAATTATTCTTGATTCGATTAAGATACCATTAACTCTATGATCGTAATTTTAGGCTTCTTCAACATCGATTCTTGTTGGATGAAATCAGAGAGATTTAGTCAATTTTACAGCTTTTTAAATATTTGTAGTAGTACTCGCGACATATTGCCGAGCCGTTCCAAACTCATATCTCCGAGATATGGCTAAACTGTTGCCGAAATATCGCAGACATATCGCCGATGGTGGTTTTCGATACCTCGGCGACATGCCGCCAATATTTTCAATCCTTACGTGGACCGCAATCTAGTTCGATTCGCCATTATGCCCTCGCAGTGGATGAGTCAAAAAGGTCGAGTTATCTCAGAGAATTATGTGATCCAGAATGAAGAATTTTACCATAGAATCCGGAAAAATTTGGATTCAACTGATTTTGACTAGGTTTAGGCCTCGCATTATCAATTTCTATTTCCAGGGGAGTTGTTTACACTGGATCCTGCACCAAAATCTCGTCGCAATAATTTTTCTAATAATGGCGTCGACTCGGACCGGACTAAGAGTGGGAATTTACAGTCAATAAAATTATTTCACGAGAAATATGCACACTAGGCCTTGTCCATAACACGACACCTTAGCTCGGCTATTCAAGATGCATCGCGCGATATAGCGAAGACGCGTGGCGCGTACGCAGATATGTGGCGTCGCAATGATTTTCGAAATAAACGATGCTCTCATTCCGCAGGTGGGAGCGTCTTGGGCTTGATTTTGAAATTACGACACTCGCAATGCAGCAAGATTATGCGCGCACCTATCGCCAAGTGTCTAGTCTATCCGGCGGTTCCGCAGGTCCACCCGTTCCTTTCCATTCGGTATGGTGTTAGGTTGGTCCTTCGTTGAATGAAACCGGAACAGATTACAGATTTCTCCGTAAAAAATTGAAAAATTCGTCGATTGTGTCTTTCCCTGTTGATGAATCATGAAAAACCCAACTCTCCACAGCAGCAGCAGATACATTTCCTTCTCTTATGCAAACTTTCACAGAACACATGAACACATGGTCCTATGATCATGGTTTGAGTATTACGAAGGGAGCCAGAGAGATACATAAGATGAAGCTCAAATAATGATATGGCATTAAAAGTGATCGTCATAAGTGCAGGTGTTACACAATAAATTTATGATGATGCCAGTTAGTGTTAACTTTTTTTGGTGTTGACGGATAGTGTTACATTTCTTGTGAAAAACTTCCTTGAGATATATTCTGTTCATCTCATAGTAGCAAACATATTGTAGATTTGAATCCTGCGATGCAAGCTTACTTGTATATTCACTTAGGATATTTCACCCTCTCTCTGTCATTCAGATAGAATGAGGTCTTTACAATCAGACAATGATCATCATCGATAAGAGAATTATATGTACACACTTCAGAGTATGGTTTCCATCAGTAAAATTGATGAATAACATAAAGTTTCCCTCTACGCAAGCCTATTACTTTTGAGAATCAGAGTTTATTATGCATAATGAAAATTATCTGACCCGAAAATAAGAACCTATAGCGTGTATTCACTCCAGATGTGCATACATATATGGAAGTTTGGAGAGTTTAGTAGAATGTTGAAAGAATTGAGTTGGTATCAATTATTGGAAGAATTGAAGCATTCTAAATATGTTGTCATGCCAACAGTGGGCACGATCAGGAACTGATATTATGAGTTCTGATTAATGCCATAGGACAAGATTGTAGTTTTTGTGCATCAAACTGAAAAAGTGTATATACCTAAATGTTTTAGAGTACCAGTCATAAGAGTATGGGTTACGCTCTAACCAGATTTGGGAGGTCAAATTGGTAGCAGTCTATACTACTTGGATACACGAGCTGAATTGAGTATCCAAATAGTATAACCCACTACCAGTAGGGCTATTACGCTTATCCCAAACTCCACACACTACGCAAACTCCACACGCTCTGCACGCGCGCCCTCCCAACAAACTGTACAGCAGAAGACGAAATGTATGAGGGACTGTGTTTTGATGACTGAATGATTAGAGTACTTTTCGCGCGATGCTATGCCGCATCATTTGTGTGTACGATTATGATGAAATGTTGATGCATTCTAAATATTTCAGTTTTCAGAATGTGATTATTCACGCCTCGACTTAACATATCGCCATAATTCTTCATTGTGCCTAACCTACACAAAGTATATGTTCATGTCTATTGAGTCTAAAATCAAGTTGTGATTATAGAGATGATATGAACAGCAGAACAAGAGTAGATGACTTTTTTTGAATCTATTTCGTGTTTAAAATGTGAGAGCTAGATCCTTTTCCATGCTAGCAGTCAAGCTTCGATTTTATCAAAGTAATCTGCATGCCACTTCTATTCTGCTAGGATAATCACAGAGTCAAGAATGAGATGTCATGGGACGCTGTGTAGATTTCGATTTGCCATGGAGAATATCAATTCTCTGTTCGATTTCAGTCAGATACACCTTATTTTACAACTTGGAAAGCAATTGATCAATGGTAAGACAAGTATTTGCTGGGATGCAGTGACTATTCTTATTTGAATCTCTTCCTACGACTCTACATCTTTGGACTGCTTGTTACTTTGGGCTCTCAAACATGTTTTTCATAATTTTATTCTACAATCACAATGGAATATTGTTACTCATGAGATTCATGACTCCAAGCATTAGCTTAGATTTTCTCTGTATTTTGAGCTGGACTGGACAGAATCGAGTGCTGAGAGATTTCAGTCCATTATTCAACTGAGCCTGAAAAGAGCATACATCATACGCTTTGTTTCTCAAAACCTATTGAATGAGCTGGTGTGAGCGTGATCCTTATTCTTACCAGTAGGATGAGTTAACTGACCTTGAGATTCAGTACGAAGCTCCACAGTCATGTTGAAGCTTGCTCCCTGTTTTCAACTTTTGGATCATGCCAGTCAATTAAGAATCCACGTGAAGGCGATTCTTTTGGTAATTTTCGTTTTCGGCCCCACTGTGCGGCGAGGCCCACCGGTAGGCCTCGCTTGTCTTCCCCCCGGCGCTGAGAATTCTGGCCTTATGGGAAATAACATTGTCCGAGGCCCACACGTAGGCCCCGCCGCACCTGGAGAAAGATCACCGATTTCAGCCTCCGCAGTGAACGTGTTAAACATTTATACTTATTTCAACAGCTGTAGCTCCCGTTCAACTGCATCGAATTGACTCCAACAATAACTTCTTTCAAAGTAAATTGGACCAACTATCGATTGATGATGTGACGTGTAAAATAGCGCATGCGCAGGAGATGGTGATTTTGAACAAAGATTTATTTGTGAGATAAATTTCTACGAATTTGAGCGAGAGGCACCTCGCTTGCAAAACCGAGCAGCCGCTCGAAGTTTCACTCGCTGCGGTCACAGCTTCTCAGCGGCGCTCATGCGTTGCTCACATGCGCTCGGAGCGCAAATCGTCGAGCGCCCGTGGTGGAGAGGAGGAAAATCGCTGTTCACATGGTAAGCCCGACGAGAGAAGAGTGAGCGAATCATCCTGAAGTAATGCTCACGCGGTTCCGGGATGAGATGGTAGATGCAGGTGGATCTCCTTCTTGATTGCCCGATGCCCTAGGTATCGGACATCGAGGGGAGAGGGATATTACACGGCCGGGCCCACCTCTCGGTGGGCCCCACCCAAACCCGTGTCCCGCCTGGTATGGCCTGCGTGGGCTATGCGTAGTCCGCGTAAGCTGAACCAGTCCGGTGTCTGGGGACGGATCCGAGGGATCCTGAGGCAGATTTTGCCCTCTAACCACCTTAAAAAAAAAAAAAAAAAAAAAAAGAAGAGTGAGCGAAGATCTGAGCAAGGTGAGCAAAGAGCTGAGCAATTTAAGCGAGGAGCTTGAGCGACACAAACAAAGCGCTCAAAGTGGTGATTCATTCAAATGAATGGCGAGGATCTTGGCAAAGTCGTGACAGAAGCAATGATGTTTATTGTAATACTATCAATATCTCATTCTCCAAAGATTTTCGGTGATTACAAGTAGTATGTCGTATTGAGGACCAGGAGGTAGACCTGGTTGTAGGAATCAACATATTTCAAACATTTTCGTAGTCAAAATCATTTGCTCTTTTCGTAATGAATGTCAATAATCGAATTCAATACGAAATTATCAAATGATCAATTCACCAATTATTATGAAATAAGGGTGAATAATACCTTCACGGATAGGTCTCTATGCTATATCCTTCAGATTTACAGATGCCAAGTGCGATCGTTATTGAGGATCGTTAGTCGGACTTACGCATGAAAATCTGGCTTGATTCATTGCAGAGGAATCGAGCGGACATCCCGAAGGTTTTTTCCCGATGGAAAAGTACATCAACATCTTTCTGCTCCCGAATTTTCAAGAGAAATGTGCATTGTATTAGAACAGGTTCGGAGTGGACGAAGTGAGTCCAAATGCCCAGTCAATCAAATAGTTCTGTGCAAACCACCTTCTCCCGGTATTCACTGAATGGAATGGTATGTCATTTGCCGCGTTGCGGAGACGCGTCAACTTGCACTAACGAATACTGAAAATAAGTTCGAGAAAAACACTTTTCCGAACTAATGTGCATAACATTTTGTGGAACTATCAATGAAAGAGGAGCCTCTTTTGACAATTTCTCGGTGAGCGAGGATGGGATGAGAACAGGATTTTTCCCATTTTAAGCTTTAAAATTCTTTGTACATCAGACGAGGAAGCTGAGGCGGAGAAGATGGTTCTGGGAATAATGTCGTAGGTACTTTTGCAAATATTGGTTCCTGTTATAAGAAGTCACCGGAACGTAACTCAAATTTCTCAAAACTGAATCTGACTCATGTTGGAGCCTCCTTGATGAGTAACTTAATTCGAGCGGCTTCCGAGTAAAATTTTTCGTTCTCAAGATTTTGCCAAATATAGTCCCAGAGCATTACAATTTTGCACGGAAATTTGGTATAGACGTATTAGTCACATTCAAACCCATTTTTATCCCAATCCCATGTGCCCCCAATCGAACATGTTATTATGCTGGTCATAAATGGGTAGTTTTATTCGAAGCGCTGTTGATGCCACGAACAAAGGCGTTCATTGAGTCTTTCATGACAGATAGCCTATTTGCAGGCATTCTCATGCTCATTAGATAGCGCATCAATCTGGAAATCTAGTCTACTTCCGTACTAAGCGCGTTAGCACACTCCGGGCACTAGTAAGACAGACATGTCCCCAAATACTGGATCGGTTTTGAGAGTGCACTGAGAAAAAATTCTTGGTCGTACGGCCTTGCGTTCTGCCGTACGACCAAAAAGTGGTATAGCCAGGAGAGCAATACCGATTTTGTCATCGCATCAATCCATCAGATCGGTTTGGCAGTCTGGTATTAGTGACAGAATAAATGAATGTGGCCCATATATTTCAAATGCTCTGATACTTGATGGATTCACAGTCACAGTACGACTGATTTGCCACAAGAGCTACCAATTTTTGGCCCAGAATGGTACCGGTAAAGGGATAAATATAATCGAAAGATTTTTAGGTTATTCGCATGGAATAACAAAATCATTTTGTTGCGGTGTCGATCCAGTATTGGTCTGACGGCAATACCACGTAGCAATACAGTCGTATTGTGCTGACGGCAATATTTTATTCTCACTGTGGGGTGTGAATGTATTCACACCCCACACGGACTACAAGAATACTAAAATAGCGTTTCTGACACACTGTGGGTAGAAGTGTTATTTTCGCATAAATAGTCGACTTTTACTCCCAGGTTATCGGAGAGCATAGTTCAATACATAGGTGTAAATGTATTTGTGCAATTTTTGGATATTTAGGTACTCACAGAATTGCAAGATAGTATTTTTGACCGTCTGTGCGCCAGTGAGTCATTTGCACAAGGTTTTTCACTTTTCATTTGCTCACGAAAGATCGAGAAACATAGTATGATACTCGGGCGCAATGGTTTTCGCTGTCACGTGACTAGTTAGACCCTCGCTTGCGGCTCGGACCTGAGAAATTCACTTGAAGTGCGAGAACCATCATTCACGCCCTTGAGCAGGTAGAAGATACGGATCTCCACTCCCCTACATATCTCGAAGAATGAGAGCTAAACGGATTGTGAACGGTTGGACGGGTAGACACGGGTGCGCATTTCCCTACTTATCCCGTAAGATTCGAACCACACGGGTAGTGAAGGGGCGAACGGGTAGACACAGGCGATTGCCTGTCTTCGATTTGGCTTTATTCCGGTTTCACGGGTGGAGAACGGGCGGACGGATAGACACGGGGATTCACTCCCAAACCTATCTCGCAAAATTCGAGCCACACGGGCTGTGTACGGGCAATCATCCGTCTTTGATTCGGCTTCATTCCAGTCTTACGGGTCAAGAACGGGCAGACGGGTAGACACGGGGATTCACTCCCCCGCCTATCTCGCGAAATTCGAGCCACACGGGCTGTGAACGGGCAGACGGGTAGATATGGGCAATCTTCCGTCTTTGATTTCGCTTCATCCTAATCTTACGGGTCGTGGACGAGCCGGCGGGTAGATACGGGCAATCACCTGTCTTCAATTTGGCTCCAATCTGGTTTTACGGGTATAGAACGGGCAGACGGGTAGACACGGGTATTAACTCCCCTACGTATCTCGCACGATCCGAGTCTCACGGGTTGTGAACGGGCAGACGGGTAGATACCGGCAATGTTCCGTCTTTGATTCGGCTTCATCCCAGTCTTACGGGTCGTGGACGGGCAGACGGGTAGATACGGGCAATCACCTGTCTTCAATTCGGCTCCAATCTGGTTTTACGGGTAGAGTACGGGCAGACGGGTAGACACGGGTATTAACTCCCCTACGTATCTCGCAAGATCCGAGACTTACGGGTTGTGAACGGGCAGACGGGTGGATACGGGCAATCATTCGTCTTTGATTCGGCTTCATCCCAGTCTTACGGGTCGTAGACGGGCAGACGGGTAGATACGGGGATTCACTCCCCCGTCTATCTCGCAAAATTCGAGTCACACGGGCTGTGATAGGGCAGACAGGTGGATACGGGCAATCACCTGTCTTTGATTTGGCTCCATTCTAGTTTCACGGGTAGAGAACGGGCAGACGGGTAGACACAGGGATTCACTCTCCCGCCTGTCTCGCAAAATTCGAGTCACACGGGCTGTGAACGGGCAGACGGGTAGACACGGGCAATCTTCCGGCTTTGCTTCGGCTTCATCCCAGTCTTACGGGTCGTGGACGGGCAGACGGGTAGAGACGGGCAATCACCTGTCTTCAATTTGGCTCCAATCTGGTTTTACGGGTAAAGAACGGGCAGACGGGTAGACACGGGTATTAACTCCCCTACGTATCTCGCAAGATCCGAGACTTACGGGTTGTGAACGGGCAGACGGGTGGATACGGGCAATCACCTGTCTTTGATTTGGCTCCATCCTGGTTTCACGGGTAGAGAACGGGCAGACGGGTTGACGCGGGGATTCACTCTCCCGCCTATCTCGCAAAATTCGAGCCAGACGGATTGTGAACCTGCAGACGGGTAGATACGGGCAATCTTTCGTCTTTGATTCGGCTTCATTCCAATCTTACGGGTCGTGGACGGGCAGCCGGGTAGATACGGGCAATCACCTGTTTTCAATTTGGCTCCAATCTGGTTTTGAGGGTATAGAAAGGGCAGACGGGTAGACACGGGTATTAACTCCCCTACGTATCTCGCAAGATCCGAGTCTCACGGGTTGTGAACGCCAGACGGGTAGATACCGGCAATGTTCCGTCTTTGATTCGGCTCCATCCCATTCTTACGGGTCGTGGACGGGCAGACGGGTAGATACGGGCAGTCACCTGTCTTTAGTTTGGCTCCAATCTGGTTTTACGGGTAGAGAACGGGCAGACGGGTAGACATGGGTGTTAACTCCCCTACGTATCTCGCAAGATCCAAGACTTACGGGTTGTGAACGGGCAGACGGGTGGATACGGGCAATCACCTGTCTTTGATTCGGCTCCATACTGGTTTCACGGGTAGAGAACGGGCAGACGGGTAGACGCGGGGATTCACTCTCCCGCCTATCTCGCAAAATTCGAGCCAGACGGATTGTGAACCTGCAGACGGGTAGATACCGGCAATCTTCCGTCTTCGATTACGCTTCATCCCAGTCTTACGGGTCGTGGACGGGCAGACGGGTAGATACGGGCAATCACCTGTCTTCAATTTGGCTCCAATCTGGTTTTACGGGTAGAGGACGGGCAGACGGGTAGACACGGGTATTAACTCCTCTACGTATCTCGCAAGATCCGAGTCTCACGGGTTGTGAACGGGCAGACGGGTAGATACCGGCAATCTTCCGTCTTTGATTCGGCTTCATCCCAGTCCTACGGGTCGTGGACGGGCAGACGGGTAGATACGGGCAGTCACCTGTCTTTAGTTTGGCTCCAATCTGGTTTTACGGGTAGACACGGGTATTAACTCCCCCAAGTATATCGAAAGATCCGAGTCCCACGGGTTGTGAACGGGCAGACGGGTAGACACGGGTCACCACCCCTATTTCCATCCCCAATGTCGAAGTCGCACGGGTATAAACGAGGAAAACTACGAGTGAACTACATTTACGGGAAGCCACCGGTGGTGAGCTTGCAAATTACGGGGTTGCACGGGTGCCACCCGTGCGCCGCCCGTTGTGCTTGCATAGAGCACAAAAACCAGCACGGGCAGCTCACGGGAACGAACGTATATTACCCGATTCCCGTCTATTCTACACGGGTTCCCGTACGTGAGCGCTGCCTATATCCACTCTCTCAAGTGAAATAGCATATGTGCGTATATATAGTTATAGTTCAGGGTGCAATTCATGAGAGTGGATATATATATCGGTACCGGCGGATATCAGGTGTGTGTAAAATTTCCCAAATTCGCGAATCAAGTGCGAGAAAGTCTCCGGGTAATATTTATATATGGATATATAAATCTTTAGCGGTTAGTTTGAGGCTTTTTTTGGACGTCCGACGGTCATTTTGAGGATTTTCTGGTCATTTTGAGGATTCTCCTCAAAATGCCCATATGTCCGACGGTCATTTTGAGGAGAAAATCCTCAAAATGACCATCGGACATCTGTGGAAGTTTGTGGATTTATCCTCGAAATTCCACCGAATATTCTGCCACTAGTTTTGGGTACGAACGGTCTACGAATCTTGAGATTGAACGCGTTGTCATGTAGGAGCTCTGCATGATTTAAAGGCATCAGAAAGATATAGTGGGTTAATATTGAGCGTGATGAGTATCGTATAAGCGTGTGAGCATAATTCTGAATGATCTCGATCACTCTCAACCGAGCTCTGATGATGTAGGAATTCAAATGCATGCGATCCAATTATTACCATCAGCGACGGCTGCAATGCATCCAAGAGCCGCGACCTAGTCACATGAATACATAGTAATAGCACGTTACTGTCGGATAGAAGACCCGCAGCACAACGCGCCTGTAGGTTGCACTGTAAACATTCGTTGGAATTTCAACCATCAAATTCAACCAGCTATTCGAATTTTTGTCCAACCGGCACACCTGTTGAAGTTCAATGACAATATTCTCACAGTGTGTTTCGCGGTGTCAATTAGAAGGGTTTGATTGAAACTCATGTCACGCGCAAGAGACAACGGGATTTGCCCCCTGACTTTGTCTCCAGAACAGACGGCAAAAATAGTTTCCCGAGTCACCGTCTTGTTTATCAGCTGGTTTTTCGTACCTGCAGTCATCCGGTTCTTTGCGGTGGGAAGCTCCTTTTTCATGAACAGAGTGTATCGCGCGAAGATAATTATTACCGTAATATTTGTGAGCAGGAATATGAGTAGCTCTCCAAACAGTTAATCTGCTTGGTAAGCATCCTCGTGAGCGTGAGTCATTTCGGTTCTCTTTAATTGATTTTACTTTCACTATAGGCGTGGCAATTTTTTCAGGAAGTCCTCAACGTTCAGATCGCTTGACTCACGCGAAACTGAAGCTGCTGAAACATTCTTATGATTTAAGTGGTTGCGTATTTTGTCAGCTAGAACTGCTAATTGATCCTAGTCTGGCTGTTCATATGATATCAGGATATCATGAATGTAACAAGGTATTTCTGCGAGAAAAATAGGTTGAAACACAGCTTTGGTGCAACGCCCTGGAATTGAGCTTTTATGCCTGTGAAAAATCTGAGACGGTTTTGCCTCGGACCGAACGTTACCCTGAAGAAGTTTTTGTTGAGGTTTTCCTTGACATGGTCTCAAAATACGTTTTTTGATTTTGTTACGAATATCTTGCAGTCTAGATTGTTTCAGTGAATCTATGATAGCTGTAGTCAATTCAGTATTCGAATGCAGGACTATAAACATGACTCCTTAATTTGGATCTGTGATATGACATGATTGAAACACAGCCTTGCATTGAAAAAACCAAATGATAGGATCTTCAGATTTGAAGTGCGGAACGGTAGGTTTATGGTTGTAACAATTTCTTGATGATTGTGTCCGTGTGGCTATTGCCACACACATACACCACACAAGTTGTGTCGGGGCTTTATATTAGGGGAGTATCTACATTGGGTGAAGCGAAATACCATCGCAAGTGCTGCAGCAATCGTTTCATAGTTACATGAATTATATTCTTTGAGAAGACTTTAGTTTTTATGTATAAAATAAAATAGTTCGGAAAGAATCTGTGTGAGTTAAGTTCTACAAGTGACTCATACAGCCATCCATTTTCGGGTCTCAAGGTGGCTCGAGTGGGTATGCAACAATAATATTGAGCCAGCTGAGAAAATGTCCAAGTATACTCCAAGAATTAACGAATCGATAGCCGTTGAGAATGAGGAAGGGGGTGGTTTTCCAGGGTGAAAGGATGTTCTTCAATATTCGGTCCTTATACATGCGTTCTTACGGAAGAACACGCGATTAAGCCCCGAGTTCACTCACGAAGAGCCGTAGAAGTCCCAGAAAAATGTATGAACTTGCATAAAACCACGAAAAATATATTGAAGTGGGAAAATATATATCAAACCAATCAAAATGGAAGACTATTGCCATGACAAACAATGCTTTCCTGATCAACCACCAGCAAAGCAGACGTTCGATACGAACTGGCATTCCTGTCTTCCACTGGCCTGTCGTCATTGCCTGGGGCCGTTCTTGCAGAAGAATCCCAAAGATGTGTAAATATCCCATTCCCGTGGCGTAGCCATTCCTGAAAATTCACCGCCAGGTTGGCGGAGAGCAACAACTGGAGCACATTACACAGTTTGAATCGGGAGTTTCTTACATGATTCCTCCTTGGACAAGCCTATGAGATTCGGAATCGTTCTCGAGTGTACATAGTCAGGAAAAAACTCATAAATACAACTGATCCATGACTGATCCACAAAAACTTCGAAAGTTGATTGTCATCTACCGTAGATTTTCGACTCATCCAAGGAAATTTGTGTCATCATATAGTGTAGGTCTTGTGCATTCGACGAAAATGCTTTGTTATGGAGAGTACGATTTGAGGTTTCTTCGTAGTTTCGCAACACAATTCAGGGAATAATTGGAAACAAAGACCTCTGAATTGATCAAATACATCCCTATAATAGAATTCCACTTTCTCATCATTCTATAAGCCCATCAAAAAGCAGAACCTTATGGATTCCTGACATACGCGCGCTCACGCATATGCGCGCTTGCGCACTGAAGGCATCTTATGTAGTCGCAGCCTTTACGAGGGTACTGTTCATCAGTACGTCTTCGAGCCAAGGTCCGCTTATGCACGAGATATTCATTATCTTAAGGAGCACAAAATATGATTCAGGGGAGGAGATTCAACGAAATGAGGATCGGGGTATGATCATGCCGAGTCAGAGCCTCCAACTTACCTCCATATTCTGAAGTCAAGAAGAATCCAAAAGCTATTTAATGGCTCCGCTCGTTGATTTGTTATTCATCTATCGATCGTAGATTAGGGCACTGCTCATTCACAAGTCCACTGTTAACCAATTCAAAATGGAAGTGGTCTTAGGTGGTATGCGAGTTGTAGTCAAAAAGTCATAAAACAGCAAAATCCTCAAAATACCCATCGGATATCTGAATCTTCAAAATTCCAGATCCTCAAAATTCACCATTTTTCCAGTGCAAATATATAGGGCGGAGTTCCATTTATCAGCCTGAAAATTCTACTACACTTTTATAACGACAGAAACTCTCTAAATATGACTTAAGAGCTGTTATATATGGCCGAGGGACTCATATATGAAATATCGGGAAAATCCTCAAACTACCCGCTAGATATATATATATATATATATATATATATATATATATATATACTTTATGTATTGTACCCCTCTCGCACACTAATATCAGAGGTCTTGACATTGTGCCCCTCTTACATACATTAGGGGCCTTGGAAATAATGTGTACCTATAGTGGAAACCACAGATGCAATTAGATGCAATTCAATTCACTTGATAATTTAATTTGAATGGACAGAAAGCCACTGAGCATGAACTTTTGAAAAATAAGTATTATCAGAAACCCCAAGTTTTTCAATTTTAGGAATACTTCAGAAAATACAAATTTATCAATTCTCAACTGATCCACAAGTTTGGATATGGAATCATCCCTCTGAAATACAGGGATCTTCGCAGACATGAATTGGACTCCAATTCAATATTCCAAGACTGACTTTATCTCTAGAAATGACCCGTATGCGTCATTTTGACCAAGTATTCTAAGATATTGAAACTGGAACCTTGAATAGAATTATTACAATGATCAGAACTGGTTTAGAGGCCCAAACAAAACACTCACTGTCTGTATTTGTTCAGTTCATCTTGAGTACAATGAAATTCACATACTAACTCTCTAACCTCTTTTCACAAAACCTTTAGAACTCAACCAAATTCCAACGGATTCAAATAACTGAACATGAAATCATCCCTCTGAAATACAGGGATCTTAGCAGACATGATATAAACTCCAATTCAATATTCGAAGACTGACTTTGTCTCTCAAAATGACCTGTATTCCACACAGCATGGAAATATTTCAAAGAACGATTCAGGGGAATATTTCATTGCAATCTCCCGGGAATCTTGCAGGGATATTGCAGGGGATATTTCAAAATGTTCCGTGGCAATATTTCAGAGAAAGCTTCCCGGAAACTCCCGTGAATATTTCAAAGAATCTTACACTCAATCTTTCAGTAACCTTGCACTGGAATATTTCTGAAAGATTCACGAAAGCTTTTTGGAAGATTCCGTAAAACAATTCACAGAAATATTTCTGAAAGATTATCGAAAGCTTTCTGAAAGATGTAAGTGCAACATTTTGGGGAGAAGTTTTGGAAGAGTTACAAAAGCCATCTCCTGGAAATGTTTCACCGATTATATTGAGTATAATATTTCATCAGGACGAGGCCCCAAAATTTTCTGGAGGATTTGGTAGCTTCTATGGAGGGCTACATTTTGAGACCAGTTTCAAATAACATCGTGCTTGCAGCTCTTTTAGGCTGGGAAATCTTCAAAAATTCTATGATGGATTTTCAAAACTCACCGCGTTCTCATACTCTATATGGAGCACTTTGGGGCTGTGAGTTATCCTTCTAACTCACGATATGAAACGTACCACTTTGGATTGAGCTTGGAAAATCAATTTGATTCTGGTTTTCATTGAATCAATAGATTTCAGGAACATTTCAAGGAATTCTTCTATAAGTAACCTCTCTGCCACTCAATTGCACCTCATGATATTGAAAAATTTCTGAATACCTTCCAGAAGATTCCAAAAATATTTCTAGGAATTATTTCACCGGTAATCTTTCAGAAACGTTGCACTGAAATATTGTTGAAATCTTTACGAAAGCTTTCTGGAAGATTTCAATGCAATATTCTTAGGAAGAATTTCCGCGAAATTCTTTTACGATATTGAGATCAATGAAATATTTCATTGCAATCTCCCAGGAATCTTGCAGGGATATTGCAGGTGATATTTCAAAATGTTCCGTGGCGATATTTCAGAGAGAGCTTTCCGGAAGCTCCCGTAAATATTTCAAAGAATCTTACACGCAATCTTTCGGAAACCTTGCACTGAAATATTTCTGAAAGATTCACGAAAGCTCTCTGGAAGATTTCTTGGAACAATTTACTGAAGTATTTCTGGGAGATTTACAAGCCTCCGCTGTGATATAGGCCCATTAAATTCCTAACTTGTTTAAATCTCTTTTATATTTAGGTTAATCACGAGTCGTCGCATATAAATGAAGCCATCATAATAATAGGTTTGTGGAAGCTCTCTGACTGATTCCGTACATATTTTTTGGGAACATTCCACAGGTAATCTCCCAGAAATCTTGCAGTGAGATATTGTTGATAGATTTTCACAAGCTTCTTAAAATCTTTCAGAGCAAAACCCTGTGACGGGGTACTGCATATTAATACCAAAAACCATTACAATCGAGGAAACAACATATTATGCTGTTAAAGTATTGCGAGGAGTAATTCTTAACGACTTGACTCTGTGGGATATGACACATAAATATTGCGGTGGAACATTCGGGGAATCCTTCAGTAACATTGCAGTGGAAGATTGTAGGAATCTTTCAGAAACATTGCAGTGAAAGATTGTAGGAATCTTCCCGAAACATTGTAGTGAAAGATTGTAGGAATCTTCCAAAAACATTGCAGTGAAAGATTGTAGGATTATTCCAGGAACATTGCAGTGAAAGATTGTAGGAATCTTCCCGGAACATTTCATTGGAAGATTCTGTTCCCGCTAGATGTCGCATAACACACTTTAGTTCTCAAATTTTGTTCTCATGAATTATATCCCTGCCGAAAAAAATCGGGTGATTAATCAGCTGATTAATCAGCTGATAAATCGCCTGATTAATCGAGTGATTAATCAGCTGATTAAGCATGCCAAAATATCACCCAAAAAATCAGCTGATTAATCGGCTGATTAATCAGCCAACTTATCAGGGGATCGTTCACCCAGAATTGCAAATTACAGAATATTCATTTTACTTCCTGGAACGCACCTGGAAGAGTCTGAAGGAGAAAAAAAAGATGAGAATGGCTCAAAAATGAAAAAAAATTATCACCGGCCTTTCCACTGTCGACACCCGTGGCCGATGGTGGGATTCAAACCCACGATCCTTTCGGTTAGAAGTCGGACACCTTATCCTCGTGGCCAGCGAGTCAGGTTACCGGATGATCCATAAAAGCCATACTTGAAAGGGTTATTCCGATCCGTCGAAGATTTCGAATGGGACGATTTTTCGATATTCCTTCCCGGTCTTGGTGAACAATAAGGGACCTTGAAAAATATATTCCAAAGCATCTGCATGAGAGCCGCTCAATCCAATGAAAAATTATTTTTGGCCTTGGTGAACAATGGAAAAATGCGGAAAATTATATCTCGGGGGTTTTGAGGGTCGCTAAACTCGAATCCGGTGGAATTATTCCTCTACAATTTGTTTAAACAAAGTTGTGTAAACAATTTAAGCGGAAAAAATGTTTTCGGCCTCGGTAAAAAATGGAAAAATCTGAATAAATATATTCAAAGGGTTTTGAGGGTCGCTGAACTCGAATCCGATGGAACTATTCCTCCACAATTTGTTTAAACAAAGTTGTTTAAATAATTTGAGCGAAAAAATTCTTTTCGGCCTTGGTGAACAATGGTAAAACCCGGAAAAGTATAACTCGGGGGTTTTAAGGGTCGCTGAACACGAATCCGATGGAATTATTCCTCTACAATTTGTTTAAACAAAGTTGTGTAAACAATTGAAGCGGAAAAAGTGTAATCGGCCTTGGTGAGAAATGGAAAAATCTGGATAAATATATTTAAAGGGTTTTGAGGGTCGCGGAACTCGGATCCGATGGAATTATCACTCTACAATGTGTTTGAACAAAGTTGTTTAAATAATTTAAGCGGAAAAATTCTTTTCGGCCTTGGTGAACAATGGTAAGATCCGGAAAAATATAATTCGATGGTTTCGAGAGTCACGGAACTCGAATGAAATGAAAATATCTGAGCTCATTTGATTTGATTCGTGACTATAAATGCCAGTCTTTGAGGGGCATTAAGTGTTCCGGTTACTTACTATTTGTGTATAAGATAAAGATCTTCATTCATGTTTATGAGAATGATGAGACACTCTTTTTCGAACATTTGGAAAGGCTGGAACAACAAAACCACAGAGAATTGCATTGATTTTGATTGGTTTATGTAAAGATTGGACATTGGAAGGATCAGAATTCAATCGCCAATTATCGATAGGGTCGTTTAGTTTTTAAAACAGTAAAAGAGATCTTCATCTGCATTAATATAGGTGAAGATGTCTTTGAGTTATTCAAAAACCAAACGACGTACTCGATATTTTCCGATTCAATTTTTATGCTTCCAATGTCCCATCTCCACATAAACCAATCCAAATCAATGAATTTTTAGGTTCTTTTTGGGATGACTTTTGGGAATGTTCGAAGAAGAGGCTTTCATCATTCTTATGAATATCGATGAAGATGTCTTTTAGTTGTTTAAAAACTAAACGGCGTACTCGATATTTTTGATTGGATTTTCATCCTTCCAATGTCTGATCTTCACATAAACCAATCCAAATCAATAGATCAGTTTTTCATGGCTCGGTTGGGCTAACCTCTGTGAGTATTTTGAGGATAGTATCTCATCATTATCATATGAATGTAGATGAAGATCTCATCATTTCTATAGATATGAATGAAGATCTCTTTTTGTTTCTCAAAGACTAAGCGACGAACTCGATATTTTTCGATTGCATTTTCACCCTTCCAATGTCCGATCTTTACATAAAAAATGAAAATCAATGCAAACCTTTACGGTTCTTTTGGGATAATCTCTGGGAATGCTTCGTGGTCAGTAAATCATAATTCTCACAAATATAAATGAAGATGTCTTTTAGTTGTTTACAAACTACTCTGGAAAAACTCCTTCCTGTTCTTCAGTACGATTAATACGACACAACAATACGGTTTTGTGAAAAAATTCACAATACGTGAATTTTCTTACTGAACATATTGAATATTCAATGCGCAATATTGAATCATTCTTCAGCACAGCTGATTGAAAAGTAACAATTTATATTGAATATTAAACGATTACGTCTCGAATACCGTGAAAGTTTGTAAAATGAACGTTTTTTATGTTAAAAAAGTAAGAATTTGGTTGAGCTTTTACGAATCTTACACTTCATCGTCTGAAAGCGACGCCCTATCAATATTTCTCTCAAAAACGTATCTCAATTCTGCAATATGTCGTTGGTGGGATTTGAACTGGGGCACTTTGGTTAGTAGTCTGGAGACATGACCACTGCGTTACTGAAACACATGTGTGGGAACCGGCCGGTCTCAAAACGCCAGTATTCCACACAGCATGGGAGTATTTCAGAAAAACATTTCAATGAAATGTTCCAATGAAATCTTCGAGATACCTCGCAGGAATATTTCAAGAAATGTTTTTGTGAAGTTTCATTGCAATATTTCAATGGAATCTCACACAAACCTCGAAGAAACATTCCAAGAAATGTTCTTGTAATATTTCTTTGCGATTCCATAAATACTTTCTGGAAACCTCCTGGAAACATTTTATGGAATATTACTCGGAATGTTTGAGATATATTTATCTGATGATTTTTGAAAGGTTTCTGAAATATTTCAGTGCAGTGTTCCATGGATAGGCCTTCAAATATTTGTGGAATACTGCTCAACAGTTTCACATCAATCTTGTATTTAAAGATCTTTGCGGAGTTACTGAAAGCTTTCTGAAAGATTTTCAAAAGTTTCCTGACAGCTTCCTCGGGAATTTCGGCCCAATCCGAAATTTCAAAAATATTTTAAACTGATTCTACAATATTTCACCAGCAACCTGTCAAGAATCTTGATTTGGAGAAGTTTATTCCGTGAGGTGTATGAAAGGTTGCCAGAAAATTTCAGAACAGTATTCCAGAAGTATGACTCTCAAATACCGCATCATTATCCCCTTGACAATTTGCAACAACGTCGCGCTTGAAAATGCTCAAAGGTTTCTGAGGGCTTCTAATAAAAATTCCAGTGTCACATTCCTAATGAACCATTTCCAAACATCCTTGCAATGCTCAACACAAGGGTGTTATCGCGACGACTTACCCGGAACGTGTTATGACCTTGCCATTCAATGAGCAAGCCCCAAATCACCCCACTCAAATTTTTCTACACATATGGTATTAAATATGCTTGGTTGTGAAGTTTCAGTTCGGCCCGTCAACTCATCTTTTTTATTTTTAAAGAATAAGGGTCGAAATGTCAGTTTCGTGCATTATTATATTAGCAGTTTGACGTATACCTCCGCCGCGCCACGCGCCGCCAGCGTTGGAATTAGAGTTGCTGTGGGTATCCTCGAATTCTTCCTTCAAAGTACAATATTGAACCAACAATTTTTCATAGGTTTCATTTCCAGAATGTTCAGTTTAGTCTCCAAGTTATGTGCCTCAATCTTTTTATAGGATTTTCACTGATTATGAGACATTTTTTTAAAGTGCTCACCGCGCCTGGATTCACTCGAGCTCGCTTTGTCGCGGACGAAATTCCAAGAGTAGTAAGAAGGCAGGTATAGCGAGTCAAAACAAACCCCCACCCCTCCTCCCCCTCCCCCCCTTGGCGCCAAAACAAACCCCCTCCCCTCTTATAGCAGGTGCACCTGCTCATCCTACCGTGGGAACGGAGGGGAGGACCCCTCGTAGCAGGTGCACCTGTTCACCCTATGCGTGGGAACCTAGGGGAGGACCGCCCGTAGCAGGTGCACCTGCTCACCCTAAGCGTGGTAACTGAGGGGAGAGCCCTTACCCTCGGTGCAGGTGCACCTGTTCACCCTGTGTGTGGGAACCGAGGGGAGGACCCCTCGTAGCAAGTGCACCTGGTCACCCTATGCGCGGGGGAATTGAGGGGAGCGTCCCTCGTAGCAGGTGCACCTGTTCAACCATGTAACTCTGCACCCCCGAGTCCCTACTAATCCACGTAAAAGGTTGGGGCTATCCGTGACGTCCATTGTCTAAACACCCCCTCGTGTACAGTATACATTTTGTGAGCCATCGCTTACCTGCTGCTATACCTTTTGTCTGTGGTAGATGGTGTTAGGGGTGAGTGACCCCCAGTTTTATACTTTTGGGTAGCTGAGTTCATGGTAGATGTTGTACCCGCCTCCACGTGATCCTCTATCGAGAAACAGCTGCTTAAATAATGACGAGCTGTAGATGGCCCCAGTACACCGTTTCCACATCACCGTATTATGCGGTAGGTGTATCGATGCGTTTTTGTTTTTCAGCCTCTCTGAAATGTTAAGAGCAGAGGACTGATGGCGGTTCCCCATGAGGCCTAGTCCGCCAGTGTCTGGACATGATTCCACGCCCTACATCTTCTTGAATTCTTCGTGTAGTTGGTCGACTCCATTGGTGATCACCTTTCTTAGAGTTTTATATTGATCGTGATCGCGGTTATTGTCGAACTCATTCTCGTTGAAAGGGTGGTAGGATTTACGCTTAGGTCCCCCTGATTTTTCAACGAGTATTTCGCGCCACAAATAATGTGTGCGGTTTGCGTTTAGTACTTCCGCTGCGGCGGTCCTCTCAAAATAAGCGATGCTGGAAAAATCGGATATGTGAAGCAAGCAATACCTTATACATAAACATATGTGAGTGAAAATATACTTACTAATCCAAAATCCTCTTCTGTAGGATGAGAAGTCTTAGTTGCATTTGTATTATTGTAGTTCGGGTGGCTTTCAATTTTGGTTGTAGGAGATGCGCCTCGTATGTTTCTCTTGGGAACGAGCGAGCGAGAGCTAGCTTTTTATGAAAATCTCCCTGGCTCAGTGTGTATCTAGGTAACTCGGCAATATCCCAATTTGCCCGGATGAATGTTTCTGCGTGAATTAAATAAGATTCTTTCTCTGCTAGTTTGGCTCCTTCGCGAGCTTGTTCAGGGAGCAGCAGCTGATCTCCTTTCGCCAGAAGCCCCGAAGCCTCAAGAGCTACGGTAGCCGCCTTGTTCAGATTGTAAAAGTGTTCTGTAATTTTTTCTCCTGGTGCAAACACTGGAATCCATTGCTGGTAAGGAAGACGATGCCCGTATTTCATTGGATCTTGCGCGGTTGCGGCTCCAATTCTTTCCCTTTCTTCTGTTCGTGTATTCCTAACAGCCGTGCAACTATTGAGTAATCCCGGACCCCCATGCTGTGTCGTCGCTCTGCTGAATCCGAGTCGATGGTACGCCAACCTCTCATGTTCCAATTCCTTCAGAGGTTCCATGTGCTGACTAACCTTGTGCAAGGCGAACTCTAAGAATCGCTCGTTCGCTTCTGGTGTCTCCACGACGGTACTGTTAGTGCTCTGAGTTTTGGATTTTTTATTTGTTTTCGAAAGAGAACTTGAGCACGGAGTCTCTCTTTTACGTTTTGTATCGCGAACTCGATGTTTATCGACACATTTTTTTTCTGAGGGTGTAGGGGGCTCGGGATGTTGCTGTGCTGCGTGGGAAGTTTGTTCTTTCTGCTTGTACGTACCTGACGTGCTGGGTGCTGGTTCGGATGATTCGTTGGATTGTTGTCCCGAGTGCCCATTTTGGTTCTCTAGTTGGAAACTGTTCAAGTTATCGTCTGGTGTGAATCTTTGTTGCTGGTACGTACCAGACGTCGAGGGTGCTGGATCCGATGATTTTTGTTGTTGCCCTGTCTGGTTATTGAGTTGGAAAGTATCCGAGCTTCCTAAAGGTGTTACGTACGCTTGCTGGTACGTGGTTGATGTCGAGAGTACTGCTTCGGATGGTTTATTCAGTTGTTGTCCTGTCTGGACAATCTGATTTTCAAGTTGTGGAATATTCGAGTTTTCCAACTGTGTACCGTACGTTTGTTCGTACACGGTTGATTTCGAGGGTACTGGTTCGAAGGTTTTATTTTGTTTTCGTTGCCCCGTCTGTTCATTGAGTTGGTTTTGTCCTAGCGGTGGGTCTTCTGAAATAGTTACACTATTATTTCGCAGTTCGCGTCCGACATCTGCGTCGTCGTCCAGCCACGAGAACTGATTAAAATCGAATTCCGACTCCGGGTTCGGTTCTTCCAGAATTCTTCTGATACTCTCATCCATACATGGACTTGACAGCATATTTGTAGGCCATTCCTGATTGTTCACTTGGAGTGGCGGTTCACCTTGATGTACGATCGATTGTTCTTGTCCTTGCTGTGACTGCACTTGCTGTTGCGAGTCACGATCACTATTTTGTTCTACACTTGCCATGTTGGCATTCACAAAACTCAGCAGACCGTCCAGAGTTGGCAGCACTACCCGAGCCTCTCTTCTTCCTCGTTCTTCTATGGCATCCACGTATGCTCTTGTAAAGAAGTTAAACTGTTCGAACTCCCGATCAGTTAAATAGGATAATGATAGATCGCGATCTCCCATTACTCCCGTGACTATTCGGATGAAGTCGCGATGAAGACTGACGAGTGCGGACTCGATATATTCGAAAAGTCCACCTGGGCCAAACCGATTCTATAACAAATCTCTAATTCCTACCTAAGAGTGTGGAAATGAGCAACTCTTTGAATTAACCTGGTACGAAGAACGGGGTGAGCTCTGTCCATGAGAACAATAATCTCAGTTTTCAGCGCTGATCCATGTGTATTCACGTATGGGTCCCGATCGTCTCTCGTAGCTGGCAATAAAGTCGTTGATTTTCACAATTAGAATTCTCCGAGTATTTGTTTAGGCATCCAAACCGCTGGTATCGAAGTGTATGTAGCTCTCTGCCTTGCATCTAACGCCACGTGGATTCAAAAAACCAGAACCCAAGCATATTGTTCTGATACAACAGTCTTTCCCGTGTTATGTATGAATATTTTTGAGGGTCGCTCAACAGCTGTGCTCATAATATGGTGTTACGATGTCTCTTTATTCTGGCCGCTCCGAAATACTCTTACGACTATACGCGCTGTATACTTTTTGGAGTATAGATATCACTCCGAGTTGGGGCGCCAACTTATTCCTTGAGACACAGTCTAGTGTGATGAATTTTAGGAGGCTCCAATATCCGAAGAGTATTTCCACACCCCATTCGTTTTCGTCCAGCAGTACCTATGAGACTTGCCAGCAGAGAGTTTTACATTACCGTTTGCTGCAATATGGAAGACTCTGAGTTAAGGATTCTGCGGAGAATAGTACTTCGACTGATAAACCACCTAGGGGTATGGTCTCAAAATTCCGGTGTCAGATACCGATGCAGAGTGCATCACCGTAGAGTGATGAGGAAAAATTACGATTCTCGAGTGCTACTCAGAATCTTCTCATGGGCCTTGGGCACTTGTCCCATTCGACGATTGGCACACTACCACAGGATGTTCTTCCCAGATAACAGAGTTGCCATCATGAGTGCCGGTCAGTTGGTGATACGTAGGAATATGCAACATTTACCGTCTCTCAGTGGCTTGATGGCTGATTTCGAAGAAATGCAAGGTAAGTTCACGAACTGATCTTCATCATTGAGTTTAGCGTGAATCATCAATCACACGAGAAACTAATACGCGAACGTTAATGAATATATCCAGGATTGAATTTTTTACCCTGAGTGTTGATGCGTGAGACTCTTGATTCGCTGGAACGGTTCTGATACCCGGTCATTGACGGTGGAAAGATCTCAAATCCCCCAATCGAGAATGTTGAATATTTGGTATACGAGGAATTCAGAGATAAAAACAAAAAGGGTTAGTGATGAGAGTGAAAAATGGTTGACATTGAACGAAAAAAAAACTCCGAGGGTAGACCCGCGAATCTACACAGAATGAGTTGATGAGTTGGTGATATCTGATTGAACTCATGAAATATCATCGTATAAGACATGATTCCTAATATTCACTCGTCTCTTCTATCGCAAATATATTCTACATGTGCACCACGGAGTCAAAACGAGCGCTTCGTGTATGCCATTCTCCGAGGGTAGACCCGCGAATCTACACAGAATGAGTTGGTGATAACTGATTGAACTCATGTAATATCATCGTATAAGTGATGATTCCTGATATTCACTCGCCTCTTCTATCGCAAATATATTCTACATATGCACCACGGAGTCAAAACAAGCACTTCGTGTATGCCATTCCCCGAGGGTGACCCCACTATTGGTTTTCCCCCCGTCACGATGCATGGCACTTACACCGAGACAGAAAACTTGTCTGTTCGTGGAGTATTCATCATTTTCATTGTTATTTCCACAGCCCTTACTTCTTTGCTGGAATCCTGTCAAAGTTCCAGTCGGGAGTCATCACCAGGAATCAGTGCCCCATACGTCGACCTCGCTGAAACTTGTGAGGCTGTCTTGCAGCAAATTTTTGCGCTCGATTCATCCAGCATGAGTAACAATACTGCGATGGAGATCGCCGATGGTGAAAGAAGTGGCGTGGAACAATCCGATTGTACGATAACAGAACCAGAGACACAGTCAACATCATTGGTTTCGGGAGCAGTAGAATTGTCGAATCCCACCATTGAGATCAGCGATGGGGAGACTCGCAATATAGACGATGAGGGCAACAGCGTAATACTGGGACCCTCCCCTCGCTCAAGGTCGTCTCATTCAGGAATAGGAGAGGCAAATTCACCGTTGGTGAGCGTAGAGGATGACGGGCAGCTATCCGACACTCAAGGAAATCGCGACCAAGATTATGAAAGTGAAGCCTATTTCGCGTCATCCTCTTCATCATCTGAACCCGACCCAAACGACGATACCGGTATATGGAGAGATGAACCAAGGGGCCGACTCGCAGTTGTCCTCGCGCGTGATTTCGTCGAGCCCAGCACCGATGCGTGGAATGCAGTAGCTCATCGAATCCCTCGACCGCCCTACTTGACATCTTCATCCGAGAGAGACGCTCATGAGAATGGTATGACCAACGGTGTTAATGAACGAGAAACGTCCGCTGCTGTTGGTGCCGATTCACGCGATGGCCGTAATGCCGCCGGAAGGGAAAGGTCGCGTATGCTGCTAGATTTCTATCTCGAGGAAGTACCATTATCCCAACGTCAATATCATACTCTCGAAGATAGGCATCGACTGTCTTATCGTGAATACGACGAGTACTCTTTAATAGATCGAAGAATCAACGAAGGTGAGCAATATTTTCATTGCAATATTATTTCATTAGCGTTGTGACCCGTTGACACCTTATCTCTTCACTCCATAGTCATACGACGACACGAAAATGGTGATCTTGATATTGGGGCTTTTAATTCGCCAATCCTGCAGATTTACGCTAATCGATTGAGGAATACGAGAGCTGCTCAGCAACGACGCTTCTTCAACACATTAGCGGAGGACAGAAATTCAATTCTTTACACTGATTTCGATATAGCCGATATATTAGATCGTGCACGAGAGAGTTTCAACGGTAGCCCAGAAAACTGATGGCATCGCTCCCAGAGACACGAAATTCACACCCTTGGCTATTACAATATATATAGTGTGTATTCAAGGATCCACTTTTAGACCATTCATGTATTATTCGACAGAGCAATCAACACCCAACGAAGAGAGGCAGGGAGAGTCGGATCATGATGAGGATACTGTGCACGGACCTATCACCTCACAGACAATCGGTCAACGAGGAGACAATGGGACTTGTGGCCAATCTATACCTACGCAAGAAAGGATCACGCTCTCCGCTAATACTCAGCAGCAGCTCTCAATACAATCGCTCGACGCCTCACAGACGGGTGGTGGTAGGGGCATCGAAAGCGAAGACAACAGTAGCCAAGGTATGAGTCAGAGCTCACACCGTTCAGAAGTATTGCCACCTGGTCGACGTTTCATCGTTGTGGGTGAAGGTACTCGACGCGTTCGTAGATTTGGGGTCATTCCTCGACGGCTGGCTTTGCGGGTGTTGCCACCATCACAAGCCAACAGGGATCCTGTTCTGTACTTACATAATGCCATTAGAGATATATGGGCTTACGTAGTTGACCACGCTAACGACACCGATTTGGTAGGCGTTTCTATTGAGTCGGATAGATTTGCCCACGGGGCTGGAGGTCTATCTCATAGACCTGTTGAGAATTTCTATTACGATGACTTATGGAATCTCATAGCTTCTTTAACATAGAGAAACTAAAATTTTGAGATAAACGACAGTTTTGTTTTGGATGTCACGTACGTGGAGCTTCCAGTTGGGTCGGGACGAATCAAGAAACTCCTTGATGTAGATAATATGAATCAAAGATCGATTGTTTCTGTATCGAACAACGATAACATGTGTTTACCGCGCGCTTTAGTGATCGGCGAGATTCACCTCGCCAAGATCAATGACTCGTCGGAAAGAATGAAATATTTGTGGAATAATGTACGCGATGGGAGGAGACCCTTACAACTCAACTTGGCTGAATAACTAGTAATATCCGCGCGTGTCGTTGTGCCGGTGCGCGGATGCGGCTTTCCAGAGATCAAGGAATTTCAGCGTTATTACGCATCCAAAGGAATTATTATCCGTGCATACTCGCGTGGTAATTTGGGGAGCGGGGAAGAGCCATTTTTTGATGGGTCGGACGCGCTTGGAGAAGACGATTCCTTGGTGATATAAATCTCATGTACGACGATACCAACCGACACTTTGATACCATACTCAATCTCACCGCTGCCGGTGGAAGTAGATTTTACTGTCACGAGTGTAATAAGAGTTTCCGATACATTGATCATCATCTTTGTAAGGCGAGATGTGGAAGATGTTTTGTTTCACCCCCTTGCAAAAGCGATGAGATCGGGGCTCACGAGTGTGAGAAATGTAATAGGACGTTTGTCAGTGAAGCTTGTTTCAAGAATCATAGAACACACGGATCGTATAAGAGAAAGAATCAAAGAATTTGCGACATCATACAAATTTGTCGATCTTGTTTTACACAGGTTCACAAATATAGAGGTGTCCACGAGTGCGGTGTGAGTTGGTGCACCTTTTGCCATTCGAAACATACTTTGAACGACCTGTGTTTCATACAACCGATGAGACATAGTGCCAAACCTATGAATAAAAATCTGTACATTCTCTTCGACTTCGAAACTCAACAGAATTCGAGCTATAAAAACCACCCCACTACCACTATACACATGGTTAATTTGTGTGTTGCGCAACAAGCTTGTTATGCTTGCATAGACATCGAGGACATAACCATAAGATGTAACGTCTGTGGTGTCCGTGAACACGTCTGGAGGATAAACCCCGTTAAAAATTTCGTCTCATTTTGTATCAGAGATAAATCAGTATTCGACAAGATCATATGTCTCGCACACGCAGGCGGTTCTTTTGATCTGCAGTTCATCTTGCGAGAGATCGTCGAACTTTATAATGGTATCACACCCGACGTGATCTTGGATGGAGAAAAGATTATCACCTTGTCAGTTGGACGGACCAAATTCATCGATAGTTTCAATTATTTTCACATGAGATTAAGCAAGTTACCAAAGGCTTTCGGACTACCCGCGGACATGGGGAAGGGATATTATCCCCATTTATTCAATGCGCCAGAAAATGACGACTACTCGGGTGATATGCCTGATGCAAAATATTTTGCCCCAGAAACTATGAGCTCCGACGACAGAGACAGATTCTTCTCGTGGTACAAGGCGACCGCACCCGGTCATCGATTTGTGATGCGCGAAGAAATTGTGAAATACTGTCGCATGGATGTGGAGATATTGAGACGTGCGTGTTTGTCTTTCAAGAAAACTTTCGATTCGATTGGTAACGTGTGCCCTTTTTCTGAAGCGACTACGATCGCTAGTGCATGTTCCCTCGTTTACCGAAGGAATTTCTTGCGCTCCAACACGATTGGGATTATACCGTCCGAAGGATATAGGAGGACGGACAAACACTCTCAGATTGCTATCGAATGGTTGCTTTGGCGCGAGTTCGAGCTCGGGAAGCAGATCATCCATGCAGGCAGACACAAAGAGTACAGATTACCGGAGAAACTCGTGGTTGATGGATTTCTCAAGGCTGATGAGCCCTCGAGGAAAGGCACAGTATTTGAATTCGAGGGGTGCTACTTTTACGGTTGCACAAAGTGTTTCCAACACAATAGAAACAAGCGTATGTCCCATGGACGTACGTTCAACGAATGTAATGGGAAAACATTGGCAAAGCTGAACAAGATTCGCGAGTGAGGGTATGATCTCGAATACATCTGGGAATGCGAATTCGAAGAGCTCAAAGAGAATCGCCCTGAGATATCGCAGTTCGTCAAAAGCCATCCTTTGATGAATAGAGTCAAACTTGACCCAAGAGACGCATTCTTTGGTGGCCGTACAGAAAACTTCGTACCGTATTATAGTATTCAACCGAAGGAGAAGATCAAGTACACCGATATATGCTCATTGTACCCGTTTGTATGTAAACGCGGCAAATTCCTCATAGGACACCCAAAAATTTACATCGGAGAGGAAAGTCAAGAGCTCACTCAAGGCAACACCAATGACTTGACGCGTGTAGAAGGGTTAGTAAAATGTGTAGTACTGCCTCCGCGTGACCTGTATATACCCTTGCTCCCGATCAAGATGCACGGTCGTCTGTTATTCAGTCTGTGTAGAACTTGTTGTGCCGAAGAGCGGAAAGGTTTTGTGATCATGATGACATCTCCGACAGGGTTTTCACGGGTACGTGGGTATCTGATGAGTTGCAAGCAGCCATTCGTCTGGGATATCAAATGATTGAAATTTTGATAATTTGGCAATACGAAACTACTCGTTACGATGGAAAAAAAGGTGGATTATTCGCCGAATACGTCAACACGTTTTTGAAGATCAAACAAGAGGCTAGCGGATGGCCAGCTGATTGTCACAGTGAGGAAGAGAAATTAAAATACCTGCGTGACTATCAACGCGACGAGGGTATCAGTTTAGATAGAGACAAAATCGAGTACAACCCAGGTCTGCGCGCTGTCGCAAAATTGTGTACCGTGAGTCTGTGGGGAAAATTCGGACAACGTAACAATTCGAAACAGACTAGCGTGGTAAGATCGCGAGATGATCTACTCAGACTCGTCACTGATTCAGAAAAGGAGGTTTTTGACATACTACCGGTCAATGATGATGTTTTGTATGTTAGCTGGCGCTTTCGTGAGGAAGCTGTACCTTCAGCACGTAATACTAATGTGGTCATTGCGGCTCACACGACCGCTCAGGTGAGGCTTGTACTCTATGGTTATTTGGAGAAGCTCGGCAAATCTCTGTTTTACTGTGATACAGACAGCTGTTTATTCATTAATAATGGCGATAATACTCAGTACGAACCACCACTCGGTAACCTATTGGGTGATATGACGAACGAACTGATTTGTTATGGAAGCGGTGCTTACATAGATACATTCATTTCGATTGCTCCAAAATCTTACGCTTACCGTGTCCTCACATCATCCGGAGATGTTTTTGAATGTTGCAAGGTGAAAGGAATAACTCTCAAACATACCAACGCGTTGAAAATCAATCTGAAGAGCATTGAGCATCTACTGGATTTGTATTTCCAAGATGATGAGGGTTCAGTGGATAGCTCCATCAAGTTGAATTTTCGCTCCATACGACGAACTCATCTGCACGAGGTTGTCACTCGTGACGAAGCTAAAACATGCAGCGTTGTTCTGAAAAAGAGATGGTATGTTTCGAAAGGAGTTTCCCTCCCATTCGGCTACAGTGCAACGTCTTAGTCCCATTGGATTCGTTTAGTGTTTTAGAATCCCTGTCTCTCGAATGAAAATAGTCCTCGTCATAGTATTATACTCACACGTATGAGGACGATATTCATTCATTGGCCTTTGGACTCTACCCGAAGCACAGGAGGATCTCTTTTTTACCAGTAAAAAGCTGATTCCCCAGCGGATATAACCTCACACCAACGATTGGGTATGCGCTGCTTCCACGGGGGTGAGCTGATACTCGCGCCGTGTATGAGCTTACACCGGCGAATATCAGCTCACACCCGGCGCGCGCGCGCTGTATGAGCTCACAAAAGCGCGCGTGCCGCGGGAAAATGATGTATTCTCGCCGCCGCCGCCCCCCGGGCACTTTCCTAATAGCGGTGTGATACCATCAGAGTTAATTTAGAGACCGATCAGATATCTGAGGATTGGTTAGTGAGTGCAATGGATACAAAGTGGCGGCATCCATTTACAGCCATTTTGGCAGGACCTACCATGTGTGGTAAGTCATCGTGGATCAGACGCTATATTCAGCACCTGCCGCTTATGGTAGATACCTCGTTCGACAGAGTGTTATTCTACTATGCAGAGTGGCAAGATGGCTATGAGACACTTTTCAAACTACCAGATGGGAAGCAAATCGAATTCAGAGAAGGAATACCACAACCTAGCGACTACTCGAACGACAATGACAGAAGCAAGTTAATCATCATCAATGATCTCATGCGTGAGTCCAAGAGTCACGTGGTATCCGATTTATTCACTCGCGGATGTCACCATAAAAACATCAGTGTATTCTTAATCACGCAGAACGTGTTCCACAGAGGTGGCAATCAGCGAGATCTCTCGTTGAATTCAAATTATCTGGTGATGTTCAAGAATCCTCGAGATCGAGCACAAGTACAGTATCTTGCCCGTCAAATTCATCCGGAGGATCCGAAATTTATCGTGGAAGCGTACGCTGACGCGTGTAAATCTCCACATGGCTATCTTTTACTGGACTCACGTCAAGGAACACCGGATGAATTTCGTTTCCGTACTGATATTTTTCCTGATGATCCTGTGCATCACGTATACATTCCAAAAATAGCCGCAACATGAATATAATTCGTTGAATAATGCAAGAGGGAGACAGTATCGGTGCGACTATGGCTAAGTCAGCATCGCCCAAATCGTCTAAGTGTTCGACAGGCTCGTTCTCAAAGAAACATCTAGCCCTATTGAATGCTCTTTGTCACGCCGACCAACAGCAAAGACTCGCTCTCATCCGCACGGCTGATAGAGATTTGATCAGGTGCATATGCGAGTGTGCTCTCAATGTTTTGCACGGAGTTGTAACCCTGAAACAATCTCAGCGAAAACAATTGAGAAAATACAGGGGTACACTACGTAAACTTGTCAAGAAACCATTCGGCAAGAAATCGCGTGCTTGGACAATCAAAAAGAAGACAATCGTACAATGTGGAGGTGCGTTTCTGCCTATTCTTCTATCGAGTGTGCTGAGCGCTATCGTTTCAAATATCATTGAGAAGAATGAAGGGTGAGCACAATGAATCATGCCCGGAAGATGGTTATTGTACCTGAGGAGAAGTTTGCACGTTTGCAACCTGGCACTCCCTCTAACAGTACACTAGCTGCTCGTACCCAAGACAAGGTGGGTGATAATTCGTTACAGACTGTGGGTGACAATCTGACGAGACTCGATGCGGAGATGTATGACATACTGAACTCGAAAAATATTACCGACGAGCGTGAAAAGTGCAAACGATACTTGCAGGTATTGCGACGATACTTATTTTTCAAAGAAAACGAGAGGGATGTAGAACTCTCTGGTCCTACTGGCTACAACGACACTGACACAATCGAAGATAGCACACCATCACGCATAACCGAAGACTCGATCATTGAGGATTTACCTTTAACTCATTCGGAAAAGGCTCGAAATTTACTGCGACACTGGCAAACTTTTGAACCAGATAGGTTCAGATGGAATTCTAAAGGGAATGTGATTATAGACGGACGCTTGATTCCTCAATCCGATATAACAAAGTTACTCGCCAACGTGGTAGCAAAAGGTAACAAGAGGGGTGAAGTACCAGTTGGACATCTAGAGATCGCTCAATTTATAGGTACATCAGCTACACCCGTGAATTTGGTTGGGAACTTGGATATCCTGGAGAACGCCAAGAGATTGACCGATCCTTTGAGAAAGCCTCCAAAACGACAGGGCTCAATCGGACCCATTACTCCGTCCAACCCAAAGAGAAGAGTAATGGAAATAGCTCGCCCCTCCCCACCTGTCACGAGAAAGAGCCTGAAAAAAAAGTGGTTGAATTTTCAGCTGTGAGCATGGCATCGGAAATAGACGGTTATGCGCAGCAGTACTACGACACAAGGCACGAAGCTGGTTACGCTGGTGCTCGAAATTTGATTCGATTGAATGGAAGTAAAAAATCTCGAACTGAAAAGAAAAAGGAAAAATCGCGCATATACGACTGGTTGAGTGGCCAAGATAGTTACACGCTTCACAGACCGATTCGTAAGAGATTTCCTAGATTGCATTACAATGTCTTGAATATAAATGACGTTTGGGAAGCTGATTTATCTCAGCTCACAACGCTGAAGGAGGAAAATGACGGCTACTGTTATCTCCTATTTGTGATCGATGTGTTGAGCAAATACGCCTGGGTGGAGCCACTCAAGGATAAATCAGCTAAGGCTGTTGCGTTGGCATTTGGGAAGATCCTGAAGAGAGCAGAAGGTCGCGTGCCAATTCTGCTACAAACTGACAAGGGTAAGGAATTTGTCGGCAGCGCTTTCCAGAAAATTCTCGCGGATAACGATATCAAATTCCGCACGATTCGATCGCCCGATATAAAATGTTCCATAGTAGAGCGCCTACAACGTTCGATCAAGGAGCGCGCTTGGCGCTTCTTTACGCACGAAAACACCCACAGATACATAGATGACATACAGAAGATAGTTCATGGTTATAATCATGCAATACACACCTCTATACGAATGAAACCCAGCAATGTCAACCTGTACAATGCATTCCAAGCGCGAACTAATATGCAGAAGAGCTGGTTACAGCGACGTAAGCAATGGAGAGTGGCTGTTTCCCCTAAATACAAGGTTGGTGATCTCGTGAGGGTCAGTAGATACAAGGGAGCCTTCAAGAAAGGATTCGAAAAGAATTACACTGATGAACTGTTCAGAATTTCCAAAGTCTCGCGTGAACAGAATATCTATATCTATGAAATAACTGATTTGGATGATGGCATCATAGATGTATTTTCCTACAACGAGGAGCTAGTATTCGTGAGCAAAAATCGACTGGATGCCGGTCAGCAGTTTCAAGTGGAGAAGGTCCTTGGTAGTAAGGGTAGAGGTGTGAACAAACAAGTATTAGTCAAATGGTTGGGATATCCGGATAAATTCAACTCCTGGGTCAAGGCTACAGATTTGGTATCGATATCAGAATGAATAATGCTGACGAATTTTATCTGGTTCTGCCCAGTAACAGCAGTATGCTTCATTTTCCCGATAACACCACCACGTGTTTCACGACGCATCTAAACCGTGAAATCCGACTAACGGGAGATTGGATGGTCGGGCTGGCAGAAATACATATTCCTTGTACGATTAAACATATCCAAGAGGAAGAGGCTCTCTTTTATTTCAACGAAAACAAGGATTCTGAGACAGAAGATACAGCCATAACGATCCCGCACGGTCTCTACGACAGTGTCGAAGAATTGGTGCAAGAAATCAATGCATCTAAGAGCGTAGCCAAACATCAAATGCTTGTTCCGACAGGCAATCCTAGGGGATACTATGAACTGTTGAAGATATGTAAATGCAAAGAGACTCACTATACAATCTTCAATGAAAAAATTCGAAAGGTAATGGGTTTCGACGATCGCATTGAAACGCTAATGTTGTCTGATGGCAGGATTAAAATAGTCGGAGAGCGTCCCGCTTGTCTTTCGAGGTGCCTACCCGATCAGCTGTTTGTTTACACAGACATTTGCGAGCCATACGCTGTTGGGGATACACAAGCAGCCCTGCTACGGATAGTAGCGTTGGAAACTCCCGAGTATCGTTTTGGCTCAAACGTCGTCAGACACTTTTCGCCCATCCATTATATACCCCTCATGCAGCATACGTTTCAAAACGTGGTCATGGATTTAAGAGATCAGCACGGGAGAAAAATACCATTCAAGTATGGGACACTGACGGTTACGCTTCACGTAAAAAGAGCGCGATGAATCACGCACCATGACTCATTACGATCAGTACTACAACGAACAGATAGGAGGTAATAGAGGAGTGAGAAACGTTTTTTCCGGCTCTTCGTATCAAAGAGGATCGGATATCGGGAGCTTTTTGGGATCACTCCTACGCCACGTTGTTCCCTATCTGACAAGTGGCGCCAAAGCTGTTGGTAGAGACGCTGTACGCGCAGGCGTAAACGTGCTTAACGACGTGGTGGACAACGGCGGGAACTTGAAACAATCAGTGAAGACACGTGTACGGGAGTCCGGAAAGAATCTTGGTGTGAAAGCAGTGAAAAAACTCAGAGGAATGATGCAGGGGAACGGATATAAAACAAGATCAGCAGGAAGAAGACGACAGTCCAAACGTAACCGCAAAGCCGCTAGTACCTCGTCACGCAAACGGAGAAGTAAAGCTACAAATAAACATATACAGCGCAAAACAGGTGCGGTCTGTAAAAGGAAGAAACGCGTTGTTAGGAAGAAGAAAAGGATAGTGAGAAGTGTTGCTGATATTTTTCACCCTACGTAATCGACAAAATGGCTTTTCTGCACTCTTGCAGTGGAGAGGGAATGAAGAGTGAGCTCGATCTTCTCACTCTACCTCTCACACAGACATCTGTCGAGAGCACGGCTTTCTTGCACTATACCCCTGTGTCATCTCTGAGCGAAGATTCTGACACCCCATTGGAATTAGTCATTCCAAGCTCTACGGACCATTACATTGACCTGGCTCACACCATGCTCCGTATTTCGGCTCACATAACACCGATCGGCACCGAACAAGAGAACGCCAAAGTTGCACCTGTGAATAATTTTATCCATTCTATTTTTGATCAAATTGACGCCTTTTTCAATCAGAAGATAGTCTCGCCTCAGAATAATGCCTATCCGTACAGAGCGTATATAGAAACAGTACTGAATTACTCCGTTGAAACAATGCAATCACACTTGGGTGCTGCTTTGTGGTACCACGACACTCCGGGATGCATGGACGCAAATCAAAATGTAGCAAAAGACGCCCCAGCTTGCAATACGGGAGCGCTAGCTCGTAAGATTTTGACAGCTAATGGGAAAACAATTGATATGATTGGGTACATACATTCAGACTTGTTCTCTCAACCAAGATTTCTTATCAATGGAATCGAGGTCAGAGTCAGGCTAACGCATAGTAAGGATGCTTTCTGTTTGATGGATTTCTCCGATGCCGGTAACTACACGGTTCGGATTAAAGATGCTGCGCTCATTGTGCGCCGAGCTAAGATAAGTCCTGGGATTTTGTTGGCTCACGCCAAAGCTCTGGCCAAGACAACGGCAAAGTATCCGATCACACGCGTGGAGGTAAAGTCGTTCACGATGCACAGAGGCATACTGGGCGACACTCTGGATAACGTTATACTAGGACAGCTGCCCAAACGTATAGTCTTGGGTTTCGTATCGAACAGAGCGTTCAACGGAAACAGACAGCTGAATCCTTTCAATTTCCAACATTTCTCCATAAACTTCCTCTCTTTGTACGTAGACGGTGTACAAATTCCGAGCAAGCCATTACAACCCCGTTTCACGGGCAACGAGAAACTATACGTGGATGCCTACCACACAGTTTACACAGGGACCGGTATACACTATATGAACGAGAGTCTCGGCATCGATCGGACATCGTACCCCGAAGGGTATTGTTTCTTCGCTTTTGATTTGACCCCCGATCTGTCGGCACACTTCACGACGCACTGGAATCTCGTGCGTACGGGATCATTGAGGGTCGAGGTGCGCTCTGCCACAGCTCTGACAGAGACGATCAACTGTATTGTGTATGCTGAATTCGACAATGTCTTAGAAATAGATTCAAACAGACAAGTCACAACCGACTTGAATGCTTAGAGAACAGCTGCTGGATCCGCATCTGCTCTCATCAAACGTGCTTCGAAGAGGGGAGAAGATTGCCCTACTACGAGTTCGTCGATATATAATTGGGACCAAAACGGAGAGAACGCTCAGTTCTCGTTTCTTGGGTGGATTGACTGTTCGTTAAGTCAAAATGGACATCGTTGTAGAAATGCTAGGATTCCAAGATCGTTTCAACAGATTCACACCTAAAGAAGTGACAGTATTATCGATCCAAGGTGACATCAGTGCCCATTGGTTGATATTGCCACCACATCGCTTTGAAGACTTGCCAGAAGAAGTGAAAACATGTAACAACTACGGTACTCGTTGCTGCCACAAAATCGAATGGTTTGACGGTAGTATTTCTGTCGCCAGACTCCATTATTATCTGTGCAAACTAGCACGATCCACTGATAACGTATACGTTCGAGGATCCGAGTATGCAAAATATTTGGAAACAATAATGGCACGGAAAGTGGTCGATATCGAAGATCACGCTCATGTCAGTTTGCTAGATCTCCAGGCCCGATTTGATCGGCGCGAATTGTGTTGGTTCCATGCGGTGCTTGGGAAGGAGTATAAGAACGATTTCTGCACTACGAGGCGTGCACATCTAGTGAGACAGTGGTTGATCTCACACCTACCTCATGAATGTCAGAATGATCTAACTGAGAAGAACGTTCGAAAAATCCCCCGGCTTCTACAAAGAGGCTCTCTCAATAGACGAAGAGATGTGAATTTTCATCTACAAGACGGAACAGGATACGACGAGGTTGACATTCCACCTCTCACGTCAGATGACTCAGACGCCTCCACGGTGCATACTTATGAATCTGTTGAAGAAGGTGAAGGGCAAGATCCAGAGAAACAATGAATACGTTTGAAATTTTGAGAGCCCTGAGGTGCGTCAAAGCCAAAAGTATCGGAGTATACGCTGCTGATCGTATTCCGAAGATTTTGACGCCCCCAGCAGCAGTGGTTTGTAACAGTGATGATCACACACAACAAGGAACCCATTGGTCGGCTATTTATATAGATAAGAACAGGCGTGGCACGTATTTTGATAGCTACGGCCTACCACCTATCTCCGAGCATCATTTGATCCGACTACGCGAAAACTGCAAGAGTTTTCGCTGGAGCGCCAGGGAATTGCAAAGTGATGAATCAACATGTTGTGGCCAATACACAATTGTATTCTTATATTGCATGTGTAGCGGTAAGAGTTTGTATCAGTTCCACAAGTTATTTACAAGAAATAAGGTCAAAAACGATAGAAAAGTGATGAATATCTATAAAAAAATTCTTAAGCGTATCAAGTATAAAAAATGTACGCGTGAAGACTCCTTTTTGACCGAGCGTTCTGTTGGCTCTGGTCATATCAATCAATCATGTACTCCCCGGAATACGTTCCCATAAAATTGTAATCTTAGAATAAGTTTCATGGAATGAAATTCAAGTATTGGAACATTGTCTCTACATTCATTTGAAATACCTTCCCTCCCAGATCCCCAGCAAACCTCTTTATTGTACATCTCAATGGTAACGCTACTGGCTCATTGCACATTGGAGAGCCGATTTTATCTAACTTCGAGGGGCGTTTAGAAAGCCAACACTTTCTCGTTGTATTTTCTATTAGAAATCAGTTACACGGAGCAAAACGTATCAGAGAAATTCTCCAAGCAGTACAATTCACAGCTCCTGGCCCAAACGTTTCTTTGTTTCTACCCCTTCTGTAATGATAGATCATCTGCCGGTTCAGTCTACAATGGAGAAATAGCATACGAAATTATACTGACCTACATGGTCGATACTGATAATGCCATGAACACCCGGCCCTCTTCATTCTCGGCACGAAGGCTGCCAGGTGTCGTTCAATAGACACACAAAGAATAGCGGTTAGTTAGCTGGATGGATACAGCTCTATTGTCACAGCGTTCCATGGATGAACATACGAGCTCCACACGAGGGGGCGAGCACGGATACCTTGGAGCAGACGACCCATAATAATAGACCAACTAAATCCCCTCCCAGTTCAATCGCACCAAGTGGAGGGGCTTCGCGCAGGCAATGCACGGGGCTCTGGCGATCCCAGAGTTTCAGTCTCGCGACAAGCGTCAGATAGTTCACTTCTTCCCAAGTTAGGAGCTAGCTAAAAATTATTGTCATCACCATGTCTCGTTGCCAATCTCGCGATAAACATGTTGAGATCAGTGAGCTGCCCAATCTATTCTTGTCAACTACATACGCTTTGAACAAATCTAATTCCAAGCGAGTATGCGTTGGTCTTGATTACGATGCGGGAAAGTTCCGACAAGTTGTCAAATTGTTGAGTTCTCAGAAGCCTGTAACATTTGATGCCGATGGCTGGACTAGCTTCAAAGCGGAGTTCGAAACAGTGAATAATTATTTTCGCAATCCTAATCAATTTGCAGAGGATGTTGGGAAGTGTAACAAGGTGTTCTTACCCACTCATGATTTGACTTTTGCTACAACGTATGGAACCAAGTCCCTCCTCATCGATGAGAGAATACCTGTTGCAGCACGGAATGGAATTGAGGATAATGGTTCATCCACAAGTAAAAATGCTCATGTTTCACATCCAACAATAGCCATGCAACCAACGACATTCGACGGATTGCGTTTCCAGTCTCGCTTATTTTATCTTCGTCTAGCTCTTCTGAGAAAGCGCACAGCAAAAATTGATCGCCTTGCCCAGTTCATCGTGGAATACATGAAGAACAAAATTGAAGAACAAGGTGAGAACGCTGTCGAGCTCCTGAAGGACTACGCAAAATTCAAATAGTACTACTCTATTCACAACGCAGAAATCGAGGGATACGTCATCAATAAAGTTTCCAACGATGAAAACGGGCTAGAACCCGAATGCCGAGATTCACTGTTAGCCGCAATTTTATCATATGGATTACCAGTGATCGTAAGAAACTTGAGAGATATTTTACTCACCAATTGAATTTATTCGATCACATTATTAACCCATTTCAATGTTGCATATATTGAAAATGAATAAATAACAATGGTACCGATATTGTTTTCATCAATGATTCCGCCTTCCACCGAATGAATCTATTATGACACATTCACTAACGTATCGTGGAATGTCGAACCTATTCTTCATTATTTAAAAGCATTAGTACTCGAGAACTTACCTCATTACTACTTCGACTGTCGAGTGAGAAGCATCCATCTCATCATGGTTCCGTCAAATTACAAAGAGCCCAAATACGACAAACTCAGAAATGAGAAAGAACCTCCTCTCGAAACGAAAAAGAACTCACAGTACGAATGGAAAACTTATAAAAAAGATTCCTCATCTTCAAAGCCAAATGACGCATCACGACAGGGATACCAAAAGTTCTAATCTCATAAGCTTTCGCTATATCAACATGTAAAGTTACGAAGGCTACGGCGGACTAGGCCTCATGGGGAACCGCCATCAGTCCTCTGCTCTTAACATTTCAGAGAGGCTGAAAAACAAAAACGCATCGATACACCTACCGCATAATACGGTGATGTGGAAACGGTGTACTGGGGCCATCTACAGCTCGTCATTATTTAAGCAGCTGTTTCTCGATAGAGGATCACGTGGAGGCGGGTACAACATCTACCATGAACTCAGCTACCCAAAAGTATAAAACTGGGGGTCACTCACCCCTAACACCATCTGCCACAGACAAAAGGTATAGCAGCAGGTAAGCGATGGCTCACAAAATGTATAGTGTACACGAGGGGGTGTTTAGACAATGGACGTCACGGATAGCCCCAACCTTTTACGTGGATTAGTAGGGACTCGGGGGTGCAGAGTTACATGGTTGAACAGGTGCACCTGCTACGAGGGACGCTCCCCTCAGTTCCCACGCGCATAGGGTGACCAGGTGCACTTGCTACGAGGGGTCTTCCCCTCGGTTCCCACACACAGGGTGAACAAGTGCACCTGCACCGAGGGTAAGGGCTCTCCCCTCAGTTCCCACGCTTAGGGTGAGCAGGTGCACCTGCTACGGGCGGTCCTCCCCTAGGTTCCCACGCATAGGGTGAACAGGTGCACCTGCTACGAGGGGTCCTCCCCTCCGTTCCCACGGTAGGGTGAGCAGGTGCACCTGCTATAAGGGGGGAGGGGGTTTGTTTTGGCGCCAAGGGGGGGGAGGGGGAGGAGGGGGTGGGGGTTTGTTTTGACTCGCTATACCTGCCTTCTTACTACTTCCAAGGGAAAATGTCAAAGAATTAGATCGGAACTCGAGAAAATGCCCAGAATCAAAGTTCTGAATACTGCATGTACATTAGGGTGAGCCGAAAAAGGGCTTCTTTCGAGAGTCTATACGCCCTAGCGTGGAGATGTTGTGTTTGTACATATATTGTGACTGGATTTACTCAGGCACATCCAGGCAGAGCCTGGTTTAATTTCGTGGGTTACTTACTCTATATTTTGCATGTTTAGAGGGAGCATAAAATGATAAGAGTGAGGTGATAAAGTTGAGCACCGAAGCTTTAATGAAAATAAAGAAGAGGAAGTCGAAACATATTTACAGAATATTTACAAAAGGTCATTAGACCGTGAGAGTACTTGTGCAAGCTCGAGCACGAGGTCGGGAGGGCACGAAGAGGAATACATTCTACTGGCCACAGAAAGAGAGAGAGAGAATTCGAGCTAGCACTTACAGAACGTTGAATTTGGTCCTTGAAGACGACGTCGGCTACTGGGCGCAGGATGGCCACGAGACGCAAGTCGGCCTTGGGACGGTCGCTGGTGGGACGCTTGGCACGGTCGGCGATTTGACCTCGTCGGTCAGGAAGCTGCACCGGGCTCCTCGAATAATCCACTAGGTCCAGGGTCGGTCGCGAGACCACTGCACCAGGTCAAAATATGCACGCGCGCACCGTGACTTTTATATCGGCAACGAGGAAAACGCGCGGCAAAAACGCAGCAGAAATCGGAGCGAGCGACGGCGCGTGCTCATCCAACCGAATACGACGTAAGTCTGCCGCCGGCAGCGTGGTGATGATGAAATGGCGCGCGAGGGGAGGGAGCGCGAGGGGAAGTATGGCTACTGCTATAACTATAACCCACGCGGGCCCGTCTTGCTATAGTGTGCTTTCTCTCTCTCTCTCTCTCTCTCTCTCTCTCTCTCTCTCTCTCTCTCTCTCTCTCTTACCTTAAAAATGTCCTCTCCTTCGCTCGGCTCTTGCTGAAACAATAACTTTGTGATTAGATTATAAATTGTATTACTTGGCCCAGGAGAGAGGCAGGACGGATATTACTCATCCGTCACAATATATGTGAAAAAAATTTCGGCGGACGCTGAGGAATGAGATTTTAGGTCCCAGCAAGAGCCATCAAGCTTTTATCGAAATTAATACAGGTTTGAATGGGAATGTGCCTAAGTCGGCACTCTTTTCTTCCTAACTTTGCTCGCATTTCTGGCGTATCCAAGCATTTTCCAACGTACTTTAGCTCATTTCAAAGCTTGTTCCAAATTCTACAAAATGTGCTAAAGTACGTTCAATTTCAGACAACCAGAGGAAATCTATCTCAACTTCGCTAAAAAGTGATCATTATCAGAAATTCCAAAAATAGGGCGATTCTCTCTCCAAACTTTGCTTGTATTTCAGGTGCATCTGAACATTCTTCAACGTGTTTCAATCCATTTTTAAGCTTGTCAACGAACCTACAAAATGAGCTGAAGTACGTCCAATTTCGACTAACCCGAACCAATCTATCTCAATTTTTCTGAATAGTGATTGGTTTTGAAAAATCCGGAAATAAGCGACTTCTCCCCTCCGCCTCACTCCTTCGAAAACTTAAAATGGAAAAATTGAGGTAGATTGGCTCGGATGAGTCGAAATGGGACGCACTTTAGCTCATTTTGTAGGTTTTGTGACAAGCATGAAAATGGATTGAAACACGTTGGAGACTGTTCAGATGCACCAGAAATACAAGCAAAGTTTGAACTGAGAATTGCCCTATTATTGGAATTTTTAATAATGATCACTTTCTGGAAAAATTGAGATAGATTACCTCTGGTCAGTTGAAATTGGACGTACTTCAACACATTTTTTAGGTTCTGGAACAAGCTTCAAAATGAGCTAAAGTACGTTGAAAAATGCTTGGATGCGCCGGAAATGCTAGCAAAGTTAGAAAGAAAAGAGTGCCGAATTAGGCACATTCCCATTTAAACCTGCATTAATTTTGATAAAAGCTTGATGGATCTTGTTGGGACCTAAAATCTCATTTCTTAGCGTCCAGCAAAATTTTTTTCCCATCTATATGTACAAACACAACATTTCCACGCTAGGGCGTATTGATTTTCGAAAGAAGCCCTTTTTCGGCCAACCCTAATGTACATTCGTGACCGAAAATTAGCCATGTAATTAACTTTTTCGCGATTTTGTCAGTTCATACCATGTTACCCCCTAAAAGTCAATTCATCTAGGTGGAAACAACTTTCAAGTGTGATGGGAATAGATAAACTCTGCGCGAAGAAATTTCTACGTCAACTTCATTATTTTTGTGGAAGAATTCAAGGGCAAAATTTCAGTTTCATGCATGTCAGTTCCGTGCGTTCTGAAGTCGTCCCCTGGGATACTCAATAGCACGAAAAGGAGGAAGAAATGAAATTGTCTACTCCAGAGCATGTATATCCTACTCAAACCAACCGCAAATGTCAGTTCCGTGTACTACTTTCCCGATGTCTTATACATGTGAAAATGACATATACCGTTCTAGCTCGTTGCAAAAAAAAATTCGGCATATGTTTCATCGCATATTATCACTCAATGAACGTAAAGGAATGTGACAAGTTGGGATAGACGAACGGGGCATCAATTTTCAACTTCGGAATTTTTGGGTACAAAACGGGTAAGTTATCGCGATAATACCCATATATAGACCTTTAGCAAGCTTACTTCGAAGCTTTTTGGAAAGTTCCTATGTGAAAAAGCTCCTTGGAATACTACTGAAAGATTTTCAAAAGGTTTCTTGCACGTTTTTGGAATGTTCCTGATTTATTTCTGAAGTGTTTCTGAAACGTTTTTGGCAGGTTTCTGGGAGATTCCTAGGAGTTCTATCGTATAGCATCTTCGATTCAATATCATTCTCAACTATTCCTGCAATATTTCACTGACAATATGTCATCAATCTTGATTTAGAGAAAATATTGTAAGGCTTCTGAAAGGTTGCTAGAAGATTTGAAAGCAATATACCAAAAGGATGGCTTTCAAGTATCCCATAAATATTTGACTGGCAAGTTTAGCAACCTCGCGCTAAAAAATTCAGAAAGATTCCTCAAATTTTCCAGAAATATTACAAATTCGTTTGAACAAATTATAGAGTAATAACTTAATTCGATTCGTGTTCAGCGACCCTCAAAACCCCCGAGTTACATTTTTCCGGGTTTTACCATTGTTCTCCAAGGCCGAAAAGAATTTTTCCGCTCAAATTATTTGAACAACTTTGTTTAAACAAGTTGTGGAGGAATAATTCCATCGGACTCGAGTTCAGTGACCCTCAAAACCCTTTGAATATACTTATTCAGATTTTTCCATTTTTTACCGAGGCCGAAAACATTTTTTCCGCTTAAATTGTTTACACAACTTTGTTTAAACAAATTGTAGAGGAATAATTTCACCGGATTCGAGTTCAGCGACCCTCAAAACCCCTGAGATATAATTTTCCGCATTTTTCCATTGTTCACCAAGGCCAAAAATAATTTTTCATTGGATTGAGCGGCTCTCATGCAGATGCTTTGGAATATATTTTTCAAGGTCCCTTATTGTTCACCAAGACCGGGAAGGAATATCGAAAAATCGTCCCATTCGAAATCTTCGACGGATCGGAATAACCCTTTCAAGTATGGCTTTTATGGATCATCCGGTAACCTGACTCGCTGGCCACGAGGATAAGGTGTCCGACTTCTAACCGAAAGGATCGTGGGTTTGAATCCCACCATCGGCCACGGGTGTCGACAGTGGAAAGGCCGGTGATAATTTTTTTTCATTTTTGAGCCATTCTCATCTTTTTTTTCTCCTTCAGACTCTTCCAGGTGCGTTCCAGGAAGTAAAATGAATATTCTGTAATTTGCAATTCTGGGTGAACGATCCCCTGATAAGTTGGCTGATTAATCAGCCGATTAATCAGCTGATTTTTTGGGTGATATTTTGGCATGCTTAATCAGCTGATTAATCACTCGATTAATCAGGCGATTTATCAGCTGATTAATCACCCGATTTTTTTCGGCAGGGATGGTTTCTGGGAAACTATCTATCAGGAAATTTGATGGCAGCATCAAAAGATCCGTCATGTGTGATGACATACCCAGGACCAACTATGCATAATAGTCTGTAAATGATACGTGAGGATCATTTGATGATGCGTGCAGGCTTTCTCCCAAGCGCTCACAACAGACGCTGGTTAGTATATAAGACAGGAGGACGGCTCATCGGTAAGGTGTCGCGTACATCGAAGAGTTCATAAAACCTGGATGAATCTAACGCGAAGCTCTGGATTCAACGTCACAATGGAGTTGAATTACGAATCAGAATGATGAAGTCATACATTAGAATGATTAAGAAACTCTTCAAGCAAAATATGGATTCCACAGACAGAATATTAACGCATATATTTTTGTGAGATTCCATGAAATCTTGCAGGAACATTTCACTGAAATATTTCAATGAAATGTTTCTGAAAGCTTCCCGAAATATTCCTGGCAATATTTTATGAAATCTTGCAGAAAGGTGTCTGAAGTGGGACATATCTTTATTGAGGGAAGCTTTCAGTGAAATCTTTCTGAAAGATTTCCGGGTTTTCCTGAAAGCTTGCAGGAAGGTTTCTGAGAGATTCTCATGCTGTGTGGAATACGCCATTTTCACCAAGTATTCTAGGATATTGAAACTGGATCCTTGATTAGAATCATCAAAATGATCAGAACTGGTTTAGAGGCCCAAACAAAACACTCACTGTCTGTATTTGTTCAGTTTATCTTGAGTACAATGAAAGTCACATACTACCTCTCTAACTTTTTTTCACAAAACCTTTAGAACTCAAGTAATTCCCAACGGATTCAGATAACTAAACATGAAATCATCCCTTTGGACAACAGAGATCTTAGCAGACATGATTTGAAGTCCAATTCAATATTGCAAAACTGACTTTGTCTCTCAAAGTGACCCGGATTCGTTATTTTTACCAACTATTCTAGGTTATTGAAACTGGAACCTTGACTAGAATCATTAGAATAACTAGAACTGGTTTAGAGGCTCAAACAGAACAGTTACATTCAGTATTTGTTCAATACATCTTGAGGACAAGAAAATTCATAAACTAACTTTCTAATTTTGGTTCACGAAACCCTTAGAACTCAAGTAATTCCCAACGGATTCAGATAACTGAACGTGAAATTATCCCTCTGAAATGCAGGGATCTTAGCAGACATGATTTGAACTCCAATTCAATATTCCAAGACTGACTTTATGACTCAAAGTGACCCGGATACGTTATTTATTCACCAAGTATTCTAGGGTATTGAACCTTGACATGACCTTGACTAGAATCATCAAAATGATCAGAACTGGTTTAGAGATCCAAACAAAACACTTACATTCTGTATTTGTTCAAGGGCTTGTGCATGCAAATTTGCAAAGATGATGTTGCACTGAGCTCTCTGCCAATATGCAAAAAGATGCATGTCGCAGCGGACGGCTATCAGATTCACCCCCATGCCTGATCGCAGAAAAAGGACCCGGGTCCGGTCGATGATGACATATCGTCGCCCCCGAAGAAGAAAAACACTTGCATACTATCAAGCGACGAAGACTAACACTTGCGTGTTAGTCACCGACGAAAAGTAACACGATATGTATTAAGCGTCGAAGAGTAGCACTCCTCTCGTACCCGCCTCGAAAAATAACACTTGGTCGTGATCACCGTCGAAAAGTAACGTTTGCCGGATGCCCGGACGAAGAAAAACACCTCCCGTAAGCCCGGACGAAAAAGGAGACCTGCCGTATGCCCGGACGAAAAAAAACACCTGCCGTATGCTCCGACGAAAAAAAACATCTACTGTATGCCCGGACGAAGAAAAACACCTGCTGTATGCCCCGACGGAAAAAAAAACACCTGCCGTATGCCCCGACGAAGAAAAACACCTACTGTATGCCCGGACGAAGAAAAACACCTCTCATTATCGTTCGGCAAAGAAAACATCTGGGGTTTTTTTATACTGTTAGGAGGCGCTTCAACTCATATATGAAGGAAATATTATGTCTGGCGTTGCACCAGCAGAGAGCATCATCACCTCTGCCCCAAGCCAAGAACGTCTCGTAAATATCACCCATTGCATGATTCTTACTGCTCACATTCATCAAAACTATTCTCTCTCTCTCTCTCTCCTGGAAATCTACACGATAATTCTAGTCCATCGTAATTTTTTTTTCCACTTGAAACACCCCCGCAATTATTGCATAGTGTGAGGCAGCTGTATCCTCTTTCTCATTTCCTCTTCTTAATTTTTTCCTATCGAAGGACGTTCAGTTCACAGTATACTTTGTCAATCGAATTCCTGAACTCGAGATCAAATCTAGGAGGTCTCAGAAGTTATTTGGTTTCGTTCTCGTCTAGATTTGTTATTACACTCCAAAATTATTAATCTTCGAAAAAGGCCGTGTCACGGTCTAGTCTATATATGGGAGAGCTTCACGTGTCGCTCACACAAAATCATATCTCAGATTCTTCTCTTGGTTCCAAATCAGTTCAAAGGTAGGACAAGGAGAGGGGTTTCTCGGTACGGTGCGTATGCTTCGATCTTACTTACAAGTACTGGCAGGATAATTGCGTGATTTAGAATATCTATGGCGATATTGCTTTTGAATAAAGTTTTCAATTTATAGCTGCTTTCTATGGAGGGAAATGTCGAATACATGAAGAACTGATTTTCTAGGAATCCTATTCTCAACATTTTCCTCGAAAGTATGTTTTAATGTAACATATTATATTCGCAGGAAAAAACTTCAATTGTCATCGTTTTCTTACCTTCAAAGTTTTGCTTTGTTCATTTTTCGCAGATTCATTGTTACTACCGAATATCAAGTATTTATCAAGTCTGCGCCTACAGGTATTTGGACTTCTATAAACAGTTCCGTTGAGAAGTCAAGGTGTTCAGGAAGAATATTTGCTGATATTACATTCATGCACTGGGATCTAAGGTAATAATCGTTTCGAAGGTGAAGTTTCAGGTAATCTGCCATATGCAGCCAGTAAGAAGGGTCCCGCAAAACTTCTCCGATGTATGAGCATGTGAAAGATTCCGAGATGTGAAGATCACGGACAAAACGACCTCTGCTTCAAGATTGGTTTGAAAGGCTCAAAAAAGAATTCGATGTTTTTCTTCTTAGTAGTATAAGAGAATGGTATCACCGGAAAATGAGCTAAACAGAATCGATTCCGCCGGATACGCAGTCGACTGACGATTCTGTGACAAGCACTGCAGATGTTGTGTTTTCATCACTTTGGATCGAGATCTGGTGCCTCATTCCGAGCTTATAGTCCGCGACACTAATTCTCAGTTTGTCATTGTCTGATTGAATATCCGACTCATAATGAGAATCATCCTTACTGAATGCTTTTCCTAGCATAAATGAAATAAATAGAGATCTCCAGCCTCTCCCAAAAATTGAACAATGTACTTTCGTCTACAGTATTGATGGATGAGAAGAAGTATATTCTCTGACAGAAAACATTGGAATAAACATTTTTTTCAGAGATAAGTCCGGTTATTACCACCAGGTGTTTTTCTTCGTCGGAGCTCACGGGAGGTGTTTTTTTTCGTCGGGACTCACGGGAGGTGTTTTTTTTTTCGTCCACGCTTACGGGAGGTGTTTTTCTTCGTCCGGGCATACAGTAGGTGTTTTTTTCGTCCGGGCATACAGTAGGTGTTTTTTTTTTCGTCCGGACATACAGCAGGTGTTTTTTTTCGTCGGGGCATATAGCAGGTGTTTTTCTTCGTCGGGGCATACGGCAGGTGTTTTTTTTTCTTCGGGGCATACAGCAGGTGTTTTTCTTCGTCGGGGCATACGGCAGGTGTTTTTTTTCGTCCGGGCATACAGCAGGTATTTTTTTTTCGTCGGGGCATATAGCAGGTGTTTTTCTTCGTCGGGGCATACGGCAGGTGTTTTCCTTCGTGGGGGCATACGGCAGGTGTTTTTTTTCGTCCGGGCGTACAGCAGGTGTTTTTTTTCGTCGGGGCATACAGCAGGTGTTTTCCTTCGTCGGGGCATACGGCAGGTGTTTTTTTTCGTCCGGGCATACAGTAGGTGTTCTTTTTCGTCCGGGCCCTCGGCAAATGTTACTTTTCGTCGCTACTACGGGCAACGTGTTCATCTTCGCCGGTAGTTACGAGCGGGTGTTACTATTCGTCGGAAGCTACACCCGAGCGTTATTATTCGTCGCTGGTTAAAAATACGTGTTAATCTTCGTCCTGGGATACGGATGGTGTTTCTTTTCATGAATGCATCCAGAAGGTGTTACTCTTCACCGGTAATCTAGAAAGTGTTTTTCTTCTTCGGGGGCGACGATATAATGTCATCAGCTGGGCCGTCGCTTTCCACCAGGAAGTCGCGGCTGACAAGTCTCACAACATATCTCATCCGCGATGACAACACACAGGAACGTGCATGATCGAAGCAGACGGTTTTGCTGCTGTCATCCCGCCTCGCGCCCGCTGATCAGTCTGACCACTTTGAAGAAACGTAAAATGATGGCTGTCATCGTGTATAACTCATCGCCGTTCTGGATTTATCTCAAGTTTTATAGAGAATTATCAACAAATAAGGGTCTTACTATCAACTACGAACTTTAGAGAATTGCGCTATGGAGTGAAAGTGAGCAAAAACGAGCTGTTACAAAATTATCGAATGAAGTATAACAGCATGCCTTACCACAGGAGCAGACGACATCTGTCCAGCGCTTATCATGGTAGTTTCTTTCTCTACTTCTCTGGGATTTCGCTCCATAGCGCAATTCTGACATGCATTTTGTTGACGCATACAAAATATGAAGGGATTTGGTTAAGTAAAACTCGAGATATTCACAGAACGGATTCGGTCAATCTCCCTAGCTTTTTCAAGATGGCCGCGGACTACGGCCTCGCCTTAACAATCAAGGTTCGAACAAATTCGATGAGCAAAATTTGTGTGCTGCACGTCCTAGATACCAAATGTAGCAAAATATCAAGATTGAAATTTTCCCCAGGGCCAAGTCCCACGGGTCCTCATAGATAACCACGGAATTTTTTTCAGCAGGGTAAACTTTGATGTTCGTGTTCAGTGTCGATGTTTCAGAAACAATCGGTACTCACCTTGCTTCCTTGCAATGGATGGAATTTCTGATGATATATCTTCTTAGAACTACAGGCGACAATGTTTCACGGAATCTTCTGAGTAACTACGAATCGAGAACCAAAAGTTCAACTTGGCTGATAACTATTGGAAATTATGTGAATCAATTTGGAACCAAAAAACTTATTGAGTTACAGAAACGATGAAACCAAGCATACTTCCTCTTCATTAAAATTTCCATTGATGAGCAGGTTAGAAGCCGTATTTCTGTCTCCAAAACTTTTGCTACAACTGTTTATCATAATTTCCCCAGTACACGACAAGTTTAGGCTGATTCATTCACACAGACACCTGTAGATTCATGTCAATATACAAACTCACGACGAGAGTATGGAAATAAAGAGAGTGATTTCTGCCAGGAAGAATGAATTTTTGTGGGTCACCTTCTCCAACAGAGCAGAGGTTAATCGCACGAAAATTCCTAATTTTTTGGCTCAAAATTTCAACGCAGAGCCATATATCATTCACAACCAAAACTCACAGTCGCTTCGAATTTAGTTGAAATCTTTTAGAGAAACGGAACGTATCGCCCGTCGCACCGGGTGTAGTCACTGATGACAGCAAGTTTGCATCAGTCGTTCTGCCATAATTCACCAACAGCTCCGAGATTTCAAACTCCATATGTTTCGGTGAAGATCATGGTCGTGAACATGTGGAAGACTTACGCATACGTTGTTCCCCGTGAAAAAGCCACGACAATAGTCACCCAAGGCTAGGGTTGTCATTTGAGAATAGCCGTCTGGCAGTCTCGACCCAGGACCTTGACTCGATACAGTATCAAAATAACTTGATGCTCGTAAATGTAGACAAAAACTGACTGGCTAACTTCCGCATAGCAGGCTGGTCAACCATGGAATTCGCCGCACAGCACCTGGGTACCGTCGCATATTCGCTGCTGTTCGAAATTTATCTAGTATTTTATGAGGAGTTGCGTGCAACTGAGGCATTCATCGTAATCCTCATTTCCGAAAGAAGAGAGCTACAAAGCAAAATCTCTAATAAGTTGAGTGATCGCGTCGTGTGGGATCAATTTCGGCGCTGAGTGGCTCCATGAAAACAGACGACATCGGAAGTGCAATTAGCAAAGATGAATCTTCAGCGTAGTATATGACTTTTGGTCATGTAGTGCTCTTCGCACAGGTATTTTATACATATACCCTTATCAAATTTCACGCAATTTGGTTAACGTTCGCTGCGGAGGCTGAGGTTGGTGATCCTTCCCGAGGTGTGACTGGACCCATCGGTGGGCCCCACTCAATGTTATTTTCCATAATGCCAAAATTCTCAGCACTAGAGGAAGGACACGTGGAGCCCACCGGTGGGCCCCGCCGCAGGGAACGCGTTGGTTAAGAATTGAGATATTTTCCGAACGGATTCCGGTCGTTATCCCCAGCAAATCCAATATGGCGCAGCCCTATTCTCTCTCTTCAAGTATTATGGATTGCGAGGCTCGTAGGTCCCACGATTTTGATGTTTGACTCATGACCGTGGGATTTGGGTTCACCTTAGAATATGCTCAAAACGACCTCTTGGGAATAATACACGTACATCTGAAGCGTCTATCTTTGAACTATTGCAAATTTTTTTCCCTCAATGTATATGTCGCAGGCAAAGTGATCAATTCGCCGATGTATACAGCCGCTAGCGGATGTATACATTACCTAGGCACTGTATACAGCCGCAGTCAAAGTGTCCAAGAATCGCTGCGGCAGCGTCGGCGAATAGTTTGCCTAATAGGGAATGTATACTTCGACTAGCGACTGTATACACTGCCATGCACCGATTCGTCGAAGTATACACCGATGCGGCGGGCAACAGCTTCAGGTATACGAGTCAACGATAGAAATTTGATTCTCTATACTAGCATACGTGAATGAATAAACAGATGAGTTCCTATACTTATTCGGAAATTCAGGGCTAAATTTTTCTAAACTTCTGTGTAAAATGCACAAGATTGATATCAAGTGGGTCGTGAATAATGAAGAATAAGTTAATAAAATCGAATTTGTTCACAAAACCATCCAATGAGTTCTTTCGATAAAAGTTGATTCAATTTTTTTTTTTTTATTCGAAGCATTGAGGCCTTGAAGGCCTATACAGCTTTACTGTGTGGTGATACTGTTTGAGAATCTGTGTACTGTGTTACGACTAGCGCAAGCTGTGTTCTGTTCTTGATACTCGTGGTTGATACGGAGAACTCCCCGGCACAGCCCACCAGAGATGGCCACTGTGCCCTCCTTGTTTATTCGGGCCCTCCCGACAACTACTCCCAGATCTCACCCGCGTGCATCAGACGACTTATTCAGACACTCTGAGAGGCACCTGAACCCTTTATTCAAGGCCTTCAGTGACCCTTTATTCAAGGCATCAACGGGTGAAACTGCTCGCAGTGACGGACTCACCTACTCGCAGAGTGGCAGCTCTCATTGTATAACTGGAGATAACAGTGTGTCAGTGTACTGTGTGTTTATGTAAGCTCCTCGCATTCGCACGGTTTTACCCGTGAGGCAAGGGAAAAATTTATGGTGTAAAGAAAACCCGCCTCGAAGAGCCCGGTGCACTTATCGTGTTAATGATTGGGCATAGATCTTACGCATCAGCGATCGATAAATACCGAATCTGTAAGCACTTCGCACCTCCCGCTCGCATTGCTGAGTCGTAAGCATCAACCGACCGATCCGAAAAGTCAACATAGCCGACACGGTAGACCTGAATGAGCGGTCACCCATCCAAGTACTAACCGCGCCGAACGATGCTTAACTTGACTGATCGGAAGAGCTGGCACCTAACGACCCCACCAATGCGGCGGTTTTCAATTTTCAGGAATGATTCAATTTTCAGGAACTTGAAAAATAGCCATAGTTTCTAATTCATTTGATACTACGAGGATAACGGAGGGATTACGAATTCCCCGACAGAGATACAGAGATGCATTTTTTATGAAGTATAATCATCATTTCTGTTATTTATTATCCATATCTTGATAAAGAAAACGAGAAATCTTTGAAATATGCCCCAAAAAGTGAATTTACTCGTCATTTTTTAATATAGGTGCTAGTCTTTGCGAAAAATCTTCCCTCGGAGAAAATGTCATAGCTCGAACTAGAAGTGGCGTAAAGGGACGTTCAAGAACGGATTTTAAAGATTCAGACTTGTCGCTTTGGGTCTCACAACTCCCATATTAATCTATTCATGTGGCTCAAATTGGCACGAGTCAGAAGATTCTCTCAATAATCGTCGAAATTGACACTTTTCCAAGCTCAAATTGGAAAGATTCCGAGTCGTGTGGATAAAAATGAATAATGCCATCTTGGAATACGTGGAAAAAACTTCAAAATGAGCTCTGGGAGAGCCCTCTACGGTCAAATGGAGTCGAGGAGTTCGACTCGCAAAGATGAAAAAAAAAGTTTCGGGTGAGCTTAAACTTTTGACCGGTAGTGTAATTTCAATAATTTCCTGAGCAATCTATCGTGGCTTCCAAACTCACTGAATGATCTATCAAGGATCTCTCTCAGAATTCTGCGGAAACCATATGAGATTCGTTGATCGTTGTAAAACATCTGTACCCAACATGCCCCCATATATCGATCTCAGGAGTGGGCACTCGTTGACCCCGTTCCCCCTCCACAAATTCCCTCACGTTTGTCATGTCACAATATGAAGCAATACAGAGCTTGAATGATTTCTACGCGTCCCAAAAAATTGATAGCGAGTTCGCTTCTTTTTTCTTTTGATAGCTGAGAAATCGCCAAGGAAAATGCGTTTAGGAAAACCGGCGCCAAGAATTTTTGATTCAACCGATCTTAAGTTACTTTACCACATTCAACTCTTCTTTATGAGACCTTCAAATTCCCTTCCCTGAACCTGCAAATCTTGGATTCGAGGATATTTCGTACGAAAAATGCGAAGATCGTTTGCATGTCATGATGGCCAAAATTGGTGTGTACTCAACATGTCACCATGTGGTTATCTCGAATATTTTACCACTCATAACGTGTTCAATACGCCAAAGTAGGTCGAAAACAGAGTTTTGGATCGTCAAAAATTTGGAAATGTTGCCCGGCGCTCAGCGAGAAATCGAGGCGCATTCTTGGTATTTAACGCCTATTCTTTTAGGTAGCTGCTAGCGACAAAGACTTTGTTTTGGTTCCTCCCTTGTGCGGCGGTAGGAACAGATGAAAGGGATCTTATGCACTTTATCGACGATTTACATTATTCTCTTTGTTCTTTTTCTTCGAGGGGAATTGAGATATCTCGCTCATTTTCAAAGTCTTGAGACAAGCATTCTAAAAGAGATCCTTGATAGATTATTCAGTGAGTTTGGATGCCACGATAGACTGCTCAGAAAATTATTGGAATTAAAATTTGCACTCAGATGGTCTCGAGTTTATACTCAGCACCCTTGAGTACTAGGGAAGATGTTTTGCTTGCCAATCTAGAGACTTAAATTTGCAGAATCGACTTCGTCGCCTACATTCGAACAAATCGATGCCAGTCAAAGGTGTTGACAAAATCTCTCCCAAAATTCCGCGAATACCATTAAAAGTACCCGAAAGGACAATGGCAATACATCCACATAGACTATGCTGAATCAAAAAACAGGAAAATCTACTCTCTCAGCATCAATCAGCTATTATATAGCTGAAATATCAGCTATTACTCCCATGGGACGTCAAACTGCTGATCAAATCAGCGAACACAAAAATCACGCTTAAATCGATAATTCTGATGAAATAACTCCACAAATCCGGGTTCTAATATCGACATGAACACATTAATGACTTTTCCAGACCAAGTCACGACGAACTAAGGTGTATTCGTTCGATATTTACTCATTTTGTGCCACGGAAGGCCCTATATAGCTGATTATAATCAGCTATAAATCAGTGATTGTAGCTGAAATTCAGCTACAGTAGCTATTCGTGTCAGTAAAAAACCGTTCACTGAAAAATCAGCTTATAATAGCCGATTCAGTCAGCTAACACAGATGGAATCTCAGCTAATATAGCTGATTTTTCAGCTAAACGATATTCGTGTTGTGCCGTATACACTATACAGTGTCGAGATCAGCATTGGATCGAAGGAATTTATATTGAGAAGGAGCCTATACGATGACAACATGAGTATATGGAGATCGAGAGATCTTTATTTCCTGCTCGGAAGGTGAGGTTGAGGCGTATAACGTGCTATGGGAAGTATGAGTTTCAGCGCCTCCGAGCGGTGGAAAGCGGCATGGCACGCCGCTTTTTTTACGGCACGCACATGGCCCACTTTTGATCCAGGTGCCCCACTTTCGATCTAGGTGGCCCACTTTCGATCAAGGTGGCTCACTTTCGATACAGGTGGCTCACTTACGATACAGGTGGCCCACGTTCGATCCAGGTGGCTCACTTTTGATCTACGTGGCCCACTTCTGATCAGGGTGGCCCACTTCTGATACAGGTAGCTCACTTACGATACAGGTGGCCCACTTTCGATCCAGGTGGCCCACTTTCGATCTAGGTGGCCCACTTTCGACCTAGGTGGCCCACTTTTGATCCAGGTGGCTCACTTACGATACAGGTGGCCCACTTTCGATCTAGGTGGCCCACCTTCGATACAGGTGGCTCACTTACGATACAGGTGGCCCCCCTTTCGATCTAGGTGGCCCACTTTCGATACAGGTGGCTCACTTACGATACAGGTGGCCCACTTTCGATCTAGGTGGCCCACTTTTGATCCAGGTGGCTCACTTACGATACCCACTTTTAATCCAGGTGGCTCACTCACGATACAGGTGGCCCACTTTCGATCCAGGTGGCCCACTTTTGACGCACTACTTGGGACTTAAAAATCGGGTAATCAAATGGATCCCACTGCACTGACCGAACGATTCTAATACTAGAGCCAAAAATTTATCACGTGACACTCAGTGCGCAGGGTAAAACATTCCCGAACGGTGTATATCATCGTTCATAACCCTCTGTATTAGCTGATTTAATCAGTGAAAATCCGTTCACGTTAGCTGACGAAATCAGCTATCACTAGCTGATTTCCAGCTACCCTAGCTGATTCGCGCTGAGAGAGCGCATGCTCATCATCGTGGATGCGTACAGCAAATGGATTGAAGTCAAGCCGACGAATTCAACAACGAGTCGAGCAACAATTTTGATTTTGGATCAACTCTTTGCAGCTCATGGAGTCCTAATTACAGTAGTATCAGACAATGCATCCCAGTTCGTCTCGGTAGAATTTGAGGAATTCTTGAGGATGAGAGAAGTCAAGTACCACAAACTGATAGCACCGTACCATCTATCTATCAACGGTCGAGCAAAGCGCTACGTGAAGACAACGAAGGGTTCCTTGGCAGAAATGGACACTACTACGGACACGTTAGAAAGAGATCTGAATGAATTTCTTCGACAATATCGTATTGCGCCACACACATCAACAGGCTCGCCACCAGCCCAGCTTTTCCTCTGTCATGACCTACGTACGCACCTAGATCGGGTTCGCCCAGATGTTTCATGGTCAGAACCAAAAGGAGATCAGCTTCCTATTGACAAGGAGCGTCCCTGAAGCTGGCGAAGGCTAACTCACAAATCGGCCCAGATCAATTCCAGTCCTAATTACTTTTTTATTACTAATTTATTACCGAAGAGAGAAATTGAGAACCAGTCGTGGGCCCGAAAATCGATAGTTTTTGCTAGCAGGAGCTTACGCTAGCAAACACGAGGCCGAAGATGGATCGTACGGGAATGTGCAATAACTCATTCCTTATTACTTTTTCATCATACTCAGGATATTACCTCGAAAAATGCGTGTGATATGATTCAGCTGGAATACGACGGTTTTCGCTAGATTATTCTAGTGAAAACCGTCCTATTTCAGCTGCATCATATCATCCGCTTATCTGCGGAGCTTCGAAAACACTCAGAACTACACGGGATTTCATTAATTCCTTATGACTCTCGAATGGTATAGTCGAGATAACCCTAAGGCCCAGAGATAACCAATATTTAGGCCAGAGGCTGGATCTGAGCTGGAGCAGGGTGAGATGAGTACAATAGGGTAGGCTAAGCTCCCTCTGTACAATAACGTGCGATGAAGATAATTTAATCGCATCCAGGAACCTGTGTGACGATGGTCTGGGTAACCATGAGTCTTCAGAGATAACAGAGGGATCGAAAACTAATCAGCCAACTCGATCACGGGGCTCAAAACAGGGGATGTCCTGCTTAGAGACATCATCCTTTCAGTTAGGGACGTTATTGTGGGTTGTACAAAGTTCCAATGCATCCAAAACTGCCGAGAACTAATAGATCGAGTGTTCACGTACGAACAAGGATGCCAAGAGAATTCATACGCAGTCAGCACCCTCGGCTATGGGGCCAGAACAAGGCGAAATCTGTCTCTGAGCCATTATCCGCGCAATTAAGACGTCACTGTGGGTTGTAGAAAGTTCCAACGGACCTAAAATGCCACAGAACCTCCTGAGATCGAGTGATGATGTCCCATGGAAGATCCCAAAAGGATTTATTACCAGTCAACCTTGGCTATGGGGCCCCAAACAGGATAGGATCCTGCTTAGAGCCTTTATCCGCGCAGTTAAGGCACCACTGTACGTCGTAGGGAGCTCCAATTGACCCGAAGCTCTATAGAACCTCAGATCGAGTGATCATGTACCAACAAGGATCCTCGAAGGATTTATTACCATTCAGTACCCTCGGCTATGAGGCCCAAATAGGATAGAATCCTGCTTAGAGCCTTTATTCGCGCAGTTAAGGCGCCACTGTGGGTCGTAGGAAGTTCTTATTGACCCAAAACTCTACAGAACCTCGGACCAAGTGGTCATGTACCATTGAAGATTCTTAAAGCATACAAGACCAGTCAGTATTCTCATCTATGAGGCCCCAAACAGGATAGAATCCTGCTTAGAGACTTCATCCACGCCATGCGGTAGCCGTGCAAGCTGATTTTTGGTCCAGCTTCACTCGGATTCTCTTTCGATTCGGGGTGAACAACGGAATGTCACGCACTTATTATCATCGAATTTGAATGGCTCAACTCGTCGTTTGGCCCAAATTGCGAGAGAATCGGATGAAAGTGGGGAACACAATGTGCTCATTTCATAGGTTAGGAGGTACCAGGGGCCTACTTGTTGCCATTCTTTCACAACACTCTTATAATTTAGATTAAACGGCGAGTTGTGGGGTATGGTTAAGTCAATTACAATTACTGGAAAACTCATCTCAATTTGTCTCATCGAAATTTTAACATGAGATGTAAATAGAACTCTACGGCCCCGTTGCACGGCTGCCACAAGCCCTTAAGACGTAACGGTGGGTTGTACAGAGTTCCAATCGATCCAAAACTGCACAGAACTGGGAATCGAGTATTCCTGGATGGATGAAGATGCCGATTGGATTGATTACCAATCAGCATCCTCGGCTATGGTACCCAAAACAGGGCAAAATCTGGCTTTGAGCCGTTATCCGCGTGGTTAAGACGTCACTGTGGGGGGTGGAAAGTTCCAACGGACCCAAAATACGACAGAACCTCAGATCGAGTTGTTATATGAAACCGAAGATCCCCAAAGGATTTATTACCAGTCATCACCCTCGGTTATGGAGTCCCAGAAAGGGTAGAATCCTGTTTAGAGCCTTGACCCGCGCAGTTGAGACGCCACTGTGGGTCGTAGGAACTTCCCATTGACCTAAAACTCTACAGAATCTCAGATCGAATGGTTATGTACAATCGAGGTTGCCCAGAGGGTACATTACCAGTCAGCAACCTAGGCTATGGGGTCCGGAACAGGATTGGATCCGGCTTAGAGCCTTAACCGCGCAGCTAAGGCGCGGAAGAAGGCTCTCAGCGGGATTATTCCCAGTTTTCGGGCTCTATAGCCGAGGTTGCTAACTGGTGATAAATTTTTTGGTCATCCTTGATGATACATGACTACTTGTTCTGAGGTTCTGTAGAGTTATGAGTTCATTGGAACTTCCCAACAACCCACAGCGACGTCTTAACTGCACGGATTGAGGCTCGGAGCAAGACCTCACCCTGTTTTGGGCCCCATAACCGAGGCCACTGATTGGAAATACATTCTTTGGACGTCAGTGTTGGTACATTGGAACTCAATCTACAGTTCTGTAGAGTTTTTGATCCATTGAAAATTTCTACAACCAACAGTGCCGTCTTAACGGAATGGATAAAGGTTCCAAGCAGAATTCTATTCTGTTGGGGGCTTCATAGCGGAGCGTGATGACTGGTCATAAATTCTTTGGGCATCTTCCATGGTACAAGATCACTCGATCACGGGTTTTGCAGAGTTTTACGGTCGATTGGAACTTCCTACAACCCACAGTGACGTCTTAACTGCATGGATTGAGGCTCGAAGCAAGATCTCACCCTGTTTTGGGCCCCATAGCCGAAACCGCTGACTAGAAATGAATTCTTTGGGCGCCCTTGTTGTTACAAAATCAGTCAATCTACAGTTTTGTGGAGTTTTGGGTCCATAGAAATTTTCTACAACCAACAGTGCCGTCTTAACCGCATAAAAATTATCGATGGAGGATTCTATCCTGTTCGAGGCCCCATAGCCGTAGGTGCTGACTGGTCATAAATTCTTTGGGCATCCTTGATGGTACATGACCACTCAATCTGAGGTTTTGTAGAATTATGAGTTCATTGCAACTTCCCACAAACCATGGTGATGTCTTAACTGCACGGATTGAGGCTCAAAGGGAGATCTTATCCTGTTTTGGGCCCCATAGTCGAGGCCACTGACTGGAAATGAATTCTTCGGGCATGCTTGTTGTTACACAATACCCCATAGTTCTCATCTCACTCTGCACCAGCTCTTGTCCAGCCTCAGGCCCAAATTTCGGTTTGTTCTGGCTCTTAGTGTTATCTTGACCATACCATTCCAGGATTATGGAAGAGTTATGAAATCCCGTGTACTCTCTCAGCACCAATCAGCTAGGATAGCTGCAAATCAGCTGGTGATAGCTGATTCTGTCAGCTAACATGAATGGATTTTCACTGATTGAATCAGTTATTACGGGATGTGATAAGCAATGATGTGCGCCGCCCAGGGGTGTAGTTCTTCGATTTCTCTGCATCTCGTGATAAATTTTTGGCACAGGTATTCATAGTCGTTCATATTGTGCAGTGAGATTTATTTTATTGTACAATTTTCGAGTCACTGTAATGTCCCAAATGTGAGCCACCCTGTATAGCTCTATGGAGAGTGGCCCACATTCGGGGCATGTAGTGTTATAAAGGGTGGCCCACATTCGAGGCAAGAGTGGCCTACATTCGGGCAAGAGTGGCCCACATTCGGGGCATAAAGTGTTATAATAGGTGGCCCACATTCGGGGCATATTGTGTTGTAAGAGGTGGCCCACATTCGGGGCATATAGTCTTATAGAAGGTGGCCCATACTCGGGGCATTTAGTGTTATAATAGGTGGCCCAAATTCGGGGCAAGGGTGGCCCACATTCGGGGCATATCGTGTTTTAAGAGGTGGCCCACATTCGAGGCATATAGTGTGATAAGAGGTGGCCCACATTCGGGGCATGTTATATTATAGAGGGTGGCTCACATTCGGGACATATAATATTATAGAAGGTGGACCACATTCGGGGAATGATGTGTTGTATTAGGTGGCCCACATTCGAGGCATGATGTGTTGTATTGGGTGGCCCACATTCGGGGTAAGGGTGGCCCACATTTGGGGCATGTTGTAATATAGTTCGTGGCCCACATTCGGGGGAAGGATGTCCCACATCCGGGACATATAGCGTTATAAACGGCGCCACAGCGAGAAATCAAAACAAAGTTTTGGTCGCAAGCCGCCATCTAAAAGCATAGGCGCTAATGGCAAGGAATTCGCCTAGATTTCTCGCTGTGCGGTGGCCCACATTCGGGGCATGTAGTGTTATAGAGTGTGGCTCACATCCGGGGAATGTTGATTTATAGAGGTCGGCCCACAATCGGGGCATGTAGCTCTGTGGAGGGTGGCCCACATTTGGGACATATACTTCAGGCTAAAAATCATAGTAATCTGTATCTTCATATCATGACCATTCAGGAAACTCCATTATCGATCTAGAAAATAGTGCTTGAATTACGATTTATTTGGGACCTCTGAATTGATTGTTATTGTGATGAAAATATTAGTCTAGAACAAGTCTAACACTGTATAGTGACACTGTATAGTGCATGCGCTACAACACGAATATCGTTTAGCTGATTCAGTCAGCTAACATAGCTGGAATCTCAGTTATAAGCTGATATTTCAGTCGACGGTTTTTTACTGACACGAATAGCTACTGTGACTGAATTTTAGCTACATAAGCTGATATTCAGCTACAATCACTGATTCATAGCTGATTATAATCAGCTACATAGGGCCTCTCATGGCACGAAATGAGTAAATATCGAACGAATACGTCTTAGTTCGTCGCGACTTGGTCTAGAAAAGTCGCTAATGTGTACATGTCGATATTGGAACCCGGATTTGTGGAGTTTTTCCACCAGAATTATCGATTTAAGCGTCATTTTAGTATTTGCTGATTTGATCAGCAGTTTGACGACCCATGAGAGTAATAGCTGATTGATGCTGAGAGAGTAGTTCTGGGGTTCGCTCATCTACGGTGGTCGCTAGCGTAAGCTTGCGCCAGCGAAAACCATCGTATTTCAGCTGAATCATATTACACGCTTATTCCGTGAGCGCATCCTGAGAGTCATGATAAAGTAACAAGAAATGAGCTTCTGCACATTACCGTACAATCTACTTTCCGTTTCGTGTTCGCTAGCGTAAGCTTCCACTCGCGAAAAAAGTCGTATTTCGGGTCCATGACTGGTAATAAATTTCCCTTCTTGGTAATAAATTAGTAAAAAAAAAGTGATAAAAACTAAAATTGGTCTGGGACCAATTTGTGAGTTAGCGTTCGCTCCCTTCAGGTACCCTGACAAGAAATTTCGAACATTACGAAACTATAATTGAGAAAGGATAGCACATACTCTTAGAGAAAACTGGTATGTTCAACTTGGAAAAATTTAGGGCGGAGGAGTCAGTCAATATACAATTTATTAGAATGGTTAAAGAATCAGTAAATTTCCAGTGCGGTTCGGGAGTGTATGATCAGTGTAACAACAAAACACAGTGTCTAATTGATGAAATTTATTAGTGGATCGGATGAAATTCATTAGTGGACCATGGTGAATGCTAAGTGGTTATATTGGGTGACGTTCCAGTGCAAATGTGGTGGGACTTGTAAACAGCCTAAGAGAACGGTTAGTGAAAAACAGTGAGAATTTGGTGGAATGCATCAAAGAGCATGTGAATTTCCAGAATTTTCAGTGCCAAAAATTATCAGCGCGAGTGGTATGTTCCCAGCGACCAATTTTTTTCATGCTAGTGGTGAGTGTTTCCAGTGAGTGTGAGTGTAAATACTGATTGGAGAATTCAAAAAGATGACCATCCCCCCAAAATTTCAAAACTGATAACACACAATGTGAACATTCGATAGAATGTCTGACTCGACACAAATAAGAAAACAGTGCGTTTTTTGGTTACAAAATAATCAATGTCAGTAACACCGATGTGAAATTCAGTATAGACATTCTCTATAATGTACAAAAATAGAATAAAATGCAAACAAACTTCCAAAATTCATGATTTCACCTCAACACAGCGAAAATAATCACGATTCGTAGAAATTTTGAAAGTGATAACACACTTTTTGTACCATTTGGAAGAACGATTGACTGGACACGAATGAGAAATCAGTGCGTTCATCGGTTACAAAATGAGCAATTTCAGAAATATTGATGTGGAATTCAGTATAGACATTCTTGATAGTGTGCAGTAATAGACTCAAAGACAGGCAAACTTGCAAAATTCATGATTTGACCCCAACATAGCAAAAATTTAAAAAAAATCGCAATCTTCCACATGTGAAAAAAGGCACTTAAGAAGTTACCATAACTCAGCCAAATTTTATGTAACTCAAGCGTGTGATAGCTTGAATTGAAACTATCCCAGAGGACTATCCGACCATATTAACCGAAGAACTCATATCGATCACGAGTCCCACATATTTCAAAACTGATACACACAATTTTTCACCGTCCGAAAGAGCCAATGTGACTTATCACGACTCCAGAAATCAAAACATATACTAATTACATCTCCATAGAACATCGTTGACCTGAAAAACATGATGTCTCGTTATGAAACTTTCCTCTTTCTATCGTGAACCTTCTCCAACCGGCCATGAGCATCAGGAGTCTCACTAAAGAAATAATAAAAATGACGAATTTGTGAATCGAGTAATACGGGCACTACGGGACATTTAAATTTTTATGAGTATAGTGACGCCAGGGTCAGGTTTCAGCATTCACCAATTCACGAATTCACGGATTTACAAATTTACGAATTTACAGATTTAGCGAGGCGCATGCCCAGAGTGTTGCATCCAACAAGCTTCATTCACACGATTGGGCCCATCGGATCGGGCCGCTGATGTGTATACGAATTCAGACAAATTCATTTGGTCAAATGTTTCCTCGCTTGGAATGTTGGAGTGAAACAACAAATCAAGAATGTATGAGCACAAGAAAATTTAGTCCAAAATTAGTCTAAATTCGTATACAAATCAGCGGCCTGATCCGGTGGGCCCAATCGTGTGAATGAAGCTTGCTGATTGCAACGTACTGAGCATGCGCTCTGCTAAATCTGTAAATTTGTAAATCTGTAAATCTGTGAATTCGTAGATTCGTAAACGCTGAAACCCTACCCAGTGCGACGTCGAGTTCTCCCTCAACTCGAGCATATGAGAGGTTCTACAGAACTTTTAACATTTGGGTCGCTGAAAAGTGAAACTTTTTCCTTTCGGGACGTGTCTGGAACCAATTTTGCTGGTTAGTAGGACCTCCTAAATGAGTGGAAAGATACGTGCCTACTGGTTTGGTAGGATGTTATTTCTTCAATTAATAAAGACCATGATTAGATGTCTGAGGTCCATTGAGCGCGCCTGCTTGAATCCTAATCTATGCACTCACAACACGCAGAAACTACTTCAAATACAGATACACACTGTATTTCAGTAGTTGTCTGTTTTCTGACCATGTTGGACAAGTGGCAGTACTCGAGTTCCACCTATATGCGTTTTGGCGTCCCCATCCGTGTTTTCTCAGAATTCACTGTAAAATTTCTAAATCGAGTCTATAGAGACTCTTATGGGAAGGAATGGGTCCCTCGGTGTATTATAGCTGTTTCCCAGTTTTATATGAACGATTACAATGTCATAGGAGCGCACACATGATCTCGATCACATATGTTTTCATCGATAAAATTTTTGTAATGCTTCTTATTCGAATAACATTCAATGTCAGGACCTAAAAACTGTGGGATATTGTTTGTAATAAGTTGAAGAAAAATTGTCGAGACATTCCAGGAGCGTGCCTCCTTTCCCTTCCCATGACATGAGAATTTGACCTTTTTCAGTCGAGTGGGCGCATGAACTCACCCATCTTCTTAAAGCTGTCATTTCATTGCAGTTGGTCGCACGCATCCAAACAAAATGAGATACTATTGGTGTTGTTTTGAGCTATCAAAATCAGTGTTGATCATGTACTTATTGCAAATGATATTTTTTTTGTAAGCTGAGTACGGGAGATCTCAACTTGTCGTGGAAACTCGGTTACGCGACTTTGACGTTCATTCATGACTACCTCATCGAAGGAACGCGACTAAAACCAATGCTTTCTCAAAATATAAGGTGTCTAGATGGCCACTGGATTTTGGCAGAATTTTTCGAGCAATATCATTTTCGCATCAAGCTCGAGAAATCAGAAAATGACGCGAGTACGCTGAGAGATACCCAGGAAATGAGCGTTGCGGGCCATGCCCCTTTGACAGGACAATGAATCGAGCACAGATTCAGAGGTTCCGGAACCCATCAAATTCAGCTTCGACAACTTGACAAACATTTGAAGGTACGCATAATGTCAAAAGTTCTATAGAATCTCTCATATATGTATTACATATGTATTACAAGTATAGTTCAAACTAAATTTTTTTTTCTTCAAACATAGACTTTTACAGAGTAAACCCACTCTTTTTTTACAAATATTCACAAACACACTCATACACACAAACATACCATCCAACCCAGCATCATTCACACCCAACAACGCTCCACAGCCCGATCAGTTCGCACGCGCCTCTTGGAGACAACGAATCTTTAACAAATTTTTCTCACTCCAAACTCAAAGAACCCTCTCCTTTGTCTATTTATTCCATCACCGGGCAAATAAAAAAATTGCACACCATATTCAAGCGGAAATAGTGCAATAGCTATATAAACAATATCTCAGTGCGTGTTTAGTATGAAGTAATCGAAACCTTGTGAGTGAATCAGTGCATTTTGACACCAATCGACCTGTTAGCCTCGCGGCTGATCTTCGAAGAAGTTCCTGCGGGCCAATGAGGATCAAGATTTGCACCAGGTTTCATCTCAAGGGAGACCACAAATCACCGCACCTACATTGATGAGTCCTAGTTATTTAAGCTAACTCACTCTATTACCCATCCCCACATCAAGTGATATAATTTATTCTGAAGGAGGACCTAATCAGAAGTCCGAAACATTGTTTCAATAGAAAATTGGTACACCCATGCATGGTCTATAGAAAGTATCCGAGACTCCCAAACATACTAGATCCATGCATTCATATGGATGTACTTTGAGAATCATTTTGTCTGGCATCGAAGCACTTTTTACATAACGCTATTGAATCTTCATTCTCAGAATTAGTTCTCACGAAGCATTCCAACTTCTCAATGTGTCACAAGTAATAAATGTCTGAGTTGAAATTTGTTCAAGTTTTTGGTTTCCAAAAAGTGTTGAGATACAGATGTATTGTCATAATTCCATACTAGCGGTATTGCCTTGCTCGCTAACGCTCGCTTGGTTTCTTTCTATTCAGTACGATCGATTTGATAGGAGAATATCATGTTTCCTCTTCATCTTAATCCAAAAAATACCATCGACTTAATTCAATTGAATCCCTGGAAGCTTCCGTACAAATCATTCCAACGTTTGCGGAATCGGTGAAGTAGGTACTACAACACCCTCTTGACTCCTATGAGAAAGTCACAAGAGTTGGAATAATTCCAAGCCAATCAAAACTCTGTATTTCCGGATCTCGCATACTGAGTTGCTTACGTGGAAGTGGTAAGATATAACGGGTGTCTTGGAAGGGCGCCTAAATTTTGGTGGATGATGAGTATATGGATGGATGGTCTGGTCTAAAGTAATCCGGTCGAGTACGATGTGAAAGGTCTACTATGGTTCCTTGCGATCTAGTTCGGTCTGTTACGATCTTGTACAGTTTTGTACGGTCTGGCAAGGTTGTTCAGAACTGTCTCTGAGTGGCATCGCAAATTCGGTACTCATCTTGCTCTTTGTATAAGGTATGTAACTATGTTCATTTGTGGAATTGAACATTTGGGTTTTGAATTCAGTGGTCTTGTACCAGACCGTACCGGACCGTACAAAACCTTGCAAGATTGCACCAGACCGAACCAGACCGAACAATACCGCAAGAAACCTCTCAGGCCGTACTCGACCGGTTCAGGCCGGACCAGACCACCCTTCCGTATATTCATCCATCCACCAATCCATGCACGCGCCCACTCATGACACCCTTGATATTTTACTCACCCCGCGTGAGCGACCCGGTATGCGGGATCCGGAAATACAAAGTTTTGATTGACTACTAATTGTTTCAGCTCTCGTCAATTTTTCTTTAGAAGTTGATTGGTTGTAGCACCAACTCTACCAATACCGTAAATGTTGGATGGATTTGTATGAGAGCTTCAAGGGTGTCACTCGAAATCATTTGATACCAAATACTTGATTTAGGAAAACCATTAAAATATTGATTTATGAAAGCATCCGCAAAGAAATTGTGAATGATTTCTGACTTTTGTTAAAAGAAACTTCATGTTCATGTATACACCGAAATACTATATTGTCATCGGACATTACACACACACACATACTTGCGTACTGCCATAGTGCGCGCCGAGCGGCCCTCTGCCGTCGGATCAGCGTTGAATGAGCCAGTCTCCCTGTGGATCGCGCACGATGCGGATCAGCAGCCGACACACTCCACCACCTCGGGTCTTGTACTTTGACTCAATAAAATCACTCGATTCATTAGTGTAAAAAGTGAATATTAAAATTAAATCCATGGAACCACCCCATCATATAAACATTTTGGTCCTTCGAGCCTACAACAGTGATGAATTTTAGTGAGTGTGCTAAAGTTTTGCGCACCACGTGGTGGAAAAACAGTCGAGCGAGATAGACTCGCGTGTGTTGGTGCCGTGAATTATGTTCTAATTTTCGCATCGCGCCCGAAACGTGCTTTAGTGCAGCTCGCGATCCACGCATCGTGGGATTCGGGAGGCATCGTCAATCCATCGCAAATGCCACGTGGTGGCCATTTTTCCCGAGCTCTAAACGGCAAGAGACGTCACGTGAGCCGGAGAGTGAGTACGCGTCGGCCATTTTGAGAGCCGGCCGGGACTCCTTCGTCGTCGGAGCAAGCAGCGTGAGCAGCAAGCAGCGACGGTGCGGCGCCACAGCGGCGGCGGGGAATGGCATTCCAGCAGTACAGTAGCAGAGCATTCGCTACTCGGGGCCCGGTGCATCAATGGTGAGCAAGTTACGTATCCTTCCTGCGTTTTTTAGGGATTGTTCCACTGCCTACCCCTGCCCCTCCCCTCTCTGTACACTCGATGATTAACGAGTGCACAATATTAGGTCGACCTCTTGATTTTCGTCTGCTAGACGGACGAAATAATCCCCTGATATGATGTATACACCCTATTTTTGCAAAATTTATGATTGTGCTAATCTGCTTTCGGTGGAATTTGGAGCTTTTCTCTCATCTTTGGAGGACTAGCCTGATCATTTTTTCCGTCGAAAGTGGTGTTTTAAAATTCTTTATCAGCTGACTTCAAAAATCAGGCTGGAGCGCCGCGTGCATTATTGCTCAGCGAACTCTCGGGTTTTTGTTGAACATGTCGTACGTTTTTTGGCACTCTCGGAGAGCCCCCGTGCGGCAAATTTGATCTCTGCAACGGAGTAGTGTGGATTATTTTACATCACTGCATAAATTTTCCGTTACATAAACTTTCTCTCGTGTTTTTTTTTTGAGTCATTGCTCGGATCACAGTTGTTCCTAGATTCTCAAAATGGCCTCGATTGAAAAACAACTGAAACTGCAAACTCGCATTGCCAACGCGTATACAAATTTCCTAAAATTAGGCCAGGCTAAGATGACTAAAGGGGCTTGTATTACCCGCATGGAAACTTTGAAAACAAATTGGCAAAAATTTCAAGATGCTCATGATGAACTAATGGACGACGAGGAGATCGATAACACTGATAATTATTTCAAAAATAATGTTTTTGATACAGTTGAGGAATCTTATAACGATCGACTGGGTCTTTTTCAAGATTTTTTATTGGATCTTGAGGCAGCAGCTCCTCCTGTGCTTCGAGAACATGATACTTCGGAGTCATCGACAATGTTCCAAGCTAAACTCCCCCCAATTGAACTCCCTACTTTTTCGGGAGAAATCCAAGATTGGGCAAATTTTCATGACTCTTTCAATGAAATGGGAGTGAAGAAAACATCACTAGCCAATGTATACAAGATGAGCTATTTACGCTCAGCCTTGAAGGGGGAAGCTGCAGATCTTCTCAAAGAAAGCTCTTCTTCGGGCAACAATTTTGATTCCGCTTGGAAAACGGTCAAAGACTATTACAACAATAATCGTTTATTGGTCTCTAAACTCCTCTCAAAATTGATATTCTTGAAGCCAATGGAATCAAATTCTGCGGCTGAAATAATTCGTATACGTACGGGCGTGAAGAACATTCTCCAAGCGCTCAAAACTTTGGAATGTCAAGTAGACGCTTGGGATCCTTTCACTGTTTTTTTGACTGTCACGCGTCTCACTCCGGTACTTCAGAAGGATTGGGAATCACATGTTGCGCAATCAGGTAATCCGAAACAGTGTCCAACTTTCAAACTACTTGACGATTTCTTTGAAACTCAGCGATTAGCTCACACGCAGCTGGAGAATGCCCAAACTGCTGCGTCGTACTCTGATAGCTCTTCTCAATGTAAAGTTACTGATTCGAAAAATCAAACGAAGCCTTCTAAAGCTAAGGATTCTAAGGACGCTTGCAAAGAACCCAAAACTGTCAACCAGAAAGACAAGAAAAAATCTGGACGAAAACAAGCCGTTTGTGGAATCTGCGAAGGTCCTCATTTTTTCTCGTTTTGCAACACTTTTAAGGCCAAATCGGTACACGAAAGGAAAAAGTACATAGCTTCACTTAAGAGGTGTTTCAACTGCCTCTCTCCGGATCATCTTCTTCCCGAATGTACCAATGAAAAACGATGTGTAGTGTGCAATGGCAAGCACCATCCCACTATCCACGACAATGCCAGGCCAAGTAGTTCAAATAATACTGAGCAACCTTCCAAATCAAGTTCGTACGCCCAGGATTCCAATGTATTAAATGCTACCTGACAATTACAGTCAAACGGCTCGAATGTAAATACTCTTGTGAATAATGTTGTAAATACACATGACCATGAGGTCGAAGTGCTTATTGCCACCGCGTTGATCAAAGTCGATTCGGTCACGGGCTCTTCTCATCGAGTTCGGGCTATTGTCGATCAATGCGCGCAATCTTCATTCATTTCTGAAGGCTTGTGCCAACTATTGAGATTGAAGAAAAAGTCCGTCTCGGTACCTATGACTACAGTCGGGGGAAAAAATGGCCCGCTGTGTAAGAAAATGGTAGAGGTCACTATTCGACCTCACTTTTCTTCAGATAAAAAGTTTATCGTCTCAGCCTACGTGATCCCTAAGGTTACAAAATATGAGCCTAATTCCAGCTTCGATAGGAAGTGGCGTCATCTCAAGGGGTTAAACTTGGCTGATCCTCTCTTCAATAAACCTGGCATGGTCGACATGTTACTGAGTGCTAAAATTCATGCTCAAATTATGCTCCAGGGTTTACGCAAAAATGAAAATGGAAGTGCTCCCATTGCTATGAATTCTCACTTGGGTTGGATCATTTCCGGTCCATCGACATCTTCTTCGTCGATACGACCTAGCATTAATCTAAGCATCCATGATGCTGATGCTAAACTCAACGAAACGCTTCGTTCTTTTTTCGAACGCGAGGAAGTTTCGAGCAAGCCTATCTTGTCGGAAGATAAACAAAAATGTGTGGATCACTTCAAAAATACCGTGACTCGCACAGACGCCGGCAAGTACGTGGTTAGACTTCCTCGTAAACCAGATTTTCCGAAATCAGGGAATTTAGGAGACTCTTACTCCAAAGCTCGGCAGGTTTTTCTCGGCTTGGAGAAAAAGTTCTCAAAAAATCCTAGTTTTGAGGACGCGTATGTGAAATCATTTCGAGATTTTTTGTCTCAGGGTGTAATGCGCCCGTTATTTTCTTCTCCAATTCCTAATGAATTATTCTATTTTTTGCCTCATCATGGGGTCATAAAAGAAAACAGCTCGACCACTCCAGTTAGACCAGTTTTCAATGCGTCGATGATCACGAATCTTGGTCGTTCTTTAAATGACTATCTATATTCAGGTCCCAATCTCCTCCCTGAATTAATTGACTTATGTACACGATGGCGCAAATATCCCTATGCTTTTTTGGCGGATATTAAACAGATATTTTTGCGGATCGGCGTACACGTTGATGATCAACATTTACAGGCTCTTCTATGGAGAGAAGATCCTGGTGATAAAATTATGATTCTTTTATTAACTTCCTTGACGTTTGGCTACACAAGCAGTCCATTTTTAGCAATCATGACGCTGAAACAATTAGTCATCGACGAAGGTAAACATTTTCCTTCAGCTTGTGAAGTTATCAACGACGAAACCTACATGGATGATGTGGTGTCTGGAGGTTTCACAATCAGTGAGACTCTAACGAAACAATCAGATACCATTGAACTACTCAAACAAGGTAATTTTGAATTGAGAAAATGGTTGTCCAATACTCCTGAGCTCATTCATAATTTACCAAAAAATTCATGGGCCGATGAAGATCCTTTGAGAGAAGACTCCTTATTCTCAGTACTCGGCATTTCCTGGTCACCTGCTGACGATATTTTCAGATTTCAATTGTCTCTCGACCCCTTGACTTGTCCTCTGACAAAACGTTCTGTACTCTCAAAAATCGCTCAAATATTCGATCCGTTAGGTTGGATAACCCCAGCGATCATCATGGGTAAAAACTTCATACAGGCCCTTTGGATCAAAAAGGTACCATGGGATCGATCGCTACCCGATGATTTCAGGAGATCATTTGAACAGTGGTATTCTTCCTTGACTCATCTTCTGACCTTAAAAATCCCGCGCTATTTGGGAGTCACAAACACAGCTCAAAAATATGAGTTACATGGCTACTCTGACGCGTCTAAGATAGCCTACGCAGCTGTAGTATATCTACGCGTTTTAGATGATGATTGTCAAGTCACATTATTGGGTGCGAAATCTAAAGTTGCTCCAATAAAAATCCCATCAATTCCAAAATTAGAACTATGCAAAGCTTTAATGGCCGCTCAGTTACTCAAGCGATTTGCATCATCCCTCAAGTTGGACAATTTATCAATTCACGTGCATTGCGACTCAAAAGTGGTCCTACATTGGGTTCACGAGCAACCTTCAAAATGGCCACCATTTGTTGCTAATAGATGTGCTAAAATTTTGGACTTGATTCCTAATGCTACATGGCATTACGTAAAATCAGCTAAAAATCCTGCTGATGCAGCTTCTCGTGGATGTCTTGGAACCGAGCTTGCTTCCGATAGTTTGTGGTCGGAGGGCCCCCCAGACTTGCGTGAAAATAATCGTGAGTGGAGTAAGATTAGTCATATTGATTTGAATTTACCCAAAATAGTTGAAAAATCACTCGATGAAGAAGTTGAGCTGTGTGTAAATACTATCACCACAGATTCTTCAAAAATTGAAATTCGGGATCTAGTGAAGAGATTTTCTTCTTTCTCAAAACTGATTAGAATCACTGTGTATATAATGAGATTTATTTCCAAAATAGTACGTAAGACTTGTATAAGAGACAACGTCTCGATCGTAATCAGTAGATTTCCAACCAATCCTGAGTTGCTCATTCAGAGCAATTAAACTCGTCACGATCAGCTACTATGGGGCTACTTAACCCAAATAGCTTATTTCTCAGATGAGTATAAAATAGTACAAAAAGGTGAACTTCTGCCAAAAGCTAACCCTCTTCGATCCTTGAATCCTATTTTGAAAGACGGTCTCTTGAGAGTCGGAGGTAGGTTAAAAAATTCGGATATTTCCGAGGACGAGAAATACCCGGTGATATTACCGAGTGAATCTCAATTGACGCTCTTGTTGATCAGGCATTTTCACCACATCACACTGCATGGGGGCGTACAGCTTACGCTCACTACCTACAGACAGATGTTTTGGATACTTCGGGGAAAATCTGCTGTAAAAACTGTAATTAATAGTTGTAACCGTTGTCTCACATATCAAGCTTCGAAGCCATATCAGTTCATGGGTGATTTACCTAGGGAACGTGTCACTCCATCACGTCCTTTTGCAAAATGCGGCGTAGATTATGCAGGCCCTTTCCAGCTGTTAGCTTCTCGATTCCGGGGACAGAGATATTTCAAAGGGTATTTCATTATTTTCATTTGCCTAGCAACAAAAGCGATTCATTTAGAAGCAGTCTCAGACTACACTACTGAAGCCTTCCTAGCTGCTTTCAAACGATTCATCTCGAGAAGAGGTCCCTGTAAGTTGCTTATGAGTGATCAAGGCTCAAATTTAGCTGGAGCCGATGCTGAGCTTAGGAAAATGTTCACGAAAAATTCACCATACTCCAATTTCATTTCCCAGTCCGTTAGTGAATTGGGTATAAAGTGGCGTTTCAATCCACCCGCCGCCCCACATTTCGGAGGAATTTGGGAAGCTGGGGTTAAGGCAGTGAAACATCACCTGAAGAGGGTAGTGGGAGAAACCTTGCTCACTTTCGAGGAATTTTCGACAGTTCTTGACCAAGTCGAAGCTTGCCTCAATTCAAGACCGCTTATGCCCTTAAGTGACGATCCCACAGATCTATCAGCGCTCACGCCTGCGCATTTTCTTATTGGAGAACCATCTCTTTTGCTGCTTGAGAACAGGATCACGGATGACGGAATATCACCTCTTCGACGCTGGAAGCTCACTACACAAATGGTCCAACAGTTGTGGGAAAGTTGGTCCCACCAGTACCTACAGACGCTCCATAAGCGCAACAAATGGAAACCCAACTTTGCCGTAGGTGACATGGTTCTAGTCAGGAACGAGATCACACCTCCAGCGAGATGGCCTCTGGCTCGCATAATCAAGACTTTTCCAGGTCAGGATGGCAAGGTTCGAGTTGTGCAGGTTCGCACAGCATCAACTACGTTGGATCGCCCGATCGTGAAGCTTATCAAGCTTTCCCGACCGTCAGAAGAAGATGAGTGAATGGTGTCTTGAAGTGGTTTGAGAGTGAAGTGAAGAATTACCACTGCATTTTGATGCTATGACACTTCCACCAAAAACTTTGATATCGATTATTGCTCTACTTGTTAGATGAATTATAATTTTTCTCTTCCACAGCTGATCGACTCAAATTGATTCCCTTATACGATTTTACACTTTTTCATCTCTCTGTTATTCAATGAAATTATTACAATTATGATTTTTCATTCATCGCTATATTTTCTGCCGAGGTGGGAGGATGTTCATGTATACACCGAAATACTATATTGTCATCGGACATTACACATACACACATACTTGCGTACTGCCATAGTGCGCGCCGAGCGGCCCTCTGCCGTCGGATCAGCGTTGAATGAGCCAGTCTCCCTGTGGATCGCGCACGGTGCGGATCAGCAGCCGACACACTCCACCACCTCGGGTCTTGTACTTTGACTCAATAAAATCACTCGATTCATTAGTGTAAAAAGTGGATATTAAAATTAAATCCATGGAACCACCCCATCATATAAACACTTCATAACGTTTGATAAGACTGTTTTTTTTAACATTTTCCAAATAACAATTTGCTTATTTTTGTATTCAAAAATGAAGTTTTCAAATGATGTTAATTCAATCAATTCAATTCAATCAATCATCTGAAGGAAAAGTCATCAAATGAAATTCTAGTGAAGAAAAATAAAGAAAATGATGAGAAAACTTAAAGATAACAAAAAGATAACAAGAAGATGAAAAGATAAGCCAAAGATTACGTTTAGATGAAAAGATAATCTGAAGATACCTTCAAGATAATCTTAGATGATAAGATAGTTGGAGATACAGTGAGTATTCAGATACACGCGACAACATTTATCATAAAAGTCACTAGAGGGAGCTGAAGGTATATATATAAATTTAAAGCGTCGAGCAAGGCCAGTCTTTCTCAACCCATCGAAGGGTGAAGTCGATGCCGCTCCTGGTGATCGAAAAGTCACTCCGAGAGCCAACCCCCAGGAGCTATGAGTTTATTCGAGGTATATCACAAAGAGGTTTATACGTGAATAATAATTACTTTAAGAACATTTAAAACATATGAATATTCGAACATATAATTCAGATAATTATATATCGTTTTAGTATCCAACAGTTCCAAAAAACTGTACAAAAGAGACATTAAAAGACCGCAGAGAATATTAATATTCCACTACAAGAGATTAAAGGATCTTCGAAGGAAATGACATTGTTGAGTGAATAAATCAGCCATTTTAAAAAGTCATTTTTTTATTGATTACTCCGACAATAATAAAATGATTGATTAATATAAGTCACTCAACATAGAAAATTCAATCTAGCACACTCACTTATATTAAATCATATGAACACACACAGTTACAGACATACACACATACACCCACGATTATTCACGCTCATTCATGCACATCCAAATATAACTACTTCACAATTCACTAACACATTAACAAGTTTAATCATTCCCTGAACGATAATATAACTTTCATTTGAATTGATTTCAGCATATAACTCAGTGTACATCCTGCCAACAGTCGATTAATCAGAGGATGGAAGAGAACGATTTAGCCCCCGGAACTGTCAAGAATCATATTGGAAAAATGCACTGGTTAGTTATTCATAAAATCTTTTGAATAATTGATGATCATTGATATAATTTATATATCAATTGATAGACACGCAATAATTGTTTCAATACATACTCACTCACTCACCCACCCATACATGCACATACACAAACATTTTCAATATCCAGAAACTATACACACAACCTTCCTCATAATTCCATCAGACCCACATATGAATACATACACACACACTTCCACACATGGTCATATATGCACATATTCACTCAAACGAATCCAATTATTTTGTGATAGAAAAATAATCCGCAATATTGATTTTTCCATCCCAGAGCACCATTAAGGACGAAAAAAACTGTATCCCGATAGTCCATTGGTAACTAACTCAACAGGGAATCAAGAAGCAAAATTGGGATGCCGTCATTGTCAATTATACTGCAGGCGTACTGCAGCCGATTTAAAATGATTTGAAAATATTCAATTTAGTCGATATCATATTGAATTTTATATTGTTTCTGAAAAATTATGAAATTTTCCAAACTTGTGAAATAAGAATATGTATATTAAATAACTTGATAAAATTCAACAGAGACGGGACATCTGCCCGTCTCTCCCCTCTCGTCTCCTTTCATTTCATAGGTTTAGTTAGAATAAGTTCTACAGAATTTTAAAATGACTTGAAAACGATGATATGATAATTTTTAATGTGGTTCAACAAAATTCAAATCATTTACGTTTCAATTCCGACGATTTTAATCAATTGCAAAATCATAATGAATTCAGAATCATGACCATGACGATAGGATAGAGTTTTCGAAAAAAGTACATTTAACATCATAATAGAATTCATCCTATTAATAAATCGACGTGACTTCCACATACGAAGAATCCAATACTAGACCATCGCCTGCGGTAGGGTGCCTCACAAAAGTGCTGAGGTAATGTCAAGGATCCGGTGTTCTTATTAGCTGACTGGCGGATCCCATCAAAGAATTCCCGCCCATCTGAATCCCTACATTTCTAAGTCATTCTACACAGAACCGTGGAAGGTCCCCTGTTAGTAAATGACTCATCCATAGATTTGTATATTCTTTTGAAATCGTGGAATTCTGGGCTACGAACGCACATACTCTGACTGTATCGTTCATTAATCAATAAATTGAACAAAACAGAAGGGAAATTTTCTCGATAATAACTTTAAGATGATTTTGCAATCAATTAAAGTCGTCGTTAGAGATCAAAAATTTTTTCTTTTTTTCATTATACTCACCAAGATGGAATAACAAATGATAATAAACTTTTTAACAACTATTGTTGCAAAATGGACTTCACACTAAACGCCAGTAACAGTTCATTTTTTATTCATTCATCTTTCAGCTATTATTTCCATAAATCTTTCTCTTCATGTATCATGTAATTTTTTTAGAGTTATTATTGATCGACTATGAGAAACTGATGATTCTTGATTAAAAATCTTGATGATCTACTATGAATGTAGTTGAATGTAGGATATCCTTCCAACTATGTTTTGAATACTTATTTAGAAATTCGATAATCATCTGGAACGATGTTATTAATCAATATGAACAAGATTTCGATTGTTGCAAAATGGAAATTGTTAGATTCTCTGTTATACCGAATAATTATGTACTAGCGATACTGCCTTGCTCGCTAACGCTCGCTCGGCTTCACTCTATTTGGTAAAATCGAAAGTTTGGCGATTTTCGAAAGTATTTAAAATTCTTCAGAAAGTCCATAACATTGATTTCTATTATGTTTTTCCACTATCAAGACTATTTTGTGAGTTTCCCCAAAATCTCCTAGATAAGAAACAAGAGTATATTAGTTCAGTATGCATCTCAATTATCTTAGAATGATTTTCAATAGATGTTGAAAATATTCATTAAGATATATTTACAGAGAGTTTCACAATTTTTCCAATTAAGCATCCTCAACACTTAGAAAAAATTTGAAAATTCTTATATGTTATCAGAAATTGACAAAGTCTTATTCGCAGAGTAGAAGCATCCACACAGAATTTTGTGAATGATTTCTAACTTTCGTTAAAGAAACTTCATAATATTTGATAAGACTGTTGAATTTACATTTTTCAAATAACAATTCGCTTTTATCAATGAAGTTCTTAATCAATGTCAATTCAATCAATTCAATTCAATTTCAATCAATTATCTCAACAAAATATTATGAAAAGAAATTTTTGTGGGAAAAAAAGGAAAAAAATGATGAGATAACTCAAAGATAACCAAAAGATAAAAAGATGACCCAAAGATAACGTTTAGATAAGAAGATAATCTAAAGATACTTTCAAGATAGTCTTAGATGATAAAATAGTTGGAGATATACAGTAAGTATTCAGATACACGCGTCAACATTTATCATAAAAGTCACCAGAGGGAGCTAAAGGTATATATACAAAGTTAAAGCGTGGAGAAAGGTCAGTCTGTTCCAACCCATCGAAGGGTGAAGTCGATGCCGCTCCTGGTGATCAAGAAGTACTCCGAGAGCCAACCTCCAGGAGCTATGAGGTCAATTGAGTTATAACGAAGGAGTTAAATGTAAGAAATTACTTATAAAACATTTAAATATATAAATATTTAGACATATAGTTTTAATATATAGAGGGAGTTAAAAATATATATACAATGTTAAAGCATGGAGAAAGGTCAGTCTGTTTCAACCCATTGAAGGGTGAAGTCGATGCCGCTCTGGTGATCAAGAAGTACTCCAAGAGCCAACACCCAGGAGCTATGAGGTCAATCGAGATATCACGAAGGAATTAAACGTAAGTAATTATTTATAAAACATTTAAAAACAGATATTTAAACAAATAATTTAAATAGTATATGCCATTTATCCATCCCTATCTATCTATATTGATTTATTTATTATATTTCTGAATAAGAATGTAACTTTCATTTGGATTGATCTCAGCATATACCAATATGTACATCCTGCATCCTGCCAACTGTAATGAGAGGATGGAAAAGAAGAGTGCAACCTCTAAAACTATCAAGAAACATATTGGGAAGCAGTTCTGGTAAGTTATCTTTAGAATTTTTTAAATATTTAATGAACATTAGTATACTTGATTTTGTTAGAACAATAACAAAATCGCATTAATTGTTCTAATAAATGCTTTACCACTCACCCCCCTCTTTCATAATTTCATCAGATACATTTACACATAAATACACACACGCATTCACACACGCAATCCCTCACATGTATATATATATACACGTTTTCACACAAATTCCAATTATTTTATGGTAGAGGAATAATCTGCAATATGACATTTTCCATTCCACAGTGCCATTAAGGAAGAATGGAAATGGATCCCGTTAGTCCATGGGATAACTAACTCGGCGAGAAATCAAGAAGCAAAATTGGGATGCCATCATTGTGGATTAAAGGATGGATTCCAGGTGATTTAAAATAATTTAAAAACATTCAATTTGGGTAATAACATATTTATTTTTATACTGTTTCTATAAAATTATGTTACTTAATTATTATATTACTGTTTCTATAAATTTACTATAAATTGTAAAATAAGAATATGTATACTGGACGACTTAATAAAATTCTACAGAGACGGGACATTTGCCCGTCTCTCCCCTCTCGTCTCCTTTCATTTAATTAGAATAAGTTTTACAAAATTTACAATGACTTGACAACAATGATATAATTATTTCCAAATTGTGGTTCGACATGATTCAAATTGATTACATTTCAATTCCGACGATTTTAATTAATTGCAAAATCATGAATAATTTCAAATCACGACCACGACGATAGGACAGAAATTTCAAGAATGAGTAAATTTAACTTTAGAATTTTTGCCAATAAAAAAACGACGTGACTCCAACATACGAAGAATCCAATACTTGACTATCGCCTGGGGTAGGGTGCCTCACGAAAGTGCTGAGGTAATGTCAAGGATTCGGTGTTCTTATTAGCTGACTGACGGATCCCATCAAAGAATCTCCGCCCAATCGAATCCCTACATATGTGAGTCATTCTACACAGAACCCTTGAAGGTCCCCTGTTAGTGAATGACTCATCCATAGATTTGTACATTCTCTTGGAATCGTGAAATTCTGGGCTACGAACGCACATACTCTGACTGCATTATCCATCGAGCAATAATTGAACAAAATAGAAAAAAAATTCTTCTGATCATAACTTTTAGAAGATTTTGCAATCAATCAAAATCGTCATTAGAGATCAAAGTTTTCCTGTTTTTTTCAATACACTCACCAAAATGGAATAAGAGTAATGATAAACTTTTTAGTAACTATTGTTGCAAAATGGATTTTACACTAAAGAACACTAACAGTATTCATACAGCACCATTGATGATTCAAAACAAACAAAAAATCACATCAATCATAATTAAAACACTTCAATTCACACTGATGAGAACGTTGCGGTGACTCGCCTAGGCCATGGCTCAAGAGTGATTAACTCCGCTGAGAGCGACCGAAGCGAAAAATCCAATACAAATTCATCAACACCACACTCATCACATATATAGGCTTTAATGCAATCAACTGATCACACATAGCACTATTGGAACACTCACTTTACATTGATGAGAACGTTGCGGTGACTCGCCTAGGCCATGGCTCAAGAGTGATTAACTCCGCTGAGAGCGACCGAAGCGAGAAATCCAATACAAACTCTTTAACACCACACTCATCACATAAATGGGCTTTGATGCAATCAACTAATCACACATAGCACTATTGAAACACTCACTTCACACTGATGATAACGTTGCGGTATCTCGCCTAGGCCATGGCTCAAGAGTTATTAACTCCGCTGAGAGCGACCGAAGCGGAAAATCCAATACTGATTCATCAACACTTTACACACAACATGATAAGACACTCAGATCAATATAACGAAAAATCTAACAATTTCCATATTGCAACAATAGAAGTTTTATTCAAATGCAATAATAAAATCGTTTCAAATGATTATCAAATCTTTCAATAAGTATTCAATACATAGTTGAAAAGATATTCGATATTCAACTAATTCCATCGTAAAATCACTCGATTATTTCAGAAAAAATTATATATATCAAACCATCTAATGAATTCCAAACGAGCCGAACATTTGTCCATCTCATCCCTTCCATATCCTTCTATTTCATAGGTTTAATTAAGATAAGTTCTACAGAATTTCAATATGATTTGAAAACGTTGATAAGATACTTATCATTGCGGTTCAATCAAATTCAAATCATTTCTGTTTCAACTCCGACGATGTCAATTAATTGCAAAATCATAAATAATTTCAAATCACGACCACGACGATAGGACAGAAATTTCAAGAATGAGTAAATTTAACTTTAGAATTTTTGCCAATAATAAATCGACGTGACTCCAACATACGAAGAATCCAATACTTGACTATCGCCTGCGGTAGGGTGCCTCACAAAACAGATGAGGTAATGTCAAGGATTCGGTGTTCTTATTAGCTGACTGACGGATCCCTTCAAAGAATTTCCGCCCAATTGAATCCCTACATATCTAAGTCATTCTACACAGAACCCTTGAAGGTCCCCTGTTAGTAAATGACTCATCCATAGATTTGTACATTCTCTTGGAATCGTGAAATTCTGGGCTACGAACGCACATACTCTGGCTGCATTATCCATCGAGCAATAATTGAACAAAATAGAAAAAAAATTTCCCTAATCATAACTTTTAGAAGATTTTGCAATCAATTAAAATCGTCATTAGAGATCAAAGTTTTCCTGTTTTTTTTCAATACACTCACCAAAATGGAATAATAGTAATGATAAACTTTCAGTAACTATTGTTGCAAAATGGATTTTACACTAAAGAACACTAACAGTATTCATACAGCACCATTGATGATTCAAAACAAACAAAAAATCACATCAATCATAATTAAAACATTTCAATTCACACTGATGAGAACGTTGCGGTGACTCGCCTAGGCCATGGCTCAAGAGTGATTAACTCCGCTGAGAGCGACCGAAGCGAAAAATCCAATACAAATTCATCAACACCACACTCATCACATATATATGCTTTAATGCAATCAACTGATCACACATAGCACTATTGAAACACTCACTTTACATTGATGAGAACGTTGCGGTGACTCGCCTTGGCCATGGCTCAAGAGTGATTAACTCCGCTGAGAGCGACCGAAGCGAGAAATCCAATACAAACTCTTCAACACCACACTCATCACATAAATGGGCTTTGATGCAATCAACTAATCACACATAGCACTATTGAAACACTCACTTCACACTGGTGATAACGTTGCGGTATCTCGCTTAGGCCATGGCTCAAGAGTTATTAACTCCGCTGAGAGCGACCGAAGCGGAAAATTCAATACTGATTCATCAACACTTTACACACAACATGATAAGACACTCAAATCAATATAACAAACAATCTAACAATTTCCATATTGCAACAATAGAAGTTTTATTCAAATGCAATAATAAAATCGTTTCAAATGATTATCAAATCTTTCAATAAGTATTCAATACATAGTTGAAAAGATATTCGATATTCAACTAATTCCATCGTAAAATCACTCGATTATTTCAGAAAAAATTATATATATCAAACCATCTAATGAATTCCAAACGAGCCGAACATTTGTCCATCTCATCCCTTCCATATCCTTCCATTTCATAGGTTTAATTAAGATAAGTTCTACAGAATTTCAATATGATTTGAAAACGTTGATAAGATACTTATCATTGCGGTTCAATCAAATTCAAATCATTTCTGTTTCAACTCCGACGATGTCAATTAATTGCAAAATCATAAATAATTTCAAATCACGACCACGACGATAGGACAGAAATTTCAAGAATGAGTAAATTTAACTTTAGAATTTCTGCCAATAATAAATCGACGTGACTCCAACATACGAAGAATCCAATACTTGACTATCGCCTGCGGTAGGGTGCCTCACAAAAGTGATGAGGTAATGTCAAGGATTCGGTGTTCTTATTAGCTGACTGACGGATCCCTTCAAAGAATTTCCGCCCAATTGAATCCCTACATATCTAAGTCATTCTACACAGAACCCTTGAAGGTCCCCTGTTAGTAAATGACTCATCCATAGATTTGTACATTCTCTTGGAATCGTGAAATTCTGGGCTACGAACGCACATACTCTGGCTGCATTATCCATCGAGCAATAATTGAACAAAATAGAAAAAAAATTCTCCTAATCATAACTTTTAGAAGATTTTGCAATCAATTAAAATCGTCATTAGAGATCAAAGTTTTCCTGTTTTTTTTCAATACACTCACCAAAATGGAATAATAGTAATGATAAACTTTCAGTAACTATTGTTGCAAAATGGATTTTACACTAAAGAACACTAACAGTATTCATACAGCACCATTGATGATTCAAAACAAACAAAAAATCACATCAATCATAATTAAATTATTTCAATTCACACTGATGAGAACGTTGCGGTGACTCGCCTAGGCCATGGCTCAAGAGTGATTAACTCCGCTGAGAGCGACCGAAGCGAAAAATCCAATACAAATTCATCAACACCACACTCATCACATATATATGCTTTAATGCAATCAACTGATCACACATAGCACTATTGAAACACTCACTTTACATTGATGAGAACGTTGCGGTGACTCGCCTTGGCCATGGCTCAAGAGTGATTAACTCCGCTGAGAGCGACCGAAGCGAGAAATCCAATACAAACTCTTCAACACCACACTCATCACATAAATGGGCTTTGATGCAATCAACTAATCACACATAGCACTATTGAAACACTCACTTCACACTGGTGATAACGTTGCGGTATCTCGCTTAGGCCATGGCTCAAGAGTTATTAACTCCGCTGAGAGCGACCGAAGCGGAAAATTCAATACTGATTCATCAACACTTTACACACAACATGATAAGACACTCAAATCAATATAACAAACAATCTAACAATTTCCATATTGCAACAATAGAAGTTTTATTCAAATGCAATAATAAAATCGTTTCAAATGATTATCAAATCTTTCAATAAGTATTCAATACATAGTTGAAAAGATATTCGATATTCAACTAATTCCATCGTAAAATCACTCGATTATTTCAGAAAAATTATATATATCGAACCATCTAATGAATTCCAAACGAGACGAACATTTGTCCATCTCATCCCTTCCATATCCTTTCATTCCATAGGTTCAATTAAGATAAGTTATACAGAATTTCAATATGATTCAAAAACGTTGATAAGATACTTGTCATCGCGGTTCAATCAAATCCAAATCATTTCTGTTTCAACTCCGACGATGTCAATTAATTGCAAAATCATAAATAATTTCAAATCACGACCACGACGATAGGACAGAAATTTCAAGAATGAGTAAATTTAACTTTAGAATTATTGCCAATAATAAATCGACGTGACTCCAACATACGAAGAATCCAATACTTGACTATCGCCTGCGGTAGGGTGCCTCACAAAAGTGCTGAGGTAATGTCAAGGATTCGGTGTTCTTATTAGCTGACTGACGGATCCCATCAAAGAATTTCCGCCCAATTGAATCCCTACATATCTGAGTCATCCTACACAGAACCCTTGAAGGTCCCCTGTTAGTAAATGACTCATCCATAGATTTGTACATTCTCTTGGAATCGTGAAATTCTGGGCTACGAACGCACATACTCTGACTGCATTATCCATCGAGCAATAATTGAACAAAATAGAAAAAAGATTCTCCTGATAATAACTTTTAGAAGATTTTGCAATCAATTAAAATCGTCATTAGAGATCAAAGTTTCCCTTTTTTTTCAATACACTCATTAAAATGGAATAACAAATATTAAAATGGAATAACAAATGATAATAAACTTTTTAGTAACTATTGTTGCCAAATGGAATTTACTTTGAAGAACACTAACAGTCCCTCATACAACACCATTGGTGATTTAGAACACACAAGAAAACACATCATCACAATTAAGACACTTCAATCTACATTGATGAGAACGTTGCGGTGACTCGCCTAGGCCATGGCTGAAGAGTGTTCAACCCCGCTGAGAGGGACCGAAGCAAAGAATCCAATACAAACTCATCAACATTACACTCATCGCATATATAGGCCTTCATACAATCAACTGATCACACAAAGCACTATTGAAACCCTAACTTTACACTGATGATAACGTTGCGGTAACTCGCCTAGGCCATGGCTCAAGAGTTATATTAACTCCGCTGAGAGCGACCGAAGCGAAAAATCTAAAACTAATTCATCAACACTCCACACACAACATGATAAGACACTCAAATCAATATAACAAACAATCTAACAATTTCCATATTGCAACAATAGAAATTTATTCATTCAAATTCATTAATAAAATCTTTCTAAATAATTATCAAATCTTCTAAGGAGTACCCAATGCATAGTTGAAAAAATATTCAATAATCAACTTTTTTCAAGGTAAATCACTCAAGTGTTTCAGAAAATTCATGTAAATTGAATAACGATTGAGTAATACCATCTCTAAAAAATTACACAGTACATGAAAAATCAATTACTCCAATTAAATACACCAAAAAAATGGAAATGTATAAAAAAATCACTCGGAAAAGTAAAAACAACCGAAAAAAATAGAAATAATCGAAAAAGACTCAATAACTTAAGAATAATCATAAGATAATCAAAAGATATAAAGATGATCAAAAGATAACAATAAGATAAAAAGATAACTTTAAGATGATCATAGATGATCTTAGATGATCTCAGATGATTTTAGATGATCTTAGATAATCTTAGATGATCTCAGATGATCTTAGATGATCTTAGATAACACCGGCCCACAATCCGAAAAAAAAATCGTTTACCAAAAACGCGACCCACATAGATCGACGTAAAATCGAGCGCTGAATCCGAAAATGATGCCGGTTGAGCCACGCTACGTCACAATTTCGAGATAATCGTGAAAAAATTTTTTTTAACGGTGGTATCGGAATTTTGACCTCGGATTCTGAAAGTAGAGATGATTTTACGTCCAAATATTGATTGAAAAAAAAATCGATTTTTTCACTCGGAAAACTGATAACCGTCATCCCAATTCCAATTTCATATTTCGGATCGAGTATTCGGAGAGAAATTCATGACAGAGTGCCCAAGGTGGTACTCGTGACGAAGTACTCCCAGTGGAATCCGTGACGAAGTACTCAGAGTGGTACTCGTGACGAAGTACTCGGAGTGGTACTCGTGACGGAGTACTCAGAGTGGTACTCGTGACGAAGTACTCGGAGTGGTACTCGTGACGGAGTACTCCGAGTGGTACTCGTGACGTAGTACTCGGAGTGATACTCGTGACGGAGTACTCAGAGTGGTACTCGTGACGTAGTACTCGGAGTGGTATTCGTGATGAAGTACTCGGAGTGGTACTCGTGACGAAGTACTCGGAGTGGTACTCGTGACGGGTACTCCGTTACGAGTTCCACGCAGAGTACTTCGTCACGAGTACCACTCTGAATACTTCGTCACGAGTACCACTCTGAGTACTTCGTCACGAGTACCACTCCGAGTACTTCGTCACGAGTACCACTCCGAGTACTTCGTCACGAGTACCACTCCGAGTACTTCATCACGAATACCACTCCGAGTACTACGTCACGAGTACCACTCTGAGTACTCCGTCACGAGTACCACTCCGAGTACTACGTCACGAGTACCACTCGGAGTACTCCGTCACGAGTACCACTCCGAGTACTTCGTCACGAATACCACTTTGATTACTTCGTTACGAGTACCAATCCGGGTATTTCGTCGCGAGTTCCACTCGGAGTACTTCGTCACGAGTATCACTCTGGGTACTTCGTCACGAGTTCCACTCCGAGTACTTCATCACGAATACCACTTTGATTACTTCGTTACGAGTACCAATCCGGGTATTTCGTCGCGAGTTCCACTCGGAGTACTTCGTCACGAGTATCACTCTGGGTACTTCGTCACGAGTACCACTCTGAGTACTTCGTCACGAGTACCACTCCGAGTACTTCGTCACGAGTACCACTCCGAGTATTACGTCACGAGTACCACTCCGAGTACTTCATCACGAATACGACTCCGAGTACTACGTCACGAGTACCACTCTGAGTACTCCGTCACGAGTACCACTCCGAGTACTACGTCACGAGTACCACTCGGAGTACTCCGTCACGAGTACCACTCCGAGTACTTCGTCACGAGTACCACTCTGAGTACTCCGTCACGAGTACCACTCCGAGTACTTCGTCACGAGTACCACTCTGAGTACTTCGTCACGAGTACCACTCTGAATACTTCGTCACGAGTATCACTCTGAGTACTTCGTCACGAGTACCACTCCGAGTACTTCGTCACGAGTACCACTCCGAGTACTTCATCACGAATACCACTTTGATTACTTCGTTACGAGTACCAATCCGGGTATTTCGTCGCGAGTTCCACTCGGAAAACTTCGTCACGAGTATCACTCTGGGTACTTCGTCACGAGTACCACTCTGAGTATTTCGTCACGAGTACCACTCTGGGTACTCCGTCACGAATTCCACTCGGAGTACTTCGTTACGAGTACCATCCCGGGTACTCCGTTACGAGTTCCACGCAGAGTACTTCGTCACGAGTACCACTCTGAGTACTCCGTCACGAGTACCACTCCGAGTACTTCGTCACGAGTACCACTCTGAGTACTTCGTCACGGATTCCACTGGGAGTACTTCGTCACGAGTACCACCTTGGGCACTCTGTCATGAATTTCCCTCCGAATACTTGATCCGAAATATGAAATTGAAATTGGGATGACGGTTATCAGTTTTCCGAGTGAAAAAATCGTTTTTTTTTTCAATCAATATTTGGACGTAAAATCATCTGTACTTTCAGAATCCGAGGTCAAAATTCCGATACCACCGTTAAAAAATTTTTTTTCACGATTATCTCGAAATTGTGACGTAGCGTGGCTCAACCGACATCATTTTCGGATTTAGCGCTCGATTTTACGTCGATCTATGTGGGTCGCGTTTTTGGTAAACGATTTTTTTTTCGGATTGTGGGCCGGTGTAATCTTAGATGATCTCAGATGATCTTAAATGATCTTGTCGCTCTCACAATACCAACTCATATTTTTTCCCGTCAAGTTGGCAACCCTGCTTACGATTTTACGTTGGCAGCCCTGCTCGGGGGGATACGGACGGACAGGATTTTGCCCGTCGCTACCCGCGGCTAAGAATCACTAAAATTTCCATCGAAGAATCATCAGTTTCTCTTAGCCGAACAATAACAGCTCTCGAAAATTGCATGATAGACGAAGAAAAAGATTTTATTGAAATATCAGCTAAACATTGAATCATATAATAATCAATATTCAACTGAATAATGAATGATGAAAGAAAGATCATCAAAAAACAACTGACTAATTTTAAAATTCCAAAAAGATCAGTTTTTCACGATTGAATGATACCATCTCTAAAAAATCGCACAGTACATAAAAAATGAATTATTCCAACTTAATATCCATAAAAAATGGAAATGTATTAAAAAATTACTCGAGAAAGTAAAAAAGATTGAAAAAGCAAAGTAGAGATAATAAAACAACGACGAAATAACTTAAAGATAACCATGAGATAACCAAAAGATAAAAGATAATCAAAAGATAACATTGAGATGGTCTTAGATGGTCTAAGATGATAAGATAAACTTAGATGATAAATACTTAGATACTCGTGATACATAAGGTCTATTGTCGCTCTCATAATATCAACTCATATTTTTTTCGTAAAGTTGGCAACCCTGCCTACGATTTCACGTTGGCAGCCCTGCTCGGGGGGATCCGGACGGACGGGATTTTGCCCGTGGCTTAATTATTGTAATTCTATTCTATTATCTGTTAGTCACCCATTAGTTGGTAATTTTGGTAGTTTTGACCGTCTCTTCTTGAAAAGCGGATGAACCACATCGTGTAGGGAATTTTCACAATCCAGAAGGTTTTCATCAACTGGAAACCTCTTACTATTACAAACAGAGTTGGGAGTCTCTGCATTAACCCAAGTTAGATTCCATGAACTAATTTCAAGTTTTGCCATCAAAATAAAAAAGTTGTTCTGCTCCCGATTCTCTTGCTTGGGATTGAAAAATATTCAATCATCGATATTTAATCTTGGTAGTACACTGCTGTTCATTGGGGGATGTCAAGAATTAGATATGGATAGGTGCTCTTGGTTTTCCTACATGTTACTATTCACAGCTCATATTTATCAATCTGAGAATTCTCAATCATTACCATAGCCAAGTTTTTAGATCTTCCCCCTTCCCACTTTACTTTTCCCGAAAGTCTAAGTTGGAGAGTATCACCGTCCTCTCTCCCTATAACTTCATCTGAAATCAAAGTATGAATTTCAACTCTTGAGGGTCATGATACCAGGGGAAAGATATCGAGTAACTCCTTACCAAAATCTGAACGTCGAACGAATGGAGAGAGATTGCAAAATATTGATTTAGATTCTTGAGAGTCATGAGATCAGGGGAAGTATGTCGAGTAATCGTTTTAATCTGAATGTGAAATGCATGGACAATGATCGATTACATGACAATCTGTTTATCTCTCTGTAAGTTCATTGGCGATCTCGGAGCAAAAGTGGACTAACAAACTATCGTATCTTGTAGATCTCATGGAAATACACATTTTTATATCTCGTAATTTTTTCGAAAAAACGCACCAGAGTTCGAGTTTATCGCAAGAAAGTGCCGGAAATAGGCACTCCAACTTTCTCACGCAGAATACTCGAAAAACTCAAACGAAAAGCCTATATAATAATTGCGTGAAAAGTTGCCTTTTTCCTTGTGCTCCAAAATGAAAGAAAAATCCATAGCGTTCCGATGTTTCTGCTTCGAGGAATATGCATTTTTATGCTAGATAACACGTTCGAGTAGATGAATTCATGGTTCCAGCATGTTGTATGCAATTCTACGTCAATGAATCATACAACTACATCAATCGGACATGCAAGATCACCAATTTCCATCCACGATCACCATTCACTTATGATAAGGATCGAATCTCAGAACATCAGGATTGTTGTCTTTATCAAAACTTTTTCCAACTATGAGAATATTCTAGTGTACGAGACTACGAGAATAACCATTCATGAGAACTCATACTCTATGACTTAGATTAATATCTCAGATTGATGTCGGAGATTTTCAAACTAATTAAATCTACTAAATCAGCCGCGACAGTAGTCCGCCTGTCAAGATAGACGCGAGATTACTGGTAGAACAAGTTTTCTGAGTAAGATGACAACGGAAGTTATTCGTTCTTGACGTTTTATACAAAAACTCGTGTGTCAGTCAGTTCACCTGTTCATAACAGCTATAGTTTTCTTTGATATCACATATTTGACTTTGAGGTCAATCTGACTCAGAGTCGTCTTCATTTGTTGCCACTGATTCAAAAACTCCATGCCCAGCCAGGAACTTTTCATTCGTTTGCTCATGGTTGATATTGCTGACGAAGGAATCATAGTTCCGGCTCAATTTCTCCCTGCGATTCTCCTGATATCTATCATAACCGAGATACCGTAATACTGAAGCAATGTGAGCACAGTAGCCAACTGTTCTTTCACCTGTCCTGCATTGACAATACCAACCGTTGATGGATTTTTCATCTTCGTCATATCTTATCGAAACAGAGTACACTTTTGAGGATGTGTGGCGTGCCTGCATCTTGATCCGTATGATTTTTCTTTCATTTTTATGGTAGAATAAGGAATAAATTCCTACATCATCACAGTGCTCGTCAGTGTATGATCTTGCTTGCTTCAGCTGTGAACCAAAATGATGATCAATCACCTCGTTGAAGAGATATCAAGGGTATCCAGGTCACCCTGACTTCGAAAAGTACTGCCTTGTCAAAATAATTGTTTGGATTGGTGAACATGAATTGAAACAGTCATTCGAGAGTGCTAGGAATTGTTTCATCTTCTACGCAGTTTTATGGGAGAACTTCGGAAGTATTATCACTAGATCGAGTACTTTGCAGACTTTGGCCCAACTACTCATTAGTGAGTAATATTCGTTGGGGCTAATACCTGGTAGATGCCAAGCGTTAATTCTTGCAGGTCATCCAGGGATAGGCGAGGGAAATCAGTGAGCGATAAATCGCTGATCCCCTCCCATACTGCTCTCACAGTTGCCAACTCTTTTTCCTTCACAATATTCTCTAACTCGTTCATTTTACTCAGGCGCTGGAGTATTTTCTCAGCTGTCATTGCATCAGCAGATGTATCGAATACTCGTGGTGGTCAGAATGCATTACAAAGTGCGCAGACAATTCTGACGTAGTCTCTAATATTCAGGATTCCTTGATTGGGAAACACGCTTCCAAGAGCTTTCCAATCCTTGATCATGCCGTTCACTGCTTCGATAACCCACCTAGATAGAGAATATACAAGGATTATGAATCAATCTTGCTTGGACATTGGTTATGAACAAAGATCGGTCAATTTATTCGAATCTTCAGTTGCAGGATGAGGTTCAATTCAAGGATGGTGAAGGATGAGCCCAATCAAGAATGGTGGAGTTGTCGTTCTCCCTAAATAGTCTATTTGCTCGAATGAAGGGGTCAGTTCTGGCTACTATGTTTCGTTGCAGCTTCCAAAAATACTAGGGATTCGAAACTGTTCGAAGGCTTCCATTGTTATATGGCACTAACTTCATTGATGTAACGATGCGAGATTCGTTTGACTCTTCCGAGGAATATGCAAATTATATCGATAAGGTAGATCTCATCGATATTTTGACTCTATCGCTCGATTTGATGAAATATATTTAATGAATGAATTTATCGTTCTTTCGAGCCACTTATAATCGTCGCGCTCAGGCGGCGATCACAGTTTGACAAATGTCAGACTGCGACCTTCGAGGCTCCACTTTCATAGTGGCTGCATCACGAAGGGATTTTTTATTTGGATTTTTTAATTTTTTGTTGAAAGATTGACCAAGAGATGAAAAAATTCTTCCTCGGGCGGGACTTGAACCTCGCAATCTCCGGTACTCCGGACCGGCGCCTTAACCAATTAGACCACCGAGGCGATTGCGTATTCACTCGCTCGGGGAAGCCTTCTCTCATCTCTTGTGCTAATCTTTCGATGCGGTCAATCAAGGAACCATGACCATTCGAATATGCAAATTATATCGATAAGGTAGATCTCATCGATATTTTGACTCTATCGCTCGATTTGATGAAATATATTTAATGAATGAATTTATCGTTCTTTCGAGCCACTTATAATCGTCGCGCTCAGGCGGCGATCACAGTTTGACAAATGTCAAACTGCGACCTTCGAGGCTCCACTTTCATAGTGGCTGCATCACGAAGGGATTTTTTATTTGGATTTTTTAATTTTTTGTTGAAAGATTGACCAAGAGATGAAAAAATTCTTCATTGGTTGGCACAAGATACACATAGTGATACACATAGTGATTGGCACAAGAGATGAGAGAAGGCTTCCCCGAGCGAGTGAATACGCAATCGCCTCGGTGGTCTAATTGGTTAAGGCGCCGGTCCGGAGTACCGGAGATTGCGAGGTTCAAGTCCCGCCCGAGGAAGAATTTTTTCATCTCTTGGTCAATCTTTCAACAAAAAATTAAAAAATCCAAATAAAAAATCCCTTCGTGATGCAGCCACTATGAAAGTGGAGCCTCGAAGGTCGCAGTTTGACATTTGTCAAACTGTGATCGCCGCCTGAGCGCGACGATTATAAGTGGCTCGAAAGAACGATAAATTCATTCATTAAATATATTTCATCAAATCGAGCGATAGAGTCAAAATATCGATGAGATCTACCTTATCGATATAATTTGCATATTCGAATGGTCATGGTTCCTTGATTGACCGCATCGAAAGATTGGCACAAGAGATGAGAGAAGGCTTCCCCGAGCGAGTGAATACGCAATCGCCTCGGTGGTCTAATTGGTTAAGGCGCCGGTCCGGAGTACCGGAGATTGCGAGGTTCAAGTCCCGCCCGAGGAAGAATTTTTTCATCTCTTGGTCAATCTTTCAACAAAAAATTAAAAAATCCAAATAAAAAGTCCCTCCGTGATGCAGCCACTATGAAAGTGGAGCCTCGAAGGTCGCAGTTTGACATTTGTCAAACTGTGATCGCCGCCTGAGCGCGACGATTATAAGTGGCTCGAAAGAACGATAAATTCATTCATTAAATATATTTCATCAAATCGAGCGATAGAGTCAAAATATCGATGAGATCTACCTTATCGATATAATTTGCATATTTGAATGGTCATGGTTCCTTGATTGACCGCATCGAAAGATTGGCACAAGAGATGAGAGAAGGCTTCCCCGAGCGAGTGAATACGCAATCGCCTCGGTGGTCTAATTGGTTAAGGCGCCGGTCCGGAGTACCGGAGATTGCGAGGTTCAAGTCCCGCCCGAGGAAGAATTTTTTCATCTCTTGGTCAATCTTTCAACAAAAAATTAAAAAATCCAAATAAAAAATCCCTTCGTGATGCAGCCACTATGAAAGTGGAGCCTCGAAGGTCGCAGTTTGACATTTGTCAAACTGTGATCGCCGCCTGAGCGCGACGATTATAAGTGGCTCGAAAGAACGATAAATTCATTCATTAAAAATATCTTCCGAGGAATGCTGAGACTTATTATTTGGTGGAAAATGAGGTATCATAGTATCCAAGCCGAGTGCTTTGAAGAACTACAGGGCATCTCCGAATCTTTTATCTAGAATCAAGTAATCGCCCGGTCGCAACCACGCGGAGAGTCCCTCAGAATCTCCCTTCTGAGTAAGAATAAGAAAAGTCAACTATGAATAGTATTCGCATGAATAGAGATTAGTGTGATAACGGGTTGGCAGTCTCAGATGAATGGTACTCACTATGAGATCCATGAGGATGTTGGCATTGTTATTTTTACCATTCGCATAATATGGTCCGTAAACTGCCAGTAAATACCCATTGGAACTTGACAAGATCATTGATTCGACTAGAGGTCGGTTTTTATGCAGAGAATATGTCATCCTTTGGGATTTGTGATTCCCGCTTTTTTGTATGTAACAGTAAGTTGCATCCCCTATTATAATAGCCTCCTTTTCTGTATCTAATAACTTTTGAGCAAAAAACCTGGTATAATTTGTCACAGAAGTTTCGGGATCTATGTGCGATGTGCCTGGGGAGATTCATCAAGGCTTCGTAATTCTTTCTGAGAATCCATGGGAATGCGTGATTGAATAATCATTTTCTAAGGAGCGAGAACGAAAATCCATACCGTACTCAAGTATTTGACGACAAAACTGTCCATCAGTATTTTCCGTGCCTTTCTCATCATTCTAGATATGGTTGATTTGTGAACTTTCAATAGAGTGGATAATACTGCTGTAGATAGATTGACTCGCAGTTTTATCAATATCACAGCGATGCATTTTCTGAGAGGCGGCTTTTTCTTATAAGATGCAGAGGTCTTACCGGTCTCACAGATAGATATGACTTGGTCAAAATTCTGCTTTGTGATACCGGTGAGATCAATATAGTCTCGATTCGCCCAGTCCCCATCTTCCAGATGTAGACCCCCTTGAAATGACGAAGAAAAGTTTCAGAGAACTATGGTATTCGAAGGGCTATTCCGCTATGAACCAATGCTACCTTTATTCTTATCCGTACTTCTCACAGCCAAATCTTGCAACGAGTCGATGAATCGTGTCATACTCTCCCGTCATCAGCGTATCCTCAAATCTAGGTCCCACCGATTTCAAATCTGTTGCATTGAGATATTCACCATCAAGATGCTTCGAACAACACCTCGCGTTATGTATGATGATTCTATTCGATCCGAAGATACATTTGGCTATTGCTGGGTACGGAACAACTCTCAAGTTCTCATTGGACTTGCATATGATACATCTAGAAGGTGAGATTGATAACTGAGTTATTGATTGAGGATATTACCGTATCGACTGGCATACGTAGGAATCAACTTCATAAGAATATTCACAGTTTACGGTTTTACGCGACTTTCCAATGTATTCCATGTATAGGCAACTTGGTATTCGTGCGCCTCTCACTCCTCTTCCCATGAAGTTCTCTTTCTCTCACCTTTAGTCTCTCCCCCTGTCTATCCTTCTCTCTCTCTCTCTTCCTCTCCCTCTCTCTTTTTTTTAAGGTGGTTGTACGGTGAATACGCTGAGACGTACTTTGGAGAGGCACCGGACAGACAAGCACGGCTGGCCAGTACCTCCCCCCGATCCGGGATACGACCATCCGGACCGAATAAACCCTCTCCCTTGCTCCTTTCGGTGGAAAGCTCCACCAACTCACCAATCTGGTCCCGGAACCGCGTGAGCATTACTTCAGGACCGGCGGCGTCTTGCGCTCGATTGCGAGCGTTCCTCTTCTTTCTCTCTTCTCTTCGGCCTTTTGTCGGCATCTTCTATCTTCATTCTTCTTTCTCCCCTCTCTTTCTTCTGTCTTCTTTCTTCTGTTTTCTTTCTTCTTTTTCCTTTCTTTCTCCCCTCTTCAGGCCATCAGGCTCCTCCGGGAGTCATGGGCCCTTTTTGTTGGAACCGAATGGTTCACTGTGATTCGGCTGTTTCGAGGCGCCTCACTTCCCGCTCCTTCTCCTCCTTCCGGGTCTCCACAAGCTTGATGTATCCGGTGACTCTATCCCATGTCATCTGGTTGCGGAGCAAGTACGGGACGAGGTTTTCAGGTGTTAGTTGAGCACCTTAGTGCCTCGACAGAAAGTGCGCGATGTTCTTTTCTCCAATTTTTGCCCTGTGTATAAGCATAGGCGCTCGCTTTTTTTCCCCGTTTTTTCTCCGTGAAAGTAGCGCCATTGCGCGCCCGTGGTGGCCACTGCAACTACAGCGCCTATGCTTATACACGGGGAAAAAATGGAGAAAAGAGCATCGCGCACTTTCTGTCGAGGCCCTTACCATTCATCCATTTCGGTGAGCTCTCTACAGGTGTCGTTGCACGTGAACAGGGCCTGCTCAGCCTCACCCCAGTTGTCTCCGACTGACTGACATGCTGGGGATGTCCTCTTCTTGAACCGGGTCAGATAGGCACCGAAGCAACCGTCGTCACGCAGTGCCCGCGTTGTCCAGTAATCTATCGCTCCGTGGGTGCGTTCCACCCACTTGGCTACGTCACGGATCAGCCGGTGCGTCCATCTGCGATCTGCAAATTGCGAATCTCACTCAGTTTGCCACTGATCAAGAGTGGTTTCCTTCTCGTTGTCGCGGATGATCTCCTTTATCGTTGGGGTGAGCATTCGTTCGGCTCCGATTATTTTTTGCCGGTCCCAGATCCTCACTCCCTCCGCAACGAGCAAGTGGATGGGTGGTGTCGACACGGGGCGGTAGGCACGGATGCTTCTCAGGGCCGCTCTCCGGTGCACAGGCCCCATCCTCATCTCGATAATGGCCTTCTCTATTCTCTTCTCCCACACGGGTGCACCGTAGAGCATGATGAAAGCGCTCACGGTGTTAAGCAGTCTACGCCTCTTCTGTTCTTGTCCTCAGATGCTCGGCATTAGCCGCTCCGACCCTGTTTGCCTTCTGCGCGGCTTCTTGGATGAGCTCCTTGAAGGACCACTTGTCGGCGAGCCATACACCCAGATATTTCAGCTTTGTCTTGCGTGGTATCTCCTGCCCGTTGATGTAAGAATGGGGCAAGTCGAACTTCTCCGCCTCGTGACCACTATGGCTTCGCACTCTGGAACAGCCAGTTCTAGGAGCCTGCTGATCATCCACTCGTAGACTCGGGCCAGTGCCTCATTCGCGCGTCTACCCGGAAGCTCTTCGTTGTCGACCCAAACTATGAGTCCCGCGTCGTTCACAAAAGCCACTTTCATCACACCTTCTGGCAATCCGATAGACAGTAGACTATCGTACTGGGTGTTCCAGTTGAACGGACCGGAAACTAATCCTTGTCCGATTTCGTCGGACAGCTCTTGAACCTTTTGTCCCTCGTCGGTGTCGTATACGAGGGTCCTATTCTGTAGGTAGTCGCTCGTGACTGTTAACAGGTAGGGTGGTACTTTACCTGCCTGAGGTGCGTACACTCGCTCCAAGCTCGCAAAGTTGGAGGCGTTCTTCATGTCTAACGCGTCGATCGGGCAGAAACCCCCTCTCTCTTGGTATGGTCTCCCTACCGCCGTTTGAACCCGCTCCTGGACTGTCTCAGTTGCGTGAACAGTACTGCGACCTTTCTGGAACCCAAACTGCATCAGTGACAGCCCGCCACTCTCTTCGTAAGATTTCTCTACCCTGTTGAGCACCATCCTTTCGTACATTTTCCCGATGTTGCCGAGCATGCTGAGAGGGCATTGACCTCCTTGACCTCCATGTATCCAGACGAGCTTCTGGCGTTTCCACTTGTTCGGGAAAGCTCCCGCGCTCAGACAGGTGTTGAAGAGATCGAGGAGTAAATCTGGCTTGTATTTGAAGACCAGTTTCAGAGCCTCGTTTGAGATGCCGTCCAGGCCAGGGGTCTTGCCGTTCGGCATCCTCTTCGCCGCCATAAGTAGCCCTCGCATAGTAAAGAGCGGGATAAGGTGCAAGGCTGCTGCATCGGTTGGTGCTGGGTTGCCCCTCCGGGTTCGGACCTTTGACATGACTACGCGGTATGGCATGCCCCAGGGGTCTCCGTTAACCAAGTCGCACAATTCACCCCAGTATTTCTCTTTGTTCCTCCGGATCTCTCTCACTCTCTTTTTTTTAAGGTGGTTAGAGGGCAAAATCTGCGTCAAGATCCTTCGGATCCATCTCCAGACACCGGACTGGTTCAGCTTACGCGGGCTACGCATAGCCCACGCAGGTCATACCAGGCGGGACACGGGTTTGGGTGGGACCACCGAGAGGTGGGCCCGGCCGTGTAATATCCCTCTCCCCTTGATGTCCGATACCTAGGGCATCGGGCAATCAAGAAGGAGATCCACCTGCATCTACCATCTCAGCCCGGAACCGCGTGAGCATTACTTTAGGCTGAGCGGCATGTCTCGCGCTCGATTGCAAACGTTTCTCTTCTCGATCTCCTCTCTTCGGCCACTTGTCGGCATCTTCTATCTTCATTCCTCATTGTTCCCTCTCTTTTTCTTTCTTCTCTCTTCTCTCTTCTTTCTTCTTTCTTCCCTCTTCAGTGCATCATATTTCTCCTGGAACCATTTGGACCTCTTCTGTTGGAATCGGCAGGTTTACTGTAATTCGCCAGCATCGAGGTGCCTCACTTCCCTCTCTTTCTCCTCCTTACGGGTCATCACCAGCTTGATGTCCCCACCATGTCTCCTGGTAGCGAAGTAAGTACGGGATGAGGTTCTCAGGTGTTAGTTGAGCACCCGACCATCCATCCAACTCGGCGCGCTCTCTTTGGGTGTCGTTGCACGCGAACAGGGCGTGTTCAGCGTCGTCCCAGTTGTCCCCGCATGACTGACATGCTGGGGATGTCCCCTTCTTGAATCGGGTCAGATAGGCACCGAAGCAACCGTGGTCGCTCAGTGCCTGCGTTGTCCAGTAATCTATCTCTCCGAGGGGGCATTCCGCCCACTTCGCTACATCGCGGATCAACCGGTGCGTCCATCTGCCATCTGCGAATGGGGAATCCCACTCAGTTTGCCACTAATCAAGGGTGGTTTCCATCTCGTTGTCGCGGTTGATCTCCTTTATCGTTGGGGTGAGCACTCGTTCGGCTCTCTCTCTCTCTCTCTTTCTCTCTCTCTCTCTCTTTCTGGCGGTTAGTGTTCCCACACGTATCTAACATCGCTCCGTGTTCGAACATCAATTTAACCATCAAAACGTCGTCCCGAGTGGCACTTTTTTGCGGATTGGACTTCCTCCTGCAGGCTCATACCACTGGAGCATCACTGCATGACTCCTGCTAGAGCCTGGGAGGGATAATTCCAATTCTGCACCTCCAACAACAACATCGAGCTAGCAGTGCTTGGCGCCGAATGTGAGCTTCCTGCGCATGCTCGGAGGTCGTCTGCTACGCTAGTCTGCCTCGCTATATCGCTGCCTGCTGCACGATGAGCGACAACATCTGCTGTGTCTGCAACAACACCTTACGTGCACGCAGCAGAGTATGCGACATCTGGAAGAAATCAGCACATGTCAAGTGCTCGAGAACATCCAGACGAGCAGTGACATGCGAAAGATGTCTGCAGGTGAGCGAGATTCCAGCCGCAAAATTAACATCAAGTGCGGCGAAGCAGACGACTTCGAATTCCCGCCTCAGTACGCAAACAGCCAGAGAGAGGGAAGGAGAAAACAAGCCCATGAAGACGTGTGAGTAATCAGCCGTTCTCACACATGCGGCTCAGCTCGCGTGGCGCGTCAGGAAAGTCTCCCCTCGCCCCGCAACATACCACCACGGGCAGCAGCTCTGAGCTCCCCACCACCAGTGCCTCTCAAGCCATCGAGAGTCGACAGCTCGCGCTAGTGGGGGATATTCCGCCAGCTACTGCTTCGCCTCCGTTAAGTGGCGCCGCCATCCACGAGTCCAGCAGAACAGAGCCCGCGAACATTCAAAAGCAGCAAGCTGATGCGCGGCTCACTACTGCTTCTCCGTCGCTGCTCAGTACACCACACATGGATTACACCGTCGGATCGGTCGAAAGCAATAGCCTCAACATCTCGGATTAACCTGCAGCAACAACTACGTCGACGTCGTCAAACTCTCCGGAACCAAAGTGGGTATATATCTATACGGGAGAGTACTCTGGACCTATTCTACAACCAAAATGCCTTGCTTCAGAACCAGCTTGACGAAATGAAATCCCTCGTGATCCGACAAAACGTTGTCACTACCTCTCCATCTTGCACACCAGCAGTAAGTGAGGTGGATGATCGGTTATTGGCACTTGTATCTTCTCTCGAGGGACTTGTAGAGAAGCAAAGCTCCCAGCTGGAGGAGCTTCGCTTGGATCGACAGCTTCTTCAGGAGCAAAATTCCATCATGGCAGGCCAAATTTCTACCTTAACGGAGCTATTGTCAGGCTTCCAGAGTACTCTGCAAAATAGTAAATTTCGTAATGATGAGAATAGTAATGCTGAATCGACACATCAATTCTCGATTCCTAACACTGCCCCTAGGATGGACGAGTCCCCCCACCCATACGTTCGGAAGCAAGGGGAGGGACTAGGCAATGACGGATTTGAGCGCTGTGAACTGATTATTAATGGTGTATTAAAAGAAGATTCTAAGGCCTCACCAGCACAGATATCTGATATTTCTTATGCAGTGCTCAAGTCTATTCTCCCCTCATTGGAGAGGGCAGACATTGCTGATAACCGTGTCCTGCAACCGGGGCGTGCGTCTGGGGAGAGGACTCCAACACGTAATCGTGACTCGGTTCTATCTTCCTGAGCCTCAGCTGCCATCACGCGCAATTTACCATCATGGGTAGTCCAACTCTCCAGAAGTCGACTAGTGAGGAAAGTGATTCGGGCTAAACGTTCAATCACCAATAACTATTTCACGGTCAACAAAATCCAGCCTGACTTACTCGACCCAGATATGAAAGCCCATGTGCCAGACCGTAAAATCTTTATAAATGAGATGCTCCACCGTGAAAAATACAAAGAATTTATACGTTTAAGGTCGGTTGCACGCGGTTTGGGTCTTAAATACGTCTGGCACAGTGATGGGCGTTTCTGGGTTAGACGGAAAAATGGTGAGCGAGCGCATACGTTCGAATCCCTTGCTGATCTGCAGGTCATTCAAACGACCTGTCGAAGTGGTCCGGAACGCACCTGTGCGTCCTCTAATAACACCCAGAGCTGCACTATCGTTCCGGAGCAAAATAAAGTTCCGGCAACAGAATCAGCAAGGACTTCCTGACTGGATACGGCTGCTGAAGAGCGACGAGGGAGGGGTAATCCTTTAAAAGCGGGATTTATCAACCTTAACTCCCTGACAGATAAGATTGAGCATCTACGCTTGCTCGTCGCTAACGATCCCTCCTATCATCTATTTGGGAAGGCTGAGTCGAAGCTAGATGAGTATGTGGATGACAGTCTCGTTCAAATTCTAGGTTTTTCGTTGTTGCGACAAGATCGCAACAAAGAGGGTGGAGGAGTTGCCTTGTATGTGCGCAATGACTTCAAAATTGAGAAGTTGGTTTCGTCGAATACTTTTGGGCCGGGGAAACCTGGCGTGCCCGAATTCCTTTCTTGTAGCGTGCAGCAAGGCAGCTCGACCCCAATATTAATCGCGGTAATCTATAGACCCCCTCAAATTGCCATGCAGAAGGATGATGAGCTGTTTGGCTCGTTACGCCGGCTGTGTGGTGATGACAGTCACAAAATCATTATGGGTGATCTGAACGCTGACTTGTTGGATACTGCTCATCCCGACACCAAGACACTGACTGCACTGACAGAAGAACTAGCCTTGCAGATAGTGCAGCATGGCCCGACTCATCAACACAACCCCAATGTATCTCATACATGGATTGATCACATCTACGTAGATGACAACGACACCATTACTGACTTTCACAACAGACACCTGGCCAGTTTCGGTGGGCACTCGGTCATTGACGTCACCATCAACGTCTTCACCCCTACTCCGCCAAAAAATTGCTTCAAGTATAGGGATTTTCGTAACATCACTCCGGAGATATTGAATGACCGTCTGCTCCGCTGTGACTGGACAGCTCTTGAAAATGCCGAAACCAGTTTGGAAGACGCAATTCACTGCTCGAATGAAAATTTAATGATCGTTTTAGATGAATTAGCACCGGAAAAAACTATAAGCCCACGTAAAAATGATGCTCCTTGGATTGGTCCTGAGTTGAGGGTGCTCATGAATAAGCGAGACGCGACGCGCAGGCGTTGGGAGCGTATGCAGCGCAACCAGTGTAAGTGTCCTGAGCTTCAAAATGAGTACTCTCGGCTTAGCGAAGAGGTCAATCTGCGCATTGAGCAAGAGCGTAATTCCTTCCTTCAAAACCATCTTTCAGACGCTCCTGATCAGAACAAGAATATTTGGAAAGAGATGCGCAATCTCGGCCTCTTGCCCAAGAGCAAAGAGGAAGAACTTCGTGGTTTCACACCGGATGAGTTGAATGCTCACATTGCGGGGTTTTCCGTTTCACCTCACGAAAATATCAATGAAGCAATGGACGATATTAACTCTGCACCGGAGGAGGGGTTCAAATTTAAGCCCACAAATTCCAATGATGTAGTCCTTGCTATTAAACAATTCTCCTCGCAGGACCGCGGGGTGGATGGGATCCCCCAGAGCGTGATCGCGAAGGCTCTTCCGGCAAATGGTGATCTTATTGTACATATTTTCAATTCCTCTTTCGCTCATAGCGTTTTTCCCGAAGCTTGGAAACAAGCGCAGCTGATTGCATTGAAGAAGACTGCAGCTCCATCAACGGTCTCGGACTTTCGTCCCATAGCGCTGCTGTGCTTCGTTTCCAAGGTTCTGGAAAAACTTGCACATGACCAAATTACGGAGTATTTAAAAGTCGAGAAACTTCTTGATTGCTTCCAGACTGGTTTCAGGCAATACCATAGTACCCAGACAGCTTTACTAAAGTTGACGGATGACATCAGAGTAGGCATTGATAGGAAGAAGATCACCTTACTCCTACTATTTGACTTTAGCAAATTTTCCGACACAATAACACCGTCAAAGCTGTTGAGGAAGCTCCGAAGCCTTGGATCCTCAAGATCGGCACTCCTGTGGATAAAATCATACTTACAAGGCCGCACCCAAATAGTCACTCCAAAATCTGGTAGTTCTGATTGGCTCGAAACCAATCTGGGTGTTCCACAGGGATCCGTTCTCGGGCCTTTACTCTTCAGCTCATATGTTGATGACTTACCTGGTTTGCTAGACGGGAAGTCGGTATATCATCTATTCTATGCGGATGATCTTCAAATTTATCTCCAAGTCGAGGAAACTGAGATCAAGGAAGGCATCACTCGGCTGGGAGAAGTAGGACTACTGATTGCTGAATAGGCCAGAAGTTCCGGCCCGCGTCTCAACGCTGGCAAGACCAAGGCAATCTTCTTCAGCTCTGAGAGGAACATCAAAGATCTGAAAAGAATGGACTTGCCAGGGGTTGAGATACAGGAAGGAAAGTTCATTCCGTTCAGCGATACGGCCGTGAGTCTTGGTGTTACACTTGATAGTGAACTGACGTGGAAGCCGCACATCGACCAAGTAACTAAGAAAGTGAACAAAGCCCTTTACGGATTGCGGTTTTTCAGGGCGTGTATCACCAGACCTCTCCGAACTCGCCTAGTCGAGTCATTAGTTCAACCGCATTTAGATTATTGCACAGTCGTGTACCTCGACGCCACGGACGAACAGCGGCAACGGATACAACGACTAAGCAATTCATGTGTGAGGTATATTTTTGATCTTAGGAGAGACGAGCACATCACCCCGTTTAGGGAGCGTTTGGATTGGTTACGTACTGATTCGCGGAGAATGTACGTCGCAGCTCTGTTAATGCACAAGATCATGCATTTAGGAGAGCCTGGCTACCTAGCTGCGATGTTCACCAGGTACCAATCTGAACGCCCCGCACGCGGTGATGCAGAAGAGCGGTCACTCAAAGTTCCCAATATGAGACTTGAATATGGAAGAAGATCCTTCCAAGTTCAATGTGCTCATTTGTGGAACTTTCCCCCTCCGGGCTTTCGGCAGCTGGGGAAAATGTCATTATTTAAAGGGGCCATGAAGGATTTTTTGCTCACACAGTCTCCCCAGAGGATTGATGTGGAGAAGAAGCATTACTTCAATCTCTAAGCTTTGAAAGGTTTGGGCTGACTTTTTGCTTGATTCGCTCATCTAGAATAAAATTATGAGTATACGTATGACTTCTCGTCAATCGACTGAACTTTTTTGTAATATGACTGTGAGCCCTGCCATTTTTTTCGTATTCTTATATTATTCTATGGAGTTTGTGAATCTTCTGAGTGCTACCCGACCAGTCACAAATTGTGATATACTTAAGATTTGTCCTCGACCAAATGACTTCATTATCTTTATTAATGTGCACTATTGATCTGTGATATATGGGCAAATCTCACGAAGTATGCGGTTTGGCCGAACAGGCCTATTTTCACGTTGTCAGAACAACAGTCGCGTTATTTCCGCCGCTCGCATTAGATCATTTTGAAGATCTACTCATATTTAATAGTTCTGCATCATTCAGAAGTCTAAAAATTGCTATAGAAAGGTACTGGGAGACGCTTCTTCGTGACAAAATCACAATTTTCGACCGAACAGGGCCATAGTTCTCTCACGCCTTAGCTCGCCACAGGCGGGGCGGTTCACCGATCGGTCTGAAAATTGGATATGTGATGGATTATAATACATAGAAACATATAATTTTCGCCCGAGGCTGTGCCTATCAATGCGTCGGAGTGCCGATGATTCGTTGGAGCGAACTCCGATTCTACATTTTCTCCTGTATCGCTCTTCTAATGGATGCAGCACTCGGGGCGGTGAATATTTCGTATCTGTAGAAACGACATATTATTCTACATCCAAAAACCTACAAATCTAGCCCAAGAACGATAGTGTGCTCGATTCCGCACGACGATGCGGCTTGAAATGAGAAAAGTTATTTTCGCGTAAATGGGGTCAAAAAAATCGTTTTTCGTGTAGCACACGAAAATTTCGATTCCGTTGGGATGGAAACCACGTGTAAACTGATATTTGTATTTCAAGAAATGCCTATGAGAATCGCCCCTACTACAGCCTCATATCGGTCGCGATGCGAGGCTTGTGAGGATCGACAAATGACGAAAATGAGCGTTTCGACGGTTGAGGCACATCTACATTTTGTACCACAGACCTTCAGAAAACACTGTAAACCATTGAACTCATCTCTCTTCTTCTATTCCAACACCAAGGATGCCATGTATTCACATACACACGAGCCAATTAGAATTACGAAAATATGAGGGTCCCACGCAAATACATGGGAAAAACTTCTACACCCTCACAAATCCACGGCGGGGCTCCAAAATGATTTACGCAAGTATTTCATCATTGTTTGAGCATTACTTGGACCAAACAAAAGTTTATCGGAGATGTGCTGCCATTCTGGAAATTCTCGAAATTTCAAAGTCGAAACCGCATAGTTCCTGAGATTTGCCCATATATTACCATATGTAACTGATTATTTTTCTTTTTTGTCTTCGGACGAATAAACGGGCATCAATCAATCAATCAATCTCTCTCAAGCAGCCACCAGAGCTCGATCCTGCACTTGCTCCTATCTCTGCTTTAATTGAACGGCAATTCAATGCATTCTCCATACGCCAAGAAGAACGGCTCTATGTGATGGGAACGAATTTTTAAACATCGATTGAAGCTCCCAATAAGCGGGTTGACGATTTGAGTGCCATTTACACCAAAAGGCAGAGCATGATCAACGAATCAGTAATTTGAGCGAGAAGGTGGATCAAAATTCCTCCTTAATACGTGATGAGTTACGAGTTACAAGGTTCTCCCATCTAATATGCCAGCTGCGAGCACCTCCAACGTCGTCTTCAAGCGAGAAGCAGAGATGATTGCATCTGGTATCCCAAATAGTATCGATAAAACCCTTTTTAACTCAATCAAACCTATTTTGATAGCGTTGAATCAAGCACACCTTGTTGGTGCTATACTTGATGCGAGAATTTTACCACGTGGATCGTTAAAAAGAGGCAACAATGGTCCACCCACAGCCTCAACGACCAGCCAATCGTCGGAAATCATAGTTGTGAAATTCAAGTCTGCACAGATTCGGGACTACATTGATTCAACTCACATTGCCACCAGTAAATTCACTGCTGCTGAAGCTCTTCGAGAGGCATCATTCGGCAAAATTCCCATTCGTCCTCTTCATTCAAAGCCTCTTCATGAATTTCTGAAAAAAGCCAGAGCCAAAGCGACTGAACTCAAATATATGCCCCCGGGGATCATCGGCTATATCATTTCCATGCGCAAAGATCTCAACTCGCCTCAGATTCCAATCAGATCTGATCTAGATCTCGGCACATTCCATTCCTGACAAATATAGTCAACAATTTTCACATTCACCCGGCGATAACTCATCATTCAATATTTCTCATGCAAATTTTAACGGCGTACTAACGCACTTTAATGAAATAGAATCATATTCGTCTGATGATCCTGAGCATGTATTTGCAGTAATAGAGAGCAAGCTCCCTCTGCAAAACACCGACACATCTGTGCACCTTTCAAACTATACTGTTGCTCGCAATGATCGAGAGAATCGCGTTGATGGTGGAGTTACAATGTACATTCATCAAACATTACCATTCAAAGTTTTGGTTAAATCCGATAACTCTCGCATCAAGCAGCCTGAATATTCAATTGGGGTTTCGCATTTTTTTGACCTCCTCAAGAAAAGGTTTGGCAAATTCGAGCAAATTAAATTAAGTATTGTGCAATTAGGAAAAAAATTCGCAAAAATTTTTTTCATCTTTAGCAAATTGTTTAACGTCAGGACGACTTGCACCGTGTGACGTCTTAGGGATATAGTCATCAACTCTATTCTGAACAATGTTCAAAAAGGAAAGAAAAAAACGACATGAAGTTTGGCAAATTCGAGCAAATCAAGACAAGTATCATGCCATTGGAAGAAGAATCACCAAGAATTTCTTTCATCTTGCACAAATAGTTTGAATTCAGGACGACTTGCACCGTGTGACGTCACAGAGATACAGTCGTAGACTGTCAAACGATTTGCGCACGGTCAGGAAAATTCTCGGGAGTTCTTTCTTCAATTGCTCAATACTGGTCTCGATTTGCTCGAATTGGCCAAACCATTTTTTGAGGGGGTCAAAAAAATGCAAGACCCCAATTGTCGAGATCATGGTGAGGAACATCCGCCTACTACTTGCTGTCCTGTACCGTCCTCGACATGGCCCTCTGCCAGTAGAGTTTTTCAATGTTCTGTCAAAAATTTCCCCAAAATATCAATTTTTTGTCTTAACTGGGAACTTCAATGTTAATACGTGTGTAGTAGACTCAGAGTCTAAGATTATTCGGAGGCACATACAGAATCTTGCACTTGTGATAGTAGAATCAGACCCCACACACCATACGATAATGCCCAGAAGCTACTTCCCCATAATTGGATTGTCATCAGTAATTTGGTAGATTTTCCGTCCTTGATGTTTAATATATAAGTCGATTATTTGGTCTCATCGATCCCGCCCTTCAAGATTAATGAAACCAAATAATCAACTTATATATAAACATACCTGGATTGATTTATTTATTGTGAAATCAACGTCTATTCTCGATTCCTATCATGAATCTGACACCCCTTTCACTTTCGGATACGATAGAATTGACCACAATATAAAACTTCTACCCTTTGATGACCAGAGAAACTCATTTGTCAAGCGCGACTTTAAGCGTTTTGATCGATCCGAGCATTTGAGAGATGTTCACATTGGAATGAATCTGATTGATGAAGACATGTGTCTCGACAGAGAAGTCCAAACTTCCACTGATTCGCTCAAATCCGCCTTGGACCACCACGCTCCCTTGCGTGAAGTCACCATCTCTAATTCAAAGAAGCCGGGGGTGAGGGTGCGGGTACTTTTCACGATTTTGAACTAAACGTCGAATGGATTCGGCGATCCGACGGAGGGGGCGCGAAGCAGGGAATCGATATGGTCGAACATTTTTTTTTTAGAAAACTCAACCGCATAATCGTTTTTAGATCGAAGAAATACACATGAATCCAGATCTTCAGCCCCCATAGTTTGAAGTGGGCCACCTGCTGTTCAAGCGGGCCATCTGCTGTTAAAGCGGGCCAGTTGATGTTAAAGTGGGCAACCTGCTGTTAAATCGGGCCACTTGCTGTTAAATCGGGTCACTTGCTGTTAAAGTGGGCCACCTGCTGTTAGATCGGTCCACCTGCTGTTACATCGGGCCACCTGCTGTTAAATCGGGCAGCCTGCTGTTAAATCGGGCCACCTGCTGTTAAATCGGGCCACCTGCTGTTAAATCGGGGCACCTGCTGTCAAAGCGGGCCACTTGCTGTTAAAGTGGGCCACCTGCTGTTGAAGTGGGCCACCTGATGTTAAATCGGGCCACCTGCTATTAAATCGGGACACTTGTTGTTGAAGCAGGCGACGCCAATCAGGTGTTTATCATTACGACTATGAAGCAGATTTGTCAGATTGTGGCGACGGTGTTCCTGAAGCGCTCGAAAGTTTTGCAAAAATGACGAAAAAAACTGGATAAGCTATCATCTTCCTCTCGTTTTCCCGTTTAAGAATCCGTTTCGACCGAAATCGGATCTGCTTCGACAGTGAAATGCGAGTAGAGAATGTGAAAACCCCATATGATCACGTGTATTTTGGTTAGCCTTGATAATGACTCGACGGGCGAAGATATAACCAGTTGCTGATTCAACGTTTCAGGGCGGGTTACAAGAAAAGAATCATGTGTTTTCATAGGAAATGTCCCATAAAATTAGCTGGTCGAACTCATTTTTTGATATCTAGAATCGTATTTAAGATGCGGAGGAAGTGGCGCGAGAACTGTCAGTAGAACTCGATCTGGCAGCAACGCTTGGGCTCATGAGTGCATTCGGCAACAGGGTATGGAGGTCTAAATTACGGGTTGATTCATTATTTCTTGACGTATATCTCCATGTAGAATCCAAATTTGAGGCCTGTTTCAATCCTACTTGCTAAGTTACCATTTGAACTGCCGGAAACTACAACGATTTCCCAAGAACCACCACAATTTCGTAGAACAAAAGTTGAAGAAGTAGGCTTGAGGTACAATCTAGGTACGTTTTCAGATTATTTCACCTTTGTGATCATATTCAGTAGACTAAACAAACTCGAACGAACTCTCTGCGAGGATGTCCTGTCTCGTTGCAAAAATACCTCCTTGATCGATAGACTGAAAAACTTGGCTGAGAATCGAAAAAGTGATGATTCTTGGGAAATCGTGGTAGTTTTCCGCAGTTCAAATGACAACCTAGCAAGTAGGATTGAAACAGACCTCAAATTTGGATTGTATATGGAGATATACGTCAAGAAATGATGAATCAGCCCGTTATTTAGACCTCCATACCCTGTTGCCGAATACACTCATGAGCACAAGCGTTGCTGCTAGATCGAGTTCTACTGACAGTTCTCGCGCCACTTTCTCCGCATCTTAAATACGATTCTAGATATCAAAAAATGAGTTCGACCAGCTAATTCTACGGGAAATTTCCTATGAAAATACATGTTTCTTTTCTTGTAACCCGCCCAGAAACATTGAATCAGCAACTGGCTATATCTTCGCCCGTCGAGTCATTATCAAGGCTAACCAAAATACACGTGATCATATGGGGTTTCCACATTTTTCCCCGCATATTAATGTCGAAGCAGATCCGATTTCGGTTAAAACGGATTCTTAAACGGGAAAACGAGAGGAAGATGATGGCGTATCCAGTTTTTTCGTCATTTTTGCAAAACTTTCGAGCGCTTCAGGAACACCGTGTGGCTGAGCAACAATCGTGGATATGATACAATGAAGGAGTTTTAGCTCTTTCCCCCGAGATGTAGTCAAGTTCTCCACAATTTTGGGTTTTTCCAGAGAAGTCGTGAGAACGCGGATATTTACCCTTGATTTCCCGCAATTTCTTGGGGTCACGCTACCAAAGCTCATCGGTTAGCAGTTCGTTGGCGGCTTCCCCTTGTGGAGCGGTGTCTGCAGGATTCTGCAGACGCTGATTTGATGTGATGCCAATACGCATCAGGCAGTTTGACAAAATGTCCGCGCACCGATCAGCCATGAACATAGGCCAGTTCCCAGGCGCTTTGCGAAGATATCAGAGAACGTTGCGACTATCGGACCATAAATGGACAGGAACGTTTTTCAATCTCAAACCATCTCAAAAGTGTTTAGTGAGCTTTGTCACGACTTGCGTAGCATTTGATCCCAGTTTGGGAATTAATAGCGTTTTTATCGGAGCTATTTCAGTTTTGGATCGAAGCAAAATCGAGTTCGCTCCTCCAACTACGCGAAGTATACAACGCCCGCGTACGCGATTTTCGACGCGTCTGCCAATTCATGTATTTCAATGAGACCGGAGGAAGATCCAGCGTCTATCCTTTGTGGTATGCTCATCTCAGCGACTTCTGCCAGAGATTGATAATAATTCATCCGATACTGAGCCTGATCAGCAGAGATTTTGGCATCCCATTCTTCGCTCATAAGCCACAAAGATTGATTGAGAATCTCCAAAGTGGCGATGACCGGCGAGATCCATCCGAGAGGATCGATTAGTTTTGACGTTTTTGACAAGATGTTGCGACGCGTGATAATAGTTCCCATGGACTCTCAAGTAACATTGTAAGTGAACGAATCAGATTGAGGAACCCACACTAGACCTTCAACCGAGAATCCAGTCCCTACCTTCAAATTGACTGCGGGAGCTGTGAGATTTGCTTCGAGATTTTCCAACAAATGTCGTTATTAGTCATCCACTTATGTAAGGGGGAGCCACCTTTGCGTGTGACGCTGAGCGCCTGCTGTTGCTTGAGGAGTGTTTCCTCGATGGTCCGCCCACCACAGACCACATCGTCCATGTAAGTCTATTCGCGTAGAATCTCTGCTCCGAGGGGTAACTCGGCCCCTTCGTCGTCTGCCAATTGATGAAGGGATCGTGTTGCTTGGAAGGTAGATGATGCGTATCTGAAGAGCACTACGCAAAATTGAGAAGATTTGGAGCTGATCTGCGGGGTTCCCTCTCCAAACAACAGCCTTGAGATGTTGATCGCATTCAGCAACTTCGATCTGTAAATACATATTAGCACAATCAGCTGTAAAAACATATTGATGAAGTCTCCAGCGGGAGAGCAGTTGCATAAGATCAGGTAGAAGATTAGATCCTACATGCAGAAGGTCATTCAGCGAATGCCCAGTGTTCGTTTTGCTTGGGGCGTCGAGAACAGGGCGCACTTGAGTGCTAGTACTGCTTTCCTCAAACACCGGGTGATGAGGTAGAAAATAACTTTTCTTGAGATTGACAGGAGCGACTTGGCTCATATAACTTGCCGATTGATATTCCCAAAAGACTTTGATGTATGCCTCTCGGATTTCAGGATTACGCTCAAAGCGTTTCTCCGGTGCAAGCATGCGTTTGACTGCAATTCCATCAAGAGGCGCGGTAGCGCTTCGCTGGCGAGTATGAGCAAACAAGAAGAATCGAGCGAGGCGCTGTGCCTATCCATACGTTGAATTTGGGTTTTTCAACCTCACCCTTTTTTCGACTCGGCTCATAACTCCCTTCAAATAGCGTACGAGGCTTCCTCATTCTCTAGAGGATCTTTATCATTGCAATTCAGAGTTCTACGCAATTATTCTCCTGATCCGAGCATCGGGGGCGTTTTATTCGGCATTCGTTTTACATCTCCGTTCGATTTCACCAGCCCCGAACCTCGACTCGAGAAATATCGAAATCGTCGCTGAGTTGTGATGATGGGCAGATAATGAAATAGTTTGTAGAGCGCGATCAGGGGAGAGATAGATAGATAGATAGATGTCCTTTATTCGTCCGCAGACAAAAAAATCTGATTACATATGATTACATATGTCCGTTGAAAATATAATATCGTGTATAGAGAATAATGTATATATATATACATCCATATAGCTATAAATACTGGGACGCCGATATGGATTCATAAAATCTGGGACGAAAAAGAGTATATTTTCCCAAATACTGGGATTTTTCCAAAAACGTGTAAAAATGGAAATTTTGGGTTGAAAGTATTTTTTTATTCAAACACTAAACCATCCCTCGTGGGAGATAACCGCCGAGGAGATAACAGACGTGTGCTTAGACTTCGTTTTGCGTTCAAAACACTAACCATCCCTCGTGGGAGATAACCGCCGAGGAGATAACAGACGTGTGCTTAGACTTCGTTTTGCGTTCAAAATACTAACCATCCCTCGTGGGAGATAACCGCCGAGGAGATAACAGAACTTTGCTTAGAAAGTGGTTTTTTTCAAAATATCACGAAATTTTCACGCGTCCCAGAAAATAGCAAAATATATTATTCGCCGCGTCCCAGAATATATGAATCTAGAAGGAGGCCTTCCGGGACGTCCTAGAATTTAGAACGCGTCCCGGAATTTGGCAAAATATCGCTGAAATGACGTCATCGCGTCCCGGAATCTCTAGTTAAAGAAGTGTATAAATACTCATAATAATAATAATTTCAGTGAATCACTGTTTTGGTCAAGGACACTCAGTATCACAATTTGTGACTAGTCAGGGCAAGAATTACTCATTATTCTAAGTACAAAATTTTGTAATAAGAGAAGGATAAGGGCTCACCGTCATATCACAGATTATGTTTCATCAGTCGGTTGACAGGAGGTCACATATAGAAAAAAAGAAATATAAAAACAAAGTAGAGCCCAACCCATCACAGATTAAAATAGTGCTTCTTCTCTACATCAATCCTCTAAGGAGACTGTGTCACTAAGAAATTTTTTAAAGCCTCTTTAAGTAACGATACTTTCCTCAGCTGCCGAAAGCCCGGAGGGAGAAAGTTCCACAGATGAGCACATTAAAGTTGGAATGATCTTCTTCCATACTCAAGTCTCATGTTGGGGACTTTGAGTACTCGTTCTTCCAGATCACCACGTGCGGGGCGTTCGGATTGGTACCTGGTAAACATCGCAGCTAGGTAGCCAGGTTCTCCCAAGTGCATGATCTTATGCATCAAAAGAGCTGCGAAGTACATTCTCCGCGAATCAGTACGTAACCAACCCAGACGCTCCCTAAATGGGGTGATGTGCTCGTTTCTCCTAAGATCAAAAATGTATCTCACACATGAATTGCTCAGTCGTTGTATCCGTTGCCACTGTTCGTCCGTGGCGTCGAGGTTCACGACCGTGCAGTAATCTAGATGCGGTTGAACCAAAGACTCGACTAGGCGAACTCGGAGTGGTCTGGTGATCCACGCCCTAAGAAACCGCAAACCGTAAAGGGCTCTGTTTACTTTCTTAGTTAATTGATCGATGTGCGGTTTCCACGTCAGTTCGCTGTCTAGTGTAACACCTAGACTCGCGACAGAGTCACTGAATGGGATAAACACAACGTTCTGTATCTCAACCCCTGGCAAGTCCATGCGCTGCAAGTCTTTAACGTTCCTTTCAAAACTGAAAAAGATCGCCTTGGTCTTTCCAGCGTTGAGGCGCAGGTCGGAATTCCTAGCCCAGTCAGCAACGAGTCGCCCCACTTCCCCCAGTCGAGCAATCCCCTGGACGATGTTCTTCTTATCGACTTGTAAATAAATCTGGAGGTCATCCGCGTAGAATAAGCGGTTGACCGACTTCCCACTCAGTAGCCCGGGCAAGTCGTTCACATACAGACTAAAGAGGAGAGGCCCGAGAACGGACCCCTGTGGAACACCCAGATTGGTTTCTAGCCAATCAGATTTGCCTGTCTTCGAAGTGATTTGTTGGGTGCGGCCCTGTAAATACGATTTTATCCACAGGAGTGCCGATCTCGAGGAACCGAGATGTCGTAGCTTCCTCAGTAGCTTGGATGGTGAAATTGTGTCGAATGCTTTGCTAAAGTCGAACAGTAGGAGAAGAGTGATCTTCTTCCTATCAATGCCTACTCTGATGTCATCCGTCAACTTTAGTAAAGCTGTCTGGGTGCTATGGTATTGCCTGAAACCAGTCTGGAAGCAATCAAGAAGTTTCTCTACTTTTAAATACTCCGTAATTTGGTCATGTGCGATTTTTTCCAGAACCTTGGAGAGGAAACACAGCAGCGCTATGGGACGGAAATCCGAGACTGCTGATGGAGCTGCAGTCTTCTTTAATGCAATCAGCTGCGCTTGCTTCCAAGCCTCAGGAAAAACGCTATGAGCGAAAGAGGAATTAAAAATATGTACAATAAGATCACCAATTGCCGGAAGAGCCTTCGCGATCACGCTCTGGGGGATCCCATCCACCCCGCGGGCCTGGGAGGAGAAATGTTTAATGGCAAGGACTACATCATTGAAATTTGTGGGCTCAAATTTAAACCCCTCCTCCGGTGCCGAACTAATATCGTCCATTGCTCCATTAATATTTTTGTGAGGCGAGACAGAAACCCCCGCAAAGTGAGCGTTCAACTCATCCGGTGTGAATCCGTGAAGTTCTTCCTCTTTGCTCTTGGGCAAGAGGCCAAGCTTACGCATCTCCTTCCACATGTTCTTGTTCTGATCAAGAGCGTCCGTGAGATGGGTTTGAAGGAAGGAGTTACGCTCTTGTTCAATGCGCAAGTCGACCTCTTCGCTAAGCCGAAAGTACTCACTTTGAAGCTCGGGACACTTGCGGTGGTTACGTTGCATCCGCTCCCAGCGCCTGCGCGTCGCGTCTCGCTTATTCATGAGTACTTTTAACTCCGGAACAATCCAAGGAGCATCATTTTTCTTCAGATTTATAGTTTTCTCCGGTGCTAATTCGTCCAAAACGGTCTTTAAATTTCCATTCAAACAGTAAATTGCATCTTCCAAACTGGTTCCAGCATTCTCAAGAGCCGTCCAGTTGCAGCGAAGCAAACGGTCATTCAATATCTCCGGAGTGATCTTACGAAAATCCCTATAGGTGAAGGAATTTTTCGGCGGAGTGGGAGTGAAGACGCTGATGGTAACGTCAATGACCGCGTGCCTGCCAGAACTGGGCAGAAGTCTGTTTTGAAAGTCGGTAATGATGTCGTTATCATCCACGTAAATATGATCAATCCATGTATGAGATACATTGGGGTTGTGTTGGTGAGTCAGGCCACGCTGTACTATCTGCAAGGCAAGTTCTTCTGTCAGCGCAGTCAGTGTTTTGGTGTCTGGGTGAGTAGCGTCAAGTAAATCCGCGTTCAGATCTCCCATTATAACTTTGTGACTGTAATCGCCACACAGTCGACGTAATGAGCCAAACAGCCCATCGTCCTTCTGCATGGCAATTTTTCGGGGTCTGTAAATTACCACGACTAATATCGGAGGAGAGTTGCCAGGCTGTACGCTACAAAAAAGGAATTCAGGTACTCCAGGTTTCCCTGGCCCAAAAGTATTCGACGAAATCAATTCCTCAATCTTGAAGTCGTTGCGTACATACAAGGCGACCCCACCTCCCTCTCTGTTGCGATCCTGTCTCAACAGTGAAAACCCCGGAATCTGAACGAGACTGTCATCCACATACTCATCTAGCTTCGACTCAGCCACCCCAAATAGATGGTAGGAGGGATCGTTGGCGACGAGCAAGCGTAAATGCTCAATCTTATCTGTCAGCGAGTTACGATTGATAAATCCCGCTTTCAAGAAACCTCCACCCCCTCGTCGCTCCTCAGCAGCCGTATTTAGTCAAGGAGTCCCCGCGGATTCTGCTGCCGGATCTCGGCTCTGCTCCGGAACGACTGTGCAGCTCTGAAGAAATGTTTAATAGCAAGGACTACATCGATGAAATTTGTGGGCTTAAATTTAAACCCCTCCTCCGGTGCAGAGTTAATATCGTCCATTGCTTCATTGATATTTTCGTGAGGCGGAACGGAAACCCCCGCAAAGTGAGCGTTCAACTTATCCGGTGTGAAACCGTGAAGTTCTTCCTCTTTGCTCTTGGGCAAGAGGCCGAGATTGCGCATCTCTTTCCAAATATTCTTGTTCTGATCAAGAGCGTCTGTCAGATGGTTTCGAAGGAAGGAATTACGCTCTTACTCAATGCGCAGATCGACCTCTTCGCTAAGCCGAAAGTACTCATCTTGAAGCTCAGGACACTCGCACTGGTTGCGTTGCATACGCTCCTAACGCCTGCGCGTCGCGTCTCGCTTATTCGTGAGCACCCTCAACCCAGGACCAATCCAAGGAGCATCATTTTTACGTGGGCTTATAGTTTTTTCCGGTGCTAATTCATTCAAAACGATCATTAAATTCTCATTCAAGCAGTGAATTGCGTCTTCCAAACTGGTTTCGGCATTTCCAAGAGCTGTCCAGTCACAGCGGAGCAGACGGTCATCCAATATCTCCGGAGTGATGTTACGAAAATCCCTATACTTGAAGGAAATTTTTGGCGGAGTAGGGGTGAAGACGTTGATGGTGACGTCAATGACCGAGTGCCCACCGAAACTGGGCAGGTGTCTGATGTGAAAGTCAGTAATGCTGTCGTTGTCATCTACGTAGATGTGATCAATCCATGTATGAGTTACATTGGGGTTAAGTTGAGGTGGTTAGAGGGCAAAATCTGCCTCAGGATCCCTCGGATCCGTCCCCAGACACCGGACTGGTTCAGCTTACGCGGACTACGCATAGCCCACGCAGGCCATACCAGGCGGGACACGGGTTTGGGTGGGGCCCACCGAGAGGTGGGCCCGGCCGTGTAATATCCCTCTCCCCTCGATGTCCGATACCTAGGGCATCGGGCAATCAAGAAGGAGATCCACCTGCATCTACCATCTCATCCCGGAACCGCGTGAGCATTACTTCAGGATGAGCGGCATGTCTCGCGCTCGATTGCGAGCGTTCCTCTTCTCCATCTTCTCTCTTCGGCCACTTGTCGGCATCTTCTATCTTCACTCTTCATTGTTCCCTCTCTTTCTTCTTTCTTCTCTCTTCTTTCTTCTTTCTTCCCTCTTCAGTGCATCAGATTCCTCCTGGAATCATTTGGGCCTCTTCTGTTTTCTCTCTCTCTCTCTCTCTCTCTCTCTCTCTCTCTCTCTCTCTCTCTCTCTCTCTCTCTCTCTCTCTCTGGCTGTTTGCGTACTGAGGCGGGAATTCGAAGTCGTCTGCTTCGCCGCACTTGATGTTAATTTTGCGGCTGGAATCTCGCTCACCTGCAGACATCTTTCGCGTGTCACTGCTCGTCTGGATGTTCTCGAGCACTTGACATGTGCTGATTTCTTCCAGATGTCGCATACTCTGCTGCGTGCACGTAAGGTGTTGTTGCAGACACAGCAGATGTTGTCGCTCATCGTGCAGCAGGCAGTAAGATAGCGAGGCAGGCTAGCGTAGCAGACGACCTCCGAGCATGCGCAGGAAGCTCACATTCGGCGCCAAGCACTGCCAGCTCGATGTTGTTGTTGGAGGTGCAGAATTGGAATTATCCCTCCCAGGTTCTAGCAGGAGCCATGCAGTGATGCTCCAGTGGTATGAGCCTGCAGGAGGAAGTCCAATCTGCAAAAAAGTCCCACTCGGGACGACGTTTTGATGGTTAAATTGATGTTCGAACACGGAGCGATGTTAGATGCGTGTGGGAACACTTACCGCCAGAGAGATTGATTGATTGATTGATTGATTGATGTATTTATTCACCCGGGGACAATGGGTCCCATGGGGCATAAAATTCAATACATTTCATGGTTATAATAATAATAAGGGATAAAATCTTAGAACTAGTAAATTAATGACAAATGATTAGAGTAAATTATAAAACTCTGAAAATGATTAAACCATGTATGTACACACACACACATATATATATATGTGTGTGTGTGTGTGTGTGTGTGTTACAGTAAATGTCCGAAATCCGTCAATCCTAGGATTGATTAGTTATTTCTGACATTGACTAGTGGGACCAGTCAATCCTAAGATTTGCTAGTAAATCTTAGAATTTACTGAAATAGCCAGTCAATGTTGATTCGTGAAGATGAATTTCAGACATTTACTACGCAATCTTAGGATTGACTGACTGGCCCTCGTATATGTCCGAAACATAAAATGAGCAAAGAAATGAAAATATATGATGACCAAAATTTATTCATGCAAAATGATATTTAGCCTATATGTATCACAGCTGCACATAGTCTTACATCTTACGTTCATACTGAACGGAGGTCACATCTTCATCACATTGATAATGTCATTCTATGATCAGAGTCAAGTTGAATTTTTCCAAAAATTCAACAATATGAAAGCTAATTGTTACAGCAGTTCTGGCTATTATGGGATCCTGAATTGCACAGTAGTTTTTTCACTTTACAAGAACATCTATTCGGAGAACATTAAGCTTTACAATTACAATCCGTCATCTGCTGGCCACCTGTGATCGAAATTTTTGAAGCTGCTGCTCGTAAGCACACAGTTTGCGCCTGGTCAATCTCGTTGTGGTCCAGGAATTTCTCTTTGCAATCAACAAACTGGCTCCTCGTGAAGAGCTGCTCAATTCAACCAGCTTTTGTTCCAATTCTGTAGAAGTTCTCATCCACGATGTTGATAATCATTCCTCAGGAGATGTACCTCAGGAGCTTGTTTTTCGGCGCGAAGTTTTCAAAAGATCAGGTTCACGTGCAAAGTACATTTTTCGTGACCAATCACGTTTCGAATATTTACGGAGGCTTGTTAGTCAATCCTAAGATTGACTAGTGAATGTCCGAAATGCTGCCATTTCAACAACATTGACTGATTTCGGACATTTACTGTAACATATATATATGCATTGATCTCCGGGAATCCCATATATAGCTGTTGCGTAAATGTAAGTCCCGGATTTTTTTCATAAGTCCCGGAAATATCCTAGGCCCGGAATGCTGCGTGTGTATATATATATATACTAGGGGGGGCAAGCCCCCCTGCTCGCTCCGCTCGCCAACCCCCCATTTGAATTCGATCTTATTTGATAAAAATGAATAAAACTCCCTTTAAAACCCCAAAACCATCTAACAATTACTTCCATCTATCACTATTATTATACTGTCAATTCGGGTGCTCACGTCCCGAACCCTTATGACTCTGATACATATATATCAAACAATATATTCATCACTAACTTCATACATATTTCAACGCAACATAACACTAATCATACAATTTTTCACTCAACACATTCACAGAACTCAAATGAAACATCCATATATTCATACTATACCCAACATATCATCTTTACCCCCTCCACAATAACTTTCCCTACTCATGCCTACGTTCAATTCATACTTCTTCCCGCTCGCGCTTGTCACTCATGGGAACCAATGAACTCCTCATCATTTCCCATACTTTCGCTTGATCTGCCTGTCACTATTTAAGCTCTTTAATTTTTATCTGCTTCCCGCCCCTGCCTACCACACTCCCATTTCTTCCTATTCATTCCCAGTTATAACCGTCTACATAACCAAAACTCTCATTAATTCATACTCTACCCCCCCCCTGCTCGTCACACAACCATTCCTTAACATTTATTCCCATTTAAAACTTTCAACAGAATTGAAACTCTCAAATATTCATAATCTTTCAAACTATTATCTTACGCCTCTACACGAAATTCCATTTCACTCTCTCAGCCGAACCAATTCACCTTTTATTATTTTTTATCCTATCCCCTATTCACCACTTTATTTCCACTAATCGGTACCGTCTATCCGCGCATGCGCACAACACTCATTTCTCCCCATTAATTCCTCCCCAGCTCATAGTACCTCTTACACTCGCGGAAACTTCTTTCCTATCCCTTCATACATTACAAATCCTCCCTATATTCTTATTTCTTAATAAAATTATCCATACTTCCCTCTATTACATTTTCTCATTTTCTCAGTGTCACAATTTCTGTAAACCCCACATGTAACGCTAAATTTATTCACTATGTATCCCTCTACACGAAATTTCATTTCACTTTCTCATCCGAACCAATCCACCTTCTATTATTTTTCATCCTATCAAGCCATCCCCTTATCACCTATTTTCACTAAGGCCCTCGACAAGAAGTTGCCGCGCCTGTCCGCAGTCCGCGTGGCCGCGAAAAAAGTATATGGTAAGCAATGGGAGTAGATCGCGCATGCGCGCAAATTGTAGCAAACCTCGTGCATACCTATCCTACTCTTCCCATTACTTCCCATGTATTTTTTTCGCGGGCGCGCGGACTGCGGACAGGCGCGGAAACTACTTCTCGTGGCCCTAATCGTCACCGTCTGTCCGCGCATGCGCTCAACACTCTCATGCCTTCCCATTAATTCCTCTCTACCTCATACAACTTCTGACACCCCACAGGTGGCGCTTAATTTGTACCTTACCTATCCCGCCAGACCTCTCTCATTTTATTGATCCACCCATTCGTCATCTACTTTATCGATTTCCCGTTACCATGCCCACCATCTAGCTCGTTAGTTTGAAAAGACAAATTGTCTTGTTTCCCCCGGCCGTTCATTCTGGCAACACGTATTTTTATACGAGTTTTACATTTTATTCCTCGAAATTTACCTTTTAATCAAGTTTCTCTCTCACGGTCCAGGCAACCCATCATCTAGACTGAATTCACGTCTCATCCAGGATCCGAATACTAAGAAATACAGGTAAGTAAAATATTCAACATTTCACAAAATTTTCCTAACCCCCAACAAAAAATTTTTTTACCAATATACATACACCATCTCACATTTTTCCTCTCATCCATCCTAACAATATACACACGACCTCAATATCTTATGATTCTAATATCCCTAATCAACTTACACCAAATTTTCTGTTCATGTCTTTTTTGTCTTCCCGCACCTCCCCACTATTCTCTAACTAATTTCAATATAATCATTTTTTCAATCTCTCAAAATTCTACTCACTATTATATGATTCTTCAATCTTTCCACATATTTCTTTTCATTCGAAAACTACCATAACAATATAATGATCAAAAAATAAAATCCTCTTCTCCCCCATTTCACCTGTATCAAAAATCACTTTACCTAAAATAATCTACAAAATAATCAATTATATTCCAGGCATCCTTCACGTTCCTGAACTGTGTTCACTGTCTGATCTTCAGCCTGATTTTTTCGTCACAAAAACAATCAGATTTTGTCTGGCTACGCCTGTCCTCCAAGTTGACAAGAAGAGATATTTGGAAGTTCCTCATCTACACTGACTTCATCTCGTCTAATACTCAACTGCTTTCTGAAATTTTTTGCTTCTACACCTGATTTGCTACTTCACATAGAACACAGTTTCAACATATATTTTGATTGCTGTTTGTGATTTACAACTTTTCAAGATCAGTATTGGAAATCTCTCCGAATACCCATTCATCTGAAGGTTAGTTCATGTATATCCATTTTTTATCACATTTATATTATATTTCATATCAACTCATCCTCTAATTACGAATTCATTCTTAATCAATAATATTATTCCAGGACATCTCCAAACCACTTCGCCCACGATAATCAGAAAATCCAAACAATCTCAAACCATCAGTGGACATTTATATTTGAAGATTTACATTTTTTGAATTATATAACGACATCCATTCGGAAGACCAGTAACACAGAGGTTAGTTTTAATATTTCAATATCATTTGAATATCTCATCCTCTAATCCCAATTCTTGTGACCTAATCTCCCGTTATGACAAATTATCACACCAACAACGACCCACATCCTCTCATTTATCCTCCCACCCATATTGAACTCCTAAATTATCTCCTTCCCCATTATGATTTATTATGATTCCTACTCTGATTATAACTAACATCTATTCAAACTCGCCCAATATCAATGAACAGTTGAAATTCGCTTACAAGATTGATCACGATTCCAGTTATTTCTCATTCCAACTTTTGGAATCGAACCAATGATGTTTTGGAATCGAAACTGATGATCTTCACTTCTTTTGATTGTCTCATGGTCTTCACCTCTTTCAACTAGAGACTTTTGACTTTTCTTAGTTTTGATCATGCCTACTCGAAACTTATGAGTTTATAGTTTGTCAACTTAGACAGTCTACTAAATTTTTTGGTAATCACACCAAGTCAAGTTATTGATTCTGAATATCTCTTTCTGAACATAACCAGACTTGAGTTGTCAAGTCTATGACGCGCCCAAGATAATTTCTTGTTTCTCAGTGTCTCTGCTTTTGATTTTTTCAGGGTCATCAGATTTGACATTTCACTTCTTTCAACTGGAGACTTGTGACTTTTCTTAGTTTTCATCATACCTACTCGAAACTTTTGAGTTTTTACTTTCCCAACTCACACAGTCTACTTTTTTTTTGGTAATAACAGAAAGTTGAGTTATTCATTCTCAGTCTCTCTTCTGAAGATAACCAGACTTGATTTCTTGGTAATCACACCAAGTCAAGTTATTGATTCTGAGTCTCTGTTTCTGAACATAACCAGACTTGAGTTGTCAAGTCTATGACGCGCCCAAGATAATTTCTTGTTTCTCAGTGTCTCTGCTTTTGATTTTCTCAGGGTCATCAGATTTGAAATTTCACTTCTTTCAACTGGAGACTTGTCACTTTTCTTAGTTTTGATCATACCTACTCCAAACTTTTGAGTTTTTACTTTCGCAACTCACACAGTCTACTTTTTTTTTTTAATAACAGAAAGTTGAGTTATTCATTCTCAGTCTCTCTTTTGAAGATAACCAGACTTGAATTGTCAAGTCTATGACTCGGCTGAGATCATTTCTTGTTTCTCAGTGTCTCTGCTTTTGATTTTCTCAGGGTCATGAGATTATGACGGGCCCAAGATCATTTCTCGGTTCTCAGTTTCTCTGCTTTTGATTTTCTCACGGTCATGAGATTTGACAAGGTCATGAGCCTTTTGACTTTTCTTAGGTTTGATCATACGTACTCGAAACTTTTGAGTTTCAGTTTGGCAGACTTACACAGTCTACTTCTTTTTTCGCTGATCACACCGAGTTAAGTTATTTATTCTCAGTCTCTCTTTTCAACATAACCATACTTGAGTTGTCAAGTCTATGACGTGGCTAACATCATTTCTTTCCTCTCAGTGTGTCTGCTTTTGATTTTCTCAGGGTCATGAGATTATGACGTGCCTAAAATCATTTCTCGGTTCTCAGTTTCTCTGATTTTGATTTTCTCACTGTCATGACATTTGACATTTCACTCCTGCCAACTAGAGACTTTTCACTTTTCTTATGTTTGATCATATGTACTCAAAACTTTTGAGTTTTTAGTTTTTGAATCTATATAGTCTACTTATTTTTTCGCTGATCACACCAAGTAAAATTATTGGTTCTCAGTCTCTCTTTCTGAACATAACCAGACTTGAGTTGTGAAGTCTATGACGTGGCCAAGATCATCACTTGGTTCTCATTGTCTCTGGTTTTTATTTTCTCAGGCTCATGAGATTTTACATTTCACTACTTCGAACTAGAGGCTTTTGACTTTTCTAAAGTTTGATCATACCTACTCGAAACTTTTGATTTTTTACTTTGTGGATTTAGACAGTCTAGTTATTTTTTCTCTGATCACACTTAGTTAAGTTATTGATTCTCATTCTCTCTTTCTGAACATAAACAGAGTTGAGTTGTCAACTCTATGACTGGCCCAAGTAACCAGACTCCAGTTCTCTTGTCGATGACAGAGCCAACTGAATTTTTTGGATCTGAGTCTTTTCTCTCAATATGACGAGACTCGAGTTGTGTGGTCAGCGACATAAGACTTGTCTGTGACCAGGCCAGAATGATACTTTGTTTGCCCCTCACATTTTTTCAAGATAATCATAGTTTAGTTCACTGGTCAGTGACCAGGCCTAGTATATTTCCTGCCTTGTCATTGTGCCAAGCTAGTAGAGTTATCCATTTCTTCATGATGTTTCAACGCAAACAGACTCCACTTGTCTTGTCGATGACACGTCCAATTGAATTTCTCCATTCTCAGCTTCTATGTCTGAATATTATCACACTGTAGTTTTCTGGTCAGCGACCAGGGCAATTTCATCTTCTCCGTTGTCACTCTGGCAACGGAGTCAAGTTGTGGATTTTTTTCTAATTTTTTTTTTCAAGGCAACCAAACCCAAATTGTCTCTTCGGCACTTTTTTTCTTCCTAACTTTGCTACCATTTCTGGCCCATCCAAGCATTTTCCAACGTACTTTAGCTCGTTTTAAAGCTTGTCTTAAACCCTACAGAATGACCTAAAGTACGTTCAATTTCGAGTAACCTCACCCAATTTATCTCAATTTTTCCGAAAGTTGATCATTATCAAAACTCCCAAAAACAGGGGGATTCTCCCTTCAAACTTTGCTTATATTTCTTGTCCATCTGAACATTTTTCAACGAACGTTAACTCATTTTGAAGCTTGTTCCAAAACCTACAAAACGAGCTGAAGTACTTCCAATTTCGACTTATCTGAGCCAATCCAGTTACAGCCTTGTCATTTTCACTATATAGTCGAGTTATTCATTTATTCCCCATGTTTCCATCTTTTTTCATCAAAATCCATCTCTTTTTCATCAAAATAAGCTGACATGAGTCGTCTGGTCAGTGATCGTGCACAATTCATTGATCGCATTGTCTGTCTCGCAAAAGAGTCTATTCATTAATTTCTTTTCGACTTTTCTTAACTCAACTATATCTGATTTGTTTTGTGTGCGTACAGTTCAAATTCATTTTTTGCTTTGTCAGTATCACGAGGGAGTGAAGGTATGCTTTCGTTAGTTATAATCTTCCTCAAAGTAACCAAACTTGAGTTGTCTTGGCCGTCACCAGACTCAGTACATTTTACGCTCGTCAGTCTCTTCCCCTCAATATAATCACACTCAAGTTGTCTCGTTTATGACCAGGCCAAGACTATTTCTTTATTATGAGTGTCTTTTTCCAACATAACAGACACATAAGTGTCTGGTCAATGACCAGGCTGAGTTTATTTTTTCCGTTGTCAGTCTTGCAAGGGAGTCAAGGTATTCAGTTGTTCGTGATGTTTTCTTCAACTTAACCAATTGTTATAGTTTCGTATAATGAATGAGATTCTTTTCTATTATTCTTTTATATTTTTCCCATCATTGACATTCTCGATTCGAATTTTCCGAAAACTTCCTGACCCTTACTATTTCTTAGTTCTCAGACTGAATAAGCATGGAATAATCTTTGAGATCAATATTTCAATGTTTGTTTCTCATTTGTCTTCGAAGGGTCTGGGCAACTGAATCAACCTCCTATCAACAGTAGCCACAACGATTGTCAACTATTCAGTTAGAATCAATTGATTTCACTGTTTCGACAACATACTCTCAAACTACAACATATCATTACCACCATCAGCCTACTCAACATCCTCAGCATTATTCCAGTGACGATCTACATCAACGCAAAACGTTTAGTTCAGCATAAGTTCAAGTAACTACCTCTTAAACAGTATACTTCACCTACACATAGTACCAAAATTATAGATGATACCATATTCGTGAGACTCGAATTTTTATTGAATATTCTGATCGGAATGAATTCCCTGTGGTAACATAATGTATCATTGGAAGTCAGGTTTACGTAAGAGAAAATAACGAAACTCGCAAGGAACTCGCACTCTTCGTGGATTATAATAGTATAATAACCTACTATAATAGTATAATAATACCGATCTACGATGTAGTATAACCTACATCGTAGATCGGTATGCTTTTCGATCTTCTCAATCAGATGATCCCAGTATTGGGGAGAAGGACCACGAAAGATCACAGAAAAGTCTAGAACAAGAAAATGTCTGAATACTCTATTTTGAAAATATTATAAGATTATCTCAGGGACATATGGAACAATCTTGAAGATCAAGATGTTGGGGGGAAACCCAGGTGATGAGCTCACTTTTGCTTTCTTCCCCGCTCTTTCCGACTTGAAAAGTGATTATAAGCACAATACAATTTTCAATATACCGTTTATGATGCAAAAATCGAAACTTCAAATGATTTAAAATTTGACACAAAGAGTTTTTTAAATTTTATTATGTAAATCGTACGCCAACATCGTGTCGATATACGATAGAGAAGAATAATGAAAATTTTACATTGAGTAATGAATCAAAAACGTAGGAATTATAGTTGAATATTATCCAATTTTTTCAAGAATCTATGAAAAATAGAATTCATCAATTCCACTGAAAATGAATCCAATATTCATCGACAGATCTGTATCAGCATTTTCTATGGAGGGTAAAAAAATAAAAACGTTTAATCCACATCAACTGATCCAGAGAAATCCATCAATATTAAATTGTATCGAAAGGTAACAGATTCGTATTCATATTAGTATCATCGATTCATAAAATCATTATATTGTCCATAGTCTCGAAATGAAAGTGAAATTACTCAGGAAAGAAACAATTTATTCAAATTCGAGAGATGTTGATTCAATCAGATTCGAATTCATGGATTTGAATCAAAGGATAATAGCTGTTGTTTATAGAAAAAACCATGAAAGATTGAATAATATATTGCAGGTTAGTTGAACGACCTATAATATTTTGAAACTAAATAGTTATATCGATTTCCATTGAAGGTTGGAAGGATATACAAAATTCGAAAATTCTATCCTACCTTATTGGATGACAGAATGAATTCTATAAAGTTCAAGTTCATTTTCAATAGTCATACTATAGTTGAAGAATATTTCGATATAAATTTGGATATTGTTCAGGAAAAATTCAATTTTGCCCTTCAAAATGATATCACTGATAATTTTGAGCTGGATCCCTATGTTGGTGAGTTGAAGAAAGAGATTAATGTGTTTAGGGTGATTAATGTTTAAAATTCTATTATGCTTCTCTTATGATTGATGGATTGTACGAATTCATTTAGATATTTTAGGTAAAGTACGATTCATAGATGAACCATTCGAGATAGATCATAATTCAAGATTTCAGAATATACATGTTGTTGGGATAGATCAAAAAATGGTAATTTCCAGAAGTTATTGTAGACTGAATGATTTCTCAATTGTAATAATATTTTGAAGATGTCTATCATTTTTTGGGATGATTTCATCGAGGTTATATCATCTCAATTTCAAATTGGTCAAGTCATAATATTAGCTGATTTAAAGATCACAAGAGGTTTCGGACCCCATGAGATGACTTATATGAATTCCTCAAGTGTTATATTTGATTCTAACAATTCTGAATTTCTTCAGTGAGTATACATATTTCATTCTAACTTGTTGAAGTGGTTTCTTAGAAATTATTGGTTTCCTTCCATATTACAGATTTAAAATAGGACTATTCAATGTTGCAGAAGATTGATACGAATTTTGGTTGCAAAAATTAATTATTCAATTCAATTAACCGTCTAACAAAAAGATATGGATAGAACTTGTTTATACTAAGAAATTAGAGAGGATGCGAATCGGGAGTGTTTGAGAGATTAATTCCACAAAATGGATGAATAAAACGGGTGACGGAAAATACTTTATTAAAAATTCATCTGCCGAACCTTGGAGATATAATGAAATAGGTGTAATCTATTTATTTATATTCCTGCAATCAAGGAAGAAATTCGAAATCATTTGAATTGAAGAATTTATTGATTCATTACTCAATGTCTGAATAAATCTCCAAAATCTATGCACTATATAGTGAAAATCAGATAGTGAAAAATATATTTTTCGAAATCCATTATAGACTTTTGACAATGGAACGGAAAACTGTTTTGGATGCAAATGTAGATTCGACTAATTCATCGGAAAGAGCGGAGTCACAAAGACTGGATCATGAGATAGAAGAGCATATGAAAGAAGAAGAGTTATACAATGATTATGTGTATTCTTTGTTGGAATCGAAAGAATGTGATGATTTTGAGAGATTTCTTGACAGGAATAAGATTCCAAGAATTAATCGACGTAAATTCAGTGATTGGTCGAAAGTTCCTCCGGATTTGAAAGATCGTTCCATGAGTTATCTGAAAATGCAAATCAAAAATGGAGAAATCAGTCCTAAAATTTTGGAAAATGTCCCTATCTTGAATGACATGTTGACGAAATTAGCTAATGCGTTATTCCCCGTACTGGAATTGAATGGAATGAGTATGAGAATTAATGATTTGAAAATGAGAAAGGATTCATGATTTGTGTTATTGAAAATGTTCATTTATATTTCTCATAACCGTAAATTGTCTGGAATAAATAAATGTTCATGATAAGATTATAGGATTCTTGAAACATTTTCTTGAAAATCGCGAAAAATGTCTGTAAAGTGAGAGTTGTAGAATGAATTTTAGTTAGATACGAATTTCTTCCCGTCATTCATAGCCATCAGTGATATTGTATAAGCTGGATCATGGGGTGAAAGAAATAAAGAATAGTACATTATGCATCAATGGTATGTTAGGCTGGTTTGGGACACGGAAATTGATGGAAATTAATACAAAAAGTTATTTTGTGATAAGATACAAACCATACAAGACACTCCTCTAGATTATAAGAGTTTTATATTCTACCAATCGTATTCAGAGTGCTATCGAGAGACTTCAAGATTTCATTTTTTTTTCCAATAACATTGTCAGAATAATTCTCAGAAGACATTGACTTTTACATTGTATGAATCATTCGAACTCGTAAATTTAGTAAAGGTTAAGAGCTAGTACAATTCATGAAGAAGAAATGTTCTTTTTGATTTTCCTCTTGTTTGACCCTCTCTTATGCACATAAATAAAACAGTTCTATATCTTCCATCAGGCTCAGAGCTATGTCATCTCAGCACTAATAATGTGATGAATGAGACTATTTTTAGAGTTATTTCATATAATTTGTGATAGAATATTCATCAAAAAGAACCTTTCGTAGCAAGATGATAGGTTTCTTATGATATTCATTTATATTTTTAGAATATTGAGTATGGAAGGAAAGGATAATGGAAATGATACTTCGAGAGAAGCATTGGAGTCCATATGTAGGACAGATCAATATAGGAAGAGTGATTTCGAAATCAAACCAATCCAGGATGGAGTTTTTTCTAGTTGTTCATCAATAAGATTATCCATTTCAGGAAAATCTGATGATTTTTATAGTGGAATATTGTATTATATCATAGATAGTGGAATTTTCGGTAAAGTGATGAGTTATAAAATATTCTTCGAGTTTAATATGTTCGAGGGAAATAGTATCCACTTGTGGTTAGATGTTGAAAAGGAATCTAATCGTAGAGTTATGAGATACAGTAATAGGACTTTGAAACTCTTGATACAATTCGTCAAGATTCTTGGAAATCCTGAATACTTTGAGGTGTTAAAATTATCTCATAATGAGTTGAGAATGATAGAAGGATAATAAAAATAATATAATCTGTTGAAATATTTCTTTTAATTTGATCAATAGATTGTTTCAAGATTTGTTCAACAGTTCAGAATTCATTCTGGTATTGGCGATGACAATAAAAAAAGTGATCCATCGTGCGATCGATCACATTTCGATATAAAGTAAAGTATGCGGAGCATACGTAATTGCTCCATCGGTGTTACATTCGATCGCAGATAGGACCTCATAAGTTATCGGTTATGAAAAATCATACACTATGGTATGAGGAATTTAATGTGAAATCATACAACAGATATCTTTATTGATTTTCCATAACTTTCATGGACTAAATCGGGATTCCAGCGATATATACTGAATGCAAGAACACAATGGATTGTATGAGATGTTTGGTATGATCCAATGTATGCTTGCATTCAGTATATATCGCTAAAATCGGGATTTTCGATTTCGAATCAAAAACTTTAATATTAATTTCAGAATGAAAATTTTGACATTAGAAAGCTCATACTAAAAAGTTTGTCCATTGAAATTGATTCCTATGTTATGTTGCATTTGATCGATTACACTTTTCCAAAGTCAATTAACACAATTTTTATATATTAGTATTATTTATAATCATGAATAGATGAAAAGGTAAACATCTCGCTTACAGTGATATTCTTGATCTCCTTTGATGAGCAACAGCTTCACAGGAGAAAGATGGTTTCTGATGAGAGACGATTCGTATGAGCAGAAGAACTTGTTCGAAGCGTTATGAAATTTCTATGAAACTTTTTCGAAATTGCAATATTTGTACGATGGCTATCAGAATAATTCATGATATTTATCGAAATGATTTTGATCAAAATGGAAAATTAGAAGTTCTGAGGTTATCAATGTGTAATGAATGTTGATGAGAAAAATTCTGATGAACTAAATTTTCAGTTACAAAAATGGATTATAAGATCATACATATGTTAGGTGACGGCAATTGTCTGTTCCGCTGTTTTTCATTCAAATTATTTGGAGTACAAGACTCTCATAGAACAGTAAGAGTCAGAATAGTTCAATTTGTAGACCAAAATTGGGATATTTTCAAACCTTTCATAGTTGGAAACATACATTACAATGTAAACTTGGATGGTATTGAAAAATCTATCCAAGAAAAACTCGATTATGTTAACTACATGTCAAAAGATGGTGTTTATGGTACTGATGTGGAAATTGAAGTTTTCAGTAGAATGTACGGTATGAATGTGTTTGTTCATTTGGAAAATTCCAATGTAGTACTCCCCTTCGTGAATGTCGACAATCAAGATAATTTGAGGATGATTTTACATGGAAATTATGATTCAGGGCATTACAACTTGATAGTTCTCAATAACTTTAATGAGCCTTCCGTTAACAATAAATCTAAACGTAAATGTGGATATGAATCCAAAAAATCGAACATGTCGAGGAAGAAAAAGAGAATGAGGATAAAATCTCCTAAGAACAAGAAGACTAATGATCATCCAAAAGAGGTCTTATATGGATTCGAAAAATCACAAGCATACGAAAGCGCAATGAATGATTTTCGATTGAATGAGCTTCAGTGCAATTTTGGAAGCAAGAGATCTAAGGCATCTAAGACTTTGTGTTCTCATTCAGACTTTGGTGAAATGGATTATGAATGTCCACATTGCGGTGCTGTGTTTTGGGGAGATGAGAAAAAGAAGACCAACTGTTGTCATAATGGCACTATATCTCTTTCACCTCTCAGCCATTATGACGAACAGTTGAAAGAATTGATAAAATGTGACGAATGTTTCAGATATTTCATTCGATATTATAATCACATGTTTAGTTTTGCTACTTGGAGTGCTAAAGTGAGAAGTGAGAAGACTAAGGCTATCTTCAATTTGAAGATTCAGGGTCAAGTTTGTCACATTGCCCCAAATTCTCTAATACCAAAAAAGGATGAAGAACCTCGTTGCGGTCAATTATACATCTATGACAATGACACGGCTTTGAAAAAGAGATTGGCGCTGAATGAGAATTTGACTCATCATCATACCAAGATATTGACAAGTATTATGAATAAGAATCCGTACTCGAAAAGATACAAACATTTGAATTATGTTTCTCATATTCAAAAAATACCAAATTATAAACTTTATTTCTTACGAAAAAACGGTAAACAAAGACATACCTATAACAAGCCTTTGACTTCTGAATGTGGAGCAATCTTAGTGTCCAAATCTGGAATACCGGAAGATTTTGATATGTGTGTCTATCCAAAAAACCAAGAATGCCCTTGTGAGCAAACATATTTGAATAAATTATCACACCATGTGGACCCAATGACATTTCCCATATTTTTCCCTTCGGGGGACTTGGGTTGGAGCACAGGGTATGAGAAAAACCCTGATTCTTGTACATCAAGATCTCCGAAAGACAGAGATTTATCTATTTTGCAATATTATTCTTATAGATTATCTTATAGGCCTCATTCGAACAATTTCAGTCCTCTTCTTTATGGGGGTAGATTGACGCAACAATACTTCATTCATTCTTACGTGATGATAGAGAATAATAGGATGAACTTTTTCAGAAAACATCAGTCACAGCTGAGGATAGAATGTTACCAGGGTCTCATAGACGCAGTCATGTGATTATAATATCGAATGAAATATCTGAAACATTCGTCACATTTTATCAATTCTTTCAACTGTTCGTCATAATGGCTGAGAGGTGAAAGAGATATAGTGCCATTATGACAACAGTTGGTCTTCTTTTTCTCATCTCCCCAAAACACAGCACCGCAATGTGGACATTCATAATCCATTTCACCAAAGTCTGAATGAGAACACAAAGTCTTAGATGCCTTAGATCTCTTGCTTCCAAAATTGCACTGAAGCTCATTCAATCGAAAATCATTCATTGCGCTTTCGTATGCTTGTGATTTTTCGAATCCATATAAGACCTCTTTTGGATGATCATTAGTCTTCTTGTTCTTAGGAGATTTTATCCTCATTCTCTTTTTCTTCCTCGACATGTTCGATTTTTTGGATTCATATCCACATTTACGTTTAGATTTATTGTTAACGGAAGGCTCATTAAAGTTATTGAGAACTATCAAGTTGTAATGCCCTGAATCATAATTTCCATGGAAAATCATCCTCAAATTATCTTGATTGTCGACATTCACGAAGGGGAGTACTACATTGGAATTTTCCAAATGAACAAACACATTCATACCGTACATTCTACTGAAAACTTCAATTTCCACATCAGTACCATAAACACCATCTTTTGACATGTAGTTAACATAATCAAGTTTTTCTTGGATAGATTTTTCAATACCATCCAAGTTTACATTGTAATGTATGTTTCCAACTATGAAAGATGTAGGAACCCGAATAATTTATACATTGAGAATCACCTTGAAGATCACGACAGTATAGAGAATATAGTGTGGAAAGAAATTTTTGAAATTTAAAATAACTCACAACCAATCAGATTATTGATATTGATATACTGTCAAGAATATATGATTCAAAATTCATTTTAGACTTTTGACAATGGAATGCGATCCCATTTTTGATGGCAATGTAGATTCAACTAATGTTGTGGAAAGAGCGGAGTCACAAAGACTGGATCATGAGATAGAAGAGCATATCAAAGAAGAAAAGTTGTACAATGATTATGTTAATTCGTTGTCCGAATCGAAAGAATCCGAAGATCTTGAGAAATTACTTGTTGTCAGAAATGATGTTCCCGGAAACAAATCACATGGAAATTTTAATGATTGGTCGGAAGTTCCTTCAAGTTTGAAAAATCATGCCATGAATTATTTGAAAATTCGAATTAAAAATGGAGAAATAAGTACTCAAATTCTTCAAGATGTCAATGTTCTCAATAACGTGTTGCTCAAGTTAGCTAATGTAATATTGCCGTCACCGGAATTAGATGAACTGTCAATGAAAATTTGTGACTTAGATATTACAAATAAATTATGATTCGTGTTATCAACATAATTCATCATACCTTCCTTATACCTATACATGATGTCCAGTAAATCCGAGTTCCTAATAAGATCATCGTATTTCTAGAACCAGGAAAAGAATGATGAATGGAGAAGTGAGGTGATTAGTTATGATTCATTTTCCACTGATGAAGGAAATTCCAATCTTGATATGAACTGATATTGGTCAAACAAAAAAATTATTTTCATCATGTTGATATCTGAAATTTCTAGATAATGATTCATTCCATGGAGATATTTGTGAAAATCGAATAGCAAATCATATCTTTCGTCAAAGTTTCAACACTTTTATGTATGATGTGTATGAGAACTCTGAAGTGTTTGCATGACAAAAGTGAGAATTATGTTCAAAAATTTCAATATATTTAGAATTGTTTCGATAAGGGGATTATGGATTCATTTAGACCAGAATCAATCTCTTCCAAGGTTGGACTGATCTTCGTTGAAGAAAATAGGTAGACTTGAGATTGGATGAGACTATCCTGAAATTGAATCAATTAGAAAAAAAACCATTCGATGAAACAGTAGAATTAGAGATGAATGGTTTAATTTCCAATCTCCTGTTTGCTTGCATTATTTGTATTCATTTTAGATTGTCGATTGGGATCTTTTGAATTATTCTTGATATCTTCAGTGAAACACCAGATGAAGTTGGTAACGAGGAAATGAGAACTGTTAGTTGTCCAGAATGTCATTTAAGATTTGCTACGATGGATTTTCTGGAAAAACATAAAATCAAAAGACATAATAGTGACAAAAACAGACAAATTCATTGCTTGGAGTGTGGTTTGATATTGGATAGTAGACATTTGAAAGTCCATTTAGACACACATGGTGATCCAAATAAGTATAGCTGTACACAAAAACGTTGTGGGAAATCGTTCAAAAGAAAGAGTCAGTTGATCCGTCACATCAAGTCTCACGATGAATCATCGAGCCAAATTTGTGAAAATTGTGGAAAACCATTCTACAGATTAGATCATTTGAAAAAACATATTTGTAAAAGTGATACGTGACATAGATGAAAAATGTTATTGTTCATTCTCTATTTTATAGTAATCATGAATAAGAGAAAAACGGAATGGAATGAAAATAATCTTACAAAAAAAACGAAGAAATTAGACTTCACCTCAACTGAATTTTTGAAATCAAAATTGAAAGTTGGAGATAAAACAGCGTAAGTTTTATTTGTGGTATTATGATGATTGATTTTTGAAATCAATGGAATGCTCTAAGATGATTTACCAGTATTATAGTTGGATACGTAGAAGAAATTATTGGAGACCAGTCATTCATCAATAAAGAGACAAAGAACGAATTCAAGACATTCAAATTCATTGTGAACAATAATGATGGAATGAGTTTGCAATTCATCATTTTTGACGAAGATATAGAGAAATTCCGGAATTTGGTGAAACTGCATCAGGTACGTATTTGTTGTATATTCCGTTTTGAACTACATCTGATGATTTTGAAATTCATAGAAAATGATGTTGGAAAATGTATGTATACAACGGAGGAAGGGCTATACTAAAGGGAATGTACCCTACGAGTTCAAATTACAGAATTTCTCGAAACTATCTCTTCTTGGAGAATTTGAACGTTCAAAAAACAAGAAACCTGTCAAAATTCAATTTGAAGATATTCCTAAAAAGAAAGGATTAATAAGTGAGTTAGGAAATGGTATGATAGTGAAACAATGTTGTATTTGTGTTTTCAAATATCCCCACAGAAATTCAAGGTAATATTAGGACAGAGTTTGTGGAAAAATCTAAACAGAGTATGAGAGAGTGTATTGGCGTCTTGACGAATGGGATACACAAATTAGACATTCTTTTGACTAAAAAAGATGATGAAAGTTTGAATTTTGACCGTGGGACTAAGGTAGAAATTGTTGGTGATCTACGCGAAAATGGTGAGTGTTAAAAATAAGAGGAGTTTGAATGGATTAGTTTCGGAATTTATTTGGTTTCATTTGATAGGAGCAACTTACATTCTGAAAGTGAATAGAATCGAGGATATCAAAATTTTGGACGATGAAAAAATGGATATTGAAGAACTCATATTAGGAAATGAAACATTCGTAGTTGAGGTGATAATTTGATGAATATATTTATGAAATATGTAATGAAATATATAATGAATATGAGAAATTTTCAAACATTCCACAGGGTTACAATGAAAATTAGCAATGGACGTTTTTGTATCATGGACATCTCCAGGGAAGTATTATTGAAATGTACATAGTATAACATTATTTCTTCCATGAATAAATAGACAGTTTTGTTTGAAAAACAAGAATGTTCTAGATAAATCATATTTTTCAGAGGGTTTCATAGGGCTACTGGCGATCTTCCCTCAAATTTTTTGAATTTAATTTGGTAATATTTGACTTTGCGATAATGAATTAGTTAAAAAAAGAAACGTGCCAAGAGTGGTACCTCAATAAATGATCATTTTTGGTTTAACTATGTCGAAAGTTTAGTAGTTATACTTCTTGGAACTTCGAAGGTGCGGAGGGGTGCGGCTTAGGGTGCGGAGGGGTGCAGCCTGGGGTGCGGGGGAGGTGCGGCTTGGGGTGCGGCTGGGGTGCGGAGGGGTGCGGCTTAGGGTGCGGCTTAGGCTGCGGAGGGGTGCGGCTGAGGTTCGGCCGAGGGTGCGGAGGGGTGCGGCTTAGGGTGCGGAGGGGTGCGGCTGAGGTGCGGCCGAGGGTGCGGAGGGGTGCGGCCTAGGGTGCGGCTGGGGTGCAGCTTGGGGTGCGGAGGGGTGCGGCTTGGGGTGCGGAGGGGTGCGGCCTGGGGTGCGGGGGAGGTGCGGCTCGGGGTGCGGCGTGGGTGCGGATAGGTGCGGAGAGGTGCGGAGAGGTGCGGAGGGGTGCGGGAAGGGTGCGGAGGGGTGCGGGTTGGGTGCGGGTGGGGTGCGGATCATATATAGAATATTTCAAGGGAAAGGGGTGCGGGTGGGGTGCGCAGGGGTGCGGGTGGGGTGCGCAGGGGTGCGCATGGTGCGGGTGGGGTGCGGATGGTGCGGATGGTGCGGGGGGGGTGCGGTTTTCCAAATGCAGAAGGGGTGCGGGTGGGTGCGGGTGGGGTGCGGAGATGTGCGGATGGTGTGCGGGGTGGGTGCGGGTGGGTGCGCGTGGTGCGCATAGTTGCGGAAGAGGTGCGCAGTGGGTGCGCAGGGGGTGCGCAGTGGGTGCGGATGAGGGTGCGGGTGGGTGCGGCGTGGTGCGGGTGAGGTGCGGATTGGGTGCGGTGGGGGTGCGCGAGGGTGCGGCAGAAAACACTACAACTATATAATATAGGAAGATATACACACGCACACACTCACCATATATGATGGCGAGCATGCTCACTGAGTGTATGAGTGTATATATATGAGTAACGGCGCAACGCTTACTAATATTTTCTATATGTAATAGCTATAGCGACTCACACTCCAAGTAAGCCTGTTACGACTTGACTTCTAATCTTCCTCGCTGGCCCCGAGGCAAGGTGTCGGACTTCGAATCGAATGTTCCGATCGTTCGTGAGTTCGCGTCCAGGTCTCGGCCAGACCTTCTCACACCGGTGTTTTTTTTTTTGTTTTTTTGTTTGGTCTACCCTTATTGATAAACCTTTTGTTCATACAACTGGCTTCTTCCGTTGCGATCTGGACACAAATTTTGACAAAACTAGATCGAGCCGAGTCGGTTCTTTTAGGCAGGGAAGCTCTTGTCACCAACAATGAGTATTTTGTGTGCCTTGTCAATTTATGTCATGGGGCATTAGATATCCTGCTCAATAGTCGGCTTCAGAGAGCTTTCTGTTCGAGCAGCAGTATTTATAAAAAGATACCGCCTGTTAAGTGTACACAAATCATAAATAAACATATTGATAAACATAACCTCGATAGGTTATGTTTCGCATGTGTATCTCATGGGCTCTCTGCACAGCAAAACAGCGCAGGCAGCGAAAGATGCAGCAAAAATCGACAGCTAATCAGAGCGCGAGTTGACCCGTGCCGGCAGCAAAAGTCGAGCTTTCGTGACCAAAATGAGGCGCAGAAGGACGTACTTTCGTGCCGGGAGGAGAAAAATATCTTCTCCAACATTGTTTGATTGCCGAGATATGGATTTCCCAAAAGACCCTATCATAAAAATCGTGCACTCAGGGGTTTTATTACTTCGTTTGGCACATGAAACAAGAAAAATTATCGCTGGGTAGTGTGCCTCAAAAAAAAAATTTCTCTCCCTCTAAATCTTAAGTTGGCGGAATTACCCATATACGTATAATACATATATCGCAAAAATCTGGTACCGCCGGTCGCTGCAGGTAGATTATATTAAATTAATTAATTAATTAAATAATTTGGGGTCCGAATCTTCTGGTGCGGATTCAGCTTCACTCGGAACAGTACCTTTGATTAGGAATGAGAGGTCTCGAGTTTTGAATTCATCCTCTAAATGAGCCAATTTCATATCCAAATACGCTGCAAAGAGCTATTTCCGGAATGCTTTCGTGTTTTCTGCATATCAACCCAAAATTGAAGATAATGGAAACCTTCCTGTGTTATTCTCATTCTCTCAACAGCCCTTCAACTTTTTTTTTATCAACATTCATTACGCAGGCCCACAAAAAGGAAAAAGTACCCGTACCCAGTGACCGGACCTATGTATTCCTACGTAAAATCGTGCGCTGAATTCGAAAATGGCATCGGTTTTCACCGAACACCCCCAAAATTTCGAGAAAATCGGGGAAAAAATTTTCTAAAGCCAGATATCAGATTTTTTACCTCGGATTCTGAAAGGGGAGGAAATTTTACGTCCAAATATGTACTTTTGGAATTTTTCATTTTTGATGGTATTCCTGATCCAGTATCCAGAGTGGTACTCGCGATTGGAAACTCGATCACGAGTACCACGTTGAGTTCTAGATCACGAGTACCACATTGAGTTCTAGATCACGAGCACCACACTGAGTTCTCGATCACGAGTACCGCATTGAGTTCTCGATCACGGATACCACATTGAGTTCTCGATCACGAGTACCACATTGAGTTCTCGATCACGAGTACCACATTGAGTTCTCGATCACGAGTACCACGTTGAGTTCTAGATCACGAGCACCACACTGAGTTGTCGATCACGAGTACCACAGTGAGTTCCAGATCACAAGTACCATATTGAGTTCTAGATCACGAGTACCACATTGAGGACTCGATCACGAGTACCACATTGAGTTCTCGGGAACCTCATGACCGAGGCGCGAATGCTCTTTTATGCAATTTTGTAAGCACCCAAACACCGGAAAATCGCATAAAATATTTTTTATATTATTTCTATCCAGTTATTCTCCATATACCACTTGCAAATGCTGTATTTTACACTTGATATCATAATTTATCTTCTACGTTGAATAATTTCCTGGGGCCAGGATGAATTGAGGAATGCCACTTGAAAATGAGTGAGCCCATCACAAAAGAGAGTTGAAAAATATATCAAAATTCCAAAGGGATCAGCGGAAGTGTTCGCAAGTTTCCGAATGCCATTGGAGTATACATAAAAATTAGCTTTTCGCAGTATGAAAACGTTGATCAAAACTCCGCAGCAACCAATATCTTCAGAATGATGAGAAACTACGTGGGAACAATCTCGGTAGATTTTTGGCGCGAAGCTTGGACGCTAGAGCTTTTGACCAAAATTAATTAGCGAATTTTCGTTGATTGTTGACACTTGGGGTTATGTTTGACAGAAACATTCCAATATGTGAAGTTGAAAGTAGACTGAGCGTATCGCTGTATGATTAGAAGACATTCGTGAGAAAATTCATGCAGATTAGTGGAAACGGTCTGAAGATCTGGAGAGAGAATTGTGAATTAGAATTGAGAAAGAATCAAAATTCAAGTTGAATATGTTCCTAGGGTCATGATCGATTGAGGTTTATGGCTCAAAAGAGACTGGGCTCATTGCACAAGGACGTTGAACAATGCCTCAGATTCTTAAAGAAATCGACGAGAATGTCTACGAGTTTTTAAGTGACAGGAAGGAAAATGAAAAATTTTTCTCGAAAAAAAATGGAATTGACAATCGTAATTTCGTATTAACCAATCTATCCAGAATGATCTACAAATACGAAATACAATATGTTACAGAAGGTGTGTACATAGTGTAACCGGGGGGTAGCAAAAAAATTGTAAAATTCATTCGTGCATTTCAAATTTTTTGTAAACCCTCGTGGTTTTTGTAATTCTTCAGCAAAGTATGGCATTTGAGTGTAACGCTAGACGTGCAATAATTAGTCATCTTCTGATGTTTAGTTTCGCGTACGCGAGGCTGGACCTCGCGCGCGCGAGAATCTCTATTCGGCAGCGTGCTGATTCGCGTACGCGAATACAGGGATCCCTCGCGTACGCGAGTCATCATTACATTTACGTACGCGAGTCTCGGATAGCTCGCGCACGCGAGGGATCCCTGTATTCGCGTACGCGAATCAGCACGCTGCCGAATAGAGATTCTCGCGCGCGCGAGGTCCAGCCTCGCGTACGCGAAACTAAACAGCAGAAGATGACTAATTATTACACGTCTAGCGTTACACTCAAATGCCATACTTTGCTGAAGAGTTACAAAAACCACGAGGGTTTAGAAAAAATTTGAAATGCACGAATAAAGTTTACAATTTTTTTGCTACCCCCCGGTTACACTATGTACACACCTTCTGTAACAGATTGTATATGCCAGTTCATATTGAGAGTTTTGGATGCCCGAAGGTTTGGACCAACATGGTCTGAAAATCGGGTTGAATTTTAGGTAACTAATTTGACGTGGAAGAGAAAGTATTGAGAGTATGAAGCTATCAATCCCGCACAGCATGGAAATATTTCAAAGAACGATTCAGGGAAATATTCCATTGCAATCTCCCGGGAATCTTGCAGGGATATTGCAGGAGATATTTCAAAATGTTCCGTGGCAATATTTCAGAGAAAGCTTCTCGGAAGCTCCCGTGAACATTTCAAAGAATCTTACACTCAATCTTTCAGTAACCTTGCACTGAAATATTTCTGAAAGATTCACGAAAGCTTTTTGAAAGATTCCTTGAAACAATTCACTGAAATATTTCTGAAAGATTATCGAAAGCTTTCTGAAAGATGTAAGTGCAATATTTTGGGGAGAAGTTTGGGAAGAGTTACCGAAGCCTCTTGTGAGGTTTCACTGCTATGGGGAGAATCTCCAGGAAATGTTTCACCGGTATTGAGTATAATATTTCATCATGACGAGGCCCCAAAATTTTCTGGAGGGTTTGCTAGCTTCTACGGAGGGTTACATTTTCAGACCAGTTCCAAATAACATCGTGCTTGCAGCTCTTTTAGGCTGGGAAATCTTCAAAAATTCTATGATGGATTTTCAAAACTCACCGCGTTCTGATACTCTATATGGAGCACTTTGTGGCTGTGAGTTATCCTTCTAACTCACGATATGAAACGTACCACTTTGAATTGAGCTTGGAAAATCAATTTGATTCTGGTTTTCATTAAATCAATAGATTTCGGGAACATTTCAAGGAATTCCTCTATAAGTAACCTCCCTGCCACTCAATTGCACCTAATGAAATTGAAAATTTTCTGAATACCTTCTAGAAGGTTCCAAAAATATTTCTAGCAATTATTTCACCGGTAATCTTTCAGAGACGTTGCACTGAAATATTATTGAGATCTTCACGAAAGCTTTCTGGAAGATTTCAATGCAATATTCTTAGGAAGAATTTCCGCGAAATTTTTGTACGATATTGAGATCAATGAAATATTTCATTGCAATTTCCCAGGAATCTTGCAGGGATATTGCAGGTGATATTTCAAAATGTTCCGTGTCATTATTTCTGAGGAAGCTTTCCGGAAGCTCCCGTAAATATTTCAAAGAATCTTACACGCAATCTTTCGGAAACCTTGCACTGAAATTTTTCTGAAAGATTCACGAAAGCTTTCTGGAAAATTTCTTGGAACAATTCACTGAAATATTTCTGGAAGATTTACAAGCCTCCACTGTGATATAGGCTCATTAAATTCCTAACTTATTCAAATCTCTTTCGAATTTAGGCTAATCACGAGTCTTCGCATATAAATAAAGCCATCATAATAATAGGTTTGTGGAAGCTCTCTGACTGATTCCGTACTTATTTCTTGGGAACATTCCACAGGTAATCTCCCAGGAATCTTGCACTGAGATATTGTTGATAGATTCTCGCAAGCTCCCTAAAATCTTTCAGAGCAAAACTATGTGACGGGGTACCGCATATTAATACCGAAAACCGTTACAACCGAGGTAAGAACATATTATACTGTTACAGTCGTGCGAGGAGTAATTCTTAACGACTTGAATCTGTGGGATATGACACATAAATATTGCGGTGGAACATTCTGGGAATCTTTCAGTAACATTGCAGTGAAAGATTGTAGGAATCTTTCAGGAACATTGCAGTGAAAGGTTGTAAGAATCTTCCAGAAACATTGCAGTGAAAGATTGTAGGAATCTTCCAGGAATATTTCATTGGAAGATTCTGTTCTCGATAGATGTCGCATAACACACTTTAGTTCTCAAATTTCGTTCTCATAAATTATATGGTTCTTGGGAAACTATCTATCAGCAAATTTGATGGTAGTATCAAATGATCTGACATGTGTTATAACATACCCAAGACCAGCTATGCATAAGGGTCTGTAAATGATACGTGAGGATTATTTGAAGATGCGTAAAGGCTTTCTCGCAAGCGTTCACAATAGACACTGGTTAGTATATAAGACAGGAGGACGGTTTATCGGTTAGGTGTCGCATACATCGAAGAGTTCATAAAACCTGGATGAATCTAACGTGAAGCTTTGGATTCAACGTCACAATGGAGTTGAAGTACGAGTAAGAATGATGAAGTCATGCATTAGAATGATTAAGAAACTTATCAAGCCAAATATGGATTACACAGACAGAACATTAACGCATATATTTTTGGGAGATTTCATAAAATCTTGCAGGAACATTTCACTGAAATATTTCAATGTAATGTTTCTGAAAGCTTCCCGAAATATTCCCGGCAATATTTCATGAAATCTTGCAGAAAGGTGTCTGAAGTGGGACATTTCTTCATTGAGGGAAGCTTTCAGTGAAATCTTTCTGAAAGATTCCCGGGTTTTCCTGAAAGCTTGTAGGAAGGTTTCTGAAAGATTCTCATGCTGTGTGGGATAGACTGGACTCATCATTGATCAATTTAGTACAGACCCTCAAAGTTTCGAATAGATTGCTTCAGGGGTTCGGGAGAACTCACGTGACAAAGGGAAGAAAATATATGTACAGACACATATACATACGAGCATACACAAGGTGTGGTTTTGAATGATTCACAGGGAGCCTTGTACATCACGGGTGGAATTTATAAGGGTACTATTGGCATTGGATAGGTCTTGGCAAGCAGAATGAGATACACGAGCCTGCATTTGGGTAGGACTCGAACTAGGGGGTCAAAATTGAGAAAATTGGAAGAATTTTAAGCCAAATTTTCTGCACCGATACAATACTTTCTCTTCGAAGAAGCGAAAAGAAGACAAGACCACTATATCGGCTAAAATGCCCACGGCTTTATGAACCGGAACTCCTAACATATATTCGCATGAATTTCAGAGAGATTCGCCCTAGAACGCAAGGAAGAATTTTCCTCATCACAAAACTGCATTCGTACACGTAGGGTTTGAAGTATCTATCCCGTTGGAATATGTTCGAGGCTCATCGAGCACAGCATCATATCTCTATTTTATGCTACTTGGAGAATGTACAAGGAGTAACTCCCTTAAATAAACCTTCGGGATTCCTCCGAGTTACATCGATTGAAGATGCACTCACTAATTTACGCACAGAATTTTGGATACCCCTTACGATTCACAATTATTGTTATGGAGAAATCGAGATGGTCATGTTTGATCATATCCAGATAAAGCTACGCGTGTGACGTCTGTGGCTGAATTCTTCCCCTCGTAGTCGAACGAGACTACTAACTCGCATTCCTTATATCTCCGTTTCAATTCATTGTTGTGGTTATTTAATCAAACACCTCGCACCGGCGCTGAGCATGATGGGGGCGCGACCCTTCTGAGAATGCTAGAGAATCTGTCGAGAGAGGACCCTTCCATGGCTATTTAGATTTGTTGACACTTGACTACCCCGCATTCATAAAAACCTGAGCTAATCTATTGAAACCATTGAACAACCGATGACCTTCTTTCTCTGGTCCATTTGTCACTCAGCGGAGAATGGCACAAGGGAAACTAGATAAAACTAAGACACACATAAATATGAGTGGTTCTGGCGATAAGAATGAGCATCACATAACATCGAATTTTCAAGAGCCACTTGGGATTGAAAAACTTCTCCTCTATCTCTAAAACACGAATGCGCAAAAGAGAGTCATTGCATTGAATATGGGTCCCATTCTTGCTACAACACTGAATGTGGCGACTTTACTTTGTAGAAACAGAGTTTTAGCGCAGGAGTGTAATTCTACGCAACGATGGAGAATTGCTGCATGCCGCCAACGTTTCTTATGAAAGAATCAGCTGACTCTGACTCGTCACGTGATAAATCAGCTGAATTTTCAAAATTCATCAATCAAATATAATATTCTCGCACGACTCCCAAGCTTCTCCTGCATGTTCCGAATGGTCCAGTGTTATAGCTGTATTGAGAATGAATGTACTTCAACAATTGAGACTTTGTGTCAATGGGGACTTGGATATGGATTTCATAAAATTGTAGCCACGACACTTAACCAAGTGCGCTATACACGATGTGTCAATCTAAAGTACAAAACGGGTACATGGGTCCCCTTTCTGATTGGACAAACTTAGCTAAGATGATTGAGTGACGCGTATCCCTTTGTTTCGCATAAATAGGCATAGCCAATCTATCTTCGTTAAATGTGCCGGATGAGCCTCATGTGCATTATTTACCGCCATCCAAGACATGAAAGATTTTGGAAGTACATGGAAGACTGACACCGCAATTTTTTCTACTTTGTCATGTTACAATATACGAAGGTTAGCGTTCTGCACCAATCCAGGATGCCCTCTGTTATTCTCCAGAGGAGACGAATTGTTTTATGTGAATTCAGGTTTACTCGTTAGTCAGTAAAAAATTATCACACCAAACGAAATGGGTGCCACCAATTTTATCGAAACTTAGATTATATTCTTTGCGTTTATCCCATCCATGGAAAAATTGTTACCGACTCGTGGACTCCAATCATCCCTAATCAATTTCACAAGCATATCGCTAATAAAAATGCAATTTTTTCAAAGGAACTTTTTCCAGAACCGTACTTCGCTCCATAAGGATTAATCCATTGGACTGAGAGAGTTTCAAAAGATGAAACAGCCGCAAGTGAGCTCAAGAATTTCTCGTTTGAGGCCCTAGGAGCCGGCATGACCCATTAGAAGATGAAAAACTCGTGTAATCTCATGGAAATAGAGATTAGTATCTTGCACATGTGGGCGCTAATTAGGCACACCCTCTTACAAGCTTGATTGGTTTGAATTTCATGTTTTTTCCCTTCTATTTTGAACCTGGGAACAAGCTCCAAAATTAGCAAAGTTGGGTCAAAGAATATCGAGATGGACATATAATTCCGCGCGAAAGCGGACCACGAATTGCAGACATATCTCAGATTGTTTTTCCACTATCCTTAATCGATTCTATGGTCCAAAAAATGAACTTTTCACCCTCTATGGGGTGAAAAAAAAATTTTTGGTTTCCGTCGGGAATATCTTTGTGATAGTGTTTTTAGGAAAAAATACCAATCTTTTTTCAGTAAAATGGGTGTAGTTCCGACTTAAGGTAAGATACGACTACGCAAATAGTGGCATTCGAAAGGTCTTCCAAAAATCTATCGAAATGTGTTTCGAAAATTGTTTTTTTGAGGCTACGGACGCCCCCTATGAGCAAAAAGGTGAAAAACAGAAAAAATTCATTTCCTCAAAAACCTAATTTTCTAAAAATCTGGAAATCCATATTTCGATGTAAAATTGCGTGTTCTTCCAGAAAAAAAGTGGTCCCGATCTGTGTTTTTGGGTTCTACGCTGTTTTTTTTTACGTTTTATCAATATTCTCAGCCTTTTCGGTTGAAAAATGAATCTTTCTGCGCATGCGCGGGAGGTTAGACTGCCGAAACCAATTCCATTGAAAAGCCAAGGAAATTTCCTTCAAAATGACTATACTTGGTGAAGTCGATTCGATGTACTGGGACCAAAGTTAGAAGGTCAAAAAATGATGACACTTCTACTCGAGTCACGATAGTAATGAGAAATTCGTGCAAGATCTGCATTTACCCCTCTTGAGGATGCTTCATCATTGATGTGATGTAACTTCGGGCCAAGTAGATAAAATTGACTTCGCCAAGTAGTCATTTTTGAAGGAAATTTCCTTGGCTTTCCAATGGAATTGGTTTCAGCAGTCTCATTTCCTGCGCATGCGCAGAAAAATTCATTTTTCAACCGGAAAGGCTGAGAATATTGATAAAACGGAAAAAAACAGCGTAGAACCCAAAAACACAGATCAGGTCCACTTTTTTCTGGAAGAACACGCAATTTTACATCGAAGTATGGATTTCCAGATTTTTAGAAAATTAGGTTTTTGAGGAAATGAATTTTTTCTGTTTTCCACCTTTTTGCTCATAGGGGCGTCCGTAGCCTCAAAAAAAAATTTTCGAAACATATTTCGATAGATTTTTGAATGACCTTTCGAATGCCACTATTTGCGTGGTCGTATCTTACCTCAAGGCGGAACTACACCCATTGTACTGAAAAAAGATTGGTATTTTTTCCTAAAATCACTATCACAAAGATATTCCCCACGGAAACAAAAAATTTTTTTTTTCACCCCATAGAGGGTGAAAAGTTCATTTTTCGGACCATAGAATCGATCAGAAATGTCGGAAAAAGAATTTGAAACATGTTTGCAATTGGTGGTCCGCTTTCGCGCGGAATTACTCATATATAAATACATGGGAGATATCAACTGATGGATTGGAATGGTCCAAAATGCACGTAATAGTGAAAGTTAAGAATTTCGAAATCCGATTTGAAAAAATATTGTAGGAGGTTTCTCGTCTTGAGTGTCACTATTTCTTTGGAAAAATAGTACCCTCGATAAAATCTCCCCTCATTCATGAGCCGTGACGATATTGTACTTGAGACGATATTTTCTCGCTGTCTATCTCTCAAGCTCTCCCGCATGGTTGGTGGAATTTTATAAATTCATAATTCTCTTTCCATCATTTCTCAGCGACTAGCCCTCATTCCGAGAGGGATCTTTCTGACTAAGAACAGTCACATCTCGGACCAGGATCGACCTAGAAATACTTCCAAAAACGAATTCCGAAGCTTTTGAATTCTTATTCTAAATACTTGCTGCTTCTGAATCATCCTGGTCTAACGTTCCAAGTCTGACTTGCAGAAATGGACTTTTGGCCCAATTTATTTGAATATCTTGAGGATTCGATTCGACTTCCAAGGGGCGGTCCGACCTTGCAGATCCCAAATTAGTTCCAAATTCTAGAAATCATTCATTTCGACAGGAAATAAAAGTATCTCCAAGGATTTAGCCCCATGAGCCTCCTATCCTGAGATAAAGCCATGGAGATTATCTTTGCCGATAAAGGCCCTGGTAAAATAATACCGTCAATGGGTAACTTTGGTACAGTGGGTGCAACTTTGGTACACCCCTGAAAAATGACTTTCAAAGCTGCATTCGGCAAGGTGGATGATTCTATCACTCTGAAACCTATCCTCCCCTCTTGACCCACGCATAAACAATTCGTTGAGCCACCGTAGATCCTGCATGGATGATTGTAGTGATTCATTGAAGCTTTCTCCAAAAAGGCTGATTTAGACTCGATACGCGATTGGTCTGTGACGTGGTGAGTCTCGAGCCTCTGGCTCGCGCCTCTCCCCGTCACCTGACGATGCACCAGGTGCACCGTCAGCGTTTCTGACGGAGCTTCGCTCGTTTCCCCACCAAGTGCGATGTCGCATCGCGGACCCATCGTCGCGGACGACGGGCCTCGCCGCGGCAGACCGCTCTGACCAATCTACCCATCCACACACTCTCTCTCACTTCTTAATTATCTCTTATATTAAAGTCACGCCTTAACTGAAACTCGTGTTCTATCTGGAGACTTGAACCCCTCACCACGTTACATCCCTCTTTTGGTGCTAGGTGGGGTAGTTTCCCGCGAGTTAAAATTTTTTTTTCTGAAAAAGTAAGAAAAGTTGTCTTCTGAAAAATTTTTCGGATTCTGCTAAATTTTCGCGAGAGTGTCGTGGAAATAAAAAGTGACGAAGAGATAACAGGAGTTGAGAAAATCAGAATCCAGCCGAGCAAAATCCACCGAAAACGAAGAAAAATGGAACAACAGCGAGTGCCCAGCCCGACCCACCCGTCGATCACCATCGCACGAGCTGCATCTCCGCATCCAGCCGACCCGCAATGAGTCATCTGGAGTACCATCAGTGCCCGAAGATGGCTAAACTGGCCGTCTTCGTCGACCCCGACCAACACGTGATGGACTTGGAAAATTCGAGGACGACCAGCCACGTCATGGAAACTCTTCGCAGCAAGCAGAACCAGCATTAGAACGAGTAAAGTACTGATACCAAATTATAAGCATGATCTCTGCCAAATATGAATTTTTGAATCAGCCATGATTTTTCCTGCTTATATTGCCGTAGTGGAATTTTTTACGAAATAGCCGGTAGAGCCAGTGATTGCAGAAAATAAATAGTCTTGTTGAGCTGAACCATTTGATTGGGAAAATTTGTTTAGTAGCATATATGCGACTCGATTGCAGTCGCTGATTTGATAAAACTAGCGTGTCCGATTGAATGTTAGAGAAGACGACTGAATTTATTGTGTATGACTTCGAGTCACTAATAATGGCACAGGACCGATGAGATGACTCCGCTGTGACCAAATGATTATGTTATTATGAGTAGTCGTCAAATGATTTTACAAAATCTGAGGCACGTCTAATTGATGACATTGTCGAGATGATTGCGAGTTAAGATGCAATCTCCTCTCCCAATCAAAAGGTGTTAGCTGAGTACCTCGAAACAAGATTTCGAGACCCAATATTTGGGAACATGGAGGAATACTGTGATTCATACTGCAATCGCCTCATAGAATTTGACGGCTCACTAGACCAAATTGGGTTATTTTATTCTAATGTCCGGCAAGTTGCTAAAGACTGTGAATGGAAAAATCATCAAATTATACTACGAGCGATTTCTGATAATCTAAGAGGCAGAGCAAGAGATATTTTCAAACCGCTTATGGTACAGTACTCAACGGTACATGCATTTTTAATGGATATTAGCATTCAAATTGAAGAGCTGCCTGCGTTAAACGAGAGTTTGAGTAAAATTGAACATTTGCACAGACAACCAAAAGAAACGCTCCTTGATTTTGAGAAAAAATTAGACAATCTATACAAACTGGCTCGTTATGTACCCGTTATTGAAAGGTTCCGAGATCTCGCCGAAGAAGAGTCTTTTAATATCGGCCTAGAACAAATTGTAGTGGAAAAATACTTGAGTAATATGAGACCTTACTCAGCATGGATAATCCAAGTGAATTGCCCAAAAAACTGGCAAGATGCGAGAATTTTAGCTAGAAAGCTCGTGAACATCGAGTTCTCTGTGATCTATGGTTGTCCGGAACCAGAGATTTTGCAAAGCAACAACATAAGAGAACATTCGCCAGTAAGTAATAAAATTCAATCAAATTCACAGCCACATGATATTATCATAAGAAGTTGTCAAGATCCTCACTTAGTCCACCATAATGGTGGAAATTCTAATCAAAATCCGTCAACTTTCTCAAAATACGACACAAAAACAGCTATTTATAACGTTGGACAATTACCAAATACTTCACAAAAAACTGAAACTGCTGCGAGTACAAATGCTGAAGCTGCACCAAAAAATATTCAAGAAGCTTGCATTTCAATTGAAAATACTGAGTTTGACGAAGTACAGGAATTAATCGTAGAAGAACCATATAGACAGCAGTGTCAAATCATTTTTGAAAGTTTGAAAGAAATTGCTATGCAATGTCAGGTTCCAAAAATTGTAGAGGCAATGATTTTCAAAGGAAAAAGTGAAAGAATGCATGAGAACATCGGCGTTAAAACGTCTGAAAAATTAAAAGATGATACATTGAGCGACCCTCGGCTCGAGAACGAACGTGAAAGAGTTGCTGCTGCTCGCGTCAATAAAGATCAGCAAGAATCGCGAGTGTTTCAGATTTCTAAAGTTGACGAGTCTTATTCGCTGGAAAAGTCAGGGCATGAAACAGGAGTCGAGAATCTTCCACAAGTTCAAGTCGACAAAAATTCGAGCACCGTCACAAGTATGAGCGAAATTCAACTAGGCTCCCAAGCTCGAGCGACGTGTGAGAAAATATCAGGCGTAGAGAATGAAAAAGTCATGTACAGTCAGCAGAAAGTGCGAGAAAGCAGAATGAGTGAGAACGGCGAGCGGAATGATAAGGTTGGGTCATCGAATAATTCGCTCGCGATTGCATTGACGATCGACCGAATATTGATGGAGGCGAGATGTGCAATACAGATTGTGCAGGAGCTAATTGTGTTTCAACTCGCAATGAAAAATATCCAAAAATTCCTCGAATCACAGAATAGTGAGTATATTCACTTCAAAAACCAGCCGCCTCGCGAGAAACCACCGTGGCCTGTCGCCTTTGAGAGAAACTCCTATCTCTCTACGAACTCACAAAGGAGTATCGCGTGATCCCAAAGAAAATTTTGCGGATCGTTTTTCTTTAGTCGAGAAAAATTTGAAGATTTCTGAACGGTTTTGGAGCCGATGCTCGTAGAATCAGCTAACCATAAGTATGATTGAATATACACCCTAATCAGATATAGTTTGAACAAAACAATGTAATATCTGTGAGGGTTTTCTCTATCATAAGTAAATCATGTCTTCGTTGTTTAGAAACTCCTCAAAACTGCGAGGAAGTAGTTTGAATATTATGTAGATACGAACCGACTTCAGAATATGGTATGAAAATTGTTATATGGTGTGCGAATGAAAGGATAGATAGAAATCTTGCAATGCACTCGCCCTTAGCCGTCGTGAAATACTCCGGCCCAGGGACGAGGCATTGGTGAATTTTACGATCTACACCAATATTTGTTATGAGAAAAATCATAGAGTTACTATTATTTCGCAAAAATGAATATTGTGTTTGTCGAAAATTATATGCGATATGTATGTACAGTGACTCTCCCTTAGCCGTCGTGAAATACTCCGGCCCAGGGACGAGCCAGTGATGAAAATTGTATATCAGATTTAACGACTAATAGAATGAAACTTGTAAATCCACATTAGTATGATGAAGTACTAAGATCAAATTCAAATCTTCACAGAAAATACACAGTCGGCTACACAGGTACCCTCACAAACACATACAGGATCACTTTACACCCCACACCTGGCCCAAGGTCGAAAAAACGGCCAAAATTTTAGCAAAATCATTCGAAAAAGTCGAGTCCAGAATGTTGAAAAAGAAAAGTGAAAAACGCAAAAACTGAGGCATATAGCAATTAGATAACATAAATTACCCTTAAAAGTAAATGTTCCCATGATTTACTATGTCAAAAGAAGTTTGGAGAGGTGAAAATCTCAGTTTGTGATGTTGAGAATTTTTCGTCAAAAGTACACGGAAAATGCGCATTTTGACCCATCAAACAACCAGTGCACCACGAAAACTGATCAAAGGACCTTTATAGATAGTTATTATTATGGCAAATGTATATAGTTAAGTACTCCAATCGTTAAAAACACCATTAGAAGCTTTAAAAATGAGATCACAGGATTTTAAAGGGAAAAATGTAGGATTTCGATGCGAAATTGGCCAGTATGCGAAAACTCAAATTTCTCACCTCAGAATTCAAACTTTGTAGTGTAATTGTAGAAGATAGATTGATTGATGTAATAACTTGAAGTAAGACCAACGACAGAAACCCATGTGTGAATAGAAAAATTTTGAGACCACACTTTTATATAGTCCAAACTACATGCATTCGAAAACTTACCGTCGGCACTAAATATGAGTGCGTACTTTGTTATATATCGAGAAGTTATGATGAGATCAACTTGAAAATTGGTATGAATACTCTTTATATTGTATATCAGTAGAATCAAAACCGACCGACTACCCAAAAATTTCCAATTTACCACAGTAGAGTGAAAATCCCTATGAATTACAGTTTTTCGTACGTACAAGTGGGTACACAAAAAACGGTCATAACTCGGTCAATTTTGACCCGATGTTAACGTTCAAACGCTTAAATTAAAGGTCTCCCCAAGAGCTATCTGACTATTTCATTGAAAAATTCAGAAAAACCGAAATTTCGAAAATTATCATGGATCAAAGTGTATTATTTTACCGTCCGAAAGAACCATTTGGCACACGAAACGACCAAAATTTCATGGATTATTCATCACATTATTGTCAATCGTGATTTGGAATTGAAACTTCAAAATCATCAATGATGAAGAAAGTATTTGTTGTGGCTGATGGAAAATGATCCCACAGCTACAAGCGATAAAATTTTTACGACGGTCCCTGTCAACAGAGACCTTAGGTATATACATGTATACATGTACAGTATACCCATTGTATACCAAGAAGGAGAAACAGTAAGAGAGACCGATTGAAATAATCGGCCTCTTCTCAACTTGAAATCGACACGTTCGAATTTGACGAATGTCACTTTTGAGAAAAATACCAACTATGAACGATTACATTATTTATATTAAACGTTTATTGTATAATTTAGTAATAACATTCAGGGAATTGTTCATTTAAAAATGAAACTTGTTGGGAAATTTTTTATCGATTAGAGATATAGAATCTCATATGAGTAACAATAGGTTTAGAGAATATTGTTTATAAATAATTTATTGTTAATAATTTTTCTGAAATTTTTATCGAATATTTTCCATAATTTTGAAAACTTTTGTAAAACATTTCTCATACTTCTAATAATAATAATTGTGAAAGAAATCCCATTTTGTAAAATTAGAGATAAGAGAATGAAAGTATTTAAGTCTAAACGATTATACCGAGAGAGAGTTCGCGATATAATATAAAATGTATACGCGACAATCACGAACAACGACACTCTCGCTCTACCAAGAATATCACACACACATATACTAACACGCGTTCGCTCGCGCGAACGCTCAGCAACACATATGATTTTTCAAATCATATGACTCGAAGGCCGTTCAAGAGGCCACAGCTGATTCATATTGTGATATGGGTCATGCATCGGGGACGATGCGGGTCTCCGGCCAGGCACGCCTGTGACGTGGTGAGTCTCGAGCCTCTGGCTCACGCCTCTCCCCGTCACCCGACGATGCACCAGGTGGACCGTCAGCGTTTCTGACGGAGCTTCGCCCGTTTCCCCACCAAGTGCGATGTCGCGTCGCGGACCCATCGTCGCGGACGACGGGCCTCGCCGCGGCAGACCGCTCTGACCAATCTACCCATCCACACACTCTCTCTCACTTCTTAATTATCTCTTATATTAAAGTCACGCCTTAACTGAAACTCGTGTTCTATCTGGAGACTTGAACCCCTCACCACGTTACAGGTCCAATTAGTGTACTTGGCAAGAACTGTTCCGGAACAAACTACGGGTATATAATGCGACATTTCCATCACATATATCACCATATTGAAGAAACCATCGTTACATTAGAGTATTTTACAGCATTTGGAATTTTGTGAATGAAAAACAGGAAAAAAAACCATAAAAAAACGTACCAAAGTTACTCCACTCAAGGTAAGAAGCATGAGGATAGGGTAACTTCAGAACACCTTCCTATGACATCTTCTTTTCAACTGATCTCGAGTCGAGTGATGGTCTATGAGGTTTTTAAATGTTTCAAACAGCTCAAAATAGAAGTTCTGAACGATTAACATTGAGTCACTTGCATGGTGGTGGATAGGATTGAGATATTCTGTAAGAGTACCAAAGTTGACCCATCGGGGTCTAACTTTGGTACAATTCTTCAACTGCTCATAGCTCCAGCTCAGACTCATCAAATTGAACTTTGTAGCCCATCAATCGAAAGCTGAGACTGTAATCTTCAGATTGACTACTTATAAAAGTGGGTTTTGTCAATGTATGTTGGAATGCCGAGCCAAGCAAAATCAACAGCACCGAAAGCGTATCAAAATTACCCAATTTGACGGTACATGTATGGATATTAGGGTGACCCGGAGAATGATCTTTTCGGAAATCGATATACCCCAGTGCGCAAAAGTTAGATTGAAGTAGTACTAACGAAGTATACTTTGTGCTACTGTGCACGCACTATTCCTTTCTTTTCTCGCCACTCTCGCGCGTTACTGGCCGCCCGCACAGCTGTTAGGATACCACGAATTATTTATTGCGCAGAAGGATCACTCAACGACCAAACGATGGATTTTGCTCAGACTTTGCATACCGTTGCATTTAGTCATGATTCATATCATACTAATTTTTTAAGAAGATGCTAAGAAATCTCTGCAAGATAACGACATTAGAAGCAGATTTGTACCACTTTCCGCGCATTGTATCCCGTAAGCGCCGTGTATAACATCGCAACTTCAAAATTTTTTTGCTGAAGTTTTAAACGACAGAGTGAGCTGGAATTTTCACCACATACGTAGAATATTCATGTCCATCCACACTAGAGAATTTGAGACAATCCTTACTAGACATGTGATAATCGAACCCTGCAGGTGGTCATTTTGAAGGTCTTGAAAAAACCTACAATTTGATCACCTGTAGAAGTCGATTATCGTACTTTCTATAGGAGCTATATCCGATACAAGTTGAGCAGTTTTGTAAAAATGCCAAACTTTGAGCTCAATTTGAAAAAATAGTTTTCTTTCTTTCGACCCCACACCTGTGCGAATATGTTTTTCGATACAAATACTATCAATTAGAGCAATAATCTGGGTGGGCCATTTAATTCTCGATTTTTGCTTTCTCTAAAGAGAAAGGTTTGCTTTCACCCCAACGAAAAATTTGATCAAACTTTCCACTGAAACCAACATATTCTGCAACAAAATTCCTTTCGTCCAAAAAATCCTTAGACCATTCTCTTCCTCTCGCCAAAATCTATCGATTGTAGGTAACACTCTTCCTCCTAATGGCCCCCCAGATCTGCCAAAGACTCATCTTTCCACCCCTTTTTTCGTGTTTGTGTGTGTGTGTGTGTATCTTGTTTTATACCGGACACGCTTTCTCTTTCACTATTCACCTTATCAACTCTTGGCTTCCTACAAGTTGTACAGGATTCAATTTCTGAGAGCCCAGTGATTTGGCACCTTTCGGTTCCCAGTCAAATTTGATCCATGGGCTTTCTCAACCAAAAGTGCTCAAATTTCGACTTTTAATACATAAATGTCTTTTTCTCACACACTCTCACAACAAATTGAGTCACCTAAACTATGATTTTTTCTGCGAGATCTATCGATTGGTTAATACCGAAATTTCATTTAATCTTCACAGATCACAAATTTTCAAAGAAATCAAAATTTTCACCAAAAATTCTTTTTGAGCCTTTTTAAACCTACGGCATCCAAATTCTGTCTCAATCAAATAATAGATATCATCGAGAAAACCTCAGACTAGATGGCTCAAATCCTTCCAAAGAGCTTCTTCCAAATGTGATTCAGAAAATATTGAAAAATGTTTCTCAATATTCAATTCTTGCTCCTACCTCCCTTTATGACCCATTTATCTCAATCTTAATGACCTAAACTATGAGTTTTTCTGCATAATCTATCGATTGTTTAAGACCGAAATTTCATTTAATATTTACAGATCTCAAATTTTCAAAAAAATCAAAATTTTCACCAAAAATTCGTTTTGGAGCCTTTTTAAACCTACTGCATCCAAATTTTGTCTCAACCAGATGATAGATATCATCGAAAAAACCCCAGACTAGATGACTCAAATCCTTCCAGAAAATAATTCCAAAAATAATGGAAAATTTTTCTGAATATTCAATTTTTCCTTCTACCTTCCTTTATGACTCATTCATCTCAATCTTAATGACCTAAACTATGATTCTTTCTACATAATCTATCGATTGCTTAATACCGAAATTTCATTTAATCTTTACAGATCTCAAAATTTCCACCAAAAATTTCTTTTTCAGCCTTTTTGCACCCACTGCATCCAAATTCTGTCTCAACCGGATAATAGATATCATCGAAAAAACCTCAAACTAGATGGATCGAATTCTTCCAAAAAGCTTCCTCTAAATGTAGACTCATAAAATAATGGAAAATTTTTCTTAAAATTCATTTTTTCCTCCTAGCTCCAATTACGACCCATTTAGCTCAATTTTAATTACCTAAACTATGATTTTTTCTGCATAACCTATTGATTGGTTGATACCGAAATTTTATTCAATGTCTACAGATGTCAAATTTTCGGATGAATCATATTGCAGGGATTCAGAAGTAATGAGAAGTCATATACTGAAAACTATAAAATCAGGAGTAATAGAAGAGTATCGAAAGGAGATTTCCTTAGAATGAGATTTTGCTTTGATGTAAAGTTTGTCAAGTGATCGATGATATTGATAATTTTGAATTGGTATTGTTATTGTGAGAATGTAGAATTTTTTAACGAATATCTGATTTTAGAGATTTATATTGATATTAATGAAGATACATGAAAAGTATAATATAGTTTCAATTAAGATGTGAAAAGGAATTTCACATTTCATTTTTCATGCAATTTTACGATGGCGATGGTCTGGTGATTCTAATTATCATCATATGACGCTTGGAGAAAGCTTTCTGCTAATCACTTTTAGCAGCGTATATTCAGCTAATTTAAAACACCCTTTTTTGACTTTTTGCTTGAAATGCCAACATAGGCATAGCTCGCATATGCTGCCATCTGAGTTGTTGTGCACCAATCTGGGTGGAATTACTCCCCAAAGTACCCCCAAATATGTATAAGAACTGCTGGAGGCGAGCCTCAAGCCGGAAGCGAGCTGGAGGCTCAAACCATCAGGTCCGAGATTGGCATTACTTCGTCTATCTTGGGGCAGGCGAGCGAGGTCTCGATTCCTCGTGTTCTTGCCCACAAACGAGATGAGTGGCTAGAGAAGGGATACAAATATATTTTTCCGACTCAAAATGACCATCTAAATACGATTCCGGGACCAATTCGTGCCTAGGATATCATTCAATCCTCAAACGGCGTTAAACTGCGTAATAACAGGTTTTGCGCCTCTACTGCAAAATGATGATGATTTAGGGCTAAATTGACCCCAGGATCGTGTTTAGATAGTGATTTTGAGTCAGAAGAACATGTTTGTATCCCTGCTCTAGCCACTCGTCTCGTTTGTGGGCAAGAACACGAGGCATCGAGACCTCGCTCGCCTGCCCCAGAATAGACGAAATAATGCCCATCTCGGACCTGATGGTTTGAGCCTCCAGCTTGCTTCTGGCTTGAGGCTCGCCCCCGGAAGTTCTTATACATATTTGAGGGTACTTTGGGGAGTAATTCCACCCAGATTGGTGCACAACCACTCAGATGGAAGCATACGCGAGCCATGCCTATGTTGGCATTTTAAGAAAAAAGTCAAAAAAGGGTGTTTTAAATTGGCTGAATAAAATCGAGAATTAAATGGCCCACCCAGATTATTGTTCTAATTGATATGATATGTATCAAAAACATATTCGCATAGGTTTGGGGTCGAAAGACGAAATAGTTTATTATGCACCGATGCGAGGTTAGGCTGTTTTGGGGCATGGGAATCAATTTTCCCCGAGTGTAACGAGGGGAAATGATTCCCAGTGCCCCAAAACGGCCCGACGAGCGAGGTGCATATACTATTTTCTGGTACCAGGGTGACTAAACGCCAATTTTCTGATTCAAGCCGGGAGGAAAAATGGCCGTTTAGTTGCATCGTGCCAAAAAACGATTTTTTTGAATTGAGCTCAAAGTTTGGCATATTTACAAAACTGCTCAACTTGTATCGGCTATAGCTCCTGTAAAAAGTACGATAATCGACTTCTAAAGGTGGTCGAATTGTAGGTTTTCTCAAGTGCCTTACTCTTTCGTAATTCGAACTCATAGATTCCGTCGAAACTTATTGATTTCGATCATGGTCACAGTATTAGGTCCAGTCAATCTTTCAGACTGCCTCCCCAGAGCTCTTAAAGCTCGAGAGGATCGACTCTGCGTTGCTGTATTAAATTGTGGAATAAGCTACCAAGTCACATTGTTTAGAATAAAAAAAACTCTCATTTCAAGTTGTTGGTGAAAAATTATGTTTTTCATCATATATCTTAATCTCGCTAGCTCTCGATAGTTCTTGGTACCCAATTTATTTGAGCATTTGTTTGATGGAAATCAAATGTAAATCAAATCCCTTAAATTCATTAGTATTAAGTTAATAAGTTAAATATTGTAAAAGATTCTTGATTATATTGATGTTTATAGGGCCCTTGTGCCCGTTCGATTTTCCAAAATAAAATAAAAAAAAAAATAAAATGAAAAATAAAAAGAGTTTAAAAATGACCACCTGCAGAAGTCGATTATCACATGTCTAGTAGGAGCTAGATCGCTTTGAAGCAGGCCCAAAGATCGCATAAATCTGCTCTCAGCCAATAGCTCTTAGAAGTTACTAGGCTGTATGATTGATTCTGGACTATTTTTTTTTTTTTTTAAAGAGCTAGTCTTAACAATGAAAATGCACTGAAGTACGTAGAAAAAGATTGAGTCTAGTCGGAGCTATGATTTTCCAGACAAAGGCCAAAAAAGGGCCTAAAATAGAAATTCTGTGAGTCCTAGGGCCTGTGGAGGGCTTCGGAAAAATCCCAAAAAAAATTTTTCGTACTTTTTAAACATAGTCTCAATGGAAAAAAATTTTCTGGGATTTTTCTCAGACCCCCCTGGTGACGCCTTTGGCCGAAATGCTCCGAAATGACTCATATGCAAGTTCTACTATAATAAATCCAATCAAACGCCTGCGAGAACACATTACGTCACTTATCTCTATGACAAGTCCCGGATTTTCTCATCATCACATCTTAAAGGAATAAGATAGAAAAGATAGAAATCACGAATGCTTTCTGGGAACGCAACAAAGTTTCATACTGCTGATATCGACAGACAGTAAGGTTGATAAACTGAATGCATGTCCATCTGCCTGATGCACGCAGCAGGAGATGAACATGAGGAAGTTGTACAACTTGGGTGGGTACACCGGATTTAGAACTTGATACAATCCAAAAAGCAATCAATTCCTCGATAAATCAGTCATCAATTAATCAACTAAACAGCTCGTTTGGGACTGTACCCATTGATGACGAGTATTCACAAACTGTTTAAGAGATGAACATGAGGAAGTTGTACAACTTTGGTGGGTACACCAGATTTAGAACTTGATACAATCCAAAGAGCAATCAATTCCTCGATAAATCAATCATCAATTAATCAACTACTAGCGTATTGCCTCGCGTTGCTCGGCTTGTAATTGCTTCAGATAAGGGTATTGGCTTTTCAAAATGCTTTTGTAAATCAAATGGGATTTGTTTTTGAGATGAGTGTTTTGATGGAATTGTAATTTTCAAAAAAAAAAAAAAATGTTTCTAATAAAGATTTCATCAAATACGAGTCTAATATATGTAAGTTTGTACTCGAAAAAATGACCTCACAGCTCCAAAGAGTAAAATCTTATATTTTGACTTTTTTGTATATGAGTAGTTTTGCCAAAACTTCGTGATTGCGGGGTGATAATGTGTTAGTGCTAAATTTCACTTTGGAGGTTTTAAGATGTATTTTTACCTTTTGAAACATCTGAAGTATGAATAAATTTGCTTACGAATGTAAATTTTCTCACTCATAGATACCATGAGAATAACATGGAGAGACACGGTGGCGTCACACGGAGATGACATTTTGAGGCGCGGCACGAACTTGACATTTTGACACTAAAATTCATCCCACGGCCAGACGGTTCAAGTTATAGTCTTGAGATTCGATGAAGGGACATTTGGCTACCAAATACTTTGAAAAGAAGCCAATTAGGACTTATAGAATTCCGCGTTTGAGGGTTGCTCATTAGCGCACGGATGTGACATAAAAATAAAACAAAACTAGATTTTGGAGCAAAAACTACTCCGCAAAGTGTGGAAATCAATGTTTTTCGATACCGTGAGTGAAGAAAAGTTGCAATCAACGATTTATTTTAAGAATGAATTGGTGCAGAAAATTTTAAAACGAGGTAAATTTGCTCTTATCGAAGGAAACTGAGGGAGTAAAATTTTAAGTAAAATCGCGTCACGAAATGTATGTGTTCATTGCATACACAGGAAGTGGTTTTTAGACTCTTGTAGCAATGGGATTTGATCAACAATACCCTGATATTTGACGTATCACCCACCCAAATCTCGAATAAGTTTTACTACCGCGCTTCAAACTTACAAAGGTCGGAAAAATAAAAGACTACGCGACGCGAACTTGACATTTTGATCTCTTTTCCGATGGTATTCTTTTGAGGTCACCCTGGACTAATAGAATGATAAATTGCAATAATAAGAGTACAAAATATTCATTAAAGGTCGAAAAAATTAAAAACTACGCTACGCGAACTTGACATTTCGATCCCTTTTCCGATGGTATTCCTTTTAGGTCGCCCTGGACTAATAAAATGATAAATTGCAATAAAAAGAGTACAAAATATTCATTAAAAATAACTTGTGTAGTTTTTTCTATATATAATATATTATGATACAAGGGCGCAAATGATGGTTTTCGTACTTCAAGTGACTTTTTTAGGCCCGAGCCGCAGGCGACGGTCTAAATAGTCACGAGAAAGTGAAAACCATTGCGCCCAAGTATCTACTATGTTTTTTGATCTTCTGTGAGCAAATGAAAAGCGAAAAACAGTGTGAAAATGGCTCATTTACGCACAGAAGTCCAAAAAGCATTTTAAGAGTTCTCCATTTTAATCATGGTTTACAACTTCAACTAAAATTTGATATCAACCAATACTCGGAAAACAATGAAAAAATATGCATTCATGTTATTAAGGTATGTCTCTGGTGGTTTTAGTCCGAACGATAGATTTTTCAAAAATTTCTCCATTACATTTTTTGAGCTATTATGAAACTGTTTCAAAAGCTCTTGGACTATTTCTTCTATTATTCTCTTCGAACGACTGTGATTATGCAGGAAAAACGGATTTTTATACCCTCTTCTCAAAATGTTAAATCCAAAAGTTCGCGGGTTTACGACCATGTGTTATCCCACGGCTCCTATATGATTCAAGAGATATTTTCAGACGCAACGCAGCTGATCTCTCACTTATTTGAACTCACAGTAGACCGATCGCCAATCTTACATAATTATAATCAATCATGATTGGAACTCATCGATAAGTACAAAAGAAAAACAGCAGGAATAGATTGATCTTGCCTGGAATAAATTTTTATTCAAATTCAACTCATCAAAACATTCTAATTAAGATTAAAGAATTCATGCACCCAGGTTAAAACTCCGCCTTTGAGAGAAGTGCTGTTTCAGTGTAAGATTTTATCAGGATATTGAAGTAGTGTGAAGATATTTTGTATCTGTTGAGTTCTTTATCATTTTTGAATTTGAAATTCTTAGTGATTTTTGATGTGTTGTGTGTCGGGAATAATAATTTTAAGGTAGATGGTAAGGCTATGAATCTGTCAAGAATCATCTTCTTTCAACAACTCAAGGATACAACATACCACTCTTAAATTTCAACAATGGTCATTAGAGTTCTGCGTAAAATACATTTTGTCGTGTCTGGTCTTAATAAAGATTTAACCAAGAAAGAGTTATGAAGGAGAAAATATCAAAATTTGAGTGCTCCATTATAACAACTTGAGAGAATCAAGACCAACCATCAAGCTATGGTCAACAGAATCTTGTTATGAAGGAAGAATTGTTATGGTGTTGTTATTAGTTAAATTCAAGATTTTTGTGTAAATCACTGGTATGAGATAGATGAATTCAAGTCCACATCCTGTACACATATAGTTCTTTTTTTCTGCATCTTATTGTAGGAAATTACAGCAACTCAGACAAACCATAATAATCCATAAGTCATCACTCTAATTGAATGGATAACTTAGCTTACTTCGGGAAAAGTCTCTTTTCTATCATTATGCTTTTTCAATCTTGTAAAATCTTTGTGCGTACCAAACCTTGATGGATATGTTTCAAATTTTTTTCACAAATTGTTTGGAGTATTTGAAATATAAGTCACTAATTATGCATGATGAAAATTTTTTTCTAGAGGGAACTTCATTATAATTCTGTATATAAATCCAACTTGAATTCAGTGTCAATAAATCGACCAATAATGATGGAAAAATATTTATTCGAATTCTTGACAGTCTAGTAAATCATATTCGTATATTCATTTAATGATCGTAATTTTTTAAGCCCCTTCTTCCACTCCTACTCAATTTCTTATTCACCTTCCCTCTTTTCCTTCTCATCATCTCATTTAACCCGGGAGTGGGCGCGCCATATGTCAAAAAGACCGACTTTTTTTATTTGGACAAGATAGATATAAAAATTTCCTCCAATCGTTCCAGCAATTCAGATCACCTATGTTGACGTTACTACCAAGCTGTTTGAGCGTTCCTGAGGCAATCCGACCGCACCGCAGTTTCTGAGAATTTTATCAAAACAGAGTCGGTCGAAATGACAGTCGCGCGCCTACTAAAGTTGGTGCCTCTCTCGGGCCCCTACATATGGAATAGGATATCAATAAATTCTTCAAAACTGAATGCAAACCACGGAGAAACGTTTTGTATCGTACTGATTGTTACTATTCTTTCTCCAACAATAGAAGAAAGGCTATAAAACTGATTTAGTTTGTTCAAATTGGAGTTTCAATATGCGTGCCTCTGTCGTGTGTAACGAAGGTAGTGGAACCGACGGTCATGTTAACTCAGAGTAATTTCCTTCGCAAAAGGAGTCTCTAATGCACGAAGGTAGTCCAAAAAGTGTACTGCGTATCATAGATGACTATAAACTTGATATTGGAAGTATTTTTGAGTTCACATTATCATCCAAATGTATGCAATCACGGATTATAAAAGTCGGTCTAAATGACAGACACCGCGCCTACTAACGTTAGTCCGTTTCGCGCGCCTACTCCCGGGTTAAGACCCCCCTTCCTAGTCCTCTTCTTCAATCCTTCATCAACTCTCTCCTTTTCCCTCCTTCAAAACTTTTCCATTCATCGCCTATTACCTTCCAACCTCTGACTAACAAGGGGGGACCACGGGGTCCGGGTCGCCAATCATCCCCGAAATCTTTTCACAGTTTGCTACCATCTAGAATATGAAGAATGTAGAGTAACTCCGTCAAATGGGCCTCCTGTCCAGAGCTACAAGCAAAAACGTTAGCATTACCAGTATATCTATGAGTCATTCTTTTTAATATCGCCAGGTTTTGTGTCGGGGGGTCAGGGATTTTTTTGTAACTTTAGGTACATGTTGTATATGATGAAAGAAGATGGAAAGCACAATTCTTAGGTCCCGAAAGTCATCCGCGCGAGTTTGGCGCCCTATTTTCGTTTTCAAAATTCGTGAAAAATTCGATTTTTCAACTTTTTGACTGATTTCTCACCAGTATGGAACCCAATAAAAAAATTATCCAAGACACATATTTCGACGTGAAATGAGCTGAATTTTACGAAAAAAATACTCTCAGATCCGTCAAAGATGAACATAACCTCAAAAAAGTGGTTTTTTTCAGAAAAACCCAATTTTCAAGCCTTAGGCACTATTTTATCTCAAATTTGACATTTTCATCGGATTCCTCGTCAAATTTTACGTCGAAAACCGTTTTTCAAAAATTGGGCTGAGGATGGGTTTGGCCACCATAATAATAACTTTAGCAGCAGGACCGTAAAATTAGCGCTAAATTGTTCGTTTCGGGAGGGACACTTATTACACTGGACAACAAAATATTGGGTCAGAAGTAGCGCATTGATCAAACAATGACTTTTTCGTGTATTTTTCGACGTAGAAACCGAATCCGAAACCAGTTTTGCACCTAGACATCAGGAATTTTTTTAAACCGCGAAATACTGAGCTTCTGAAAAACTGCATTTTTAGCGTTTTTTGATGATTTTGTAGATACATGATTTTGATGGTGCAACCTTGCAGCGGGCTTTGAGCGTACCCGGACTATGATTTCTCACGTATTTTGATCTGCTAAACACGATGAAAGTTGTTTTAGAGGGCTAGCATGCGTTCGAAACAAGCTGATTTTGCTTTCTCTAAAGAGAAAGCTTTGTTTTCACCCCAACGGAAATTTGATCAAATTTTTCATTATAGTCAACATATTCTTCAACGAAATTCCTCTTATCGAAAAAAGCCAACGGCCATTCTCTTCCTCTCGCCAAAAGCTATCAATTGTAGGTAACACTTTCCCTCCTAATGTCCTCCCAAATCTGCCAAAGACTCATCTTTCCACCCCATTTTCCGTGTTTGTGTGTGTGTATGTATGTATGTTGTTTTATATCGGACACGCTTTCTCTTTTACTACTCGCCTTATCAACTTTTGGCTTTCTACAAGTTGTAGAGAATCCAATTTCTGAGAGCCCAGTGATTTGGCACCTTTCGGCTCCCAATCAAATTTGATCCATGGGCTTTTTCAACCAAAAGTGCTCGAATTTCAACTTTTGATACATAAATATCTTTTTCTCACACACTCTCTCAACAAATTGAGTCACCTAAACTATGATTTTTTCTGCGAGATCTATCGATTGGTTAATAGCGAAATTTCATTTAATCTCTACAGATCTCAAATTTTCAAAAAAATCAAAATTTTCACCAAAAATTCTTTTTGAGCCTTTTTAAACCTACGGCATCCAAATTCTGTCTCAATCAAATAATAGATATCATCGAGAAAACCTCAGACTAGATGGCTCAAATCCTTCTAAGAAGCTTCCTCCAAAAAATAATTCAAAAAATAGAGGAAAATTTTTCTTTATATTCAATTTTCCCTCCTACCTACCTTTATGACTTATTTATCTCAATCTCAATGACCTAAAACTATGATTTTCCATGCGAGATCTATCGATTGGTTAATACCGAAATTCCATTCAACCTCTACAGATCTCAACTTTTTGAAAAAATCAAAATTTTTACCAAAAATTCCTTTTTGAGCCTTTTTAAACCCACCGCATCCAAATTCTGTCTCAACCAAGTAATAGATATCATCGAAAAAACCTAAGACTAGATGGCTCAAATCCTTCTAAACAGCTTCCTCCAGAAAATAATTCAAAAAATAAAGGAAAATTCTTCTTCATATTCAATTTTTCCTCCCACCTTCCTTTATGACTCATTTATCTCAATCTTAATGACCTAAACTATGGATTTTTCTGCGAGATCTATCGATTGGTTAATACCGAAATTCCATTCAACTTCTACAGATCTCAAATTTTCAAAAAAATCCAAATTTTCATACAATTTTAGGATCATGATGGTCTGGTGATTCTAATTATCATCATATGACGCTCGGAGAAAGCTTTCTGCTAATCACTTTTAGCAGCGTATTTCGAGTTGCTATCAGGAGAGTTTGGACGATTTCGTGATAAATCTCAAAGTGATCCCGGAATTGATCAGAAACACCCTCTGCAATACCACGATAGCGCATTTTTTTTCTATTTGCACACACACTAAGGGAATGATGTTTGCAGTCGCCTAAAAGTAGATTAGTTGAATATACATGTATAATCCCGAAAAAAAACTTTTGATCTATTCCTGAGGTAAGCTCAAACTTCCTCGTAATGAGTCAAATTTGCAGTACCCTAGTCTCATGTACTTCTGAGTGCATATAGATAGTCGTTTGCAACCAGCCCAAGATGGCACATCTGACGCTGGATGTTCTTATTCACTCGCCTCCGGAATAGAATCATTGGAGGGTCCACATTAGCTTAGGGTGAAAAACGATGTAACTAGGTTGATTACATATTCATGGTAAGTCAAGTTACGGAACGTACGTAACCTAAACCGAGTTTAGGTCTCCGGGACTTCTGATACCGTATCCTAGCAACAAAATGACATTGTTCTAGTAGTTTGAGTGGCTTCTAGGTACAAAAACTCGAGCATTGATCCAATACGAGGAGGCTTGAACTCACCCGAGGAATAGATCTCGGAATAGATCAAAAGTTTCTTTTCGGGATTATACATGTATGTTCGACTAATCTACTTTTAGGCGCCTGCAAACATCATTCCCTTAGTGTGTGTGCAAATAGAAAAAGAATGCGCTATCGTGGTATTGCAGAGGGTGTTTCTGATCAATTCCGGGATCACTTTGAGATTTATCACGAAATCGTCCAAACTCTCCTGATAGCAACTCGAAAAATCAGCTTGTTTCGAACGCATGCTAGCCCTCTAAAACAACTTTCATCGTGTTTAGCAGATCAAAATACGTGAGAAATCATAGTCCGGGTACGCTCAAAGCCCGCTGCAAGGTTGCACCATCAAAATCATGTATCTACAAAATCATCAAAAAACGCTAAAAATGCAGTTTTTCAGAAGCTCAGTATTTCGCGGTTTAAAAAAATTCCTGATGTCTAGGTGCAAAACTGGTTTCGGATTCGGTTTCTACGTCGAAAAATACACGAAAAAGTCATTGTTTGATCAATGCGCTACTTCTGACCCAATATTTTGTTGTCCAGTGTAATAAGTATCCCTACCGAAACGAACAATTTAGCGCTAATTTTACGGTCCTGCTGCTAAAGTTATTATTATGGTGGCCAAACCCATCCTCAGCCCAATTTTTGAAAAACGGTTTTCGACGTAAAATTTGACGAGAAACCCGATGAAAATGTCAAATTTGAGATAAAATAGGGCCTAAGGCTTGAAAATTGGGTTTTTCTGAAAAAAACCACTTTTTTGAGGTTATGTTCATCTTTGACGGATCTGAGAGTATTTTTTTCGTAAAATTCAGCCCATTTCACGTCGAAATATGTGTCTTGGATAATTTTTTTATTGGGTTCCATACTGGTGAGAAATCAATCAAAAAGTTGAAAAATCGAATTTTTCACGAATTTTGAAAACGAAAATAGGGCGCCAAACTCGCGCGGATGACTTTCGGGACCTAAGAACTGTGCTTTCCATCTTCTTTTATCATATACAACATGTACCTAAAGTTACAGAAAAATCCCTGACCCCCCGACACAAAACCTGGCGATATTAAAAAGAATGACTCCTATACATATCACTTTTTAACATTGGCCTATATGAGCAATGTTAATCTCAGTAGCTGTATCTTTGGACAGAGGACCCATTTGACGGAGTAACTCTGGATTCTTTATCTTTTCGGTAGTACAAAATTGTGAAAAAATCTTGGGGGAGATTGGCGACCCGGACCCCGTGGTCCCCCCTTGTAAGTACACTATAATCGACCAAAAATGTACTCTTCACGATCCATCTACATATACATATACTCTCCCTCATCCCTCTTATTGTTCACCCCCAACCGACGATATATTTAACAGCCTATTTGCGACGCGTTTTCTAAAAGCATATACATAATATATGTACTAATATAAAAAATTCCAATAATTATCCCTCCTTCTTCATGCATCGAAAACTTTCTTACAATTCAGTATGAACGCAAACTTTGTACACCATAATCACTATATCAGTTAATTATTATGATTCTACTCGTTGGCGTTTGTCTTGTTTACCCCTTCTTCCCTATCGAAAAAAATCAGCTGATTTGTCAGCTGATTTATCACCTGCCGGATCACCTGACTAATCAGCTGATAAATCAGCTGATTTTTCAATATTTATTTGTTACTGGCCAGTGGAAAATCAGCTGATTTTTCAAAATTTATTTATTTAAAATATTATTACTTGCCCATTTCCCAAGCTATTACCCCATATTCTGTGTGGTTTATTATCATAGATGTAATGAGTAAAAACGTAATTTGGGCAATTAAAATTTTGTACTTACCGGGATTTGAACCTCGTCCTTCGACTTTGTAGACACGACACCTAGCCAACTGAGCTATCGGGGATGTATCGATTCAGAGTACAAAACACGCATATGGGGCTCTCCTTTGTTGGGCCGAACTTAGTATGTTACCAACAATGTTTATGATGAATAAGCATGCGTACTCACTTGATTAGCTTGGAGGACTATTCATCTTGGGGTAAGTGTACCTAATTTGCCCCATGTGTATGATTTCCCTCCACATGAGATCGTAGAAACGAGCTATCGCAAGACTTGGCTCCCGATTTTTCTCCAAGTTACAGTACCTTTCATAAATAATGGATGATGTAGGGTCTCAATAAAACAGTGATATTTTCAATATAATTTGACTCACAGGAATTTTGAGAAGGGAATCTTAAAGATCACGAATATATCTATCGATTCATGTATTTGAAACATTCATTGCACCCTTTTTGATCACCCGTGGTCAACGATGAAAATCCAAAAAATTCCTCCTTCAATCAATCACCTACGACTTTGTCGGGAGTGATCCGATCACAGAAAATTTTCATAGTATCTTGTGGATCTTTTCAAAACCTACACTTTCCCTTCCTTGAAGCTCTCTTTACGACCTTTGCTGTCCAAGTAAGGAGCTTGGGAAAAAAACTTTGTATTACTAAGACTGCTTAAGAAGATACCGAAGCTGCTTACTGTTTTATTTTCCCTTGCGCCATTTTTGTGCAAAAATTCATCGAAAAAATATCATGGCATATGATTTCGACGTAGAGTAATCTCATCTTCCAGAATAATTCATCAGATTCTGCCTTGAATGTGATCTATAAGTGCAAAACATGAAATTAATAAATTTTCCCGATGGATCTTGAGAAACCAGGGTTGCCTTTAATCCAAGACAAAATCTGACCAAATATTCTGAAAGATGAGATTATTTTACATCAAAATCATATGCCACAATATTTTTTTGATGAATTTTTGCGCGAGAATAGAGCAAGGTGAGACGAAACAGGAGCCAACCGCGATATCTCCATAAGCAGTCCATGTAATACAAAATTTCCTTTTCAAGCTCGTTTTTGGGCAGGAAAGGTCGTAGAGAGAACTTCAAGAAGAGGAAATTGTAGATTTTGGAAAGATCTACCAGATCCCTTGAGAATTTTTGTGATCGGCTCACTTCCGCCAAAGTTGTAGGTGATTGGTTGAAGGAGAAATTTTCTAGCTCTTCATCGTTGACTACGGTCACTTAAAAAGGACGCAAGGAATGTTTTAAACACATGAATCAAACGATTTGTTCGTGATCTTCAAGATGCTTCTTTTCAAAATCCCGTACGTCAAAGTATATTGGAAATATCACTGTTTTAGTGAGACCCTATTTAATCCATTATCCATGAACGTACTGTAAGTTAGCATGTCTAAAAGACGTCTCCAGTTTCGGCATAGAGTACTCTCCTGAATGAATCAGTATCATAATAATCTATTTGAGTTCTGATAATTTATTATAACCTCTAGATATTGAAAGAAGACATCACCCTTTCTTCTAGAGATGCATTTCGATACACCAGTGCAATCGAATGACCGGGCAATTTAAATAAGCGAGTAAAATATCCAAATTCGTTAATTTACTTTTCATGATTTTTTATCATTTCCTCATACTGGGACGATGATCAACAGAACTTTCTCCACATGACACTTACTGATTGTCCCGGAGATCCTCATAACTGCGAAATTTCCTACATCAAGTATGCTGTTCCAAAGTTACCCCAGTCCGGGTTTAACTTTGGAACATGACTTTCAGTGCTCATAGCTTTGACCAGAGATGACCAAATGGACTCCGTTAGCCCCGCAATTGAAAGCTGAAACTGTAAGCTTTCGATTGATTAGAGATACAACCCATCAAATAGTGAATGTTCCAGCAACGTTTCCTGAAAGTTGTATTTGCAACCATGCAACGTTCCGAAATTAGTCGGATATATCGATAGCGTCCGAAACGTTGTCGCAACATTAGGATGTCTACCAGATTCATGTTGCCTCAAGGTTTCTAGAACGTTTCTGGGCGGTTTCGAATATGAGTGAACAATCTCATCGTTTTTCTGAGAGTAAGTGAACATGTTTCTGACTGAGCGCGACCGAGGGAATTGAAGGGGGATTGAGCTGATAGACTGCGGGAAAGAGAGTTTTAGAAACAATTTATTCATTCAATTAACAAAAAATTTTCCAAGTATTGGATGTACAGGGAATCCCGAAAACCATTGTACAATCTTAGAAAAACGGCTGAAACATCCAGAAACGTTATCCGTTGAGGCAGCCCGCATCTGGTAGACATTCTAATGTTCACCAACGTTTCAGACACTGCATTTGCGACTAATTTCGGAATGTTGCATGGTTGCAAATATAACTTTAGGAAACTTTGTGGAAACATTTACTGTTTGGTGGGAATGCGCTTCTGATGCAAGAAGTGCAAGTTTCGCGAGGTTTATAAGGAAAAGAATGACAATTTTGTCCCGAAATTACTCCCTGTTGACGGAATCTTTCACATAGAAGTTTGGATGTTTTTCTAAATAAATATATACTTCTTTAGTTCGATGAGGGATACGTAGATGCGGTTCACGAAATTCGGGAAGTCTTGGAAGAAACCTATCAAGATTGGTTTTGTGAAGTTGAACCTGAGGTATTATGGGTGATTTTATCGGGCGAAAGAGTAAAAATCACACAAAAACGAATTTCCATGAAACCCAATTTTTAGATTCTTGATATTCGGTGTGAAATTTTGTGGTCGTTGAGGAAAGAAAGAACGGTCCGGAGTATCGTCGTGCTTTACGAATCCTATTTTTTACAAATCTATCTTTCAGGCGAGTGAAAATCGTCTGTCTCCTGTGCATTTAAATGTTGAGGACATTTCCTCCAAATGGGCCACTTGGCAGAGTCAATTCCATGAATTGGAGCCAGATTCACAGTGTCCTGAAGAACACGAAATGTCTATAACCACGGAGAGTTAGGTCCGAGGCATTGAAGACAGTGACGAGGAAAATCCACGCCTGATATGGCGTCCGTCTATACTTGCCGCGCTCGTGCTGGGAGTTCAAACCATTATACATCAAATTGCAGCTATCGGGTTTTGATGCATGAAATTCACTTCACCAAGTACTTATTTCGAAGGAAATTTTTTTGTCTTTTCATTAACATTGCTTTTGGGGGTTCAAATTCCTGCGAATGTGCAGAAAACACGATTTCCAGGTACCTGAATAATATATTCGTAAAATAGCAAAAATAGCAACAATAAAAAAAACATCAAAATGCGGGAAAAGAATTTTGAGGCCGCTTTTTTCAAAGAATCGAATATTCCTCATGAAATGTCAAATTTCCGAAGATCTAAAGATTTGGGTGTCTGAGAAATTAATACTTTCATGCTATTCAATCTTTTATTGCTCGTTGAAAATACTTATGATCTCAGATCAACCTCACAAGACCAATTTCGATAGATTCTCTGAGACTTCATGGAATCTGCGCGACTGCATCTCCGTATCTATAATCGGATCATTCTGTAGGAAAACATACCGGAACTTTATTGTTGAAGATAATTGAAGAGGATAAGATTTTAGATACACGAGAAAGTTTTATCATCCCACAGAAAAGTTCAAAACTCCGTCAAATGGCCCTCTTGTCCAGAGCTACGAGCAAATTCGAATCACCTTTAGAGTGTTTACTTCATCCACTAGCTTTGAGTAAAGAAGAAAAAATCATATTGTATGATAATCTCGTAGAGAGATAGAGGAGTTTGACTGCTCATGAGGCAGAATAATTTATTATACTGAGCTTTGTGTAGATTGTCTCAAAATACTTGAAAAAAACTGGAATCATCACTCGATTATACAGATTTCAAGTCTGTGGACTGTTCGTGTCCATCGAGTTTCAAGATTTCCTAAATGTCGACTCTTCTGACTCCATTGATTGGAAGACAATATGAATCTATGTCTTACTGTCTACTATGTACAGAAATATACTTTCACATCATTCTCAGAGCAGACAGTGTGAAACTAACTTCGGAAAAGTTTTTTTTTGAAATTGATCACAAAAAAATGGGCAGGAACACGGGGAATCAAGCCCTCGCTCGCCTGCCCTTGGATAGACGAAATAATGCCCATTTTGGACCTGATGGTTTGAGCCTCCAGCTCGCTTCTGGCTTGAGGCTCGCCTCCGAAAGTTCTCACACATATTTGGGGGTACTTGGGAGAGTAATTCCACACAGGTTGGTGCCCAATGACTCAGATGGAAGCATATGCGAGCCATGCCTATGTTGGCATTTCAAGCAAAAAGTCAAAAAACTGTACTTTTGAACGTATGCCAAAAATCAGGAGATGATTTCTTCACCGAGATTTTTGTTGATATTGGTAGTTCTTGTGTTGAAGAACATATTTGCATAGTTTTAAGGTCGAAAATGGAGAAACGATTTTGGCAAATTATCTCAAAGTTTGGCATTTTTACAAAACTGCTCAACTTGTATCGGCTATTGCTCCTATAAAAAGTACGATAACCGACTTTTGCAGGTAGTCAAATTGTAGGTTTTTTCAAGACCTTCAAAATGACCAGTGGTAAAAGTCTATTATCATGTGTATAGTAGGAGCTAGATCACTTGGAAGAAGACCCAGAAATCGCTAAAATCTGCTCACAGCAAATAGCTCCTACCAATCGGTAGACTCCATAATCGGTGGCGGACAATTCTTTCCTCAAAAGAACTAGTCTTCACAAAGAAAATGCGCCCGAGTACGTTTGAAGAAATTGAGTTTAGTCGGAGCTATGATTTTCCTAGAAGAGGTTAAGAAAAAGGCCTAAAACTGACCTTTTATGGGCCCTAGAACCCATTGGGGGGTCAAAAGGAATCTGAAAAATTTTTTTGAACTTTTCAAACATAGTACTAATGAACAAAAAATTTTTTGGGATTTTTTTCTGTTAGTACCATAATTCAATAGTACGGAAACATTTTTTTGGAGTTTTTTCGAAGCCCCCCATGGGCCTGAGGACCCATAGAAGATCAATTTCAAGCCCCTTTTCAGCCTATTTTGGAAAAATCATAACTCCGACTAGACTCAATTTTATTGGATGTACTTGGGCGCATTTTCTTCCTTATGATTGGTGTTTCCTAGGAAAGGATTGTCCAGAAGCGATAATTGAGCCTAGCAACTTCTAGGGGCTATTTGCTGAGAGCACATTTTAGCGATTTTTGGGCCTCGTTCAAAGTAATCTAGCTCCTTTTAGAAATGAGATAATCGACTTTCGCCAGTGGTCATTTTGAAAGTCTTGGAAAAAGCTACAATTTGACTACTTGTAAGAGTTTATTATCAGACTTTTCGTAGGAGTTACAGTCGTTCAGGTTGAGCAGTTTCGTGAAAATGTCAAACTTTGAGTTCAGTTAAAAGAAATCGGTTTTTCTCTTTCGGACCCAAACCTGTGCGAATATGTTTTTCGAAATAAAAACTATCAATTCGAACGATAATCTGGGTGGGCAATTCAATTCTCGATTTTATTCAGCCAATTTAAAACACCCTCTTATGACTTTTTGCTTAAAATGCCAACATAGGCATGGCTCGCATATGCTTCCATCTGAGTCATTGGGCACCAACCTGTGTGGAATTACTCTCCCAAGTACCCCCAAATATGTGTGAGAACTTTCGGAGGCGAGCCTCAAGCCAGAAGCGAGCTGGAGGCTCAAACCATCAGGTCCAAAATGGGCATTATTTCGTCTATTTTGGGGCAGGCGAGCGAGGGCTCCATTCCCCGTTGTTCTGCTCACAAACGAGACAAGCGGCCGGAAAAGGGAATTCAAACATGTTGTTCCGGCTCAAATTGACCATCTAAACACGATTCCAGGTTCAATGGAGCCCTGTATTATCGTCATTTTGCAGTAGAGACGCAAAACCTGTTATTACGCAGTTTAACGCCGTTTGAGGATTGAATGATATCCTAGGCATGGATTGACCCCGGAATCGTATTTATATGGTCATTTTGAGTCAGAAAAACATGTTTGTATGCCTACTCTAGCCTTTCGTCTCGTTTGTGGGCAAGAACGCGAGGAATCGAGACCTCGCTCGCCTGCCCCAAGATAGACGAAGTAATGCCCACCTCGGACCTGATCGTTTGAGCCTCCAGCTCGCTTCTGGCTTGAGGCTCGCCTCCGAAAGTTCTTATCCATATTTGGGGGTACTTTGGGGAGTAATTCCACCCAGATTGGTGCACAACAACTCAGATGGCAGCATATGCGAGCTATGCCTGTGTTGGCATTTCAAGCAAAAAGTCAAAGAAGGGTGTTTTAAATTGGCTGAATAAAATCGAGAATTGAATGGCCCACCCAGATTATTGTTCTAACCGATAGTATTTGTATTGAAAAACATATTCGCACAGGTTTGAGGTCGAAAGAAGAAAAACGATTTTTTTTAATTGAGCTCAAAGTTTGGCATTTTCACGAAACTGCTCAACTCGTAACGACTGCAACTCTTATAATAACTCCGATAATCAACTTCTACAAGTGGTTAAATTGTAGCTTTTTCCAAGACCTTCAAAATGACCACTGGTAAAAGTCGATTTTCTCATGTCTACAGGGAGCTAGATTACTTTGAAGGAGGCCCAAAAATCGCTAAAATGTGCTTTCAGCAAATAGCTCCTAGAGGTTGCCAGGCTCAATTATCGCTCTAAGACAATTCTTTTTTTGAGAGTACCAGTCTTGAGAAAGAACATGCGCCCAAGTACGTCCAAAAATATTGAGTCTAGTCGGAGCTTTGATTTTTCCAAAATAGGCTGAAAGGGGGCTTGAAATGGATCTTTCATGGGCCCTCAGGCCCAGGGGGGCTCTGAAAGAATCCCAAAAAATTTTTTTTGTACCATTTAAATATGGTACTAAACGAAAAAATTTTTTGGGAGTTTCTCCAGATCCCCCCCCCCCCCGTGACGGCTCTGGCTGAAATGCTCCGAAATGGCCCATATGCAGATTTTGCTTGATTTGACAAGGTGTTTTATTCAGATTCCTCAATAACATCGAGCAATTCCGCCACCACTGATTTTTTGTTTTTGTCAACATTTATCTTATCAAAATAATAAAAATCATGAATGAATCTGAATGTTTCATTGTTACTATAAGCGCGAGTTTCTTACCTATAGCACAATCACGACTTGAGAACTTTATAATTCTAAATTGCTTACAACTTCATTATGTAGAACTTGAAATTGACATCATGAATTGCCTTTTGGATGCTTGAGCTTTGATTCTGCTATAAGTGACAAACTCCTGCTTGAATTTTCCCCATTCGATTCATCCTATACCTCCAACTTGATCAAAGTGAATCCTTCTCCTTACAATGTCGGCAAGTACAATTTAGTAGAGTGTCTAACTGATTGAAGACACCGATTCGGTGCAATTTTTAGGGTTGTATAGTTGCGAAGCTTTATTCTTTCGACATTGAATGGCTGAAGCCCAGAATATTAATTATAAGATCGCGATGGGGCGCTCGAGGCCAGGGCAGTGGAAGCGTAAATTTATAACTCTCGATTTCTGTGAAATCAAAATAGTCCAATTTACTCACTTTCCGTTTCACTACATTTGGTTAAAGAAAAAAAGGCGCGAGGGAAGTGAGGGTTGAAATCGCGACGCGGAGAGATCAATTCGCGAAGAAAATGCGATGGAGCTCGCGGCACTTGAAATCGCGAGTTTGAGCTAGGCTTACATTAATTAGCCTGCTCGGCGGTCGGTGGTCAACTGCCGGTTCGCCGAAGCGAGATCGCAGTCGAGGCCGAGAGGGACTGAGGGAGAGCAATGTTGCCAAATTTCTAGGAATTTTGAATGTACCAATCAGCAGGCATTAAAATCATACGATTTTAAGGAGAGAAAAGTTCATCGCTCTGCCTTGGCTCTCTCGTTCTCGAAAGCTCTAGAAATATATCCGAATTTAACGACTTTCCCGAACAGACATGAATTACCATTGCTTGGAAAACTCATGAAGTCATGATAGTAACTAAATTTTTCGTCACTCTTGCTTTCTCGATTTTTCATCAATTTCTAGGGCAGGTTGGGGGTTTGGATTATGCTTTTCCTCTGTTTGAATATTGCTAACGCAAATAGAAAAAGCAAAAGCGAAGCAGCAGACGAGCAAGTCCAAGGTTAATTTCAGTTTTTTAAGGGTCCCGTCAAATCATATTCACTGATATTTCAGTGGAAATTCTCACTGGTGAATCAGTGAATTGCCTCACTGATGGATCAGTGACCCTCACTGAAACTTCAGTGACCAGAACCCGTCCGACCTCCAAGGTCACTGAAGTTTCAGTGAGGGTCACTGATGACTTCAATGCATATGCACTGAAGTCCCAGTGTATATACACTGAAGTCATCAGTCAAAGTTGATCCGTAATGCCAGGGGCGCACACAGTCTTACGTAACACGAGGAAGACCACAATTATGATTACCCTGAAAACGTGCGATTTCGGAATGTTCCAAGGGGGGAAATTGTAGCTTTTGACATGCAAAATCCGAATCCTTTTCCCCCGAGGAGCCTCCTCTGCGCATGCGCTGACGGCTAGCGAAAAACCGCGAAAATACTGAAAAAACAACAGTATTAAGGGTTCAAATCAGAGGGGAAGTGATTTACGCAAATTTTGATGGGAACTAAAGTTGTTGCATTTTGACACACAAATTTGATGGTATGACCAGTTTTTCCAAAAATGCATTTTTTGGAGGTTTTTGGACTGTTTTGGCGGTTTTTTGGCAGAATTTCGGAATTTTGACTGCGGCAATCGAAAGATCAGAAAATTTTTCGTCGAAATAGGTATTTTCAAAATTCTTTTTAAATCCACCCTGAGGCCTGTGCACCAGCCAGATGGAGTGAGAGCCAGAAAAACAAATGGGGGCGCTCAAAGAGCTCCCATAGGGCGAGAAAGGAGCGATTTACGCAAATTTTGATAGGAACCAAAGTTGTTGCATTTAAACACACAAATTTGATGGTATAACCAGTTTTTCCAAAAACGCATTTTTCGGAGCTTTTGGGCTGTTTTGGCGATTTTTTGTCAGAATTTCGGAATTTTGACTGCGGCAATCGGAAGATCAGAAAATTTTACGTCGAAATGTATCCACACAGAATTCTTCAAAGACTCATTCCTATTGTCATGCAGAGGTTGGTTCCCTAGGGATAAACACCTGTGCCAGCGTGGAATTCTCTGACTAAGTAATGGAATACATCGAGAATATTAGTAATTCATTGGCTAGAGCGCTTGAGCAGTTCCTCGTGGAATAGGTGGGCGAATGAACTTAGTATTTCATGTTTATTCGCCCATCTATTCCGTCTTTCCCTCGTGATTTTGTATCAATTTGATACCTGAAAATATGATGATTTAATAGTCACTAGGATCCCAAAATCTTTTCTTGCGTAGCTGCTGAGCGAATTTATGAAACTTTTGATTCGTCTCCTATAAAAAGAATGCCGTCTTTCCACCTCCAAAACTCTGCTATGTCTGAAACAAAACAATGTATTAACACGCGGTTGGGTGCATTTGGATGGTGAGGGAATATCCTATCAGAATATGCTCGAAGAGTAGTTTCTCATGTCAATGGTGTCATTTATATCGGATTGTTTGAGAATTACCTCTTGACTTTTCCTCAAGAACGCATTCTCAGAAGAATTCTCAATTATTATTCTGAGGTGGAATTGTATGATCTCCCGGAAGAAAGGTTCCTTCTGGGGTTTACATTTCCAGATGAGTTTCAAGCGATTTGCCGCAATTTGATCTCCTCACCAGCCAGAACGTGACAGTTTCATGGAGATCCGCGTCATTTGACTGGACTAGAGCCTCACACAATCGATAGATCGAAAAATTCCCTCGAGAATGACCACTCATAAAGTCCATCTAAATGCTCTCGAATCAAGATTCCAAGCTTCAGAATGCAATAAAAAATTTCAGCGCCTCAAATCTGAACAACCTAATACATATTCAAGGATCGGATCCAACTTCTCTATTCATCGTTTTTCTTGAAAGTGTCATAGCTTTTGTCTGAGTGTCTGAAAATTGAGCTCTACCAGTAGTAATTTCAAAGGAAATGTTACGGGCTACCCACTGCACGGGGTTTCAACGCCGAGGATCGACGCGCATACGCAGGAAAGAACCGTTCTATGATTGGTCAAAATGTCAAATTGTCAAAACTCGCTCCAAACTCGTTTGGAAGTGCAAAAACCAGAATAGGACCTTTTTTCAAGATGAGCATCGAATCTCACGTTAACCGAAATGTCTCCGGCATTTCTTCGTGAATGTGTTTTTAGGGAGAAAATTGGATGACGATTTTTACGAAATCCTCCATATATAAGAGTATTTACATGGAAAATAATTCTCCCGGACATATTTCAGTAGTATTCTCTCTTAACTAACAAATGCGCCCAATCGCGTAACGGTTTCTTGATTCAAGAGCTAGAACAGTTTTAGTGTGAGAAACTCAGCATATTTATAAAAAGAAAATCAAAAATTTCACCAATTTGCTCACCAGCTACGTGGAAAAATTTCTGGTGCCCAAGCGTCCGTTCGTTCTCCATATTTTGAAGTGAGGAATCTGGAGGAAGTGACGAGAAAAAGATTTGGAACCCCATATAAATTCGATTATCCTTTGCGCATGGAAATCTCACTTCTGTCAATGGTCATAGCATAATTCATGAATAAAATCGAACTTGACTTGATAGAAGATATTTCGCCGTGGGAAGTTTTTTCGAAAAACTTCATCCATCTTGGTGAGAATTCAACCATATCGGTTGAATTTCACCCCACATGAAAGAGCAATTTTTTCAATCAGTTGGTTGGATTTCCAAATTACTAATTTGATTCCCAAACACTGGTTATGTTGGGTAAAAATTCAAGCGCATCCAATCAGTATACTCCATGAGATTATCTAGTCACTATATTATGTTAAGCATAACAACAAATCATCGGATCCGATTTCGAGCGAGAATGTTTTGCAATTTCGCAGTCGTATCTGTGAAGTAAACAAAGGAAGAGGGAGAGAGAGAGAGAGAGAGAGAGAGAGACGACCATCGCTGGCGGAAGATGACAGAGCGTACAAAGAAGCAAAGAAGGCTCTCGTTCTAGCCATCCGGAGGAGCAAAGAGAAGTGCTGGGGTGAACTGTGCGACATGGTTAACGAAGACCCCTGGGGCACGCCATATCGCGTGGTCATGTCAAAGGTCCGACCCCGGAAGGGCAACCCAGCACCGACCGATGCAGCAACATTGCGCACCATCGTGGAAGACCTCTTCCCAGCAGGAGAACCCAGAGTTACATTCCCTATGGAGAGCGAAGACCCCATCCCGCTCTTCACTATGCAAGAGCCTCTCATAGCGGCGAAGAGAATGCCGAACGGCAAGGCCCCTGGCCTGGATGGCATCCCAAACGAGGCTCTGAAACTGGTCTTCAAATACAAGCCAGATCTACTCCTCGACCTCTTCAACATCTGTCTGAGCGCGGGAACTTTCCCGGACAAGTGGAAACGCCAGAAGCTGGTCCTGATACCTAAGGGTCAAGGAGGTCAACGCCCTCTCAGCATGCTCGACAATATCGGGAAAATGTACGAGAGGATGGTGCTCAACAGGGTGGAAAAAGCCTACGAAGAAGGCGGTGGGCTATCACCAATGCAGTTCGGGTTCCGGAAGGGACGGAGCACTGTGCACGCGATCGAGGCGGTCCAAGAACGGGTTCAAGCGTCGGTAGGGAACCCATACCAAGGAAGAGGAGGATTCTGTGCCATCATTGCGTTGGACATAAAGAACGCATTCAACTGCGCGAGCTAGGAGCGAGTCTATCAATCCCAAGCAGGTAAAGTGCCCCCTATCTACTAGCCGTCACGAGTGACTACCTGCGGAACAGGACCCTCGTGTACGACACCGACGAGGGACAAGAGATTCGGGTACTGTCCGCCGGAATCGGACAGGGATCGGTCTCCGGGCCGTTCAACTGGAACACCCAGTATGACAACTTACTGTCTATCGAACTGCCAGAAGGAGTGATGATAGTGGCTTTCGCGGACGACGCGGGACTCATAGTATGGGCTGACAACGAGGAACTCTTGGGTAGACGCGCGAACGAAGCGCTAGCCCGAGTCTACGAGTGGATGATTAGCAGGCTTCTGGAGCTCGCTGTCAAGAAGTGCGAAGCAATCGTGGTCACAAGGCGTAGGAAGTTTGACTTACCCCGGTTTTATATCAACGGGCAAGAGATTCCACGGAAGACAGAGCTGAAATACCTCGGTGTATGGCTCGACGACAAGTGGTCGTTCAAGAAGCACATCCAGGAAGCCGCCCAGAAGGCGAGCAAGGTCGGTGCGGCGCTCCAGCGGCTTATGCCGAATATCGGAGGACCCAAGGAAAAGAGGCGCGCACTTCTCAACACCGTCACTACCTCCATCATGCTGTACGGTGCACCCGTGTGGGGGAAGAGGGTAGAGAAGACCATCATCGAGAAGAGAATGGGGCCTGTCCACCGAAGAGCGGCCCTGAGGAGTATCCGTGCCTACCGCACTGTGTCAGGAGATGCGGCTTACGTATTGGCGAGTACTCCGCCCATCCACTTGCTCGTCGCGGAGCGAGTGAGGATCTGGGACCGCCAGAAAGTGATCGGAGCCGAACGAGTACTCACTCCGACGATGAAGGAGATCATCCGCGACAACGAGAAGGAAACCACCCTTGAGCATTGGCAAACTGAGTGGGATTCGCCATTTGCGAACGGCAGATGGACGCACCGGCTGATCCGTGACGTAGCCAAGTGGGCGGAACGCACCCACGGAGAGATGGACTACTGGACGACGCAGGCACTGAGCGATCATGGTTGCTTCGGTTCCTATCTAACCAGGTTCAAGAAGAGGACGACCCCAGCATGTCAGTCATGCGGGGACGAATGGGATGACGCCGAACATGCCCTGTTCAAGTGCAGCGACACCCGGAGAGAGCGCGCCGAGCTGGATGAATGGCTGGGTGCTCAACTAACACCTGAGAATCTCGTCCCGTACTTACTCCGCAACCAGGAGACATGGGATAGACTCACCGGATACATCAAGCTGGTGATGACCCACAAAGAGGAGAAAGAGAGGGAAGTAAGGCGCCTCGAAGCAGGCGAATTACAGTGACTCTGCCGATTGAAACAGAAGAGGCCCAAATGATTCCAGGAGGAATCTGATGCACTGAAGAGGGAAGAAAGAAGAAAGAAGAGAGAAGAAAGAAGAAAGAGAGGGAACAATGAAGAGTGAAGATAGAAGATGCCGACAAGTGGCCGAAGAGAGAAGATGGAGAAGAGGAACGCTCGCAATCGAGCGCGAGACATGCCGCTCATCCTGAAGTAATGCTCACGCGGTTCCGGGATGAGATGGTAGATGCAGGTGGATCTCCTTCTTGATTGCCCGATGCCCTAGGTATCGGACATCGAGGGGAGAGGGATATTACACGGCCGGGCCCACCTCTCGGTGGGCCCCACCCAAACCCGTGTCCCGCCTGGTATGGCCTGCGTGGGCTATGCGTAGTCCGCGTAAGCTGAACCAGTCCGGTGTCTGGGGACGGATCCGAGGGATCCTGAGGCAGATTTTGCCCTCTAACTACCTTAAAAAAAAAAAAAAAAAAAAAAAAAAAAGAGAGAGAGAGAGAGAGGGAAATTCAAGAAGAGGACGACCCCAGCATGTCAGTCATGCGGGGACGAATGGGATGACGCCGAACATGCCCTGTTCAAGTGCAGCGACACCCGGAGAGATCGCGCCGAGCTGGATGAATGGCTGGGTGCTCAACTAACACCTGAGAATCTCGTCCCGTACTTGCTCCGCAACCAGGAGACATGGGATAGACTCACCGGATACATCAAGCTGGTGATGACCCGCAAAGAGGAGAAAGAGAGGAAAGTAAGGCGCCTCGAAGCAGGCGAATTACAGTGACTCTGCCGATTGAAACAGAAGAGGCCCAAATGATTCCAGGAGGAATCTGATGCACTGAAGAGGGAAGAAAGAAGAAAGAAGAGAGAGGAAAGAAGAAAGAAGAGAGGGGAAAGAAGAAAGAGAGGGAACAATGAAGAATGAAGATAGAAGATGCCGACAAGTGGCCGAAGAGAGAAGATGCAGAAGAGGAACGCTCGCAATCGAGCGCGAGACATGCCGCTCATCCTGAAGTAATGCTCACGCGGTTCCGGGATGAGATGGTAGATGCAGGTGGATCTCCTTCTTGATTGCCTGATGCCCTAGGTAACGGACATCGAGGGGAGAGGGATATTACACGGCCGGGCCCACCTCTCAGTGGGCCCCACCCAAACCCGTGTCCCGCCTGGTATCGCCTGCGTGGGCTATGCGTAGTCCGCGTAAGCTGAACCGGTCCGGTGTCTGGGGACGGATCCGAGGGATCCTGAGGCAGATTTTGCCCTCTAACCACCTTAAAAAAAAAAAAAAAAAAAGAGATAGATAGATATCCTTTATTCGTCATACGAAAAAATACACCTACATATTTTCATATGTGTCACATATATATATATATATATATATATATATATATACAATTAATAAATATTCCGATAAAATCATATTAAGAAATAATTTGGTCAAGGATAGATATATCACAAATTGTGACTAGTCATACACTTTACGATTTCACTTGAAAGAAAATGAGATAAAGGGCATGGGTTCACGGAAATATCACAGTTTTTCTTCAGTCTGGTGACAGAAGGTCACTTACAATTAAAAAGAGATAGAAAGCAAAGGAAAAAAGCCCTAGCCCATCAAAGATTAAAGTAATGCTGCTTCTCCGGATCAATCCTCTGAGGAGACTTTGTTAATAGGAAATCTTTCAAGGACTCTTTGAACAAGGGTGTTTTCCCCAGCTGCCGAAAGCCCGGAGGGAGAAAGTTCCAAAAATGAGCACATTGAACCTGGAAAGATCTCCTTCCATATTCAAGTCTCATATTGGGAACTTTGAGTACCCGCTCTTCTGCATTACCACGTGCGGGGCGTTCAGATTGGTACCTGGTGAACATCGCAGCTAGGTAGCCAGGCTCTCCTAAATGCATGATCTTATGCATTAACAGAGCTGCGAAGTACATTCTCCGCGAATCAGTACGCAACCAACCTAAACGCTTCCTAAACGGGGTGATGTGCTCGTCTCTCCTAAGATCAAAAATGTACCTCACACATGAATTGCTCAGTCGTTGTATCCGTTGCCGCTGTTCGTCCGTGGCGTCGAGGTACACGACTGTGCAATAATCTAAATGCGGTTGAACTAATAACTCGACTAGGCGAATTCGGAGAGGTCTGGTGATACACGCCCTAAAAAACCGCAATCCGTAAAGGGCTCTGTTCACTTTCTTAGTTACTCGGTCGATGTGCGGCTTCCACGTCAGTTCACTATCAAGTGTAACACCAAGACTCACGACTGTATCGCTGAACGGAATGAATTTTCCTTCCTGTATCTCAACCCCTGGCAAGTCCATTCTTTTCACATCTTTGATGTTCCTCTCAGAGCTGAAGAGGATTGCCTTGGTCTTGCCAGCGTTGAGACGCAGGCCGGAATTTCTGGCCCATTCAGCAATTAGTCGTCCTACTTCTCCCAGCCGAGTGATGCCTTCCTTGATCTTAGTTTTCTCGACTTGGAGATGAATTTGAAGATCATCCGCATAGAATAGATGATATACCGACTTTCCGTCTAGCAAACCAGGTAAGTCATTAACATATAAGCTGAAGAGTAAAGGCCCGAGAACGGATCCCTGTGGAACACCCAGATTGGTTTCAAGCCAATCAGAACTACCAGATTTTGAAGTGACTATTTGGGTGCGGCCTTGTAAGTATGATTTTATCCACAGGAGTGCCGATCTTGAAAATCCAAGGTTTCGGAGCTTCCTCAGCAGCTTTGACGGTGTTATTGTGTCGAAAGCTTTGCTAAAGTTGAATAGTAGGAGTAAGGTGATCTTCTTCCTATCAATGCCTACTCTGATGTCATCCGTCAACTTTAGTAAAGCTGTCTGGGTGCTATGGTATTGCCTGAAACCAGTCTGGAAGCGATCAAGAAGTTTCTCTACTTTTAAATACTCCGTGATTTGGTCATGTGCAATTTTTCCAGAACCTTGGAAAGGAAGCACAGCAGCGCTATGGGACGAAAGTCCGAGACCGCTGATGGAGCTGCAGTCTTCTTCAATGCAATCAGCTGCGCTTGCTTCCAAGCCTCGGGAAAAACGCTATGAGCGAAAGAGGAATTGAATATATGTACAATAAGATCACCAATTGCCGGAAGAGCCTTCGCGATCACACTCTGAGGGATCCCATCCACCCCGCGGGCCTGCGAGGAGAAATGTTTAATAGCAAGGACTACATCATTGAAATTTGTGGGCTTAAATTTAAACCCGTCCTCCGGTGCAGAGTTAATATCGTCCATTGCTTCATTGATATTTTCGTGAGGCGAAACAGAGACTCCCGCAAAGTGAGCGTTCAACTCATCCGGTGTGAAACCGTGAAGTTCTTCCTCTTTGCTCTTGGGCAAGAGGCCGAGATTGCGCATCTCCTTCCAAATATCCTTGTTCTGATCAAGAGCGTCTGAAAGATGGTTTTGAAGGAAGGAATTACGCTCTTGCTCAATGCGCTGATCGACCTCTTCGCTAAGCCGAAAGTACTCATTTTGAAGCTCAGGACACTTGCACTGGTTGCGTTGCATACGCTCCCAACGCCTGCGCGTCGCGTCTCGCTTCTTCATGAGCACCCTCAGCTCAGGGCCAATCCAAGGAGCATCATTTTCACGCGGGTTTATAGTTTATATAGAGAGAGGGGGAAAGAGGGTGTGGGAGAGAGTGGGAGGAGAAGATGGAGAGAGGGGGAGAGAGTGTGTATATGTGCGCGCGTGTGAGAGAAATAAGTTTGGCGGGTGGAAATTCAAAATCATATGGCTCGCAAGCACTATGCAGCTTTTGTTTACCCCACTCACGATGAATTGGTGGGCTATATATGTAAACATAGAATACACGAGCTTCTACTCGGCCCTATGCAAGCTCGATTCCACCTGTATTTGTTCGTCAGACAGTGGATAACCTTTTAACACTCAACTTTGTGCTCGTTTCGTTTGCGTTTCCGTGTTCACAATGAAACTGTGTGAAATTAGTAGACGACAACTGTTTAATATTTTGAAAAAATATAAGTGTTCTGACTTGTATTTAGCTAAAAATGAATTATTGCACTTAATTTGTATCGAATCGCGAGTGCTGGTTACGGATCGAATTCAACAGCTCATCATCAACGCTTTGCGACAAAATTTTCTGAATAATGTGAAAAAATGCCTGGATGGACTTCCGAAAAACCAAAAGAATTGGACAGTACTCGAAAAAAAACACCAACGGTGGTTATATGGGGTATTCAAAATCGAGATACAAGATCCTGGACCTGGCAATCATCCCAAAAAAGGTAAGTATACATTCCCATATCTAAAACCCACGCGCATATTGGAAACTTGCAAGGCACAAGTGTCATTGAATGAAGTTTCATGATTGAAAATTCAAATCTATCCTAACGAACCAGTTTCCATCCAGGGCAGGAATATTTTCCTGATCCCAAGTTATTCATGAAATAGCAATCCTGGAATTGTTGAACCTTTAACACTGAAATGATGAATATTTGTAAAAATCAAAAAATCCCTGAAATATCTGAGCTGAAAATTTATTTTCAAAATTAGAGTAGTTTTGAAGATTCAGTCCATACATCTTGATTTTTTGAAACGACGAGCATGAGTTATCGAATATATAAATGAGATGCGTCCGGAGAATACGCGATTCATGATAGATTCATAAGAGTTTGCTCAACCCGTTTACTTTGTGACTGATTTTCGGCAGCCGATACAACTTTTTGATAGTCCAACCATCGAATACGGGTGTCAATCAAAAATAGCAATATTAGAGAGGCGATTTCTTTCTTATGTTCATTTTCTTTCTGGGAGACGGTCGAGTATTGAGACCTAATTCTCAAGCCAACATAGTTCGACATTATACAAGGAATGTTTTGATTTTTCGAAGATTCTCCAAACACTTTCATCAAACGTCATTGTCAATCATCAAAAACAGCCTTGTTCAGTATATTGGACACCAAAAGTCGAGGGATTAATAACAGTACTATTTGATCGGAGTTTTCGTAATTTCTTTGCTTCATGAGATCGATATCGCCTCGATCTTTTTGGAATTTCATGCTAGACTTGTTCAGAGTCGAAGTGGGATGAATGAGAAACATTTTTTCCATCATTACACGTTTCCACACTGCGATTGTTTTCACTAGTGAGGCCCACGATTCTTTAATTTTTACCGACTCATACTTGTCCAAAATATATTTCCAATGATCATCTTCGATAGTTCGCTTTGCTAAGAACGTGAATAAAGAAGAATTTGTCTCCGTAGAGATATGATTTTCAAAATATAGAAGTTTACTTCTCAACTCAAGTGAGGATACGAAAAATTTACTCACACTTAATGGGATAATCCTATCCTATTTTGCCTCGATTACTAAAACGTCTCTACGATCCGAGTTACAAACCAGAATTTCGTACGAGTTTCACTCAAATTAGTGTGTTTTGAGTTAGGCATCATATTTCTGGTTCATGGCATGGGTCTTTCATTCTTAGAACTCAAATTTCCGAGCATCATGCACTCGAACCGAAGCTAGCATAGGGTTGATATCGAAAAAAAATCTGCTGAGGTCTAGATGGCTGAACTATAGCATCTTCTCGTCAAGCAGAAGATTCTCTCATATCGATCTTAGGCTCACGTGACATTTTTCTTCGTCCAATAATCAAATACTCTCCCTCGATTCATAACATCTGTTCCAATGAAAAACACACCTACTATCGAAATTAAGATATGAATAAGTTTCTACCGAATCAAGAAGTTTTGAGGAATTACATTCATTGATCATGACTGTGTAATAGAACTTGACGTCATCACGGTTCGCAGATCTCTTCGAATTTGAATGTTAAATTTGAATGAATTCTAAATTTGAAAGTTAAAGTGGATAAGAACATCTCGTGGACCGCATGACACCTAGTATCGAATAGCTTCAGTCAACAAAGAATCATTTCACTTCGTTCTTGGAAGCTTGGAACAATTCTCCCTGTTGGAATAGCGAGATCTGACATCCATCGGAGCTTGTAAAACTATACTTCGGGGATTCTGAACGAGGAATTCCGAACATTCCTGAAGACACTATGAATCATCGTCATATTCATTACCATTCGATCCCATCAAAATTTGAGCAATCAGGATGAGACATGTGAGGTTTCATGAAAATCCTTATCTGTAATCCCACATAGATAACCCTCAAAATCAAATATAGGTTTCTCGAGGCAAATTGAGGAGTGGCAAATCTTTTCGATTCTGATTGAATTCCACTTGAAGCTCAACAAAATTTTTCAATGCATTAGTGATATTAATATCATCAATGCAATTACCCTTCACGAATCAAATTTTATTTGGCGCTCAGAAGGTCTCTGATCTGTTAAAGTACCAAAATATTCCCAAATACACTACTTTTTGATCCTGAATCCTTTTTCAAGAAATTTTTTCATAACTCCCATGACTTCCTGTGGGCATTCCAATGGATCTCAAATTTTACTCCCTTATCGAAACTTTCTCAGAGCTATTCTCGGAGTGTGTGTAGAATCCTATGCAGAATCCTGTTGGAGTCTTATTGGAATTGTATCATTACCTGGGAGTTCCTACATTCTTAGCTGAGGATTTCGGACTTGTTATTTGACGTTTGCATCGAATATCTATTTGGAATATTTATTAAAAATCAATAGCTCCAACTCTAGCTATTCCATGCTATTGAGATTGCGCCTGTTTAAGAATTCATTCTTCCAAATGTAGCTCTCAAATTAGACAGAAAATGTCAGTTAAGTTCCTACCCAAATTTAGGATATTTAATACTCACACAGAAAATTTTCGCCCTCAAACGGTGACTAGTTTCATCAGTTCCCCAGTGTCGAGCCAGGAACAACAGTGGAAAATTGACTCTTCTCTCTGAACTTGGCTCAGAAGAAAAATTCCATCTTACGAAAATGTGCGCAAATATACCACCAATATATGAATTGACTGTTGTATCATCAACCTATCACAATTGGACTTCGAGAAATTGGAAGATATCCAAGCGAGAATCCGTCTTGCTATGGAATCCTCTGTTATAACACATACACAGCCATAAAAGAGTAAAATAATCACGTAATACGTGTTCCTCTGAATACAGCCATACAGGCAGTTGGACGACCTGTTACTCCAATGGAGTCAGCATCACGAACTACACTCAGAAGAAGACACGATGAGCTCGCTGTTAAAATGAAACTGGTCAAGACTGCGCAAAAGCTGATGATTGATGAATTTAATGTTCCTGCTGTTGATCCTCTGGTGGACCCGACAGAACCTAGTCAAGAGTCATCTCCACTTCAGCGAACTGGAAAAGTAGATGTTCCTCAATTTTCTCCATCTCAGGCACTCGCTGGACTTGTCAATGCAAACCTGACGAAAAGTGCGTACGACACCATGGCCTCCGCTGCGCGATCTATAGGGAATAACCTATTCCCTTGTTACTCACTGGTAAATTCATATAGTTGTGGTATAACTCTGGAAATGAATATCGAGTCATGACTGTGATTGTAGAAATTGTATCAGGCTTAATAGTGAATTGTCTCTTATTGCCCCAGGAATCGATTGAATTATCGGCAATTCTTGTCACGTCAGACACGATTCCTCATTCACGAAATTTTCACTACCAATTAGTCACATCTTGGTATGGAGAGATCTTAAGACAACTCGAGGGATACTCCTAGCGACCTGATTGCCATATCTCAACCCTGTGATAGAGAATAATTTCCTCCAATGCATAGCTAGGCTACCTTGCTGGATGCCTTGTTTTGGGTCAGAACTGTACAATAAGGTGCCGAACACTGGAAAATGACATCTCGTGGTGGAGCAAGCGCTCTGAAGATTTTTTGAAACTGAAGAGAAAAGTGCGGTTGGTCTTTGAAAGTGATCAAGGAAGGCGTAGATCATTCCTATCATCTAAATCGTTATGTTAACCATGTATTTTCACCCGTAGAAACAAAAAACGATATTTGTTAGAGCCATCAAAGCAAGTGGCCCTTGTCAATCGCAAGATATTGACCGTAACAAAGAAACGACACCTTTCCGGGGAACACTAAATTCCGTTCGAATTGATGAATAGGTGAGAACATCATCCTAATAGGACTAAATTCTTACCGCGCTAGCAATTTTTGTGTGTCTTGACCTCCTGAACACGATCGCGTTAGTTTATGGAGCTCGAATGCGCAAGATTCAAGTATTGAGCAGGCCATCGCTGCCGATTCTTGTCCTATCTCATGTATGGGATTCCCAATCTTGATACACGGGTTCTGGCACATCTGTCATCATGTGCTCGCAACTCAAATTGGACTCATCGGAGCTCCTTGAAACCAACAAGGTTGTGTTCAAGAGTTGAATTAAATGAAAAATCCTGGTACGATAAGAGTTTATCACCATCAGGATGATGTTCTCATCCATTCATTAATTCTAACGGAATATGGTGTTTTTCGGAAAAGTGACGTTCTTTTGCTACGGTCGATATCTTACGATTGACAAGAACCCCTGACTTCTGAGGCTGTAGCAAATTCCTTCTACGGTTCCTAGGGGTGAAAATACATGGTTAACATGACGATTAGGATGACGAGAACGTTCTGCGCCTTACTTGATCAGTTTCAAAAACAAAGCCAGAGACGCTCTTCATTTTTAAGAAATCTTCAGAGCGTTTGCTCTATCACGAGATCTCGTTTCTTAACGTCCAACAATAGAAATTTTAATATTTACACACAAAATGGCAGAGATTGTGACCTCAAGCGTAACGATTTGGAAAAATTTTTATGATTTGAAACACCTTACTGCAGAAGTTCAGGCTCTCCATCAGGAACGAGACTAATACATCTCTGTCACTAAGAAGATCATTCTTGATAGTATTTGGAAGAGACACATCTTCTGAGTGGCCTTACAGTTAGATTAATTTTGATAACTATCAATTGTTTTTGAAAATTTGTTGCTTCAATAATCCATTTACGTATGCTTGGATGATGGAATATATGAATAGTGTTTATAAATAGGTGCTGGCAGCCAAAAAAGAGTGCTATCCCAAGGATATTGTGATCACGGAGTTAAAGTGTTCCACGAGACTACAAAATGTGCTCGATCGCACTATGAGAAGAACTTTCATGATTTTTGTAATCAAAATCGGACCAGGGGGGAGACGTTTGGTTGTTTATGTTGTGTTTAAATGGGGTTTTGATGGCACCACAGTTGAAGATTTCAAAATATGGTCTGATGATCCAGATGTGAAATCTGGATCAATATTCGTCGTCTCGGCAGTATTGATACAGATCTACAATAAAAAAACCAACGAAATCTACTGGCGAAACACCGAACCTAATTCAACCAGGCACCGTCGACCTGTACAGTTATTTTTCAAGAAGGAGACCATCGATCTCATAAAACAGGTCAATGATGACATGGAAGAACAAATATCGAAGTTGGTAGATCTTCTCCTTGAAAATTGTATCATCAAATATGAAATGATGAAAACAATGATGGATGGAGAGGTAAATCGACTAACCTCAACCAGTTACACCCTCGACCTTTCATGAAGAATTGTTCATACGAATACAACTTTGCATGCAAAAAATTCGTGAATGATAAAAGTTTCTCATCAGTGTTTGCTTCCTGGTATTCACAATATCTCTGGAAAGACGCATTCTACTCTGACATAGATTCCCTGGCGAGATTCTTCACATATATTCACTGGACCAATAGGTACATGTCTTAAATATTTGGGAGATTGTATGACATACCTGAAAGTCCATAAAGTCTTCTTGTTGTAGACGTAAAAAATCGAGACTATCAGACAGAGTATTTGTGATAGCTGCTCACGAATAATTATTCGATAATGGTATCAAACGGGGAATGATACCATAGTAGTCTACTGATACTTTCACCAAAAGATATTCATATATTATGTTCATTCCGTAGGTAAAAAATGCACTCACGGACACCTCGAGCCTAGCTTGCTTCCTTTGTGGAGAGAAAATCTCCAAATTACAGGATCTATCCCTCTTCGAATACGAAATTCCAATCGAACGACTCGAATTTGGAATTTCTATTCTACATGCGAAGATCAGGATGATGACTATGGTCTTTAAAATATCTTGCCGTCTCGGATGTGAAATGTACAGAGAGGTGAGTTATGGATCTTGCCAACTTTCGGCGGGTGGTAATCCCGTCAATTTTTCTCACGATTTTGAATTCGGTAAATATATTCAAAACTATTTCTGGGCCGGTCGATGAATAAGAAATCGAAAGGGAAGAAGGGAGGAAACAAATCGAAAGCAGAAAGTGGCGGCACCGAGTCGATCAGTACGAGTATAAAGGAGCGGAAAGCTCTTCTTCATGAGAAACTCTTTCCAGTGCTTGGAGTAAAAATAGATTCCCCAAAAAATGGCTATGGGAACACCAGTGATGGCAATACTGCTAGGAAATTCTTTGAAAAACACGATGAGATTGCCAGAATTACCGGTGAGTCTCAACACATATATTGAGAGTTCAATGGGCATCCTTGATCTTCACGTTATCCAATGACATTACATATGATTGAGTTTTCAATTTAGCTTTGAATCTAATGTTAGTGATTCCACCCTTGTCCTTGAACTCCACTTCAAAGTAGTATTTTCCACGTTGTATCACAGTCCGGAGAAGCAAATCCGGATCATAAAGCTGATTGACTATAAGAATCTTTCACATGTTCGTGACCCATTTTGCTTCTATGAATTGATTGTCTAGTCTCACATGTATCCTTGAATGAACACGAAGGCAAGCCCTATTACATTCCTATATCATTCATTTGTCTGCAATGAGATCATCATCACTCCTGATCTAGACTTGATAAGGAATATTCCATCGAAATGATATATACAGATGATTCTTAGAGAGTTGGAAACGTTAGACGACAGAGAATAAAAATTGATTCCAACTGATCATCTTAAATTTAATGGTCGGGATGACCAACTTTTTGTTTACAGTATTTCTGTTCATCCGTGGATGGTTCCTTACCATCAAAACTTTTGGATATGCCTTCCTCAGCAATCTAATCTAAAGGATAGTTCTATTTGGATTGTATGATTTTGGATATTCCCTACGAAAATCAGAACTCTCCCCCATGCTTGAATATTTGTATATCTCATCCTGATCAGAGTCTCCTCTATATTGGCTCTTAGGTAGTTCATTTCCATTTTGAAACTCTGGGATACTTCATGTTACAATGGAGGATGTTTTTATGGTTTCATTGAAACAAAAAATTTATGGGGAGTTCTCGTTAGCACAGACTTCTGCATAGATGCTCCAATATCGATTTTTGCATGAACGATTCCACAACATCAATTTTTGAGTAATTTCTCTTTTTCCTGAGTCATCAATATGATATACTGTATAGAATCACGTCTCGTGAGATTGGAAGAAATTTTCCAAGACTCGAATAACACGTATGTCATCAAAGCTCAGATTCCTTCAATGGATTCATGTAACTGTGATACATTGGCTTATAACCGCTTCAATGTGTTTGCACACATATATTGAGACCTGGAACATTATTAGTATAATCACATCAATAAGTTCTGGACAACTCAATTATGATGATACTTGGAATGATTTGAGTGTATGAGAGTTGCATTGCCGTCAAAAAAATCTCCTAAAATTTATTACAGGCTTCGACCAAGTGTTGCTTGGGTATTTCACAACTGTCGTGTTCGTTTAAGATCAATCCCCTGAAACTTAAGGATCTGTGCATGAAAGCAGCGATACGGTACCGTGAAAAGTACTCATGGTATATGCTTCCACCATCAGTACATGCTATCTTGATGCATGCATGGAAGATCATGCAGTTTTACCATATTCCTATCGGAATTTCATCCGAAGAGGCTCTTGAAACCACGCATAAGGTCATCAAGTCCTCCAGACTAAACCACACCAGGAAATTTTCCAGGTTCGTACCTCTCATTTTGCCGGAGTATAGAGATTTTGAGATTCTTCGGATCACGCAATCCTTCTGATGCCAACTTATGAAATCCCAACTCACGAGAAATATGAATTGGCACGTCGAATTGTGAACCGCTTCGGCGAATGTATCGATTAATACTTAAATTTATTCATTGTTATTGTTGTTATCTCTCAAACCTTCTAACAATATCACAGTGCATCATAAAAAAATAATACACTTGGTTGACGGACAGTTGACTTACGAAAAAATTATTCCTACTTGAAAATCTCCACTGAATAGAATCAAGAGTTCACTCAGAATTTTGATCATGGGATCATTCTATGATTGATGTATAATGTCAGAACGGGGATGAATTTTTGTATTGTTTTACAGGCAGTCAACAAATGAGGACCTCTTCAATCGGTTGTTTCTGTTGTCAGACCCCATTCTCTCTCGGACTCGCAAGATCAAGGACAAGAAAGTCACTCTCTTATCGCCAGAACTAAGAGAATTGATTGACAGCAACGACGATGATGAATAGATTATCATCTAATCGATTTATCCATACCGTCTCAAAGTAGTCTTTGATTTATATGGTGATAATGGAAATTTTCAGATGATATCGATACATTGTCTATTCATAATCTCGTGCTTCGATTAGCGGTATGATTGAGATTCATTTTGAGATATTTTTCAGTTCACATACAGCTATTCTGCTGATATCCAGACTACAAAAAATTAATCATCATCTCGTCTGTTATATCCCTTGTCCTGGTATGCCTCGTTCAGGATCATGTAGCCTGTGATCAAAGTTATATGTTTTGTTCATTCTTCTCCGATTACCAAGTCGTATCCCTATCTTTATAATAGTGTAACCACTTCGATTATGTATTATTCCATTGATGGTTGAGAGTTGCAACTATACTCTATTTGTACAACGGGATATTTATTTTGAGATCAACTTTAGCCTTTTAGTTCTAAGTACCTGTGAGATGCAAGTTTGAGAATGATTCTGTGATTCCGGTTTTTTGAATCTTAGCTCCTTATTTCATTTGGAACATTGTCATGATGGACTCGAAGAGAACACTCGTCTACAGTTTCGACTGCCAGGCTCATACGATCAAGTTTAGAGAACCGACTTTTATAGGGAATCACGGCTTGGATCGGAATCAAACACGAAATCACGGATTATGCCTCCAGCTCAGTTACCGTGATAGTCATCCCAAATGGGTATTTTGTTTTTCGATACTAAGTTCTCGAATTGTTGGTATTATTACAATGAATAATACAATTGATCGATCATTGAACCGTATATTCATTGCTTACAAGTTACTCTGCAGGATAAGAATCTTCTGGATTCCAAGCTGGAAACTGGCCTCGAGCTTCTAAGTCATCCAGAGTAACAAGAATCTTTCTATACTTCTAGAGATCCTATTCACACGCACGGCATCCACTCGAATGTAGTGCAGGCCTCAGGGTGGATTTAGAAAAAATTTTGAAAATACTTATTTCGACGTAAAATTTTCTGATCTTTCGATTGCCGCAGTCAAAATTCCGAAATTCTGCCAAAAAACCGCCAAAACAGCCCAAAAACCTCCAAAAAATGCATTTTTGGAAAAACTGGTTATACCATCAAATTTGTGTGTTAAAATGCAACAACTTTGGTTCTCATCAAAATTTGCGCAAATCGCTCCTTTCTCGCCCTATGGGAGCTTTTTGAGCGCCCCCATTCGTTTTTCTGGCTCTCGCTCCATCTGGCTGGTGCACAGGCCTCAGGGTGGATTTAGAAAAAATTTTGAAAATACCTATTTCGACGTAAAATTTTCTGATCTTTCGATTGCCGCAGTCAAAATTCCGAAATTCTGGCAGAAAACCGCATAAAACAGCCCAAAAACCTCCAAAAAATGCATTTTTGGAAAAACTGGTTATACCATCAAATTTGTGTGTCAAAATGCAACAACTTTAGTTCCCATCAAAATTTGCGTAAATCACTTACCCTCTGATTTAAACCCTTTATACTGTTGTTTTTTCAGTATTTTCGCGGTTTTTCGCTAGCCGTCAGCGTATGCGTAGAGGAGGCTCCTCGGGGGAAAAGGATTCGGATTCTGCATGTCAAAAGCTACAATTTCCCCCCTTGGAACATTCCGAAATCGCACGTTTTCAGGGTAATCATAATTGTGGTCTTTCTCGTGTTACGTAAGACTGTGTGGGGCGTCACTCGCCCAATTTCCCAGGTATGGATCGCCTCAGGGGTCTAAAGAGAGAGCTTAAAAAAAAAAAAGGTCATCGCAATTCGAAGAGTTCGCTAAAGTTTGATGAGAGTGGGTTGGGCCAAGGTTTCAAGGAGTCTATGCGATTGAGTGTAGTTCACTCTTTTACTGCAGGTTTGCTCAGTGGATTCTCACTGATGGATACGGAGAGAGAAGACTAAGGTAGTACATCTGCGCTCTTGCCCTGATCGTCATGATGCATATGGTTGACGCTGATTTACTTGACTCACTGTCAATTTGACAGGGAGTGGATTCATGGCTGAGGAACGACATCCATTCTGAAGGAGATAGAATACCCTCTAAATCTCATTCTGCTAAGAACAAACCTCTTCGAAAGTAGGGCGAAAAGAAGGGATTGCAGATTCTGACGCTAGGAAGAATAGCACCATTACGCTATCTTCCTCTTTTTTCGCTCAACTCTCGACGAGGTTCAAACTCAGCAAGATAAGACCTGTACTACTCGAATGGAAATTCCATCCCCTTCAGGATAAATTTCGTTTCTCAGCCGTAAGTTCACAACTGTCAAGTTGACAGTGAGTGAAGTAGCGCAGCTGATCAGCCCATTTAAGCTCATGTTGAACGTGCGGATGGGTTCTCCCGCATTTCCCGGCCCTATCTTGGGTTTCCTGGGAAGCTCGAACAGATTTCCTTTGTGAAAAATTTTGCTCTCTACAACTTATGTGTCTAGAGATTTCCGTAGAGATATTCATTTCCCGACCTTTCTACAAGGAAACAGAATTTTACACTAGAAATGTTAACAACAAATAAAGACGGAGATATTGGTCTGGTGACCTCGTGCAATTGATTCCACGCCTCTATATATTGGACACATCGGTAGCTGTGTTTGGAAGTATGGCGAAGCCATCGAGCAGCTACGCTGTGTTCATATACGTCCAAGTCGGGCATTGTAAACTCCTCGTATTTTTTGAACATGCATCAGTCATCAATGCCGATCCCAAAGACACGGTATTCTGATATCAAAATCGTTGAGAATCAGAGACTCTCCAATATAGTTTTGGAATTGTTGCGATCAGTTATTCATTTGCTGAGTTCGAGAAGCGTATTTTTACGAGGTTGAAATCGCTTTTGAGGAGGGGCTTGCTTCGATGGAAGGGGTACATACACATCTGACGTGCCCATAAGCTTCGTACATTTTTTGGAAATCAATTCCGCGTCTTTTCGCAGTCACGTACAACAATCTCAAGTCACGCCTCGTGATCAGGAAAGCCGTCACGTCGGATGTGACCAACAATAGCATCACTTGTGGTTCCCCACCAAAGATACAGTAAAACCTGTCTAATTCGGGTACCTACGGTTCTAGTCCAACCAGCCCATAATAGACAGGTGCCCGAATTATAGAATCTGATTCAAAATTATAGAAAATACAAATTTTGAAAGAACTTATTTTAAACCATACGATTTTGGAATGGACATCACTTACGCGTGTACTGTTGAATGTAATGGAACCAATATAGATCATACTGATGTATGAATGACACTGAATCCTGACTAAATGTTCGTTTTGAACGACTTTCGATCAAAATGACGTGGGTATTCCTCCTCGCTGACACTAATCTCAAGGTATATCACCACAGCTTCATGTCTGGCGGGTTTAGGCCAGATCAACGAATGAGATGGACTAATATACGTGGGAATTTTGTTGTCTGTTCAGCTCTGAGAGTTATTCTGAGTTGAAAGATCATAGCTCGAGTGATTGTAAAAAGACCGTTAAGGTATCAAAACGCGTGAATTCAAGTAACACAAAAATGACGATTATTTCAAAAATCCCCGACCGACGATTTTAATTTTGTCTGGAAAATGATTTAGAGACTAGCCCGAAACATATCCGAATGGTATTTTTCATGATCACGCACCTAACACTTTTCCACCGTTCCGACCCGCGGTGCAATACAAACATCACCACCGCCAGGGGAAACTTTCGTGACGCGTAATTGCATCACGTGACCCTTAATTGTATCGCATGACCTATTTTCCTATTCCACGCGTATTCAAGTCCACGTTTCCGAGCCGTCTTAACCAGTCGCCTCCGGGCACTTTTGTGGACGCATGCTCTACGTCAGTCACTCTCGCCGCCATCATTGCCTCGACACCGTTACTCTGCCCGAATCGCTGCCGCTCCAGGACCCGGTGCGCGCCCTCTTGCCACCCCGGACGTGCCGCGACTTCCGCGACCCGCTCGAGTCTTGAGCGACCGCGTGTGTGGTTTTCGTTCTTATCACTTTGGTTTCTGAGTCGCAACTACTGTTGAAAAACATTCGTATTATTCGCCTTCCTGCTCAAGTACCCGTTCCAGTGACAACCTTGTGAAATCTCTGAATCCCGATCGAGTCATTTACCGAGTGGTGTCACATCTTTCAAATTCGTGCGTTTGGTAGCACTTCAGGCTGCAACCGCTGCCCGGCCATCTAGCGACCCCAAGCCCGAGCCGTCAATGGGTGAATATTAATTCACTCATTGACAGGGATCCCGAGGACTTGCTATACGCGTCTCCCTCAAGATCCACCTATCGGACACTGTCACATCATTCCAATTCTTTTCGTATTCATTAGGTGGTGAACCGAGAAATGAAGTCACAATACAACATTTCTTCCAGTTCCTGTCAATATTCCCTTTCAATCATTCAAAGTGAATATCTCTTACCCTCGAATATCAAGTGGCCTCTGTGCAGGCCTGGACCTGTAACGTCTGCAACTTTGCTCTACGAGTATAGAGGAGAGATGAGAGAGAGATAGAGCTCTGTGTTGTATCGAGATACAGAGGGCTCGGGTATTAACGATCGATGATTTGATTGATAATAGTACCGCGCGAGAATATGAATTTTAGAATGATTTGGAATTAAGGTGCATGCGGTCAAACCCTTCCATACTCAGCTCAAGTACTGAGTTTATGTCGTGTATCGAGTTAAATTATTCGATACAGCATCTCAAACATGCCAAGTTCTAATGAGGCTATAGCGACAAAACGTCCATCAGGGTAGCGCTGATGGCCAAATAAGCTCCCTAACACATGGATTTTATTGTCCGTGTACGTCAGTGTGTATCTGTGTGAGAGAGTATGTGGCAGCTCTCACCGGAGCACACGGACAGTAAAATTGCATGACCTGCACCTACAACGCCCCTAGCGGCCGTTTTTTATCTACAGCCTCATAAGGACGCCTCAAAGGACTACAATGAAGAACTTGCGGTGCAGATTGCCTTCAAAGAAACGGATCAAATTCTGTGCGCCACGCGTGGTGCAAAAGTGCACAATAGTCACTGTGGTACAACGACGCTCCATGTTGTTGCACACACACACACACACACACACACACACACACATCATTTGAACTCATGTTGAACGTGCGCAAGGGTTCTCGCGCATTTCCCGGCCCAGGCTCGGGTTTCACGAGAAACTCAAACAGAGTCCCCTTGTGAGAAATTTCGCACTCCTAGGGATCTTTGGGAAAATACGGAGAGACCGACTCTCCGCGGGCGCTACAAGAGTCACCGTGTCACGGAAGTCCGCATTGTACAGCCCGCTTACCCCCCCCCCCTTTGTATCCCTGTCTCTGTTGACCGTACAGATGTCCCAGAACTTTTTCTGCGAAACGGGTATAAAAGTATGCTTGCTTTCATGCTCTGGTTCAGCCAATTAATCAGGACTTAGCAAGTTTGCCCAGTATTCGCACTATCCGTTTATTTTGCTCATTATGGCTCAGCCTTATTCGCTCAGTCCGGCCATCGGCCAAATGCATACCCTGCCGGAAAAAACCAGCTGAAATCTCAGCTGAAATCACAGGTGAGATCACAGGTGATTTCTCAGGTGAATTCACAGCTGAGATCACAGCTGCATTCCCATGCCAAATTCACAACTGATTTCTCAGCTGTAATCTCAGCTGAGAATCTAAAATTTATTTGTTGAAAATAAATTTCACCTCGCCGCGCTCCAGGTTATAGTTTTTCGAGATTTAGGTGATTAAGTGTCACAGCTAGATTGAGAAAAAACGTAATTTGAACATTAAAAATTTGAACTTACCGGGATTCGAACCTGGGCCCTTCACATTGCTGCAACTTTGTGGCCACGACGCTTAGCCAATTGCGCCATCCAAGATGTGCCAGCATGGGATACAAAACAAGTCTATCAGGATTCGGTCTGCCCTCGATAAGGTTTAGAGTGTAATAGAGCTATTGCTATAATAAATACTAACTCACTTGACTTGAAATACTGCTAAATTCATTCTTGATATCAAATTCTATGAATAATTCAGAGAAAATGATACTGCAAAATTAATGGAAGAGCTGGAAGTGGAAAATCATTCTCATATCTTTTGCTTTCTTTTAGTCACGATGAGAGATCCAATTGATGTCCGAATGAGTCTTCTGCCTTTCCTCTTATTGCTTTTACAGCCGCGTATTTATAAGGTAAATGTATCCCAATATATACCTGGACCCAACTCACCCCATACGCTGAATACACGGCGTATTTTTTTCATTATCCCCGAGTAGAGAGGGAGTATAACACTATGTATCAATGCATATGGGTATTTATTGTTGATCGTATCTAATCATGTATGAAACGGTAGTTTAGGTGGCTAAAATCTCATGAGACTCCAATGGAAAAAGATATGTCACTATAAAAATGCAAAATTCTAGCAATTTTCGTCGAAAGAAACCATCTAAGTAGGATATGCATGGAGATTGAAAGGTGGGAAATCACTGGCCTCATCTATGCAGAATTCTCTACAGGATGTCTATAGAATTTACAAATCTTTATTTAAGGATTTTTACGGGAAATCAAGGAGTGAAACCATGAAAATCCAAGGAATTTTTGACTGATTATTCAAGAAATTTGGCGGAAACGAAGGAACTATTGCAAATGAGGCCAAATCTGATCCAGAGGTTCCGGGGCTCGAATTGCACTAAGATGCGTGTTCTGTGTGTCGATATTTGCATGTAAAATTTTCCCCCGTAAAACTCAAGCGTTTCCTAGTCCCCGAAACTCATTGAATCGTGTCCTTGAGTGAAAAATTCACGCTGAATGGACGCATCATTCAAAGGATTGTCAGAGGAACTATTTTTTAGATCTTGAAGAGCCCTACAAAGAGATACTTGACCCTCATTTCGATAATACGGATATTGTTCGAGTTATACACGGATAATGGTTTTCATGGACGAATCGTTCATTTTCATCCCATGCTAATCAAGGTATGTGTATCCAGCGTACCCCTGCACCCAACCAACACGCCCTCATTCGTCAATTTCAGGAGTGGGCGCTCGTTGACCTCCCGGGAAATTTTTTTTACGTTCGTTATGTTAGAAAATGACGAAACGAGTGATTTGGCCCGACTCTCAATTCATTGGATCGACCAATATCAACGCATACTTCAACGCATTCGATTCCTTTTTTCAAGACCTTCAAAATCTGTTTTTCAGAGTTGCAAGAGTCCGATCTGGAGCGATTCATGAGCAAAATATTGGAATTATTTGTGGAACTTGAAGGCCAACATTGGAGTGTTCCCAACATGCCCCTCAACAGTTATCTCAGAAGAGTTTGTAGCGTGACTTTTTCACTCCTCAGAACGTGTTTATCACGTCAGAATGAGCCGAAATAGTGATTGGGATAGATAAAACAGCGTTACACGAGTTCGCTCGGAGATGAAAATGATTTTCCGAATTCACGCACTGCATCGCCGATTAACATTGTTTTAGGATGGAGGCATGTTGGGTACACTTTTCTGCGATCTCGCGACAGATCATGTTCTGGGAAAATTGTAATGACTCGGCTCTGGTTGGTCAAAATTCAACTCATCTCAGCTCATTTTCGAGGTCTTGAAATCAGCTTCAAAATGAGTCAAAGTACGCCAAAAAATATTGAAGTGGACCGAAACTATTGGCAAAACGGCTTGTCGGGGGGGGGGGCATGTTGGGTACACTCGCCGTATGCAAGAAAAATTCTCTACACCCACCATTTTGAAACATGAACCGATACTCTTTAAATTGAAACAGATTCTCACTCTGCAAGAGCTTCCAAAAACACCCCATTGCCGGATTTTGGAGAAACTTTTGACACCTATGGCACTATGAAGCAAGCTGGGATGTTATGTGTTTCCATCAACTCTTTCAAATTTCGCGAGAACACACTTGAAGGCCATCCGAGAACGCCTCGCGAACGTTCTAAGGATTCTTTGAGAACCCTCTTTAAGCACCTTACGAACATCTCAAGAATCTCTCAAGAACTCTTTTTGAGCACTTTGCGAACATCCCAATAATCTCTCAAGAACTCTTTTCGGGCATTTTGCGAACACTCCGAGAGCCCGTCGGGATAAGCAAATTCGTATAGGAACTTATCAGGATTTGTTTCTCAAGAACTTTATCGGAACCCTTTGAGAGTTATGGTGCTGGCTGGGAGGAAATCCGCGGCGTTTTCAGCTTATGGGGTGAGTTGGGTCCAGGTGTATATTCAGTACGTTTACCTTATAGATACACGACCGTAAAAGCAATAAGAGGGAAGGCAGAAGACTCATTCGGCCATCAATTGGATCTCTCATCGTGACTAAAGGGAAGAAGAAGATATGAGAATGATTTTCCCTTTCCAGCTCGTCCATTAATTTCGCAGTATCATATTCTCTGAATTATATATAGAATTCGATATCAAGAATGAATTTAGCAGTATTCCAAGTCAAGTGAGTTAGTACGTATTATAGCAATAGCTCTATTACACTCTAAACCTTATCGAGAGCAGACCGAATCCTGATAGACTTGTTGTGTATCCCATGCTGACACATCTTGGATGGCGCAGTTGGCTAAGTGTCGTGGCTACAAAGTTGCAGCAATTTGAAGGGCCCGGGTTCGAATCCCGGTAAGTTCAAATTTTTAATGTTCAAATTACGTTTTTTCTGAATCTAGCTGCGACACTTAACCACCTAAATCTCGAAAAACTATAACCTGGAGCGCGGCGAGGCGAAATTTATTTTTAATGAATAAATTTTAGATCCTCAGCTGAGATCACAGCTGAGAAATTAGTTGTGAATTTGGTATGAGAATGCAGCTGTAATCTCAGCTGTGAATTTACCTGAGAAATCACCTGTGGTCTCACCTGTGATTTCAGCTGAAATCTCATCTGGTTTTTTCCGGCAGGGTACATTCTAAGTACGGTGACTTTCGCGGCTACGCGGGTCCGCCCCGCGAGCCAAGCAACGTCATGCCTCGACCGCGGCTTATGACGAGGCAAGCCTGATTATTGAGGCGATGCGGTCACCGTGTACTTCGGAAAATATTCGCACTTTTATCCGATTCTATTGCAATTTGGGCCAAACTACAAGAAGGCGGGTGTTTACTATCATCTAACTCGAGTTCGTCTTCTCGTCGTTCCGCCCATATCACAAAACAATCGGATGAACGGGTGAATTCCAAAATGCCTATATTTTAGGTTAGGATAGGTGCATGCGCTCAAGTTATTCGCACTTTTCTCCAGTTCTCTTGCGGTTTGAGACTAACGACGAGAAGACGAATTCAAGTTGGATGGTAATAAGCAGGGTTTATAACGAAACTTATTTTTCGTTTCGTTTCGTTTCGTCCTTCAATGACCGCAATCAAAATTCCAGAATTCAGTTTAGTTTTTCCTATAAACGAAACTAAACTTAATCTAATCTAATTACATTTTTTATTCCGTTCATGGGAAACGAAACTAAACAAAAATAAATTATAGTTTAGCTGGAAACTCAACGAATCCCAACAAAAATGTGGGTAAAAGAAACAAAACGAAACGTTAATCATGTATAATTACGGTTACAATAAACGAAACGAAACATAACCGAAATGTTTCGTCAGAAAACGCTACGAAATCAAACGAAACTATTTTGTTTGAGAGAAGGAAACTAAACGAAAGTGATTTTGATTGTGATTATGAAGAACGAAACTAAACAAAATCGATATTAATTATGTTCATTATGAAGGAAACTAAATTTTAAAAGGAAACTAAAGTTCGAAATCACTCAAGATTTCTTTCTAATGCCGAACGTTCTCAAAAAATCTTCGGTCTAATGGCCTTGGAAACGATACATTGTTTATGAAAGGGACTGTGCAGTTAAATTTGCTAATTAGAATTTTGATATTTTTCTTTTCTCAATCAATGGATTGCTGTCTAACTCTCGGCTCGGTTCTGGGTGACCCCTTTTGCCATACCTACGCCCCCGCCAACAATAGTTGTGTGCTAACGAAATCAGAACGAGGACTCCAGGCCTTCATCGAGGAAGGGCTTCACAGCCATCACACAGTAGCCACTCAGTGCTTCCTATCCAACACCCCCCCCCCCCCTACACACACATACACACACACGCACATTCGGCCATCACCATTTTTTATACGGTCTCGCCGAAATCAAATTGTATCACACGACACGTATGTCTACTGTTTTTACCGTTATCGCGCCGAAGTGGTGCATAGAGCTGATGGGGGGGGGGGGGGTTGGTTTTGCTCAACGTTTCGGATTATGTTAATTTGTTTCGATTACGTTCAGTTTCGTTTATCATAAACATAATCAAAATCAATTTCATTTAGTTTCGTTCATCTCAACGAAATTTTGGTTGGAATCAAATTTCATAACAAATAAATCGTAGTTCGTTTTTGTTTGGTTTCGCTCCTTATAAACGAGATCAAGATCAATTTCGTTTCGTTTTGTTTTTGAATAAACGAAACGAAACTCAATTGCTTTTGGAAATGTTTACATCTCCGTTCAACGAAACGAGAACCAGAATAGTTCTGTTTTGTTTCGTTTATCTGATTTTCTGGATATAATGTTTACGTTTGGTTTCGTTTTTCATAATGAGATTATGATTGATTTCGTTGAGTTTCGTTTCCCAATAAACGAAACAATCATATTCAATAATTTCGTTTAATTTAGTTTAGTTACAAACCCTGATAATGAGTATCCGTCTTCTCCTCGTTTGGTCAAAATCGCAAGCGTATCAGACAAAAGTGCGAATAACTTTCAGCGTGAGTAGTATACGGGGTACTATAGCCGGACACCGATGACGTCACGCCGACTATTGTGCCATCGGTGGATTTTTTTCGCCACGCCGATACGAACGGGTTTCGGCAGTGCTGGTGCCCCTCCGCAGCGGCCACTCCCCCTCCCCCACCCCCGCGCCCACCTTTCACCACGTACAGAAGGAATCCTGCTTTGCCGGGTTTTCCGAGTGTTGGAAACGCCGGCGCTCGACAGCTCGCGGTCGAATCGTCTTGCCATGAAAATCACGTGCGCACGCAAGCGCGTATTAGAGAGAGAGAAAGATTAGATTAGATTAGTTTATTATTGATACCATGGGGTATTACCCTTTGTGGTACAGGTGGACAATAAGATTTACAAAATATTACAAAGTAATGTTTTTGATTGAAAACAAGCACGAATAGTAAGCATGTATAGTCAAATAATTCTACATTTGAGCAAGATATGACTTCTCGCAAGTATTAAATTCCCAGACAAGTCTCAAGAGATAAATTAAACGGTTTGAAACCAACTCTAAGTATATATATATATATTCACTTTTATATATATATATATATATATATATATATATATATATATATACTGCAGTCGGTTCTACTGCCGGTTGAGCATCTAATGCCACTTGACGGCTTTGCTAATGTGTGCGTGAATGTATGTGTGCTGTCGCGGACATTGTTTGATCGGTGCTACATAAACATAAGTGTTGATGTTAGTGTTGAGTATCGTGTTTATTCAAATGAATCATTCCTTACCTTGATTTCTTTTAACAAATGGACCCTTTGACCAGCCGGCTAAAACCACGACAATAACCTATGATGAATTCCACGCCAAAGCGACCTACGGAAAGGGGTCATCTCTCAGATCCTTTTTTAACTTTTTTCATTCGATTCTATGGCCCAAAATAGGAACTTCGGACCACCTATTGGGCCCAAAAAAAAATTTCTCCTCTCCATTGCACGCACATCCGTCAACAGACCGAAAATTTATCGTGTAAAAATCGATGCTCTTTTATTCACGAAAATAGGAATATTTCGAGTTTTTGAATAGCTATCGATTTGCGGGTTGCGGCATTTAAAAGGGCATCAAAAAACCTTTCGAAAACGTTGTCGGAAATTCCTTCTCTGTGATTTGGGGGCCTCCTGGAGGCAAAGAGTGTTTTTCACAAAAATGTTGATTTCTCGAAAAGCCATTTCTTAATTTTTTTAAAATCATATATTTGACGTGAAATTTTGCGTTCTTTCGAAAAAATGGGTTTTCAGAGAAGTTTGGGGCGATTCTAGTGACTTATGAACCATTTTTTGAAAATTCGATTTTTTCGGTTTCAGAAAAAGGCAATTTTCTGCGCATGCGCACAAACGTAGACTTTCGGCGCCACTTTTAATGGAAAGCTGACAAAATTTCCTATAAAATGACTACCCGCAAAGTTGAAATTGATGCACCGAAACGCGATCTGCAAGGATTAATTATGTCGAGTCAAAATCACATGAAAATTCGCCCATTAACGCCTTCGTGGCGCCTGCTGAGAAGACACATTCACGAGATCTTCTCGGGACTCAATTTTCAGTACGAAATTGACCTGAAAAAAATTCGGACCACATGCTTTCAACGTAAAATTGTATGAAGTTTCAAAATATGCGATGAGAAACCCCGTTTGAGGCGACCCCGAGGTGCTACATTCAATTTTCCGCAATTTTGAATGTGGAACATCGTATTTTCTGGCAAAAAATTGAATGTAGCACCTCGGGCTCGCCTCAAACGGGGTTTCTCATCGCATATTTTGAAACTTCATACAATTTTACGTTGAAAGCATGTGGTCCGAATTTTTTTCAGGTCAATTTCGTACTGAAAATTGAGTCCCGAGAAGATCTGGTGAATGTGTGATCTCAGCAGGCGCCACGAAGGCGTTAATGGGCTGAATTTTCATGTGATTTTGATTCGATATAATTAATCCTTGCAGATCGCGTTTCAGTGCATGGAATTACAACTTTGCGGGTAGTCATTTTATAGGAAATTTCGTCAGCTTTCCATTGAAAGTGGCGCCGAAAGTCTACGTTTGTGCGCATGCGCAGAAAATCGCCTTTTTCTGAAACCGAAAAAATCTAATTTTCAAAAAATGGCTCATAAGTCACTTGGATCGACCCAAACTCCTCTCAAACCCATTTTTTTCGAAAGAACGCAAAATTTCACGTCAAATGTATGATTTTAAAAAAATTAAGAAATGGCTTTTCGAGAAATCAACATTTTAGTGAAAAACACTCTTTTGCCTCCAGGAGGCCCCCAAATCACAGAGAAGGAATTTTCGACAACGTTTTTGATAGGTTTTCTGATGCCCTTTTAAATGCCGCAACCCGCAAATCGATAGCTATTCAAAAACTCGAAATATTCCCATTTTCGTGAATAAAAGAGCATCGATTTTTACACGATAAATTTTCGGTCTGTTGACGGATGTGCGTGCAATGGAGAGGAGAAATTTTTTTGTGCCCAATAGGTGGTCCGAAGTTCCTATTTTGGGCCATAGAATCGAATGAAAAAGGTTAAAAAAGAATCTGAGTGATGACCCCTTTCCGTAGGTCGCTTTGGCGTGGAATTCATCCTATAGGTGATATAATCACCTAAAGCCTGTATTTAAATGCGAGTAGCGTAGAAACACATTACGTATCTCGTGTGGAAAACTTTTTACTTCGTGAAAACCATACTGGACGTCGGCGAAGCGATTTCCACGAAGAAAAAAGTTTTCCAGCACTCGATACGTAATATACTATTTCATTCAATATCGTTTGAAAATAGCTAGCCTTGAATTTGAATCTGCTCTCCTGTTTCTGACATGCAGAATTAGGTATGATGTTCATATCGAAGTAATAGCAGAAAAATCTGATGCTCGCGCGGATATAAACAAACAGGTGTCTCTCGCGTAGCACAGGCTGGCCACCCATAGAACTCGTCGCGAACCACCCGGGTACCGTTGCGTTCGCTGCCGTTCGGGATTTATCTCAAGTTTTACAAGGAGTTGCATCGAAAAGAGGCATTCATCATAATCTTCAGATCCAAAAGAAGAACGCATCCTCGCCAAATCCCCAATCAATTGTGTGATCGCGTCGCATACAATCAATCTCGGGGCTGAGTGCCCTCATTGTAGCAGACGACATCAAAATCACAATTTGGAAAAATACTTTCCCAGCATAGAATATGACTTTTGGCCACGATGCGCTCTTCGGACAGGCATTTTATATGCCCATATCAAAATTCAGGTAATTCGGTTTATCATAATTTAAGTTATTCTCCGAACGGATTACGGGTAATTCACCCTAGAAAATCCAACATGGCGCAGGCCTATCCCCTCGCTCTCTCAGCGCGAATCAGCTAGGGTAGCTGAAGATCAGCTAGTAATAGCTGATTTCGTCAGCTAACGCCCGCGTGGAAGCCAACGACTCGTGTATCTTACTCGTGCCACGAGTCGTGAAAATGAAATATTACACGACTCGTTGACGAGTCACGAGTCGTGTAATGTGTGAAATCAAAATTTTTGTCTTAATTGCAACTAAAATTTCCAGATGTTTGAACAAAAAGTTTATTAATAAGGGTTAAGCAGAAAAAAACGAAAAAAAAAAAATTTGCGCGTAGGAGATTACGGCGGAGACCGAGGCACGAACCCACGATCTTCCGATTACGAGTCGTGCACCTTGCCTCATGGCCAGCGAGGAAGGGTGAGAGATGTGTCGTAAGAGGCGTACTAAAAGTATGGGTCGCTATAGCTACACTTGAAGTATAGCGGGTCGCTATATGGCTATTATTATGTATATATAGTGAGCGTTTCGTTGCTCATACACTATAATATATATATATATATATATATTAGCAAGCAAAAGATTATACTCATATCTCTATGTATGCGGTGAGGTGGACCCATCATATATATTATATATATATATAAGGTAAGTGTACCCAACTTGCCCCCATTAAGCCATTTTCTTAATAACTCTGGCCCATCTCAATATTTTTACACGTACCTTAGCTCATTTTGAAGCTTGTCTTATGACCTTTGAAATGAGTTGGAGTGCGTTTGATTTGAGTCAACTGGAGCCAAACTGTGTTGATTCTACCAAAAGATGATTTTTGAGAGTTTACAAAAAAGTGTACCCAACTTGCCCACATCATTTAAAACAATGTAAATCGGCGATGAAATGCGAAAAATGGCTTTGATCTATTTTGATCACCGTGCAGTGGCATTTGCAGCTTTTAGCTGGCCCAAGACATCGTTTCCTATTTTGATGCGATGAACACGTTCTGAGTGGTAAAAAAAGCCATACTGCACGCCTTTCCGAGATAACCATATGGGATTATGTTGGGTACACTCCGATGTCGGCCTTCTAGATTCTCAAATCATCTCCGTGTTTTGTACATAAAATCACTCCAAATCAGAATTTTGCAACTCTGAAGAGCGGATTTCGAAGGTCTTGAGACAAGAAATCGAATGCGCTAAGGCACGTGGAGATTGGTTGAATGAAAATAAATTGGCACCGGTTTTAGTGACCGCGATTTCCTCGGTGATTTCTTAGCCGCGCAAACACGAAAAATAAAAAAATCACTTTTGATTTTTTGGAGAAGGCAGAAATGATCCGGGGTTGATGAGATGTACGTACTTCCTCATATTCTAACATAACAAACGTAAAAAAAATATGCGGGAAAGTCAACGAGTGACCATTTCAGAGATCGGCATATGGGGGCAAGTTGGGTACAGAGGCAAGTTGGGTACACTTACCTTATATATGATGAATTCCACGCCAAAGCGAACTACGGAAAGGGGTCATCTCTCAGATTCTTTTTTAACATTTTTCATTCGATTCTATGGCCCGAAATAGGAACTTCGGACCACCTATGGGGCCCAAAAAAAATTTCTCCTCTCCATTGCACGCACATCCGTCAACAGACCGAGAATTTATCGTGTAAAAATCGATGCTCTTCCATTCACGAAAATGGAAATATTTCGAGTTTTTGAATAGCTATCGATTTGCGGGTTGCGGCATCTGAAAGGGCATCAAAAAACCTATCGAAAACGTTGTCGGAAACCCCTTCTCTGTGATTTGGGGGCCTCCTGGAGGCAATTTTTTTTTATTTTTTTTCTGCTCAACCTATTTAATAAACTTTTTGTTCAATTATCTGGAAATTTTAGTTGCAATTTAGACAAAAATTTTGATTTCACACATTACACGACTCGTGACTCGTCAACGAGTCGTCTAATGTTTCATTTTCACGACTCGTTCCACGAGTCGTGGCACGAGTAAGATACACGAGTCGTTCACTGATTGAATCAGCTAATACACAAGGTTATGAACGATGATATACACCGTTCGGGAATGTTTTTCCCTGCGCACTGGGTGTCACGTGATAAATTTTTGGCTCTAGTATTAGAATCATTTGTTCAGTGCAGTGGGATCCATTTGATTACCCGATTTTTAAGTCCCAAGTAGTGCGTCAAAAGTGGGCCACCTGGATCGAAAGTGGGTCACCTGTATCGTAAGTGAGCCACCGGTATCGAAAGTGGGCCACCTAGATCGAAAGTGGGCCACCTGGATCGAAAGTGGGCCACCTGTATCGTAAATGAGCCACCGGTATCGAAAGTGGGCCACCTAGATCGAAAGTGGGCTACCTGGATCGAAAGTGGGCCACCTGAATCGAAAGTGGGCCACCTGTATCGTAAATGAGCCACCTGGATCAAAAGTGGGCCACCCAGATCGAAAGTGGGCCACCTGGATCGAAAGTGGGCCACCTGTATCGTAAGTGAGCCACCTAGATCGAAAGTGAGCCACTTTGATCGAAAGTGGTCCACCTAGATCAAAAGTGGGGCACCTGGATCTAAAGTGGGCCATGTGCGTGCCGTGAAAACAGCGGCGTGCCACATGCCGCTTCCCACCGCTCGGAGGCGCTGAAACTCATACTACCCATCACGTCCCGATCAGAAATTTCGGTGGCTCCCCCGCGGGGGCCCCGTGGGGCTTGCCCCGGAGATCGCGGGGTCCCCACGGGGCAAATGTATGGAGAAGCACTTGAGGTGTAACGCCTTCCCCGCGGGGCCCCCGCAGGGCATCCTCGGGGCAATACTCGCATAAGTAAGTGTTATTTTAGATGAAGAGTGCGATACACTATTGCACATGTTTGTGATTATAACTCAAATCATTCTCTGATGAGTATTCAAGTGAAACAGAAAAATCATCTCAGGCATATGGAAAAGAGCCTTATTATAAGTAGAGTCCAAAATATTTACTTACTTCTGCTGTGTCCGCTGTGGGGAGATGGGTACTTTACTTTGCAGTATGTGATTATATGTGATGAAGATTGTTCTGTTTCTGGACAGTCATTTGAGTTAAAAGTGAGTGCTTAATGATATTAAAATATAGTGTGATCACCTGGTGGAAATTTTCTTGACACATCTGCAGAGATGAGGTTAACTCAAGAACATTACGCAGGCCACTAAAGTGATCAGATGCTTTTCGCACTCCATGTGACAAGTGTAAGATTTAACTCAAGTTGCAGAATCAGGAGCTGATCCTCTATTACAGGTGATGCACATCCTCAGCTAAGTTCTACTTCTCTGTAGGATATTTCATAAAGTGCAGGCATAGTGAAAACACTTGGAAAAAAATCTACGCTCAATTATATCTGGCCCTATTGAGCTTGCTCATCCCAGTTTTGATAAATGCTTTTTGCTTCAGAGTGACAGGGTGTATATGAACAATTGTCACAGCATCTTCACCAAGCTCTTACAGTATTCCTCGCCTCCAATTCTTATGAGCATTCATATTCTGTCAAGAAATTTCTTCAGAGCTTGAATATTTTAGTATGAGTCTTGGGGTGCTTTAAGACACTGATTTCACATTCTAGAATACTAATTGGATAGATAAACATGATGATAACTCGATCATCTCCAGAATATTTACAGTCATTTTTTAGTTATGTACATAAATCCAAAATATCTTACTTTTCTATGGTGCAAAAAAGAAGATGCAAGAGATTATTCAATGAGTGCCATCAAGAATTGGTTTACTGTCACATTTTTAAATTTCTACTTCCTTTCGACCAAGTACCAAATGCTCGCACTTGATTAATTTTTGTGGCATAGCAAAGTAAGATAGCTAGGGATATACTAATTTTCCTGTGAACATTCTGGTAATGATGAGTTATATCATGCTTAACTCACAATTAGTATTATGAAATATAAAGTAAGCGACTTAGAGCCAAGACTTATAGAAAGATATTCAAGCTCTGAAGACACTTCATGACAGAATATGAATGTTCATGAGAATTGGAGGCGAGAAATACTCCAAGGGCACATTGAAGATGCTGTGACAATTATTCATGCACTCCCCATCACTGTGAAGCAGAAAGCATTTTTCAAAACTGGGACAAGCAAGCTCAATAGTGCCAGATATAACTGAGCGTAGATTTTTTTCCAAGTATTTTCACTATGCCTGCATTTCATGTAATATTCTACAGAGAAGTAGAAATTGGCTGAGGGTGTGTACCACCTGTAATATAGCATCAGGTCTTGATTCTGTAGCTTGAGTTGATTCTGACAGTTGTGTTATGGAGTGCGAAAAGCATCAAAACACTTTAGTATAACATCCCTGCGTAATGTTCCTGAGTTAACCTCATTTCTGCAGATGTGTGACTGTGAGGGAAATTTCCTTCAGGTGATCACACAATATTCTAAAATCACTGAGAACTCACTTTTAATTCAAATCTCAGTCCAGGGAGAGAACTTTCCTCGCCACCAACCTGCAGAGTCCAGATCCCAACTCCTTACAGCAGAAGTAGGTAAACACAGACTACAGAAATATCTACCCAAGTTCTCTCTCGTTTTTCCAGTCTTACTTGAGTTTTTGAGGAATGACATGAGTTGTAATCACAAACAAGCCCAAAAAAATACTAAATTTTTCATGACAAATTACTTGTACATTATGCGAATATTGCCCCGGGGATGCCCTGCGGGGGCCCCGCGGAGAAAGCGTTACACCTCTATATGCTTCTCCATACATTTGCCCCGCGGGGCCCTCTGCCCCGCGGGGAAGCTCTGTTGACGCGGGGGAATTTCTGATCGGGGTTATACGCCTCAACCTCACCTTCCGAGCAGGAAATAAAGATCTCTCGATCTCCATATACTTATGTTGTCGTCATATTAGGCTCCTTCTCAATATATCTTCCTTCGATCCAATGCTGATCTCGACACTGTATGTGTATACGGCACAACACGAATATCGTTTGGCTGAAAAATCAGCTACATTAGCTGAGATTCCATCTGTGTTAGCTGACTGAATCAGCTATTATAAGCTGATTTTTCAGTGAACGGTTTTTTACTGACACGAATAGCTACTGTATGTGAATTTCAGCTACATTAGCTGATTTTCAGCTACAATCACTGATTTATAGCTGATTATAATCAGCTATATAGGGCCTCCCGTGGCACAAAATGAGTAGATATCGAACGAATACGCCTTAGTTCCTCGTGACTTGGTCTGAAAAAGTCGTTAATGTGTTCATGTCGATATTAGAACCCGGATTTGTGGAGTTATTTCATCAGAATTATCGATTTAAGCGTGATTTTTGTGTTCGCTGATTTGATCAGCAGTTTGACGTCCCATGGGAGTAATAGCTGATATTTTAGCTATATAATAGCTGATTGATGCTGAGAGAGCGCCTTAAACCTTCATTAATCTATAAATTTGGGATTGTTTCATTCCACCCAAAACGAGATGAAAGGAAGTCTTAGTAGATCCCGTAAATCCCAACGGCGTTTCAAGGAGAGTTCATAAACTGATTCATGGGAAGAGAACACAGATTCATCAATTCGAGATATCTCTGAAATTCGATAATGAATCGAAAAATTTTCAATAACTACGCTCGCTTTGTCAGAGTTTTCCCGCTCTCAATATAATATAGGGGTGTATAATATCATGTGGACCACTATACAAACCAATGCCATAGATTATTCCTTGGACAATATAACAGAATTTGATGAGAGTAGCATCAGAAAAATTCTTCTAGATCTTATTCCTTACCAATTAGTGGGATATTGATCCAACAAGAAAATCTGATGACGGGTTTCGATTGTGAGGGAAAAGATTATCGATTACGCCCCGTAGGTGCTCTTGTTCAGTTCTCGTTATTGGTCAATCATTCATTCGAGCAGGCACAATTGTATCATTTTCTTCACGTTGATTCATTTTCTGAAAGCGTGAAATTTTTTTTAACATCAAGTGAGATTTCCCAAATATCTTACTTTGACTCATTTTATTACATATTCTCACTGCTTCCAAAAATTATAACAAAATGTAACATGAGCTGTAATACGTGAATACAGATCAAGATGTGCCATGAAGGGCTTTTCTCATACGAGTTGAATATCCAGCCTTTTGCAACTGATGGGGTTGTTACGATAAAAATCTAATCTGGGATAATAGACCTGGAATCAAAAAAAGCATACACGTGACAAATATGAATTTTAACCTCATAAAAGTGATGGATTATAATGCAGGAAACTCACAGTTCAACTGGATTCTTTCCAGCTAATGTCTTGGGGATGCTTTTTCAGCTCTTGAGCGGAATATCGATTTCCATGATTCCATTCGAACCCTTTATCGCGAATTGGGATCAACCCGGAACGGACCCTAGAAAGATCGGGTCTGTGTTGGGCCAATGACAAATGATCCATAGCTTCTTCGGAGGAATTAACCTCACCCATCCAAGCCCGTTTTCCGATAAGATCTCCAGATTTATGCAGCAAGCCGCCCAGACGTCCCACTTTTGGTTGATATTTAAGCCATCGACCAAAACATCCGGTGACAGGTAGATATAGGTACTCGGCAGCTGCCATTGGCTTACCGTAAGCTGAGTGGAGAGGCTTCCGAAGCGGCTTGACCCGAAGTCATGGATTTTGATCTTTAAGTCAGCCGTCAGCGTGATATTCTCCAGTATTGAATCGCCGTGGATTATTGGGGGATTGTTGGAGTGAAGGTACTCAACACTCGATGACAGTTGCTTTGCAACTCCAAGTTGTTTTTCACGGGAATCTAGCTTTGGATGTCTTGAAATTGTATAGGACAGAGCTTCTCGCAGGTGACATCCTTTCACAAACTCATTCAGCAGACGAACGCATAGCATGTTCATCAAAATCAAATGCCAGCAAGTTTGGAAAGTATGATCCTCTGACCCGGCCATTAATAGCGATTTCTCTCAGGATTTGTATTTTCTTATCGCAATTGTACAGACTGATCTATTCAATTGCGACCAGATCTCCTTGGAATTGACCCAAAAATACTCGTCCACTCGATCCTCTGTCCACGCTCACAGGCTTCTCATCTGCATTGAGTTCAAATGTGGAGTCTTCTACCTCAGTGTTGCGAGCTATCACATGATACTTCTTTGCGGTTCTACCCCCATCTGCGCTTTCAAATGGTTTACGTGTTGTGACTGTCAGAATCTTTTCCATTCCTGGCACAAAATTGAAGAGTGCTGGTGGTTGGTGGACGAGATATCTCGCTTGTAGCAGTCGAACCAGGCTGTGAATTCTCTTCATCAGATGAACTGTCAGTAAGCACAATTACTTCATCATCATCGTCATCAACGTCATACGATGCGATTTCTCCTCTGATGGGTCTCGATTCTGTGGTCAGAGGTAAACTTGCGGTGCCATTGTTTCAACTGACAGGGTGGCTACTTCTTGATCAACACTTAAATTGGGTCTTCTCATTTCGAAATGTAAAACGTTCGGCTTACTTTCCGCTCCGACTTGCTTCGTATTTTTCAATGCTGTAAGCATACGCGTGGTCATCTTCTTCTGTTTACTGGGGTTAATCTGAAATTTATTGGGGTGATCTTCGTCTTGAGATACAGTAGTTTGAGACATGGTAGGTTTGGAGAAGTTTTCCTGATGACGGATGTGACGCCATAGGTGATTGCCTTTGTTGGTCAATCACTCTGTCGTTGGTTCTGCAAGACCGATCGCTCGATCCATACCGTGAGGAATGCATCGCGCAATCACGTTTTGCTGAACTTTGCACTCTCCATGATGCGACACGCGACGAGGCGAGGGCATATAACCCGCGACTCGCGCGCGCCGCATTAGACCGCTCAATCCACTCTTTACATCAATTACACAGCATATTTGTATCTTTCACCCTAATATATATGGGTCAGATCAGTATATGGGTAATTCCGCCAACTAAAAAAAGACGTGGTATGCAAGGCCATACGCTCCGTCTGTACCAAAATGCTTGTCCTCAATGCTCAAACATGGTCCAAATAGTGCCAAGATTCAGTCCTAATATTACTTAGCGCCTACTTATTCACTAAAGGTTTCAGAATTATGGAATGATAGGCAATTCATAAAAGTAAGTGCGTGGTATTCACTACCATTGGCAGCATTCTTCAGCGTGTAACTCAAAAGACCCTATCATAAAAAATGTTTATAAATCATCGAACACCATCCCATCATACCACACTATCACAAAACCAGACGCAGATAGGTGTGCTTATCGATGAAGAAGTTTCAAGAAGGTATTCCTCATGGGAACCCGTGATTCGATCTTTTTTCAGTTTTCGCATTCACGCAGCATTACCCAAAAGACCTATCCTCTTTTCTCCATCGGAACCACGGAAAATCCATCGTTTGAGTGTTACAAACAAAATGCCTTGAGCCGTACGGGTGTGCCTATTGTGCAAGAAAGCTAATCGCAACTCTGACGCGAGAAAAGTGTTGCGTGAATCGGTTGGAAAACACAATAAAATTGGTGGCACAACGCAATATGGACAGATGGCTCTTTTATTTATCTTTTGAAAGTTGATTTTCATAGTGATGGATGATAAAGATGGATGTGTCTTTTGAATCTCGATCCTGGGGATCCTGGAAACCCACTCATATGGTGAGATTTTATACGATCACGTACGTTTTTGAAGTACGCGAACATACTCTTGTCACCCGAGGATGGGATTTTGGTTGGATATGGTCCTAGGTGTCCGTACTGACAGAATCTGACAATAATTATGTATGTAACTTCTGAAACTTTCCAATTTCATTCAAAAAAGTGCTCCTCTTCGAAATTTTCTAGTCTTCTATCCTCTATAACTCAAAAAGGAATGCATTTTATCGCAAAAAGTGTAGAGCAACCTCTTGCAGATCTTTGAAAAATGATCAAGAAAGATTTCTACAAATTTTCTCGTATAAGACGATCCATTCCCGTAATGAGAGTATTTTCATATTTGTTTTGTTATTATTCTCGGTTTCGGTTCCATAACTTCAAGGGATTGCTATGTTAATATAAAGTTTTCTTTCGGAGTTCGTAAGTCAGACGGAAATGGTCGTACAAAAATTTCACAGGGGATCAAACTTTTAGATTTTTGAACGATCTACAAGATGCTGTGGGTATTTTTGTGATCGGATCACTCCCGTCAAAATTGTAGGTGATTGATTGAAGGAGATTTTTTTCCGATTTTCAATCACGTGTACGGGCACTTAAAAAGCACGTAAAAAATTATCAAAACCCATGAATTGATAGACTCTTTGTACTCTCCAAAACCCTTTCTTCAGAATTCCCATACGAACAATCAAATTGAGAATATCACGGTTTGAATGAGACCCTACGTGTTCCATTATTTAGGGCGGGGACTGTATATTCGTACTTTCATGTTATTTTTTACGCTTTTGGCCCCCTACCACGATGGGAACGCATTTGATAGGAAAATGTGTAGATCAACTTCTCAAAGATCTTGAAAAGATACACTTCTTGTTTGACACACACTCTTCAATAGGAAGTATCATGTCAACGTTACTGAAGTAACCTTCTTCAGCGTTACCGTAGTGTTGGAATTGCGAGAAGTGACGAAAGGAATATCGGTTACTGTATACACAAAAGTTTTATATGGGCGTTTCTCTGGAACTTTTACACCTGCTGGAATACAGCTATGGATAATGATATAAGGGAACGATCAAATCTATCTATCCCGATCGAAGTGAAAATGTTCATTATCCGAGTCTCAAAATGAGATATCTCCGGCCTCTGTATGATCAGAAGAAGTTGATTCGTTCTACCTCATTCAAAGAAAGAAAATGTGGGGAAGATCCTGTGGAAATACTTGGTACTCTCGGGCAGTCTTACGGATATTCTGGTGATGCCGCGCAACTTTTCGGGTTGATTCAAGCTGCATTTGGTGGGTAATATATTGAAGAACAATGGCCCAAAAGCGCGATGGTGAGCTACCAATTCAGCCAAAACTGTATGACTTTGAAAATTGGGAATAAAAAATCAATCATGTCTCGTTCAACTCAAAGATGATTAAGCCAAGCTCCTGCCGTGACTCTGAACGCAATTTTTGGAATGCATATCTAAAGTAGATGGAATTGCGGAAATTTTGCGACGAGTCTCGCGTTGGTGCGATATTTCTGTCTAGAATACGGCCGTTCTGAAGTGAAATAGAAAAAACGTGACTCATGAAAAAAATTCAGTTTTTCTCATCCCACATTGGCGGATTGAGCTCTATGTTGATAAAACCAATTGTAACCGGATACCTTGACCTTACGAAGCTGCAAAAAGCCCAAGGTGTTCGTTGAAATTGTCAATCTCGCCAAATAATTGCTTAGGAAATTCTGGAAAATCGGCGAAAAACAACTTTGAGTTCGACTTATTAACGTGATTTTGGCGATGCCACTTACTCTATATGAATTCCAATAGTGGATTTGTAACTCTCAATACTACACAAATATGTGAGCAAAAGGTCCCAGGTGTGCGTTGAGCGGTTTTCATTTTTTATTTTTCATCGATTTTCAGCAAAGTGCAAAAGTTCCAGAGAAACGCTCATATAGAAAGATGTATGCAGACTCCTTTTGTTGTCTTCTAAGAATCTGTTGAATAGAATTTCCTAGTATTAATCTATCAGCCAGCTATAGGTTCTGTAGCAAAATCGAGTTCCCCACGAAATTTTTTTTGCAATCGATTCGTCTTGATTTGCTGATTACGAATATCTAATTTTTGATCCGGAAATCTGGGGAGATTTTTTTTTTATTAATAAAATACTGCAAAATTTATGGTTAAATGGGCATAAGTCGAAAAGTTTTGATCGGAGAAAAAAATTTTTCGAACAAAAAATGTTGCATTTCATCTTGCGTATGTAAATCATGCAATGGATTGTTGAAACTTACATTTGCCATTGCAAAACACGAGTTTGTTTATAACAATTTGGTATATCTTTGGATTATGAAGTAAATTCCCAAAAGTAAATATGCCACTCGGTTTATTATTCCAATTCAAATAAAAAAGTATACTAGACATTTTTCTCTTAATTCATTACTAGCGTAATGCCTCGCGTTGCTCGGCTTGTAAATGTTTCCGATAGGCGTATTAGTTTTCCAAAATGCTCTTCCAAATCAAATGAGAGTACGTTTTTCAAAAATTTTATATATTTAGTTAAGCGGCGGTTTCTCACATGGGTCTGAACTCATAAAGACCATGAAAGTTATCATTATATAACTCGATATGTGAAAATGGTACAGAACATATTTTCATTTGATTTACAAGAGCATTTTGGTGAACTGATACGCTTCTCGGGGACTTTTACAGGCCGAGCAACGCGAAACATAACGCTAGTGTTTAATTATAAAAATACGGAAGTTTTCTATCGGAAATTCAGGAATATGAGTTGTAAAATATCGTTATGCTCAAATAAAGTGATTTCTAGTAGGCCAAAGAGATGTACATCGATTTGACGTGAATTAATTACTCAGTTGGTTACAGGGATAAATATACAAGTGACACTCAAAATTTTCATTCTGGGCCTTACTTCGTACTAAGATCAATATCACCAATGTCACCTGCTTGAGCCCATCGTGGATACACGTACTCTTTGAAGTTTAGCGAGTGTAAGAACAGTCGACGCAGAAAGAGGTGAGCTGCACAATATCATCGTGGACATTCACATCTGAAGAAAACATCGTAAGCGCAAATAATTCCATCAATAATTTGATTACTCGTTTTTCTGAAATCGATAGAATTGTGGGAACAGGAAAGTCGAAGGTGTTCGAGTGATTCGAATAGAATAGGAACATAATGAATAGAAAAACAGAATTTTCTCCGAGCCTTCAGAAAAAAAGAAAATGTAAGAGATGAAATTTTCCCGGGCTTCGACAAAACAAATATATAAAAATGAAAATTGAAAAATTTCTCGGGATTTTGAAAAAACAAAAATATAAAAAATTATTTTATTTTTCAAAATATTTTTCCGGAAATTATCGAAATTTCCCACCGTGAAGCACATCCTGAACTTGCCTTCATTCTTCTTAGTCTCACTTAGAGGAACGCTCAAACATACGCGCTCTCTACCAGAGCCACAGTCGTCTCCTCGCTGCCTTCAAAAACACATACGCGCGCGAGAAGCATCAAACAACGTGACACCAGAAAAGGAAAGGGAATTCTTAGTGATGCGCGCTCTCTCAACAGCCCGCAGTCATCTTCTCAAGCCCTTCGCGAACACACGGGCTCATAGAAGTTGAGCGAGTATAAAAACAGTTGACACATAATGAGGTGAGCTTGCAGAATATTATCGTTGACATCGACATCTAGGAAAAACATCGTACGGGTAAGTAATTCCATGGATAATTTGATTAATCGTTATTTCTGAAATCAATAAAGAACGAAAATATATTGGATAGAAATCCGGAATTTTTTCCGGACCCTCAATAAAAAGAAAATGTGGAGAATGAAAATTCAAAAATTTTTTGGAAATTGAATGAAAATTTTTTCCGGGGCTTCGACAAAACAAATATATAAAAAATGAAAATTCGAGAATTTTTCGGGACTTTGAAAAAACGAAAATATAAAAAATTGTTTTTTTTTTCAAAAAATATTTCCAAAAATTTTCGAAATTTCCCACTCTGAGGCACATGCTGAACTTGCTTTAATTCTTATCAGTTACAGTTAGAGAAACGCTCAGGCGTTGGCGCTCTCTACTGAAGCCGCATTCTCCCCCTCCCCGCCTTCACAGACACAGACACGCGTCGAGAAGCATCACGACACCAGAAGAGGAGAGGGGATACTTAGTATCGCGCGCTCTCTCAACAGTTCGCAGTCTTCTTCTTGTGCCCAGCGCAAACACGCGTATTCTATGGGGTCGAGCAGGTATGACAAAAGTCGACGCGGAACAGAGTCAGCTTACAAGATGGTATCGAAGAGATCAACATACATAGAGGACATCATGGAGGTAAGTGATTTCAACCTAAATCTCGGAATTCATTCTTTCCGAGATCATTAAAACTAAGAAAACGATAACGTCGCGAATTCCAATAGTTCAAATCATCTGAATGTATGTAACATGGAATTTGAAAATTTTTTCCGGGGCTTCGACAAAACGAATATATGAAAAATAAAAATTCAAAAAAATTTCGGGACTTTGAAAAGACAAAAATAAAAAAAATTATTTTTTTTTTCAAAAAATTTTCCCAAAAATTTCCAAAATTTCCCACTCTGAGGCATATGCTGAACTTGCCTTAATTCTTTTCAGTTTCAGTTAGAGAAACGCTCAGGCATTCGCGCTCTCTACTGAAGCCGCATTCTCCCTTTCCCCGCCTTCACAGACAGAGACACGCGCCGAGAAGCATCACGACACCAGAAGAGGAGAGGGGATACTTAGTATCGCGCGCTCTCTCAACAGTTCGCAGTCTTCTTCTTGTGCCCAGCGCAAATACGCGTATTCTATGGGGTCGAGCAGGTATGACAAAAGTCGACGCGGAACAGAGTCAGCTTGCAAGATGACATCGAAGAGATCAACATACATAGAGGACATCATGAAGGTGAGTAAGTTCAACCTAAATTTTGGAATTCACTTTTTCCAAAATTGTTAAAATTCAGAAAACGTTATCGTCAAAAAATTCAATAGTTCAAATTATTTGAATATATGATACATGAAATTTGAAAATTTTTTCCGAGGTTTCGACACAACAAATATATCAAAGATGAATATTCGAAAATTTTTCGGGACTTTGAGAGAACAAAAATATAAAAAAGTGTTTTTTTTCAAAAAATTTTCCCAAAAATTCCCAAAATTTCCCACTCTGAGGCACATTCTCAACTTGCCTCGATTCTTATCAGTTTCAGTTGGAGAAACGCCCAGGCATTCGCGCTCTCTACTAAAGCCGCATTCTCCCCCTCCCCGCCTTCACAGACACAGACGCGCGCCGATCATGTCATGACACCAGAAGGGGAGAGGGGATACTGAATGATGCGCGCTCTCTCAACGGCCCGCAGTCATCCTCTGGAACCCGTTGCGAACACACGTACTCTATGCGGTTGGGCAATCATAAGAAGAGTCAATGGAAAATGAGGTGAACTTGCAAAATATCATCGTCGACACACAACATTTATAGAATGGCTGAAGGGTGAGTAATTCGATTATTTATTCAATTACTTGTTTTTCCTTGAATCGTTAGAGTTACGAGAACATAAACGTCGATAGTTTTGATGATCTAAATAGATGAAAGATACAATGAAAAAATTTCAAGATCTCGTCCGGGGCTTTGAACACGAAGATATGAAATATAAAAATTAGAAATATAAAAAATTGATTTTTTTTGAAAATTTTCCCCAAAAATTTCCGAAATTTCCCACCATGAGACAATTCCTGAACTTGCTTCCATTCTCATCAGTTTCAGTGAAAGAGACGCTCAGATATACGCGCTCCTTATCGGAGCCGCAATCTCCCCCTCGCTGCCCTCGCAGACACACACGCATCGAGAAGCGACAACGTCACACCGAAAAAGAGTGGGGATACTTAATGATGCGCGCTGTCTCAACGGCCCTCAGTCATCATCTAGAGCCCGTCGCGATCACACGTACTCTATCAAGGGGGGCAATCATAAGAAGAGTCGAATAAAATGGAATACACTTGCAGAATACCATCGTGGACATCAACATTCATAGAACGTCTAGAAGGTGAGTAATTGCATCATTAATTCAATTACACGTTCTTCCTCAAATCATTAAAGTTGTAATATCGTGAACGTCGAGAATTTTGATGATCTGAATAGATTACAGATTTAATGGAAACATTCCAAGATTTTGTCCGGGGCTTTGAAAACAAAGAGATAAGAAATAAAAAATTGGAAATTTTTACGGGATTTTGAAAAAATAAAAATATAAAAAATCGATTTTTTTTCGAAAAATTTTCCCGAAAATTTTCCGAATTTTCCACTCTGAGACACATCATGAGCTTGGGTTCATTCTCATTAGTTTCAGCGGAAGAGACGTTCAAACATAGGCGCTCTCGACCGAAGCCGCAGTTTTCCCCTAAATAGCCTCACAGACACACGCATCGAGAAACGACAACGTCGCACCGAAAAAGAGCGAGGATACTTAATGATGCGCGCTCTCTCAACGGCCCTCAGTCATCCTCTGGAGCTCGTCGCGATCACACGTACTCTATGAAGGTGGGCGATCATAAGAAGAGTCGAATAAAATGGAATGAGCTTGCAGAATATCATCGTGGACATCAACATCTATAGAACGTCTGAAGGGTGAGTAATCCTATCATTTATTTAATTACTCGTTTTTCCTTGAATCATTAGAGTTATGAAAACATAAACGTCAAGAATTTCCAGTGATTTAAATAGATTGAAAATATACTGAAAAAATTTTAAGATTTTGTCCGAAGCTTCGAAAACAAAGATATAAAAAATAAAAATTCGAAATTTTTACGGGATTTTGAAAAAACAAAAATAAAAAAAATTATTTTTTTTTTCAAAAAATTTTCCCAAAAATTTCCAAAATTTCCCACTCTGAGGCATATGCTGAACTTGCCTTAATTCTTATCAATTCAGTTAGAGAAACGCTCAGGCATTCGCGCTCTCTACTGAAGCCGCATTCTCCCCCTCCCCGCCTTCACAGACACAGACGCGCGCTGATCATGTCATGACACCAGAAGAGGAGAGGGGATACTGAGTGATGCGCGCTCTCTCAACGGCCCGCAGTCATCCTCTGGAGCCCGTCGCGAACACACGTACTCTATGCGGTTGGGCAATCATAAGAAGAGTCAACGAAAAATGAGGTGAGCTTGCAGAATATCATCGTCGACACACAACATTTATAGAATGGCTGAAGGGTGAGTAATTCGATCATTAATTCAATCACTCGTTTTTCCTCGAATAGTTAGGGCTTCGAAAACGAAAATAAAAGAAATAGAAATTCGAAATTTTTACGGGATTTCAAAAAAACGAAAATATAAAAAATTGTTTTTTTTCGGAAAATGTTCCCAGAAATTTGCGAAATTTTCCACTCTGAGAAAATTCCTGAACTTGCCTTTATTCTAATCAGTTCCAGTGGAAAAGACGCATAAGCATACGTGCTCTCTCCCGGAGCCGCAGTTCTCTCCTCGCTGCCTGCACAGACACACATAGGCGACGAGTAAGATCAAACAACATGTCAACAGAAAAATAGAAGACAATTGGTGATACGCGCTCTCTCAGCAGCCCACAGTATAGCCCTTTACACGGTCACGAACATTCGTACGCCAAAGAGGAAATCAAGTCCAAGAAAATCCTATGTAGATATATAAGAAGAACTTATAAAATACCATCATGAACATTGACCTCTACTACACAATAATGGAAAGGTGAGTAATATCTATCAAAACATTATTTCCCACGTTCTCTAAAATTGATAATAGAACCAAACATCAAAATACAAACCTTTTCCGAAATTTTATAAAATCATGTACATGATAAATAAAAATTCAATTTTTTTCCGAAATAAAATCGAGAAGTGAATTAGATTTCCATAGTCCCAATCGAAACTGATGAGTTACCTCCAAAGACAGAATTTCCGGGCTCTACGATTCCAGTTATTTAGTTTTTCCACAATAGAGATATCTTGCAATATCACAAAATTCAGTCGAATTGACAACTCATCCATTAAATTGACCCCAATGGGGAGTTCAGTTTCATACCAAGGTCTATCATCCCACAGGCATCCAGATATCAAATGTGAGAATCACCCAGTGGAGGATTTACAAAAAGTTTTCAACTCAACGTGTTACAACCGTTCCAGAAAGATTAACAAAATCAAAACTACAGTAAGATGACATGGATCCAAGCACAAGAGAATGACAAAAATCACATAAAACAAGGGAATCCATAACACCTCTGGAATCGAATCAACTTCCGAAGACATCAAATGTGAGTTTCATGTATCAACCCGTGTCACTCCTTATTCTAAAATATGTATAGAATTCTAATTAGATATAGCTCTATGGAAATTTTTCGAATATCATGATTCTATGAAATCGTCGTCAGAACATTAGATTGATTAGTTTTTCAGAGAACGTAAACACATAATAGCCTTTACTTCTTTACTAAATTGGTATGCATGGTATCTCACAAATGTATCCTTGATCTTACAATTTAATTTGAGGCTAATTTTAATTACGAAAAAAATCAAATCATCTTCGTCACACATCTCAACAAATGATTCCCAACAATACACATCTCTTACATATCCAAGTGCAATCGAATACATTTACAAAATGTAACAGGACTGTATGATGCCATGGCTCACATAGAGATCGAGACTATCATCTCTGAGATCGACATACTACAATCTCCTGTTGCCAAGCTGCTGTAAATGTAGGGTATTCTTCCAAAAAATTAACACAACACACTTACACCACTCTTCGGAAACATGTTGTTGGATTTCCTCTGATCTGAGCGCCGCTTTGGTCCCGACACTGGTAAACCAAATCGACGGGTCAGTCTCATCTGATCATGTCTCCTTCAACCTCTGTGATGGAGAGTTACATTTACACTGAAACGATATACACGGACCGATTCACACTCAATTCCACTCCATATCACACAACGAAGATGACAGATCGATATTTCTGTTCATTTCAATAAAATCTTCCGCAAATATCACCAGTGGTTATAAAAATATAGATCAAGGTATTGTTAAAATTAGTGCGTTCCTAGAATCGTATATCAAATATCCATAATTTCATTTATATATTCGTTTGTTATCGAATATGATTGAGGATTATCATTGATCAATGTAGTGACTCCCATATACGTTTCTCAATATTCAATCTTTTGTTATGACAATTCTCATTCAATTTGTACGATGACTCAATTTTATCAACAAAACGGCAACATACGCCTCCCATACGATTGTATATCATTACTCCCTCTATTATAAGTAATCAGGATGTAAGCCTATAATTGTAATAATGTATGATGAAACTTTTGTTTAGAATATCACGTTCCATACTCTATATGTAAATATGTTCAATATGGATTGTATAAATATCTGAATCTCCTGAAACTCGATAAATAAAATCAAATGGTTGGGGAAATTGCCCCAACCATCCCCGTGTCGATTCATTTACTATAGAATAAGCATTCGAAAGAAGTACAACTCATTAAGCGATACTTTCGTACAATCTTCAATTGTACATTCTTTCAATCTCGAGTTAAAACATATGCTATTCATTATGAAATTCATACGAATTTTCAAAAAGAGCATAACTGACTTTTTTAATACATTGAAGAATTTTTAGTACTGATTCCAGCTCATCTTGGATCAATTTCAAATCATTGAGAGAAACATATATAAATCCACTATCCCTTAACAAGATGGAATCATCGTCCCAATTGCATCAAAGAGTAAATGCATTCAAGTAACCTTCATTAACAGGATCCAATTCAAAACTTTGCTGATTACATATCGATTCAACTCATCCTCGTCATACTTACTCAAAACTACCACACCACACTTTTACGAGTTGCAACAGCACATAATGTCTTGGCTCATATGGGAGTTGGGTTTCTCATTCCCGAGTGCGACAGAGTGTGACTCCCTGTTGCCCAGCTATTGTAAAACAACAACACAATACTAACGCGACTCTTCGGAAGCATGTTGCTGGATTTCCTCTGATCTGAGCGCCGCTTTGGTCCCGACACTGGTAAACCAAATCGACGGGTCAGTCTCATCGGATCATGTCTCCTTCAACCTCTGTGATGAAGAGTTACAATTTCACTCTCAACATAAAACACTCCCCAGTTTCAACTCAATTCCACATCATAAACACAAATCGAGGATGATGGATATCGAAGTCATTTCATCGAATCGAAGACTCCTCAAAAATTCGAATCTTGCGACGTAAATGCTCAATATGAGAACAAAGAACTTTCCTGATGAATGAATTCCCAATAATTAATCTTCATGACCGCGTAGCAAAAACCATCACAATGCATCAATTCATTTCTTCCCTCACGATTGCATCAAGCGAGTGATATTGGATTCATTTATAAAAGTCATTTTCAATACTCTATACGATACCGTTCCTCAATGTCAATTATCTATCCCTAAATCTCATGAAAATTACTTAAATCATAAACTGGTCCAGAGAATTCTCTCAACCACTCCCCAATAAAAATGACGCCCTCTAATGTAAACATACAATCTTTAATTGAACATTCTTTCAATCTCAAGTGAGAAAATATCCTAATCATTATTAGATTTCTACAAATTTCCAGAAAAAGCATAACTGAATTTTTGAATAGATTGGGAAATTTTAAAAACCGATTCCAGCTCAGATTGAATCGAATTACGAATCATTTAGAGAAATGAATATGAATCCACTATCACTTGACAAAATAAAGTCATTGTCCCAATTTCATCAAAAAGTAAATACATTCACGTGATTTTTATCAACAGGATCCAATTCAAAGCTTTTCTGATGAGAAATATATTCAACTCATCCTCGTTATACTCACTCGAAAATACCACACCACACTTTTACGAGTTGCGACAGCACATGATGCCTTGGCTCATATGGGAGTCGGGTTTCTCATTCCCGAGTGCGACAGAGTGTGACTCCCTGTTGCCCAGCTATTGTAAAACAACAACACAATACTGACGCGACTCTTCAGAAGCATGTTGCTGGATTTCCTCTGATCTGAGCGCCGCTTTGGTCCCGACACTGGTAAACCAAATCGACGGGTCAGTCTCATCGGATCATGTCTCCTTCAACCTCTGTGATGAAGAGTTACAAATTTCACTCTGAACATAAAACACTCCCCAGTTTCAACTCAATTTCACATCATAAACACAAAACGAGGATGATGAATATCGAGGTCATTCCATCCAATCAGAGACTTCTCAAAAATTCAAATCTTGCGACGTAAATGCTCAATATGAAAACAAAGGACTTTCCTGATGAATGAATTCCCAATAATTAATCTTAATGACCGCGTAGCAAAAACCATCACAATGCATCAATTCATTTCTTCCCTCACGATTGCATCAAGCGAGTGATATTGGATCCATTCACAAAAGTCATTTCTAATATATATACGATACCGTTCCTCAATGTCAATTATCTATCCCTAAATCTCATGAAAATTACTTAAATCATAAACTGGTCCAGAGAATTCTCTCAACCACTCCCCAATATGAAATGACGCCCTCTAATGTAAGCATACAATCTTTAATTGAACATTCTTTCAATCTCAAGTCAGAAAATATTCTAATCATCATTAGATTTCTACAAATTTCCAGAAAGGGCATAACTGAATTTTTGAATAGATTGGGAAATTTTAAAAACCGATTCCAGCTCAAATTGAATCAAATTACGAAATATTGGAAAAATCAATATGAATCCACTATCACTTGACAAAATAAAGTCATTGTCCCAATTTCATCAAAAAGTAAATACATTCACGTGATTTTTATCAACAGGATCCAATTCAAAGCTTTTCTGATGAGAAATATATTCAACTCATCCTCGTCATACTTACTCAAAACTACCACACCACACTTTTACGAGTTGCAACAGCACATAATGTCTTGGCTCATATGGGAGTTGGGTTTCTCATTCCCGAGTGCGACAGAGTGTGACTCCCTGTTGCCCAGCTATTGTAAAACAACAACACAATACTAACGCGACTCTTCGGAAGCATGTTGCTGGATTTCCTCTGATCTGAGCGCCGCTTTGGTCCCGACACTGGTAAACCAAATCGACGGGTCAGTCTCATCGGATCATGTCTCCTTCAACCTCTGTGATGAAGAGTTACAATTTCACTCTCAACATAAAACACTCCCCAGTTTCAACTCAATTCCACATCATAAACACAAATCGAGGATGATGGATATCGAAGTCATTTCATCGAATCGAAGACTCCTCAAAAATTCGAATCTTGCGACGTAAATGCTCAATATGAGAACAAAGAACTTTCCTGATGAATGAATTCCCAATAATTAATCTTCATGACCGCGTAGCAAAAACCATCACAATGCATCAATTCATTTCTTCCCTCACGATTGCATCAAGCGAGTGATATTGGATTCATTTATAAAAGTCATTTTCAATACTCTATACGATACCGTTCCTCAATGTCAATTATCTATCCCTAAATCTCATGAAAATTACTTAAATCATAAACTGGTCCAGAGAATTCTCTCAACCACTCCCCAATAAAAATGACGCCCTCTAATGTAAACATACAATCTTTAATTGAACATTCTTTCAATCTCAAGTGAGAAAATATCCTAATCATTATTAGATTTCTACAAATTTCCAGAAAAAGCATAACTGAATTTTTGAATAGATTGGGAAATTTTAAAAACCGATTCCAGCTCAGATTGAATCGAATTACGAATCATTTAGAGAAATGAATATGAATCCACTATCACTTGACAAAATAAAGTCATTGTCCCAATTTCATCAAAAAGTAAATACATTCACGTGATTTTTATCAACAGGATCCAATTCAAAGCTTTTCTGATGAGAAATATATTCAACTCATCCTCGTTATACTCACTCGAAAATACCACACCACACTTTTACGAGTTGCGACAGCACATGATGCCTTGGCTCATATGGGAGTCGGGTTTCTCATTCCCGAGTGCGACAGAGTGTGACTCCCTGTTGCCCAGCTATTGTAAAACAACAACACAATACTGACGCGACTCTTCAGAAGCATGTTGCTGGATTTCCTCTGATCTGAGCGCCGCTTTGGTCCCGACACTGGTAAACCAAATCGACGGGTCAGTCTCATCGGATCATGTCTCCTTCAACCTCTGTGATGAAGAGTTACAAATTTCACTCTGAACATAAAACACTCCCCAGTTTCAACTCAATTTCACATCATAAACACAAAACGAGGATGATGAATATCGAGGTCATTCCATCCAATCAGAGACTTCTCAAAAATTCAAATCTTGCGACGTAAATGCTCAATATGAAAACAAAGGACTTTCCTGATGAATGAATTCCCAATAATTAATCTTAATGACCGCGTAGCAAAAACCATCACAATGCATCAATTCATTTCTTCCCTCACGATTGCATCAAGCGAGTGATATTGGATCCATTCACAAAAGTCATTTCTAATATATATACGATACCGTTCCTCAATGTCAATTATCTATCCCTAAATCTCATGAAAATTACTTAAATCATAAACTGGTCCAGAGAATTCTCTCAACCACTCCCCAATATGAAATGACGCCCTCTAATGTAAGCATACAATCTTTAATTGAACATTCTTTCAATCTCAAGTCAGAAAATATTCTAATCATCATTAGATTTCTACAAATTTCCAGAAAGGGCATAACTGAATTTTTGAATAGATTGGGAAATTTTAAAAACCGATTCCAGCTCAAATTGAATCAAATTACGAAATATTGGAAAAATCAATATGAATCCACTATCACTTGACAAAATAAAGTCATTGTCCCAATTTCATCAAAAAGTAAATACATTCACGTGATTTTTATCAACAGGATCCAATTCAAAGCTTTTCTGATGAGAAATATATTCAACTCATCCTCGTCATACTCACTCGAAAATACCACACCACACTTTTACGAGTTGCAACAGCACATGATGCCTTGGCTCATATGGGAGTTGGGTTTCTCATTCCCGAGTGCGACAGAGTGTGACTCCCTGTTGCCCAGCTATTGTAAAACAACAACACAATACTAACGCCACTTTTCGGAAGCATGTTGCTGGATTTCCTCTGATCTGAGCGCCGCTTTGGTCCCGACACTGGTAAACCAAATCGACGGGTCAGTCTCATCGGATCATGTCTCCTTCAACCTCTGTGATGAAGAGTTACATTTTCACTCTGAACATAAAACACTCCCCAGTTTCAACTCAATTTCACATCATAAACACAAAACGAGGATGATGAATATCGAGGTCATTCCATCCAATCAGAGACTTCTCAAAAATTCAAATCTTGCGACATAAATGCTCAATATGAAAACAAAGAACTTCCCTGTTGAATGAATTCCCAATAATTAATCTTGATGATCGCGTAGCAAAAACCATAACAATGCATCAATTCAATTTTCCCCTCACGATTGCATCAAGCGAGTGATATTGGATTCATTTACAAAAGTCATTTCCAATACTCTATACGATACCGTTCCTCAATGTCAATTATCTATCCCTAAATCTTATGAAAATCACTTGAATCATAAACTGATCAAAAGAATTCTCTCAACCACTCCCCCACATGAAATGACGTCCTCTAATATCAGCATGCGAGATAGACGTGAACCGCTTCTCTTTTCATATTTTCATAAGTTCGAATTTCAAAAGAACGTTTAATTTCTCCTCCAAATAGAAATAAATTTAAAAACTCCAAAGTATTACGAAGGTTCACACTCGGTATGAGTAGAAATACGAAAATCATCATCTTCAAAGTCAAATAAAAAATTCCCCGAATTCATTCAAAAAAGTTTCAAAAATTTGAAATCCATTCGTATGTATCATATATTCAAAATCAACGAAATAACAACCTCTCGATCTTTAACATTCCATCACTTTGTCAGTACGATTCGACTTCATCGTCACTCTATCACTTATTTCATTCGAAATCAACCAATACTCATGCGGATCGATCTATCTCTAACAAAAAATTAAAATGAAAACCATTAAATAAAGCTAACTCGAACACCAAAATTAATTCACATCTGAAAGTGAGGCGGCCTTGTCAACCGTATAAAGTTACTCGGCTACCTTCGATGTTGAAAATGGCGGTGTCTCGAATTTTCTAATACGCTTCACTAAAATACGCCATAAAATGACTCCCAGCATGCACTTAATACGAAAATAGATAAACGAAACACATAAAAATCGATTGCTCCTAACCTTCGCCAACGGATTCGGAAGCTTGGGCAGTGTTCGAAAGGGCTCCGTGAGACCGATCAGCGACCGTCTTCACGGCAAGAATTAGCAGCAAATCGAATATATAATATCAACGTATAAATACATATAAACTAAATCGGAAATACATATAAAAAACTCAAAAATACGTCAAAAATACGTAAACGACACTCAAACACGTGTTCTATACATCGCGGAAAAATCTAGGGACATTTGACCTGGTCTAGGGACTTTTCGTGCCGTCAAGTTGGCAACACTGATTCGATTTTATGTTGGCAACCCTGATATAGGGATTCCGTGGGGGAATAGGCACCTTGTGTCTCTTAATATAATAATTTCTCGGGCAATTTTTGATGGAAAAGAGAAAACCAGCGCGTGGCATCAGTCGGAGCGTTTTGAAGTTTGAACGCGTCGATTGATGCCACGCGCTGGTTTTCTCTCTTCCATCAACAATTGCTCAGGAAATAATGAATTTAGAGAAAAATGTTTAGAATACTTTTTTGTTTGAAATGATGAACCGAGTGACATATTTAGTTTCGGGAACTTACTTTATAATCCAAAGTTATACCAAATCGTTATAAAAAACTAGTGGTTTGCAATGGTAAATGTAAGTTCCAACAATTCTTTGCATGATCCACATACGCAACATGAAATGCAACATTTTTTGTTCGAAAAATTTTCTTCTCCGACCAAAACTTTTCGACTTATGCCCATTTAAGGTAGTTGTACACTAAAATGCAAAACATACCAGAATGTCTCCAAAGTTGATGAGGATTTAGTTCAAGTGTTAATGAACACCTGTGCAAAATTTTAAAATGATTGACCGTTTTGTTTCAGAGTGGTAGTCATTAAAATTCGTCACTTTTAGCATGGTGCTCATGCGGGATCGTCGACTCCCATATGAACGCAATGTTAAAAGTGGCGGGGTTTTGATGGCTACTACTCCGAAACAGAACGGTCAATCATTCTGAAATTTCGCACAGGTGTTCATTAACACTTGAACTAAATCCTCCCCAACTTTGGTGTTTTTCTGGTATTTAGCGGAATCTCCCTTAACGGATACCTCCTATTAGCGGACACCTCTCAATAACGGACAAATTTTTGCGACCAGCAGAAGTATAGTCACAGAGATGAACCTCTGATTAGCGGACACCTCCGAATAGCGGACAGTTTTGATGCAACCAGAGGTGTCAGTGCGACCGGAGATTTCACTGTATTTTCAGCTTTAGTGTACAACTACCTTAACCATAAATTTTGCAGTATTTTATTAATAAAAAAAAATCTCCCCAGATTTCCGGATCAAAAGTTAGATATTCGTGATCAGCAAATCAAGACGAATCGATTGCAAAAAAATTTCGTGGCGACCTCGATTTTGCTACTGGACCTATAGCTGGCTGATAGATTATACAGGGCGACTAAAGCGCCCTTTCCAGTCCCGGCTGCAAACGAAAAGTTAGCGGGCACTCGCTTTGATGATAGAAAATAGCCTACGTCCTTCGCACGGCACGCTATTGTAAAGTACGATTATTCCCTCTCGTGACATTCGAGTAAAAACTATCCCCTCTAATCTATCAGCCAGCCATAGGTTCTGTACCAAAAACGAGGTTGGCACGCAGTTTTTCTTGTAATCGATTAGTCTCGACTCGTTGATTACAAATATATCTCAACTTCGATCTGAAAATCCGGGTGAATTTTTTTTATTAACAAAATACTGCAAAATTTGTGGATTTTGCGCACAAGTAGAGAAATTTTGTTCGGAGAGGAATAATTTTCAAACAAAAAATGTTGCATTTGACATTTACTATATGATTTATGCGATGGATTGTTGACTTTTACATATTCTGTTGCAAAAAGCGAGTCCGTTTATAACAGTCCAGCATCACTTTGGGCTAGGAATCGAATTATTGAAAATAAATATCCAACTCGGGTTATTATCTTATTTGGAATAAGAGAGTATTCTAGACATTTCCCTCTAAATCGATCATTCCTTGAGCAATTGTGGATAGGAAGGAGAAACCCAGCGCATGACATGAATCGATTCAAAGAAAGCTGAGTGTGGAAGCGCATTCCGAGTCATATTGAGTGTGAGAAGTGAAGTTTGTAGAAAGTTCTCGAGACTCAATGCATTATTGGGAGATATTTGATGGAGTTGTAAGATTGATTTTCTAATTATTACGACATACCCATGTTACTGAGAGTATTCCTGATTATTATATAATGCATCTTCTGGCCATAACTGTACATTTATGTTAATTGTTACAAGGGTTTATGTTCGTCAGGGGGCGGTTTATTTCCGAATAATAAATGATTCTGTAGAGTGCAGTAACTGGACCTGGTTGTGATATGTGAATGAGATTAATTAAACAACTCATAGTCTGGCTTATTTGTCATCGCAGACACTTCTTGCCTTTGGAGTTGTTTCTGGGTCTGTTGATTTCAATTTCGATACAACAAGGGTAGGATTCTCGAAGCTTAGAGTTCATGGATGAGATCTTCCGAGATTCTGAATTAGCCATCGGCTATTTTCATTGTAATGTGAGACGTTGAAAACCTATTTTTCGAAATCATGTGCGTAAAGTTAGTGCGTAAGGAACATTTTTCCGTGCGTGAAGGAATTTTTGCGCACGGAATGCGTGAAGACCTGCGCGTAAAGTCACCAACAGTGCGTAAGGTAGGTCTTTACGCACTGGAACGTATCTTTACGCACTGCCGTATTTTCTTTATAGACTGATATTCTACAACATCTCTTCAAGTTTCTGCGTTGTTTAGCGAAATGATCTCTGTCTTAATTCTGTAGAATCGGAGTGCTCCAATCGTTGATTCGAAGCTGCCCAAAGCAGGTGTAATGACTTCTTTCACTCGATAGGATGAAAACTTATGAGCTCTCTAAATTGTTATACTCAGTCTTGCTCTCTCGATAAGTCCATACGATTGAAATATCCTGGTCGGCCTATCGAATTGAACATGGAAATAGTTCACTTCGGTGGATCATGAATTTAATTGAGTTCAATACAATATATAGACCTTTTTGGAGTGCTTCCACCGTGGTTTCGGTGGTTTGAAATCTACCTTGGACCGTACGTCCAAAGGAAATGTAAATTCACTTTTCGGATACTTCGCCTCAATAAAGAGTGTCGGTGATGTATTCATATTCTTTTATAAGAAAGAATCCGTAGGTTTCGAAATCGCTTTCTATCCCGTGTATTCAGAGCATTATTATTATCGTTAGAATTGTCCAAGTTCTTTCTATTGAACCATAGGAATGGCATACTATTTCATCAATCCGTTGATTTATTCTTGCCCGTTCTTGACGATATTCATAAAACTCTATAATAATTTTCTTCGAGATTCAGAATTGATATTATCTTATGAACTTACATATTTCGGATCTTGTCCACTATTTGTACTTTTGAGGATTGAGATCGATATTTTCAAACTATGCGGTAACATATGATATATAACAAAAGATCTTTCTCTGATACATTTCCAGAATTTTTTTTCAGTCGGGGGGCTCCGCCCCCCGAACCCCCCGGCGGGGGCTTCGCCCCCTGCACCCCCACCAGGGGCTTCCGCCCCTGGACCCCGCTCTGCGCCCTTTTCCTCCACCTGCCCCGATCACGATTTGATTACTGGCGTACGAGGTGACCGACAGAATACTAACTTTCCGCACAAAATTTCGAAAAATATCGTACGCAACTCTGTCGAAAGGTTTCCGCACTCGGGAAAACTTTACACACGAGATGTGACTCTTTACGCACTGTTGAGATACTTTACGCACTCGCCGCTACGCGGCTCGTGCGTAAAGAATCTCACCAGTGCGTAAAGACTCACACTCGTGTGTAAAGATTTTCACTCGTGCGTAAATCCAACTTTTCGACATCGTTGCGTAATATACTATTTCGTATTGACATTAATTCTTTTGCTAGAAAGTAGCTCAGACATCGTCAGGATCTCATTCCACGGCATTTTCGATCACATATTCTGATGGTTATATGCTGAGAAATGAGGTAGGAAAAGAGTAGAGGGAATATTTTCTCTAGCATTGTTTGATTGACGAGATGTGGATTTTCCAAAAGACCCTATCATAAAAATGGTGCACTCAGGGGTTTTATTACTTGTTTTGGCACATGAAACGAAAAAGCTATCGCTGGGTGATGTGGCTCAAAAAAATTTCTTCTCTAAATCTTAAGTTGGTGGAATTACCCATATTTCGGCGAATTCGTGCGCACGAACCCCGCGGATCTTTATGCCGATTTTTTACATGAAAATAGGTACCAAAAATAGTACTTTCCCAGAGTTTCACCCCCCCCCCCAAAAAATTTTTTACGCCCACTAGAATTTTCAAAAGTTTCCAAAAAGGCCTTTTTTAGTGTTCTTTAAAAAAATCGTCAAATCAACCAGAAACATCGTAGTGAGGCCTGCGGGGTCGCATTTTCTTCATTTTGATGTCAAATTTGCGAAAAAAATATGCGAGACTCTCAAAACCAAATGCGTTTAGTCTACACGACAATACGTAAAGTTACTTTTTCTCCATTTTCAGACCATTTTGAAACGGATGCCATTCCGAAGCATCTGAATCTTTTTCCATCTAACTCAACTAATTCCCTCTGTCTTAGGAAATCCTACAATTTGCGCTCTTGCACGTCCAAATCGGTTGATTTTGATCCGAGTTATGTGCATTGGAAGATGGTGAGTTATTGAAAAACGCTCAATTTGTCCAGCTCGTCAAATCTATCGCCCTCCACAAATCGACTTGAAACTTGACATAGGTGTGCTTTCGAGTGTCCCAAACATGTGGAAAAAATTTCGCGCTGTGAATTTGAAAAAAATTTTGCTTATGAATTTTACAAACACCCTCATTTTTGCGGATTTTTGCGTGATTTTTGAAGCCGTTGCCGCTCTCTTCCTGCGCATGCGCACATCCGTACTGTTCCAGAAGTACATATCTTTCATCGATAGCCCTTGCAATTTCCTTCAAAATGACGCCTTGACAAAGTCACCTTGATGCAACTGAACCAGAGATCTAGCTAAATCAAGGCAGGAAGGTAACACCAGTAACCAAATGTCAAGCTTCCGCCACTTCTCGTCACCCCGGAAACCTGTGAGTCAAGGTACTTTCGGCACTTCGAGCTTTTCCCTGCATTCGAATAGCTAGATTTCTGGTTCAGTTGCATCAAAGTGACTTTGTCAGGGGGTCATTTTGAAGGAAATTGCAAGGGCTATCGAATGAGGATACTCCCGGAAGAGGACAGATGTCCGCATGCGCAGTAAGAGAGCGGGAACAGATTGAAACATTACACGAAAATCCGCAAAAATGAGGGTGTTTGTAAAATTCATGGGTCCAACGGAAGGCCGAAACGCAGCGTGAAATTCTTTCCACATGTTTGGGACACTCGAAAGCACACCTATGTCAAGTTTCAAGTCGATTTGTGGAGAGCGATAGATTTGACGAGCTGGACGAATTGAGCGTTTTTCAATAACTCACCATCTTCCAATGCACATAACTCGGACCAAAATCAACCGATTCGAACGTGCAAGAGCGCAAATTGTAGGATTTCCTGAGACAGAGGGAATTAGTTGAGTTAGATGGAAAAAGATTCAGATGCTTCGGAATGGCATCCGTTTCAAAATGATCTGAAAATGGAGAAAAAGTAACTTTACGTATCGTCGTGTAGACTAAACGCATTTGGTTTTGAGAGTCTCGCATATTTTTTTCCTGAAAGTTGACATGAAAACAAAGAAAATGCGACTCCGCAGGCCTCGCTACGATATGTCTGGTTCATTTGACGGTTTTTTTAAAAAACGCTAAAAAAGGCCTATTTCGAAACTTCAAAAAATTCTCGTGGGCGTAAAAAATTTTCTAGGGGGCTGAAACTCTGTGGGAGTACTATTTTTGGTGCTGCCTTTCATGTAAAAAATTGGCGGAAAGATCCGCGGGGTCGTGCGCGCGGATTTGCCGAAATATACTGATCTGACCCATATATATGTGTGTGTCTGTGTGTGTGTTTCACTAAGAACAGCTCGATGGCGAGGGCTGAAGGCCCTTTGAACTTATGATGAGAGTCTGATTTGACTATGCGGCCTAGGAAACCTGTGTCCGTAGAGGCTGAAGTCTCGTCTCGTGCACAGGCACTTAGGTGAAAGCGTAATTGTTGACTCTTATCGGGAGATGGGACTGTGCTGGAGTCCACACCTCATCTCTGGGTGAAATTCAACCCCCAAAAAATCCACTCGTGTGCCTGGGGCGGATGGGCTGAAGTCCCTATCTATACCTAAGCCACGTGTGAAAAACTATTTAGTAAATTTATACTCCCTATCCGATTTTATTTCGACATGCTAAAGTACTGAAGTCCACTTGGTATGCAGGGATAACATTTGATCCAATATTCGATCCGTAGTTTTGCGTTGCGAGAGCTGAAGTCCTCTCGTATACGTAAAATATGGCCGAATGAATCAACCCGAATCAATCCGCACATTCTGATCCTAATATCGATCCAAGAATATTACGTACACCTCTATCGAGGTACCCATCCCTTATGATAAATTTTGATCACTGGGTCTCTCCCGAGATCCAGAGCATATTGGTCACTCACACTAGGAAGGCGACCCAACCCGCGAATTCTCGGATGCTTGGTTTTGAAGTCCTGTTGGTTGTTAAAATTCACCCGAAAATCCCGGAAACAGTCGAACCTGCAAATAACCGGATACTGGATCGGAAATATCAGATCGAAAATCTCGAAGAATTCTGTTGGGGAAGAATCAAACCCAAAACCTAGGAAGGCAATCAAATTTGCAAACAACTCAATGCTCAGACCGAGAATTCTTACTCGGGCAGAGAATTATCCTCAAATTTAGGACGGAAATCGAAACCGCGAATGTCTAAAATCTCGATCGCGAGATCCTCGCGAGGAAGTCATCTAAGGTTGTAATAAGTAATCATCTATTTTCCCATCACCACTTTGAAACCGTAGATTTTGGTGAAGAATGAGTCGAGTGATTGATTTGAGATCTTTGAAAGATATTACAGAAGTAATTTCTTTCAAAGTAGTATCGTAGTTAATTTCCAATTGGAATATGAGTCGCTATTGAGTTATGGAAAATATAAGCTCGCCTTTCTCGACTTCTCTCACTCGTTTTGAAATCAACGCATATCTCCTGCGGATGCTGATTCAGATCTTCTTGTCATCAGATTTAGAGCTATTTAACCTCTTTGTGCACGCACCTATTCCCCGTGGTTGGAAAAATTCTTTCTCGATGAATTTCATCAACTCTGACGTTGAAAAATTCTCTGAGCTCCTAACAGATGGAAAAATTCATCGTTATATTTTATTCTTGACCATGTCCACGTATGTGGACACCGTGGACTCATGAAAAGAAATCATAGAAAGAGTTTGACCCCACCAGTTTAATGAATAAAAACTAAACAGCGTGTAATTTATTCTAATAACATGACATTTCTATTGTGAGACTATTCCACACTGTCTCATCCTCATTGTCGATACATCATAACTATATATCAAAACTTGGACATGAATGATTTCCTGAAAAATCATAGTCATAATCGATTTCCATAAAGTGATCATGGGCAAAGAGTACGACGAGAAAAACTCTACACGTTCTTGTATGCAAACTCTCCGTACATTCAGGACAAACTGCCTCGCCTGAATTACTCGGATGCACAGTGTACACGTATGAGGCCAGATTTCACGGGGCTCGTAATTTCGTATACTTCAACATTATGCATTCTTTCTTGTGGCAATAGTTTAGTGTACTCAAAGAGTATGTTTGAATCCTTCTGCATGAGTTTTAGACCTTATATTCGAGTATTAGGGTCAAGTCTTAGCTTTTCCGCAAAACTGAATTTTTGAATACAATCAATTTGCATCAAGCAGGTAGTGAAAATGGGTTTACCAAAGAGTAAACTCGAGCAAATCATCAATTTTGGGCTAAAGGAGCGAGACCCACAACAATTTTTGCGATATCTCAAGAGTGGAATTTACTGGCATCATCCAAAGACGCGTCCACGTGTGTGGACAAATGCGCGAAGAGGTTGAGATTTGCGAGGAGACTATCATTGGTTTTATCAGGTAAAATGGAATCGATCGTCAGACATGTGTCAAAAAATGTGTCCAGATTAGCAGAAGAATACGTAAACTGGCTCGATTATTATTTTATACGTCCATACGCGTCTCATGCGGAAACATTTTTCCAGCATTCGCCGCGTAATGTATTATTTTAACATCACATTCTTTCTTATGGATTTTGCGAGTCACATTTTCCAACTTTTTGAGTCCACTTTTTTCATAATTTTGTCAAAGACCATCGATAATTCCCCGATTCAGTTCTCACAATAAAGAGTTGGTACAGGAATTTACTCGGGGATTTGTTTCACTCCTTTTATTTGCGATGAATCATCTACCGAGAAACTTGAATTTTAAAAAAAATCTAAAAAGTAACGATGTATTACAGTTGTTCTGCACTGATAAATGCTATACGTTTTTGAAGTTGATTCTTCCCCCGATAGAATTTTTAAAAGGCAGCATCCAGTTGTAGGCGGGTTTGATTGCTTTCCTGGGCTTTGGGGTTGACTTTTTCACCGACAGATTTTTGATCCAAACATCCGGGTATTTGCGGGTTCGGTTACCCACCCAGGTTTTGGGTTTGATTTTTCACTCGACAAAATTTTTGGTGCAAGAATCCAGTGACTTGCGGGTTTGATTGCCTTCCTAGGTTTTGGGGTTGATTTTCCATCGGGCAAAATGTTTGGTGCGAGATCCGCGGTGATTTGCGGGTTTGATTGCCTAACTAGGTTTTACGGTTGACTTTTCCACCGACAAAATCCTTACCAGTGCTTGGCTCGAAATACCGAGATGGAGGCAATTTTTATGAATACTCAGCTCATATTCCTCTCCCATGTAGATACAAGGAGAACATATTTTGAGACATTCCCGGAGAAAGCTGACACGAAATTCTTTTTCTTGGAAACCTTCGATAATTGTTCACAAATTTTTTTGTTCCACTTCTCAGAAAGAAACAACCTTTGCGGGGCCTCCGCTGACTTCGCGGGCTTGTGCCTAAGGACAGCACGCTTATCTCCCAGTTCAGAACAGCCGGACGATTTCGAGCTCGAACAATAAGTGGCAGTTTAAATAATCGATATTGACGGGAAGTATTGAGTAAATTTTGGGGTGTAGCATGTGTGACGTGGCAAATGAATTTACGGGTCAGACTTATTTATTTAATCAGGACTCTTAACCTAAATTGCAGGTCTCGCGCGCAAAGTTCGGCAAACGCGACTCTAGATTCTAATTGGAACTCGGCTCTACTGCATCTCTCGTTCTCTTCTTACCTTATTCGCCTGAAAAATCGAAAGAAGGGGGAGGGGACGCTCACACTCGAAATAATTAAATCGCAATTTATGATAACAAAATAATCTCGGCACTATATTCTGTACACGCTACTTCTACGCGGTCGATACAACAATCTACATATCAATTTCTTCGCGACAACATACTCGCAAAATGACTCTAAGATTCGCTAAAAATTCATAACTAGGAAATCAAATTGTTCTCAAATGTCTCTCACAATTTCCTGTAAAATACACGAAAATCCACTTCACTAATTCGGCACACTGTCTCGGCACACTCTGACAAAACTTGGACTCTAGAATTGGGAGAGAGCACGCTGCTCCAAAACGCACTTAAAATGGCTGCTCCGCGGCAATTCCCACGCCACGCTCACGACTCGAAGGCAAAAATGTCTACCTGCCCACGCACGAATTTCACCCACCTACTTTGGGTGTTCACGACACGCCCGCGACTGCTGGGGTGTGCTGGAGTCTCGGCAGATTGTCAGGGTGCACTCCAGCACCGTCAGCCTCCCCAGGAGTCCGGTTCGGCAAAGCCCGGCGATGGCTTATGCGCGCGCACGAGGCTCTCGAGGCACGCGCGAGAAAATTCACCAATTGCTAATAGAAAATCAAGACCACTCACCGCTATGATGCGACATCCTGGCAATCCTGGCAATAACTCCTTGACTTCCTTCAAATAATTCAAATATGCGACCCTTGTCGTCGAGTGAGCAACCCTGGACTCCTGGGGGGCTCACGGCAAAAACTTTGGAGCACGAGGCAAAAACGCACGAACGTGTGGTCACTCTCGAGGCAATCCAACAAGTGGCACAATGGCCGGCTTCCTGCCGGGAAAGCTCTTCTTCTTCCTCAATAAATGAGGCTCTCTGATTGGTCGGCAGCAATAATTTTGATTGGCTCTCTAAATCCGCGAAAAGCCAACATTGCCCTCTCGTGGCTGGAGCGCGGCAAATTATGAACTATGCGTTCGAGCGCAAGGCAGCAAATCGTCGGCAAGATACAGAATTCACGGCAGAAATCTGCTTGGCTGTGGGTACGGCACTGTTTTCTGGCCTCCACCAGTTGCCTATTCTATCTCACTTGCACCCACGGCAAGCATCTGTAAGCGTGGAGGCTCTGCGCAACTCGCTATTGCCTCCACTCTTCGTACTTTCACGCTATGCAATCAGACACACGAGTATACATATACCTACATATACTCGTCGCGGCAACGCTATACCTATATAGGTATTCATCACGGCAACGCTATACCTATATACACCCATCACGGCAACGCTATACCTATATGGGCAGTTATCACGGCAATAATATTCACTCGCAGTCTGCCTAGGCAATCTCCTACATGTCCACACACATACATAATGGCCTGTGTGTGTCGTCTGCATACCATTTTCCACCCAGCGGTGGATGTCCGGGTATCATCAGGGCTCCCGGGTCGGCAAAATGCGGTATAACCTACCCTGAGGTAGGTATACCCGTTGGCAGCGCCCTCGCGCCGGCAGCAGTAGCACGGCAGTGTGTCGTCTGCGCGAGCCCGCGTGCACATCGTCATCATCGTTGTCGTCGTGCTCGGGGTCACCCGGGTGGCCAGGTGTCATCGTGCGTGCTCGTCCAGGTGTGGGTAACACCCTTAGGTGTGTGCGCGATCGTGCGGGTGTCGGCAGTGAGCTGGTGCATCTCAGGTGCATGCAACAAGTGTTGCATGCACCCATAACCTGGCATCAGCTGTGCAGCATGGCATGAGGGGCTATTTGTGTATGGGGCAGCTGCCCGGATGGCAAATAGCCCTGGGGTGACTCCCCCAGGTGTGCAACACCGTCGGCAGTGCTCCTGTATCATCTCGTCGGCATCGTCTCCGCGGCATCACCCTGGCACACCCGGGACAGCAGCAGTGTTGTGGCCGTGCGGGGCATGCAGGTGTAATGTGCATTTCGGCGTGGTGCACTTATTGCCGGGTGCACAGCTGTTGGGGGTGGCCCATGGATACAGCACGGTGCTTGCGGGCACCGGCTGTTACCATTTTCCACCCTAAACACAGCATCTCAGTGCAAAAGTGCAGAGTTCCTCATGTTAACTCCGTCTGCCCTCGCTCACCAGGGAGGCGAGGGCCTCGGCAGGTTTTCCGCATCCGTTGTGGGCGTAACACGGGCCCGGGGCCTCTCCTGTGGTGCCGCGGGGTAGGTGCGTGACGTGGTGGGCCCGACAAGGGCAAAACAGCATCAGGTTGCCCGGGTAGCTCGCCCTGGGCTTCACCAGCTGATGCTTGTTGTGGAGAATACCACCAGCCTCCTATAGGCTGGTGGTTGCGGCCAACACCGGTGTAGGACGGGTTGCCTGCCCCCAGGCATACCCACATCGAGTGCTGGATGCGGCATCGTCGTTGTCTCGAACAGCAGCACCTCGAAAAGAAGACGTATTTTACGTAAATACGTGTTTTTTGGGAGGCTGCTGGTTCGAGACACGACGAGAGAGATTCGCTCAATTTCTCAAACGGCTGTGACGGTTTTACCGTCACACATGGATAAACAACAAAGATGCATTTTTACGTATTGCAACGTCTGCAATTTTCAGATAATTTTAAAAGTTTAAGAATAAGAATTTTCAGTCAGCCACTTGTGCAGATGACCATCAGACCAGTCGTGTAAGTAGAATCATATACGTTGGTGTCGGTAAGACTAATACTAACACATATATGCTTGCAATTTTGTGTAGTAACCACCGTGCACATATATATGCATGTTAGATCAATTCCATCGCATCGCTCGTCATAACATATATATAAAACCGATATAGATCCATACCCTTTCCAATCGATTCCTCATCGATTCACTTATACTATAATTCAACCAATCGATCCCGATATTCGGAATCGATATTTGCATGTAATGGTAATTACGCGTGTCTATGTCGACGCAGGGTCCAAGCCGCCGAAAAGTGTCTCGAAGTGGGGCTCTGGCCGTCCGAGGGTATATGAATCGCTGCGCGAGCAAAGCTCGCTCTCTTGCTCCTGAAAAGCCAAAGTGGCAATACTTCCGAAAATCTATATACCCACGAACGAGCAGGTCTCCCCGAGACACAAGTAAGTCATCGCCCGGATGCGATATTATATTAGAATATAAAGAATTCCACCATAAGGCATCCTCGAGATGTATTTGGAATGGGATTAGGCAACAATCGCGGCCCCGGTATGAATAAACCTGCATAGACAGGGACGAAATACTTGGGCATGGTATTAGCTCGCGGTGGCTCATAAAACATGAAATCCAGGCACACTGCCAAGCGGAAGTCGACCGTCTCTTTACCCAGGATGGGGAATTGACTCACGACCGACCCGCATTACCCAGTGCTTATGGATCGTGTAGGTTTTCACAAGTAGGAGATTTTGCCGTGTCCGCGCCAGAAAACCATCTTTTTCATAATTCAAATCTGTGCGATGAGCCGAAAATCACGCGTATTCGAGTCTTTGCGGTGGCCCGAACACCGTCATATAATAATTTATTACACACAAAGTCAATAGGAAATTTGGCAGGGAACAGATCACACTTATTACATGTTACAGATAGACGAGGCTATTAGTATACCAATATCACATATAAAATCGTATAAAATCATGAAAACACCAATATATGGACAAATTCTAATATTTCTATGTACACGGTTGAGACTGTGGTTTGAAATATAGTTACAATCAATAAATGAGTAATTTAATCGAACGACAATCTTTTCATGAGAGATCACCCTGATAATTTTCTCCCCCAATATTATTTTGAATATTTTCAGATCCCCCCGTTTAAAATCAAAGTTTTTGCCTAAGTCTCACTTAGATATATATAATATCGATCAGAGAGCAGTATTAGATCGATAGATTTCAAATATATATTCAAGATATCACGATATCCTGCATGCCAGTTTTAAAGATAGAATTTTCATAAAATTAACGTTCGATCAGGCACACGCATGGGTAAGCCGATTTTTCTGGGCTATATTATCGTTTGGTCATGTAATATGATTTAGTAGCTTTAATTTGAGTCCACATACATATAGCCATAGCAAAAATTGCCTGTGTACCAGCGTGCGCATTGATTGAAATGTAGAAATACGAAATTTCGATATAATTCACTTATGAGCTTATCTTGCTTATATATATATATGTTTATTGAACCTCAACGGTTATTAATAGTTCTTACATTTAAGTTGACTTATCTCTAATCTTTCCTATAATTACAGTATAGGTAACAGAGTAGTACCTTAATACTTCTTACAAAAATAAAATAAATAGAATGGCTTTTTCCTCTATTGCTTCTGGAAATGAAATAATAATGCCTTTTTGATCTTTTTGCCTCTCTCCTTGCTTGTTGGATTGTCGCTTCTCCTCTCTCACTTCCTTGCCTTCATGTATCTTTTTATTCTTTTGTTCCACTCCATCTCGCAACTGTTACCATCCTTCGAGACTCTGATACCTTTCTTGGTGGTTCTCACTTTGTATCCTCTCTCTATCATTTTCTGTATTCCTCTTTCCTTTTCTTTTCTTTCCCATCTATCAGCTGCGTTCATGAATCTTTCCACAATAAATTCCTTCTCACCGTTTCTTTGCATGACCCCCAAAAGCTTCTCTTCAATTTTCTTGCTGTCAGTCTTCAAGACCCAAGCACCGTACGCTTTGCTTTGTCCTTTTTTGCACAAACCTTCTATTTTCCACTTTTCAAAGTCTTCTCCAGTTACTTCCTTTATCCAAGATTCCACATATCTTCCATTCCATGCAATTCCTTTTCTTACCACTAATCTTTTTTTTCCTCTTAATTTTCTTTCCCTGCTTTCTATGTCCATTTTTTCCTCGCTCTTTTCATTCTCTTCTTCCTTTGTTTCATTTTTATCTGGAACATTTATCCTGTTGTTGTTCATATCATCTTCAAGTGTCTCCTGCTCACTGTAATCTTCTAACCTCACTTCCTTTCCTTCTTGCTTTCTTTTCAATTCTCTTATTGTCTCTTCATGTTCTATCCATAGGCTTTCCAGCCTTTCTACTCTTTTTCTCAATTTTTCCAACTCACCTCTTGAATCTATATTTTCCTGAGCCATTTCCTTCTTTACTCTGTTTTTCTTTTACTCAGACTTTAGCCTCCACGTGTTTCTGGCTGTTTTTCCCATGCTCCTCTGTCAATTATCCTTCTGCTAACCTTAGGCTCTGTTCACATCTCTGATCAACTTATGGTTGTTTTGCACTCGCTATCGTGGGTTGTCATTCTCTTCCTGTTCGCGTGTTTCCTTTTCTTTCCTTTTCGTTTTCCACTCTATCTCCTTGAGCCATCCCAGTCTTTTACCCTTTATGCTCATTGCTTCTTTCCAGTTCTCTCTTTTTACTGTCTCTTCGCATTCCTCGAAGATGTGTTTCGCTGTTTCTCTTTCTTTTTTGCATAGTCTACACATCCTACTTTCTTCCTCCATCCAATACCTGTTTCCTCTCATTTCATTCCCTAGTCTGAATCTTGCTATCATTCCCATGTAGTTGCGGATGTTTTCCTCCTTTGAGAATATATACGGGATACCTTCTTCATAGACCAGTATCCATTCTTTCAACTCTTTACAGTACTCCGAATCTCTCATCTTTGCTACTGCTCTTTGTCTGTCTCCATCGGCTTTTATTTGCTCCAGTTCTTTATACTTGATGTTCCCTTCTTCCATCCTTTTTTGTAGTTCCGCTTCTGACCAGCCTCTTTCGTTCAGCCACTTTCTTCTCTCTTCCCTTCTTTTCCTGTCAATATTACCATTGAATATTTCGTTCCAGCATTCTTTCCTTATACTTCCCTCTTCCTGTTTTCTTAGTTTCTCCTCAAATTTCAGTGCTCTTGTTCCTGCTTTCACTGCTATCTTCCTCCTTCCTACCTCGTTCAGGATGAGGTAGTCTGGGGTTGTCCTATCTAGGTTCAGCACCCACTTTATGTATTTCAGTTGTACCCTTTCTATTTCTTTTCTCTCTTGCCATCCCCATATCTCTACTCCATACATTACTATGCTTTCTATCAGTGCTTCAAATATCCTCATTCTTTTCTCCCAGCATTTCTTGAACAGTTGCTCCCCTATACTCCATACCTTTCCCAGTGCTGCATTCGCCTTTCTTGTCACTTGTTTGATGTGCCCGTTTTCTTCGTTGTTCCTCCTAATCACATATCCTAAGTACCTATATTCCTTAACTATCTCTATTTCCTTTCCCTCATACGTGAATTTATAGCATTTTTCTCTCCCTTTTCCTTTCCGGCATATCATAACTTTTGATTTCTCGACACTCATTTCCAATCCCTCCCTCTTGTTCACCTTACCAAAGCACTTTATCAGCTCTCTTAGACCCTCCTCATCTGTGGATACTAAACAGTAATCATCTGCGTAGCTGAGTCCTTTTATTTTTTTCCTCCTGTTGATTATGCATCCTCCACCTTGAACCGCGTCCAGCTTCTTAAAGGTGTTCACCGTTCCCACGTTAAATAACGTGGGACTCAGTGGGCACCCCTGTCTCAATCCTTCGGTCGTGTAGAATCTTCCCACTACTCTCCCATTGACTTCCACCATACATTCCGTTTCCTCGTACAGCTCTTTTATCTTTTCTCTCATTTGTTCATCTACCCCTAATTCCTCGAGTCCTTCCCATACTGCTTCTCTTTTGATCTTATCAAAAGCTCCTTTCAGATCAGCATACATTATAAACAGTTTGCCTTTCTCCTTTTCCACTTCTTTTCCGATCATACTTTTCAGGACATATACTGCGTCCATTGTGCCCCTTCCTTCCCTGAACCCCATCTGTTCATCTCTCAGTTTCTTCTCTTTCTCCAAAAATTCTACCAGTCTATTCCTTATCAATTCCGCATATATCTTGTATATTGTATCCATGATGGTGATTCCTCTGTAGTTTTTGACCTCTCTCTTTTCCCCACTTTTGAATATGGGGATTACTTTGCCTACTTTCCATTCTTCAGGTATTTCCCCTCCAGACCAGATATCGTTTATTATCTCCAGAATATTTTCTCTTATTTTCTCGTTCGCGTGAATCCAGGCTTCGTTACCGATTCCGTCCATCCCACATGCCTTTTTCTTTTTCATCTTTTTTAAGACTTTCTCCAGTTCTTCCTTTGTAAACTGTTTCCCTTCCCATTTCTTCTTCTTATAAGGTCCTTTACCTGGTTTTTCTTCCTGTCCTCCTAGCTGGTTTCTGAAGTGCTGTCTCCATTCCTCATCCGTTATTGTGTCGTCTATCCTCTCCCTCTTATTCCTTTTCAAGTTCACCCTTTCCCAGAACTTCCTTTCGGACTTATCTTTGAGCATTTCCTCGATCCGTCTTTCTGCATCCTCCTCTTTCTTCTTTTTTTGTACCTGTCTGTATTCTCTTCTCACTTTGAAGTATTCCTTGGGGTTTATCTCATTATTTCTTTTCTTTTCCAATGCGTCCATTACTTGTGCCTTCTTTATCCAACATTCTTCGTCCCACCAGCTTTGGTTCCCTTCTCTCCCCTCTTTTATTGTCTCTTGCACTATTGCCTTTTTGAATCTGACCTTCATTTCTGGCCACTTCCTTACTTTCCCCCAATTCTCTGTTCTTTTCTTAAACTCTTTAACTGCTTTTTCATCCCATTTTTGGATGGTTTTTAGTCCTCTCACCTGTTCTTCCCTTATAGAGTCTATTTCTACCTCTATTGGGAGGTGATCTGACTTGATCATGTTCCCTATTTTCATTCTTTTCAAGCTCTCCTTTCCTTCCTTGTTCGTTATCACATAATCAATTACTGTATTGCCTCTTGCCCCAATATACGTATATTCACCTTCCATGTCTCCATCGATATCTCCATTCACTATCATTAAGCCTAGATTTTCAATTTCCTCTAGCAACCTCTGTCCTTCTCTATTCACGGTTCCGTCCCTTGAATTTCTCTCCTCATCCTTGCTTGCATCTCCTCCTTTATTTCCTGTCCTGGCATTCATATCTCCTAACACTATTATTTTCTCTCCTCTTTTCTTATCTGTTGCCTCTGCTATTCTCCTCCAATTCCTGCCTTTTTCCTTGTTCATATATGTACAGATGAGTGCCCAGCTTTCTTTCCCTATTTCAACTTCTTTCGCTATCACTTCTTCACTTTGTTCTATAATATCACCTTTAACACTGTACTCTTTTCTTATTGCACATAGTAATCCACCACTTGCTCTTCCTTTGGCCCTCTCTTTCTTTGCATCCCTTATTTCACAGAAGTACTCTGGCAGTTTCTTTTCAATCCACGCTCTATCTTTTCTCTCTGTCCAGGTCTCTGAGAGGCAAATTATATCAAACTTTTTCAAATATTTCCAGTCCTCTTGAGTCAATCTTTTTGTTCCTGCTACATTCCACGCCACTATTCTGACATTTTTTGTTTCTTTCTTATTTTTTCTCTTTCCACTCCCTTTTCGTATGAAATATCTTTTTTTCCATTTCATTCCATTTATAAATCTGGCTGTCTATAATCAGCAGTTCTCCCTTTACTACTGCCTTCTTACCCTGACCTTTCGCTTCTTTAGCCTTTTCTTTCAACTTTCTCCTTACCTCTCTTTGGTGCCAGGTCATGTCATTCTCAATGTAAATCTCGCTTCCTTTTAGCTTGCTTTTGTTCAACATCACATCTTTTTTCATTGTTTCACTTTCACACTCTGCCCCAATCATATTTGTTCCTTCGTTACCTTTTATCCTCCATGCTTTGATGATTTGGCCTTGAATATCCAAGTTATCATCTATCCATCTTTCTAGATTTCCTTTTAGGTCATCGTCCTCTAGGGACAACCCTGTAACTATAATATTCCTCCTCCTATCTCTTTTCTCACTTTCCTCAATCCTCCTTCTCAGTTCTGCAATCTCTTTTTCTTTTTGCGACTCTTTTTCTCTCTCTTGCTCACCATTTATTACATTCCATTCCATTTCCTCACCTTTCTGCTCTATCATTTTTTCTATTCTTGTCAGTCTCTTTTCCCACTCTTCCTGTGTTTTGTTTCTCCTTTCCTCATCCTTTTCCATCTTCTCCATCCTTTCTTCCCACATTTTTTCTTTCAGTTCATGTTCATTTTTGATTTGTTCAGCAATGCTTTTGACTGCCTCCCAGTTCCTTACTCTTTCCTCTCTCTCTTTCTCATACCTCTCGTCAAACTTCTTTTCCAAGTTCTGTATTTCTTTTATTATGTTTGCCAAGCCTTTGCTCATATAATCTTCTTCATCCATGCCCTTTTCATCATTTCTCTTTTTCCCTTCCATCACTTTCTTCTTACTCAGGTTTCCAAGTAAATTCTCTGGAGACCTGTCTCCAACGTTTCTTTTTACCCCCGTTTTGGGGGATAGAAATTCCTTTATACTTTTGTCTACTTGTCCCAGAGAGTTTGCCCTTTGTCTATTGAGTTGCTGAATTATCTCTTTTCCCTTATCTCCCATGCCTTTCCTTCCTTTCACATGTGCACGTGGGCCTCCTAACCTCACTTTTCTTTATTATGCCCTCACCTCCTTCTCCTTCTCTTTTTTGGCTTATTTCTTTCAGTTACTTCTTTCTGTCCGGCTACTTTATCTTTTTGTTTATTTTTCGCAAATTTCTTTACTCATCCACTACCTATAACTTTCCAATACCTTCTCTTACGTCAACAATGCGTCCGCTCTCTTTGGCGGCCATCGAACCTCCGCTTATCTTGCTTATATAAAACGATATATTCATGCTTTAAATAATTTTCTTTGAATTACATGTGGCTATAGCATGCCCTTTCGGCTACTATAATTCGAATGCAGATTTTCCCAACAGCAGCATCCCCGATTCATCGATCGAAAATACGAGGTGTTCAATCGATCCGAGTAACACGTAAGTAGCTGTTCCAGCGCAAGCAGGGTAGCAGAGCGGTATCACATATATATATATATATATATAGTTGCAAATGGTAAGCTATGCAACTCGTTTGCTCGGCAAATTATTAGTAATATAAGTATACTAATATCCCAACCTCGCAAATGGTACCCAGCTGGTGGTACGTTAACCCTGACACGGACCTAGAATGAAATCAGCTCTCCTGAAGAGCAAAAGTTTGCATGAAAATCTGCATATAAGTTACTCGATTTTGATTGAAAAATCATTCGAAAAGGGGAAATTCTCATGAAAAGTTCGTCATTACCATATATGAATCAGTGCGATATGAAAATCGCAAGCGTCTATCTGTAACATAGTAGATTCAAAATTATACTTTTGAAGCTCGAACAGTCGAAATACAAAGACTCTGCATTTCGAGAGTTCCAGCAATAGAATCAATTTTGTCAATGTGTAGAGACAGTGCCGAGATACATCGTGTTTGTTTACTTCTCGGAAAGCTGTGCATAAGCTCTTTCGTGGAAACGGTGTACCGACTCGAAATGAGGAAAGTCACGCGTATATCTCGACAACCAGCTCATCTTCATGAGCTGCAAACAAAAATATTACGATTGATTCATGCATAAAAGTCGAGTACATCGATTTTGAAGGCATATTTATATAGCACATATAGACTATAGTGAGTTATCGGTCAGTCTATCGATTTCTATGATTCGTTGCCGCACATATAGCTTACACAATACACACACAATGCCTATACCTTATTACTCACATTACAGATAGTATACTTCTGTCTTTCTTACACTTATTCAAATGAATGTTACGCATTCAGGCTCAAGCAAGTGATTGAACTTGCAAGATCAGAAGTATCAATAGGCAATGTCTGACAGTCAGGAAAATGAAAGGCTGTTTTTTATACATAACAATTTTTTGCAAATTGTCATACCCCATGCTTAGGCCGGAGGAACTATTGATCAATTTTTTTTGTCGTCTTTTTGCGATTAGTACGCATTTTAGTATTCTCGGAGTATAGTCCGGGGGAACTAAAAGGCATAATTACTTGTAACGATTTTGGTGCAATTTGATAGAAATTCATTCAGCTTTGCGAATAATGGTAGCGTTTGTGTAAAAATATCGTCACGTCTATGAAATTTGACGTAATTTGAGTATTTTTGAGATGGATATGCCATTATTTTTGCGAATTTCCCATCCAAAAATTCAAGGAAATATAGTTTACCTGGATCTTCAAACAATTCATTCAATAGAACGTTAGCACGAGTCATGGAGACTATAAATCTAACCCCGTAATCGGTACCCGGCAGAATCTTGTTAGGCACACATTACAACAAATATAAATAAAGTAAATTAAAATTATGAGGGCCACAGGCCGACAGCTGATCTAGTCTAGATATTTTTGTCACTTGGTTTGATGGACAGAACGACCATTTCCACGCGGCCTAGTGACCAGGTGTTTATTCTGTCAGGGACCTTCCGTGACTCATGAACGTAGTAGCAGAAGCTGACTGCCAGTAAGGGGTACCTTCGAAAATCTTTTCCAGATGTTGTGAAATCAGCTCACTGTCATTATTCGAGCAGTAATACAGTCGAAACTCATCAGATGTTCGTCACGCCGCCACACCACATTTTAATTTGCTGAAATTTGAAATAAATTGGAAATCTCGTGGCACCGAGAGTTAATGTGAAACCGCTTTAGATGAATTCGAGCCATCATGTGTTTGTCTCGAGGGGCAGATCGATAGGCCCGCCTTTGTGATAAAACCCAGGTGATAGATTCGGTTAGTAGATATATTTCGGAGGATAACCAAGCGGCAACATATGGCAACGTGAGAAGTGAGATGTCGAAGGAAAGTGATCATCTAGCGGCAACATATGGCAACGTGAGAAGTGAGATGTCGAAGGAAAGTGATCATGAAATAAGGTCAATTCGTTATGGCAACATTTCAAAGGAGAAGTCGATGGGCCCGGAAAGGTCAATTCGTTATGGCAACATTTCAAACGAGATGTCGATGGGCCCGGAAATTCAAACGTTATATGAGAACAGCGAATTAGAACCTAGAAGGAGTAGTTCTAGGTGGTTAACCGCATCCCTGCGATCAGACATTCATAATGAGAACTCGTCTAATCATTGGCAAGTAGAATCAATTTATTCTCGGTAAGACCACAACACATTTTTTTTAGAGAACTCTTACGATGCTGATTCTGGAGAGGATTTCGAAACCAGAAAATTTCGCCAAAATGGCACAACCCAAAAAAGCTTGTCAGTCGACCTACTAGCTGTGGATATGTATCCAGAAGCATGGTTAGTTAGCTGATGAGTTAGTGCTTATACGTGAAATTGTAGAATTTGCTTGAGATTTCAGTTTTTGACACCGAACTTGGTATATCATTTCAATAAATATCCATTAATAATTGTCGTGCATTGTCTTATCAGCCACACTACGGGCTGGGGGAACTGAAGTTCCAAATTTTTTTTATTCCAAATTTATGAATTAATACCTGCCCGCTAATAAAGAGTGATGGCGAATATTCAGAGTCGACAAAAATCAAATTTTCTTGAAATAGAGACATTTCGAATTACATTTTTGAACATCGGAAATATTCTATAGGATCAAATCAGGCCTACTTATTCTTTTTATTGATAATGAGTTTTAGATATTATTGTTGTGATTATCAGTAAAAATCTTGATTTGGAATCATCAATACCCTAAATACTGGGAATTATGGAATCCTTCCGAGGAAATTGCTCAAGATTATAGCATATCATTTTTCGTTCTAGTCTTTTGAACCAAAGCCAATTCATAACCATCTATGACAACAGATTATTCTATCATGTATACAAATATAACGTCATTTTATCAATCAGATACGTATGAGAGGTAGGTCGATTGATGACCAAAGACCGTTTATAGTTATTTTCAGTGATGATTTATTCATCTATCTCATGAATTCGAAGCACTTTACTCCACATTATCGATCCATAATTAGGGTAAATGAATCATTCATCTAGGATTCACCAAATGGATGGACTTTTATTTGATGGATTATTGTGCATTATATCAGTTCAAAACCCGAAGTAGGATGGAATTTCAACATTTTATGGTAAAATCACGGGAATTTTTGTTACACGATCCGATGGTCTGATCCGAAAATTGTTTCGTTTTCTTTTTTAATTTATTTCCATCAAGCTTCATGAATGAGATTCGACTCCAATAAATTGGGGGAACTATGCAACGTCTGCAATTTTCAGATAATTTCAAAAGTTTAAGAATAAGAATTTTCAGTCAGCCACTTGTGCAGATGACCCTCAGACCAGTCGTGTAAGTAGAATCATATACGTTGGTGTCGGTAAAACTAATACTAACACATATATGCTTGCAATTTTGTGTATTAACCACCGTGCATATATATGCACGTTAGATCAATTCCATCGCATCGCTCGTCATTACATATATAAAAAACCGATATAGATCCATACCCTTTCCAATCGATTCCTCATCGATTCACTTATACTATAATTCAACCAATCGATCCCGATATTCGGAATCGATATTTGCATGTAATGGTAATTACGCGTGTCTATGTCGACGCAGGGTCCAAGCCGCCGAAAAGTGTCTCGAAGTGGGGCTCTGGCCGTCCGAGGGTATATGAATCGCTGCGCGAGCAAAGCTCGCTCTCTTGCTCCTGAAAAGCCAAAGTGGCAATACTTCCGAAAATCTATATACCCACGAACGAGCAGGTCTCCCCGAGACACAAGTAAGTCATCGCCCGGATGCGATATTATATTAGAATATAATGAATTCCACCATAAGGCATCCTCGAGAAGTATTTGGAATGGGATTAGGCAACAATCGCGGCCCCGGTATGAATAAACCTGCATAGACAGGGACGAAATACTTGGGCATGGTATTAGCTCGCGGTGGCTCGTGGAACATAAAATCCAGGCCCACTGCCAAGCGGAAGTCGACCGTCTCTCTACCCAGGATGGGGAATTGACTCACGACCGACCCGCATTACCCAGTGCTTATGGATCGTGTAGGTTTTCACAAGTAGGAGATTTTGCCGTGTCCGCGCCAGAAAACCATCTTTTTCATAATTCAAATCTGTGCGATGAGCCGAAAATCACGCGTATTCGAGTCTTTACGGTGGCCCGAACACGGTCATATAATAATTTATTACACACAAAGTCAATAGGAAATTTGGCAGGGAACAGATCACACTTATTACATGTTACAGATAGACGAGGCAATTAGTATACCAATATCACATATAAAATCGTATAAAATCATGAAAACACCAATATATGGACAAATTCTAATATTTCTATGTACACGGTTGAGACTGTGGTTTGAAATATAGTTACAATCAATAAATGAGTAATTTAATCGAACGACAATCTTTTCATGAGAGATCACCCTGATAATTTTCTTCCCCAATATTATTTTAAATATTTTCAGATCCTCCCGTTTAAAATCAAAGTTTTTGCCTAAGTGCCACTTAGATATATATAATATCGATCAGAAAGCAGTATTAGATCGATAGATTTCGAATATATATTCAAGATATCACGATATCCTGCATGCCAGTTTTAAAGATAGAATTTTCATAAAATTAACGTTCGATCAGGCACACGCATGGGTAAGCCGATTTTTCTGGGCTATATTATCGTTTGGTCATGTTATATGATTCAGTAGCTTTAATTTGAGTCCACATACATATAGCCATATCAAAAATTGCCTGTGTACCAGCGTGCGCATTGATTGAAATGTAGAAATACGAAATTTCGATATAATTCACTTATGAGCTTATCTTGCTTATATAAAACGATATATTCATGCTTTAAATAATTTTCTTTGAATAACATGCGGCTATAGCATGCCCTTTCGGCTACTATAATTCGAATGCAGATTTTCCCAACAGCAGCATCCCCGATTCATCGATCGAAAATACGAGGTGTTCGATCGATCCGAGTAACACGTAAGTAGCTGTTCCAGCGCAAGCAGGGTAGCAGAGCGGTATCACATATATATATATATATATATATATATATATATATATATATATATAGTTGCAAATGGTAAGCTATGCAACTCGTTTGCTCGGCAAATTATTAGTAATATAAGTATACTAATATCCCAACCTCGCAGTATCTTTGAGTTTTTCCCCCGTAAGTCGGAAATATCTATTTCCCAGAGAAACTTGTACAAAAGTAATTTGTAAATCTTTGAGAGATCTACAAAAATGATTGTTACACTATTCCGCGGGAAAGCCCCGCCTCTGAGTTGTTCTTGATCGAAATCGCAACTGGATTTTTTAAAATTAATTAGCTAAAATAATTTATAACAGGCTCGAATAACTCTTCTGAGATTTGGAGCCATATTGCACAAGGCAAATCTTCCGGCATTTTTGCCCCAGTCCGATCATTATCAAATTATGGAAATAGCGAACTATGCAATATCTAATTCTAGATTGAAGCAAGAAAAAAGTGGGAGACTGCGAAATTTGCGATTTTCATGACTCGAAAATGATCAAACTAGGAAGAAAAAACCAGGAGACCTTTTTGGTTGAAAAGTAATTTAACGGTCTAAGATAGACTTTTTGGATACATTTTCTTCGAATGTGTCAAGATACGTTGTGAAAAATTCATATAAGGACATGATGAATTCACAATTGACTGGCTATTTTCATGATATTTATCGGAATTTTCGCGGAAACTGATTTTTTTCCGAGTAACTCGTACAAATCAAGTCCGATACTGAAACTGGCGTGCACGTAGGTTCTTGGCGTCACATAAGGTAATTGAACCCAATTGAGCCATTTCTCCAACAACTCTGGTCTACTTCAATATTTTCCAACATATTCAAGCTCATTTCGAAGCTTGTTTTAGGACCTTGAAAATGCACTAAACTACGTCTGATTTTGATTAATTCGAGCCAAACTGTCTCAATTATTCCGGAATAAATGATGGAAATCAGCAGCAGAGTGTCTTTATCGCCGTGCACGCACGTTTGGAGCTTCTCGCCGGTCCAAAACACTCCTTCCGACCTATTTTGACATGATAAACACGTTCTGAGTGGTAAATAAAGTCGTACTGCACGCCCTTTCGAGATAAACATATGGGGGCATGTTAAGTACACTCCGATGTTGGCATCCTTGTTCACAAATCGTCTCCGTGTTTTGCACATAGATTAGCTCCAGCTCCGAATTTGGCAACTCTAAAGAACGGATTTCGAAGGTTTTGAAACAAGGAATCGAATGCGCTAAGGTACGTTGAGATTGGTTGAACTCGAGAAATTTGGCACTGATTTTACTGAACGCAACTCCCTCGGTGCTTTCTTAGCTAAGCAATAACAAAAAGTGGGAAAATCACTTTAAATTCTCTGGAGAACGCAGGAATGATTCGCAGTCGACGCAAACTAAGGTAAGTGTACCCAACTTGCCTCTGTACCCAACTTGCCCGCATATGCCGATCTCGGGAATGGGCATTCCTTGGCCCCCCGGCAATCTTCTTTCACGTTTGTTATGTTGAAATATGAGGAAGTAAGTAGTTAGCATCGACCCCGAATCATGTCTGCATTCTCTCAAAAGTTTTAAGTAATTTTTCTATTTTCCGTGATTGCTTAGCTGAGAAAGCACCGAGGGAATTGTGTTCAGTAAAATTAGTGTCAAAATGGTTGTATTCAACCAATTTTAACTTACTTTAGCGCATTTAATTCCTTGTTTCAAAACCTGTAAGATCCAATCTCCAAAGTTGCAAAATTTGGATTTGGAGCTAATTTATGTGCAAAATACGGAGACGATTCGTAAACAAGGATGCCAACATCGGAGTGTACTTAACATGCCCCCATATGGTCGAATCTCAGGATTCGGGCGACTTTATGATTACGAACTATCTTACGTCTTAGGAGACATGGTTTTCGACAAGTGAGGTCTTCCACTGGAGATTTTCGGAAATTCACTCGTCCTCAACACTTTCGAATGCTTCTGAGGTCCATATTTTGCTTTGGACCAACGATATAAGATACTTTGTGCGAGAAAACTCGATTTTTCGGCTGTCACAACGATTTTCAGGTGCACGTCTTAGCTTGTAGGTCCAAGGGCAATATATTGATCAACCATCCTGGAAATTGGATGGGTGATTGATCACACTTTGAAGAATTGAATTATCTTTGCCTCACGGCCGTCCTCGCCGAGATGCGAGATCTGATGGAGGTTGTTGGTGTGTCACAAAATTTTTGTCATTTTGAAGAATCGCTCTTGCTTACGATCTTGTCATCGGGGCGATAAAAATAATGAAATTCTGGAGACGAGATCTGATTCAACACGAAGGAACCTATGAATCCAGCCAAGTCTCATTGATGTCATCAAATCCTGGTGGCTGTTGTCACGATGGAAAGAAAAATTGCTTCTGCGTAATTTAGCCTTGAAAATGTATTTTCCTTATGCGACATGAAAATGTGGACCCCGTTGCACCTGGAACCACGTGTAATTTGATCTCTAGGATAACAGAAACGTATATACAAACTGCCCCAATCATAGACCTACCCCGGGAGGAATGCGAGGCTCATAAAAATTGAGAATCGATGGAAAACGTGCATTTTGGTGAGTGTAGAGTTTCTTTATTTCGTAACAGAGGCCATTGGGAAGCGTCGTATAATGTTGATCATGACTTTTCCTCACTTTTCTGATACCAAGGTTACCTCATTTCTGCGAGAAAGTATTCTCATGAGGAGACTCGCGCGCGTGGTGCCGTACCGAGCGCGGGGCCCTACGCGCAGGTAGTCAGGCCTTTCTATTGGCTATGGAACATGTGAGTTTCAGCGCCTCCGAGCGGCGGAAAACGGCATTCCACGGGAGGTAACATTCGAAGTTTTTGAACGTGTTTAGTGAGGGCTTTGGTCTTCTGATGCAAGTAGCTCAAAACCGTACCTCGGATGTGGCAACAGAATGCGAGGCGATTGTAGGGTTTTCGAAAACGAAGAGTTTGAGCGCTTGTGGGTCTGAATCCGAGCACAATTGAGTAAACTAGAGCGAGTTGAAAATGTTGCCTAATGCTTTTTGCAGGGGCTATGCGGCCACTGCTCAACCACCGCTTCTGCCTCGACTCGCTGCGGGCTTTGTGAATCCTTTAAAAATGTTCTGATTGGCATGTATGATAGCTCAAAATTTTTGCAATTGAAAATCTAACAACTTTCTGGCTTACCCTTATAAGGTTCCAGAAACGGTTTTCCCAAAAATCAAGGTCAGAAATAGAGCATGCAAATTAGGCGCGTGGTAGGGGTTTTCCTTCATTTTTGAGAGAACCTATCGCTCAAACCTCGTAACAGTAAGCGAGAAAGTTGTTTTTAATTGCGAAAATTTTGAGCTATCACACATGTCATTCAGACCATTATTGAGGGATTCACAGAGCCCAAAGCGAGAAAAATATCGGAGCGAGTCGGGGCGGAATCAGTAGCTTGAACGGTGACCGCATAGCCTCATGCAAAAAGCATTGGGCAAAATTTTCAACTCGCTCTAGTTTACTCAATTATGCTTGGATTCAGACCCACAAGCGCTCAAACTCTTCGTTTTCGAAAACCCTACAATCGCCTTGCATACTGTTGCCACATCCGAGCTACGGTTTTTGAGCTACTTGCATGAGAAGACCAAAGCCCGCACTGAACACGTTCAAAAACTTCGAATGTTACCTCCCGTGGAATGCCGTTTTCCGCCGCTCGGAGGCGCTGAGGGTGCGGCCACATGAGCAAAACATTTGTCGGGAACGCCTATACCAGCCGTGAGTGCGATAAGGACAGGTCACTTGGCGCCACTCTTATCTCCTTGTCGCACTCACGGCTTATCGACTTTCGCGCCAATTGTTTTGCTGCATGTGGCCGCACCCTGAAACTCACATGTCCCGTAGCCAATTTTCCGTTAGATCCTGACGCTACATATAGGTATACTCACAGTGCAAGCTGTGCAATGCGGCGCGCTGCTCCACGCTCGAAACTTACTTTGAACTCAATTTACTCAAAATTTAGATCGCCAACGTGTTAATTTCTTCACACCATTAAACGCGTGATGCAAAATAGCGTCAAATTATTCCATGAATGCCGATTTTGGTGGTTTAGTTGTCGCACCAGCTCGTTTTGACGTGTTTATCCCATAAGATTACGTGTGTAAGGATTTTTTCTGCTAAACGGGTTTACTCGTGATTTTCATCGCCAACTCCTACTTTTCTTGATGGATTATGATTCTTCATTCGTTTATCTATTAATATAAGTAACATTTAAGCGATTTCTTCGTTTTGTTAAAATTTGCGCGAGCCTCCTTAAATGCATAGGATTATTCGTTATTCGACCGTAAGTGCGCAGCGAAGCTACAAAATGAGTTACGCGACTATTTTATCATTGTTTGAGTACTACTTTACCCAAAAAAAGTTTGCCGGGTATGTCCTGCCATATTGAATATTTCCACATTTTTCAATGAAAGTGGCCCGAATTCTGAGATTCGCCCATATGCTCATCTCGAAAGGGCCTGCATTGCGACTTTTTCACAACTCAGAACGTGTTTATCACGTCAAAGTAGGTCGAAAAGAGTGTTTTGGACCGGCGAAAAGCTCCAAATGTGCGTGCACGGCGATAAAAACACATTATCGCCGATTATCATTTATTATCGAAGAATTGAGACATGTTCGGCTCAAATTCATCAAAATTAGACGTAACTTACAAGGGGAGGTCCAACCTTGTGGAACACGGATCTTGATGAAACTTTGGGAATCATCTTGTTTTGGTGAGAAATGAAGGTATCTCAAAGGATTCAATTCCATGGGCCTCCTATCCTGAGATACAGCTACAGAGATTAGCATTGTTAGTATATCTATATATGAGGGTTTCCATGGAACTCTTAACTTCTCAATTAACTTTACTCTTAACTTTCTCATCGCACACGTTTGAAATGGGTTTCATGTGATTCTCAGACTTTGAAAACATCTGAAAAAAATGGTGCCACTCTCTTCCAAGCCGAGGTATCTGGTTCAGAACGACATATGTACGGAATTTCTTACTTCAAACATTCGTGAATCAACTTAAATCGAATAGATTCGATTCAAAACATTGTCTAGACAATCGATACGGATTATATTTTGCCTGCCTTGACTTTAAGATGAATTGCATCGTCGATTACTCCGAAATTCGATGTAAATTTCCGAAATCGAGTCAAGAGCTATGAGTCTCATTTCAATTTCTAGAATACACTGTGGTGTCATTTTGTTCATATTTCAGCCGTATACTATGTAAAAATCGAGAAAATCGCGATACCATCACATTTAGAGGCTTATTTAGCTTACCATCCGGATTCAAATATTTCTCCTCAGCTTCTCACAGCAATACCGATCGACAATTGCAACTCAAAACAGTGCGGTTATATCCTTTTTGTGATGAAGAAAAAAGAGCACGACGTCCCAACCCTGTGCTTTGGGTCTCCTGAGTATGACATCAAAAAATGACCATTTTCAAAGCTAGTGGCGCGATAACTTCATGAGCTTTGAAGCTTTATAAAATTTTTCCGGATCAACGCACACTCAAAAACCAAACGGGATTCGATTCGTCTTCTTTTCAACTTCGAAAACTCATTGCTAAATTCTCCGTTTCGCACAAGGTATTTCATCATTTTCGTAAACAATAGCCAGAGGAAGTTTTCCGACAAAACTCGGTTACATCGATGAATAAGAGCTAATATCATAGCCAAATCAGCGCACACCTCTGAATCAAAGATTTTTTCAAAATATGAGATTAGTAGATGAATATATCATTCCACCGAAGTAGTTGAGGCATAGGTATTTTAGTTACAGCCTTATCAATTCAAAAAATCGCGTTGGTACGTTTGTAAACTACCCAAGAATCATCTTTTGCGGTCTGCTATTGACAAATCAGGATGCGTTTCAACAAAAAAGAATGTAGTCCATATTGAATGATGCCGAATACTATAAAAAGCCACTCCTGCGCACTCCGAATAGTTCAAAATACTCCTGGAACACTGCAGTAACACAAAAGTTAAAAGTTCCGTGGAAACCCTTATATACGACTTTTCAACATGGGCCTATGTTGGCAATGTTAATCTCCATAGCTGTATCTCAGAGTGGCAGGCCCATGGGATTAAACCCTTGGAGATACCTTCATTTTGCACCAAAATAAGATGATTCCCAGAGTTTCATGAGGATCCGTGTTCCGCAAGGTTGGACCTCCCCTTGTTAGTGCATTTTGAAGGTCCTAAAACAAGTTTCAAAATGAGATAGAGCACGTTGAGAATTGCCGAGGTAGACCAAAGTTATTGAGAAAATGGCTTAATGGGAGCAAGTTGGGTACACCATTTTGTAAACTCTAAAAAATCACTTTTCGAAATCATGTGCGTAAAGTTAGTGCGTAAGGAACATTTTTCCGTGCGTAAAGGAATTTTTGCGCACGGAATGCGTGAAGACCTGTGCGTAAAGTCACCAACAGTGCGTAAGGTAGGTCTTTACGCACTGGAACGTATCTTTACGCACTGCCGTATTTTCTTCATAGCCTGATATTCGACAACATCTCTTGAAGTTTCTGCGTTGTTTAGCAAAATGATCTCTGTCTTAATTCTGTAGAATCGGAGTGCTCCAATCGTTGATTCGAAGCTGCCCAAAGCAGGTGTAATGACTTCTTTCACTCGATAGGATGAAAACTTATGAGCTCTCTAAATTGTTATACTCAGTCTTGCTCTCTCGATAAGTCCATACGATTGAAATATCCTGGTCGGCCCATCGAATTGAACATGGAAATAGTTCACTTCGGTGGATCATGAATTTAATTGAGTTCAATACAATATATAGACTTTTTTGGAGTGCTCCCACCGTGGTTTCGGTGGTTTGAAATCTACCTTGGACCGTACGTCCAAAGGAAATGTAAATTCACTTTTCGGATACTTCGCCTCAAAAAAGAGTGTCGGCGATGTATTCATATTCTTTTATAAGAAAGAATCCATAGGTTTCGAAATCGCTTTCTATCCCGTGTATTCAGAGCATTATTATTATCGTTAGAATTGTCCAAGTTCTTTCTATTGAAACATAGAAATGGCATATTATTTCATCAATCCGTTGATTTATTCTTGCCCGTCCTTGACGATATTTATAAAACTCTATAATAATTTTCTTCGAAATTCAGAATTGATATTATCTTATGAACTTACATATTCCGGATCTTGTCCACTATTTGTACTTTTGAGGATTGAGATCGATATTTTCAAACTATGCGGTAACATATGATATATCAAACAAAAGATTTTTTTCTGATACATTTTCAGAATTTTTTTTCAGTCGGGGGGCTCCGCCCCCCGAACCCCCCGGCGGGGGCTTCGCCCCCTGCCGCCCCTGGACCCCGCTCTGCGCCCTTTTCCTCCCCCTGACCCGATCATGATTTGGTTACTGGCGTATAAGGTGACCGACAGAATACTAACTTTCCGCACAAAATTTCGAAAAATATCGTACGCAACTCTGTCGAAAGGTTTCCGCACTCGGAAAAACTTTACACACGAGATGTGAATCTTTACGCACTGTTGAGATACTTTACGCACTCGCCGCTACGCGGCTCGTGCGTAAAGAATCTCATCAGTGCGTAAAGACTCACACTCGTGTGTAAAGATTTTCACTCGTGCGTAAATCCAACTTTTCGACATCGTTGCGTAATATACTATTTTGGAAAAATTAGGACAGCTCGGGTCCAGTTACTTGAATTTGAACGTACTTAAATTCATTTTGAAGGTCTTAAAACAAGCTACAAAATGAGCTAAAGCACGTTGAAAATTGTTGAGGTAGACCAAAGTTATTAAGAAAATGGCTTAATGGGGGCAAGTTGAGTACACTTACCTTACTTGCTTTCTCATATTTTAACATAACAAACGTAGAAAAAAATTGCCGGGGGGGGGGGGGCAAGAAGTGCCCATTCCCGAAATCAGCATATGGGGGCAAGTTGGGTACAGATGCAAGTAATAATGACTTGAAACCGCAGCAAAAGCCATTGGATGTGTTTACGTCGTTTGGTGCACACTAAAACCCGAACAAAAACGGGCATTACCCTTGGAACCCATCGCACACCGGTGGGACTCGTCGCAGTTAACGTGTTGAAGTGAATATTTCGCTATCGAAGAATTCAGGGAATTGACGCCTCTACAACCTCGAGACTATATATTTCGGTTGTTGGTGAAAAATAAAACAATCCGTCGAATCCGCCTCCCTTGAAAGTGACTCCCATCAATATTCACCACAGTACAACTCAATACACAAATCAGAAATTCAAATGTCTGAGTTTCCACGTTTCTTCGAATTTTTTCGACCTCATGCAAATCTTCCTGTTCTTTTCCACATCCTTCCAAGACTTCCGAATGCTCATGAGGGGGAATTTGGATTTCATTGTTCAGTGATGTGAAAATCGAATATAATGTGTATGCTTCTGATGAATATGATAAAGAATGTATCATGAATGAATGTGTTTTGCGAGCCATTCATTATTCAGTCTATGTGTTGATTCTCCATGGATCAAATTTTTCATTGAAATTCGATTTGTGCACCTCCAAGTTTTGTTTGAGTACGAAATAGCATCAGATGACTATCAAGGTGGTATAAAAAATCGAGATGGACCATTTCCAGAGAGATTGAGTACAAAATGCTACGGTAGGATTCGAACACCGCGTACCCAAAAACTCGCGTTTCGGCGCTATAATCGACTTAACATCCAAAAGATCCTGTCAATGTCATTCCGTTTCCAAACGAGACTTAGGAGCGCACCGATTGAATTGGAAATTCGAATCGTAAAAATCACCACACCAGCTGAGTATTCACAAGAACAGCTCGTCAGACCCATCTATCCATGATAAGTTTAATTTAAAGAGGAATGTTCGTAAAAATTTTTTCCGATAAGACTTAATTGACGGTATACATGCATTTCCTCGTTGATGATGATTCTTATTGCAAAATTACGATGATTTTCAGAGTCATTGAAGTGAAATATATCAATTAATCATTCTGTAATCGAGTCAGTCTTGGAAATATTTCTCTGATTGTTGTAGAGATCTGGGAGGAACGGCTTGTTTCGTATCTGCGTGGAACGCATCATAGAGATTCAAAGTGCACTTTTTATCGGGAATGACTCACTAAGCAAAAAATATATCCGAGAATTTTGGTGGTCGAGTTTTCGATCGCGGTTATCTCAATTTAATCACAGGCACGAATGTACCTAGTAAAGTCATTTCGAGCCAACTAAAATTTTAAGGTTAACAATACTGTACTACAACGAATAAAATTTGATATCGAAAGATCATCAACCTCTCAGAACTCTGCATCTACTCTTTGAAACGGAATAATGCAAGCTATTCAAGTAAAATTTTGAGCTTTACCGCGCGGAGAACGATCGATAACTGCAAAACAAGAGCATGCGAGAACTACACAAACTACGAGAATGGTTTTGTGAGCTGAAGTTGGCTGCGAGGTACATCCGTCCATTTTTTTACGCCAAAGCTGGTTGGAATCATCTTTCACTGATTCATGCAAATAGGGCGAGTACACTCATTGGTTCCTATCCACTCTTCTGGACTGAATGAAGAAGAGCTAATGCAACTTTTTTGAGTTTGATCCGGATTATTTTCTTGTACACTATGGAGAACCACCTGAACTGTCCATGCAGCAACAGCTTACTTCACGATCTTCTGTCTTACTTTCTTCCTATCTTAATCAATGAGTGCGAGTGAGACAGCGCGATGTCGAGCTTGGAGTTCATCTAGTCCCCGATATTACCTACTCTCAAGACTTGCTGTTTACATTGAATGGTGATAACTTTTTGATTCAATCTGATGGTGGAGGTTGATAGGTGGGTAGTGTACTTTGTGGTAAACGAGACCCCAAATGACATTAAATGGAGTCGTTAAGTAGCATGTGATTACTCTATTGAACACGATACACACGTGGTTGATCCCTCTTATTAGGTGGAAATACCCCAGTAAATCGACCAACAAGAAGTCGATATTTTTCAACATAAGGATGTATATTTCATCATTTGAAGACTCGAATTTTTTCAGACAGACTCTCGACAATGCCAATATAATGTGCCACGCATGTTTTCGGGCTCCAAAATACTTTTTCCGAAAAGTTTGTGGTTCACGTCGATGCAGTTGTTGGAGCGACTCATCGCAAGAACGTCTTAAATCAGTTCAACTTCTTTCAGTCGATCGCATTTGTACTCCTCGTTCTGACAAAATTCGTCTCGGTTATCACTTGCGAAGATACGCAATTCTGCAAGAGGCATTCCAGAATTATTTCTCATCTCTATGTTCACGAAACAAGCTCGATTGAAGAAATGTAATCATCATACCTTGACTCAATATAGTCAGCTATAGATCTGGATGATGATTCCTGACCGTCATCTCTCCCGAGTTGTATCATGTACCGCACGAGCCAATAAACACACAACAAAAAACATCTAAGAGACAAGGGCTCGAAGAAAAATAATTCGATGCTAACGTGGTGAAAACTAATTTAATCTCATGCCGGAGTAAAAGGAGGCGTGCCTACGTTTCGCAACCAATCAAAACTAGGGGCGTACCCATGAAGGTGAAGGGACCCCCTCATATGATGGGAAGGTGTGGCTCATACGAATGACTCCTACAGACCGCCCCTTTGACTATCCTCCGAACCAGTCGAGCCCCAGACGTGGTGCAGGAAGGAACGGAGAGAAGGCGTGTGTTGTATTGGGACCCGTAACCACGTATCGGCTTAGCGCATTATGTGGAGCCAATTTTGCTAGAATAAATAGTCAGCCAGTGAATCCTCCAAACGCATCATTTAATCCATCGAATGGAACATCGTTCTCTGCTCCTTGACATTGATATTTCCTCAACTTCTTGCTCTAGTGATCGAATCAATCATTATTGCAAATTCCAATGATCTCTTTCCATTGCGTTTTGAAAGTGATTCATGATTGCAAAAGCTCTTGATGACATCTGACTTGGAACTTGACAACAGTGTGATATTGTTTTGATGATTGGAGAATCATACAGTTGGAGATTGTGGAAAGGGATATCAGTTGAAGAGAAAGTAGCAACAGGAAAATCACAAGATCGTGATACTAAGACTAACTCGTTCATGCATTGAAGTTCATCATAGCAAGGAATCCCTCCCCTCATTTCGGAACCGAAGTTTTACAGGAGGTATTGCGTGGCCGCAATCAAGATAGGACGATTGGCATGCGTCAGGTGGGGTGATGGAGACATCTACCAATCAAAAGCAGTTTGCTACGAATTTTTTGGCAGATATGTACTCATTTTCATCACTTCCGTAGATCTCGATGTATATTAAATGCCTCGGAAAATGAAGGAATTCTGACCATCGTGCCACCGTAACAATACAGCTGTAAAATTATGGGAAAGTCAATCAGGCTAGTTCCATCCCGCTTATTGATGACACAGAACTTCAATCAATAAAAGGCAGGATGGAAAAGAGTAAACAATCGCGTGACAGTTTAACTGAAAGGTAGCTGTAAGGAATCAGTATGTCGTCGGATTCAAGATTTGAGTCACCGCCGGCTGTATTGTCAGAAGATCAACATACGTATTCCCACTGTAATGCTGAAACTGAAGATGATAGCGATTGCAGTGAGGTATTGAGTGTTGGCAGCGAACCATCTCCAGCTGTCGCAGGATCAATTTCAAGATCCAAGCTCAAAGCTTCTCGTAGTCCATCTCCCGTGAGCTCGGATGGCTCAGGATCTCGAGTAGTCCAACACACCATCTCAGCGTCCTCTTCACCATCACCAGTGACAGAAACCTATTCTCCATGTCAAATATATCCACTCCAAGAAGACTGTAACTCATCATTGTGTCTGCATTCCACTCGAAAACTTCATACTTCAGATGTAGTCGTGGGATCAAACTCCTGTGGCTTGTACGCAGTAGATCCAGGAAGTATTACTAGAAGCCCTGTGAATAGTCATTATTGCTCTGCAGGGTCCTCACAATCAATTATGGTCGCTTTCCCAAACCAGCGCACAAGCCCATCCCATTTTAGATCCATACCAACTGCCTCGTCTAGGCTTCCTTTCCACTATGTCATAGACCAGTTGCAAGATGTCGTGAAACATGTAGACTCAGCATCCCACCAGCGATCGCGTCAACAACGGGTAAATCCACAAGTGTCCCGACACTCCCCAGATAAACTGCTCGGATGGACACAAAATCATAGTTCAGCTGAGCCACCACAGGAAAGGTGTTTGAATAACGAAACAGTCGAGAGTGTGTTTGTGAGTGACAATCGACAGCTCAATGCGAATGATCTCAAAACCAAAATAAGTGCAACTGACAGTGTGTGCGATGACAGAAACAATGATAGTGTGAATGATCATGATAGTAGCATGCAGTATCAACATAGCCTCAAGTTTAGCATCGATAATATCCTGAAGGCAGATTTCGGTCGGCGGATAACAGACCCCATGGTCCTGAAGAAGCCTCGATTAAAAAAGCATGCAACTCGGCCCATCAATTTGAGCAAGGATCTGCTTGATTGTTCATCAGAAAACCTCAAAGACAAATCAGACTCTGTAAGTGAGGTGCCTCTGAGGCTATCGACAAACGTTTTAGATCCCGAGGTATCATCTACACCCGCAACAGAGCCGAAACTAATGCAGTGGCCAGCATGGGTTTACTGCACCAGATACTCAGATCGGCCGTCATCAGGTAATGTTTGAATGATGGGCAGCTCCTTGAGCAGGAAGAGAGGGACCCAACCACTGGGTCATACGTGATTAAATCCTTAGGGGGTCAAAAACCATACACAGAATAAGATCAAGATATTGAACGCCTACCGACACCAAGTTCCATTAAGAAATGTTCAAATTTTTATTGTTCTTTAGGCAAGTAACGTGCAAAGTAATTCACCACCCTCTTGGAACCTCATTTGCGTTCTCCAAGACCAATACAAACCTCAGAGATATACACTCATCGTATACTGCACACTGTGATCCTAAAGCCCAAAGAAGATGGAGTAAAATGACGAACAAAACCGAGCGCGCCATCATTTTCTACTCATTTTCCTCGCATTTTCTAAACTAAACTAAATTCATTCTTACCAATTTGCTTCTGTACCGTATAATGCGGCGAGGAGTTGATTGTATTTCCGCATTGAAACTAATGCAATTTTAGCTTGCTTCCATTAGCCTTGGAGAGACATCTGATTTCCTGAAGCTTTTAGTTCTCACTGACTTCACTATTCTCCAACGTATCTCAGCTCATTTTGTAGATAGTAACAAGAGCTTGAAAAGAAGGTAAGATGCGTAGGAGTTCCAATTATTCATACCTCTTGAAATTTTGAGAGGTATGAATTTCAGTTTTTAGAAGCACACAATGTGCAAATCATTTCGAATCGAGGCTTCTCGGAATCTAACTCTCGCGCATATCTTAATACTCTTCAACATACCTCGGATTATTATAAAGCTCATTACAGAATCCTCAAAGTGAGCTATAGTGCGTTAAGTTTGAGTGGATTGCAGGGGCAAAATTTCTTATGTTAATGGAGTATGAATGTGGTTTTTCAGGATCAGAGCAATTCTTCTCGAGCTCGCAAATACGATGCACAACAATATGTTCTCGAGAATGATCACTAATCTCAGATCATTTCACAGTTATTTGTGATATGACGGGGAAATCTTTCTTGCCGAATGAAGAAATATCGCGAAGCACCTAATTTGCCAGCTTGAAAATGCTTGATCTTTTTTCTGAAAAACCACATTGATACCCCATTGATCTATTAACGCCCAAAATGGCACAATTTTGACATCTTTTTGGGGCAGATTTTTGAGTATAAAAAAGTCCAAGAATAAAATTATAATGCTTCGTGATTGACGTAAAATTATCGAATAAATAAATTAGGAAGATGAATCTGGGCCCAAGACATTGACCAAAACGAGAAAAGTTGTTGGGACGCCTTTTCATCATCATTGAAACCTCCTCACACCTTTCGATCTCAATTTAAGAGTGCTCTCTACCTTTTGAAAAGCGATAAAGGCGCCTCTAGCGGTCAAATTGGTATATTGTCAATAACAATTTTCAAAAACAAAGAGGGAGTAGACCAATAGTACCGCTCCCTGCGGACTATTTTTCTTCAAATTTCAAAAAAAGTTTCATCGAGATCGGTGCAAAATTGAGCTGAAAAATTTGCAGATACATTTGTTCAGTGTTGCTGAATTGTATCTGCAAATTTTTGAGCTGAATTTGGCACCGGTCTCGATGAAACTTTTTTTATTATTTGAAGAAAAATAGTCCGCAGGGAGCGGTACTATTGGTTTCCTTCCTCTTTGTTTTTAAAAATTGTTATTGGCAATATACCAATTTGACCGCTAGAGGAGCCACCATCGCTTTTCCAGAGGTAGAGAGCACTCTTAAGGAACCGAATGGCATCAAAGAAAATCCATACCACACATTCTGGACGAAGTATTGTCAGTGCTTCCAGATTCCGTGATCAGAATTGGGATACGCCCATGCTTGAACTAAGAGAATGCGTATTTCCATCAAAATCTATGAAATTTCTTTTAATCCAATTTTCATCGTGAAAATCGGTACCTTGCTGTTTGAGACACTGGAATATCAAATTTTCAGACTCTAAATTCGAGAATCATGGTATGAGAATGCAGCATTATATTCGAAATAGCATCGCACCATACGAGTCCTCGATTGCACTAGTATGCCTGTAATAGACTCGTCATCAAACCTTTGTTGTGATCGAACCCACGCCCGTGAGAACCCTTGAAAAATGATTGCAAGACAGCCTTCCGACGTAAAATCGTATGTTCTTTCAGAACATCTAGTCAGAACTGGAATATCCTCTTACATGATGCATCTTGAGTACAATTTTGACTGCATATTCTGAAAAAACGGACAATTTTATGTCGAAAGACTGTTTCATCATATTTCAAAGGTTCTCGCGGGCATGGGTTCAGGCAGAACAAAGATTTTATGATGATCATAACGAGTCTATAATGCTCATACGAGCGCGATCGAGGACTTGTATGATGCGATGCTATTCCGAATATATGTATTTATGATACCATGATTCTGAGGATCAGATTTTACAGATTCGGTAATTCAATGTCTCGAGTGACAATATTACGATTTCCAAGATGAAAATTGGATATGAGATGAAGTTTTCATTCAAAAAAGGTATATATATGAGGATATCTCTGAAACTTTTGATTTTCGGCCTCGAAAAATGTCACAGCCCCTGGAAATCGAGATGTGCGGCTAGAGCTTGATATCGAGCAAGCACGATGGGTTAAATATGAGGATTGTATGCAATTAGGTGTTAGAATTAGTAACAAAAGTCAGAGTTGGAATATACTGAACGCTCCACCAATAGTTTCATCATTTCTCGATGCATTTTTCACAAAATTGGGGCTGCACAGCCCTCGTTCAAACGGGTGGTACTCGTGGAGCGTCCAAAGCCTCCGTGGGTGGAAATTGGTATGATATTTTGAGGGTATTTGTAACATGTTCACAGTGTTTAGAGGGCTGTGCCCTCCCCCCCCCCCCCCTGCCGCGTGCGTGCCTTCCAAAAAGCTGTGCGATTGGACATGTTGTACGGACGTTCTCTCTTTCGTTTTATCCGCTTCCCTGGCTCCTCCGTCAACGCACATAGGTATACCGTAGCTCAATTTCATCGATTTCTTGTGGAGAATACGATAAGTATCCTCCAAAGTGTCTCTGGATCACGCTCCACAAGCTGTGACATCTAAGGCGAGTCAAGAATTTTTCCCCAATAATCTGTGACACTCACATCTCTACGTGTCACGGCTGAGCACAGTGAGGCACACCCTTCTCCACTAGAAAAATCATAACTTTAGACCATTAAAAATCAGTCTGAGAAGTGACAGAATTTGATCAGAAACGCTCCACTCACAAGAGCCTGCCAAATTTCAACAATCCGACTCCGTGACACGTAAATTCCTCGATTTTCGGTTGTTTTCTCGCACATGATTGACTCTAGTATCTGCCCACATCCACCAATCAAGCGCCGTCTTTATAGTCATCGAGGCCCCAAGCCCGACGAGAGTCGGGGCCCATGTAAGGCCAGCGAAATTTGGAAGTGAAATTTTGAGCAGATCCCAATACCTATTTCATGCGTACCATGACACCGACGAGAAGGAAGCTGAGCTAAGTATCCATAAAAATTTTACCTGTCTTTGTATTTTGAGCCATGCACTGGTGGAGACGGTGCAATCAAACCCGCAAGTAATTGGATGTTCGCACCAAAAATTTTATCGAGGAGATATCAACCCTAAAACCCATAGAAAGGCGATCAAACCCGCGAATTCTCGGACTGGAAATCCTGTTGGGGAGAAGATCCATCCCGAACCCCAGGAAAGCAGTCGAACCCGCAAATAAACGGATCCTCGCACCGTAAATCTCGGAAATTCCTGTGGGGAAAGAATCAAACCCAAAAAACGACTGAATGCTCAGACCAGTAATTGCGTTGGAGAGAAAATCAACCTCAGAACCTGGAAAGGCAATCAAACCCGCAAATGTCTGGATCTCGGGTCAAGTATTCTCCCAAGGCACACATCAATCCGAATTTCCAAAAGAGCAATCAAACCCTCGATACTTGGATGCTTGGACCAGATATTCTGCGAGGAAACAACCGTTCCCAAAACCTGGGAAGGCAATCGAACCTGTAAACGACTGAATGCTTAGATCGTCCTGGGTTTTGGGGTTGATTTCTCGCCCAAAAGAATTTCGGTCCGAACATCCGGGAACTCGCGAGTTAGTTCGCCTTCCTGGGTTTTTGGGTTGATTTTTCCCCGCTGGAATTTTGGGTCCAGGCATCCGGTCATTTCCGGGCCTTGACTGCCCTCCTAGATTTCGGGATTGGTCTTTCCCGACAGGATTTCCGGTCCGAGCATCCGGGTATTATCGCCGGTTTGATTGCCTTCCTACGTTTTGAGGTTGACTTTTTCACCGACAGAATTTTTGGCGCAAGTATCCAGTGATCTGCGGTTTTGATTGCCTTCCGAAGTTTTGCAGGTGATTTTTCACCAGACAGAATTTTTTTAACTAGAATTCGGAGCTGATTTTTTCCACCGACAAAATCTCTACGAGTGCATGGCTCAATATCCAAAGATGGGGGAAATTTTCATGAATACTCAGATCATCCTCTTCGCCCGTGTAAAACCAAGGAGAACATTTTTCGAGTCATTCCTAAAGTAGTTGACATTGTAATACGGTTAATGATTGGTGAAATTCTTCTTGGGGTCATTCAACAATTTTTCACATAGTTTTTTGTTCCACCTGTCAAGTCAAAACAGCATTCTGCATCAGATTCGCGGGGCCCCCGCCACCACGGGGTCCCAAGCCCTGGCTTTGCGGGCCTGTGCATAAAGACGGCACTGCTTTCAGAACATTCAGACGAAGGTAGTTTGACAGTTTAGACCTGAAGAAACGTCCTACAACCAGTTTGGCTGAGCTGTGACAGCAAATGTCAAAAGTTTCAGAGATTTCCTCATATACTGCTGGAAAAACGCATTCTCTCGCTTCGAACGTCATCCTATTGCAGTTCTGACCACGAAATTTGGAAGGACAGGCAATTTTACGTCTATAACATGCATTGAGAGTTTCTCTTGAGGGATTTTTCATACTCGAAGAAGAGCCCCGAAAAGTTTCCGTGAATGTGTCATTTCGGGCGTAAATGGGTAACATAGAGAATCTCGCTCCCCATCCATTTAAACTCATCGCACCACATCTCAATTGGAAGATTTTGCGATGAGCTTCAAAATGAGCAAAGGTTCGTTGATAATTACTGTGATGCACGGGAGTTGGAGGCTCGAGAAGCCTCGATTCATTAATAAACAAGAACTGTGTGCGTTCGAGAAATGAAATCCTCACCTCGCATTAATAGAATAATTTAGCTCTGATGCTTAACCGAAACTCAACACACCTCAATTCATTCTCAAGCTTTCGTCACTATCCACAGAATGAGCTGAGATACGTTGAAAAATAGTGAAGTGGCTGAGAGTTAGAGGCTTCAACAGACTAGATGAAACTTATGAGCTGAAATTAGGCTGAAATGACATCAATTTTAATGTGGAAACACAGTCAACTGCCGTATCACAATCTAGAGGCGAGTCCGTTTTTGGTTATAATGAATCCTTTGGCGAAAAGACGCAAGAAAAATGATAGCGTGCTCGGTTTTTTTCGTCACTTTAGTCCATTTTTTTGGGTTTCAGGATCACTGTGGACACATTCAACTTGTTTCACCCATTATAACTCACTGGGTTCTATACATAACGGGAGCCATATCTGGGAGTCACACTGCCGCAATGTTAAAGATGTCTCAATGCTATAGGCATTCCGCCATCTTTTTTAGGACCAATACAATACAACATTCATGGATGAAAGTTTCGGAAAGGTGCTATCTGCTTATGCACTTTCACTATACTGGTCTCGAGCAATTTTTTGTCGACCCTATTAGATCTCCGTATAGTTAGCATTATATTACCTTCCGGTTTTGCGTACGGTCTAGTGCTATTTACATATGTGCGAGATCCTTCACCGGAAAAGACTGCCTACTCATTGAGTCAATTGACGTATCTATTCGGGTCGTCGGGTCAACCATCAGTGCAATGTGGTCTGCTGTGCATTTAATCATGAGTGTGAATCGTGACAGAATGATGACTCCACATTCAAATATATGAGACACCGGTTATCTCCGCTATAGTTATAATTAACCATATTCAACCTGTGTTGAGCATTGAGAAATTTTTTAAGGCAATTTCCGCAATATAAAATTTTGTCTCCATGGCACCATGTCAAATTTTACAACGTTTTTTGGCGCACTTCATGAAAGTGTATCTTGAAAATTTTTTTAAACTCTCTCTTATTGACGTTTCTCAAAATTATATGTGCGAATCTCAGAATTCGGATGTATTTATGATTACGACCTACTTTACATCGCAGGAAATATGATTCGCGGCAACTTGGGGCTTTCACTAGAAATTTTCGAGAATTCACTCGTCCTCAACACTCGTTCTTCAAATGCTTCTGAGGTGCATATCTCGCTTTGGTCGAATAATACGAGATGTGTCATATGGGAAAATTCTATTTTTTGGCTGTCACAACGATGATGAGGTCTACACCTTAGCTAGTAGGTTCGAAGGCAATTGATCAACCATCCTATTAGGATATTATTGGATGGGTGATTGATTATACTTTGAAAAATCGAATCCTTTTTGCCTCATGGCCGTTCTCGTTGATATAAAAGGGATGACGGAAGCTTTTGATGGATCACAAAATTCCTATCATTCTAAAAAATCGCCCTTGCTTACGATTCTGATATAAGGCGATGAAAAAATTAAATTCCGAAAACAGGATCTGATTCAGCATGAAAAAATCTATGAATGTAGCTGAGTCCCATTGATGTCACTGAATCCTGGTGACCGTGGTCACGATGAAAAGAAGAATTGTGTCTGCGTAATTGAATAAAAAAATCTATTTTGGCATAGGGCGGCTAAACGGCCATTTTCCCACCCAGCTCAAATCAGGAAATTGTCGTTTAGCCGCCGTGATACCAAAAAAAGTATATGCCTCTCCGCTCGTCGGGCCGTTTTGGGGCACTGGAAATCTTTGCTCCTCGTTACACTTGGGCAAAATTGATTCCCATCCCCCAAAACAGCCTAACCACGCATCGGTGCATGATGTACACTCGGCGTCAATGAATACTTCCAGAACACTGAAAGAACACGCAACCCACCCGTGCATTTCTAATCTAGGTTTGCGTGTTCTTTCAGTGTTTTGGTTTGTATTCATTGGCGCCGAGTGTACTACTTTGCATGGGACATGAAAATCTGAACTTCGTTATATCTGGCACCACGTGTACAGTACCCACCAAAGATGATGGAACACCGATACTCGCACAAAAATATCGACTGCTCAAAAACTATGAGTTGTACGGCAATTTTAAAAGAAGCATCTTGAAGATCGGAAGAAATGCTAACTGTTCATGCACCTCAAAAATTTGTTGCATGAATTTTTCATGTCCAGTATTCATTGTCAAAAAGTGAAATTTCTCGAGTAGTAAGTCGCGTCAATCACCTGCAGTTTTTACGGGCATAGACGGATTGAAAGAAACTCAACGGAATCTTGTAGGCCTTTTCAAGACCTTCAATTTTCTTTCCTTAAAAGTTCTCTATGATGATTTTAAACCAACCAATAACCGCTCTCAGACGACAACGATGAAATATGCGTGCTACCTGTGTGGTTCAAAAGGGCGTACCGACTTATCTTCATTAGACCTCGTTTGTAAACATGAAATATGACTTTAAAAATTTTCCAAAGGACACACTATCGGCTTAGAATTGTCTGAACTTTCAGGAAATGTGTTAGGGTTGATATGAAAATATGTGAGTTCACTGGACTATCCATTTATTTTGGCTAACTTGACAACGTTTCACCGACCTTCGTGTCAGCTTCTTCAGGGCTATACAGAAATTGTAGGTTAACGACCAAGACCCAATCGATAAAAACCAGAATTCAAACTAAAAAACTCATCATCTTATATCTACTAAGACATATATTTATATGCATTGTTACTTGGCAAGTACATTCATACACTGTAAAAAAGTAGTAAGTATTTCAAGCACTGCTTGAAATTTGCAGACAAGCACTGTGCTTGAATCGATTTTTCAAGCGCGTGGTTGAACCATCGATTCAAGCACGTCGTTGAAATATGGATACAGCTATGAAATTCAACCACCGTGGTTGAATAGAAATTCGAGCACGTGTGGTTGAAATGAAGTAACGTGCCTGATTGACTGACTAAATGTATTTCAGCATACATTAAATTTTATACCAACTCAAAATCTGTACATCTATTTTGGAATCCAGTGGTCCCAGGGAAAACAACATTTAGCTATGTGATTCGATATTTTGGTATATCTTTGGATGCACGGCACCCACTCAAATTTTGCCCAGAAATCATAGCCAATGACCAAGGTCTTAGTGATGCGGGTCACCAATTTACCGAACAAATCGCACATGAGTTGATTATGTGTAGATGTACCACGACCTCTAACAAGAATTGTATGCTTGAGCGAGGAAGTTTAGTCATTTCAGGGGAGAAAGTGGGTGAAAAATTGAAATCTCTTGGATATAAATAAAACATACATATATTCTTCGTAAGTGACAACAAAATAAGAACTAATTCAGGTACGCGGATTTTCAGTAATCGATTTGCATATTTTTTCCAATTTGCAGCTAGAGAACGGTCGATTACCAGGAATCTTGGAAAGTATTTGATAAGCTCTGACATTCATGGTTAGTAACTCATTCCTAATAACAGTTTGAAACAAGAAATATTCCACGTGGCCACTAGAGAATTTATATTCCAAATCAAAAGCCATATAACTTATGATTCATTTCTTCGGTTTTATAGCTCTGATCACCTCATACTACAGATTCCTTGATGCTACTAAAGAACGGTTCTCGAGTGTTTCACTCTTAACTCGGGAAAGTCAGATGCTCCGGAGGTAGATATGATTGACAAATTATATTTAGCCAGTGGTAGGCTTCACAAAGAAAATTATTCATTATCGTACAGATTAAGTTTTTTTTTTTTTTTCTATTAAGTGTATCAACCTCGAAATAGTCCAGCGACTTGCTAATAATATCGAAGATTTCAGTGATGTACGTTCGTGAATTGACTTTTCTCACTTGACACAAGCTAGAACATAATAAATTATTCTCAATACTATTGGAGATCAAAGTAAACGATCGTTTATTCTCGGACCCTCAAAGGCAGAACGGGTAACAAAAACAAAATTGCAACCTGGGTTTCAGTAAAAAATCTGTTTCATCTGTCTTCTCATAAAACTTTAGTGTTCTGGATTCAGGAATCTTGGTATGATCAAAGATACCAAGAAACCAGTGAGTAGCGGCAACGGACAGTGAACTGTGCTTAAACTCATTTCGTTGTTTCCTATAACATTCATTCGGCACAGCTCACTGTATCAATTCATGCATCCAAGGTGCACACATTTAAAGATTGATGTGCCTTATATCGATGTAATACGTTTCGATGGTTTTCCATCGCTCAAAAGTCAAAATCTTACGTTGGTGATGAATTCTGAGTCTATCAGTGCCTTATGCAATAAAAATTTCGATAGATGAAGAAGACACGGTGAGTTGATATTTTGTTTGATAATAGAATTTATAGCTCGATTCAGTCACCGGGAAAAGTTGAAAATATACAATTGGGAATGAAATTGTATGATTACTTCATCATTCCATCGAGAAATGCTAGAGATCTTGTGAATTTTTGATACGAAGATCTAATTTAAAGTCCCTTCATTTTTCTGAAGATGCCTGTACAGCGAGTCAGGCTGAAGTAAATTAGGATATCTCTTCTCATATACATAGATTTAAAAAGACGAGTAGAATTCTCTCAAATTTCTCCTAGATTTTTTTATTATATATATTCCAAAGTTTTCACACCCTTATAACAATTAACGTGGTTTCGTGTCTTGTATATTCTATCAAAGCTACAAAGAATCAATATTCTCGGTCGTCCAGATTCGATTACAGTCATTGAGTTTCATTCACATTGGAGGAATTTCAACCACGCTTTCTTGTATTCAACCACTGCGGCTTAAAATTTTGGTTGAAATTCATGCACGTTTTTACAGTGTAGGTAATAGTATAGGACTGCATGGCAAAATCTAGAATCCTAAGAATCTGCAATATGGGCATTTCTCTGGAACTTTTACTCCTGCTGCAATACAGTTATGGATGATGATATAAGTGAACAATCGAATCCATCGGTCCCGATCGAAGTGAAAATATCATTATCCACGTGTTGGAATAATATATCTTTGGCTTCTGTATGACTAGAAGCAGGTTGATTCATTCTAGTTCACTCGAAGAGAGAAAATGTGGGGAAAATTCTGTGGGAATACTTGGTACTCTCGTACAGTCTTATGGATACTCTGTTGATGCCGCGCAACTTTTCGGGTTGATTCCAGCCGTATTTGGTGGATAATATATTGAAGAAAAATGGCCCAGGAGCGCGATAGTATGCTACCAATTCAGCCAAATTTCCACGACTTCGAAAATTGGGGATAAAAAATCAATCACGTCTCGTCAACTCAAAGATGATTACGCCAAGCTCATGCAGCGACTCTGAACGCAATTCTCGAGATACATATCTGATGTAGATGCAATTTCGAAGATTCGGTGACAAGGCTCGTGTTTATGTATTTTTCCTGTCTATAATACGACCATTCTGACGTAAAATAGAAAAAAACGTGACTCGCGAAAAAAGTTCAGTTTTTCACATCCCACATAGGCGGATTGAGCTGTATGTAGGTAAAACCAATTGTGATCGGATACCCTGACCTAATAAAGCTACAAAAAGCCCAAGGCATTCGTTGCAACTATCAATCTTGCCAAATGTATGCTTAAGAAATTCTGGAAAATCGACGAAAAACTACTCAGAGCTTGACTCGTTAAGGCGATGCGGTCACCGTGCACCGTGACCATAGACCTTGAAAATACACCTTACATAAAAAGTTTGATGATTCAAAGTGTGAGACGAGTTGTCGAATACTTGTTATTGTCCAACTTGTATTCCTCAATACGTCGCTTAGCCCAAATCATGAGGAATCGCAGAAAAATGGGAATAACTCAGCCACGGAAACCTCCTAACGTATAATATACGCACATTTTCATTCCCAACTTTCTCTAATTCTATTGCAATTTGGGCTTAACGAAGAGCAGACAAATCTAAGTTAGATGATAACAAATATTTGTGCGCTCGTCGTTTAGCCAAAATCGCAACAGAATCGGAGAAAGTTGGGAATGATTTTCAGCTTGCATGGTGACCGCATCGCCTTAACGTGATTTTCGCGATTCCACCAACGCTATATGAGTTTCGATAGTGGATTTTTAACTCTCAATACTACACAAATACGTGAGCACAAGGTCCCAGGTGTGCATTGAGCGGTTTTCATTTTTCATTTTCCAACGATATTCAGCAAAGTGCAAAAGTTCCAGAGAAATGCTCATATATTCAATTCTAGATTTTGCCATGCAGTCCTATACTATTACCTATATATAAATGTACCTGACAATTGAGAATGTATATAAACATATGTCATACTAGATATAAGATGGTGGGTTTGTGAGTTTGAGTTATGATTTTTATTGACTGAGACTTGATTGACAAACCTACAATTTTTGTATAGGCCTGAAGAGGCTGACACGAAGGTCGGCAAAACTTTGGCATGTCAGCCAAAATAAATGGATAGTCCAGTGAACCCACATATTTTCATACCAACCCTAATCTTCGATCCCCCTGGACGTATTAGTCAGACTAATACAGGGCCAATATTTGGGTGACTTCCGAAGGGGTTTTGCAATATTCTAAAAAATCTAGGCAAAAAGTGGGCAATGTGTGATACTTCTATTTCAAGCGCGGGACTCAATTTTTTGGCTAATGAATGGCTTTAAATTGGCTTTGATTTCATGAACACAGAACTAACAAAGATAAAATGTCAGTTGTATCTCTGCATAAACAAAATTTGAACCATGATTTCAATTGGAACGATGTAGAGATCTGTGATATAGAGCCCAGGTATTATACAAACGAATTATTTCTGAGATTATTCACATTGACCGTGAGAATACATGCATCAACAAAAAAGAAGACGTCCAAAATCTTAGTAGGACTTATGTACCATTAATATCGACTCTTTGAACTGTGCTCTCGTAATTGTCCCCACTATCCCGTCACTATTAATATCGCTAATATATACATATAGATATGTACTTGTCAATAGTCTTCAGTTCAAGCCATCCACACAATTCAGCTCACAGTAACATTTGTTTTGACAAGAAACGGACGATGCTTGCAATGAGTACGTTTGATCTCGAATCTGTATTTTATATCCCTGGTGGAAAAAAGAGCGTATTACGGCCGTACTACGACCGTAGCGTACTGTCTTATCACCGTACTACGGTCGTAGAGGTACGGCCGTAGTACGATCGCACCCCTACGGCCGTAATACGATCGTAGCATTACGGTCGTAATACTGGCCGTATTATTGTCGTACAACGCTCTTAAAGGGGTTCGGAAGCTCTACCTTTACCGACCTACGGGACCACGTGTGAGCTGGGTCTAATGAATGATTAAAAATTTGATCGGACGGCGGCGTTACATCATCCCAGTTGTAATTGAGAAATTATTAGCGCGGGCAACCACTTGAATTTCTGTTGACATTCGCCCCTTACCCAGCAAACCTTGAGACGTTTTAAGGGCATCTTAAAGATGTCTCGAGATGTCTGGAGACGTCTACGGAGATATCTCTTATACGCTCTCTAAAGCCCCCCAAAGACATCTTAAATACATCTTTTTACCATCTCCAAAGATATCTCCCCGAGAGATGTCTCTGAGACATCCCCAAAAATATGAAATAGTGATGTTTTCATCTGATGGCTATTGGAGATTCCAAATTGAAGGTTATGATAGAATGAAAACAATGTTCTAATATCAAATCATGTCCAAAACACTGGTAATCATCATTATTGATCAGTTTCATTCCTGGTAATTCAACAAATGATGACCGGTGAAGTGAAATTGATTTGAAGCGAACATGGTTTTCACTTTTCAGTGAAAAATATATATGATGGTCCAAAAAAAGAGATTTATATTCAGATTCAGTTCAACGACATTGGATACAATGATAAAAATGTCTAGATCTTTAAATGAAAGATGCAAGAATATACATTGAATTTAAAGTAGGATTGCAAATATTTTGTACCGCATAATCAGCTAGTACATCAAACTGAGAAAAAATTTTCACAATAGTTTTGCTTGGATGAAGAATCGTACACATACTAAACTTCAATAATAGAATTGATTACAGTGCTCGAAGGCTGGTACTCATCAGGAATCATTATATCGATCTTGTGAAAACTTCCAACCCAATGATGAGAGAATCTGGAATGTTGAACGTCGAATTATTTTTTGTGATGTTGAGTGCCCCAATAAGGACCACGACCACACTGCACCTCGTACAACTTGAATTTGAGGAGAGTTTCATCTCAAAATGCGATTGGTAGACGGGCAGGAACTGTACATAATAGAATTCATATTGGATACACACAAAAGTTGGTGAGGCGTAGATTCTGTCAAGCTGCATAGAGAACTTGTGGAGCTTTTCAAGCTTTGTCAGAATTATTACTATCATTTTGGGTTGGACAAAGAGACCCGCCTCTAATGCTATTATTACTCATACTGAGATAATCTAAAAGAGAGGTCACAAATTATGATGATGACACTTTTTCTAAATCTGCACAACTCGACGCCTTCCTAGTGTATATGAACAAGTTTACTTACACTGAGTTTCTTCAGATGAACCTGTCTTATGGATGAATCGTATCGATGTATAGTAACTGAAAACCAGTCTGAAAATAATCAAATAGACCATTAGCCAAGATGATTGATATTCACTATACCAAATGCTCTCAAGCGTCTTGAAAATATTCGAATAACACAGACCAGTTACCACCAGTATCTTGGTGATTTAGATTATAGAAAGAGATCTGTAGGGCAATGTTGAATGCACCTTGTTATTTCATCATTGATGTCATTGGAACAAGATAGATTTCAACTCAAATTAAAATAGTTGCACCTATGATTCAGTGATGATTCATAGGTTATGTCAAATCATCATTCTGAATATCATTCACACACTAACCTAAAAGGCCAACCGAACAAATAATCAAGTTATTCTCAATTGTAGGGTGAAATAAATACTTAGCTGGAAATTATTTGACGATCATCCTGGCAAAACTTTGAATGAGAAAACTTCATCCGGCACCCGCGTGCATAGCAAAGAATATACAGAATGCCAATCATCCCGCGAACACCTCGGAAAATACGCTTATAGGATGTCTTGCGCGGAGTCATCTCTTGAACATCCTTAGAACATCTCACCCGCACGCCCACCCGCGAGGACATCTTGAAGACATCTTCGAGACACTTTATGAAGACATCTCTGCTGAGGATGTCTCCAAAGTTGGGGGACACCTCCGGGGTGGTTTGTTGCGCTTGAATTGGCTCAGAAGTTCTTGTTGCAGAAAACTGCTTGAACCCTGTTGTTGCCTCACATGATGCTGATCAAAACACATAACTATGATCCCAAAACTTGAACTGTTAAAATTTTTGTCTTTTCATCAAATCTAATTCTTCACGCAGAAATTCTTATTGCAGATAATTGCTTGAATTTCTGCTTTTGTTCAATAGAACTCTAGTTGCAAACCCTGAATAGCTTGAAATTCTATTTCTTCATCAAATCTAATCCATCACGCAGAAATTCTTGTAGCAGACGATTGCTTAAATTTCTGCTTCTGTGCAATAGAAATCTAGTTGCAAACCCTGAATAGCTTGAAATTCTGTTTCTTTATCAAATCTAATTCTTCACGCAGAAATTCTTGTTGCAGATAACTGCTTGAATTTCTGCTTTTGTCCAATAAAACTCTAGTTGCAAACCTTGAATCGCTTGAAATAGTTCTGCTCATTCGTCAATTCTGATGCTTCACTCAGAAGTTCTTGTTGCAGATAACTGCTTGAACTTTTGTTCTTGTCCAATCATACATTGATTCCATTTAACACCTCTCGTGACACAAATCATTACACGGATGCATTTATATGTGCTTGCCAGATCATATCTGTGTATTGCAGTAAACAAGATATCAATTGGGCATTTTTTCATTCCATTTGGAGATACTTCCTCAATATTCAATGGATAGCATAGTTAATCCTGAAACTATAAATTGTGCATCTCAGAAAAATGTCTATAATCGAAGAATTAGATGGTGACCAATGTAATATCTTTCATGCTGCTTTTTGAATCTCACCAAAAAGCTGTTCACGTCCAACACAAGTGGCAAGATCGTCTCTCACACTTTGGTGTTTTGAGACTGGTCAGGTCTATTATTCATGACTGTTCAAGAACAATTTTTGTAATATATGCAATAGATCTCTGGTAAATCTAACTATCTTTGTATGATATACTTTCATTGCGTAATACTCTAATCCAATAATCTCAGCTAGACTCTGACTTACGGTATATGGGTCATTACTGTCTTGACGTGTGACTCACATTCTTGCTTGAGACTTGATTGAGGGCTAGTTGGCATAGGCTAATTTCTTAATAGGTCAAGCATGTTGTACAGGGTACATCTATTTCATCAAATGTGTTATCCAGAGAGAGATTAGTACATCTACGCCCTTGATAGGGATGGGTAACCACAACTTGAAGAAAAATTTTGGTTGAGAAGTCAATCAATGTCGAAACCAGAGCCATACATCAATCTGAATGGGATTTATGGATCATTTCATCTAGAACTGAAGTATTTCTCACATAATGATATTGAATTCCCATTCTCAAAATGAGTTCTCGTATTAATTCAACTTCACATACGTCACAAGATACACCACTCTCTGAGTTGAAATTTGTTCTATTCTTTCAACTAATCGAAGCATCTTTAAGATATTTAGCAAATAAAACAGAATGTGAGTAACTCAAGTCACGCCAAGATTACAGAGATGATCAATACAGCTATGATGAATCCACTTACAGATTTTGCAAAACAATTACTACTTACCACCAAAGAGAATGGCGTCTTGGTTCTCACGCTTTTGGTTATTAAGACAAGAAAAGTTATGGAGAACATTAGCTAAAGCTTGTGCTCTTTTTGGTCCCACAACCACCCACAGTGTTATCCTAAGCGTTCAGCTGGCTGCTATCATACATCTTACACACATTCAAGACCCGAGCGCGCGTGCATGCTTTCCCAGCAGAGCCACCATCAGATATTTTAGAAATGTTTCAGCAGCAATCTCAGCGCAAGCAGACGTTTTTGTTATACTCGGCAAGATGGTGGCTCTCCAGTGTAGGCATGAGCCACACGGACACACTCATATAAGCACCGTCTCCCAGCGGGGAGAGCGGGGGTTGTAGCAACGATGAGCAGCAGCGGCTGCCGATGTGCGAGAGCCAGTCTCGCTCCGAGTACGAACGCAAGCAGCTCGCTTGTGAGCAATTATGTATTGTGGAGCGCAATAAAGTTGATTGACAGTTTAAAGTATCCCTGCTCACAATTAATTTGAGCCTACGAACAACATCTATAAGTCGTACGGATTGGGGCCGTCCACTAATTTCCCTACAAGTGGTGACCCCGACGACAAAACGAGTGTTGCCCAGCAGACGAGGTCGCGAGGAGTCAGCGTAAGGCGTCGACGACGCGCAGCAGAGCCACCTGTTGTCGCGTGCTAAATTCAATTTTGGAGCAGCATATTGGAGCCCGAATAGCAGCCCACGCGAGTAAATTACAACTCCCCGATAACGACGTACCTACAAGCAAATCGAGAAGACGTTGAGCTGTTTGTCTTTATGACAGCTACCTGCAGAGTGCAGCTGGGCGAGTTAGTTAGCAGCCTCAAATTGAAGCAACAGGTATTCAGTGAATCAGGAGTTACAAATTGTGCCCGGACGCCATTTCCCGGTGCACAGCAATCGACAAGCCGAGCTCGTCAACACGCTCGTGCTGAAAATTAGAAGCAGCAAGGCCACCCGGCCCACCAATGACCAACTGGTCCAACTAAGTCCATCTGGGCCCACAAAGACCATCTCGTCCAACTAAGCCCACCGGGGCCAACGAGGTGAGCATCGACACCGGAGCCTGGGGACTGCTCAACCCGGCGCAGCGTTGCGGCAACGGGCACATCCCGTGACATCCGCGTGCAACCCAACATCCAGTAGCAGCGCTTGCGAGTCGGCGAGCACCCCAACACGACCGGCATCGAGCTACTCATCGTCAACGGCGACCCAACTCCAATCTTCGAGATTCATCGTCGACGGTATACAAGGTATGAGCCCGCGTGCTCCGAAATTTGAATCGGCGTCGCGTCTAAATTCCAAGGGCAACCGTGTGCTCTTTTCAAAACATTGTCGAACCTTCGCATCGTGCGAGGCGACAACCCAAAACAAAAGTGACCTTCAGGTCTAACATTCAGTCTAAGTCATTAGCATTAGCGCTACAATTTCGTTGAATTTGAAATACAAGAGTGTCAACAGTGCCACGTGAAGTCTTTCTAGTTGCGCACATTCGAGACAAATTTTCAAAAGACCTCCTGCGAGAGCGCTAAAATATGTTTGTACGTCTCGTATGTTAGCTAAAATCTTATATCTGACGCCGAAGACAACAGTGGCGACACCCCAAAAACTTGACAAGGCACAAAATACGCTCGCAAATGATTTGTTCATGATCATAGAGAATCCGTTCGCAAGAATTTGGGCGAGCAATTTAGTGACAAATCTGATCTTGGAAATTTATTAAGTGAGGAAATTGAAACCGTCGAAATGACGAAAGATAAATCAGACGATAACAGTAACGACAAAACCGATAATGGCAATGGTCAATCAGGGTCGGGTGAAACCCAAACCCAAAAAGTAGATAGCACTTTAAAAGATGGAATAACTTCCCAAATTGAGAGCTCAGTGAAATATCTTGGTGGTAGTTTATTGGTGCAACTAAAGGACACTTTTGCTGAACAATTCAGAGCTGCTTTGGCTGAAAAATCACTGCCAACCATTGACAACCAGACTTCTGGCGTAGTAGTAAATCAACGAAACAAATTAGGTGAACCAAGCACCTCTTCTGTTTCACTTGAGAACGTACGAAAATCAAGTAACGATTTACAATCACTCAATAACCCAACGATTCCTGTAAATGATAATTCAATTCTTGTAAACAACGACTCACAATCAGGGTTGCCTCTCAACCCAGCAGCTCAAAACTTCTTGCCCCAAAATTTGTCAGCTCAGCCTCAAATTCAGCAAATTGATCATGGCATACATAAAAAGTCAAAATTACCAAAATTCAGTCCTGAAGACCCTAGTTCGTGGTTTCTACAAGTAGACGCGGCATTTGAAACGTGCAATGTTGTTGATGAAAAAGCTAAAGCTAATTACGTAATTCGTGCTTGATCTACTGAATTAGTCGCTAGTATTGGAGACTCGATTACCGGAGAGAGACCTGCTGATATTTATACACAAATTAAAAGTAGGATTTTGAAGACTTACGCTAAGTCTGATGAAAAATGCTTGCGTAGACTTCTGAAAGGTTCTATTTCCAACGAGGGAAAGCCATCCCTATTGGGAAAAAAATTGTGATGAACATTATAATGTTCATCATGATGTCTTCTGTGATGAACATCACGATGAACATTATGATGAATTCCAATAAAATTGTAATGTTTTTCGTGATGTTCTGGACATGACGAGAAGTTTGTGATGTCATTTCAGCACTAATTTTTGTGATGACTTGCCAATGATTTTGTGATGTTTTTCGTGATGTTCTCGTCATGACGAGGAATTTGTCATGTCAATTCAGCACTAATTTTTGTGATGACTCGCGATGATTTTGTAATGTTCTCGTCATGACGAGGGATTTGTCATGTCAATTCAGCACTAATTTTTGTGATGACTCGCGATGATTTTGTGATGTTCTCGTCATGACGAGGAATTTGTCATGTCAATTCAGCACTAATTTTTGTGATGACTCGCGATGATTTTGTAATGTTCTCGTCATGACGAGGGATTTGTCATGTCAATTCAGCACTAATTTTTGTGATGACTCGCGATGATTTTGTGATGTTCCCGTCATGACGAGGGATTTGTCATGTCAATTCAGCACTAATGTTGTGATGACTCGCCAATGATTTTGTGATGTTTTTCGTGATGTTCTCGTCATGACGAGAAATTTGTCATGTCAATTCAGCACTAATTTTTGTGATGACTCGCGATGATTTTGTGATGTTCTCGTCATGACGAGGAATTTGTCATGTCAATTCAGCAGTAATTTTTGTGATGACTCGCAATGATTTTGTGATGTTTTCCGTGATGTTCTCGTCATGACGAGAAATTTGTCATGTCAATTCAGCACTAATTTTTGTGATGACTCGCGATGATTTTGTGATGTTCTCGTCATGACGAGGGATTTGTCATGTCAATTCAGCACTGATTTTTGTGATGACTCGCAATGATTTTGTGATGTTTTCCGTGATGTTCTCGTCATGACGAGAAATTTGTCATGTCAATTCAGCACTAATTTTTGTGATGACTCGCGATGCTTTTGTGATGTTCTCGTCATGACGAGGAATTTGTCATGTCAATTCAGCACTAATTTTTGTGATGACTCGCGATGATTTTGTGATGTTCTCGTCATGACGAGGAATTTGTCATTTCAATTCAGCAGTAATTTTTGTGATGACTCGCCAATGATTTTGTGATGTTTTTCGTGATGTTCTCGTCATGACGAGGAATTTGTCATGTCATTTTAGCACTAATTTTTGTGATGACTCTCAATGATTTTGTGATGTTTTTCGTGATGTTCTCGTCATGACGAGAAATTTGCCATGTCAATTCAGCACTAATTTTTGTGATGACTCGCGATGATTTTGTGATGTTCTCGTCATGACGAGGAATTTGTCATGTCAATTCAGCACTAATTTTTGTGATGACTCGCGATGATTTTGTGATGTTCTCGTCATGACGAGGAATTTGTCATGTCAATTCAGCAGTAATTTTTGTGATGACTCGCCAATGATTTTGTGATGTTTTTCGTGATGTTCTCGTCATGACGAGGAATTTGTCATGTCATTTTAGCACTAATTTTTGTGATGACTCTCAATGATTTTGTGATGTTTTTCGTGATGTTCTCGTCATGACGAGAAATTTGCCATGTCAATTCAGCACTAATTTTTGTAATGCCTGAGGAAATCCGTCATGAATAATCCTGCAACGAGAATCATTTCAATTCAAGATGTTATGTCAACCGCACACACCGCCGAGTTCGTAACAGTGTTCCATCGTGACGCCCTGCCACGTCAATGCAGTCGATTTAATGGAAGAAACCCATGATGAATCCTCATCCTTACTTGGACAACCTGCGATGGCATTTCGTTTCTGTATTCAAGGATCAAATATTATTACAGGAATTGGTTTAGATTATCTGCAACAGCTTGGGAAACTCTTGGATGGAACTCGTGGGAATTTTCGCGAAAATTCTGTGATGACATTTTGACACGACAAAAGTCTTCGAGACAAATAATGGGGAGCAAACTCGCGATAGCATCTTATCGTGTTTACATAAAAAATCCATGTGTTATTCCCCGCATAACCCATGAGAGCACCTCGTCAAGTCTAACGTGATACTCCCTGTATGCCGTTTTAGTCTCATGGCGGGGTGGGGGGGGGATACGGAATCTGTTTCATTATCTCGATTCACTATGGGCGATACCGTTGGTGCTTGGCTATCCCTAATTCTTGGCTGTGCTCCAGGTCTGGTTGGATATACCTGCATTTGAATGAAGGAAGCAGTTCAAATACGGATGTGAATCATTTCAATCTATTTACACGGACGTTTTAATTCTAATAACACAATTTTCCACTGATATACATAGTAGCATCTACACAAAGGGAATTATGAGATTAGTCACAATGTAATAAAAAATTCGTTTCAACAAATCTTTTCCACAATTTCTGGGTCATTCGTCATCCGTGTCTTGTTTTGGTTCCACACTTTCTTCATCTTTGATTGCAGGAGTTCGTATCCTTTTCGGCTTCAAATCTGAAAAGAACGACGAATCATGTCATTCCATTCAATGTCACCCAGAGTCAAAGCCTCCGCCACACATGCACTTGAACACACACATACTTACACACCGAAACACACAAATATATCCACACAAATTCATGCAGCCACACGCACACATGCGCACATAGACCATTTACCAATTCACCTACACATACACACACTCAATCTCGCCAACCCACGCACACATTTCCCGAAACGGACACCCTCTCACGCCCGCGCTCTCTCACCTACGCTCGAAAGCCCACGCATACGCCTACACCCATGCATCTATGCAAACACATACGCCCATGCAGACGTACGCGTTCACACAGCCGTTCCAGACATTCAGTGTCAAATGTAATTAACCGGGTTACTCACTCAGCTTTATCATCTTCCTTCCTCGCTCGTAATTTCCCTTCTCTGTCATGTACCTCGAATATGTGTTAAAAATGGATTTCTTTCCTTGTTCTGAAGATTTTTCCAATTCTCCTGACTTTTTGGCCTTGCATCGTTTTTTGAAAGCCGCTGAAAGAATGTAGTGCGCATTTCAGAATTGCCGCAAGTATGTTTACGATATCATTAATTAGTAGTATCGCAATGTTCTTACTTCTTCACCTGCAATAGCATTTTTTTTCTGGAGTCCACGGCTGTCTAGGACCTAGCACTTCGGTCAAGCTGTCTCCTTTGGCAGTCGTTGGTCTGTGGAGGCGATTTGCCATTTCATCTGAAGTCCACATTTTTTCCATATATGCTTTCACACATTTTGAATCGTCTTTCAGAGCTTCGAAACTTTGGTATTCTTCATATGTGATGCTGACATCATCTGCCAGATGCATAAATTTTTTCTGGAACACAAATCGTTTGCATTCATGATATCAACACCATTCTCATACAATATCGAGAGAGCATGAATTTTCAACTAATCTGAACAACTCAGAGGCAATTTTAAATTTTTCCCTACGAGACATGTAAACGTACTTGATCTGATTCTAAATGTGTTGGAAAGACATACCGAAATCGAGCTTTACAACCCAAAGGAAGACATGTTGTTTTCAGATATAAGAGGGTTTTTTAGAAATCCACTTTATTATGATTTTCACATCTCTACTCGTGCAGGTCTTTGAAAAACGCTAAACCTACGTTTGGACAGCGATTTAGATAGCTTTCATAAGATTTTCCAACTAAGACCAAGGATGTTGATGGTCATGACGAGAACATCACAAAATCATCGCGAGTCATCACAAAAGTTAGTGCTGAATTGACATGACAAATTCCTCGTCATGACGAGAACATCACAAAATCATCGCGAGTCATCACAAAAATTAGTGCTGAATTGACATGACAAATTTCTCGTCATGACGAGAACATCACAAAATCATCGCGAGTCATCACAAAAATTAGTGCTGAATTGACATGACAAATTCCTCGTCATGACGAGAACATCACGAAAAACATCACAAAATCATTGGCGAGTCATCACAAAAATCAGTGCTGAATTGACATGACAAATCCCTCGTCATGACGAGAACATCACAAAATCATCGCGAGTCATCACAAAAATTAGTGCTGAATTGACATGACAAATCCCTCATCATGACGAGAACATTACAAAATCATCGCGAGTCATCACAAAAATTTAATGCTGAATTGACATGACAAATTCTTCGTCATGACGAGAACATCACAAAATCATCGCGAGTCATCACAAAAATTAGTGCTGAATTGACATGACAAATCCCTCGTCATGACGAGAACATTACAAAATCATCGCGAGTCATCACAAAAATGAGTGCTGAATTGACATGACAAATTCCTCGTCATGACGAGAACATCACGAAAAACATCACAAAATCATTGGCGAGTCATCACAAAAATTAGTGCTGAAATGACATCACAAACTTCTCGTCATGTCCAGAACATCACGAAAAACATTACAATGTTATTGGAATTCATCATAATGTTCATCGTGATGTCCATCACAGAAGACATCATGATGAACATTATAATGTTCATCACAAGTTTTTTTTCAATAGGGATCTCAAATCTCGTATAAAATCTACAATTTGAACAAATTTTGATGTAGTGGACAAGTTTTAAAAACGATATTCTTAGAAATGCTTGACACAAGAACTAGAAGAGCTCTCATAGCCACAGAGTACACTAGTTTGCAAAAGCTAGCCGAAACTGCTGATGTTATGCATGCTCACGACGACGAAGTGGCAGGTATATCATCAGCATCGGTATCAGATCCCAATCATAAAGAGTTAAAGAATCAAATAGCTTCATTGAAATCTGAAATTAGTTCATTAAAAAGTTCAGATAGGTCGCGTTCTAGAGAGCGTTCAGATAGTCAAAATAGATCACGTCCTCCATGTGATCATACTCCAAAAAACGATTTCAAAGGCAAAAAGTACCTGTGCAAAAATCATTTGTTACTCAAAACTCGATGCAAGCATTATTGCGCCGAACCAGGTGTATGCGAGTGGGTGTACAGAAAGCCAAACGATGATCAAACTGCGGGAAAATAGAGCACCCCACTCTCAAGGGGACGAGAGTAGGGCGCGGCTCTAGACGTCTCCACGTTACAGACAAGTCAACTAGATTGCAATATTTAGTAGACTGCGGCGCTGACATATCTTTATTGCCACGCCCAGCCCATTTAACACAGCCTACCGATTTTAACCTTCATACTGCAAACGATACTGTTATAAAAACTTATGGAGAAGTTGAAAAAGTAGGAGACCTTGGATTCAGGCGAGAGTTGAAATGGAACTTTTGCTATGCCGATGTTGAACAATCTGTATTAGGTGCAGATTTTTTTGATCATTTCGGTTTTCTTATTGATATAAAACATAAATGTTTAGTTGACTTCTTGACTGGTTTAGTTCAAGATTGTGCTGTGGAACGGACAACTGTAGTGTCTATAAAAACAGTAGCTTCCACTTGTAAATATGCTCATTTACTCAATGAATTCAGCGATATCATAAAGTTGAATCAGAGTTCGATTCTTATCGAAAATAAAGTTTTTCATCATATTTTAACTGTAGGGACACCTGTCCACAGTAAGCCTAGAAGGTTGTCACCAGAAAAACTCGAAGAATGTAAAAAAGAATTTTCTAAATTAATGCAACAAGGTAAACTTTGACCTTCATCAAGTAGTTGGGCTAGTGCTATCACTATGACCAAAAAGAAAGATGGAACTTGGAGAATTCGTGGTGATTACCGTCCACTAAATAGTCAAACTATCCCGGACCGTTATCCTCCACCGAACTTACTCGATTTTTCGGCACAACTTAGAGGCAAAAGTATCTTTTCGACTATTGATTTAAGAAAAGCATTCCATCAAGTTCCTATGTCTCCTGACGATATTTGCAAAACAGCAGTAATTACTCCATTTGGATTATTTGAATATTTGTTCATGCCTTCTGGCTTGGAAAACGCTTTAAGTACACTGCAAAGACACTTGAATAACATTTTCCACGATCTGGACTATGTGTTCGTATTTGCTGACGACATCTTAATTGCATCGTCATCACCAGAAGAACATGAGGAACATTTGAGAGAAGTTTTCTCAAGACTACAAAAATTCGGTCTTCTGATTAACCCAGATAAGTGTGTCTTTGGGGTTCATGAACTCGTCTTTTTAGGTTATATAATCAACAAAGACGGAGTAAAGCCAACCTCAGAGAAAGTTGACACGATTACAAATTTCCCAAAGCCGGAGACAGTTATTGAACTCCGTAAATCTTGTGGAATGATCAATTTTTATAGGCGTTGCCTACCTAAAGTTGCCAAAAAATTAGCACCATTAGAAGCTCTACTACCTGAATACCAAGAAAAATGATAAGAGAAAAATCGATTGGAATGATTTAGCTTCACAAGCATTTGTAGAAGTCAAAGACGCGCTAGCTTCAGCAGTTTTATTAGCACATCCTTCAACTGATGCACCCACTCGCATAGTCACCGATGCATCGAATATCGCTGTGGGGGGTGTACTCGAACAGAAAATTGATAACGTCTGGCAACCATTAGCTTTTTATTCCAAAAAGCTCAATCATGCACAACAGAATTATAGTACTTACGATAAAGAATTGTTAGCTATTTACAGCACAATAAAATATTTCCAATAATTCCTGGAAGAAAGGGACTTCAAAGTAGTTACTGACCAGCGAGCTCTTACTTACGCCTTTATGCAACGTACAGACGAAGCAGATCCAAGGAGAATCAGGTATCTTTCATATAATAGTCAATTTACAACTGATATTGAATACATACCTGGTGGTTCGAATTTAGTGGCTGATTCACTCTTTCGAATTTCAAGTGTAGGCCCAGTAGTATTGCCAATCGATATTGATTTAAGTGAACTTGCAGAAGCTCAAGCTAATGATGATGAATTGAAGCAAATAATAGCGTCACCAAATTTTGAATTGAATTGGAAAAATTCAACATGGGGATCCCAGCAAAGTCGTATCATTTTCAATCTGATAGGCGAAGCAATTCGACCCTGTGTGCCAAAATCTTTGAGACAAAGAATTTCCGAAGTCTTTCATAGTCCAGCACATCCTAGTGCTAAAGCAACAATCCGTTTAGTGAATAAAAGGTACTACTGGCCTTCGATAAGTCGCGACATAGCGAAATGGACCAAGAATTGTCTAGATTGTCAAAAGTCGAAAGTTCCAAGACATGTAAAAAATAACCCTTTACCGTTTGTCACTCCAGAGATATTCACATAGATATTGTAGGACCGTGGGTAAATTCTGAGGGGTACAGATATTGCTTAACCATAGCTGATAGATTTTCTCGCTGGTGTGAAGCAATTCCTCTAAAAGACGTTACTGCAAATACGATAACAAGAGCATTTTATCATCATTGGGTAGCAAGATATCGAACTCCCGTAAGAATCACAACAGACAGAGGATCTGTATTCGAATCAATTTTATTCAGAGCTTTGCTAAGTTTAGTAGGTGCCGAACGAATCCGCACTACAGCGTATCACCCCAAAAGTAGTGGTTTAGTAGAACGCTGGCATCGAGATTTAAAAGCTGCACTAATGTGTCATGCTGAAGACCCTCTGTGGTCGAGGAAATTATCAACAGTTTTGCTTGGGTTGCGTACTAGAATTAGTTTAGATCATGACGCATCACCAGCCGATTACATGTTTGGGAAAACTCTTCGTCTTCCAGTCGAGCTCGCCTTGGAAGGAGTAAAGTCTCCAAATCCTCAGATCTTCCAAGATGAATTTAGAGGGTATATGAAAAATGTCAGAGCAGTCCCAGTTTCACAAAAGTACAGGAAAAGAACTTTCTATTCACAAGACTCGAAAACTTGTACTCATGTACTATTAAGAGTAGATGCAGTCAAACGTCCTTTAGAACATCCCTATACAGGACCTCATGAGGTACTTGAAAGAATTTCTGAGAGAGTATTCAAAATAAATGTAAATGGCGAACCTCAAAATGTCTCAGTAGAGCGTCTTAAGCCAGCATTTTTCATCCCAGAAACTGCTTTTAGTACACCTGAACGTGTTCATATTGCTGACCCTAGACCTAAGGTTATACTTGAGACTTGCAATTCAAACGACCCAACAAATGTACCTCAGAGCATTCAATCAAATGTACCTCCGAGCGATCAAAATGTACCTCAATCGACCCTATTGAAAAAAATTATGTCATGTACATGACATAAAAACGTGATGTCACGTTTTTTCGAAAAACCATATCACGATCTTGGACATTCATGACATAAGTCCATGATCAACTTCATGTCATGGAAACTTGTCATGATCATATGTCATAGTTTTATGTCACGAATTTTCGTCATGATTTCCCGGATTTTCCGCGCATGTCACGGGACTTTGTCATAATTATTTGTCACGATTTTCTGAATTTTCACGTGAAGCGAGGCATGTCATGTGACTTTGTCAAGATTTTTGTCACGTTTTGCCGGATTTTTTACTAAAACGCAACTGAAAGATCCCGTGCATGGACAAAAAATTTATCAATAACGGTCCACCAAAAAAAAAAAAGTCATAACATTGTGCCCGTGATGATGAACTTTGCCGACACCGGGATTTGAACCCACCCGCAGTCGGATGTGTCAGATTCAGAGTCCAACACCTTACCGTCGTGGCCAGCGAGGAAGGTTAGTAGAGAGTAGGTAAAAGGCTTTCTTATAATGCGGATCGCTATAGCCGTTAGTATATATAGGCCCCATATATAGGCGTTCTGATGCTCATTCGTTGATGTAATAATGACGGGCGGAATATTTTTACCGCTCGCAGACGAGCGAGCGGACGCAGTTGACAAAGTTTTTTGAGCAAAGCTGGAAAAGAATCCAAAGTGTGTAAACAGCGTCCGCTCGCTCGTCTGCGAGCGACAAAAATATTCTGCTCGTCATTATTATATCAACGAATGAGCATCAAAACGCCTATATGTGGCCTATATACTAACCGCTATAGCGATCCGCAACATAAGAAAGCCTTTTACCGACTGTAACCTCACCTTCCTTGCTGGCCACGACGGTAAGGTGTTGGACTCTGAATCTGACACATCCGACTGCGGGTGGGTTCAAATCCCGGTGTCGGCAAAGTTCATCTTCACGGGAACAATGTTATGACTTTTTTTTTTTTTTGGTCGACCGTTATTGATAAATTTTTTGTCCATGCACTGGAACTTCCAGTTGCGTTTTAGTAAAAAATCCGGCAAAACGTGACAAAAATCTTGACAAAAACACATGACATGCCTCGCTTTACGTGAAAATTCAGAAAATCGTGACAAATTATTATGACAAAGTCCCGTGACATGCGCGGAAAATCCGGGAAATCATGACGAAAATTCGTGACATAAAACTATGACATATGATCATGACAAGTTTCCATGACATGAAGTTGATCTTGGACTTATGTCATGAATGTCCAAGATCGTGATATGGTTTTTCGAAAAAACGTGATATCACGTTTTTATGTCATGTACATGACATAATTTTTTTCAATAGGGGAGCGATCAGAATGTAACTCAGAATAGTCAAGGTAATCTACCTCAAAGTGTACCTCCGGACACGTTTCACGTGACGGCTGGTAACCACTCGTATGCTAGAAAAAATGCCTCAGTATCAAGTACAAACAATAGTTCTAATGCTACAACGAAGCCAAGAGTAAGAAAAAAATTCACTTCCAATCTGATAGATGAATGTAAAAAATGCACCAAACACTTGGAAATTTGTAAATGTGCAGAAAAATGGAATGAAATTGATTCAGAAGCACTGAAATTAGACAAATACGAAAGTATATTGAATGAAATTCAAAACGTATGTAAAAAACTTACATCAAAATGATTCTGATGTAAAATTTTAAGTGACCACAATTGATGCAGTATAGCTAGTCCCACTCTTTAAATTCAAATTAAATTTAACAGGCTTCCGCGATGCAAAGCGGGCGGCGGCCAAGTCGGCTCTCATCCTCTGGGAAAGATGATCGGCTCCTTTTGGGCCTAGTTTCCCGGGTTGTCGTAATATCCTTTCTTGTTAACCAGAGTGGTGAAAATTTAAAATTCCCGGCTTTATCAAGCACATTGACTAGTTCATGCACAAATCGTACACCTTTAGTTCCTAGTTCAAAATCATGACTGGAATTATGAAAACCCTGTAAATATGTATATAAACTTGTTAGTATTAAGGTCAAAGAAAGTTTTTGTGTGAGATACTAAGTTTCCACACACTCGTAGCTCCAAATTCAAGTGCACTATTGTGTTCAAGAATTTACAAAGTACTAACAATTATGTACAACTATGTACAACTAACTCTGAAAGCATTTGCAAATACCTACTTATGTTCAAAGAGTCAAATCAGTAACAACCAGATTTATAGTTGAACAACCAGATTTATAGTTGAACAACCAGATTTATATTTGTATACGATAACTTGATTTTCAGTTCTACGAAAGCAAATTAGTTGAATTTAGCTTCACGAAAGCAAAGTTCCTTTCGATAGCTACACTTTTTTGTCAGTTAGTGAATAGAGTTTGTCATTGTTAGAGATTTATCGAGTGATGATACTATTCAGACAATTGACATTAGTCAACGCAACTCTTTCTAACTAAAATGGATCGGGCCAAAAAGAAATTTATTTATGTACCAGATCTCTACTAGAGCATGAGAGTTTGTTATTTACATGATCCATATATGAGGATTTATTTTGCGTGATGATAACCAATTATTGCAACTCCCATAAAAAATTTAGGATAAGTTGATAGCCTTTAAATAAGGGAATTCGTTTGACTTGATTTCATCCAAAGAATCCTTTCACAAAGTTGAAATGTAAAAAATCAATTTGATTTTTCCCTGATATTCTGAAATGCAAAAAATAATACGATTTTTTTTCTAAATAAGTAAACTCCGTTTTCTCCGGGGGGGGGGGAGGCATACTGTAGGCATGAGCCACACGGACACATATAAGCACCGTCTCCCAGCGGGGAGGGCGGGGGTTGCAGCAACGATGAGCAGCAGCGGCTGCTGATGTGCGAGAGCCAGTCTCACTCCGAGTACGAACGCAATCAGCTCGCTTGCGAGCAATTATGTATTGTGGAGCGCAATAAAGTTGATTGTTAGTTTAAAGTATTCCTGCTCACAATTAATTTGAGCCAACGAACAACATCTATAAGTCGTACGGATTGGGGCCGTCCACTAAGTTCCTCACACCAGGGAAGCGCGCGCGCTGCCTATTCGCTCAGATCACCATTATTTGGCGACAAAAATTCTGACTGTAGCGCTCATAGTGGCCAAATGTCACACGAAAACACGGGGGCCAGCGACGGGGGCAGCCGTGGCGAGTCGTATATATAGGTATAGAGCTCCCGCGTCGACTGGCGTCTGCTGATGCTATCTGAATACTTATTAGATCAACATCATGACTCCATCAATAGGTCAATCACTATACTAGAGTTCCGAATATACAGTGTCAGTGGTGAGGATTTACCATAGAGATATAATACCAAATTATATCTATATGGAATTCACTCGTTGCAGTGCGAGAGTCTCTCTCATAAGTATTCACCCAACACAACGAAAGCACGCTTGACTTGTGCTGATGCAGCTGTCCTTCGTCGTCGCGGGATCGTGTTGTGACCACGTTGTGACGTGTTTCACGCAGGTGTATTGCGTGGTCGAGTAGACTCGACCTGTAGTGTATCTTTCGGCGATAAAAGTGTAATGAGAGTATACATCAGTATGCTGAGTCTGTCATGAATTAGATGTTGGCTATAGCAATTGTATATGCTGTGATGTTTTCAACGTGCTCGTGTGTGTGTGTGTGTGTGCATGTATGTGCAGCCGTGCGCGCGAGCCCCCGTTGTTTAATGCACGGCTCGGCCATAAGAGGCGCCCTAAGACAACTTGAGCGGAGCGAATATATGTGCAGCCGGCCGGCCACTCATCAGCTGTTCAGCGCAGCGAGAATCGCCCAGCTCACACGCGTTTGTTTACATTCTGGGTGGTCATACACTCGTGATAGTTCTTGATGTTTTATAATTTTTATAGGATGAGTTGAGCAAAAAAGGCTCTATTAGTTTAATTCTGTGGGCTCGATTCACCGCCTGGTACAACCTGCAGGGCGACATAGCTCGATTTGAAGGAGAACTGACCATTCTGAGTAAAGCAGTCGCTATCTTGGTAACTGAGAATGCTGAGTTTTCTTCCAAATCATAATGAATCGCCCTGAAAATCCATATGGAGCTAGATACGTTCCACAGAAATAACCTAATAGACGGGGTTTTTCAAGATATTGCGTAATATTTGAGTAATAAATTTTTCGGTGACGAGAGCCGAGGTGGGTAAAAGCAGAGCTTCCGCACCTCCTCAACGCGTGTGCCCTGCTCAACTTGCCTAGCCCATAAGGATACGTGTATAAGAATTTTTTCTGACAAAAGGTTTTTCTCGAGATTTTTATCGTCAAACCCCCTCTTTTCTTTGTGGATCATGATTCCTCCTTAGGTTTTCCTATCATTATAAGTCACTTTTACGCAAGTTCATAGTTTAATTAAGATTTGCGCGAGCCGCCTTAACACGTTCACTGCGATGGGGCCCACTTTCCATTGAATTTCAGCTTCCGCCCACTAGCGGAGACATATCCAATCGCTTATGTCGTGGTGGTTTCTTGTTGTTTATGTTATAATGAACATGTGTGCACAGCATTCTTGGTATTGGACTCAAATTCGCTGAGTTTTTCCGGATTTTCGTTTTTACGCAATTTATTCATTGATTACGTAGAGTCAACGATTATCAACAGATTACTTACTTTCGATTCGACGATTTCCAACGTATCTTAGCTCATTTGATAACTCATCTTAACATCTACAAACAGAGTCCAATCACGTGGGAATCTATCAAACCCCACTCGAGTGATCTTCCATTTACGCGTGGAAAAAAGTTTCTGCTAAGTCAAAGAACGTAGGTTCCTCCAAGCACAGCCTTTGCTCCGTCGTATATGTATTGTCATGCACTGTGAAACTCTAGGCATTGAAGATACAGAAAGAGACGAATCTATCACTTCTCATGCTTGAAACGATTTGAAGAACGTCAATGAACCGCAGCCCAAGATCAGGTTCAGCAATGCTGAAGCACGCTTAAACCATGATCAAACATTATTCTCTGGGTGAGTGGGTTCCGTAAAGGCCGGTCATGTACAGATAATCTTTTGAATTTACTCATGCACATCCAAGGAAATTTCAAGGACAAAAAGTGTCTTTACGCCATTTTCCTAGACGTAATGGGAGATTTCGACAACGTCAAAATTGATATTCTGTTACAGAAGCTTTCTGAAATTGGTTGTTCTATCAAACTCGTTAAACTTGTAAGGTTCCTTACTTATCAAGGAAAAATCTTCACAGATATCAGTAAATCATTTTCCTTGTCTTTCAAAGGTGTCCCACAAGGTGGAGTTCTGAGCCCGCTTCTATACATTACTTATGTGTACTTGATTATTTCACGAATTCCAAAGACAGTTACGGATATTTAGTTCGCTGACGATGTTGCTTTTATCTCAAACAATTTGAGAGATTTAGAAAGAAGTTACACGATTGTAGAAGAAGATTTAGGTAAGCTTGGTCTCGAACTTGCTTCTAACAAAACGATTTTTGTCAACTTCAATCACTGTGGTATTCTACCAGGAGAAACGGAAATTGAGTTGAATAATGACTTGAAAATTAAATCGAGCAAAGAGGTTAAATTTCTTGGTATAATCTTCGATTTTGATCTTTCTTTCGCCTCTCAGATCGTAAACATTCAAAGTAAATGCGCTAAAGCCTTGAACGTTGTCAAATATTTGAGAGGAGTATGGTGGGGTGCTGACCCAAACACTCTCCTAATTCTTTATAAAAGCCTGATCAGGTCCAAAATTGATTACGGTTCATTCATATTTTTTCCCACGAGAAAAGACAACATATTGAAACTAGAGCGCATACAGAATTCGGGGATAAGATTGGCTCTCGGGTATCGCAATTCAACCCCTAATAATGTACTTCTTGGTGAATCAAAGCTTCCATCAATCAATTATAGAGTCAAGTTTTTGTGCCATTCGTATCTTGTGAAAGTTTTGTCCAACGAAAGCTTGTCAACGACGGAAAGAATCACGGAATATCATGAAAGTTTTCTCGAAAGGCTTGAATCAAAACGATTGAGATTATTCGAAGAATGTATAGATGAGTTGATGAGAAATTCGTATCCTATGATTAAAAATCATTCCTATGATATCTACATGTACGATTATCGAGTCCTACTCACTCCTATACCTTACGATAGGCTGGAAAGCGCAGTGGGGAGACGAATTTCTCGGCAAACTCAAGCTTCCATCTCTCCTAATATCGCTCTCGATATCTGGACAGATGGTAGTAAATCAATCAAATCGCCATCCGTTGGCTCAGCGTATGTCTGTCCTAATCTAGGTCTTAGCTGTACAAAGAGTTTCGACAGAAACTGTTCAATTTTTACTGCAGAAAGTGCTGCCATCAACGAAGCGATGGACGTAGCTCTCAAAAACTCTGGTCAAAATATCCGAATTTCCTCTGATTCTTTGAGCGTTTTAGAGTGTATAAGTAACTGTTCTATAGATGTTCGTATGAATCCCTATATTTTTGAAATTGAAAGAAAGAATTCCGAATTTCTGGCAATTAAAAGTGAAGAGGCTAGTTTGACATTTTTTTGGGTCCCATCCCACCAAGGTATAAAATGTAATGAACTGGCAGATAAGGCAGCTAAAGAGGCATCCAAAAATGATCCCGATCCCCTACTTCATATCCTTTTTACAGATCTCCGACAATATTTCAAGAAGGAAATGATAACAAACACGTTCAGTTCTACTATAGCTATGAGTCTTGAAACCGGTGTAGAATTCTTCGAGAATTACTTCAACGATTCTGCAAAACCCTGGTTCCATAAAAAAAATCTTCCTCGAGAGCTCATTCTAACGATTAATAGGTGTAGATCAAATCACTACAGCTTGGCAGCCTCGCTTGCTAGGGTAAGAATCATCCAAAGTCCGTTATGTACATGCGGAGATTACGACCAAGATTTAGACCATGTATTGTGGCAATGTTCGCTTTATAACGAGCGTCGAAAAAAGCTAGTAGAGTCTCTTAAGAAGGCGAAAGTAAAACTGCCAATAAAATCGTGTACGCTACTGCAAAAACCTCACATAAGAGCGTTTCAATAGATTATCGAATTCCTTAAGAACTGTGATTTATATGTGTAACATTTAATTCGTCAAAAATAAGCGATATGAATGGATTCTCACCATGTATGATTATGTGTAGCAGATAAGTCTCATGAGAGATTTCAATGCTTTCAATAATAAAAAAAAAAAAAAAAATTATTCTCTGGGTGGAACAGATATTCGAGAACAAGTTCTCTTGGAGGCTCATAACATTGAATTTGATGATTTTGTTGATACTACTGGTCATCCTCATGAATATTCTTCATATCAAATGAAAACTTCTGGGCTCCACCGCACAGAAAGATGGTTGCCAACGCTGTGTGCGATGGGCCCCACCGGTGGGGCCCACAAAAAATCATAGAAATACTGTAAATAAATACCAATCTGATGTTTCTCCATAAGGTTTAGCTTCCGAAAAGGCTGAACCGCACATTCGTGCTCTAACGTAATCTAGACCGGAATCGCGATTCCGCCTTGAACGTGTTAACCCCGTCGCAGTGAACGCGTTAACCCGGACTAGACCACCGCCTCGGGAAGAATTTTTTCATCTCTCGGTTGATCTTTCAATAAAAAATCATGAGCAGCATCACAAAAATGTTATCGACGAAAACATATATGATCGACCTCACGTGAGCGCTTCTATGACATAGTCATCGTCCATATAAAACTCGAGAACAGCTATAATACACTGAATACCCATCTCCTCTCCATAAGTGTCACTGTAGACTTAATCTAGGAGTTTTATAGTAAATTCTGTTAAAATACGGACGGGGGCGCCAAAATGCAAATGGGTAGAACACCAGTACTCGCCCTTGTCTAACATGATCAGAAAACTGAAAACTAGAGAGATACAGTGTGGTGTATCTGGGTTTGACGTGGCTTTAACGTGTTGTGTGTGCGTAGATTAGGATTCAATCGAGCGCACTCAATGGATTTCAGATGGCTAATCATGGTCTTTATTAGTTACAGAAATGACATCCTTCCACACCAGTAGGCACGTATTTTCCCACTCGTTAAGGAGGTCCTACCAACCAGCAAAATTGGTTCCAGACGCGTGCCATAAGAAAAACAATTTCACTTTTCAGCAACCCAAATGTTGAAAGTTCTGTGGAACATGTTTGGGAGTCTCGAATGCTTTCTATGAACCATGCATGGGTGTACCAATTTTCTATCGAAGCAACGTTTCAGACCTCTGATTAGGTCCTTCTTCAGGTTAAATTATATCACTTAATGTGGGGATGGGTAATAGAGTGAGTAAGCTTAAATAACTAGGACTTATCAACGTATGTGCGGTTATTTATGGTCCCCCTTGAGATGAAACCTGGTGCAGATCTCGATCCTCATCGGCCCACAAGAACTTCTTTGAAGATCAGCCGCGCGGCTAACAGGTCGATTGGTGTTAAAATGCACTGATTCACTCACAAGTGTGCAATTTTTTCCTTCTCTCATATAAGACTCATCGATACAGTCTCCGTGATGTACCATACTCAAATAACATTTGAATGAGCGAATCAAATGAAGTTATTACTCTCAACTTGTTTGAACGAGTTTGTTTGAATAAACTTGTTTGAACCAATGAAGATGATAGTTGAACGATAATGAGCTTCTGAAAAATGAATCCGCGGATTTTGGAGGATGCCCAATCCGAGTCTTGAAGAACTGTTGCTCTACGATTTGTTTTAAGAGTTTTTTTCAAACAATTAAGGCTAGACATTGCATGATAAGCTCCTCAAATACGTACTTGGGGTTTTTGACGATGCTGAATCCAAATCTTGAAGAACCGTCGCTCTATGATTTATAGAAACAATTGGTCTGAGGAAATCATAAGGATTCCGGGAACGTCTTATTTTATTGGTACAAAACATTTCGAACGGTGAAATCAAGTCAGAGATGATTACAAATGTGAGAAATTAGTACGACCGCAAATAACCTGACAGCTAGTTTACTCTTTGAGAAAAAGAATGACGAGAGGTGAAGATTTTTTGGGGGGCATTATCTGATTTGGTCACTAACTATTTGTATATGAGACAAAGATCTTTCTCTATATCTCTGAGAATGATGAGACACTCTTCTTCGAACATTCGGGAAGGTTAGCCTAGAAAAGCATAGAGAACTGTATTGATTTTTATTGGTTTATGTGAAGATTAGACATTGGAGGGATAAACCCTGCCGAAAAATATCAAGTGATCTATCAATTGATGAATCGGTTGATATATCACTTAATGAATCAGTTGATATATCACTTGATTTATCAGGCCAATTTCACATGTGAAATTTCTGAGGTAATTTTTCAAAAAATTAATTTCATTTTTTCCATATTCGACACTCAAGTCAATGTCTTTGGATTTATATGAGCCAAGCGTGGTAGCTACATCGAGAAAAGAAGTTATTCGAGATATAAAATTTTTGACTTACGGGCATTCAAACCTGGACCTTCGAGTATGTAGATACAACACTTAGCCAACTGCGCCATCTCAGATGTGTCATCAAAATGCACAGAATACGTATATGTGGCATTCTTTCTTAGAGCAAACTTCGTCTTCTATCGACAAAGCTCAGAGTGTAGTTAAATTCCTTCTCGAATGTGATGCGCTATTATTTCTTATATGCTAAATTGACTTTTATCCATATTTTAGAGAAAAAAATGAAGTGCATCCGTAGAACGCGCGATTGATGACGAAGTCATGAAGGTTTGCTAGGAAGTACTACTATTTGATTGAATTTTTCGTAATTCGTTTGCCACATAATTTATCTTTCCCATTCATTCTGGAGTTAGATGATAGAGTCGCACAGATCCGAGGTGTAATCGATGAGGGACATTTTCTCGTTATTACACGTACACTGCGGTTCTTGTCTCTTATGTTAATATCTATTTTGAATGAAAAGTACTCTTATTCCCCAACCCATAACATCTGATGAAAAACACTTTTCAATCAATTTAGAAAGTTTTGAAGAACGAAATTTCGATATTTGAGCACCAATGTACAACGACCGGATTTCGCTTCCAAAGGTTCTGTGACATGCATACTTCGACTTTTTGGAACATGTAGAGTATAAATCCACTCACACAGGTATGTTCATTTTCTCACTCATTGGTGTCCATGGGAATAACATGGACATCCTGGTATCAGGGAACGATTTCAGAGAGGACATGGAACTCGATTTCACCACAGTCTTGGGGTTTTGATTCGGCCATCAGATACCTGGCAAAATGCAGTCAAATAAGACTTTAGTTGTGGGTCGCACTAAGGCACTGAGCTGGCATAAGAATTTAGCAAGCGTATATTTTCTTGAGAAAGTGTTCAGTGGAAAAGTGGAAATCAATTTTTTCCGATACTTTGGACCATGAAAAAAATACGCTTCACGATGAACTTTGCAAAAAATTGGCGCGGAAAGATTCGAAATGAGGTAAGTTCACTTTTGTCAAGGAAAGCTGAACGAGTAAAATTTTTGGCGAAATTGCGCCACGAAATGTACGAGCTCAGCGTGCACATAACGAATGGAATTTCGGTACTTGTAAGGGATTTGATACTCACGAAGATCGAGAAAATGAAAACCCACAAGGCACGGCACTGACATTTAGGCCCATTTTTAAATGATAATTGTTTGAGTAATCCTGGATCAAAAGGTCCATCATGGAGCCAGAAGCAGCACCAAAAATAAATATATCAACAACAACTTATTGTATAATTTTTTTTCTCAAGTGTGTTAAGGGTTTGCATAAGGTGGTTCGCATTATTTTGAAGTTTCCACCGGACGGATCCTTTAAATGATTGATAATATACAATCAATACTTAATCCACATGATTCCGATGGTGAAAGAGTTGGATATCATCCGTATTGATATGATGATAATCAACAGTTGAATGATTTTTAATTATTGGTTGTGCGAAACGCGCAATAACACGACATACATTCATTTCTATGATGCTATAAATGATCGGTCGAACAAGATGATGGTAAAATCATTCAACTGTTGATTGTCATCTTATCAATACGGATGATATCCAACTGTTTCACATCGGAATTATGTGGATAAAGTATTGATTGTATATTATCAATCATTTGAAGGATCCGCCAAAGAATACTTACATGCAGATATCGCGAAACTCTGAGAGAGAGGAAAACACCTGCATACACGCGTCATTGATATACTGTTCGACTCATCATTGACAATCCTTCATCGATGAATCGGCGATATTTGTAATAGTAATACAAGGCCCAAATCGCGTTCGAAATAGTTTTATTGCTCTCTTTGTTGAAAATCCAGCTACATTATTGCAGCCGAAGCAGACTGATGGTACCCTAATTGACTCCGAGACCGCAACTTTACGACTTTTATGGTCCGCGGTCGGGTAGTCTCGCCCATCGACGATTTTACGGGCCCCGGCTGTAAAAGACAATAAAAGCCTCACAATAGGCGCAAACTTTAATTTTTTTCAACTTTGCGACCTTGCCACGCGTTTGTTTATTTAAAATCTCATATTGCATTTTTGTATTTGACATCCAGAATTTTTTTATGATTTTTCTGTTTTTGAATCAAGTCTTCAACCTCAATAGATCCCGAGATAACAATAACTGGACTATCTCCAAAAGTTATTAATTTTTTTGGCTGATTGTTGTTGGACGCTATTGGGGAACAAAATATCTATCACCTACATTTTTTGCAGCGCCCCAGAATTTTTTTTGGCAGAGCTGTAGCATCCCAAAGTCGAGCTACCTCTGAAATTGGCCTTATATCCGCGTTTTTTTACATTCTGATAACAGCTACAGCCGCAGTTGTCATCCGATCGACTTCAAAAAAATTTCATCATGGCCGCGACTAGATGTGCTCCGACATTATCCCAGTTAAAAAAATTCGCGATTTTTTTTGGAGCCAGGATAGCAGAAATTCTCTAGGTGTCAATCATTTTTAAACCGATAGTATACTCATATTAAAATGCTCCCAAAGCAAGGAAAGCAAGGAAAGATTCCTTAAAGGGGCGTCACTGTATTTTTGAATTTTGAAAAGCTAATACTCTTATTATTAAATATGGGAACATCTTATGCCTCATCTTCATATGCATTGTAACTTCGGGAAGAACCTATAGCATATAGATATTATTATGTATGAGAGATCCCCCCGTGTTGGGTTACAATCTCGGTGCGTCGGTGAGATAAGCGTGCAAGATATAGATATACTCCATCACGCATGTTACGTGGATCGTTTAGTGCGGCCGCAACAAAACTCAACGCGCTATAGGATGACTTCGTCATCAATGACGATGCAAAACTGATGAGAAATGAGAATCTTACTCATCACTCGATATCACTTTATTTCTCTTCGTGTGAAGCGGGAGAGTCTAGATGAGCTCCTAGCCTCTTCTTTTTATGATCGTATGTGCAAAGATTTGCTATTGAGTTTGTACCTTCGCCGTTTTCAAAATCTCATAGCGCTACTCGAGGGTCACCTAATTTAACGCCGGAATTACAAAGCATACCGTCAAATTGGGTAACTTTGGTACAGTGGGTGCAACTTTGGTACACCCATGAAAAATGACTTTCAGAGCTGCGCTCGGCAAAGTAAACGATTCTATCGCTCTGAAACCTATTCTCCCCTCTTGGCATACGCATAAACAGTGTGTTGAGCAACCGTAGATCCCGCGTGACCGATAGTACTCGTTCATTGAAGCTTTTTCCGAAAAGGCTGATTTAGCAGCGATACGCTAGTGGTCCAGTTAGTGTACCTGGCAAGAAGTGTTCCGGAACGATCTACGGATGAATAATGATACGTTTTGACCACATATCTCACCATATTGAAGAAACCATCGTTACGTTGGGGTATTTGAAGCATTCGGAATTTTAATGAATGAAAAACAGGGGAAAAACCATGGAAAAGTGTACCAAAGTTACCTCACTCTATGTAAGAAGCATGAGAATAGGGTAACCCCAGTATAACTTCATATGACAGCTTCTTTTCATCTCACATTAGGTCGAGTGATGGTCTACGAGGTTTTAGAATGTTTCAAACAGCTAAAAATAAGACTTCTGAACGATTAGAATTAGTTCACTCACATGGTGGGGTTAGCGTTGGAATATTTTGTAAGTGTACCAAAGTTGCCCAGTCAGGGTCTAACTTTGGTACACTTCGTCAACTGCTAAAGAGCTCCGGCTCAAACTCATCAAACTGAACTTCGTAGCTCGTCAATCGAAAGCTGAAACTGTAAGCTTGAGATTGACCACTGATAAAAGTGGGTCTTGTCAATGCATGTTGAGATACCGAGCCAAAGAAAATAGAAAGTAACGAAACCGTACCAAATTTATCCGAATTGACGGTGCTTTTTTTCGCATGGATTCCTGAATATGAATGAAGTGCAGTTGGTTTCGGCTCGGTGTATAAAATACGTGTACCCACCCACCCACTCTGTATCCAACATGCGCCCCCCCCACTCATACATGCCGATCTCAGACATGGGCACTCGTTGGCGTCTCCGCATATTCTTCTTACGTTTTTTTATATTAGGATATGAGGAAATAAGCGAGATGTACCTCCCTTGGATGATTCTTGCGTGTTCTAGGAAATTTTAAAGAAGTTTCTTCTTTTTCGCTTTTGCACACTCTCTTAGCATCAATCAGCTATTATATAGCTGAAATATCAGCTATTACTCCCATGGGTCGTCAAACTGCTGATCAAATCAGCAAAAACTAAAATCACGCTTAAATCGATGATTTTGGCGGGAAAACTCCACAAACCCGGGTTCCAATATCGACATGAACACATTAGCGACTTCTCCAGACCAAGTCGTGACGAACTAAGGCGTATTTGTTCGATATTTACTCATTTCGTGATATGAGAGGCCCTATGAGTAAGCCCTGTGATTGTAGCTGAAAATCAGCTAATGTAGTTGAATTTCAGCTACAGTAGCTATTCGTGTCGGTAAAAAACCGTCGACTGAGATATCAGCTTATAATAGCTGATTCAGTCAGCTAACATAGTTGGAATCTCAACTAATATAGCTGATTTTTCAGCTAAACGATATTCGTGTTGTGCCGTACACACTATACAGTGTTACTCTATACAAATACTCAAATTACTCCGGGACTTGTTCTAGACTAATATTTTCATCACAATAACAATCAATTTGTAGGTCCCAAATAAATCGTATTTCAAAGACTACTTTCTAGATCGATAATGGAGTTTCCTGAATGGTCATGATACGAAGATACAGATTACTATGGTTTTTGGCCTGAAGTATATGTCCCAGATGTGGGCCACCCTCCACAGAGCTACATGCCTCGAATGTGGGCCGACCTCTAAAACTCAACATTCCCCGGATGTGAGCCACACTCTACAACACTACATGCCCCGAATGTGAGCCACCTTCTATGATACTATATGCCCCGGATGGGGCCACCCTTACCCCGAATGTGGGCCACTCTCTATAACACAACATGCCCCGAATGTGGGCCACCTATTATAACACTATATGCCCCGAATGTGGGCCACCCTTGCCCCGAATGTGGGCCACCTCTTATCACACTATATGCCCCGGAGGTGGGCCACCCTTGCATTGAATGTGGGCCACCTTCTATAAGATTATATGCCCCGAATGTGGGCCACCTCTTATCACACTATATGCCCCGAATGTGGGCCACCTTCTATAAGATTTAATGCCCCGAAAGTGGGCCACCCTTGCCCCGAATGTGGGCCACCTCTTATTACACTATATGCCCCGAATGTGGGCCACCTATTATCACACTATATGCCCCGAATGTGGGCCACCTATTATCACACTATATGCCCCGAATGTGGGCCACCCATTATAACACTATATGCCCCGAATGTGGGCCATCCTTGCCCCGAATGTGGGCCACTTCTTATAACACTATATGCCCCGAATAATGTGGGCCACCTATTATCACACTATATGCCCCGAATGTGGGCCACCTTCTATAAGATTATATGCCCCGAATGTGGGCCACCTATTATAACATTATATGCCCCGAATGTGGGCTACCCTTGCACCTAATGTGGGCCACCCTCGCCTCTAATGTGGGCCACCTCTTATCACACGATATGCCCCGGAGGTGGGCCACCCTTGCATTGAATGTGGGCCACCTTCTATAAGATTATATGCCCCGAATGTGGGCCACCTATTATCACACTATATGCCCCGAATGTGGGCCACCTCTTATAACACTATATGCCCCGAATGTGGGCCACCCTTGCCCCGAATGTGGGCCACCTCTTATCACACTATATGCCCCGGAGGTGGGCCACCCTTGCATTGAATGTGGGCCACCTTCTATAAGATTATATGCCCCGAATGTGGGCCACCTTCTATAAGATTTAATGCCCCGAAAGTGGGCCACCCTTGCCCCGAATGTGGGCCACCCTTTATAACACTACATGCCCCGAATGTGGGCCAATCTCCTTAGAGCTATGGAGGGTGGCCCACATTCGGGGCATAGGTGGCCCACATTCGGGACATTACAGTGACTCGAAAATTGTACAATAAAATAAATCTCACTGCACAATATGAACGACTATGAATACCTGTGCCAAAAATTTATCACGAGACGCAGAGAAATCGAAGAATTACACCCCTGGGCGGCGCACATCATTGCATATCACATCCCGTAATAGGTGATTCAATCAGTGAAAATCCGTCCATATTAGCTGACAGAATCAGCTATCACCAGCTGATTTGCAGCTATCCTAGCTGATTGGCGCTGAGAGAGCAGCTGAGGGGTCAGAGAATAAAACCAGTTCCAAACTTTTTGGGTCCAACCAATCTCAATTTAGTCTCGCAGTTTAGCCCATTCGATTCGCCCAGCCTCGCAGTTTGACCCATTCGATTCCTTGACTCAAGGCTTTTAAAATGCCGTCAAATTGGGTAACTTCGGTACAATGGGTGCAACTTTGGTACGACCCTGAAAAATGACTTTCAGAGCTGCGTTCGGAAAGGTAAATGATTCTATCGCTCTGAAACCTATTCTCCACCCTCGATAATCACATGAACAACGTGTCGAGGCACCGTAGATACCGCGTGGATGATTGTACTCGTTTATTGAAACTTTTTTCAAAAAGGCTGATTTAGCAGTGATACGTGAGTAGTCCAGTTAGTGTATCTGGCAGGAACTCTTTCAGAACGAACTATGAGTGAATAACGCTTCATTCCAATCACATATATCACAATATTAAAGAAACCATCGTTACATTGGGGTATTTGAAGTATTCGGAATTTAAATGAGTGATGAACAGGGGAAAAACCATGAAAAAGTGTACCAAAGTTACCCCTCTCTACCTAAGAAGCACGAGAATAGGGTAACTCCAGTACAGTTTCTTTTCATCTCACCTTGAGTCGAGTGATGGTCACCGAAGTTTTAGAATGTTTCAAACAGCTTCAAATAAGACTTCTGAACGATTAAAATTAGTTCACTCACATGGTGGTGGGTAGCGTTGAAATATTTTGCAAGTGTACCAAAGTTGCTCCACCAAGGTCTAACTTTGGTACACTTACAAAACTGCTAACAGTTCCTGTTTAGACACATCAAATTAAACTTTGTGGGTCGCCAATCGAGAGTTGAGACCGTAAGCTTTCGATTGACTACTGATTCATGTGGGTTTTGTCAATGTATGTTGGAATGCCGAGGCAAACAAAATTAATAGTAAGGAAATCGTACCAGAATTACCCAATTTGATGGTACCTTATTCATAGTGACAAAACTCGAACGCAGGACTATTTTATGACCAAAATGCAAAGATTTTTTGCATGACACAAAGACAAAAAACGGGTTATACCCAACAATGTTGGAATTCTCCCATATGATTATCTCGAAAGGCTGTGCGAGAAGATTTTTTTCAATCACTCAAAACGCGTTCATCACGTGAATTTGAGCCGGCAATAGTAGTTATTAGGACTGGCGAAAGAGCTTTATTTGCAGTTGCGCGGAGATAAAAACGATCTATGGACGGCTCCCGACCACAACGGTGTAAGTCCATTTTTAGTATCCCTGGCAAATGAGCTTCGAAGTTTTCTTGCAATAGAAAATTCGGATTGTTATTTTTAGTGATTATGCTTCATTTATTATGTAATGAGTGTATCCTTACGATCGTGTTTGCGTGAAGCCCAATGATTTCCAATTGTCTACTTTTTTCATCAGTTGTTTTGCAATAAAAAATGGACTTATACCGTTCTGATCCCCAAATATTTTCGAATTTTTTTCCGGACCAGAACGGTATAAGTCCATCATTTTTTTCCATAGTGAACTTACACCGTTGTGGACCAAGGAAGGTGAAGAAACGAGTCGCCTTTCACGGTCGTGGATCGTAAAATATCAAAAAATAGTCGATTTGAACCATTTTGCATCACGAAACATCGAAACACTGTGGACTTATACCGTTTCTTCACTGTGAAAAATTTCTTGACTTTTCAATCACAGCATGTACCTGAATTTTCAAGAAACGATACTTGAACCAAATTTTCAAATATTTCAAACTGAATATTCTAGTTCTTGTCTTGAATTTTCGAAACTAGCAGTGCTCAGCCACCACCACCGTGTATATGTGCTCAGCAAGTATGTGTATGTGTGTGCGCACATCGCGCTGATTTTGCGAAACGCGGCTTGATCGAGGCTCAGCTTCGTTGTCTCCTTGGATGAGTGTACTGTAGTTTGGAGCAAGCAAAAGGCAAGACACGTGCAGTAAAGAGATTATGATTCTTCTTCCGAGGGAAATTTTAATAAATTCACGATTGAAATGAAGCTCAGAATATTCAGATATATCACGGTTTAGTCATTCACTGGGGACTACTGGAAACTTTAGTGTCGTAAATTGAATCTGATTTGAGTTATTAAGTGATCAAGTGTTCGTACAAAAATGGTGTCCAGTCACCGCTATTGAATTGGAGGATATGTCTTTTGTATATGATTTGATAGTTTTTCCGGAAAAACAATAATAAAGACTATCGCTAATGAATGGTACCCTTGATTGAGTTCTTGGTTCAATAGTAATAAAACTCCCGAAAGTTGAGTCCCTATTCCAATCCTAGATAATGAGCTGAATGCCCAAGGAGTCTTGAGCATTCAAACACATTCTTGATTTTCAAGAATATTTGCCTTGAAATCCAAGAATGTTTTCTGGAGAATTCAATGATGCTATCGAAACTATATTCAAGAACATTTGATCGAAAATTCAAGAAACAACTTGAATTTTCAATCAAATGTATATGAAAAAAATTCAAGCACCAACTTGAAAATAGCTTCAAGAACACTTTCTTGAATATTCAAACAGTGTTGTGTAAAAAAAAGTTGAATAATTATGGGGGCCAGAACGGTATAAGTCCGTGTTTTTTCCCGAATTGTCAATTAGGAATTATCCCTAGGTGTTGGTGAAGATATTTGATGCTAGTGTTCTCGAATCATAATTGGTTTGGATCGACCGATCTCACCAAATAACTGCAGGGCTATAACAGCAGGCTGTTGCTGAGGTGCCTGAAGTATAGTGAGATTTGGGAGGTTGCATCATATAGCGATGCACTCAGTCAATTTTCAGCTCCACATATTGGAACTTTTCTGTTAAACATGAGTCCAAATCCAGCGTCCATTCTTCGCAACATAAATCTACCAAGATTGTTTCTGCGTAGTTTTTCATAATTCTGAAGATATTGGTTGTTACGGAATTTTGATGAACATTCCTATTTTACGAAAAACTAATTTTCATCTATATTCCTATGGCATCCAAAAATTTGCGCACTCTTCCGCTGATCTCTTTCAAATTTTGATATTTTTTCAGACCTCTTTTGCGGCGGGCTCACTCAATTACAAGCGGCATTCCTCGATTCATTCTGACCCCCGGGAAATATCCAACTCGAAAGATGAATTATAACATCAAGTGTAAGATACAGCATTTGCGAGTGGTAGGTGGAGAATAACTGGATAGAAATTATTTAAAAAATGTTTTTGATGGATGCTGGACCTTTAAGTTTGTGATTGAGAATTTTTATTTTATGGATGAGCGGTGTATTTTGGTGATGGATATTGATATGGAAAAGTCAAAGGGTTGTTGAGTAAATGAGAATAACACAGGAAGGTTTCCATGATTTTTAAGTTTCTGGATCATCAGCAGGAAACGAGAAAGCATTCCGCAAATGGCTTTTCGCAGCATATTTTGTCTCCATGTCATGCAAACAATCTTTGCATTTTGGTCATGAAATGGTCCAACGTTCGAGTTTTGTCACTATGAATAACGCATTTTAAAAGCCTCGAGTCAAGGAATCGAATGCGCTATCAAGGTGTCTTCAAAAGGGACTTCGAAAAATTCCCGATGAATTCACGACTTTTTCCCATATTTTTTTTCGAAAATTCCCGACTATTTTGTTATGGATAGGGGAAAGGGAACGTTCTTCATTGGAAATAAGGGGACATGGAAGTTATTTATTCTATAGGTTCACCTGACAAATACTTGATAAAACTAACACGTACCGGCGAAAACTGAGGAATTAATAATTTTGAAATGCGTTTCATAGACCCAGTCCGAAACAATAACCCTGATCAATGAAATCTTTGGGGTCGGAATGGTATGACCACACTTGACTACAAAGAATATTTCCCGAATAAGTCGAGACGGACGCAAAACAATTATTGAATAATGATTGAAAGAGATCACCTAATGGTATCCAAGCATTCTGGATGCAGATCCCTTGAAGTCAAATGTACATTCATCAAAATATAAGTTCCTCGCATTTTGCAACGCATTAGAAACCGATTTCACAGACTGTTTTGCCCAGAGGAGTCAGATTTTTTCTAGAATTGCAAAACACTGCTTTTTTTTAACTAAGAGAATGCGCTTTTGCCAGCTTAATACGTGGTCGATCGATTTCCTGCATTAGCTAAGATGTTTGCGGAATCAGTCAAATTCTACTGATAGAAAGCTGCTATCAGCAACTGGACGGATGAGCTTGTAGTCCAGTCCGCCACGGCCAATTCGTTTGTCCAAAAGGGTAGAGTTGTGGAATTAACATATTATGTGATGAGTTGCAGACGAAACGTTGCAATATATTTATATGTGCAAGAATTCTGTGTTTTATCATCCTCACAGACCTTAGTCCTCCACGATCGATTTCAAGATTTTCAACTCATCAATTTGGAATAACTGAGGACGATTCAAAGTTCATTACTTCTATTTAAAATATTATGTGGATCAGAACTAGAAACTAACAATTCCAAAAATGCAGACACGAAAATCCCAGGATTTTCAAGGAAATTGATCGATTATTAACAATTTCGCAAAGCGGACATGTCCATCAGGGTAAAGTGGGGAGTCGACGGATTATGAAATTTGGCAATGAGAAGAATGCAGGGTGGAAAATGCAGACAGATCAGTTCATAACTCTATGAGGCAGACATGGGTCAAAGATCAATTTTTCACACCTCTCCGAACAAAAATTCAGTAATTTGCTTTATAACTTGGAATCCATGCGTTTTAGCGGGATTTTTCTGAAAAACTTTCTTGAAGATCCCATTAAGATCTACAAATTCGGTCATTTTGACCACTGCTCAGAAATCCTTTGTTTCTGAGATATAAGCAATGTTAGTCTCAAGAATAAACGTTCTTCGATCCTAACTCGGAATATATGCGCTGTGATTAGATTTTACAGGAATACTTTTCCAAATATCCTCTAAAGACCTACAGAATAAGTTATCTTGCTCAGAAACTTACCGATTCTGAGATATAAGCGAAGTTATCTTGCTCAGAAACTTACCGATTCTGAGATATAAGCAAAAGTGAATTCGTAATTACACTTTTCTTACTTTCACTCGAGATCTATTCGATCTTGATGAAATTTTGTAGGAATACTCTTTTCAAGATCTTTCAGTGATCTGGGAAAAAGTTATATTGACAACTGCTCAGAAACCTACTAGGTTTCACGTATGAGCAATAGTAGTCTCGCGGATTTGGCCCTAACTCGAATTCTATGGAACTTGATGAAATTTTGCAAGAATACTTTTCTAAACATCCTCATATCGATCTCTGCTCAGAAACATACCATCTCTGAGTTACAAGCATCAGTATGTTCGAAAACGGAATCTCATTCATCCTAACTCGCGATCTATGCATTTTGAGTGAATGTTTCAAAAAAGCTTATTTGAAGATACAGTAGAACTCGGTTTATAATGAGCTCGGTATAACGAGCAAATTTTTGAAATTTGGTTGGTCCCTGTACTAAGTGAACGGAATCAGCCTCGGTTATAACGAGACCTCGGTTGTAACGAGCAAAAATTTTGCCCAAATTTGGATTTGGACCTCTGCTATAGCGAGCAGATACGATTTCAACGCTACGTGATGGTGAATTTGAGTGCTTGGCACTATCTGTAAACAGGTACAGTCGTATTGAAATCAGTAAAATTGACGCAAGTGACATGGAAACCGATGAAAGGAAAGCTTTTGCGCTGAAAGGAGAAAAGAATGCTGAGTTTTGTAAGATCTACGATGTGAGCAGGTCAACGAAATCAACAATCTTGAAGATTCAAACAACTTTTATCTAATTAATGAAAATAGTTATGATGAACTTTTTCACCACAATTGGAAGTTGAGAAACATTGTTCATAAACACAATTTTCGAGCCAAGAAACAAACATTGATCACTGTTTTTGAGAAAGATACAATCTTGTAGATCGTGATTATGATAGAAGTGGGATGAAGTGTTCAATATTGCATTTTTCGAATCGGCTTGCCATTTTTTAATTCATCTTTCTGACAGCGAATCTATATCTATGTACACATCCAAGTATACTTTTCTCATATCTTTTCTGTGTGTAACTTCGAAAGCCCATTTTTGGAGTGAAACTCGATTGAATGGCATTCTCTAATGTAAGATGATCAATTTATCACTTATTTTCACTATATACACGTACATCTAACCATTTTGAGTCAACCTCGGTTATAACGAGCATTGGTTATAATGAGCAAATTTTGCCGGTCCCTTGGAGCTCGTTATAACCGAGTTCTACTGTACTTCAAAGACCTGGAAATTGGATTAACCAACCATTTTTCATAAATCTACTAGTGCTAAGATATGAATAATATTATTCCCTATTTATAAAACGATTCTGAGAGAATATTTTTTCGAAAATGCTTCTGAAATCCACAATGTTAAGGCGAGGCCGCAGTCTGTCGCTATATCGGATCAGCCCTAGTAACTTATGGTGGCACCCCTGCGATCACCAACTCTGATGAGAGCTCAGTGATGGACAGCACCCGATCTGAAAAATATTAGAGGAGCTTGGTCAGAACACCAAGCCTTGATCAAGCATCTTGAATGTGCCTTGATCAAGATTGTAATGGCGCCTTGACCAAGCCGTGGTCAAGCTACTTGATTTACACCATTGCACACTGTCGAATTCCAAGAATAATTGGGTTTATATCTTCCCATGGCTCCGTCCTTCAATTGAAGTCGCAGTACTCCAATTACTCTTTAATTATAATTAATAGAAAATACTCGAATAAAATATTGTGAGGAATGTGTGTGAGACTCGAGAAGTGACGTGAGATGTTACCGCAACATGCGAACTAACCATAATAAGATGTATGATATTTGACAGGTAAATGAAAATTCACTTTTGTAGGTTAAGGTCTACTTTTTATAAGCAATACTTTGCATTTTTCTGGGTAGGAAATTTTTTTGTACGAATATGAATCTATTTCTCTGACACCTAAGTTTCTGCTTTTACTTTTATCTTCTTTGAAAATACCTTGAAATTATTAATTGCAGGTTGTCATTCAGGATAACAGCACAATGAGCTCTAAAGCAGCAAAATCGCGAGAACTTGATAAAATTCGAGTGAGAAAACATCGTGAAAAAGCTCGATCAAAAGCTCAATCTGAAGTTTACCCAAACTTGAAGCCGATCACTGGCATTGTAAGCATCGAGTCTTCTAGCTTAATCAATGATGATCCTGAAGAACCAGTTGAAAGTGATTTGATAATTCATTGTGCTAGCTTAGATGATGGCAACAGTAGGAAATTTTCAAGTTTAGACTATGACACCTCAGATATTGATAGTTCTTCCAGTGATGGAGATGACAATTCTGAAGATCATTCAAATCTTCCAGAAGAAAACAGTTTCAGTGAAAGATCTTTTTTAGAAAATTTAAGAAAGTGGGGCTCTACCAACGTTGCCTCTGCAGAAGTCGATGGTTTACTGAAGATTTTGAAGCCCTATCATCCAGAAATTCCCTCTTGTTCAGAAACCTTGCTGAAAACAGACCTACAGCTCAAAAAGTTGATAGAGAAGTGCAATCCTAGTGATCCGTTTGACAATGCTGAGATGGTGTATTTTGGAATTGCTCTTCATTTGCTGTAGATTGTGAACCCTTCTCTACATTTGGACAGAATGATTTGGTTAATATTCAATTTTGATGGTCTTTCGTTATACAAATCAAGTTCCATCAATTTCTGGATAACAATGTGTAAGATTCTCCACCTGTTAGCAAAATACAAGCCTTTTATTGTCAGCGCTTACTGCAGTGGGTCCAAACCAGCTTCTGCTGAAATTTATTTAGCTGACTTTGTCAAAGAACTGGATGAGTTATGTGAAAATGGTATAATGATTGGTGGGGAGAAGTATCAAGTTAGGATCAAGTGTTTTGCTTGTGATAGACCCGACAGATCTTTTGTGAAATGCTGCAAGAACCATGGTGGTTATTATGCCTGCGAGCGCTGTTGGGTTGAAGGAGTCAATTACATGGATCGGAGGGTGTATCCAGTGAGGAATGACAGGCCTCGAACAAGATGAATCCTTCAATAATCTGGAGAATGTTCAACACCATAATGGTATCAGCCCACTTACAAGGCTAAAAAAGCCTATCAGTTTGGTCTTTCTTTTTGTTTTTGAATTCATGCACTTAGGGTTTTTAGGAATTACAAAAAGTCTGATATGTGATCAATGGTTTGCCAGTGAATCTAATATTTGTCAAGGCGAAAGGACCAAAGTTTCTATGAGATTGGACAACATTTCAAAATATATACCTTCAGAATTCCAGAGGACAACAAGAGATCTCTTCGACATCAGCAAATGGACTCCCAAAGAATTCAGACTGATTCTACTCTACATTGGTCCATTTGTTTTCAAAGATGTCTTGGACGAAGATCAGTATAAACAATTCCTGTTATTGCATGTAGCCTGAAGAATCTTGTGTAGTAGGGATATGTATAAGCAATTTGGATCCCACGCTGAGCTATATCTGGAAAGATTTCCTCTTTTTGGAGAAATATTGTATGGGCTGGAATTTTTGTCACTGACTGTACACAGTTTGCCCCATGTTGTTGGGGATACAGTCAATATGGACTGCCCAGTTACAGACATTGATGCTTTTTCTTTTGAAAATGGAATGAGATTCATTAAGAAGCATGTATCAAGTGGATACAAACCGCTTGCTCAACTTTGTACTAAAGTTGAGCGAGACCTGGAAATCAACAACGAGGACGTTTGTATTCCACCTGAGTTGCAACTTCTCAAATCAACAGAAGTTGATGGTGTGATCCATGTCAAGAATCTTAGTTACAAATCTTTCAAACTGAGTGCTAAGGCACCCAATAACTTTGTCTTCATGAAAGACGGATCCTTGATCAGAATAAAAGATTTTATATGCTTCTCTCTCAATGCCTCTCCAAGCCAAATTGTGATCCTAGGTGCAGAGCATAAACTTCTTGGATCAGGATATGAATTCCCTACTAAGTCATCTCATCTAGGAATCTACCGAGTGGATGGAGATGATGCACCTAAGACCATTCAATTATCCTTGATTGATGTGAAGACCACGTTTGTATTCTCCCCAATTTTTGAGCAATCAACAGATGTGGAGGAATTCTTCGCGGTTCCCATGCTTCACTAAGAAATCATTATTTTCATACATAATTGTCTATTTCTCTCAACTTCATCAGTTTTCTATAGTGACTTGCAAGTTCAAGCGACTTGGTAATTCTTCTATTGTAATTGCCAGCACAGTTATATATTATATTATATATATATATACTCACATAATCTAGCCATCATTCATATCAGGTTTTCATGACACCATTATATCAGATAAAGATGGGTTAGGTTCCCAAGTTGGCGCTGTAAGGACTGCCTCTGTGTTGACTTGTGTTTGGGATTCCTCGTGTCCGGAGTTGAAAGAGTTTCACAACTAACAAAATATTCAAGAACAAATCAAAGGTAAGCGATAAATCGGGGAGTAGATACCAATTTCATTGTACCTGTTTTTGGCTCAAAATGGAGAAATTGTCTGTCATGATGATGTGACTCTCTTATCTTAACTTTAAAAGAGAAAAAAACGAATGTTTCCAATAATATCAATTATTTTTCATCTTTAGTTCATTTTCCTGGCCTTTAATTCAAAGTTGGAATCGGGTGCATATTTCAGATGCCTAGTTATTGTATTGTTGAGGTACCTGAGGCTCTGGGGAACCCACTTTGGTCCTCACCAATGATTATTGTTCCTCCGCATTATTTTCTACTCAAGTCTGATGATGGTGGACAATACGTCAAGTATCTGAAACCTCCTGAAGGTCCTGAAAGAACAGGCTTGCTCAAAGATCTCATACAAGACCACCCTTGTGCTCAAGCCCCGTCTGACTGGGATGTGATAAAAGTCAATTTGAAATCAGTTGCGAGTAAGTTACATTTTCTTTGCTGATGGTTCACCTCGTATGTGTCGTTAGTTATACTACTTCTCTAATCATTCTCTAATCATTTCAGACTCGTATGAGCAAGCCCAGTTGGAGGCTCTAACGTATGCTAAGAAAGCATTGACTGCTTATAAAAGAAAACAAAATGCCCAAGCCAAGACAAAAAAGTCAGCAAGTATTGGTAAACCCAATAAAAAGTCAGAAACTATTCCACAATCCCTGCTGCAAAAGATCGATTGGGATAGATTGAAAACCAATCGAATCCGATCGGGATCAATACGTTTCAATCGGTTCTATCATTCAACTGGCGAGAGCAGTATTGGGATTCAATGCAGATCAATCGAACATAGACCCAATCTAGCTGAATCCTGAATTGTAGATTTGAGATCACAACTGCCAATCGAATTCTATACTGTTGATGAGGATTGATGTGAGCGAATATAATCCAATACTAGTATTCAGCATAGGATGGGATCCGGATGGATGGATGGAAGATCTTTGCTGGTTCAATATGTTTGAATGAACCAATACAGTATTGGAATCAATCTAATTGAATGGTGGATCCCGCCTCCCACTGCTCTATCGAGATCAATGCTTCAGAAACTGATTCATTTCGCGAAACGATACTAATCATCTATCCTAACCAATCCCGAATGACAGGATTGAATTTCATCTTCTGAATACTATTGTTGCAACATTTCTCAATCGAACCAAATAATTCTCTGCAGTACTGGTGTATAATAGCCTTGCTCATTCCTATCTGTCTCAATCATGAATGGAGAGATTCAAGTCATTAGCCCTGGATCGATTCCATTCATCCCCCAATCACCTATTGCGTGATTGACCAATCGAGATGGATACTAGAGAATCGAATTGAAATCGTGGGTGCATGGTTACTCTATCCCTCTCAATACTCACAATCAGTATTGAACTCCTCTAGATTTCATATATTGCAATCGAATTCAATACTGCTGAGCAGGAGTGGAACGGCCTGAAGATGAGTTTTGCTATCGGTCTGAATCCTGCCAGGCAGCATGGAATTGACGGTGTGGATCGATTTCAATGATAACAATCACTCGTTGCGGTATTGACCAATCGATCTGAATACTATAGGATGGAATTCAAATCGTGGAAGCATGGTCTCTATCCTCCTCAATACTTACAATCGGTATTGAACTCCTCTTAATTCCATGTATTTCAATCGAATTCAATACTGCTGAGCAGGATTGGTACGCTCTGAGGATGAGTTTCGCTATCGGTCTGAATCTTGCCGGACAGCATTGAGTCGACTGCGTCAATCGATTTCAATGATGACCCAATCACTCATTGCGTGATTGACCGTTCGAAATGAATACTACAGAATCGGATTGGAATCGAGGGTGCATGGTTATTCTATCCTTCTCAATACTCGATATCAGTATTCAACTCTTCTAGGTTTCATATATTCAATCGAATTCAATACTGCTGAGCAGGATTAGAACGGCCTGAAGATAAGTTTTGCTATCGGTCTGGATCCTGCCAGGTGGTATTAAATTCACGGTGTGAACCTATTTCAATGGTAACCCAATCACTCGTTGCGTCATTGACCAATCGAGCTGAATACTACAGGATGGAATCCAAATCGTGGAAGCATGGTCTCTATCCTCCTCAATTCTCACAATCAGTATTGAACTCCACTAGGTTTCGGATATTTCAATCGAATTTAATACTGCTGAGCAGGATTGGAACAGCCTGAAGATGAGTTTTGATATCGGTCTGATTCTTGCCAGGCAGCATTAAGCCGACTCCGTCAATCGAGTCCAATGATGACCCAATCACTCATTGCGTGATTGACCGATTGAGATGATTACTACAGAATTGGATTGGAATCGTGGGTGCATGGTCATTCTATCCTTCTCAATACTCATGATCAGTAATAAACTCCTCTAGGTTTCATATAATCCAATCGAATTCAATACTATTGAGTAGGATTCGAACAGCCTGAAGATGAGTTTTGCTATCAGTCTGAATCCTGCCAGGCAGCATTGAGCCGACTCCGTCAATCGATTTCAATGATGACCCAATCACTCATTGCGTGATTGACCAATCGAGATGAATACTACTGGATCGGATTGGAATCGTGGGTGCATGATCATTCTATCCTCCTCAATACTCACAATCAGTATTGAACTCCTTTAGGTTCCGGATATTTCAATCGAATTCGATACTGCTGAGCAGAATTGGAACGGCCTGAAGATGAGTTCAGCTATCGGTCTGAATTCTGCCAGGCAACATTGAGTCGACTGCGTCAATCGATTTCAATGATGATCCAATCACTCATCGCGTGATTGACCAATCGAGATGAATACTACAGGATCGGATTGGAATCGTGGGTGCATGATCATTTTATCCCTCTCAATACTCACAATTAGTATTCAACTCCTCTAGATTTCATATATGTCAATCAAATTCAATACTGCTGAGCAGGATTGAAACGGCCTGAAGATGAGTTTTGCTATCGGTCTGAATCCTGCCAGGCAGCATTGAATTGACGGTGTGGATCGATTTCAATGATAACCCAATCACTCGTTGCGTTATTGACCAATCGAGCTGAATACTATAGGATGGAATTCAAATCGCGGAAGCATGGTCTCTACCCTCCTCAATACTCACAATCAGTATTGAACTCCTCTAGGTTTCAGATATTCCAATCGAATTCAATGATGCTGAGCAGGATTGGAACAGCCTGGAGATGAGTTTCGATATCGGTCTGAATCCTGCCAGGCAGCATTAAGCCGATTCCGTCAATCGATTTCAATGATGACCCAATCACTCATTGCGTGATTGACCAATCGAGATGAATACTACAGGATCGGATTGGAATCGTGGGTGCATGATCATTTTATCCTCCTCAATACTCACAATCAGTATTGAACTCCTCTAGGTTTCGGATATTTCAATCGAATTTAATACTGCTGAGCAGGATTGGAACGGCCTGAAGGTGACTTTTGCTATCGATCTGAATTCTGCCAGGCAGCATTGAGTCGACTGCGTCAATCGAATTCAATGATGATCCAATCACTCATTGCGTGATTGACCAATCGAGATGAATACTACAGGATCGGATTGGAATCGTGGGTGCATGATCATTTTATCCTCCTCAATACTCACAATCAGTATTGAACTCCTCTAGGTTTCGGATATTTCAATCGAATTTAATACTGCTGAGCAGGATTGGAACGGCCTGAAGGTGACTTTTGCTATCGATCTGAATTCTGCCAGGCAGCATTGAGTCGACTGCGTCAATCGAATTCAATGATGATCCAATCACTCATTGCGTGATTGACCAATCGAGATGAATACTACAGAATCAGATTGAAATTGCGGGTGCATGGTTATTCTATCCCTCTCAATACTCACAATCAGTATTGAACTCGTCCTGATTCCATATATTTGAATCAAATTGAATACTGCTGAGCAGAATTGGAACGGACTGTAGATGAGTTTTGCTATTGGTCAGGTGAATGGGTTCTAAGGTCTGCAATGCTGAAAATCAGTATTGAAATCGATTGGGGTGGATTGAGATCTCGATGTTTCCGATACTGGGAGACGGTACTGGAATCGATCCGGGCAGATAGGATTTCAAGTCCTCAATACTAACAATCATCATTCAGGTATATTGACGTAGATAGAATATACTGTCGCCAATGTTAGAGGTCAGTATCTCCATCTATTGAGGCAGATAGGACTTCCCATCCCCAATCTGATACACAGCATTCTAATCGATTCGGGCGAATGGGTTATAAGGTCTGCAATACTAAAAGACAGTATTGAGATCGATTGAAGCGGATTGAGATCTCGGGGTTCCCAATACTGGTATACAGTATTGGAATCGACTGAGGCAGATAGGATTCCAAGTCTTCAGTACTGATATTCAGCATTCAAATCGATTCGGGTAAATATGATATGAGGTCTGTAATACTGAAAGCCAGTATTGAGATCGATTAAAGCGGATTGAGATCTCGATGTACCCGAAATTGAAAAATAGAACCGGAATCGATTGGGGCAGATAAGATCTCAAGTCCTCAATACTGATATTCAGCATTCAATCCGATTCAGGTAGATATGATATGAGGTCTGCAATGCTAAAAGTAAGTATTGAGATCGATTGAAGCTTATTGAGAATTCAATGTTCCCGATACTGGAAAACAGTACTAGAATCGATTGGGGAAGATAAAATCTCGAGTCCTTGATACTGATATTCAGCATTCAATTCGCTTCAGATGAATACGATATGAAGTCTGCAATGCTGAAAATCACCATTGAGATCGATTGAAGCGGATTGAGATCCCGATGATCCCATGGCTGAAAAACAGTGCTGGATTGGATTGGGGCAGATAAGATCTCAAGTCCTCAATACTGATATTCAGCATTCAATTCGATTCAGGTGAATAGGATATAAGGTTTCCGATGCTGAAAATCAGTATTGAGATCGATTGAAGCGGATTGGGATCTCAGTGTTTCCAATACTTGAAAACGGTATTGGAATGAGTTGGGGCAGAAAGGATCTCAATTCTCCAATACTGATTTTCAACATTCAAGTCGATTCAAGTAGCCAGGATATTATAAGGTTACTTATGCTTACATTTAGTATTGGGATCGATTGGAGTGGATTGAGATAGCGATCCACCGGATAATGAGAGACAGTACTCGAATCGATTCAGGTTATTGAGATATAAAGGCTCCAATACTTACAGTCAGTATTGAGATCGATTAAAGTGGGTCGAGATTTCGATGTTATCAATACTGGAAAACAGTACTGAAATCGATTGGGGCAGATAGGATTCCAAGTCCTCAATACTGATATTCAGCATTCAATTTGATCCAGGTAAATTTTATATAATGTCTGCAATGCTGAAAATCAACATTGAAATCGATTTAAGCTGATTGAGATCTCGATGTTTCCAATTCTGAAAGACAGTACTGGAATCGATTGGGGCAGATAAGATTGCAAGTCCTGAATACTGATATTCAGCATTCAATCCGACCCAGGTAAATATGATATAAGGTCGTCAATGCTGAAAAGCAGTCTAGAGATCGATTGAAGCGGATTGGGATCTCAGTGTTTCCAATACTTGAAAACGGTATTGGAATGAGTTGGGGCAGAAAGGATCTCAATTCTCCAATACTGATTTTCAACATTCAAGTCGATTCAAGTAGCCAGGATATTATAAGGTTACTTATGCTTACATTTAGTATTGGGATCGATTGGAGTGGATTGAGATAGCGATCCACCGGATAATGAGAGACAGTACTCGAATCGATTCAGGTTATTGAGATATAAAGGCTCCAATACTTACAGTCAGTATTGAGATCGATTAAAGTGGGTCGAGATTTCGATGTTATCAATACTGGAAAACAGTACTGAAATCGATTGGGGCAGATAGGATTCCAAGTCCTCAATACTGATATTCAGCATTCAATTTGATCCAGGTAAATTTTATATAATGTCTGCAATGCTGAAAATCAACATTGAAATCGATTTAAGCTGATTGAGATCTCGATGTTTCCAATACTGGAAAACACTTTTGGAATCGATTGGGGCAGATAGAATTTCAAGTCCTCAATACTGATATCCAGCTTTCAATCCGATTCAGGTCAATAGGATATAAGGTTTCCGATGCTGAAAATCATTATTGAGATCGATTGAAGCTGATTAAGATCTCGATGTAACCAGTACTGAAAAACAGTACTGGAATCGATTGGGGCAAATAGGATTCCAATCCTCCAATACTGATTTTCAGCATTCAAATCGATTCAAGTAGATAGGATATAAGGTTTCTAATGCTTACTTTCAGTATTGAGATCGATTGAAGTGGATTGAGATAGCGATCTACCCAATACTGAGAGACAGTGCTGAAATCGATTCAGGTTATTAGGATATAATGACTCCAATACTCTCAGTCAGTATTGAGATCGATTAAAGTGGGTTGGGATCTCGATGTTCCCAATACTAGACAACAGTACTGGAATCGACTGGGACAGATAGGATTTCAAGTCCTCAATACTGTTATTCAGCATTCAAATCGAATAAGGACGATGAATAAACTCGTCAATGCTCATAGTCAGTATTGGGACCGATTGACGTCGTGTGAGATATAGAAATTCCCATTCCTGAAAGTTAGTATTGGAATCGATTGAGGCCGATGAATTCGAGTGGCTGACGCTAGGTGGCGTTTCGATGACCATCTCAGTTAGCATCCAAATATCATGGGATTGCTTCCTCGCAAGCGACGAACCGTTTCTCCTGTTCCTATATAAGACTGATGAGTGACAGAACCTCCAAATAGCGTTTAGTTATGTAATGCGATGATATGTTAATGCGATCATGATTAGAATAAGTATTCGATTGTTTCGAAACCTTAGCTGTAATGTGAGTGATGTATATGTAAGACGTTGATTTGTACTAATGACTGAAAGTCAGTATTGATTTCGATTGAGGGGGAATGAGTTCTCGATGTTCCCAATACTGAAAAACAGTATTCGAATCGATTGAGGCAGATAGGATTTCGGAATTCTAATAATGATATCCAGCATTCAAATCGATTCAGATAAATAGGGCTTAAGGTCTCCAATGCTTCCAGTCAGTATTGAGGTCGATTGAGGCGGATTGAGATCTCGACGTTCCCAATACTGGGAAACAGTATTGAAATCGATTGAGGCAGATAGGATTTCGGAATTCCAATAATGATATCCGGTATTCAAATCGATTCAGATAAATAGGGTTTAAGGTCTCCAATGCTTCCAGTCAGTATTGAGGTCGATTGAGGCGGATTGAGATCTCGATGTTTCCATTACTGAAAAACAGTGTTGGAATCGATTGAAGTAGATAGGACACATAGCATGTCAATGCTCTTCTATGGCATTGTCACATATTGGAATCGCGATATTCTATCAAGGGAATCAGCATTCATACAGATAGAACATCGACTTCCGAATACTGGCAGTAAGTATTGAGATTGATTGGCAATCTCACTTTCAATGCGAAAAGTCTGCATTGGTGAAGATTGGTCTATACTATTCGAATCATGATCAACATCATTGATCGTTATTGAACTCCAATCTTCCTCAATCCTGAAAGTCATGTTTCAAATTCATCATAAGATTCTAGATTCAGAACGATTGGATGTATTTCAATCGAATCCAATCGAAGTTTCGCAGCAGGGATATCCTGCAGAAATGACTAGCATTAATAGTTTTATTCAAGAGACTCTGCCAATGGTGTCTCCAACCTCAAGTGCAAGCTCACAGAATTTCAACGAGACTTCAACTTGTAGCATTTCTCAAGATCCAAGCGCAAACTCTCTTCTTGTTCATGAGATTCCACAAGTGCAGCAACAATGTACAGTTGAGTACTCAGTAGCTCAGCAAATATTGGATGTGCCAAACTTGGAGGTAGTACTGACAGAAACTGGTAAGCATGATAATTTATTCCTGATATGATGTAAATTTTGAATCTAAGAATCATAATTCACTGCTATGAAAAATATTGTTCTTAGATTTTCAATGTTCAATTTCATGAGTTGCTATGAATGCTTTGATATATTTAGTACTAACATGGAATTTTGATTACAGCAACTTCTATGGCTCGCAAAAGTCAAGGTCTGAGCATCATTGGTGAATATCCAGAAATGTCCTTACATTCTGCGTATTCGACTACATCTTCTCTTACAAATCCATTGTTGAATAATGGAATGGACTCACTCGTCACGAAGCAAGACTTAGAAGGTAGTTAACCTTCATCTGTCTCATATTTTTTCTGTTCGTGTAATGGAACCATCATTCAAATCTTATCCTCTGATACTTTGATAATGTTGGTATGCAATTTTTTCAGAAATGGGAGATTCAATGATTGTTAAAATGAGACATGAAGTGGAAAAATGTTTGAATGATTACTATGATAAGAAATGTAGAAAAGAGCTTCAAAATGTAACCTCAAATTTGCAGGAAATCAAGAATATTACCATGAAAAGTGTACCTGTTGTACAGTTGAGTGATTCAATACCCCTTGAAGAACTGAAAATCAAATTCAATCTCAAACTACCTATGGTCACTGGAAAACGATTAATTGATTTTGGAAACTTGCTCGAGAAAAATGTTGGGGACTTCAGAACAAAAATTGTAAGTTTTTTTGGAACTCACATTATTCTCTAATTCTTCACATATTAGTGAAGACTGACTATAACATATAATAACTCTTACTATATTTACAGAAGAAGCACATAATGGCTACCACAAGTAGCAAATTAGATTTGATGGACAGCTTAAGGCTCGTTATTAGAAAATTTTTGGGAAAAAAGCATTATACACATTATACACTGCTCAGAGACCTAGTGGTAATAAAATGGTTTTTAAAGAGACTGAACTGTACAAGTGCCTGAGAGGTGAGAAGAAATTCAGATCATCTTTCAAATTTTCTATGGCGTGGATCTAATTTATACATATCTTTCAGATACTTTCTTCCAAATGTACAACTCTAACAAATTGGTTGGCAGTAGTATACCTATAGTGAGAGTGACTGAAGCTGAATTTAAGTCCACTATTGGGTTGATTCTCAATGCTGCAAGGACCTGGGGAGCAACTGAGGACGAAGTAATAGAGAACGATGTAAATTCTGAATCTTCTGAATCCGTTTGATAAATACTATGTAATTGAATATTTCTTTAAAATTGTCAGCCTCGTTTTAAGTAATACTTTCCAGACACTGTACTCCACTTCTTACTTTTACTTTTCAAACATTCTTTGATTCTCATTTGCTGGACGAATTCTTCAGAATACCAAGCTAATTATTGGCCACAAAGTTGTATCTAGTCCTACAATCTAACGTGTATTACATTAAAATGCTTCAGTATTGTAGTAGTAAGGGTCGTCACTCTAGTTTTGCGTTACATTGTTTTGTGATTGGTTACAGGGTACAATGAGAGAATTGTAATATTTATGAAAGTTGCTATAAATGTTTGAAAGAGGATTGTAATGTTTAGCAAATTTTCTGTGAATGGTTAGAAAAAAGTTGTAATGTTTAGCAAAGTTTCTGTAAATGTTTAAAAAGGCTAGCTAGCTTCATTTTTGAATTGAATAATAATGTCGTATTCAATGAATGACAATAAATTCGTTGTACGTAAATTACCGTCGAACTCATCACGTGGATTTCATAATTCTTTATCGCACAATCCCAAAAACACGCTTTACGGTACGTCTCTCGGTTTCTTATAACTATAACCATTACTCATTTTTTGTTCAAGGGGACATTTTTCTAATAGCCACATGAATAAATACAATGCATGTGCATGTATTATATCTATACCTACATGCAAATTCTTTTTCTCTAATATATGAGTCATTCTGAAGCAAGCTGGACAAAACCGTCACCAGGGGGGTCTGGGAAAAATCCGCAAAAATTTTTTTCCATTAGTACTATGTTAAAATAGTACGAAAAATTTTTTTTCAGATTTTTTCGGCCCCCCCCCTGTGGGCCCCAGGACCCATGAAAGGGCCATCTTAGGCCCTTTTTCAGCCTATTCTTGGAGAATCATAGTTCCAATGCAATTCAATATTTTCCAACGTACTTGGGCGCATTTTTCTCGTCAAGACTAGTCCTTTTGAAAAAAAAAAATTGTCCAAGGCCACTTAGTAAGCCTGACGACTTCTGCAAGCTAATTATTGAGAGCAAATTTTAGCGATTTTTGGGCCAGCTTCAAAGCGATCTAGCTCCTACTAGACATGTGATAATCGACTTCTGCAGGTGGTCATTTCGAAGGTCTTGAAAAAACCTACAATTTGACCACCTGCAGAAGTCGATGTTATGACCCGAGCGGAGGGCTCGGGGTAACAAATAAATTATTTGAGTTCGTGTGAACAGCTTACGGACGGACTGCCCAGTTGCACTTACCTATTCTCTGTTATTGCGTTGAGGCTTCCGACTGGATGTATATATATATATATTGCTGGTCTCTGGTTGCGTATATATATGAATATTCCAGATTGAGAGATATTTGTTCATCAAAATTGGATCAAATGAATTGTAGTTTTAAAGAAATGATTGAAGTGATTTTAGGAATTTGGAATGTAGATTTCAGAAGTAATAATTGATTGAATTTGGCTTTTTAGAAATGATCAATTTGACTTTAATAGTTTCAGTATGGATGAAATATTCGATTGTAAAATCTTCAGAAAATAATAGCGTATAATTAGCAAATGAGTTTTGGATTTATTTAAACCAAATAATGTCTTGAACAAAATATAGAACCTTAATATCTAAATACAATTTGCGTGACTTAAAATTAGACGAACTTACAGAACCACTCGAGAGATGATATTCTTCGAGGCAGGAACTGATAAGCAGGTGAGAGCAGATTCGGAGCTGACCCTTTACAGCTGAGGCGGATAACGGCGGCCTACTTTTCGACGGGATCAGATCAAGCTTACGTGTCCGCACTTTTAACTTGACTTTTTCGTGCGTTCTCTACGCGCACTAAGGTGAGTGGTTAAGTGAATTTTGAGACGTACGTAGCCCACTACCGGGCAGAGCTTTGTCACAGACTAAATCGAAGAATGAATGTTGTTGTTCCAATTTATACGTGCGGACACAAGTTAATTTTGATGATTCGACTGAAAAAATGATTTTGAAAGTGTTCTACTTTCGATTGTAACACATGTAACACATGTGTTACAATGCTGGCAGAGCTCTTTGTTGAATTTCTCATGGTCTGTTACACATGTTACATGTAACATGTGTAACATCCAGTTATTGGCTAACGCTTTGATTCTGCTGATTTACTGACCTGCTTATTCGTTCCTGCTGATCAATAATATTTCTCCATGATGAGAAATATTATTTTCACTGTTGCGTCGTCTGGGACGCCACAGTTAAAATAAGATGTGGCGTCCCAGACGACGCAACATCGATTATCGTACTTTTTATAGGAGCTATAGCCGATACAAGTTGAGCTATTTACGAAAAAGTCGGAAATTCAGGACTCGATTCCAAAAATATATCTCAATTTTTTCTCACTAAACTTATGCGAAAATGTTCTTCCAGACATCTACTTTCAGTAAAAAAAATTTGGCGAAGGTTATTTTTTTTGATTTTTTTTGCCGAGCGTTACAAAATGCCGCATTTCGTGGTTTTAGCAAAAACGGCATCTTCGACCACGGTCACATATGCTCCCATCTGGACTGATGTGCACCAATCTGTGTGAAAGTACTCCCCAAAGTACCCCCAAGTACGTGTAAAAAGTTGCGGGGACGAGCCTACAGCCAGGAGCGAGCTGTAGGTTCTATTTACCGTGTCAAGAATAGGCATTATTTTGGCTATTCGAGCGTAAGCGACTGAGAGCCTGATCTTACTCGTTCTGGCTTACAAATGAGATAATGGGCTAGAATGAGGATCCAAATATATTTTTCCGACTCAAAATGACCATCTGAACACAATTCCGAGGTCAGTTTAGCTCTAGAATGTCGTCTAGTGCCTCAACGGTGTGAGAACCCGTCGACAGAATCTAAGTTCTTAAGGGGCAGAGGGACGACTATTGAGATCAAAACTGACCTCGGAATTGTGTTTAGATGGTCATTTTGAGTCGGGAAGTATGTTTGGATCCTCATTTTAGCCCATTATCTCATTTGCAAGCCAGAACAAGTAAAATCATGCTTTCGGTCGCTTACGCTCGAATAGCAAAAATAATGCCTATTTTTGACACGGTAAATAGAACCTACAGCTCGCTCCTGGCTGGAAGCTCGTCCCCGCAACTCCTTACACGTACTTGAGGGTACTTTGGGGAGTACTTTCACACAGATTGGTGCACATCAGTCGAGATGGGAGCGTATGTGACCGTGGTCGAAGATGCCGTTTTTGCTAAAGCCACGAAATGCGGCATTTTGTAACGCTCGGCAAAAAAAATAAAAAAAAATAACCTCCACCAAATTTTTTTTACTGAAAGTAGATGTCTGAAAGAATATTTTTGCACAAGTTTGGTAAAAAATAATTAAGATATATTTTTGGAATCGAGTCCTAAATTTTCGACTTTTTCGTAAATAGCTCAACTTGTATCGGCTATAGCTCCTATGAAAAGTACGATGGTCGACTTCTGCAGGTGGGCAAATTGTAGGTTTTTCCAAGACTTTCGAAATGACCACCTGCAGAAGTCGATTATCACGTGTCTTGTAGGAGCTAGATCGCTTTAAAGCATGCCCAAAAATCGCTGAAATTTGCTCTCAATAATTAGCTTGCAGAAGTCGTCAGGCTCACTAAGTGGCCTTGGACAATTTTTTTTCAAAAGTACTAGTCTTGACGAGAAAAATGCGCCCAAGTACGTTGAAAAATATTGAATTGCGTTGGAACTATGATTTTCCTAGAATAGGCTACAAAAGGGCCTGAAATGGCCCTTTCATGGGCCCTGGGGCCCACAGGGGGGGCCGAAAAAATCTTTAAAAAAATTTCTCGTAATATTTCAACATAGTACCAATGGAGAAAATTTTTTGCGGGTTTTTTCCATACCCTCCTGGTGACGGTTTTGTCCAGCTTGCTTCAGAATGATTCATATGAAAATTTGATACGCGCATGCGCGCGACTCCGAAATAAGAGGAGCTTGATCAAGGCTTGGGAAAGGCACCATTACATATCTTGATCAACGCTTGAACAAGGTATTCAAGTACTTGATCAAGCCTTGATCGCCGCTTTAAGATCTTTTCTGACCGGGCAGGCATGTCACCACCCGCACACTCTAATCTTTGTAAACATACTGATTGTTGATGTATATGTGTGAACACACACACACACAACACTGTTTACAAAGGCGAATATATATATATATATATATATATATATATATATATACTTTATGTATATGATGGATATATTGTACCTTTCTCGCACACTAATATCAGAGGTCTTGACATTGTGCCCCTCTCACATACATTAGGGGCCTTGGAGATAATGTGTACCTATAGTGGAAACCACAGATGAAATTGGATGCAATTCTATTTACTTGATGATTAAATTTGAACGAACAGAAAGCCACTGATCATGAACTTTTGAAAGATAAGTATTTTCAGAGACCCCAATTTTCAATTTTAGGAATACTTCAGAGAATACAAATTTATCAATTATCAACTGATCCCAAAGTTTGGGTATGGAATCATCCCTCTGAAATACAGGGATCTTCGCAGACATGATTCGAACTCCGATTCAATATTCCAAGACTGACTTCATCTCTGGAAATGACCCGTATGCGTCATTTTGACCAAGTATTCTAGGATATTGAAACTGGAACTTTGATTAGAATCTTTAGAATGATCAGAACTGGTTTAGAGGCCCAAATAAAATACTGACATTCTGTATTTGTTCAATTCATCTTGAGTACAATGAAATTCCCATAATAACTTTCTAACTTTTGGTCACAAAACCTTTAGAACTCAAGTCATTCCCAACGGATTCACATAAGTAAACATAAAATCATCCCTCTGAAGAACAGGGATCTTAGCAGACATGATTTGAGCTCCAATTCAATATTCCAAGACTGACTTTATCTCTGAAAATGACCCGGGAACGTAATTTTTACCAAGTATTCCAGGATATTGAAACTGGAACCTTAGTTAGAATTATTACAATGATCAGAACTGGTTTGGAGGCCCAAATAAAACACTTACATTTTGTATTTATTCAATTCATCTTGAGTACAATGAAATTCACAGACTAACTTTCTAACTTTTGGTCACAAAACCTTTAGAACTTAACCAAATTTCAACGGATCCAGATAACTGAACATGAAATTATTTCTCTGAAATGCAGGGATCTTAGCAGACATGATTTGAACTCTAATTCTATATTCCAAGACTTACTCTATCTCTCAAAGTGACCCGGATACGTTATTTTTACCAAGTATTCTAGGATATTGAAAGTGGAACCTTGATTAGAATCATTCGAATAACCAGAACTGGTTTAGAGGCCCAAACAGAACAGTTACATTCAGTATTTGCTCAATACATCTTGAGTGCAACAAAATTCATAAACTAACTGTCAAACTTATGTTCACGAAACCTTTTAAACTCAAGTAATTCCCAATGGATTCAGATAACTGAACATGAAATTATCCCTCTGAAATGCAGGGATCTCAGCGGACATGATTTGAACTCCAATTCAATATTCCAAGACTGACTTCATCTCTCAAAGTAACCCGGATACGTTATTTTTACCAAGTATTCTAGGGTATTGAAACTGGAACGTGCATTAGAATCATCAGAATGATAAGAACTAGATTAGAGGTCCAAACAAAACACTTACATTCTGTATTCGTTCAAGGGTTCGTGCATGCAAATTTGCAAAGTTGATGTTGCACTGAGCTCTCTGCCAATAAAACATGCATGTCGCAGCGGACGGCTACCAGATTCACCACCATGCCTGATCGCAAAAATCCCGAGCGACAAAGGACCCGGGTCCGGTCGATGATGACATATAATGTCATCACCTGGGCCGTCGCTTTCCACCGGGAAGTCGCGGCTCACAAGTCTTACAACATATCTTATCCACGATGACAATACACGGGAACGTGCATGATCGAAGCAGACGGTTTTGCTGCTGTCCCGCCTCGCGTCCGCTGATCAGTTTGACCACTTTGAAGAAACGTAAAATTATGTCTGTCATCATGTATAACTCATCGCTGTTCTGGATTTATCTCAAGTTTCATAGAGAATTATCAACAAATAAGGGTCTTACTATCATCTACGAACTTGAGAGAATTGCGCTATGGAGTGAAAGTGAGAAAAAACGAGCTGATCACAAAATTATAGAATTAAGTATAACAGCATGCTCTACCACAGGAGCAGACGACATCTGTCCAGCGCTTATCATGGAAGTTTCTTTCTCTACTTTTGTGGGATTTCGCTCCATAGCGCAATTCTTACATGCATTTTGTTGACGCATACAAAATATGAAGGGATTTGGTTGAGTAAAACTCGAGATATTCACAGAACGGATTCGGTCAATCTCCCTAGCTTTTTCAAGATGGCCGCGGACTACGGCCTCGCCTTAAGTCTATTACCCAGTGTTCAAAAATCTACCATTAATGAAATATGTCCAATACTAGGGGTGGCAGAAGAATTTTCCAAAGAGTATTCTTTCAGAATCGTGTGGAATCTACATAATATGAGTTAGAGGCATTAGAGAAGTTATAAATGGGGAATAATATTGTTCATATCTTAGCACTAGTAGATTTATGACAAATGGTCGTCGAAACCAATTTCCAGGTCTTTGAAGTATCTTCAAATAAGCTTCCTTGAAACATTCACTCAAATCGCATAGATCGCGAGTTAGGATGAATTAAATTCCATTTTCGAACATACTGATGCTTGTAACTCAGAAATTGTAGGTTTTTGAGCAATGATCGATATGATTCGTTTTGTAGATTCCTAGAGGATATTTGGAAGAGTATTCTTGCAAAATTTCATCAAGTTCCATAGATTCCGAGTTAGGACCGAATCCGCGAGACTAATATTGCTCCTACCTCAGACCTAGGAGGACTCTGAGCAGTTGTCAATATAACACTTTTTCCAGATCACCGAAAGATCTTGAAAAGAGTATTCCTACAAAATTTCATCAAATCGAATAGATCTCGAGTGAAAGTAAAAAAAGTGTATTGCCGAACTCACTTTCGCGTATATCTTAAAATCGGTAAGTTTCTGAGCAAAGGTCAAGATAACTTATTTTGTAGGTCTCTGAAGGATCCTTGAGAAAGTATCCCTGTAAAATCTCATCCGATCGCATAAAGCCCGAGTTAGGATCGAAAAACGTTTATCCTTGACACTAACATTGCTCATATCTCAGAAACAAAGGATTTCTGAGCAGTGATCAACATGACAAAATTTGTGAATCTCAATGAGATTTTCAAAAAAGTTTCCCAGAAAAATCTCGCTAAAACTCACGGATTCCAAGTTATACAGCAAATTACTGAATTTTTGTTCGGAGAAATTGTGAAAAATTGACCTTTGACCCCTGTCTGCCTCATAGAGTTATGAACTGATCTGTCTGCATTTTCCACCCTGCATGCTTCTCATTGCCAAACATAATCCGTCGACTCCCCACTTTACCCCGATGGACATGTCCGGTTTGCAAAATTGTGAATAAACAATCAATTTCCTCGAAAATCCTGGGGTTTTCGTGTCTTCATTTTTGGAATTGTTAGTTTCTAGTTCTGATCTACATAATATGTTAACTTCACAACTTTACTCCTTTGGACCAACGAATCGGCCGTGGCGAACTGGACTATTGCCGCTAGTGCTGCCGCGATACGATAAAAATCGATGATTTGAAGATGTCGTTATTGAGCATCGACATTCCATAGCTTATCGATGTCGTTATCGATGTCGAAAAATGTCGAAGGTCAATTATCGTTATCGTATCGACCCTCACAATACTTTATCGACGATATTATCGATATCGCGGAGTTTTTTCAATTCCCAGTGCGAGTAGGGGTATGCCAAACATACTAAAGTTTTCCGCACGTGATTAATGGATCACCCCGTATGCTGAATGTGGCCGTGTGATCAATGTGCGAGTGTAAGTTTGTATACACGAATTTCCAGGTGGAACCGGCAATTCAATCATTTATATCCAACCTCTCACGCGTACTAATGCCGTCGTCAAAGAGACTCCGTGAAGATTCAGATTCAAGTAGTTCCGATCAAGAAATTCGATCAAAAAAGAAATCAAAAAATGAACCAACAAGCAGCCAACAAGAGGATATAGCCAAGCCAAGAGCTTCAACGAGCGATGAATTCAGAAATAGTGCGTAAAAGACAATAGAATCAGTGAAACATCAAATGTGCGAAGTATGAGATTCTGCAATAATTGTTAACATGACTTCATTTGGAATTCTTGTTAACTCATCGTGCACCACTGGTATATGTGGCATATTATCCTACCTAAAATAAATGACTCATTTGAAATGACTCAGGGATTTGGGATACCAGAAATGACTCGTTTGACATAAGATCCAATTAATTGAGTCATTCCTATTGGATCATTCTTCAGATGAGTCATTTGAATATATCCCAAATTCCTGAGTCATTCCAAATGGGTCATTAATTTTAGGCAGGGTATTGTGTTACATGATAAAATTTTCTGTTCACAACTAGTTGACGCTCTCCCTCATTTCAATATTCTCAAAATTCATACTTCGAATGTCATTCTAGGGATGAGTCTGTTCGGATTGAGGAAAATAACCTCGATATCGATAATATCGCGACATGTCGCGATATAATGTCGACCGACGATTAATATCGCTCAAGCAATGTCGTTATCGATGTCGAAAACAATGAGGGTTATCGATTTCGATATCGTTTTTATCGATATCGCGATACGACACCGACAATTTATCGATTATCGCGGCAGCACTAATTGCCACTCGTTATGGACGCACTCTATCTTGAGAACTTCTGCTGTCGTGTTCGGCAGCTGGAAGTAAGTAAGAAATCATAGTTTTTAGCACACTACAGTGAGATGGTATCAAAGCAAAATTATCAGATTGCTTTTTGGAATGGAAAAAAAATTTTACCGCGTAGCGGTCTATTTGGCTGCGGATTCGGTTCTAATGCTTAAACATCTAGGGGAGAGTGGGGCTAAATTGGACGGATATTGCAGTGGGGCTATCTGACGATACTTGCCGCTAGGGGCGCCCGGTGGGACTTTGAAGTTCAACTATTGGATAGATTTGAAGGAAAATTTCAGACCCCTAGGTTTCAGCGTTTATACTTAATATTCTTGAAGTTTAAAAAAGAGACCTGTCCAAATTCGTCCCGCGCTTGGGAGCACTTATGACGAGTTTTGGAGGCAAATTTGGACAGCCTTTCGAAATTGAGGTATACGGCAAGATTCTCCGCCTATTCGAGTCGCTTTTACTCACCAAAACACGTGGTAATGACCCAAAATCATAAGGGAACCTCGACCGCGACCTTTACATCCTTCCATAGCCTCAACAAGCGGGCCATTTTTATATCATTTTTTGACATTATTAAAATAGGCGCTTTATTGATGCACTATTGTCTTCAACAATCAGCAATCGACTTGCAGCGTCTAAGAGTCGAATTTCTTTCGTTCTTCTTCAAATTGTATGTACCCTTACTCACCCTAAGTGAACAATCCAAATGATAGAGTGCGACAATCAACCCAGTATCAGCGAATGCGACAGTGAAAATGCGAAAATCGAGCTCTATCTTGGAACACGTTGAAAGCGACGTCTGGACTCTAATCGGACTCTAAGGACGGTCATTGGACATCGTAACTTCACTTTTTCACCCATTTTCAATCATCGTACTCACCCTTACCCGCAACCCGCGATTCGAAAAATCCGCACAAATGCTTACGCGCTTCGATACGGGCAATTATCCTCGAGAAACTTGGACACGCGATCGGTCAACTAATTTTAGATGGGATCTAGCATTGTCTAAATTTGCCCCGTCCAACCCTACGAAAATGCCTCCGACCCTTTTTCGCAAAATTGCGATTACTCGTGTCCTATTGAACCAATTTCAACCCACATCGGCTCAAAATCTTCATTTTGTGATGTAGATTTTGACCCTCGAATGGCGATGAAGTCCGTCCACTCATGCAGGAGCAGCGTAAAGTCTTGCATTTTCAAAATAAACCGCGCGACAACCCCGAAAAGCACCCCTATGTCAGCGTGGACTCCCAGTATCGTTTCCGGAGGTCCAACCGCCATGAGAACCGTTGTCTTCGATGGTATTAAAAAAGAATCCACGCGAGGGAAAGCCTAGAATTTATCGTGGCCTAGCTATCTCACTTATTCAAATTTGCATCTATCCAAATTCACTCTACTCTCCCCCACGTAAGAAAATCTTCATCACAATTACCCTAGAGCCAAAATTTTGGTCTGATTATCAGTTCTCCAATCCTGATCTAATTCGAAGGTGAAAGACTAAAATCCCCGACTAGTCGAAACATTTATCCAACATTCCCGATGTTTTCCCGACTTTTTCTCGACCATGACGGATCCCCGATGAATCCCCGACTTTTCTCGGTTTTCCCTCCTGTAGACACCCTGGCCAAGCTGCCTTAAGATTGGTTGGATCCAGAAAGTTTGGAACTGGTTTTATTCTCTGACCCCTTAGCTGTGCAAAAGCAAAAAGTGGAGGAACTTCTTTGAAATTCCCTAGGACACGCAGGAATCATCCAGGGGAGGTACATTTCGCTTATTTTCTCATATTCTAATATAAAAAACGTGAAGAGAATATGCGGGGACGCCAACGAGTGCCCATGTCTGAGATCGGCATGTGCGAGGGGGGGGGGGTGTTGGGTACAGAGGGCGTGGGTGGGTACACTTGTTTTATACACCGAGCTGAAACCAACTGCATTGCCCAGGCTTCATTCATATTCGATGAATTCCACGCCAAAGCGACTTACGGGAAGGGGTCATCTCTCAGATTCTTTTTTAACCTTTTTCATTCGATTCTATGGCCCAAATAGGAACTTCGGACCACCTATGGGGCCCAAAAAAAATTTCTCCTCTCCACTGCACGCACATCCGTCAACAGACCGAAAATTTATCGTGTAAAAATCGATGCTCTTTTATTCACGAAAATGGGAATATTTCGAGTTTTTGAATAGCTATCGATTTGCGGGTCGCGGCATCTGAAAGGGCATCAAAAAACCTATCGAAAACGTTGTTGAAAATTCCTTCTCTGTGATTTGGGGGCCTCCTGGAGGTAAAAGAGTGTTTTTCACTAAAATGTTGATTTCTCAAAAAGACATTTTTTTTATTTTTTTAAAATCATATATTTGACGTAAAATTTTGCGTTCTTTCGAAAAAATGGGTTTCAGAGGAGTTTGGGGCGATCCAAGTGACTTATGAGCCATTTTTTGAAAATTCGATTTTTTCGGTTTCAGAAAAAGGCGATTTTCTGCGCATGCGCACAAACGTAGACTTTCGGCGCTACTTTCAATGAAAAGCTAACAAAATTTCCTATAAAATGACTACCCGCAAAGTTGAAATTCATGCACTGAAACGCGATCTGCAAGGATTAATTATGTCGAATCAAAATCACATAAAAATTCAGCCCATTAACGCCTTCGTGGCGCCTGCTGAGATGACACATTCACGAGATCTTCTCGGGACTCAATTTTGAGTACGAAATTGACCTGAAAAAAATTCGGACCACATGGCTTCAACGTAAAATTGTATGAACTTTCAAAATATGCGATGGAAAACCCCATTTGAGGCGAACCCGGGGTGCTACATTCAATTTTTTGCCAGAAAATACGATATTTCTCATTCAAAATTGCGAAAAATTGAATGTAGCACCTTGGGTTCGCCTCAAACGGGGTTTTTCATCGCATATTTTGAAAGTTCATACAATTTTACGTTGAAACCATGTGGTCCGAATTTTTTCAGGTCAATTTCGTACTCAAAATTGAGTCCCGAGAAGATCTCGTGAATGTGTCATCTCAGCAGGCGCCACAAAGGCGTTGATGGGCTGAATTTTCATGTGATTTTGATTCGACGTAATTAATCCTTGCAGATCGCGTTTCAGTGCATGAATTTCAACTTTGCGGGTAGTCATTTCATAGGAAATTTTGTCAACTTTTCATTGAAAGTAGCGCCGAAAGTCTACGTTTGTGCGCATGCGCAGAAAATCGCCTTTTTCTGAAACCGAAAAAATCGAATTTTCAAAAAATGGCTCATAAGTCACTTGGATCGCCCCAAACTCCTCTGAAACCCATTTTTTTCAAAAGAACGCAAAATTTTACGTCAAATATATATGATTTTAAAAAAATAAAAAAATGGCTTTTTGAGAAATCAACATTTTAGTGTAAAACACTCTTTTGCCTCCAGGAGGCCCCCAAATCACAGAGAAGGAATTTCCGACAACGTTTTCGATGGGTTTTTTGATGCCCTTTCAGATGCCGCAACCCGCAAGCCGATAGCTATTCAAAAACTCGAAATATTTCCATTTTCGTGAATAAAAGAGCATCGATTTTTACACGATAAATTTTCGGTCTGTTGACGGATGTGCGTGCAATGGAGAGGAGAAATTTTTTTTGGGACCCATAGGTGGTCCGAAGTTCCTATTTTGGGCCATAGAATCGAATGAAAAAGGTTAAAAAAGAATCTGAGAGATGACCCCTTTCCGTAGGCCACTTTGGCGTGGGATTCATCATTCAGGAATTCATGCGAAAAAATATGAGTTGATTATTTGGTATCATCGATCGCGAAGGACGGTGGGGAACTGAATAAATTCCCAAAATTTCATGAAAGAAATTTTATTGCTACGTTTCGTCCACTAGGTTTCGTGGACCTCATCTGGAATTTCATGAAATTTTGGGAATTTATTCAGTTCCCCACCGTCCTTCAAGACCGATGATACCCAAATAATCAACTCATATATTAAACATCAAGGACGAAAAATCTACAAAACTACTCATGCGAAAAAAGGTATGCCTTGTAATTTAAGCGTTGAATTTTTCGACCCTCGAGCAGCGCTATGAGATTTTAAAAACGGCGAAAGAACAAATTCAATAGCATATCTTTGCATATACGATCATAAAATTTCTCATGAGGAGAAGAGGCTAGAAGCTCATCTAGACAGTAGTTGACTCTCCCGCTTCACACGAAGAAAAATAAAGTGATGTCGAGTGATGAGTAAGATTCTTACTTTTCATCAGTTTTGCATCGTCATTTTCTCTAAAATATGGATAAAAGTCAATTTAGCATATAAAAAATAATAGCGCAACACATTTGAGAAGGAATTTAACTACACTCTGAGCTTTGTCGATAGAAGACGAAGTTTGCTTTAAGAAAGAGTGCCACATACACGTATTCTGTGCATTTTCATGACACATCTCAGATGGCGCAGTTGGCTAAGTGTTGTGTCTACAAACTCGAAGGTCCAGGTTCGAATCTCCGTTAGTCCAAAATTTTATATCTCAAATCACGTTTTTTCTCGATGTAGTTGCGACGCTTGGCCCATATAAATCCAAAGACATTGACTTGAGTGTCGAATATGGGAAAAATGAAATTAATTTTCTGAAAAATTACCTCAGAAATTCCACATGTGAAATTGGCCCGATAAATCAAGTGATATATCAACTGATTCATCAAGTGATATATCAACCGATTTATCAATTGATATATCACTTGATATTTTTCGGCAGGGCGAAATTTAATCGCAAATTATCGACCTCGTCCCTTAATTTTTCAAAAAATGAAAGAAATCTTTATCTATATTTAAAGAGATAATGAGACCTCATCCTTCAAACATTATTTCAGGTTATCCCAAAAGAACCATAAAAACCGAATCTGATCGGTCTATATGCAGATTGAGCTTTTGTAGTGAATCCTTGAATCAATGAAAAATGTCCCAAATCTTTCAGAAACATCTGAAAAACCTTTCAGAGACATTGCATTGAAATATTAGCGGAGACTCAAGATAATAATAAATAGTGGGACGATTGAATAAAAATAGTCATTCGACACTCAAATTGAACGAATTTTCATTCAGATTTGTTATTTGACTATTAAGTTTTCTGAAAAATTCATTATAGTATAATCATCGATATGATATAAATACTTCAACATGAGTGTCACCGGTGGGGTCTGGACCTGTGTCCTTCGGGTTGCGGGGCCGCAACGCGCCGTCCATCAAGCTATCAAAGTTACACGCCTTGTCTTGGACCGTTTATTTGGCCAAGCGCAAAAGCTTTCAATGTGAGGATGAGTTGATCACTAAATGTGTTTGTTTTAGACGATCTGACGAATACAATGAGAATTGTGACCCAAGTTTTTGATATAAAAACAGTATTTTGTACTCTCAACGATTTTGTTGAGAAGTAGACTGTATACTCGAATTAAAATAATTAAAAACCCTGCCAAAATTTGTCCGTCAGCATCCCGCGTATCGGGTTGACTATCGCGAGGTAAAGGGCGATGGGTGGCCGTATGGGTCATGGTTGGGTCATGGATGGGTAGATGGGTGGGTGGGTTGGTGGATGAGTGGGGGTTAGAGGACAGGTGGGTTGGTTGGTGGATGGATGGATGTACTTGAACTGGAGTGATTTCAGTGGAAATCATCAAAGTTCAAGTGATACGTTTCACTGAATTTCAGTGAAAATCGCCCAAGTTTTAGTGGAATTTCAGTGAAAGTCGCTAGAGTTTCAGTAGAACTTTCACTGAGGTTCCTGTGGAAATTTCTAGAGTTTCAGTGAAATCACTTAAGTTTCCACTGTCTATTGGATTTTGATGTTTGTCTGTTTCAGTATAATTGCATCTTTGGATGTAAATAACTATTTCGAGATTAGTGTATTGATTGAGTCAAACGAGATGGGTAATAAGGGTATAGATGTTATTTATTGCTGAAGAGAGAAATATCCTTAGTGATTATTTCTTTATCTAGATGCAGATTAAAAGTGGGATAGGATTCACAAGGTAAATAATCGTATATTTCTCAATATCCTTCCAACAAATTCAATTAATAGAGCGCCTGTCCAATTTTCTCCGTCCGAATGCCTCGTATCGTGGTGGCGCCGCAGGTGCTGTTGTGGGCCGGGGGGTTAGTGGGTCGGCGAATCAGTGGGTCCGGTGGGTCGGCATGTCCGGTGAATTGGTGGGTCCGGTGGGTCCGTGTTGATGTTGCTGGTGATGGATTTTGACTTATCCGTACGGATTGGGCTACTTAGTTGATTTGATGGTCCGATCAGTTGTTTTAAGATCCAATCAGTCAAAACTTTCTTTTTGGATGGATAGGCTGTGGCTGGGGTCGAGGCTGGGTCTGGGGCTACGGGTGGAGCTGAGGCTGGGTCTGTGGCTGAGCTGATGCTGGGACTAAGGCTGGAGCTGAGGCTGAGGCTGGGGTCGAGGTTGGGTCTGGGGCTACGGGTGTGGCTGAGACTGTGTCTGTGTCTGGGGCTGAGGCTGGGGCTATGGCTTGGGTTAGGGCTAAGGCTGAGGCTGGGTCTGAGACTAGGGCTAAGTCTGAGGCTGTGACTCGGTCTGGAGCTGGGGCTGAGGCTGGGGCTGAGGCCGAAGCTAAGGCAGCAGCTACATGCAGTCGTTTGAGGCGATTCTGAGACAGCGGGACAGCACCTCTATCGGAGGCTGCGGTAGTGTTTGCTTCAAATTACATGGAGAAAACGGCTTAATTGCCGCTAGAGGCGCTGCCTGCTGTCTCAGAATCACCTCAAACGACTGCATGTAGCCGCGCCCTAAGGCTTAGGCTGAGGCTGGGGCCAATGTTGGGGCTGAGGCTAATCTGGAGCATTGCCGAGGCTGGGGTTGGAGCTAACGCTGAGGCTGAGGCTGTGACTGTGACTAGGGATGATATCGGACTGGGGCTGAGGCTGGGGCTGCTGCCAAGGCTGACAAGGGGGACTAGAAGTGCGGGTCACCAAATCTCACCAAACTTTTTTCACAGTCTCGTACCACCCAGAATATGAAGGATGCAGAGTAACTCCGTCACATGGGCACCCTGTTCAGAGCTACGAGTAAAAATGTTAGCATTGCCAGTATATCTATATTTACCACTTTCTAACAAGGGCCTATATGGGCAATGCTAATGTCATAGGCTGTAACTTCGGACAGGAGACCCGTTTGACGGAGTTACTCTGGATTCTTCATATTCTAGCTGGTACAAGACTGCTATAAAAAGTCTGGTGAGCTTTGGTGACCCGCACTTCGTGGGTCCCCCTTGTGAGTCTGGGACTGAAGCTGGGCTGTGGCTGGGACTGGGACTGGCGCTATGGCTGAGGCTGAAGCTGGTCCTGTTGCTAGAGATGAGGCTGGGCTGTGGCTGGGCCTGAGGCTAAATCTGGGCCTGTGGCTAGGGATGAGGCAAAGCCTGTGGCTTGGGGTGAGGCTGGGCTAAGGCTGAGGCTGGGTCTTGGGCTATGGCTGGGGCTAAAGCTGAGACTGGGGCCGGGCCGAAGCTGAGGATGGACTGAGGCTGAGGTTGTGAATGGGACTGAGCCCGGAGCTGTGGCTGGGACTGGGGCCGTGGATGGGGCATGGCTGAAGCTGTGGCTCGGGCTGGAGCTGGAGCTGAGGCCGAAGCTAAGGTTTAGGCTGGGGCTTGGGCCAATGTTGGGGCTAAGGCTAAGCTGGAGCGTGGCCAAGGCTGAGGTTTGAGCTAACTCTGAAGCTGGAAGCTGTGGCTGTGACTAGGGACGAGATTGGTCTGGGACTGGGGCTGGAGCTGAGGCTAAGGCTAGGGCAGGGGCTAAGCCTGAGACTGATGCTGGGGCCGAGGCTAGAGCTAAGGCTGGGCTGGCGCTGGAGCTGGGTCTTGGGCTAAGGTTGGTGCTGAGGCTGAAACTGGGGCTGTGGCTAAGGCTGAGGCTGGGTCTGGGACTGGGGCTAGGGCCGTGGATGGGGCGTGGCTGAGGCAGGGGCTGCGATTGGGTCTGAGGCCGTCGCTGGGACTGGCTAACTGGGCGAAATTCCCAGATACTTACTGGAGATCCAGAAACCTTACTATGCGCATCATTACATCAACTCAATAGTTCTCAATCACAGTTACTAGGTTACATCAAGAAAATTATTTTTTCCGAATCCACTGTATTATGAAACCTCAAGTTACATGGTTGAACTACAGAAGCATTTCAGGGGCTCATACCATATCAGAGGAACTTCCAAGCCGGACGAGCGACTTAGGGGCGTCACACCATGTATGGAAGCTATGGTCTCTCAAGACACTGGCTCGAGGAGTGTATGGAATTCCATACACAGGAAGAAGCCGCAATATTATGTTTTCTGCCATTAATACGTTCGCCACGGCGGAACGCATCCGTGGGTCCCAGGTGTCCTTCTTTGTATGCGGCGGGACCCACGGGTTGGTCCCACGCTTCATCAGGTTCTAGTGTGCACCCAACTATGCAGACATGTCTAACGGCTTGTGTAGCAATTTTTTCTCGTTCAATATGACGCTAATAACATATGTACAAGCCACTTTCGGAGTAGAGCTTGATTTCGATGAGCCAGGGCACGATTCTCGTTTTTCTCTCAATTTTTCGTTAGAAACATGATATTGAAGGTGAATTGATGTATTGCTCCCAGCGCCGGATTCACCCTAAGGCAGAGTAAGCAGTGCCTACAAGCCCCCACCAAAAAGGGGCGTCCAAATTTTCTAAAGTGCTTTAGCTCATTTTGAAGCTTACATCAGAAGCTATAAGTTGAGCCCAAATACGCATGATCCGAGCGACTCCCAGTTGAATTGTCACTGGTCTATAACGGGATGAAGGATAATCTGCCATGATCGTAAAAACGTTGTATATGAGGAAATCTACCGAACCTTCAACTTTTGGACCATCCGAGAAAGAAATTGTTTTTCCTACTTGTCGCTTTTGAAACCAATCCCATAGTGTTTTGGTACCTCTAAAATGTGGAAAAAAGTTGTGCCCGCCATTTTTGAAAAATGTTAATCCTCTGAGAACAATGAGGTGGAATTAGTCCCGATCTCATTGAAATACTGTATGGTACACTAAAATTCAAAGGAAGATTTCCTCATTTATCTCCCACTCCCCACTGATGGACGAATGTCACGATGAAGGCGAGATAGCCACGAGACTACAGAGCGAGCTTTGAAAAAAAAAGAACGAGAGTAAGACAAGTTGAAGATTTTGAGAAAAATTGCAATTGATTCGCTGTGGACGAAGACTTTTTTTTTCTTTTTCTTCTTTTCAGTACAGGCTTCTGAACCTACCATACATGAGCAAAAGGTGTTGTGACGCCCGTGCAATAACGCTAGTATGGAATTAGGATTTAGGAGAGAAGAGAGTATGAATGAAATGAAATAGAATTTTGAGTCGGGGATTACGCAAATCTCTTCGTTTTACCTAAATCAATCAAGCAGATGCATTGTAATTTTCATTTCTAGAATTCTCATATACATCAATTTCGCACTATCAATGGTGATAATTGGCAAATTTGTTGTAGATCTGCAGAAAAGAGATTCAAACGTGTATCAGCAACTTTCTATAGAAATCTTACGAAATTTTCTCCGAATCAAGACTGCTGAAATACTGGGAATATTGCAGGAATAAATGATAATGATATGTAAATTCACGGCTAAGCTATACAAGAAAACTTCCACGAATTTATTAGACACGTTGCAGAAACGTCCCAGAAACATTTCAGGAATATTTCAAAAGCGTTCCATAATTTTTTCAGAAACATTTCAGGAACATACCAGAAACGTTCTAAGAATCTGCGAAAGCAAGATTGCTGAAGAGGTGTGTAGTGTATGAGAACTAGTAAATATTTGTCTATAATAGCTTCAGTAGTTCATCCAAGATAATGTTACAAACGGCGGCTCAATTTGCACTGGGTTTCACCAATACGAATGTGTCTTATATGAGGATATCTCTGAAACTTTTGACATTTGCTGTCGGAGGTCAGCCAAACTGGTTGTAAGACGTTTCTTCATGTCTAACCTGTCAAACTACCTTCCTTCGAATGTCCTGAAAGTGGTCAACAAGTTAGAGCTTGATTGGTGGATATGGGCAGATACTAGAGTCAATCATGTGCGAGAAAACAACCGAAAATCGAGGAATTTACTTGTCACGGAGTCAGACTCTTAAAATTTGGCAAGCTCTCGTGAGTGGAGCGTTTCTGATCAAATTCTGTCACTTCTCTGACTGATTTCTAATGGTCTAAAGTTATGATTTTTCTAGTGGAGAAGGGTGTGCCTCACTGTGCTCAGCCGTGAAACGTAGAGATGTGAGTGTCACAGATTTTTGGGGAAAAATTCTTGACTCGCCTTAGATGTTGCAGCTTGTGGAGCGTGATCCAGAGACACTTTGGAGGGTACTCATCGTATTCTCCACAAAAAATCGATGAAATTGAGCTACGGTATATCTATGTGCGTTGACGGAGAAGCCAGGGAAGCGGGTTAAACGAAAGAGAGAACGTCCGTACAACATGTCTAATCGCACAGTTTTTTGGAAGGCACGCACGCGGTAGGGATGGAGGCAAAACCCTCTAAACACTGTAAATATGTTACAAATATCCTCAAAATATCATACCAATTTCCACCCACGGAGGCTTTGGACGCTCCACGAGTACTAAGGTAACTGTGCCTAATTTGCCCCCATTCCCTGATTTGCCCCCATTCAAGTTCTCAAATGTATGCACCCGCAGACCCTGCCGCGCATTTCTTTCACGTCTGTTACGTTAAAATATGAGGGAATAAACGTTCTGGACCTATCCTCTATGATCCGCGCATCTCTTACAACAAAAAAGTGGTTTTCGGTACTTTCGACTTCTTTTTTGTTAGTCACTAAAAGCTATGCCAAACAAAATTGGTGTGATCAATTCCAACGAACCTTAACTCATTTTCTTTGTTTTTATGTCAACTTTGAATTGCTTTTTGCAGAATGGCAAAATTCGATTTTTAGCCAATTTTACGCCCATATTACGAGAAAAAGTGCAGTGTTCCTAATTTGCCCCCATAGTCTTTTTCCAAACTCGTTCCTCACTCCATTCGAATACATTAATCTCACTCATAAAATTCGAAAGAGGGTAAAAAAGCTACAAAATGAGCTAAAGTACGTCTTATTTAGAGGTCTGGGAGCCGAGATATCCCGATTATACGAAAAACCCGTATAATCTCATGAAAATAGGCCTCTTTTCCCTGTGGGGGCAAATTAGGAACACACTGTTGAAAACTCGCAAAAAGTCTTCTTTCGCAGAAATCAAAGTATCTCGGCTCCAATTTGTTGAAATCAAACGTACCTTAGCTCATTTTAAAGGTCTTGAAACAAGCTTCAAAATGAGCTAAAGTACGTTGAAAAATATGAAGATGAGTTGAAATGGCGAGCAAAACAAAAGTAGTGGGGGCAAATTAGGCACACTTACCTTATTTATTTGAACGAAGGCTGTGCAGCCGCAATTTTGTGAAAAATGCATCAAGAAATGATGAAACCATTGGTGGAGCATTTAGTATATTCCTATTCTGACTTTCGTTGCTACATTCTAACACTCGATTGCATACGAGCCTCATACTTGAACCATCGTGCTTGCTCAATGACAGGCTCTAGCCGTATATCTCGATTTCCACTGCTGTGACACTATTTGAGGCCGAAAATCGAAAGTTTCAGAGATATCCTCATATACTATTAGATATGAAGCCTGCCCATACGAAAGGTATATCAATCATCCGGGAGATGCTGACTGCGTTTCTCCAGAGTAGAGCATCAGAGAGGATGCGTAGTATCTCATTGGATACACCACATTCCTCCCCTTCTTCGGGTTGAGTTCTTGGACTTATCTTCTGAGCGTTTTGAACGGCGAACCGTTCTGCCAATTTGATTCTCATGTCGTTTCATGACCTTGTTTGGATTCCGTAATTATCCACCATCACTTCATCTCCCACATCAATATCCATAATCCTCGGCCCACGGTATGACTATCTGAGATTCGTGTTCATCGTTCATCCGCGCACGCATGTCTAGGTGAAGTAGGTCGAAATGCGTTATTAATTCTCGTTCATAGAGTAAGTACGTGGAAGATTTGCCTGTAGAACAATGTGGAGTCGTTCTGTAATCAAACACAAATTCTTTTACAGCTACATCTATCGTCTTCCCTCATTGGACAATTTTCGAACACTTATCTTTGAATGTTCCGACAAAATTCTCGGCAGCTCTATTTGTAGCTGGGTGATATGGTGGAGAAGAATTATGTTTGATTCCGTAATGTTTCAAAAAACTTTCAAATTCGGTACTCGTAAATTGTCGTCCATTGTCTGTTACCATATCATCTGGTAGCCCGTGTCTCGAGAATAAATCTTGGAAAAATTCTATCGATTTCATAGATTTCGTATTTTGCTTGAAATCCATCACCTCTGGCCATTTTGAGTAAGAGTCGATCACTACCGAATACATGTCATTGTAGAATGGGCCAAAAAAATCACAATGAATTCAGTGCCACGCTCTTTCAGGCCATGGCCATGGTAGAAGGAGTACACGAGGAGGTGTTTTGTGATTTTCGACACAGATCTCACAAGATTTCACCATATTCTCAATATCTCTATCAATATCTGGCCACCACATGTATGAGCGCGCCACTGCTTTTATTTTGACAATTCTCATATGAGAGCTATGTGAATCGTCCAGTAATTGATCCCTCAACATGATTGGTATAACGATTCGAATGCCCCAAAATGAACAGTTCTCTTCCACTAGGAGTTCGTTCCGACGGAGAGAATACTTCTTCTCGTCATCGGAAAGATCTTGGAACCTTGGTCAACCAAAAATGCAGTATTTCATGATTTTCGATAGAGTTCATCTCCTTTAGTTTCTAATCTCACCTGGCCAAAATCGATTATATTTGCGTTCTCACAGGTGGAGTGGAAATCCTTCGAAAAGATGTCTATATCATCGGCAATAGGTGATCGTAAAAGAGTATCACAATTACCGTTTTGTGTCGTTTTTATCCATTCTATATCATACTCAAAACCCGAGTTGTTATCTTGGAGTGGCTGTTTGCGGTAAACCTTTTCCAGGTCCAAAGATTGTCTCAAGTAGTTTATGATCGGTTCTCAGAATAACTTTGCGACCATAAACGAAATCATAGAATTTGGTGGAACCAAAAACAATTGCACCAGCCTCTTTGTGAATGATTGCTTTGTTGAGTTCTTTTTCTGGAATGCGTTTCGACGCAAATGATATGGGCTTTTAGAGCCGTCCTTATATTTGTGAGATAAGATAACAGATAGCCCGTAATGAGATGCATCGCATTAAAGTACTAGCTGTTCATTGTCGTCATAGTGAGCCATCACTTTCGGTGACATCATTCCATTCTTGACCCACTGCAACTCTTTATCACAATCAGCGTCCCACTCAAATTTATCTCTATTTGCACAGTCAAGTAGAGGTCTCAATTTGTCAGCTCTGTTATTTAAGAATCTTGCGTAAAAATTCACAAACCTTAAGAAGGATGACAACTATTTTTGGTCTTCTGGTTTAGGTGCTTCATCAATTGCCCTCACCTTATCTTTCGATTCATGTGAGCCTTCTCTATCAATAACGTATCCTGATATATTTATCTTATCTTTCATTGTGTCACAATTTTTTATATTTAAGCGTAATCCGCGGTCTAGTAGCCACGCACAAACCAGTGTCAAATTCCTCACTTGCTCTTCATCAGTTGAGTCCGTTACGTGAATATTATTCAAGTAAGCAATAGTACTAGGGATATTTTGTAGGGTCTCATTAATAACCTGTTGAAAATCACCTGGAGACTGTTCCTTCAAACATGCGCGTAAATCTAAGTAGCCCCAAGTGCGTGATTATCGTGAGGGATTCCCGTGATTCTACTTCTACTGGTATTTGTATATATGCGTGAGGTAAATCGAGTTGGGAAAAAGTCTTTTCGTTCTTCAAAATACCGAAAATGTCGTCAATTTCCGGGAAAGGCCGTCTGGTAATTTCCATAGATGAATTCGGGGTCACTTCAAAATCGCCACATATCAAGAAATGGGAACTATGGGATCTTATTCAAAAAATGGTGGAGAAAAATGATCAAAACATTCCAGGAGCGTGCCCCCCTTCTCCTCCTCGTGCCGTGGAAATTTGACCTTTTTCAGTCGAGTGGGCGCATGAACTGACCCGTCTTCTTGATGCTATCATTTCCACGCAGTTGGTCACACGCACCCAAGCCAAACGGGATATTATTTGTGTTGTTTCAAGCTATTGAAATCCGTTTCGATCATGTAACTGTCGCAGATGTTATTTTTTTATAAGCTAATCGCGGGGAATCTGAATTTTTTGTGAAAACCCGGTTACGCGACTTCGACGTTTGTTTATGAATGCCACGTTGGAGGCACGCATTTGAAACCAATCTTTTCTCAATATATAGGGTGCCTGAAATGTCAGTGAATTTTGGCAGAATTTTTCGAGCAATGTTATTTCTGCAGCAGGCTTAAGAAATCAAAAAACGTCGCGAGTACGCTAAGGCGCGAGTACCTAAGAAATGAGGGTTGCCGACCGTGCTGTGGATAGCCAGATTCCTTTGACAGAACAGCGAACAGAGTACACATTCCGAGGCCCTGGAACCTATTCAAATCAACTCCGACAACTTGATAATCTTTTGAAGGTTCAGAGATAGCGTGCAGTACGCCTAATGTCAAAAGTTCTGTAGAACCTCTCATATATAATCGAAGTGACGTGGAAACCAAAATTTCGAAGTCGTTTTTGATAGATTTTTTACTCACTTCTCAGATGCACTGGACCCTGTTGCTCTACTTAGAGTCGTTTCTGAGTTATAACGATTTCATTGAAAAAAAGGTACGAAAATTTTGCAAAAAAAATTTTTAAACCGAATCTTGATTCATGCGCCAGGGTCCGAGAAAAATTTTCCAATTTTTTTTAAAGGTGGCAGATGTTCATATTTTGACCCATAGAATCGAAAAAATTGACTCAAAAAGGAATCTGAGACCCGACCCATTTTCGTCTATCGTTTTCTCGTGGAATTACTCAAATAGTAAGTAACCGGAACAGATGATTCCTCTCCCCCCCCCCCCCCCCCCCGATTGGTATTTATAGTCACGAGTCAGATTAAATGAGCTCAGATATTTTCATTCTATTCGAGTTCAGCGACTCTCAAAACCCCCGAATTATATTTTTCAGGATTTCTCCACATATCACCAAGGCCGAAAACAATTTTTCCGCTTGAATTGTTCCAACAAGTTCGTTTGGAGAAATTGTAGAGAAATAATTCCATCAAATTCGAGTTCAGCGACCCTCAAAACCCCCGAGGTATATTTTTCCGGATTTTTCCATTGTTCACCAAGGTCAAAAACAATTCCTAATTGGTTCAAACGACCCTCAGAATCTTGGGAATTTATTTTTCAAGGTTCTTCATTGTTCACCGAGACCGGGGAAGAATATCGAAAAGTCGTCCCATTTGAAATTTCTGACGAATCGAAATAACCCTTAGATGTATGCTTTTTATAAAATCCTATGGAACCTGACTCGCTGGCCACGAGTATAAGGTGTCAGACTTCTATCCGAAAGATTGCGTGTTCGAATCCTACCACCGTCCAAAAGTGTCAAATGTGGAAAGGGTGATGATAATTATTCCTATTTTTTAGCCATTTTCATCTCTATTATCCACTTTCAGGCTCTTCCAGGTGCGGTTCAGGAAGTAAAATGAATATTCGGTAATTTGCGATTCCGGGTGAACGATCCCATGATAAGTTGTCTGATGAATCAGCTCATTAATCAGCTGATTCTTTGAATGATATTTTGGCATGCTTAATCGGCTGAGTAATCACCCAACGAATCAGGCGATTGATCGGGTGATTAATCACCTGATTAATCACATGGTTTTTTTCGGCAGAAAAGTCCCTTTGGAGGTGATCCAGCTTGCAGCATTCCCACAATGTGAGTATGATCACAGCGTAACTTTGAAGGGTTTCAACATCCGAGACATTCTATGAATTCCAGAGCTTTTGTTCAGCATATCACTGACCACCGATTCGACGATGTTTTTCCTACTCTGTGCAGAATTTGGGCTCGATTGAACGAGTTGTGGGAGTGGAATCATGGAACACGACTTTAGGGTAAAGTCACAGACGTCTTTTTGCAGGTATACATTGGGAGCAGTTTCTAGTATAGTTTTCAATACGGTCAACTCGCAGCTCATTTTCAATAAACACATGTAGATGATTTCAAGAATTCCTTATTGATGAATCACTTCTGCATATTGAAATTTCAGTGAAAATTATTGAAGTTCTCACTACAGCACACTTGTATCGGGTCTCCAATAACTTCGCACTCAACTTCCAAAGTGACAATTCGACCTCAAACTCGAGACAAAAAAATAAATAGTTGAACAATGGAATGAATGCCGAAGGCATGTGAGGTGTTTTGGTTCCCTCTCAGCTAAATAGAAAACTGTGGTGGCTGAACTACGAATTCTGAGGTGAGAAATTATTTGGATATTCTGGGGATCGCGCCATTACTGGACTGACTGCGTCATCACTATTCTACTGTGCTGTGTATATGAGAAAGACTAAGAAAACCTACAGTCATGATTGATTCCTCTCTTCAAGTCGGATGTATTGGAAAATTATTGAATCGTCAGTAGGATTCAATCTTTAAGTCGACTGAAATTCCACAATTTTTTTGCAGTGTGCGCTATCTTCTCAAAGTTGTCCTTTTCTTACTCTTTCGACAACAAAATCTCCTCATCGCCACGAGAAAATATGTACTCATTAAGATAATTGTAACTCGAGGTCCCTATTCAAATGCATAGGAATATTCGTTATTTGACCGTAAATGTGCGGCGAAGCTGCAAAATGAGTTACGCGAGCATTTTATCATTGTTCGATTTTATCATTGTTTCACCAAAAAAAAAGTTACACAAGAGTGTCCTGTCAACTTGAAATTTTTCTAATCTTGCAACCAAAAATATTTGAATTCTGAGATTCATCCATATGCACCAATACGCTCCTTGGGCGTTCTTCGAGAATGGGGAATAATTCCTCCTCGTTACACTCGAGGATGACTGATTCCCGTGCCCCAGAACCAGCCTAATCTCGCATCGTTGCATGATTTACTATTAATAAATCAATTTTGCAATTTCTTCCAAAATGATCTCACGAGTTAGTCAGTTCAATGCAACAAAACTGAAGATCTTTCTCTCACTAAACAGGCGAAAGTTCGAAGTACTCAAATGGCGAGCCTCGGCTCTCACGCGTAACCCTGGAAACCTGCGAAGTGTGGTATTTCAGGCGTTTCGGATCCTCCCTTGCCCTATATAAACAGCTATATCTCCTGTTCTGTTGTAGTGAACTGACTTTTACATGGGTTTATTTTCGAGGGTAATTGCAATAGTTATTTGATAAAAATACTTCCGGATCTAAAAAGACGGGAACATGTGCAGGAGAAGAGCGTAAATCACTTTGAAAATCATACAGAAACAGCAGAAACTAACAGGGCGTCCGTAAGCTTCATTTTTCTGGAAGGGTATCGAAATATAATGCAAAATTCCCTCCACATACTCAAGATACTGAGAAGGGTAACCGTGCCAAATTTCAAGTTGATTGGTGGAAGGCGGTAATTTGACGAGCTGGACAAATTGAAAATTCTTCAATCACTTACTACTAAGTCCTAATGAACAAAGCTGGGGCCTCGCTTGACCGACTTGGGTCAGTAAAAACGCAAATTTTAGGGTTTCTCAAGGTAGAGAAAAAAAATACCAGATTCGGGTTGGGAAAACATTTGGATGCGTCAAATCCAATCCCTTCACTAGTGGTTTAAAAACCGGAAAAGGTCACAACACATATCAATGAGGAGAGCAAACGCATTTGGTTTCGGAACTTTACTAGGATCCTTCCCCAAAAAGGGACATTACGGACGAAGAAAATGCGCTCTCGAAAATCTCGTTAAGAGATTTTTGGTCAATTTGTCAAGCTTGAGCAGGAACAATTTTTGGAGCTTTTTTGACACACTGTGCGAGAATATATCTTTTTCGCACTGATTTCCCACTTTCTCTCACAGTTGGTCAAGAAACACAGTTCAATACACGAGCGTAAGACTTATTTTTTGCACCTTCGAGATAATTCCAATCCTCATCTACGGATCGGGCCGGAATCCCATCACTCCGGCGCGAAGAAAAGTTTTTACACCTTTGTCTCGAAATATACTATTTTCGAATTTCAAAACATTCTACCGGTCGTGAAAAATTTCTGTTGGTTTGGGGCTCTAGGAAAGTACAATAATTATTGCTCCGATGTCCAGAACAAGGGTCTAGGCGTAATGGAGGGTATCGCAGTTTACGGAATTTTGTCACAGATTTTTCGAAAATGAAGAAGATCATGGAGATAGTTTTCGTTTGGCAAGAAATGAACTCTTTCAATGCCCATCCGTGAGAACGCACTGGAGTAGCCGTGCCTATCGGACCAACTTCAACTGTATATAAACCATGGGTACATTGACATTCCGTGACCTCGATTAGTCAACCCCTCAGCACTGATGGATCAGTGAAGAAATTCACTGGAATCTCAGTACTTTGAAGACTCAAGTGTTTTTTAAAAATCAAAGTCAGACGTTTTTTAATAGCCAAGTAATGGGGATTATTTATTTTCATGATTCGAGTGTGATTGTCCTCAGTGATATTCTATTCAACGGGATAAGAGGGGGGGGGGGGGGTCCTTTTCCACCGATTTTAATTCATTTGTCACATGGAAAGTCATGTGCTAGGAGAATTTGATTATACATAGGGCCAGTATCAGAACTACATATGAAGTATCTAGAAGCTTAAGGAGTATCATCTAATTTGAGGCTCTTCTGCATAGTACTCCATTCACCACCTTTTTAATCACATCATATTCCTATCATGTATATACCATCAAGAATTTGAATTTACAATGCTCTTCACTGCATCTCCTATTGTTGGAAGGAAATTTGAGAAAAAATCAAACCAAGCCGAGAAAAGAGAGGAGAAGTGAAGGGGAGGAGGTGAACATGGAGAAGGGAAAGATGAGAGAGCACAGAGCCAACATTTCTCTTGATTGAGAGATATTCTGCGAAGTAACTGCCATGGCAGCGAGTGTGCCAATGCAGAATGCGTGATCGTTGTGCGGCGCGTGCTCAAGCCTCCAGTCGGGTTAACGCTCGTTTAGCCAGAGCGGCAAAGTTTTTCTGGTGGGGGTACTACACTGCGTGCGGTCTCGTTCACGTCGGACCACCCAAGTTGCGTTGGCTCACTCATGTATATATATATTGCAGCTCTGTTGTGTCCACATGGTGCGTATATATGCTTCTCGGACGATCTTGTTTCCTCGTTTGCTCACCAATACGCCTCCCATCTATCCCTTCTTCTTTTTCCCCCCATAGCTTTTGATCATTTCTAGAATCGTCCGAGTAGATAGCAAGATTGGTAACTCGTCATTTTGTTCTTTCTTCTCATGTATCTTTACTACAAGTGTACTGGCGGAATCAAATTCAGATTATTCGTACGTTTGTTTGAATATCAATATGGAAGGAAATACAATATCGTATGCTAATATAGGCTGATTTCGGTATTTGCTCTCTCCATTGCATCAAAGCAATGATGGATATTTGTGGTATAGCACAGCTCATCAACCTGTAGAGTGCAGCTCTTGCTTACATTTATATGACTGAAATACGATTCTGCGATCGGTTAAATAATTGTTACCGAGGTTTTGGTAACGTTTCTTAAGTGAACAAGTTGAAGGTACATCATAAGATATGCCAGAAATTCCTTTCAAACCAATATATGTATCGAAACTATCTCTATAATCCTCGGAAATTCCAAAATTCAACAACAGGCTCGTATCAGTTATTTAGAAAATTCTGATGATGAATAGGTATGAAAGGTGTTCTTCGATTAGATAAGTGCATGGTGGATGGGGTGGGCTAAAAATTCAGAATTCTCGAAATCCGATATGCTTGAGGTTGCAAAAGTTGCGATTTCACCGGGCCGAATCCATATAAGATCGTTCGGTGGAAATCTCGAATTGTCTCAGCGAAGAAGTACATGATTCTATGAACAAAATGAAGTGCACTTTTTTTGCTTTATCTAAAACCGATTCTGTCGAAAGTTGTGCGAGTTTTTAGAGGTAAAATGACGAATTGTCGAGATGTTTTTTATCTATCATTTGAGCCTTTGTACAAAGTTATTATCTTTTTCTCGGAATACGACTCATAAAAATCACTATAACTGCACTACATATATTCTTCGTAAGTGTCAACAAAATAAGAACTAATTCAGCTACGCGGATCTTCAGTAATCCATTTGCACATTTTTTCCAATGTGCAGCTAGAGATCGGTCGATTACCAGGAATCTTGGAAAGTATTTGATAGGCTTTGATATTCAAGCATACAATGCATGTTGTAGGTCGTGGTATGTACATCTACTCATAATCAACTCATGTGCAATTCGTTCGGCAAATCGGTGACCCGCATCACTAAGACCCTGGTCATTAGCTATGACTTCTGGGCAAAATTTGAGTGGGTGCCGTGCAGTTCAAAGATATAACAAAATATCGAATCACATACCGTCAAATTGGGTAATTTTGGAATAGTGGGGTAACTTTGGTACACCCTCCAAAGGCTTGTCGTACGTTCCAGGAGCAATAAATAGGATTCCATAGTATTAGAATTGATAAAAGAATTTGATTGGAGTGCTGTGAAATTAACTGAGTTGCTCCTGGAGCGTTGTACAAGACTTCTGAGAGTGTACCAAAGTTACCCCACGTGTACCAAAATTACCCAATTTGACGGTAGCTAAATGTTGATTTCCGCGGGACCACCGGGTGCTAAAATGGATGTACAGATTTTGAGATGGTATGAAATTTAATGTATACTGAAATACATGGAGACTGTCAATGATGCATATGACTTAATTTCAACCACGTGCTTGAAATATCGCTTCAACCCCGTGTTTGAAATTCATTGCTGAATCCATATTTCAACCACGTGCTTGAGTCGATGGTTCAACCACGTGGTTGAAAAATCGATTCAAGCTCAGTGGTTGTAGACAAATTTCAAGCAGTGCTTGAAATACTGACTATCAATTTTTGACAGTGTTCACAATATTCGAGGAGAACAATCTAATTCAGAGGAATGAAGGGACACCGTCATCATCTACCATAATCATTACACTACCGGTCAAAAGTTTAAGCTCACCCAAAAACTTTTTTTCAATTTTGTGAGTTGAACTACTCGGCTCTATTGAACGGTAGAGGACTCTTCTGGAGCTCATTTTAAAGGTTCCCCTACGTACTTTGAGGTGGCACTATCCATTTTTATCCGCACGGATCAGGATCTTTCCAATTTGAGCTTGAGCTTGGAAATGTGTCAATTTCCAAGATTTTTGAGAGATCTTTTGGCTCGTGCCAATTTGAGCCACATTAATTTTTCAATATGGGAGTTGTGAGAGCCAGAAGTACAAGTCTAGAGCTTCAAAATCCATTTCTGAATGTCCCTCTACGCCACCCCCAGTCCGAGCTATGATTGACATTTTCTCTGAGGGAAGATTTTCCGCGAAAACTAGCACCTGTATTCAAAAGTGAACCGAGAAAGTTCACTTTTTGGGGCATATTTCAAAAGTTTCTCATATCTTGATCAAAATATAGATGATAGATGAGTGAGATGATGATTATACTTCATAATAATACATCTCTGTATCACTTTCGAATTGGAATGCTATTTTTTGAGAGAAATCTCCCCTCACAGAAAATGCCATAGCTCAGATTAGCAGTGGCGTAGAGGGACGTTCAAAAACGGATTGTGAAGCTCCACACTTATACTTTTGGATCTCACAACTCCCGTATTGAAACATTCATTTGGCTCAAATTGGCACGAGCCAAAAGATTCTCTCAAAAATCGTCGAAATCGACACTTTCCTAGGCTCTAATTGGAAAGATTCTGATTCGTGCGGATGAAAATGAATAATGACATCTCGAAGTATGCAAAAAAATCTTCGAAATGAGCTCTAGAAGAGTCCTTCACGGTCAAATGGAGTCGAATAGTTCAACTCACAAAATTGAAGAGAAAATTTTTTGGTGAGTTCAAACTTTTGACCGGTAGTGTATGGATATGTTCAACATCTTGTCGTCAATTTGGGATATATGGAGATGGATCCGAGAAAAGGATGGTCTATCAATTTTCTCCCGAAATTTCATTGAAACTGATTTGTCTTGTCCTGAACAAAGCTCTCATATTTGCCTCGTGTGTCTTTTTCTCTGAAAAACAATGTGGTTTCAAAACTGATCCATATCAGATTTAAACATAAGAAATTCGTCATTTAGAATAGCAAAAATATGCAACTCCACGTTGTGAAGCTTGTTAAGCGATCAAACCACGCGAGCTCGTAGTTGCTGCAGATAGATTGTATTCGTGGCGAATTTTACCTCTCTCCCAAATGCCAGTTGAAACCTCACTGATCCGCTTCAAAAATTCCAGCGATAATGTTTCAGAGATCGAGAATCCAGAAGTGTTGGGCAGTAGTGTGATTTATTTGCTGATTAAGAGAGACAGCCATGGCGAATTCGGTAATCGTCCTCCATAGTGAGTCTTGTGAGTGTGAATACAGTTGGAATTTTCAAGAGATACAGTCAGTATACAGCAAGTACAGAGGTTCTTGAGATTTGATCGCTCAGCAGACTTGACATCGTCAAAGTTGCATATCTTTTAGTATTTTTAATCGCGAATTCTTCCTGCTTAGATCTGACACGGATTGACTCTGATTTATCTCAATGCGACTAACTTCAGATCCTTTTCCAAGGGTTTTGAAACAAGCTTCGAAATGGGATCGAGTGCGTTGAAAAATGTTGAGATGCGCCAGTGTTATCTGTTCAAAGGTGGATAAATAATGGGTGGATTACGCAGTTCTCAATCCAAACGCATGTTGTCTTGAGAAGAACCTTCATGGCTCTTGCTGCAACTAAAGATGTCATTTCTGAGTGCCGAGCGGGAGATTTCACATATCTCCCACTTTCGAATGTCGAATTCCCAAAATTTTGAATCTTTGGCCCACCCTAATGGAGGAGTGATTTGGGTAGCTTATTACATCTAAAGAAGACAGACAACTATTCATCCCTAGATAAATGAGGGTCTTCAAGATTTGAGACATTTGAGTACGGGTCCTTACCCTTACCTGCCGGGCCGACTCATACATGAGCCACAAATGTTCTCGAGAACTCTTCGCAATTTCAATAAAAAAAAAAAAAAAAAACTCTTCGCAATATATCAGATACTAATACAGTTGAATCCTCCTTTTTGGAAGAAGTCACATCCAAAGGACGAATATCGGTACACTAAAAATCTGGTGGGGCTAGGTCACTACTGACGTCGGAGTTCCCGCACTACCGATTGTTCGGTGTTTCTTGATCGTCGACGTCGGGCTACTCAGGCTTCTGACTGATGAAAACAGAAGCGCACTTTGTGAATAGTGTGGGCTGCTCAAGGCAAATTTGAAATGGTAGTACGTGAGTACATCGACAAGACTCAGTGAAGACTAAAAGAACTATTTTATCTACAATCAATCGTTCATAACCTACTCTCTATGTGTAAACTCGTAATTGTTAGGACTATGGTTGGTTTTGGTTTCTCCCCCAGTTTCAAATCTAACTCATCTAAATTCAGGAAATCTGTCACTTTTACCGATAACTGAATAGAATGCAGAGCAAATACCACGATTTTCTTATAAACAGACATGAATGAGCCCGGTCATACATCACACAAGTGTAATTTTTTAAATTCAAGATCGCATAGTTTTATTTGATCGTCGTGGGTTGTACAATTTCAAGCTTCGCTGAATATGGGCAAATAACCAAGAGCTCTTAATTTGCTATGTCAAATTCAAGATCTGTATTACTCAATTGCAATTTCAAAGTCAGGCCCATCACGCCACATCACAAAGTTATGGAATACCACGTATTCATTCACTTAAAAAACAGCAAATAATGAACATACTATCAATCAACGAATTATTTACTCGAGGCACATCTCACAAAATCCTCCTTTTCTTGGCGAAAATTCTTCGAAACATCCACTATATTTGAGTTAATGCGTGATTAAAAGTATGTACATACAAGATCGCCTCCAAATGGTCAATTTTCAGCTTTACTGTTGCATTTTCAATATGATGAATTCATAATATTGCTAACAAAGTTAGCTACAGTGAGGTTCGATTCCCCTAATGAATTCTGATCGAATTCATTAGGGGAATCGAATTTCTTCGAAGGATCTTCATCGTTCTATATGGAGTGTAGCCAAGTGTAGCACAAGCAGTTGTGTAGCGACACACGTGCTAGCGAACAACTCGTGATTCTCTTAATTTTTATCGGGGGCCTGGGAACCCCCTCCCCCCATCGATAATCGAGGAACACCAAACAATCGATAGTGCGGGACTCCGACGTCGGTCATGATCTAAACCCGCCCGATTTTCAGTGCAGTCTAAAAGTTCATGAAATGATGAGGCTGGGGGTGAAGTAGTGGGGGGGGGGGCTCAGATTTGATCTGGAAAATTTTCACTCCCAATATCCTAACTACTTATAGTGTCGCCTATGACGAAGAAAAACACGTCTCCATTTAAATATTAGAAGAAAAATGAAGAGTGTTCTTCCCCTCCGGGGACAACATTATGGTCAAATTTTTTGAACTTGAGAACCGTTTTCAGAATGAAACAATACGCTGCCTATAGAGATTAGCAGAATTTTCCTTGTAGCGACGTGAGCATTGGACTACCTGTCGTCTAATTTTGTAGATAGTAACATACCTTCAATGTCAGTCAAGAGAAAGAGAAGAGGCATGAAAAAATGGGCCACAACATCGCTCCCTATCGGATGTGAAATATGTGAAACAGGTCGGTTAATTTTTCTGAGATCCTGACGACGTGTACTGACTCTAACGAGTGTAATGATGATGTCAGTGGATTTTGGAAATCTGGAGATGTGTATTTTTAGAGCTGTGATTTTACTATGAGGATTTATACGTTTTCAAGAGAAAAAGTTTCTCACAATTGGTCTGCACTTCTTCTCTCTTGCTTCAAAAATACGAGTGAATCTGCCAAGAGCGTTTTTTGGAGTTACGAATCGATTGGTAGATACCCAATTTTTCTTAGAACGTGTTTTAGATGTTCGGAGGAGGTATTTTCCGAAGTACACGAAGAACTTGTCATAACATTACTTCCTATGAGACACGAAATCTCCTGGATAGCTCAATTAATCCGCCTGAGACTTGGAGGATGTATTAGGAAGAATATAACGTGGATGCCAGAGAATTTTGGTCATATTTTTACTGGCATCATCGTGAAAAACCTTTAGAATACACTTTCCAATACGTACTTTTCGAGTTGTAACTTTATTGTACCACTTTTCCACTTCTTGCTGAAAAAGTATGTATTGAATGATTCTACTCTTTTACTTTGGTCCTAAAGAATATGGAGAACTCGATATGGATATTTTTTGAGGCACTGAATTGATTGGTCGGTATAGAATTTCGTTAAAATGCCATTATTATCCTTTTGGAGACCACGTATGAATGAGAGTACGGAAAAACTAGGTTAAAATGGGGCCTGATCGAAATTGTTTATCCTTCAATCGATTGAGCACCTAATAGAAAAACCTCTGGATTGAGCGTTTCATCCTTTTCGAGTCAAAAGAAAAGGGTACAGATATAGTTTTTCAAGTTAAAAAAATGACACATTGTCAATATAAGAATACACTGATAGGGAGGGGGAATTCAAAATATAGAATTTCTGCCCACAGATGGCTCCGAACATGAGCTGAGAAATTTAAAGTAATAGATGGAACCCGAGAGGAGCTTTGACATACAAATACATGGACACGGCGAGAGAGGCCGAAATACGGGGTTGCGGTAATTTTCTAAATGAGTAGTGCGACTCATAGTAGAGGACTCTCGAGATAATGAGTGGGTTTGTGCAAGTTTCGTGGAGTAGAAAAGCTCGTTGGAGGAGACAAGAATTTTTTCCAGAAATTTCAGCGGAAAATCTACAACCATCAAATGAAAACTTTCACTTTTGAGATAGCAAAATACTCTCTACAGATTCTCGAACTCTGGCAGCTTCCCATCGACTCACTTGAGCTTGTGTAGTTGATTTCGTGAATAATGCAAACTTATTTTTTCCGCGTAGGATCGTGGCAGCTCAGATTCGTGGGATTATAACTCACTAAGAGAGTGTTTCAAATATGCCCTATTGAGAAAAAAATTGTGATGAAGATTACAATGTATATCACGATGTCTCATCTGATGGAAGTCATGATGAACATTGTAATGAATTCCAATGACTTTGTTTTTTTTTGTGATGTTCAGGTCATGGCGAGGAACTAACACTAATTTCTGTGATGACGTGACAATGAATTTGGAATATTTTTTTTGTAAATTATAAAGGCATTATAATTAAATTATAATACCAGATCCACTGGATGGACTAAATTCACCAATCTGCAGCAGGTGTGCACATTCATTTTTACATTCACCCTGCCCCAGACGGAAGTTGAGAATGTATCTTGAAAATGGTCGCTCCAAAATAACTTTTGCATTGCCAGTAACATTTTTCCATGTAGAGAATGTTATTACCGACTGTCAGAGTGAAATTACGAAGCTTAGAAGTCTCAGTTATTCGTTCAGATAAAAGTTTGAGCGGTACACTTTTTCCTGATTTGTGAACGCCATCTAACAGCAAAAGAGACTTTAGATTTGGCTGTCATGGAATGGAGTTTATTGAAATGAGGAGCTGAGATTGCAAGCCTCAAAATAACCTCCAACAGGTTTTTGGAGATATGCTATGGAACCAAAATATGATGATCACAATTCTTTTTCAGGGAAGTGGACACATTCACCCCGGTTTATGGTATGAACTTTATTGTTGATTTGCATTTTTGAACGCTTTCATTCCACCTCGCTCCGGACATGGTTCTTTTTTCTCATTCCTGGAAAAAAGATTTTGGCTCCCGGTCACATGCTTGGACAACACGTGCTCGAATAGCCGTAAGCGAGTCATCTTTCGCCTGTGTAGTATGACACAGGAACATTGAGAAGGGCGTATGAAAGATGAACTGATTTCGATGCCATTGATTAGTGCAGTGCTTGACCTTGTTTATACAGTATCGACTGCATCCAATGATGAGCATGGATTTCAACTTTGCGGGTAGTCATTTTACAGGAAATTTTGTCAGCTTTCCATTGAAAGTAGCGCCGAAAGTCTACGTTCGTGCGCATGCGCAGAAAATTGCCTTTTTCTGAAACCGAAAAAATCGAATTTTCAAAAAATGGCTTATAAGTCACTTGGATCGCCCCAAACTCCTCTGAAACCCATTTTTTTCGAAAGAACGCAAAATTTTACGTCAAATATATGATTTTCAAAAAATAAAAAAAATGGCTTTTTGAGAAATCAACATTTCAGTGAAAAACACTATTCTGCCTCCAGGAGGCCCCCAAATCACAGAGAAGGAATTTCCGACAACGTTTTCGATAGGTTTTTTGATGCCCTTTCAGATGCCGCAATTCGCAAATCGATAGCTATTGGAAAACTCGAAATATTCTCATTTTCGTGAATAAAAGAGCATCGATTTTTACACAATAAATTTTCGGTCTGTTAACGGATGTGCGTGCAATGCAGTTGAGAAATTTTTTTTGGGCTCCATAGATGGTCCGAAGATCCTATTTTGGGCCATAGAATCGAATGAAAGAGGTTAAAAAAGAATCTGAGAGATGACCCCTTTCCGTAGGTCGCTTTGGCGTGGAATTCATCATAGAGTATGGAGGACTCTTACATAGTAACGCACTGCGTACGAGTATACATGTACCATACGCACTAATATTAACTTATCCCAGAGCTTACTGGCCAATTGATTGTGCTCGATTAGCTTCACTCAAAGATCCTCATGAATACCATCTCACGGATATCGAAAAGCTCAACTACATAGTCAACATAAAGAGATGCCCGTGACGACACATTGCGCGGTGTGGCGAGCAGCTTTCCGGAGAGGCTCTTGTGCCGCGTCCTAGAGCTTGCAGACGCGGACGTCGGCAAAATACGGCAGCGCAAGCTGGCCACGGTGTCCTTGAACCAACTTTAAATGAGTCGGAAGACCACCTCGCCAAATATTTTCTTAAATGGTTGTTCAGGGCTCAAATAACATCTTCCAACTGTTTTTGAAATCGCCTACGTTAGAATTTTCAAATAAATCAACTTTTATGATTTTTTTCTGAAAAAATCGCCAAAAATGACTTTGACGCGCTTTGGTGATGTTGAACGCTTAGTTATATGCTTCAAATTTCACAAAAATTTCGTTAGAAAGTGCAGATGGTTCATGACACCGTATCCCAAAAGATTCGCAATGTAATGCGTAGAGGAAGGGATAGGCTTCGTGAGCTGTGACTAATGCTTGGGTAGAGAGTCAGATGGCGAATATAGAAAGGTCCACCTATCTATATTGGGAAATTTGTCGTCTGCTCACGACTCTGTCTTCTTCTTACTCACATTGGTCCTAATATGTACACAATGCCTTGGACTCTCGGCAAGGTCCTCATCGCGCAACAAGAGCTCTCAATCCGGTTCTGGAGAGCTTGCAGGTATGTCATAACTGCTCCACATCTCGCATTTGAGTGGAGGAGGTAGCTCTATCGTAGTTCTAAGATGCCACGTGTTTGCTTTCATGCAGAGAATCGACTCAAATTTTGGGTATTGTGCATGGAAAAGGAGATGGGAGAGCAGAAGCTGAAAAGAGACATGGAAGACTGCTCCAAAAATGTTCAGCGATTGACGGTCAGATTGATAGATTGCCCTATCTGACTCACCTATGTCTGACATGTACATGAAGGTACTTTATCATCCTGCACGTCAATCGCTGAACATTTTTGGAGCGGTCCTCCATGTCTCTTTTCAGCTTCTGCACTCCCATCTCCTTCTTCGTGCACAATACCCAAAATTTGAGTCGATTCTCTTCATGAAAGCAAAAACGTGGCATCTTAGAACTATGATAGAGCTACCCTCTCCACTCAAATGCGAGATGTGGATCAGGTATGACATACCTGCAAGCTCTCCAGAACCGGAGTGAGAGCTTTTGTTGCGCGATGAGGACCTTGCCGAGAGTCCAAGGCATTGTGTACATATTATTAGGACCAATGTGATTAAGAAGAAGACAGAGCTGTGAGCAGACGACAAATTTCCCAATATAGATAGGTGGTATATACCTTTCTATATTCGCCATCTGACTCTCTACCCAAGCATTAGTCACAGCTCACGAAGCCTGTCCCTTCCTCTACGCATTACATTGCGAATCTTTTGGGATAGAGTGTCATGAACCATCTGCACTTTCTAACAAATATTTTGTGAAATTTGAAGCATATAACTAAGCGTTCATCATCACCAAAGCGCGTCAGAGTCGTTTTTTGACAATTTTTCCAAAAAAAATCATAAAAGTTGATTTATTTGAAAATTCTAACGTAGGCGATTTTAAAAACAGTTGGAAGATGTTATTTGAGCCCTGAACAACCATTTAAGAAAATATTTGGCGAGGTGGTCTTCCGACTCATTTAAAGTTGGTTCAAGGACACCGTGTGGCGCTCAGCCGATCGAACCCAACTATGAGGGACCCTGCGGTTGAAGCGCAGAGTGAGGTGATATGTCTCACGCAGAAGACCACTGCAGATCCAGCGCACGAGCTTAACAGTTCTGCGATCTGAAATGGACACTGTGAGGACGCTCTAGTTGGGAGCGCGGAACGTGCTAGAAGCACAGTAACCTAGAATGCGCACTGGTAATAACGAGATGAGTAGATCATCAGAATCCCAATCTGATACTGTGCCGATATGTGGATCGGTGACGAGTGACCCCAACCGTGTTGAGAAATGCCGCGCTTCTGCACCGTAAATTGTACATGCAAGTGCTGGCGGAAGTTCAAGCAGTACTCAATCGCTGCACGATTTAACTGGAATGGTTGCTTGAGCCACGCGACACGTTACAGGATCCGACGTTGGTGCTCAGCGTGAGACGAGCGTTCGGGATAGAGTAACGTTTCAATGAGAACTGAAGACTCTCCCAAAGTTTTCTGGAGATTACGAGTTATCAGCAGCTAGATGGATTGCTATATTTGATGATTTGGCTGGGTCAGGCAGTTGGAGCACCTACGAGAAGGTAATAGCGGCCCGTTCAGCTTTCGAAGGTGCTGCAAAAAGTTAGTCCAACCTCCGGGCCCCTGTAACGACTGGGAAGATCTCAGTTGAGATCTGGAAGAGTGATTTGAGCATTCCTTCCATCCGATGCTAGCCGGCCGAGAGCTGAGAGAACTTTGATTGGAAAACGGAGGAAAATCGATCAAATATCTCAGCCGAGCCAGGCCTCTGTGCAAGGCTGCAGAGGTCTCCGAACATCGACCTCGCCAATATACATGATGCATGGTCTAGGTGGTTCAGCTTCAATAAACAAACGATGGATGAAGCTCAAGGGTGGAATGCTTCAAAGGACGCTTTATTGGCATATGTAGAGCTTCATAGGACGGAAGACTCGAACTCTGGTCGGTCATTCAATGTCTTTTCGACCTCAAGTAGTTCTAGAGGTTTCAAACACCTGCACCCATTTCGCAATGGTGGGAATGAACAACCTAAAAGATGGAAATCAATCACTCGCAGGAAGTGTTGGAGCAGAATGACAAGTATCGAGCTCCCGAAACTGCTCCAAGAGAGTATAAACAAGAGCTCAAGAGAATCATTAATTCTTACGATTCAGTGTCTACTGAAAAAGCTCCTGTCGAGATTGAACTCATTCTGACGAATGAGACACCTATCCGGTATCATTGATGTAGATTGCTTCAGCAGTAGAAGGAGCTGTGGATTGACAGGTGGAGGAATAGTTGGAGCAAGGCGTCATTCGACCTACTTTGTCAGAATGGTCTAGCAACGTGGTAGCCGTGGAAAAAAGGACAAATCTTTGCGAGTTTGTGTCAACTATAGACCGCTGAGTCGTCGGGTCATCAAAGAACAGACACCAATGCCCTTGGTCGAGGATTGATCTGAGATTTGAGATTGATCTGAGCTCACGGAGTCGTCTCCTATAAATTTTGAAAAATTCATATGCAATAATTCTTCATGTGAAAGCAATGGTATCGAAAATTCAATACAACTTGGAAACGGTATTGAACTCATTTATATGCAGGAGTGAGTCTAACTTGATTGAGATCCAGAATCACTTTCAAGAGGGGCTCGAACATAAGCTCCAGGTTCCCTCAATTGGGCTACTTCATGGGTTACTCCTAATTCGACTGTGCCATTGGCTAGACGAATAATGGTAGATAGTTAATCAATGAATTTGTTACCCGAATAAATCAGAATAAATGTGTTCCCCTCTAATTCTAGGTCAAGATGCAATTTTCTACAATGTGACTTTTCTCAAGTCCATCACTGTGTGATCTAATTTATCAGTGGAATTAGAGACTAGATTTGTCGAAATTTGGAACAACTCGTCTCCAGTTATGTCTTTGTTCTTGTACCTAGCCCAGGAATTTTGTATGAGTCGTCTCTTGATCACATAAAATTTTTTGGGCCTCTGGCTCACACGTTGACCCCTTACAAGGCTACGATAATCGACTCGGTAACTTTGAAGTATCTTGACAAGCAGTTCTGGGTGAAGAAATGATCAAAATACAGAAGTGAGATGGTCAATCTTACAAGGAGCACCCAGGGGTTGTGGGGCACGGATTTGGCTGAAACTCTGGGAATAGCCTCCTTTTACCACCAAAAGATGAATCCCAGAGCCGCACTTGCAAATGCCGAGAATTTTCGAAGCTACAGCCTATGACATTAGCATTGCCCATATAGGCCCATTTTCAAGAAAGATATAAATATATATACTCGTAATGCTTATGTTATAAGCTGCAGCTCGAATACGTTAGTATTAGTGTTAATTTCTTGAATAACAAGATCAGTAGTTTTCATTCATCTTTGGGGGCAAAATTATTTCCCGAACTTGAATCATTCGACAACGCGTGTCATCATTTGTGTGTTACTCACTTTGCCACATACGACGACCATTATTGTCAACAGTTGCATCACACCCACAACTTTTGTAGCTGCCTTATACGAAGCATCAATGTTGAACGTAGTACTCTTGATGAATTTTCGGCCATGTTTTCGATCAAAAAACCCTATGTGAGTTTTTTGCCTTGTTTTATCACTGCATGGTCGAGTTTGTGGTTCATCCCTCCGACACTGTATTTCGAGAGCGATTTTCCGACTTTAATTTTGAGTGCTCTTACGAAATCGACTATAGACTCCACTTTACCGAGACTCTGATTTTTCGAGTATCGATGTCGCCAGCGTGTCAGAAATCGCTCGCAGACTCCAAATGGCCACCGGGCTGCCACTTGAGGGTGCCTAGAGCGTCGATCGTTCTATTCTCAATTTGAATATGGTCGAAAAAAATATCCTAATTCGAAAAATTGAGTGAGACGTAACGAATACAGCGTGTGACAGAAGAATCTATTTAGATTTGCGATCAATTGGTGCGTGTCTCAAATTCCATACGATTCAAGAATTCCTGAACATTTTGATGAAGTAAACAGATCGCAAGAATAAGACAGACAGATAGCGAGAGAAGGGGTGAAAAGATTTGACGGGAATCGAGTAAAATTTTAATTGAATTGAGAACTTACTTCACTTTTATTTCATCGTATACACGTTTCACGCCGTGAATCCCAGGAGAATTCACCCCTTTATATAATGCTCTCCGGAACTTCGTATCATTAACAAGAGCGTCACTTTTCGGATGATTATGAGGTATTCGTCCCGGTTTGAAAACTCCGTTTTTCAAAAGCTGCCCGGTTCCAGTGCAACGATACTCTGACCATTGTCGCCGAGTGCAAACAGAATTCCTAGATCATAACAAGAACGGAAATTCGCGTTCGTCTTCAATCTTGGAACTCCGCGGTTTATCTTCATCAGAATTGAAAAGAACTCACCTCTTGCCTTGTGACGGGAATAGTCCCATTGCTCTCTCCTCGGCGCTATATATCATAATTCTGTATTGCAATGATCTAGATGTTACAGGTATCGCAGTAATTAGCAGCACAGAGAGAGTCAACCACTTAATAGGTATGGGGGAGAGAGAGAGATAGCGCGATCGTCACTCGCCCCCCCCCCCCAAAATATCGCCGATCCATGATTACCTCGCGCGCGATATTCGCAAGCGAAGAGAGACTTGTTCCGGTCGTCTAACGTGACACACCTCGCGCGTTGACAGGTGTCGGTGTCGAAGCATCTCGCGTCGCGCGTGCCCAGGATGTTCCCGACCACATACGCAGAGCCTGCAGTGGCCGAGACATCCTGTCACCCGATAACTGCGAGCATGCATCCAGGTCCCCTTCGGGGCTATGCAAGCTGTAGCGGAGTCGACTCCAAGCGTGCGTCATCCCCAGGGCAGCGGCCCGGTATAGCGAGCATGCGGATGTGTAAGTACCCGCTCGAGTATATCTCTCTCTCTCTCTCACCATGTGTGCGGTTCTCTCTCGCGTTTCGAATACACCTGATGCGCGAGCGCTCGGATGCGTTTCTCCCGAATGAACTCAACCCTTTTTACTTTTCAATTTAACTGCCGGCCTTGTCATTTGAGAATGCCCCTCCTCGTCTTTGATATGAGTATATTAGAATGCGTGATCGCTCAAAGTCGAGCTAGCCGCCGTCGTCATTTAGAACGACCACTGTAACCTGTGGCACACACGAAGAGGCCGAGGCAGCAGCATGGGCCATGCGGTACGCATGTCTAGCCCCATCGTATATTTTCCACTCGAATATTAGAGTTATTTGCGTCCGAAATGCACTCGTGCATTGTACTCAGCCGAGATGCATTTATCGGATCAGATGGCCCTAAACCCCGTCAAAAATGGCGCCCAACGGAATAATCCACCTCATGGATGAAAAATTGTGAATTCGCGAGTGTTCATAACTTAGTGCCCAGCAATATCATCGTCGTCGTCGGCTAAAATCGCGCGCTTTGGGAATTTTCCGTCGCTTTGAGCGGGAAAGGCAGTGATACATATGAGTAATTCCGCGCGAAAGCGGACCACCAATTGCAAACATGTTTCAAATTCTTTTTCCGACATTTCTGATCGATTCTATGGTCCGAAAAATGAACTTTTCACCCTTTATGGGGTGAAAAAAATTTTTTGTTTCCGTGGGGAATATCTTTGTGATAGTGTTTTTAGGAAAAAATACCAATCTTTTTTCAGTACAATGGGTGTAGTTCCGACTTGAGGTAAGATGCGACCACGCAAATAGTGGCACTCGAAAGGTCTTTCAAAAATCTATCGAAATATGTTTCGAAAATTTTTTTTTGAGGCTACGGACGCCCCCTATGAGCAAAAAGGTGGAAAACAGAAAAAATTCATTTCCTCAAAAACCTAATTTTCTAAAAATCTAGAAATCCATATTTCGATGTAAAATTGCGTGTTCTTCCAGAAAAAAGTGGACCCGATCTGTGTTTTTGGGTTCTACGCTGTTTTTTTCCGTTTCATCAATATTCTCAGCCTTTCCGATTGAAAAATGAATTTTTCTGCGCATGCGCAGGAATTGAGACTGCTGAAACCAATTCCATTGGAAAGCCAAGGAAATTTCCTTCAAAATGACTACTTGGCGAAGTCAATTTTATCTACTTAGCCCGAAGTTACATCACATTAATGATGAAGCATCCTCAAGAGGGGTAAATGCAGGTCTTGCACGAATTTCTCATTACTATCGTGACTCGAGTAGAAGTGTCATCGTTTTTTGACCTTCTAACTTTGGTCCCAGTACATCGAATCGACTTCACCAAGTATAGTCATTTTGAAGAAAATTTCCTTGGCTTTTCAATGGAATTGGTTTCGGCAGTCTAACCTCCCGCGCATGCGCAGAAAGATTCATTTTTCAACCGAAAAGGCTGAGAATATTGATAAAACGTAAAAAAAACAGCGTAGAACCCAAGAACACAGATCGGGACCACTTTTTTCTGAAAGAACACGCAATTTTACATCGAAATGTGGATTTCCAGATTTTTAGAAAATTAGGTTTTTGAGGAAATGAATTTTTTCTGTTTTTCACCTTTTTGCTCATAGGGGGCGTCCGTAGCCTCAAAAAAAATTTTCGAAACACATTTCGATAGATTTTTGGAAGAACTTTCGAATGCCACTATTTGCGTAGTCGTATCTTACCTTAAGTCGGAACTACACCCATTTTACTGAAAAAAGATTTGTATTTTTTCCTAAAAACACTATCACAAAGATATTCCCGACGGAAACAAAAAAATTTTTTTTCACCCCATAGCGGGTGAAAAGTTCATTTTTTGGACCATAGAATCGATTAAGGATAGTGGAAAAACAATCTGAGATATGTCTGCAATTCGTGGTCCGCTTTCGCGCGGAATTACTCATATACATATCGTCTGCACTGGTGTGCCTAGCCAACATCCTATATTCATCGACGCGAGTGATGCGATATCGCTGGTGTGCTGATCGCGTGATTACTCATCGTTAAGATGATCGATTTGAATTCAACGAGAAAGACGATGCGGTGTAGACATATATATTTTCATCGATCGCGCTTGGATCAGCTGTGACGCTGCAAGCCCCTTTCACGCTCATGCTGTGATTTAATATTCGACAGCCCGTATCGAGCTCAAGTGCGTGGATAGTATATCTTTATGCGAGCAGAGTATCAAATCGGAAAAATTTTGCATTTGAAATTGCGTCGACGCGAGTGTGCGGAATGCAGTAGTGGGTTGGTGTATGGGTGTATATAGGTGTATATCGAATACAGGGCATTCAAGTCTCCGAATGCGGAGCATGGTACAGCGTCTTTGTAGCTCTGTTAGTAACGCGATAGTCGTGGAAATTTTTCTCTTGTCTTTTCACCTGCATTCGCTGATGCATGGCGACTTTCCAATGCGGAAAAACCGGAAAATTCTTTAGAAATTTCTGGAGTCTCCGTTAAAAATTACAGACTAAGATCTTTAAAATCGAGGAAAAATCGATTCGTGTCAGAGATCGCCAAACCATGCAGCGCATTCGCATTAGCTTCGCATTTTAGTAATAATTCTGCAGAAATGATGCAAAATGGAGTTCAAATCTTGAATTTTATGATAAGATTGCACTATTCAAACTAGATTTTCTAAATCGACTGCATAATGCAGGAACTCGAATTTCATGTAGTAATCTGCAAAAATGATTTGCTGTGATGTATGATCAGTGTGCAGAGTGTTGGTGTGATGGAATGTTGAATGTTCGCGCATCCTGTACTCGCATTTTGATTTTTATTTAGCTTTCCGGTTAGAGTTTTCAGGTATTTGACGTACCAGTCCATACGCACTGCGCTCTTCAATTTTCACATCGAATTTTTGGGACAGTTCTGAATTGTATTTCCGTTGTCTGCTAGTGCTTTGACTATCTTGTAAGCTAGCTAGGTCGCGTTATAACTCCAAATAAAATATCCTCTCGTAGTTTTCGCGCTATTATAAGTGAATGACGCACACTTTAACCAAAATAGAATAGAATTGAGCTCTCTCAGTTTACTTCCGAGTAGACTTTGCTGAATTTTCCAGTAATTTTTGAATTTTGAAATTTCTCAGGAATTTTTACAGATTTAATTCTTGAATTTCTTCGGATTGAAATTTTATTTTCGAATGAACGAAATGCGAAACTGAGAGCATGGCTTATAAGCAAAACCTGATTGTATATTAGATGGAATTCCCTTGTGCTATGTGCCAGCACTCATTTAATGTTTTGGCTGAAGTGAGCAGATGCATATTGCTGCACCGCGTTAGTGAATATTAGTCAGGGATTTATCTATCTTTTGTAAAATGGCGACTCATGCAGATTTTTCACTAGGCTTCAAGTAACAAATCAAAAATTGATTGGGAGATAGAACTCAAGCAGAACTGCAACCTGTTTTAGAAGATCTTGAATTCGAGGAATTTGGTGCATATTTTGAAAAACTCAATAGAGTAACTGTTAGATTACGCAGCGAGTACAGGAGGGATGGTTTTGAATAGATCGTTGAAGAGATCGAAGTAGTTGATTCGAACACTCGTTGAGAAGTGAAACTCGAGTTTCTGCAAACAGTTTCGGACTTCGAGGACACAACACTACTGATGATTAGATTGCGCCACCCTGATGGTGCACATAACGCTTCTAGAACGCGCAATCACTTCTGGTTAGATTTGATCTACTATAGAATCATACAGTTCAGGGGTCTGGGGCTAGAATTGATTTGCTGGACGACATATTGTAAATCGGGCGTGGTCCCAGAATCGGATCGCATCAAGTGTACGTACTTCTTTCCCACGTATTTACAAGTACAAAGCCAATTGGTGTGCTGTACGAAATTCGTCTTTCTCGACAAAAAATTTTTTTGAACATGATTTCCGGTATTGATGTTGCCAGTGCCTCAGAAATGGATTTAACCGCGAGGATTGATCCGGTTTATATCTTTCACGGAAGCCGTTTGAGATTTCATGCAGATATAGTGAGGTTCTCATACGGAGATGGTGGCCGTAGAACCCAATCTCATAATAATTCTTCCAATGCGGGACAGGAGTGTATGAATCAGTTCGACACAGATGCTCCTCATATACTTTCTGTACACTCAAGTGGACACATAACTCAAGCGCAATCGCAGAGTCAGCAATCGTTTTCTTCTGACGAACAATCTTCAGTGCTGAACGCGAGTACGCACACTTTAGTGAATGAAAATTATCTCTTCTGCAAGTCGCATGATATTCGTACTTACAGGTCCCAGACGAAGTCTGGGTGGAGGGTGTCCACCCCAGATCCCCCAGAATGGTCTTTGGAGAAGTCCCTTTGTTGTATCTCAGATGTCCAAAGGAGGGTAATACGAAGCAAATTCTGCGCAGCTACTCATCGCTTCAATCACGACGATGTGAGCTTCTAACTTTGATTAAGAACTTCTATCATCGATCGCTGATCGTTTGGCTACCTTTGGAGACGATCCTCGCTTGTTAAAAGCGATCGGAAAGTTAGTGATCACAATCATAGTTAATGTGAACTGACAATGATTTTCGTGTGTGGGTTGTTATCGAACGTTTGTAATGTTGATACACTCACCAGCAATTTTTCCACGATTTGCAGTATGCAAACGTGTTGACATTCAGTTATCTGTGAGGATGAGTTGATCTCTAGCTGACAGGGATACAGAGTTGAGTTCCTAGTAAAATCTGCAGTAGTTTCAGGATCGTTTTTCTGAATTACTCACAACTCCGCATTTCAAGCTTCCGAGGCCTGTTCCAGCAGTATGTATGTGAATGTGAGATACTCGTCCAAAACCTTCTTCATCTATGACCATGTCAAATTCGTGAATTCTTACGACGGAGTCGTGAAATTTGCGTACTATGCGCTTACGCCCATCAATTTTGGACCGATTTTTCCATGGAGAAAAGTTACTCTTGTTGGAGTTTCAGCTGTTTGACGTCAACGGCCATGAATTGACCTGGGTTTATAGATCTTAAGTATCTTGCCCATTGTTATCGTGCTCAAAGAACATTATAGGTTCTACAATGTGAGGATGCGCCATCAGGGTGCAGTCGAGAATGAGATACTCAGATTTAAGGGAAATTTTGAATTGGAACAAACTTATAAGCACTGATAAATTCATGGTTGACAAGGATCGTGCTTGATCCGTGAATGATTCTGCAAGTTGTCTCAGTAGACGTCAAGTTTCATGGTGGGTGTACGACCACTTGGAGGATTTTGCGTTACACGACGCGTTCTTTGCATTGAATCGGAGCACGGAAGTGGAGCACCTCGTGGTTTATTATTTTTCGATCCTCTTTTTCAAGGTTTGGGTCGAGAATTTCCAAAGATTTGTCCTCGACATGTAGTATTTTTGTATTTTCGATCGCTGGTTCAGGTATGTTCTTGAACCTCCAGTGGCAATCTTGATACCATATCGCTTTGCAGTGCGCATACGCGATGAAAATCAAATCTTCCCCATATATGGTGATAATCTTCGGCAGTAGTCGTTACTGCATTTGTCTCTGTACTGCCAGAGAGACCACTCTCAGTTGAGGTTACGCATGGTGAGCATGATGTTATGTCTTACCACCATGGATATTGGAGTCATGTACTCAATCCATGCTCATCAGACTCGTTATAAGAGTATGAGCTGAAAGAAGTTGTTGTGACAGCTATTCGCGGGGGTCGATCCATAATTCGACTAGTTTCTACACTGCCAAGAAAACTGCTCTCAGTTGGGGTTACGCAATTTGAGATCATGTCTCATTGCTATGAATAAAGAAACGTTTCGCACTATATAATAGCCATTCGTGGGGGTTGAATAATTCTGTTATTGGATCAGTTTTTCAACTGCCAGGGAGACTGCCTTCTAACGAGGTTATGGGATGTGAATTTTGAAGCTCCATTAATCGCGCATATAGCGTTGAATCAAATCACACCATTCATAATCGCCAAGCTCATTTGAAGAGCTTGAGCTGAAAGAAAATACACCATAGAAGTGTGTCGAATAGTTTTTTTTTCTTGACTTTCTCCAAATTGACTTTTTATGTTGCTGGTGTAAGTCTTGACAGTCGCGACGATGAGCGTTGCACTTTTGCGATGACACGTAGAAGTGTAATGGATCGCGGAGTCTGATCAGAACGGGGATACTAGATCTTAATCGTGGAAAACCATTTCTCAATGGCATGATCAACCATTGGTCGAGATTGGGCGTACCTCGGGATTCTTTCATCGCCAAGGAAAGATGTTCGACGATCAAACATTTTAACGGCTTAATTCACCACTGACTACCTCAAATCGTATTTACCATCTTTTAATGATGATGTACCCGGACGGATGCTGCAAGAAGAAGAGGTGCTACATTCAATTTTTGGCAATTTTGAATGTGAAATATCGTATTTTCTGGCAGAAAATTGAATGTAGCACCTCGGGTTCGCTTTAAACAGGGTTTTTCATCCGATATTTTGGAAGTTCATACGATTTTAAGTTGGAACCATGTGGTCCGAATTTTTTTCAGGTCAATTTCGTACTCAAAATTGAGTCCCGAGAAGATCTCGTAAATGTGTCATCTTAGCAGGCGCCACGAAGGCGTTAATGGGCTGAATTTCCATTTGATTTTGATTCGATATGATTAATCGTTGCAAATCCCGTTTCAGTGCATGAATTTCAATTTAGCGGGTGATCATTTATAGGAAATTTTGTCAGCTTTCCATTGAAAATGGCGCCGGGAGTCGACGTTTGTGCGCATGCGCACAAAATCGCCTTTTTCTGAAACCGAAAAAATCAAATTTTCAAAAAATGGCTCATAAGTCACTTGGATTGCCCCAAACTTATTTGAAACCCATTTTTTTCGGAAGAACGCAAAATTTCACGTCAAATATATGATTTTCAGAAAATAAAAGAAATGGCTTTTCGATAAATTAACATTGTAGTAAAAAACACTCTTTTGCCTTCAGGAGTCCCCCAAATCACAGAGAAGGAATCTCCGACAACGTCGTCGATAGGTTTTTTGATGCCCTTTCAGATGCCGCAACCCGCAAATCGATAGCTATCCAAAAACTCGAAGTATTCCCATTTTCGTGGATAAAAGAGCATCGATTTCTACACGACGAATTTTCGGTCTATTTACGGATGTGCGTGCAATGGAGAATTAAAAAAATTTTTTGGACCCCATAGGTGGTCCAAAGTTCCTATTTTGGGCCATAAAATCGAATGAAAAGAGTTAAAAAAGAATCTGAGAGATGACCCCTTTCCGTAGGTCGTTTTGGCGTGGAATTCATCATATATGATCCGAGCCAAATCAAATTTTTGACCCCTCCACTCCTCCCCGTACTTCTCTGTAGTTTTCTGACTGGATTGACAGACCAACCGACCCCCTCCCCCCCACCCGCCCACCCCCAAAAACGACGTAGTTTTCCGAGAAATCAGTAAGAATAAATAGAACTGTCTGTCTTTCCAGAGGATACTCTGAGGTTCTGGTCAAATCCCACATACACCGACGAAGCATAATGTTGATCATCTCTTCCAATGAGAATTGGAGAGGAGATTCTTGTTCATATGAGAAATCATATCCGATAGTATTTTGGTGAAAAAAGAAGAATTTTTCATTAGAATTGGGCCGGACGATATTTATCTACTGTAGGACTCTTTGAATGAGACAAGAGCAAGATCAGCAAGAGCAAGAAATATTAAAATAGCTGTCTTAAGCGAAATCATTTTTAGCGAATTTAAAAAATTTGGACGTGTAGGGCTCAAATCCGGCTACCGGCTCGGTTTCTACGTCAAAAAATATGCAAGAAAATCATATATTTCCGAATGAGTTATTCCGGACTCAAAATTGATATCCTCAGTCAAATTGGTCCTTTTTCTAAGTTGAATCGTCAGCTGATTCATCAGTCGAGTTCGAATTACGTATAATTTTTTGATTCCGTCGAAAACTGTAACTTATTGCGAGTCATCATGGAGTTAGAATGATTCTCGACACGAGAATATTCACACGATCCTGAGGTGTGCATTAGCCGCAGCCAAATTGCGCACGTCGAATTCTCAGGACCATCACGATCGCATTATGATTCATGACGTTTCGTCTTCTATATTATTTTGTTATGTCAAGCTTAAATCGTAAAACGTACATTAACCTGATATGGCAATTGAGCGACGTCATCCTTTACAAATTTTTAGGAAAAAACCTCCGTGACCCATAATAACGGCACGCGATGCCATGCAGCAGACATCCGGTTGAGGGAAAACCCCTGTGACCCGTAATAACGTCACGGGACGTTATTCAGCCAAAACATCTGTTCGGGGAACAACCCCTGTGACCCATATCCCCGGCACGCGACGCTCGTTTGGGCCTTGTGATGTAAATACCCGTCATGAGACCCAGAATGGGGTCACATGACCGGATATGGGGTCACGTGACGTATTTTTGTATCACATTAGGCTTAACGATTAATATATAAGGACCGGAAAACGAGGGCTCGACACAGTTGCCCGGCCACGTTTTTCCGACGGCGAAGCTCTGTCCGAGAGTTCGTCATCGACCCGACGGCCCATCCCGTCGCGGTCGTGGGTTTTCCGTATTTCTTTTATCGACCCACCACCGTCAAGATATTGTATTTCCGCGATACAGTGCCATGTGAATGAATGATCCGCGAATCGCGTGTGGGGGGCCAGGTTCTCACAATGAAAATATATCACCGTATTCCAATTTCTTTGCCACCCTCGCCCCCCCCCCATGGATTGCCGCGTGGCCATCCCGATTCCCAAGCCCTGGGAGAGGACGAGCCCACGACCTATCACCCCGATAAGTCACCCTCGTCAATTGGCGCCCGAGACGTGGGGCCTTGGAAACCAAGCAGAACTCAAAAAGATCCTGGAAGAGCTCTTAAGCCGGAACATCATCGAAGGAGGCAGCCCGCCAGAAGACCAAGTGGACGTTGCACGGGGTCGTTTCACGTCAGGAAACGATTACAAAACCCCCACGACTCGTGCACGGGGTCGTGCGACCAGATGGGCCCCATACGTCAAATACCGAGGTATGGCAAGGTCCTGGGTGCACGCGGACGACGTGTCCGTGGATACTCACGCATCTCTGGGAGATGTTCAAAATTCCCAGTGGCGCCCGAAACACACCAGCGGCGAACCTCGGCCACATCGAGGACGGCACCGTCGACCCCTGTGATCACCAGGAGTTGGAAAGCTCAGAAAAACCCAGCTACTTCGAGCGTAAGGGCGAGTGATTGGAAATCGAGTCATTCAACAACCCCGAACGCAGAAATCGAGCCCTCATCCGATTCGCCGAAATTTAAAAAGCCGATTGGAAGGGGGAGTGACCGGACCCTGGTCACTAACATGGGCGAGCATATAAATACGACCGAGCCGCGAGAAGATTTTTCAGTTCGAAGAAAAATTTTCGAGAATCAACATCCGCATAACTCTGCCATGCCGGATAACGCGCGTCGTTGGCTGCCTGGTGCGCCCGGAGGATGGTTCCCTTCTCCGGCTACCGTGAACGAGATCAGCGAATCCGAGGGGGGGGGGGGCATTGTCGGGGGGGCCCTCGCCCAAGAGGCCCTGCCGGCTTCCTTCTAGGGCCTCAACCGAGCTGAGCGTTCAAAGCTCCCAAGGCTCGGGCCCACACGACTCCATGGACCCATCTCCAGTGGAAGAAATCTGCCTATCGCCGCAACACGCGAACGCCGCAGCAGAGGCGTCGCCCTACGCAGGTGCGGCCACCGTCGCATCAAGTGCAAATCAAGGACGCTTGGACGAGCCCTGTGTCATAATTCGCGCGCAAATAGTCGCCGCATCAAGTCATACCAGACAAGGATGCTGCGCGCGCCCTCAGGCCCACGCATCGACTCAAACGGACCGACGTGAGCCGGAAGCATCCGAGCGACAAGGAACAGCAGGGCCCGCTGCTCCCTCGCAACAAGCGTCAATCGCTCCGACCGCATCACGCAGGCCAGTCTATCGCTTTCGACCTCGTGCTGTGCCTTGTGTGGAACTAACAAGGGGGACCCACGAAGTGCGGGTCACAAAATCTCACCAAACTTTTTTCACAGTCTCGTACCACCTAGAATATGAAGAATCTAGACTAACTCCGTCAAATGAGCCTTCTGTTCATAACTACAAGCAAAAACGTTAGCATTTTCAGTATATCTATATGTATCACTTTTTAACATGGGCTTATATGGGCAATGCTAATGTTATACGCTGTAACTTCGGATAGAGGGCCCATTTGACGGAGTTACTCTGGATTCTTGATATTCTAGGTGGTACAAAGCTGTGAAAAAAGTCTGGTGAGCTTCGGTGACCCGCACTTCGTGGGTCCCCCTTGTAAGTTCTAGTGAAAACGAAGACGAAGTGCGCGTGGTGTTGGAAGCTCCGAGAGTGCAAATCGAAGACGAGATGCGCATCATTCCGTTGAACCGTCTCGAGTTTCGCCGGTTGTGCCGTGAGTACGAGGAGAACCCGCGATCGGAGATCGGAGCACAAATCCGCGCCATAACAACGGCCCGCGATGCTCGTACCCGACACCGGGAGGTGGTGCGACGTGGACGAGCGGAACGAGCGGAGCAACGTCGTTTGGACCGAGTCGAGGAACAACGACGGCTCGCCGAGCGCGCCAATTTCGCCATTCAGCAAGACCTAGTGATGATGCCTGGTCCACATCAGGTGCCCCCACTAGCGATACCAGCAATGGTCGAGATCCCGGCTCGAGACCTCGCAGCTGCCCCGGAACAGCAAGTAAATCTCCAGGAGTTGGTGGCCCAATTACCACCAATGCAGAAACGTCAGAACATCGCCCAGCAGGTATTTTATCGAGCGGAGCAGGCTGCAGAAGCCGCGGTCGGGGAACGGCAGATGGCCCCATCCGCGCCTATGGCTCAACCATTTCTCGATAACGCCGGTCCAGCGCCCATCGGTGCTCTTCCTGTTTGCCAAAATCCGCAACCATTGGATTTGACAAATAGAGCAGCTGTTCAGGACAACCCCGATGCCGGCGTCTACCGCATACAACCTGCACCTCCAGCTCAGGGCGGCCGGCCAGAAGAATTCAGGTTCGTGATTCGAAGATTGTTGGGCGGGCCGCAACCCGCTGTACGGCCCGTACGTGACGAGCAGCCGCTCGAGATACGACCAGCCCCACAGGACACCGCCCGTGGACTACAGTATCCTGAAGAAGAAAGCGACGACGACGACGCCATCTGGCGTGAAATCCGAAGAGCTGTAACCGGTATCGAGCCATCGAACGCGGAATAAAAGGTGAGAGCTTGAGCCCCTCGTCCGTGTATGAAGCTACATTGTTCGCTATGTGTGTGTGTGAAAATTTAGATGGTAGTATTAAGTCAAAGTAGAATGCGGGATGAGTGGCCCCCCAAGCTAACTCATCTCGGGTATGAACCGTCGAGCCTCTCGCGACCGAAGGCGACGCGTCTATATCTATATAGGGTTCAAATCACGTTTCATGCTGAAAACGCAAATCACGGTCGAGTCTTCTCTCAGGTAATTGGTTTTCATGTGCAGACGAGCGAATATATACTTATGTCATAGTAACAGAATTCCTGCGTGCCGCGCATCGGTAACATTATGCATAGACTTGTCCCATATTGTAGAAACTATAGCGTTAAACGATCAAACGAACAATATTATGAATCATAGCGACCGATCGGTCCTCGGGGTCATTTGACGTGTACATTGGCCGCAGCCGAATTGCGCACGTCGAATTCTCAGGACCATGACGATCGCATTATGATTCATAACGTTTTGTCTTCTATATTATTTTGTTATGTCAAGCTTGAATCGTAAAACGTACATTAACCTCATATGGCAATTGAGCGATGTCATCCTTTACAAATTTTTGGGAAAAACCCCCCATGACCCATAATAACGGCACGCGATGCCATGCAGCAGACATCCGGTTGAGGGAAAACCCCTGTGACCCGTAATAATGTCACGGGACGTTATTTAGCCAAAACATCTGTTCGGGGAACAACCCCTGTGACCCATATCCCCGGCACGCGACGCTCGTTTGGGCCTTGTGATGTGAATACCCATCATGAGACCCAGAATGGGGTCACGTGACGTATTTTTGTATCACATTAGGCTCAACGATTAATATATAAGGACCGGAAAACGAGGGCTCGACACAGTTGCCCGGCCACGTTGTCCCGACGGCGAAGCTCTGCCCGAGAGTTCGTCATCGACCCGACGGCCCATCCCGTCGCGGTCGTGTGTTTTCCGTATTTCTTTCATCGAGCCACCACCGTCAAGATATTGCATTTCCGCGATACAGTTAACTCATCACAGTATCGTTTTCTTCGATAGTAATTAGAGATGTGCCATGTGAATGAATGATCCGCGAATCGCGTGTGCGGGGCCAGGTTCTCACAATGAAAATATATCACCGTATTCCAATTTCTTTGCCACCCTCGCCCCCCATGGATTGCCGCGTGGCCATCCCGATTTCCAAGCCCTGGGAGAGGACGAGCCCACGACCTATCACCCCGATAGGTCGACCTCGTCAATCCTTCAATAGTTCTATATTTTTCCACAGATTGCATATTTTGGCTGCCCATCAATTGAAGATAGACAAGAACAATTGTGAATATGGGAGATGTGCTGGATTGTTTGGCATGTTTTACGGTTCAATCGGTGACTGAAGCGTTATTCCATGACAAGAAAGATAAAAATCTTTCGAAACGTGATTTCGAAGGTTTTTTGAAATCTGATAAGTCAAAATGCTACACCAAGGAAGATTCCGTGTGGACTCGTGCAGTGGCTTATGTAACTGGAAGTAAGACTTTGCACCATAACAGTCTAAAAAAATATAGAAAAAGGGCGTACGTACAATATCGTAGACATCAAACTGACCTCCGCTCATTTTACGCAATTTTGAGGGAAAAGGAGATAATCGAAGAAAACTCCTCTCCAGAACAAGAGCCAGTGAACGCTGTAAGGGACTGTGATGAGATATTTGCCGAAAAACCTGCAGTAGTCTCTGATCGAATAACGCACAAACTTCCTTTGGTGAACTGTAATGCAATCAATTGTGATCAGATATTCGCCGAAAAGCCTGTAAAGATTTGTGATAACATATTCCACGGAATTCCAATAGCGATCTGTGATCAGATGATACTCGAAGTTACGAGCACTTCATCACAGGACAAGGTTGTCCTTGCAGCAAAAAATGACGAACGAGACTCACGTAACTATACAGATGTGATTCTTATTTCTGACGAAGAAGTATCTGAACCTGATGAAGGAAATTGGAATAACTCTGAACTATCTCCAGTTTTGATATCAAATAATTTATTCATCAGTCAATTAGATTGGCCAAATGGTTTTCCTGACTCAAAAAATGATATTGGAGGAATTTGTATTGGAATGAAAAATTTTACGTCATTACAAGATACGAAAGAGCTTGATGATAATGTCATAAACGCTTCTGCATTGCTTATGGCAGACTTAGCTAAGGCCCAAGAACTTAAAGTACTGGCAATGGAAACACTAATCACATCTGCGATTTTTGACAGCGATGTAGTCAAAGATGGATGGACGAGATGGGCAAAGAACAGTGATTTGTTTGACCACGATATACTCCTTGTTCCCATCCACCAGAACAAACCAAGTAAGCACTGGACACTTTTACTCATAGTCTTCCAGAAGAAGATCATGTATTATTTTGACTCGCTTCACAAGGACCCTAAGCTGTTAGAGATTGAAAAGATTTGCAGTTTCCTCGGTACTATGGAGGTAATTGACTGGGCTGAGTGGTCCTTATATATCCCAAAAGACATTCCGGAGCAAATCGAGGGAGATGACTACGAACTAAACTGCGGTGTTCATGCCTGCGGACATATATGTATAATTCCTGCTTAGGGATTTTTTACAAGTTCACAGAACAAGGCATGAACAGTTCCAGGAGGGCTATCGCGCAAATGTTATTTTACAGCAATCTCCCTAGAAAAACGAGTGAGAAGAAGATGGAATTGAGACAAGCGATTCTGCTGGCCCAAGACCCTCCGTTGACTGTGAGTAAATCTATTGCGATGCAAATTTTCAGAGCGCATCCAGATCCTTTCGAATCGTCTGGAGAACATCTCAAGAGTGTAATGAATGGAATTAAAAATTCAGGATTGTGTGGTTTGGGCCAATAGTGTGGATAAGAGTGCTGGAGGAGAAGTATTTGAGGGATGGAGAAATTTTATTTCAAAATAGTGACTATGACTCGAAAATGTATCAAGAAAAGTAGAATAAATCGGAATTCACTGAAAAAATTTTTCAATTGTACACTTGGAGTCAATGAACACTTTCCGATTGAATGCAGGTGACTCAGCACAATCGTAAGGGATTAACCATGCAAACAAGTGTAAATGTGGCGGGCTTGTATCCTGTTTTGGGGAGTACTCATTGGTTTCGAGGGTACAATATTATCTCACATGATATCATTATTTTGAGTGGCGTTAATAATTGTCAGGCTACATATTGATTCATTTCTCTGCATGAATCGACAGGCTGCCGCACTATAGTCGTCACATTCCAACTCTGGCCAAAAATCGCTTCAAAATTGGTTTCAAGCTATCGGGATGAGCCAAACGGCATTCTCTTCGTAATCGACAGGGCTAGGAGATGTGCTAATCTGATTTTGTCTCAGACAGAGGGGGTAGGGGTGGGGAGGTGTTGAACGCGAAATGGAATTGAAGATCGATATTCCGCCGGGATGAAACTCACGCGTGGCGAGTCAGTAGTTCTACTGCCGATCCGCAACCACTTGGAGTACCTTCTAGAGGTAGATGCCAGTATTTTGAACTCAACCCCAAGTCTGAGAATCACCGCAAGCAGCTCTGAGATCGATTCTGTGCTGAGAAGAGGTGATAAATGCTGTGAATTAGTCGACTATACTGGATTCTGAGTCGAAAATGATTCTACTGTCACTCTCAGCTCTTCTCAAAACATTCCCTCATCGATTCTCAGAATTTTGAGTCTGGGCACAGCTCTGAGGACTGCTGCGGGGAATTTCCAGATCGGTTCATATTTAATTTGTGGCGGGATTGTCTCTTCAGATCTGAAGGGACATTCGAGATGATCGATTTTAGCTCAGAATGCGATATGCTGCCAGATGAAAAGGACTTTGGGTGTATTTCTAGAGCATTGAAAATAATTTTTAGCCTGGTCTCAAGTCTGGGAATTGCCGCAGAGGGATTCAAGATCAATATTCGTCAAGAAAAGGCTGGTTGGCCGCGCAGAATATTAGATCAATCGTAATTTCTAGGTGGAGAAAGAGTGTACTGCCGATCTGTAATAACTTGGAGTACTTTTTGAGAGTGGAAAGCAGTATTTTGAGTTCATCCTCGTGTATGGGAATCAACGCAATCAGCTCTGAGGTCGATTCTGAGCCGAGAAAAGGTGACGAGCCTTGATAATTAGTCGGGGAAAGTGAATTCTGGGTCGAATCTAATCCTACTGCCGATTCAGAACCCGTTTCAACACATTGTCCCATAGATTTCCAGGATTTCGAGCCGAAACACAGCTCTAAAAATTGCTGGGGGAGGATTTGAGATCGATTCTAATCTATTTTGTGGCAAAAATGTCTGTTGAGATATGACATCATCCGAGAATGATCGATTTTACAACAGAATTCGATATGCTGCCAGGTCAGGAACATTTTCAGTGGGATCGTAGAACATTGAATATAATTTTGAGCCTAATCTCAAGCCTAGAAATTGCCGTGGAAGGACTCCAGATCAATATTCGTCAAGAAAAAGCTGCAGAACAGTGCAGATTATGCAAGGAACGGTGAGTTCTAGGTGACGAATAAATATACTGCCGATCTACAATGACTCGGGGCACATTCTAGGGATGCGAAACAATATTCTGAGCAAAAGCTCGGGACGTAGAGTCACCGCAATCGGCTCTGAGACCGATTCCAGACCGGAGAAAAGTGATGAACGCTGTGTATTCGTCGAAAATAGTGGTTCCTAGATCGGAAGTTTTAATGCTGCTACCACATGAAGCTTCCTCGTGCATTTTACCATCACTCACCAGGATTTTGAGCCCGAGAACGGCTCTGAAAATTTCCGTGGACGAGTTTGGAATCGAATTCGATCTCTTCCGAGTCGGGAAAGTCTTATTAGCACAGGTTTCGATCAAGAATGACCGATTTTAGCTCGGACTTTGATATACTGCCGAGTCGAACAAACTTTGAGTGAACTCCTCAAGTGCTGATCAGAATTTAGAGCCTTATCCGATGTCGAGAAATTACTGCCGAGAGATTTGAGAACGATATTCGCCCAGGAAAAGTTGTTCAGTAATGCAGATTATTTAAGGAATGATGATTTCTCGGTGAGGAAAAATTATACTGCCGATCAAAAAAATCTTGCTGTACATGCGGAAGATGTTAGGCAATATTTCAAGCCCAACCCCATGTCTGAGAATCACTGCAATCAGCTCTGGATTGAGTCTGAGCAAAGAAAAAGCAATGAAAGGCGCGTATTAGTCGCGAATCATGTTTTTTAAGTCGGAGACAGTCCTTCTGCCACCCCGACACCTGTTTCATAGATTATACTACAAATCCTCCGGATTTTGAGCCCAAACACGACTCTGAGAACAGCCGTGGTTGAGTTTGACATCAATTCTGATCCGATTTCCCTTTCAGGAGCGTCTCTCCATCACCAACATGAATCAGCGATAACCGATCCTAGCTCGGAAATCGATATGCTGCCGCTTCGAAAACACTTGAGGTGAATTTGTCGAGTATTTAGCTGAATTTTGACGTTAATCCATAGGCCAGGAATTGCCGCAAGAAAATTTGGGAACAATACTCGTCCAGGAAAGACTGTCGAGTGATGCAGATCATTTAAAGAATGGTGATTTCTAGGTGGAGAAAGATATACTGCCGATCCACAAATACTTGCACTACATGCGGGAGATAATAGGCAATATTCCAAGCCCAACCCGGTGTCTGAGAATCATTGCAATCAGCTCTGGATTGAGTCTGAGCGAAGAAAAAGCAATGAAAGGCGCGTATTAGTCGCGAATAATGTTTTATAAGTCGCAGACAGTCCTGCTGCCATCCCGAGAACCTGTATCATAGATTATACTACAAATCCTCCGGATTTTGAGCCCAAACACGACTCTGAGAACAGCCGTGGTTGAGTTTGACATCAATTCTGATCCGATTTCCCTGTCAGGAGCGTCTCTCCATCACCAACATGAATCAGCGATAACCGATCCTAGCTCGGAAATCGATATGCTGCCGCTTCGAAAACACTTGAGGTAAATTTGTCGAGTATTTAGCTGAATTTTGACGTTAATCCATAGGCCAGGAATTGCCGCAAGAAAATTTGGGAACAATACTCGTCCAGGAAAGACTGTCGAGTGATGCAGATCATTTGAGGAATGGTGATTTCTAGGTGGAAAAAGATATACTGCCGATCCACAAATACTTGCACTACATGCGGGAGATAATAGGCAATATTCTAAGCCCAACCCGGTGTCTGAGAATCATTGCAATCAGCTCTGGATTGAGTCTGAGCGGAGAAAAAGAGATGAGTGGCGCGTATGAGTCGCGAATAATGGTTGATATGTCGGAGACAGTCCTACTGCCACCCCAAGAACCTGTTCGACGCGTTGTACTACAAATTCTCCGGATTCTGAACCCAAATGCGACTCTGAGAACAGCCATGCTTGAGTTTGACATCGATCCTTATCTGATTTCCTCGTCAGGCGCATATCTCAAACACTGGCATAAGTCAGAGATAACCGATTCTAGCTCGGAAATCGATATGCTGCCACTTCGAAAACACTTGAGGTAAATTTGTCGAGTATTTAGCTGAATTTTGACCTTAATCCGTAGGCCAGGAATTTCCGCAAAAAACTTCGGGAACAATATCTGTCCAGGAAAAGCTGTCGAGTAATGCAGATTATTCAAGGAATGGTGATAACTAAGTGGAAAAAATGTACTGCCAATCCACAAATACTTGCACTACATGCGGGAGATGATAGGCAATACTTCAAGCCTAACCGCGTGTCTGAGTTCACTGCAATCAGCTCTGGATTGAGTATGAGCGAAGGAAAAACGGTGGATGGTGCGTATCAGTCTCGAATAATGGATTATAAGTGGGAGACAGTCCTACTGCCACCCCGAGAATCATTCGAATGAGCCAGAGCAAAGTGGTTCTTCTGCCACTCCAAAACAATTCGAAATACTTTCTCGGAGCACTCAACGAAATTCCAAGTCCAATTTGAAGTCTAGCCACTGTTCCACTCAGATCCAGAAGAGATCTTGTGGCCTCAATACTCGGATTGTCTTTGTGGTGAATTCAATCATCAAGTCATAATATAATCCTCAGAACCCTTTGATCTCTGCATACGTCTAGACAGTTTACTGTGTATCCATCGAAAAAGTTTCTGGTTTTATACAAATGTAGGCTTGGCGTTTACCCTTATTCATCCGTTTTCTGGTTCAATAACACTCACGGGTCATAGTTCGACCCCAACATCGCCAAGAGCCAGCAGCAGATATGGGAATTCGCAACTGATCCATATGGTTTCGAAAAAATTCAACTCATGAAGGGGCGTATTGGTCAAATGATAAGATATGTTCCAATGATTTTCTCGATCTCAATACGTGTAGTACAAGCGTAAAAAATATCGACAAAGTTTGAGATGATCATGAAGCTATGCCTCAATTTGTATTTATTGTGTACCTATATTAATCATATCCAAACTCTACTCGAAACCGTGTGGATCAGTTGCGAATTCCCATATCTGCTGCTGTATTTTGGCAATGTTGGGGTCGAACTATGACCCGTGAGTGTTATTGAACCAGAATACGGATGAATAAGGGTAAACGTCAAGCCTTCATACGTATGAAACCAGAAACTCTTTCGATGGATACACAGTAAACTGTCTAGACGTACGCAGAGATCAAAGGATTCTGAGGATTATATTATGACTTGATGATTGAATTCACCACAAAGACAATCCGAGTATTGAGACCACAAGATCTCTTCTGGATCTGAGTGGAACAGTGGCTAGACTTCAAATTGGACTTGGAATTTTGTTGAGTGCTCCGAGAAAGTATTTCGAATTGTTTTGGAGTGTCAGAAGAACCACTTTGCCCTGGCTCATTCGAATGATTCTCGGGGTGGCAGTAGGACTGTCTCCCACTTATAATCCATTATTCGAGACTGATACGCACCATCCACCGTTTTTCCTTTGCTCAGACTCAATCCAGAGCTGATTGCAGTGATTCTCAGACACGCGGTGAGGCTTGAAGTATTGCCTATTATCTCCCGCATGTAGTGCAAGTATTCGTGGATCGGCAGTTTATTTTTTCTCCACCTAGGAATCATCATTCCTTGAATCATCTGCATTACTCGACAGCTTCTCCTGGACGAATATTGTTCCCAAATTTTCTTGCGAAAATTCCTCGCCTATGGATCAAGGTCAAAATTCAGGTAAATACTCGACAAATCACCTCAAGTGTTCTCGAAGCGGCAGTATATCGATTTCCGAGCTAGAATCGCTTATCTCTGATTCATGTTGGTGATGGAGAGACGCTCCTGACAGGAGAATTGGATCAGAATTGATGTCAAACTCGACCACGGCTGTTCTGAGAGTCGTGCTTGGGCTCAAAATCCGGAGGATTCGTAGTATAATTTATGAAACAGGTTCTTGGGATGGCAGCAGGACTGTCTGCGACTTATAAAACATTATTCGCGACTAATACGCGCCTTTCATTGCTTTTTCTTCGCTCAGACTCAATCCAGAGCGGATTGCAATGATTCTCAGACACCGGGTTGGGCTTGGAATATTGCTTATTATCTCCCGCATGTAGTGCAAGTATTTGTGGATCGGCAGTATATCTTTCTCCACCTAGAAATCACCATTCCTTAAATGATCTGCATCACTCGACAGTCTTTCCTGGACGAGTATTGTTCCCAAATTTTCTTGCGGCAATTCCTGGCCTATGGATAAACGTCGAAATTCAGCTAAATACTCGACGAATTTACCTCAAGTGGTTTCGGAAAGGCAGCATATCGATTTCCGAGCTAGGATCGGTTATCGCTGATTCATAATGGTGATGGAGAGACGCTCCTGACAGGGGAATCGGATCAGGATTGATGTCAAACTTAACCACGGCTGTTCTCACAGTCGTGTTTGGGATCAAAATCCGGAGGATTTGTAGTATAATCTATGAAACAGGTCTTCGGGGTGGCAGCAGGACTGTCTCCGACTTATAAAACATGATTCGCGACTGATACGCGGCTTTCATTGCTTTCTCTTTGCTCAGACTCAATCCAGAGCTGATTGCAGTGATTCTCAGACACGGGGTTGGGCTTGAAATATTGCCTTACTTCTTCCGCATGTACTGCAAGATTTTTTTGATCGGCAGTGTCATTTTTTCTCACCGAAAAATCATCATTCCTTAAATAATCTGCATTACTGAACAACTTTTCCTTGGCGAATATCGTTCTCAAATCTCTCGGCAGTAATTTCTCGACATCGGATAAGGCTCTAAATTCTGATCAGCACTTGAGGAGTTCACTCAAAGTTTGTTCGACTCGGCAGTATATCAAAGTCCGAGCTAAAATCGGTCATTCTTGAACGAAACCTGTGCTAATGGGACTTTCCCGGCTCGGAAGAGATCGAATTCGATTTCAAACTCGTCCACGGAAATTTTCAGAGCCGTTCTCGGGCTCAAAATCCTGGTGAGTGATGGTAAAATGCACGAGAAAGCTTCATGTGGTAGCAGCATTGAAAATTCCGATCGAGGAACCACTATTTCCGACGAATACGCAGCGTTCATCACTTTTCTCCGGTCTGGAATCGGTCTCAGAGCCGATTGCGGTGACTCTCCGTCCCGAGTTTTTGCTCAGAATATTGTTTCGCATCCCTAGAATGTGCCCCGAGTCATTGTAGATCGGCAGTATATTTATTCGTCACCTAGAACTCACCGTTCCTTGCATAATCTGCACTGTTCTGCAGCTTTTTCTCGACGAATATTGATCTGGAATCCTTCCACGGGAATTTCTAGGCTTGAGATTAGGCTCAAAATTATATTCAATGTTCTACGATCCCACTGAAAATGTTCCTGACCTGGCAGCATATCGAATTCTGTTGTAGAATCGATCATTTTTGGATGACTGTCATATCTCAACAGACATTTTTGCCACAAAATGGATTAGAATCGATCTCAAATCCTCCCCCAGCAATTTTTAGAGCTGTGTTTCGGCTCGAAATCCTGGAAATCTATGGGACAATGTGTTGAAACGGGTTCTGAATCGGCAGTAGGATTAGATTCGACCCAGAATTCACTTTCCCCGACTAATTATCAAGGCTCGTCACCTTTTCTCGGCTCAGAATCGACCTCAGAGCTGATTGCGTTGATTCCCATACACGAGGATGAACTCAAAATACTGCTTTCCACTCTCAAAAAGTACTCCAAGTTATTACAGATCGGCAGTACACTCTTTCTCCACCTAGAAATTACGATTGATCTAATATTCTGCGCGGCCAACCAGCCTTTTCTTGACGAATATTGATCTTGAATCCCTCTGCGGCAATTCCCAGACTTGAGACCAGGCTAAAAATTATTCTCAATGCTCTAGAAATACACCCAAAGTCCTTTTCATCTGGCAGCATATCGCATTCTGAGCTAAAATCGATCATCTCGAATGTCTCTTCAGATCTGAAGAGATAATCCCGCCACAAATTAAATCTGAACCGATCTGAAAATTCCCCGCAGCAATTCTCAGAGCTGTGCCCAGACTCAAGATATTGAGAATCAATGAGGGATGTTTCGAAACGAGTTGAGAGTTGGCAGTAGAATCATTTTCGACTCAGAATCCAGTATAATCGACTAATTCACAGCTTTTATCACCTCTTCTTAGCTCAGAATCGATCTCAGAGCTGATTGCGGTGATTCTCAGACTTGGGGTTGAGTTTAAAATACTGCCATCTACCTCTAGGAGGTACTCCAAGTGGTTGCGGATCGGCAGTAGAACTACTGACTCGCCACGCGTGAGTTTCATCCCGGCGGAATATCGATCTTCAACCCCATTTCGCGTTCAACATCTCCCCACCCCTACCCCCTCTTTCTGAGACTGAATCAGATTAGCACATCTCCTAGCCCTGTCGATCACGAAGAGAATGCCGTTTGGCTCATCCCGATAGCTTGAAACCAATTTTGAAGCGATTTTTGGCCAGAGTTGGAATGTGACAACTATAGTGTGCCGTTCTCGGAACGATTCCAAGAGGAAAAGGTGGGTACAGATTTCGATCTTTCTGAGAACCCAAGAGCGATATAAACATTCAGTGAAGTAACAATACATTTGGGTCGTATGTATTCGATTATGTGCGAAAAGAAAGAGAACAATGAAATGTTCTTTACAGTTACGTGAGCTTGGGGAAACTGCCAAACACTTGCGTCGATGTGCATTTTGTGGCACAAACAGTGACGGTTGCGTAGGTATTCCTCTATATACCAGCCAGTGACATATGTTGCACTCTAGATGCAGCGCGAGGTTGGAACGAATTGCAAATGAAAATGAAATGAATACACTACCGTGTGGCGAGAAACCGGGTATTTCGAATCGTCCAAAACGGATCTATCGATTCCCTCAAATGGCTGTATAGAGACGCAATTCAACGACCCCTCTGCATGTTTTGAATGTCATATCTAGTCTCTGGCGTGCAGCGCAAAGATGAAACCTCATTCTCATTGCATGGCCCAAAATCTCCGTCCAACATGTGCGAAATCCAACATATCGGGTCGTGCGCACCAGAGCTATCGTTCATATCGCACAGGAAACCAGATACGGGTGCTTGAGATTTCCCCCTTCACTTATAGCTGTCATTGACTGCGCTGTAGGCCCAGCGCAAAGTTGAAACTAAATGTGAACGGATATCGAATCAATACTTTACCCCGAGGCGAAAGGCCGAGTATTTCTAACCGTGCAGGACAGATCTATCGATTTTTTCCAATGGCTGTATAAATACGCAATTCAACGATCCCTCTGCATGATCTATATTTGATATCTATATGGTCTCAGGCGAGCAGCGCAAAGATAAAACCCAATCCTCATTGAATGGCCCAGGAAACTAAAAATGATTTCATGGGGTCCTCATGTGAAAAACATGTGAGCCCCATGTTACACACATTTAGCTCCCACATGTGGCTATTGACACAAATCCACATGTGGAAAACATGTAGATTGCATGTAGCCGAGCTGTGAGATGCGTGTCATGTGGCAAAGATGTGGCGCACATGTTGAATGGGCTCAACATGAGGAAAACATGTAGATATGGTGGTGAGACGAAAAATTCATCTCTTATTCTAGAACAAGATCTACAATTCTACAGAGGGACAATAGCTATTTTTTCGTTAATTTCTCGGAACTAATTTCCAGACTATAACGAAAATTGAACAACGTCTTTCTCAAATTTTGACATCGAGAGTATGCACAAGTTCATGGGTAATTTTAGAGAGCTAGCTTGACAACGGCCTTAGAGTTCTGGAGAAGATTCCAAAAGTGTTCTTCTACTTAGGCTATTTCAACTGTCAATAGTATGGGACTATTTTTCATTCTTCTCAAACTCCCAGGTGAATGAGCATTCTTCAGAGTTTAATTTTATACTCATGTTGAGCAAATTATCGAGGAGTCTTTGCTTCGACTCGTGTCAATTTTTCAAAATATTTACGTTGGCTTTTTTTTGGTAGGAGAGAGAGAACACCGTGAGGGAATTTCATCAGTGATGTAACATTACATTGGATGAACTCTGACAAGTAGTAACAAAGAGCAGATTTGAGTGATTTTTCAGCCATATTCGACAGATTCAATTCAAATCATTAAAAAGATGGAAGACTATTACAGGGTGTTATTCACAAATAACCTAGGATTTGACCATTATTGAAAATCGATAATCTCAATTCTCGTGTTATGGCCGATAGGGGGGAAAAATTGAGCGAAATCGCCGAGGAACAATATTTTGGTTTCAAAATACACTGAGTTCAACATAGCTCAATGTTCTCATGGATTTCTAGGGTAAAATCTATAGAAACTATATCAGTTATTTGAATAATTAGTTCTGCAGAAAAATTGTTGAGTTATTTTTCTGACTTTCCTAATAGATTGGCCTTACTAGTACCCTGTGATAATCGCCCAAATGCTTCACTGAGCATGTTCCTTACGTATCAGCCTCTTGAACCAATTGGAACATGTCTCATCCTATAATTTCATCGCTCTTACTAAGCAGCTCAACTTTGATACTGTTCCTGATTTCATAAATTATTAACACACTTCCTACTACAGTAGAACCTCGCAATACCGGACACCTCGGTGCACCATGAAAGTGTCCGCGGTCGCCAAACGGTGGGTCTTGCGTAGGAATTTTTGCAACGTTTATTGCACGTATAGTACCGTACAAAGATTCCTGAACGGTGGTATGAAATCCTCTCTTGTAAAAACGTCGATTGTTTGAGCCCAGATTAATGTAGAGAAATTTTAAAATAAGCATCTTGAAGATGAGAAAAAATGCTAACTTTTTGTTCGTTTAAATTTTTCTTTCAGCCCTTCTTCGTACCTTCAATAGCTGATGTAATTTCAAGGATTTAGAGAAGAAACCGTTTTTTACTATATTGGCTCTAATTTGGACGCGGATAAAGATAGAACAATTTTGCAAAAAGCATCTTGAAGAACGGAAAAAATGCAATTTAGACGCGGATAAAGATAGAACAATTTTGCAAAAAGCATTTTGAAGAACGGAAAAAACGCCATTTGCAATGATTCTTTATTATTTTTCACGTCGTACGGATAAGAGTGTGAGAGCTCTCAAAGTAGCTAGATTCTCAGATTTTCAATGAAATACGGGCGAAAACAGCAGAAAATGGCAAAAAACTACGGTTTTGGCTACTTTGAGAGCTCTCACGCTCATATTCGCGTGACGTAGAAAATAATCAAAAAATCATTGCAAATGGCATTTTTTCCGCTCGATGCATTTTGCAAAATTGGTCTATCTTCATCTGCGTCCAGATTACAGCCCATATAGTAAAAACGATTCTCTTTTGAAAATCCTTGAAATTACATCAGCTATTTGAGGCACCAAGAAGGGCTGAGAGAAAGATAAAAAACCACAAAAAGTTGGCAAATTTTCTCATCTTCAAGATGCTTTTTTCAAAATTCCTCTACATCAAATTGGGCTTGTCATTACGAACACTTCTCGAGTCAGACTCACAATTCAAGTGTACGGTATATCGAGGTGAATTAACATGGGATCAATCAAATCAAGTGCGGAAAATGTGTCCGGTCTGCGAGGTGTCCGATATTGGCCTGTCCGCTATTCCGAGGGTTCAGTCCTATAGAAATCAAATGGGAGTCAAACATTTCATCTCAGAATATCCGTAATTTAGAGGTGTCCGCTTTTCCGAGGTGTCCGTTAACCGAAGTTCTACTGTATAAATTATGTGCAACTTTGTAATCGAGTGAAAATTTCATCAAAGTGAGCTGTTTATTCGATCGTTGAGTTACACATCACCCATGAGAAGGTTGCGATATTTTGACTAGAGCTCCGAGTGAAAAATCACTTGCCTCGAGAAAAATTTTACTCGATTTCTTGTCCAGGATCCATTAGTATACATCCTCTCTCAGCATCAATCAGCTAAAATATAGCTGAAATATCAGCTATTACTCCCATGGGTCGTCAAACTGCTGATCAAATCAGCAAACGCTAAAATCACGCTCAAATCGATAACTTTGGCGAAAAAACTCCACAAATCCGGGTCCCAGTATCGTCATGAACATATTAACGACAATTCCAGGCCAAATCACGTCGAAATGAGGTGTTTTGGTTTGATAGTTACTCAATTTGTGTCACGAGAGGTCCTATATAGCTGATAACAATCAGCTATAAATCAGTGATTGTAGCTGAAATTCAGCTTATGTAGCTGAAATTCAGCTACAGTAGCTATTCGTGTCAGTAAAAAACCGTTCACTGAAAAATCAGCTTATAATAGCTGATTCAGTCAGCTAACATAGCTGGAATCTCAGCTAATATAGCTGATTTTTCAGCTAAACGATATTCGAATTCGTGTTGTGCCGTATACACTATACAGTGTCGTGATCAGCATTGGATTGAAGGAGATATGATGACAGGGAGCCTAATATGACAACATAAGTATATGTAGATCGAGAGATCTTTATTTCTCAGGAGGTGAGGTTGTGGCCGTTGTCGGTTTTTGTCATGAGGCTATAGCGAAAAACACCTGCTTAGCCTGGCCCGCTTCAACAACAGGTGGCCCGCTTTAACAACAAATGGCCCGATTTACCAGCATGTGGCCCACTTTAACAGCATGTGGCTCACTTTAACAGCACGTGGCCCACTTTAACAGCAGGTGGCCCGATTAACCAGCATGTGGCCCACTTTAACAGCACGTGGCCCGATTTACCAGCATGTGGCCCACTTTAACAGCAGGTGGCCCGATTTACCAGCATGTGGCCCACTTTAACAACACGTGGCCCACTTTAACAGCATGTGGCTCACTTTAACAACACGTGGCCCACTTTAACAGCAGGTGGCCCGATTTACCAGCATGTGGCCCACTTTAACAGCACGTGGCCCACTTCAACAGCAGGTGGCCCGATTTACCAGCATGTGGCCCACTTTAACAACACGTGGCCCACTTTAACAGCATGTGGCCCGATTTACCAGCATGTGGCCCACTTTAACAGCACGTGGCCCACTTTAACAGCAGGTGGCCCGATTTACCAGCATGTGGCCCACTTTAACAACACGTGGCCCACTTTAACAGCATGTGGCTCACTTTAACAACACGTGGCCCACTTTAACAGCAGGTGGCCCGATTTACCAGCATGTGGCCCACTTTAACAGCACGTGGCCCACTTTAACAGCAGGTGGACCGATTTACCAGCATGTGGCCCACATTAAGCCTTACTTCCCGATGTCGGAAAATTTTTCTGACAAGAAATATATCAATAACTTGTAAAAAATTTTCCCGAAAAATTTCAACCAGCTGGGTGAATTTCTGATTCAACCCAATGAGTTTTTCAAAAACGTCATAAGTACAAAAATGAAATTTTTTCTTACTTTCCCTTAAATGGAAGCAAGTAGAAAATCTATTTTCGAGCGGATGTGTTCCTGGGTTTTTCAGAGGTTTTTCAGAATTTTGTCAATCGAAATTCATCACAATTGTCGGTTTTTAGCCATGTCAACTGTAGACGAAAAAATAAGTAAAGGGATTAACAGCAAGTGGCCCACTTCAACAGCAGGTGAACCACTTTAACAACAGGTGGCCCGCTTTAACAGCAGGTGGCCCGCTTTAACAGCACGTGGCCCACTTTAGTGACATCATTTGGGACGTGGAAATTGGATAATCAAGTTAATCTGACTGCACTAAACGAACTATTATGTATATCAGAGCCAAAAATTTTTACGAGGCGCACAAAGCACGAGGAAAATCATCCCCTAACGGTGTATATCAATGCATATCACCCCCCGTGATAGCTGATTCAATCAGTGAAAATCCGTTCACGTTAGCTGACGAAATCAGCTATTACGAGCTGATTTTCAGCTACCCTAGCTGATTGATGCTGAGAGAGTCCCAACCGATATCAAAACCGATCAAATGGGATAGAAAAATGTGCACTATTCCCTTGATGATTGGTTTATTCTTATCACCAACTTCAGAAAACTCATGGGAACCGTCGGAATATGACTATTTCGAACGCGAATTAATGCTTTTATTGTATGGTTTTCTTGTGATAAGTATCTTCAATAACCACGAAAATTTCCCTCATTTTCAAGTCTGATAGAAACCGAGATTTATGATTGACAATACTGCAATGCGGCCAGAATATTAGTAGCTCACCTCTCAGATAAATCAATCATATACTGTAATACGCTTAAATTGAATATAACACCATTCTGTTCACGAGCGGCACACAGAATTCGTGGTCATTAATTGCTTGAAGTATCCTAGAAGAGAACTCAATTCTGCAGTAAGGATGCGGCCAATCCTGCGGTTTCATCATTTTTCATCAAGTACATCATCACATTCGTTATGCGCCGCGCTTCTCTGCGTTCCATTATTTCCCGGTGATGAGGAGTATTATTGTCGGCATCTAAGAGTGCGTCAACCTAGAAACAGACCAAAAATTTCCCACAAAGAATCGCATTCCAAATTCTCAATGTCGGAAGTCAAATTTCGAACGCGTAATTGTATTGTATCAATTCTGCGGGAGGGAGAGTTTGGCTCGTATATGATAGAAAATCGTTGAGGTTATGGAAGTTTTCTGTTCACACAATTTTAAACCTGATTTACAAAAGAATATTATATTATATCAACTTATCTGATATCAAGCATAACTCCCGCAATAGATGGATCCGCGGCTCGATCGCCCGCAAACTCGGAAATTCTAATCATTTCCGCAAGAGTCTGAAAAAGTTCTCTCGCAGACTGGACTTGATCGTTGTTCCTTACGTTCAAATCAATGTAGCAGACAGTAAATCTGTCTATCTATCTAAATGATAACTCTACTCGTGTCACAGGCAATTGTGAACAAATTCAGTTTGCCAACTCAATAACAAAGCCAGGAGAAGTCACGAAGTGAAGATTTTTCATTCAAACTCCGCAGAGATTCAATTGACAAATTTGCGAGTGATGCGGTCGAAGATCTATTCATTGCAGAAAAAGGGGCGCTTAATATCAGATAAGTCGATATATTTTTTCTCAAATTAGGTTCGGATTTTTTCTCTTGACAACAGAAAACTTCCATAACCTCAACGACTTTTACCCTCATCGACGCATTACTTTACAAGCCGTACCCTCCCACGGAATTGATACAATACAATTACGCATGCAAAATTTGACTCCCGACAATGACAATGTAAAATGCGATTCTTTGTGGGAAATTTTCTGTCTATTTTCAGGTTGACGCACACTTGGATAGCGACGATACTTCTCATCATCGGGAGATCACAATATCACGAAATGCAAAAAAGCGCAGCGCGTAAGTATAGACAAAATGAGAATGGTAGATCATGACGGGCACATCCACAAGAAATTTACTCCTTTTGAAAGGAAATTGTCTCGGGCATAAATCTATTCGGAGCACTGCGTGCAGATCGATGATGTCATCATATTTGTGGCCGTTTTTTCATTATGTTACGTGTGTAAAAATGATTGAACCATTGCAGAGGCTAGCTATTAGAATCATGAGTAAGATTGCGACTATATCAAGTTCAATATTTGGATAAAGTGCTCGGCGCAAGAGAGTCGAGTTATCCTGCGCACGTGGCGATTGGGATGTATAAGCAGAACTCCAATCTGACGATCCTCGTCTTCAAAAAACGAGCAGGATCCGTCGTTTGACATGGTAATCAACCGAAGTACCTTCGAGCGATTTAATATTTGAATGAACCAAGTAATCCAAATTCTGAAAATTCGACACGACTGGGGTTGTGAAAGTTGTGTTTCTGTATACCTTTGTGTGAGAAATTTCACTCGGAGCTGAGATATAGGATCTTCAGTCAAGCGGTAAGAGCCATCGAGATGTTTCTTGGACCTGTACAATTCGCCCATTCCTTCTCCACTGTATAGCCGATAACTCTGGCTCATCTCAATATTTTCGGAGAACCTTAGCTCACTCCAAAGCTTGTTCTTAGGCCTTAAAAATAGGCTGAAATAAGTCCAGTTCACACAAACCAGAGCCGATCCATTCCAAATTTGACAGGAATAGATTCATCATTAGAAATGTCAAAAATATACAACCTTGACGTTGTGAAGCTTGCTGAACGACCAAACTTTGCGAGCTCGCAGTTGCTGCATATTGACTGTATTCCTCGCAAATTCCATCACTTTTAAGAGCACTTGAAATCTCACTAGATCTAATCAAAAAATTTCAGCGATAGTTTTGTAGCGATCGAAAATCTAGCACTAATAGCCAATAGTGTGCTTCTTTCTGATTGAAGGGAACTCGTTCTTCCCCCTGAGGCTCGTGAGTGTGAGTACAAATGGAATTTTTGAGATACCCAATATGCAGCAACTACGGATTTACGAGGTTTGGTCGCTCAGCAAGCTTTAGAGCGTGAGGGTTGCTTATTTCATTACTCTCAAATTCGAAATAAAACAGCTCTGGCTTGTCTAAGATGGAGTTCCTTCAGCTCATTACGAAGATTCTGAAATAAGCTTTAAAATGGGCTGGGGTATGTTGGAAAATATTGAGACGTGCCAGAGTTATCTGTTAAATTGCAGTGGAGGTAACATAGGTAAATTATGCAGTTGCTTACTCAATCCTACATCAATTTTTGTAGAGTTTTGCCGCAATAAAAGATCCCAATTCTCAGCACGTCAACGGAAATTTTTCCACTGTCAAGATACAGGTACACAATTTTTACAGTCTAAAGCGTGTCCAATTTCCAAAATTTCGATTTCTGGCTCACCGCACTTTTCATGTTGAGACGGCGATAGCTTGCAATGCTCGTGAACTCAAACGCATCGCAAAATTTTTCCACCCGCCTCAGCTCATTTTTCAGAGCTTATTTTATGACCTTTACTAGGAATGTGCTTTGATGTTTCTGATTTCAACGAACCCCATCCCAGCTTTCCGTTTGAACCCGATACTCGGATTGTCTTGTTTTATCGATTTGACACTTTCTGGACTTCTAACTTTTGGGATAACTCGGCTCTGGATCGTTGAAATCAGATGCATCAAAACTCATTTTGAAGCCCCAGAAAGGAGTTTTGAAACCATAATCAAGGTACATCCAAAAATATTGAGACGCATTTGAGTTATAAACGTTGGGAGCCGCAATCGTTTTGACAAGAAAAAGCGGTGAAAAATAGTGCTACAGCTGATGAACGAAGGGAAAAGACGAATTTAGCTCGCATTCCCAAGGAGGAAGTTGCTCTATTTCATCTGACGGGATGATGTTTATCCTTAGAAGACGTACTGAATTACCAAGTACTTGGTTTTTCTTACATTACAGTTGAACCTATATCGTCCCTCCCCGAGCACTGTGTGAATTATGGGTATTGGTCGATTTATTTCCCTATTATTCGAGATTCGACTCCAAACATCAAAGAACATCAACATCGAGGAAATTAATGGAAAAATAGCTATTGGCCCTTTGTAGAATTGTAGATCTTGTTCAAGAATAAGAGATGAATTTTTCGTCTCACCACCATATCTACATGTTTTCCTCATGTTGAGCCCATTCAACATGTGCGCCACATCTTTGCCACATGACACGCATCTCACAGCTCGGCTACATGCAATCTACATGTTTTCCACATGTGGATTTGTGTCAATAGCCACATGTGGGAGCTAAATGTGTGTAACATGGGGCTCACATGTTTTTCACATGAGGACCCCATGAAATCATTTTTACACGGGAGTCCTACAGGTGCAAAATCAATGATATTGGGTCGTGCGCACCCCGGCTATCGTTCATATCGCACAGGAAACCAGATACGGGTGCTTATGAGATCTCCCCTGCACTTATAGCTGTCATAGACTGCGCTTTAGGTCCAGCGCAAGGTTGAGACTAATTGTAAATGAATATCAAATCAATGCACTACCATGAGGCGAAAGGCCGAGTATTTCTAATTGTGCAGAACAGCGGATCGGATTCGGATTCAGCGTGCCAGAATATATGGAGAGAAGTAGGTCTGGTCAAAAATACAGATACTTTTTATTCGCTTTTATTGAACTCGACCGCGGCCGGACGGAATCTTGTCACCAAAATCTATGTGTGAGCGCGTCAATGATTACGGTTCGCGTGCATTTGTGTTAGTTTCGGGCTCTGCGCATTTCAACATTGTGTCAACGCAAAATGGGTTACTGCGCAGCGTCGGACCTCTCTCTCTTTCTCATTGCATCGCGCGCGATCAGCAAGAGCCTCGCTTTAGAATATCACAACAGTCGACGCAACTCGTCAAACTCGTCGATTCTTCGCAAACCCTAAAAATTTTACTCTTTCTAGTTTTGATTAATCAAAACATAATGATCTGTGTCTAATGAATGATTGAACAAATCGAAATGTTGAAAACTGCCTGTGGGATCCATAACCTCCTCGGAATGCTGCCACTGCCAAGCGATGCTGTCCTGTCAAGCCTAAACTGCTGCTGGCTGTGTTGCTGCTTTTAGTGCTGTTATTGTGATGATTTGATGTTTCTCAGTTTTCAGCAGTTTTCAGAGTACGGTTGATCTTGCCTAACTATTGGATTCTTACAAGTTTTCTGCATGCGGCCTCGCTATATACCATGGCCTTATGAAAAGTTTCTCTCCACCACGTGTGACCAATAAGTTTGTGATGAGTGTTAGCAGATAAAAAATAATAGGTGCCTATGAGAGTTCAATGGTTTTATATTTTTGCAAGCTCAGAGAGGAAGTTGAGGCCTCAGTGTGCAATCAAGTTTCGTGGTGAATGTACAGTAAGCGCACTGAGCTAAAGTCCTGGTCTTCAAATCATGAAGCACAATCAAGGTGATGAGTGATATTTCATGAGACACTGTGTGCTTCTTCATTTGTCAATGAAATAAGACTTTCTCCTCACTGTTACTATTGTCTGCTTCAAGAAACTTCAGATGAATGACGGAATGGACTACATCCAAAAGTAAAATAGTCACAGTGGCTCTACGCGTTATGAATTTGTTTATTTGAACCATTGAGGGTGCTTCCTGTCATTTTTTGATGCATCACAGAGATTCAACAGGCTCTTTTGGTTGAATTTTCATGGGCCCAGCCGTTAAAGTGTAGCATACCATGTTATATTGGACTCAAGACTCATTCCATTCCTAATAAATTTCACTGTACTGATTTAGGAATATGATCATCCATGTTCGAGCTTTGGCATGTGATGTATCATATGATCTTAACGAATGGAGATGTCTTGATGACAAATTAATATATCATTGGATGTCTTTATATTCTAGTAATAAGGGTAACACAGCCTCTTAATGTGATTTGATTGTAGCTTGTGAATCAATTCAGAATTATCGGTATGCTCAACATGAGATGAGAATTTATTTCTGATCAGCCATAGCTGACTGATTTATTCCACTTTTCATCAACTTGCACTCTGAAGCGCTTGAGCAAAGATGAATACCCAAGGAATCTCAAGAATAATATCTCAACATTCTGGCTGATATTAATATCCTTCATTCGTGTTCTATATTCCAAGCGATTAGGATAAAACTAAAATTGAGAAAATAAAATAATTAAAAAAAACATTTTAAAAATTCGCTTTTATGTGAACTGTTAAGCATAATAGCATGTCAAAATCTGAAGAAAATGAAAACTGTTATCTACGTTTCTGTCATAAACAAAGAGTAAGTCAGTTGACGTCCAGCTTCACGAATTCCATGATTTCGAGATATCAAAATGGTAAAAGCGTGGGTTGTAAACTTGACACATCAAGAGTATTTTTCACCAATCAACCCACGCTTTTACCATTTTGATATCTCGAAATCATGGAATTCGTGAAGCTGGACGTCAACTGACTTACTCTTTGTTTATGACAGAAACGTAGATAACAGTTTTCATTTTCTTCAGATTTTGACATGCTATTATGCTTAACAGTTCACATAAAAGCGAATTTTTAAAATGTTTTTTTTAATTATTTTATTCTTTTTTGTGTGCCGATGTATCCTTACGAGATGAACGACAGCTTCGGTCCGCGTGATCCGAGGATCTTGATTTTTCATCTGTTGGTCATGTTTTCGGAGGCTTTGAACATGGTGTTCGTTTCATCTTGGCGCTGTTTTTCTGGAACTAGATGTCAAACATGAATCGCGCAAAGGGATCGTCGGGTGCGGGTTAGACCTTGCCAGAGGAAAATCGACAGTGCACGACTAGGAATACTCAGCCTTTTGCCTCATGGTAGAGTATTGGTTTGATATTCATTTACAATCAGTATCAACTTTGCGCGGAACTTATCGAGCTATTTATGACAGTTATAGATGGAGGGTAAATCTCACGCACGCGTAACTAGTTTTCTGTGCGGTATTAACGATAGCTGAGGTGCGCACGACCCGATATCATTGATTCTGCACCTGTTGGACGTGCTTTCCGGTCAATTTAATGAGGATTGGGTTTCATCTTTGCGCTGCTCACCTGAGACTGTATAGATATCAAATATAGAACATGCAGAGTGATCGTTGAACTGCGTGTCTATATAGCCACTGAAGAAAATCGATAGATCTTCTCTGCGAGATCGGGAACACTCGGCCTTCTGCCTCATGGTATCGTATTGATTTGATATTCATTCACAATTAGTCTCAACTTGGCGCTGGACTTATAGCGCAGTCTATGACATCTATAGGTGCAGGGGAAATCTCAAGCACCCGTATCTGGTTGCGCGTGCGTTATGAACGATAGCTGGGGTGCGCACGACCCGATATCATTGACTTTGCACCTCTTGGACGTGGTTTTTGGGCCATCCAATGAGAATAAAGTTTCATCTTTGCGCTGCTCGCCTGAGACTAGATATCAAATATGAAACATGCAGAGGGGTCGTTGAATTGCGTGTCTAAATACCATTGGGAAGAATCGATAGATCTTCTCTGCGCGATCAGGAATACTCGGCCTTCTGCCTCATGGTGTCGTATTGATTTGATATTCATCTACGCTTATTCTCAACTCTGCGCTGGACTCATAGCGCAGTCTATGACAGCTATAGGTGCAGGGGGAATCTCAAGCACCCGTATCTGATTTTCCGTGCGTTATGAACGATAGGTAGGGTGCGCATGACCCGATATCATTGATTTTGCACCTGTTGGAGTGGTTTTTGGGCCATCCGATGAGAATAAGGTTTCATCTATGCGCTGCTCGCCTGAAACTATATAGATATCAAATATAGAACATGCAGAGGGATCGTAGAATTGCGTATCTATACAGCCGTTGGAAAAAATCGATAGATCTGTTCTGCACGATTGAAAATACTCGGCCTTTCGACTCATGGTAGTGTATTGATTTTATATACATTCACAATTAGTTCCAACTTCACGCTGGATCTACAGCGCAGTCTATGACAGCTATAAGTGCAGGAGAAGTCTGACGCACTCGTAACTGGTTTCCGTGCGTTATGAATGATACCTGGGGTGTGCCCGACCGGATATCATTGATTTTGCATCTGTTGGGCGTCTTTTTTGAGGCCATTCAATGAGAATAAGGTTTCATGTTTGCGCTGCTCGACAGAGACTAGATATCAAAGATCGTCGCGCCTGCGCATCATATCGGGTTTTATTACACCTGCATGTATTAATCTGATTGCGCGCTAAATGAGTGATAGAAAAGTAGATTGCTGCTTAACCGCCAACAGAAATATCGGATATCCCGTGTAATAATGAGGTTAATAGTAATCATTTGGAAATTTGATTTCTAATATTCCATCTTCCTTCAATGATCGAAAAGATCTCAAGACCGCTTATCTGAATCCTCAAATTGATCCAAACAAACTCCAGAGTTGCGTCTATACTGTTTTATCATTAAGGGTGCATTAATAAGACTTTTTTCGTGGATGATGAATGTTTTAACATAATTGTTAAATTGCATATATAAAATTTTCTGATTGAGGTAGATCAACTAAAATTCTCTTTCTGAATGTGGAATATTCCAATATCATTTTTAAAAATGTTTTCAATTTGTGAATATGATTCTTCAAGTTGGAATGCGTAAAATAACTCTCTAGTTGGTGGATGGCACTGAATTGGACCGAATTGATTGAGGAATTTTTTTTGTGAATAGTGTATTTTCCCAAATTGTGGGAGGTTCAATAACTGCCTCTTTCCTGGATGATGATCAATTGGATTTCGAATAATCGACCAAAAATTCTTCATTTGTGAACTGAAAAGATTCCTACAGAAGCATTATCGATGATCTTTGTGCATATCCTTGAAAAATGTTCCCTCCGCCTCTCTTATAGCCAGCATAGGGGAGAAGAAGGAGAGGGCGGAGGAGGAGAGAAATATTTCTCCATCTGGGAATAAGTAAAAACCTTTGAAAATTTTAATCAAATTGGGAATTCACATATTTCACGTAAAAATTGAAATTTTTGTGCACGTACAAGCGTTGCATGAATATAAATCATTAATTTTGGAATTGAGCTCAATTCTCCAGTTCTCAAAATGATCTTCGTTCCTTGATGGTCACCCTCAATGATATTTTATAGAAACTGGATAGTTCTTTGACCCCACACCATACGGGTGGTTCAACCATGCCCGCGCAGCGCGCGCACTTCGTAGATCGGAAAGGTTTTTGAGATTATTCGAAAAATCCCTCAGGTGGTCGTGAATTTTTGGATCAGCGATTCATAAATTCCGATTCCGAGGCATGTTAGATGGATAAACATATCGATGAATGATCCATCCTATATTTTCATACTATATTATATTTGCTCCTTTCTGGTACCATATATACCTGCATAATTTTTTTTGAAGATGATAACGAGCAAAAATGATGGAAATGGAGTGGGTGAGTGTTGGAAGTGATGTGAGCTGATAGAATGATAATAATAAATTAGTTGGAGTATATGATGAGTGAATTCGTGTGTTGAAGACTATGACGAGCGAAAATGATGGAAATGAAGTGAATAAATGTTGGTAGGAGAGCTGATGACATGATGGAGATGCTAAATGAACGATGATGAAAAGTATATGTAAATAGAGTGAACGAGAGTCGAAAGAGATGTGAGCTGATGAAATGATGATGATTAATGAGTTGACGTGTATGATGAGCAAATCTGTGATATTTTTCAGCTTTAAGTGGATTATATAAGTTTGGAATCAGGATGTCTTAAGGAAAAAATTTCACAGAATCGTATTAGCAGAGTATACTACCATACAACTATTATAATCTGCCTAATTAATTAATTTATAATATAATCTGCCTGCAGAGTCCGGCGGTACCAGATTTTGGCGATATCTGTACATATCGTGTAACATAAATTCCATAATTATTTCAAAATCATAAAGTTATTCCAAAACAGAACTATTTTTATTTGATAGTAATCATTAGAGAAAATATTGACACCTCACATATTCAAGGGTCATTATTAACGAGTCTTTATGCACTGTGGCAGAGTGTGCTTTTCTTCCCTCAGATATCTGGTTGGTTGCCTTAGGCGATGTTACACTCTTTGTAGGGTTATATTTCAAACCGCGGTGATATTCGAACCGATTCACAAAATTTACATATGTGCAAAACTTGTTGAAATAAAGAAACAAACTTAATGGTTCTAAAAGTAGGTTGAAAATATTAAATTCAAAATTATTTCGAAATAAGAAAAATTCTCAAGAAAATAGAACTATTTGCATTCAATGGTAACATTGGAGAAAACATGAATATCTCACATGTTGAATGAGACCACATGCAATGTGGCCGAGCGAGCCCGCGAGCGAGACAGTTTTGATAGTTTTCTCATATGAAGCTTCCTGTTTCCACAACCAAGACATTTCTGTCCAAGATCCATATTTTTCACGGTTTTGATCCCATAACTCATGAGAACTCCATTTTATCGAGAAATGTGTGGAGCAATTTTCGATGGATTTTCAAAAGATGAACAAAAAAGGTCTCCGCACATCTTCTCATATAAGGCCTACTGTTTTCGAAAATGGCGTATTTTCGTCCAAGACCCATGTTTCTCATGGTTTTGACCCCACAACTCATGAGGGATATATTTCATTGCAAAATGAGTAGAGCAACTTTTCATAAATTTTTGAAAGACGAACTAAAAATGTCTGAACACGTTTTCTTGCCGGATGCTTCGTGTTTCCGCGATTCAAGTATATTCGCCTGAAATGTACTATTTTGATGTTGTGTGCGTAAAGTTGTGCCGTAATAGTACATTTCGATACAAGGGCGTAAAACGTTTTATTCGCGTCCGAGTGATGGGTTTCCGGCCCGAGCCGCAGGCGAGGGTCAGAATCATCACGAGGATGCGAATAATAGGTTTTACGGCCGTGTATCTAACTATACTTTTCGATAAACTGTGAGTAAAAGTCGACAAACTGTGCGCAAAGTGCACTTTTACGCACAGTGTATCGAAAAAGTACTTTGCAGGTGGGTGTGCGGTGGGCAAAATTGAGCGAATTTTTTTTACGCACGATTTTCAGTGCGCAAAGTTCCAAATCGTGCGCAAAGTTGTCTCGATCGCGCGCAAAGTTGAGAGCGTGCCAGTAGAATCATATCTCAAATTACTCCCCATTTTTATGTTCACGTGATCCGATAAATTTATGGATCGTCACAGGAGACGATCAGAATCCTGAATTCTCACGGATTTTTCATTTCGGTTGGTTTGATGTAATGTACTCAACGACGTAGATGATGATAACCATCCCCATGGAGATACTATATGTTTTCGATTCGGAAATTGTTGAATACTAAAATATTAGTGTCGCACCATTCGCATGATCATAAACTGATGAGAATCACTTCTGCCTTTTACATTCCAATCTTATCTAAATCACAGCGCGGTCACATGATGATTTGAATGTCATTTTCGATAGCTAGTTAATAATTTCGGATTCTCCTTCACTAATATGCATGGAAGTAGTCCATGTTGACAAAATTTGAGCCGTTGCGTACACACGGGGTCCCCAGGGACCCCACGCTCACTTCAATGTTATATTCCAACCATGGACTGGTAAAAATTGGTCCTCTGGCCCTATCTGTCATCAATTGAGATGTACTACTATGTGATCCTAACGATGCACGGGTTCGGAAGCCTTTTAGTGTGGCACGAGCAGCCGACAAAGTTACTGCGTCATTTTTGTGGGGTCCGAGGTACCCCGTGTGTACTAATCGTCATGCAAGTTGTGTTTTTTCGCGGTTGGCGATTCTTGATCATTGCAGCTGTATGACTCGGGTAGAACGTAAGTATATGTTATTATGCTATTGGAATTTTTCTCGCAAAGCATTAGTCATGTACACAAAGTGTCCTTGCAGATGGCATATAATCTTTGTCCTCGTGATATCGCTCGAGCACTCAGAGATGAGGATGCGTCTGAGGAGTCTGTTGATGAAGATTCTGGCGATGAAGACCATGTCAGTGAGCAAACGAACACTAATTCTGAATTTTCCAGCATACCAACAAAAAAATGTTTGGATGAACTCGTGACTCATCTAGCCACCCCGCATCTTCAAAACCGCTATGCAAATATGATGGCACGCTCAACAATTAGAACAGGTATTCAGTTCATTCTGAGATGTAAACGGCAAGAGGATGTGCTCTCTCGTGATTTCAGACCAAGGTTTGAGAGTTAAGAAAAGATGTTCATTATATAAGGGAAGTGAAGACAACACGACACTCCTCCAATGCCCCTCGTGCCTTCGAACAATGTGCGACTCACATCGCGTATACCTCTGCAATGATTGTGCTGGTGATTGAAGTTATATATGTTCCTATCTTATCCCATCATTTTTTTGTATGGGCATCTGATCGATCTTTTTGTACTTGTATTTTGGTAAGAATTTCCACAATGAAAATCTTTGAAATTGATCCTGGACTGCATTGAGCACCTACTACGCGTAAGCGCCCAACCGTACTCGAAGTCGCGACTTCCATCAGGAAAATGAATGTGGTTTTGGCATTTTCCGTTCTTTTCTCCATTTTTTCCTATTAGTGTAGTTGTCTATGAATGAAATGCCACAAGATTCACCCAAAAAATCGTAAAATTGTTAATTTGGGAGCCATTCTAGCGAAAAAGGTGGTTTTTTCCAAAAATCCGTCCAATCTCTTAATTTCGTCCAAAACCAATAATCAGAAATAAAAAAACTGCCAGTTTCCATCAAAAAGATGTCAGAGAAGTTAACCGTACAGGTTTTGGGTCAATATCGTGGTTCCTTTTGGAATGAGAACGGATTTCCTACGTGGGGTCCCTGGAGACCCCGTGTGTATAAATCGTGACTTTTAGGAAGTGCGTATGCAACGGGTTAACATATTTTTACATGCATTTATTTTATTCTGGTGTTGAACTCTGAGTATCTGCAGCACAAGTATTTCGATATCTTGAACGTCATCAATCGTTCGTCATGGAATTCGACGATGGATTTTTCCATGAAGTCAATTTTTTCATATTGATGAGTTGAAAATCTTGGAATCGATCGTGGAGGACTAAGGTCTGTGAGGATGATAAAACACAGAATTCTTGCACATATACATATATTGCAACGTTTCGTCTGCATATTTTGCAAACCTCTTCAGGCTGTAACAAAATTTCAACACATGAGGTATACATCATCGCCCCCGACGAAGAAAAACACGTCCCCATTTAAGAATGCATTGGGAGAACAATGGGAGGTGTTTTTCTTCTTCGGGGGCGACGACATTATGGACAAACAGTAGCACGATTCACCATGAAGTTGCAACAATTCACATAGCTAAAGCTTTTTGCTTCTTAGAACGATTATCACATTTCTACACTATGATTAAAAACGTAGAAACACAGAAACTGTGATTTACGTCTTACGTCGATATTTGGTATATTGATACTGATCAGTCCATGCTAATGTGTGTATATATGGAAACGGGATGAGGAGAGAAAGAGAGAGAGAACCAGGTGATTGGACGCGGAGAGGAAAGGGAAGGAGAAGTAGTCGAGAGAAGCAGCTATATGTCATAATCGACGATGAGACAAACTATAGTAGGAGAGAGTTATAGACACGGTTTAGATGGAAAATATCGTCTTTCAGATTGATGTTATTATTATCAGAGTTAATGAAAATCATTTCTGAGAGTGTTTTTTTATGAAAATTTGGTTCTCTATCCAAGATCTTAGTATTTTTCCAATCAAACTCGTGCCCTAGGTTTTTTCGATGGAGCGACTCTACAGAATTGGGAGTGTTAAAATTTATATGTTCATCGATTCTCACATCTAAAGCCCTTTTTCACAGTTTCTGTGTTTCTACGTTTTTGATCATAGTGTAAAAATGTGATAATCGTTCTAAGAAGCAAAAAGCTTTAGGTATGTGAATTGTTGCAACTTCATGGTGAATCGTGCTACTGTTTGTCCATAATGTATACCTCGTGTGTTGAAATTTTGTTACAGCCTGAAGAGGTTTGCAAAATATGCAGACGAAACGTTGCAATATATTTATATGTGCAACAATTCTGTGTTTTATCATCCTCACAGACCTTAGTCCTCCACGATCGATTCCAAGATTTTCAACTCATCAATTTGGAATAACTGAGGACGATTCAAAGTTCATTACTTCTATTCAATTTTTTCATGATCGAAATTCTTCATTTGATACTTATGAGAACTTTTCTTGGGTCAAGGAGCTTGCACATAACGGCTAATATCAGTAAATCTGAGAATGGAGAATTATATCTTCAAATGAAACGGTAATATATAGTATATCAATTGAAAAATGATTTTATGATACATTTTCAGAATTTTTATTCAGTTGGGGGGCTCCGCCCTCGGAACCCCTCGGCGGGGGCTTCGCACCCTGCACCTCCACCGGGGCTCCGCCCCTGGACCCCGCCCGTGCCCTACCCTCCTCCCGCTTCTCACGGTACATGACACGGGAAACAATTTTCCACACCAATATCAAAGAGTATAGTAAACAACACGGGCGCAACTTTTCCGCTCTCGTTCCCGAATTTCTCGTGCGCAGAGCGAAACTCTCCGCACAGTTGTAACTTTGCGCACGGCGAATACTTTTGCGCACGTCGCAGAAGTTACAACTGTGCGCAAAATTCACTTTAGCGCACTCATTTCGGGAACTCGTGCGTAAAAGTACTTTGCGCCCTTGTTACTCAATGTACTATTCTTTTCCTTCGACCCCAAACCTGTGCGACTATGTTATTTTATACAAATACAGTAAAACCTCGGTTAACGGACACCTCGAAATAGCGGACACCTCTAAATACCGGACATTTTGAGATGCTTTGTTTGACTCCCATTTGATTTATATAGGACCGAACCCTCGGAATAGCGGACAGGCAAATAGCGAACACCTCGTATACCGGACACCTTTTCTGCCCTAGATTTAGACCAATCCCATGTTAATTCACCTCGATATACCGGACATTTGAATTTCGTGCCTGATTTGGAAAGTATTTGTAATGAGAAACGTGACTACCACCAAGACTTGAATAGTATCTCAATCACAAATACAGGTGAACTCTGCCTTCTTACTCGCGCGGCTGCGAACACAGCTGACCGCAATGTCTACTTTAGTATCATCGCAAGAGTCTTAGTTGAAATATCGAGGTAAACATATCGCAAAAGCGGAAGAGATTGAGCATGAGAGAGAAAATGGAAATAATCGAAGCTGTTGAGAGAGAAAATCTGAGTTGTCGTGCAGCTGCTGAGAGATTTGGAGTCAGCAAAACGCAGATCAGTGATGTGATGCAAAATAAACAGTATGTTCGCGAGGAATTCGACAAGAATAAAAATATCGATTCAAAGAAGAAATATCCAAAGACTGAAATTTCTGTGCTTAACGATATCCTGCTGCAGTGGTTTTTGCGTGTTAGAGCCAATAACATTCCTGTGAATGGACCCTTACTAAAAGAAAAGGCTTTGGAAATTGCTCGAGAACTCAAAATTGATAATTTCGTAGCTTCTAATGGCTGTTTGGGAACATTTCAGAAAAATAATAGAATTTCATCCAGAAAAACTAGTGGTGAAAGTGGTTCTGTTGATATGCAAATCGTGAGTGATTGGAATGGAAGACTGGATCAAATGTGTGAAGGGTATGCCGAGGAAGATATTGTGAATTGTGATGAAGGTGCTTTGTATTATCGAGTATTGCCTGATCAGACAATGCATTTTACTGGAGTAAAATGCGTTGGTGGTAAAGTTTCAAAAGAGAGGTCGACAATTCTTTTTTGTGTAAATATGCTGGGACAGTTTGAAGAGCCTTTGATCACTGGAAAATCAGCGAAACCAAGATGTTTCAAAAAAGGAATTGACATCGGTTCAATTGGAATTCAATGGGCGTCAAATAAAAAAGCTTGGATGACATTGCTCATTATGATCGCTTATCTGGAGGAATTCAACAATCGTATGGCGAATATGGGACGAAAAGTAATTCTGTTCTTAGATAATGCAACAAGTCACCCAAAAATGGAATTTGCGAATGTGAAGCTTCGTTTTCTGCCCGCCAATACCACTTCGATGTCTCAACCTCTAGATTAAAGTAAACAAGGGTTCAATATGAGCTAATTCTGTGCACTTTAAAATTTCCATTACTTTTCGTTGTCGAATTTTCAGGCTTTATTCGGAATTTCAAAGTGCTGTATAAAAAAAAAGTTGCAAGACATGCGCTCGCAAAGATCGGTTTTGGTGACTCTGTCGATGACATTGTCAAAGAAATACTACACTAAAGAAATACTTTGCTCAGAATAATTCAATTGCATGTTTGTCAAAAATTTCTGAAGCCCAGATGGAGCATCAAAACGCAGTTTTGAGTAAAAAAATGAAGCAAACGTTGATGGATGACTTTTTATCAAAAAAGAACTGATATTATTAGATAAATATAATTAATGAATTTGATTGATGTTATCGATGTTATTGTCTATTGGATATTAAAATTTTGATATCATTTTTTCATGAAATAATCTAAACTCGTGAAATGTATTTTATTTTTTATAATATCCTTGGAAACGTATGACTGACTTGCACTTTTATGTTGAATGACAATTCAGAGTTATAATATATGAAATTATGATTTAGATAAATATTTTTACATGCTATGAACTACAAAAGTTCCCTCGCAAGACCCAAAATAGGCGACCCTCGGAATAGCGGACACCTCGCAATACCGGACACTTCCATGGTGCCCTGGAATGTCCGGTATTGCGAGGTTCTACTGTACTACCAATTAGAACAATAATCTGGATGGGATATTGAATTGCCGATTTTATTCAGTCAATTTAAAACACCCTTCTTTGACTTTTCGCTCGAAATGACCTCACAGGTATGGCTCGCATATGCTTCCATCTGAACTAATGTGCACCAATCTGTGTGGGATGACTTCCCAATGTACCCCACATATGTGTGAAAACTCCCGGAGGCGAACCTCGAGCTAGATGCGAGCAAGCTGTTCTATTTCACGAGTTGAAAATGGGTATTATCTCATCTATAGATGAATTCCACGCCAAAGCGACCTACGGAAAGGGGTCATCTCTCAGATTCTTTTTTAACCTTTTTCATTTGATTCTATGGCCCAAAATAGGAACTTCGGACCACCTATAGGGCCCAAAAAAAATTTCTCCTCTCCATTGCACGCACATGCGTCAACAGACCGAACTTTTATCGTGGAAAAATCGATGCTCTTTTATTCACGAAAATAGGAATATTTCGAGTTTTTGAATAGCTATCGGCTTGCGGATTGCGGCATCTGAAAGGGCATCAAAAAACCTATCGAAAACGTTGTTGGAAATTCCTTTTCTGTGATTTGGGGGCCTCCTGGAGGCAAAAGAGTGTTTTTCACTAAAATGTTGATTTCTCGAAAAGCCATTTTTTTTTATTTTCTTTAAATCATATATTTGACGTAAAATTTTGCGTTCTTTCGAAATAATGGGTTTCAGAGGAGTTTGGGGCGATCCAAGTGCCTTATGAGCCATTTTTTGAAAATTCGATTTTTTCGGTTTCAGAAAAAGGCAATTTTCTGCGCATGCGCACAAACGTAGACTTTCGGCGTCACTTTCAATGGAAAGCTGACAAAATTTGCTATAAAATGACTACCCGCAAAGTTGAAATTCATGCACTGAAACAGGATCTGCAACGATTAATTATATGGAATCAAAATTACATGAAAATTCAGCCAATTAACGCCTTCGTGGCGCCCGCTGAGATGACACATTTACGAGATCTTCTCTCGACTCAATTTTGAGTACCAAATTGACCTGAAAAAAATTCAGACTACATGGTTTCAACGTAAAATTGTACGAACTTTCAAAATATGCGATGAAAAACCCCGTTTGAGGCAAATCGGAGATGCTACATTCAATTTTTTGCCAGAAAATACGATATTTCACATTCAAAATTGCGAAAAATCAAATGTAGCACCTCGGGTTTGCCTCAAACGGAATTTTCCATCGCATATTTCGAAAGTTCAGACAATTTTACGTTGAAACCATGTGATCCGAAATTTTTTAGGGCGATTTCGTACTCTAAAATGAGTCCCGAGAAGATCTCGTGAATGTGTCATCTCAGCAGGCGCCACGAAGGCGTTAATGGGCTGAATTTTCATGTGATTTTGATTCGACATAATTAATCTTTGCAGATCACGTTCCAGTGCATGAATTTCAACTTTGCGGGTAGTCATTTTATAGCAAATTTTGTCAGCTTTCCATTGAAAGTGACGTTGAAAGTCTACGTTTGTGCGCATGCGCACAAAATCGCCTTTTTCTGAAACCGAAAAAATCGAATTTTCAAAAAATGGCTCATAAGGCACTTGGATCGCCCCAAACTCCTCTGAAACCCATTATTTCGAAAGAACGCAAAATTTTACGTCAAATATATGATTTAAAGAAAATAAAAAAAAATGGCTTTTTGAGAAATCAACATTTCAGTGAAAAACACTCTTTTGCCTCCAGGAGGCCACCAAATCACAGAAAAGGAATTTCCGACAACGTTTTCGATAGGTTTTTTGATGCCCTTTCAGATGCCGCAATCCGCAAATCGATAGCTATTCAAAAACTCGAAATATTCCTATTTTCGTGAATAAAAGAGCATCGATTTTTCCACGATAAAAGTTCGGTCTGTTGACGCATGTGCGTGCAATGGAGAGGAGAAATTTTTTTTGGGCCCCATAGGTGGTCCAAAGTTCCTATTTTGGGCCATAGAATCGAATGAAAAAGGTTAAAAAAGAATCTGAGAGATGATCCCTTTCCGTAGGTCGCTTTGGCGTGGAATTCATCCTATTTGAACGCAGGCGAGTGTGAGGGGATTTCACTCATTTTCATTCAAAAATGAGATGAATGGCTAAAATAGAGGTACGAACATGGTTTTCTGACTCAAAATGATCATCTAATTACGTTCTCGTTGTCAATTTGGCTTTCATCCAACGTCTGAAGCCACTCCATCGAAGAACATGTAACTAAAGTGTTTTCTAGTCTGAGAGCAAGTATCAATATTTTGGAGCCAAACTGACCCCAAAATCGTGTTTAAATGGTCATTTCAAGTCAGAAAACCATGTTCGTATCCCTATTCCAGCTGCTCATCTCATTTGTGACCTAGAATGAGTGAAATCCCATCCACACTGGCCTGCGTCCAAATAGACGAAATAATGACCATTTTCAACTCGTAAAATAGAACTTCCTGCTCGTATCTAAGCTCAAGGCTCGCCTCCGGAAGTTTTCACACATATGTGGGAGTACATTGGGGAGTAATCCCACACAGATTGGTGCACATTAGTTCAGATGGAAGCATATGCGAGCCATACCTGTGAGGTCATTTTGAGCAAAAAGTCAAAAAGGGTGTTTTAAATTGACTGGATAAAATCGAGAATTCAATATCCCACCCGGATTATTGGTCCGATTGGTAGTATTTGTTCCAAAAAACATATTTGCACAGGTTTGGGGTAGACGGAAAAAAAACGATTTTTTTAAATTGAGCTCAAAGTTTGGCATTTTTACGAATTTACTCAGCTTGTAACGACTGTAATTCTTAGAGAAGGTACAGTAATCGACTTTTACTAGTGGTCGAATTGTAGGTTTTCTCAAGACCTTCAAAATGACCACTTGTAGGAGTCGATTATCAGATGTCTAGTGGGAGCTACATCACTTTGAAGCAAGTCCGAAAATCGCTAGAATGTGCTCTCAGAAATCAGGCCCCAGGACCCACGGGCGCTTCAGAAAAAAACCAAAAAAATTTTTTTGTACTATATTAATATAGGACTAACGGAGAAGAATTTCTATGGATTTTTCCCAGACCCCCTTGGTGCAGGCATTCGTCGAAATGCTCCGAAATGGCCCATATACTTTAGATATGTATTTAGAAATTTGCGCTCAGAGTCATGATTATATCACGGCATGAGCTTGGCGAAATCATCTTTGAGTTGACGAGATATGATTGATTTTTTGTTTCCAATTCTCGAAGTCGACGAATTTTGGGTGAATTGGTAGCACACTATCGCGCTCCTGAGCCATCTTTCTCCAATATTTTATCCACCAAATACAGCTGAAATCAACTCAAAAAGTTGCGCGCCATCACCCGATTATCCGTAAGACCGTGCGAGAGTACCGAGTCTTTCCACAGGATTTTACTCACATTTTCTCTCTTCAAGTGAGCTTGAATGAACCAAACTGCTCTCTCAACATGAATCAGCTATTTTAGCTGATTTGCAGCTAACGTGGACGGATTTTTACTGAAAATCAGCTACAATAGCTGAAAATCGGCTAAAATAGCTGAAATCCGTTCGTGTTAGCTGATTCATGTTGAGAGAGTGCTTCTAATCATACGGAAACCAAAGATAACTTATTTCAACACTTGGATAATGATATTTCCACTTCGATCGGGACCGATAGATTCGATTGTTCTCTCATATCGTCATCCATATAGTGTTATGAAGGATGGCCTGCATTCGGGACGAGGGTAGCCCACACTCGGGGCATGTAGTGTTATAGACGGTGGCCCACATCCGGGCATATAGTCATATAGATGGTGGCCTACATTCGGGGCATGTTGTGTTATAAAGGGTGGCCCCCATTTGGCGCTTATAGCGTTTTAGAGGGTGGCCTACATTTGGGATATGGGAGGCCCACATTCGGAACATGGGTGGCCTACATTTGGGGCATGTGGTGTTATAGAGCGTCGCCCACATCCGGGGTATGTAGCTCTGTGGAGGGTGGCCCACATTTGGTACATATTCTCACCGCCAAGAACCATAATCGCCTGTATTTTTATATCATAAGCAATCAGGAAACTCCATCATCGGCCTAAAAAGGGTTACTTGAAATACGAATCGTCTGTGACTTCTAAATTGATTGTTATAGTAATGAAAATACCAGTCTAGAACGAGTCCTGGAGTAATTCGAGTATTTGCATAGAGTAATGACAATTCCCATCATCATAAAGATTTTTATTGGGCTTCAAATCAAATTCAATCCAATTGTGACGTGGTGAGTCTCAGGCCTCCTGCCCGCGCCTCTCCTCGTCCCTTGACGATTCACCAGCGACGACTTCGCGAGCCGCGCAACGCCTGGGCGCTGCTCGTCGGCCGTCGCAGGTGCATCGTCAGCACCTTGACGTGGCTTTGCACTTTCCCCTTTGGCACTACTTCATGGAGATGCAGAGCATCGTCGATGACGATGCTCGGCATGCTCGAGAGACCGCTCGGAGCGGCCAAGCCGCCCAGACCATCTCGGGTACGCTTCGCGCCGCGATACCCGCATACACACTTCCACTCTATAAGTATCATATAAAGGCATCAATAATAGTACATCGTGCCTATTTATTCAGATATTCCCCTCACATCTCACCTTATGTGCCGAATCCCCCCACGTCTCACAATTATTCGAGAAAAACGATAGTTCAAAATCTTCATTTCTATGATAAGTTATTCGAATTTCCGAGGTGGCAGCGCCACAATAATTCTGAATCAAAGGATATAAAACAACAATTCACGTGCAACTGCTGGGCACGATGTTGTATTAGAATCAACTCAACAATCGTACTGACGGAACAAATAAAGACCTCTCGATCTCCATATGCTTATGTTGTCGTCATATTAGGCTCCTTCTCATTATATCTCCTTCTATCCAATGCTGATCACGACACGCGCACTCATATACGGCACACTCACGGATATCGTTCAGCTGAAAAATCAGCTACATTAGCTGATCAAATTAGCTATTACAAACTGATATCCCAGTCGACGGATTTTCACTGACATGAACAGCTACTGTAGCTGAAATTTAGCTACACTGGCTGATTCCCAGCTACAATCACTGATTTATAGCCGATTCTAATCAGCTATATAGGATTTCTCGTGACACGAATTGAGTAAATATCAAACAAAAACGCCTCATTCCGTCGTGATTCGGTCTGAAATCATCAATAATATGTTCATGTCGATATTGGAACCCGGATTTGTGGAGTTTTTTGCCCAAATAATCGATTTGAGCGTGATATTAGTGTTCGCTGATTTGATCAGCAGTTTAACGACCCATGGGAGTGATGACTGATAGTTCAGCTATATATTAGCTGATTGATGCTGAGGGAGCAGATTAACTTTCTATCCGCGAGTTCATTGGCGATCATGACAGTATGGGTGAAGCCTTCCACTGAAAGGCAAACAAAGGTAGAAGTAATGGGGATGGTTGGACTCAAGGGGAGAAGAATGAATGAAACCAGGAAACAAACAGGGAATTTGGTATCATCAATACAGTCCTTTCATCTTAGGAAAACGAAAAAGACTAGGGTGATATGTGTATGGGTCGCAAAAGCTAATACAAGGCTTCATTGCGATCTCAAAACATTCAAAACATCTTTTGGAACTCTTCACTCGACGATCCTAGTGACTGTAACAACCAGCTCACTTATTTGTAGGTGTTCATTTGCCATCTCCAAAAGTGCGAACCACCTCCTCAATGATATCGATCAGTCATGCGATACCGTCTTTTTGGAGCTTCTACTCACCATCATTCTCATTTTCATGCATTTCAGGACGAAGTGAGTATCCATTTGGCCACTACATCATCAACCTCCGTCGAAGTGATTTGTGGTAAGATTCCTTGGGTCATGGGAACCGTAGTCTACCAATACAAAATGACCATAGGCATTTGGTATAGTGGCTTTGCTTCAATTGATGAGATTTTGTTGCTTCACTACTAAAAGGGTTTCTTGAAGAACTTCCATTTCTTGGAATGTCCTTCCCTCGAGTAGCGAATCTAAAACAAGCGATTTTTCTGATTATGAAAGGTCCCTTCTCAGAATAAGAGATGATTTTCCAGAATGAGAATTTCCTCCCTCAATATGACAAAAACATTTTTCGAAACGCCATCGTCAGAAAAAGTGGATGGAATGGGGTCGCGATCCCGGCGAATCTTCAACATGATAGTTTATCAAAATATCTTCGATGTCATACCGAGAAAAACAAGTCGATATGCTCTAGTTCACTTTTCATGGCACTCCGGATCCGACTTCGAGAGTTACCCCGGAAAACGCCGCACTTTTGCACCAGTTTTTGTTTTCATTCCCTCCCAAGTCGTACTTACCAGGAGAGGTCACCACATCCGGATCACGGATTTGGCTGAAACTTTGGTAATAGTCTTTTTTTAGTGCCAAAAGATGAAACCTAAAATTATAGACCCTAACGCTCAAGCATTCCCGAGCTACAGCCAAGGACATTAGCATTGCAGGTATACCTATATGTAAAATGTTTAACATGGGCCCATATGAGAGTTTCCACGGAACTTTTAACTTTTGTGTTACTGCAGTGTTCCAAGAGTATTTTGAACTATTCGGAGTGCGCAGGAGTGGCATTTTATAGTATTTGGCATCATTCAATATGGACTAAATTCTTTTTTGTTGAAACGCATCCTGGTTTGTCAATAGCAGACCGCAAAGGATGATTTTTGGGTAGTTTACAAACGTACCAACGCGATTTTTTGAATTGATAAGGCTGTAACTAAAATACCTATGCCTCAACTACTTCGGTGGAATGATATATCCATCTACTAATCTCATATTTTGAGAAAATCTTTGATTCAGAGGTGTGCGCTGATTTGGCTATGATATTAACTCTCATTCATCGATGTAACTGAGTTTTGTGGGAAAACTTTTTCTGGCTATTGTTTACGAAATTGATGAAATACCTCGTGCAAAACGGAAAATTTAGCAATGAGTTTTCGAAGTTGAAAAGAAGACGAATCGAATCCCGTTTGGTTTGTGAGTGTGCGTTGATCCGGACAAATTTTATAAAGCTTCAAAGCTCATAAAGTTATCGCGCCACTGGCTCTCAAAACGGTCATTTTTTGATGGCATACTCAGGAAACGTAAAGCACAGGATTGGAATGTTGTGCTCTTTTTTCTTCATCGCAAAAGGGATATAACCGCACTGTTCTGAGTTACAATTGTCGATCGGTATTGCTGTGAGAAGCTGAGGAGAAATATTTGAATCCGGATGGTAAGCTAAATAAGCCGCTAAATGTGATGGTATCGCGATTTTCTCGATTTTTACATAGTATACGGCTGAAATATGAACAAAATGACACCACAGTGTATTCTAGAAATTGAAATGAGACTCATAGCTCTTGACTCGATTTTGGAAATTTACATCGAATTTCGGAGAAATCAATGATGAAATTCATCTTAAAGTCAAGTCAGGCAAATATAATCCGTATCGATCGTCTAGACAATGTTTTGAATCGAATCTGTTCGATTGAAGTTGATTCACGAATGTTTCAAGTGTGAAATTCCGTACAATTCGTTCTGAACCAGATACCTCGGCTTGGAAGAGAGTGGCACCACTTTTTTCACATGTTTTCGAGGTATAAGAATCACATGAAACCCATTTTAAACGTGTGCGATGAGAAAATTTTTTTTTTATTTTAGAGGGTCAATAGTCAAATGTTCCATGGAAACCCTCATATGGACAATGCTATTGCCTGAAGATGTAGCTCGGAAACGCTTGAGCGTTAGGGTCTATAATTTTGGATATCGTCTTTTTGTGCTAAAAGAAGACTATTCCCAGAGTTTCAGCCAAATCCGTGATCCGGATGTGATGACCTCTCCTGGTTAGCACACTTCGCCCAGGCTTATACGCGGTCATTCTCTGCCTCGACGCGATTTTGGTTTGTGATCTAGCACCTTTCATGCTACACGTTCCTCACTCATTCTAACTACACGACCCATCCACTGTACCCTCCTGTAGTTAGTTACAATAATAATCCTTAGGGACCGGTAGAGTTGGAGCAACTCATCATTGTATCTGATTCTAGGGGTTCCCGACCTATGATCAATAGTTGTTCCGAAAAGGGTCCGCAGTATTTTGTTTTCAAACATCTGGAACCTCCCTTCATATGGCTGGGTCATTGACCAAATCTCGCATCCATAGAGAGTCGCGGGTTGAATGCATAGAGGTATTACACTAGAGTGAGCGAGTCCCATACCTTTCACTGTGCGGAAGCATCCGGCTCTTTCTTTCAGAAAGAAAGAGACAGAACGATTAACCAACTTCCATGACGCGCATGCACGCCTCTCACTTGGTATACCTGTTGTGTTGGTGAGGTCATCACGGCAAGTGTTCCATCCATCCATCCATCCATCCATCCATCCATCCATCCATCCATCCATCCATCCATCCATCCATCCATCCATCCATCCATCCATCCATCCATCCATCCATCCATCCATCCATCCATCCATCCATCCATCCATCCATCCATCCATCCATCCATCCATCCATCCATCCATCCATCCATCCATCCATCCATCCATCCATCCATCCATCCATCCATCCATCCATCCATCCATCCATCCATCCATCCATCCATCCATCCATCCATCCATCCATCCATCCATCCATCCATCCATCCATCCATCCATCCATCCATCCATCCATCCATCCATCCATCCATCCATCCATCCATCCATCCATCCATCCATCCATCCATCCATCCATCCATCCATCCATCCATCCATCCATCCATCCATCCATCCATCCATCCATCCATCCATCCATCCATCCATCCATCCATCCATCCATCCATCCATCCATCCATCCATCCATCCATCCATCCATCCATCCATCCATCCATCCATCCATCCATCCATCCATCCATCCATCCATCCATCCATCCATCCATCCATCCATCCATCCATCCATCCATCCATCCATCCATCCATCCATCCATCCATCCATCCATCCATCCATCCATCCATCCATCCATCCATCCATCCATCCATCCATCCATCCATCCATCCATCCATCCATCCATCCATCCATCCATCCATCCATCCATCCATCCATCCATCCATCCATCCATCCATCCATCCATCCATCCATCCATCCATCCATCCATCCATCCATCCATCCATCCATCCATCCATCCATCCATCCATCCATCCATCCATCCATCCATCCATCCATCCATCCATCCATCCATCCATCCATCCATCCATCCATCCATCCATCCATCCATCCATCCATCCATCCATCCATCCATCCATCCATCCATCCATCCATCCATCCATCCATCCATCCATCCATCCATCCATCCATCCATCCATCCATCCATCCATCCATCCATCCATCCATCCATCCATCCATCCATCCATCCATCCATCCATCCATCCATCCATCCATCCATCCATCCATCCATCCATCCATCCATCCATCCATCCATCCATCCATCCATCCATCCATCCATCCATCCATCCATCCATCCATCCATCCATCCATCCATCCATCCATCCATCCATCCATCCATCCATCCATCCATCCATCCATCCATCCATCCATCCATCCATCCATCCATCCATCCATCCATCCATCCATCCATCCATCCATCCATCCATCCATCCATCCATCCATCCATCCATCCATCCATCCATCCATCCATCCATCCATCCATCCATCCATCCATCCATCCATCCATCCATCCATCCATCCATCCATCCATCCATCCATCCATCCATCCATCCATCCATCCATCCATCCATCCATCCATCCATCCATCCATCCATCCATCCATCCATCCATCCATCCATCCATCCATCCATCCATCCATCCATCCATCCATCCATCCATCCATCCATCCATCCATCCATCCATCCATCCATCCATCCATCCATCCATCCATCCATCCATCCATCCATCCATCCATCCATCCATCCATCCATCCATCCATCCATCCATCCATCCATCCATCCATCCATCCATCCATCCACTCATCCATCCATCCATCCACCCACCCACCCATCTCTAAAGGATTGTAGCGCAGGGATATCCGTTTGATTAGCACCTGATTCCATAGAAATCTCGTTTAAATTTTCCGCAAAAATTGTAATGTTCTCATATTTCAAGATTTTGAAGGTGGGGGAAACGATCATCAGCTACATCCTCGGATAAGAGAAAATCCCAGGGAACTCTATTCACTATTCACGATGACGTCACTGTTGACAATATAATTCCAGAGTCAATAAAGGACTATGTAACAGAATAGTGGGGCTGGGATTGGCTGAGCTCAGATCGGCCGGTCTGGGCTGGATCCATCCATCCACCCATCCACCCATTCAATCATCCATCTATCCACACGTTCCCCCCCTATCCATCCATCCACCCATCCATCCATCCTCCCATCCATCCACCCACCGATCCCAGACCGTCCCAGCCAAATCCATCGCATCCCTTCCCAGCCTAGCTCAGCCCAGCCCATCTTAGGTTCACCTAGCCCACCCTATCCCCGCCCCAGCTCGTCTTATCTCATCCCATACTATCCTATCCCAGCCCATCTTCTCCCAGCCTAGCACAACCCATCTCTTCCCGGCCCAGCCCATGCCATCCCACTGAATCACAGTCCAACCCAGGTTCATCCTATCCTGGCCCAGCCTATACTACCCCATTCCAGAGCCTTTCCCCGACCCCAGACCAGAGTGGCTCATCCCATCCCTGGACATCTCATAAAGTGATTCTCGATCCCAAAAATTGTCTTTCGTAACAAAAACTAGCCATAGGAGAAAGGTCTACTTTGGTTTCGCCTTCCTGCGCGCGTGGTCGCCACGCACATCTTTTTTTCTCTTCTTAACTGTTAAATTCCGTAAATTTTTCATTTCATTTGATGGTTTCTCACTCTTTCCAAAGTGAGATTTCATGCTCTTCGTTTCGAATTATGGGATGTGTTACTCTTCGTGTCAAATCTGATATGTGCTAGTCCTCGTCTAGAGATTTGGAGGACTCAACATATCAATTGTGGGAGGAAACACAACTCAATGTGCTACTTTTCATCTGAGTTTTGAGATGTGCTAGCTTACGCCAAGTGTGCTAGTCTTCGCGATTAAGCTGACATGCGCTAGTTTTCGGGGGAGAGGGCGAGATACGCTAGTCTTTAAAAAAGATGTGCTACCCTCTGTAGAGCGGTGAGATGTTGAGTTCTTCGTAGAGAGGGGCGATATCATCTCGATCGATTTGTGAATTTCTACCGTGAGCCGACTCCCACCATAATTGAAGAGCTCGGGTGGGGGGCCATCTATCCCGGAGGCAGTAATGCTTTTCAGTCTCTGTGCACGTGCTACTTCTTGCACCGCTCAGTGGGGGAAGAAAAGATCGGAATGTGGCACAATTATGCGTTACCATTGGAATGGAAAAATCGGGGTGTTTCAAAAAAACAAATGGTAGCTTTTTTCGGGGAATTCGAACCCCTTTCCCGCGAGTATCGTCTAAGAGCTCGCATGATGTGGGGATCCATGAGAACGTGGAAATCGGCCAAAAAACGCAGTATTAGGGATTCAACTCAGAGGTGAAGCAACTGACGATGATCTTTATGAGGAATGGAGTTGTTGCATTTTTAAAACGAATTTTTTCCTACCCCGAGTTTTTTTTAAAAATGGCAATTCTTTGGGTTTTTAGTCCTCTTGAGGGTTTTGTTGACAGATATTTGGGATTTTGACCCGGACAATCTAAAGAACTGAGAACTTTACGTCGAAATAAATGGTTCAAAAATCTTTCGAAAATTGGTCCTGAGATTTGTACAGCAGTGAAACCGAGACATACCCCCAAGGGCAAGCGATCTACGGCATTTTTGATATGGAACAAAGTTGTTACATTTTTCAAAACAAATTTCCTCCTACCCCGAGTTTCTCGAAAAACATCGATTTACGATTTTTTTGGCCTTTTGGGGGTTTTAATGTGATTCATCCATGTCTGATACCAAATTGCGTTTTCGAATCATTCTTATACAACAATATACTGGGCAGAGATGAATACGAAGGAATCGCAATCGTAGATGTATCATTAACCCTTAATCAACACTGTAGGATTTTTTGCAATCTCATTCTCCTGCAAAATCTACTCAATCAAATGTCGAAAGAACATTGATATGATTTTCTATAATCTTAACCCTAGAATACTACAAGCGTGACAGTTACAATTTACTACCTCGTTCAAATGGTTCGAGATGTTCAAAATCATATATATATCACAGTATTAATTGGGGGTTAACTGCTGTGAAACTCTCTGAGTCGGCTGAAAGAAGTTGACAGAAACACAGTTGGGATTCGAATTCTTCATTCTTCCCGTTGGCGTGGTCGAAATTTTGAAATTTCTACCAAAAGATCTCTTCAGAACCCAAAATAACCCTAAAAATTACTGTTTGTGGAGAAATTTAGGGAAGGAAAAAATTTGTTTAATAAATGCAACAACTTTGTTCCTCATCAAAAGTGACGTAAATCACTCGCCCTTGGAGTATCATGAGCTCTTTGAAGTCTCCCGCGCATTTCACGGGCTGTGTCTCGGTTTCACTGTTGTAGAAATGTCAGGATTAATTTTTGAAATTTTTCTGGACCACATATTTTGTCGTAAAACTCTTTGCTCTTTCGATTGGCATGTTCGAAATTTTGAGAATTTGCCAACGAAATCCTAGAAAGGCCAAAAACCCAAGAAACTGCCGTTTTTCGAAAAAAACTCGGGGTAGGAAGGAATCTGTCTTAAAAAATGCAACAACTTCGTTTCTCATGCAAATCGACGTGAATTGCTTCACCTCCGAGTTGAATCCCTGCTACTGCGTCTTTGGTCGATTTCCACGTTTTCATGGATCCCCTCATCATGCGAGCTCTACATGATACTCGCGGAAAAAAGAGATAGAGATTCGTCTTGAGAAAAACTACAAACTTTCTTTTCGAAACACCCCGATATCGCCATTCTAATAGTAACGCATAATTGTGCCAAATTCCGATTTTTTCCACTGTACGCCTTGTCACGATTTTCGCGCAGTGATCTGAAATGATTCTGCTAGATGAATCATGGTAATTCTAGTTTACTCCCCTGCCCCGGGCCCTTATTGTATGTACACAATGTCTGCTGTGGTTTTCAAAAATAGAGGCGTACAAGTCTGTACAGTGGTCCTACCGGTAAAAAAGGATTAACTGATCTGGTCACCCAATCGGATCAGGTGCCTGAATCACCTGGATTACCTGACTGTATTGCCCATCAGATCAGGTGATCCTATTCTCTGTGGCGGTCTTGACCGGAGTAATCTTCCGGTACGCTACTTTATTGTGACGAGGTAGGGATTTTTCGAAAAAGTTTCTGAATATTCATACGCGTAGAGCAGTCATGAAAAGATAGTTTAGCTTCAAAATTCTTCACAGCAGGTGAGATATTGTGTGTATGGAATTAATATTTCCCTCGGATGGTACATCCACTCTATTCACAAACTTCTCCGCAATAACTGTTCTACGCGTATGAAAATCCAGGAATTTATTTAAAAAAAACCCTATCCTGTTACAAAAAAATAACGTGCCGAAAGATTGCTCCAGTCAAACCCGCCACAGACAATAGGATTACCTGATTTGATGGGCCATACAGTCAGGTAATCCAGGTGATCCGAGCACCTCATCGGATCAGATGACCAGATCAGGTAATCCTTTTTTACCGGGCTGATTCATCACTAGATGATTTGATTGTCATTTTGTATGGCGGAATCTTCCTCCTGTTTACTGATTCTCTGAATTGTGGGTGATTGAGTGTTCAATAAGGGTATCCTGCAAGTGAAAAAGCCATCTCAATCAACTACCACTTTTAAAGTTGATATTATCTCACTCGGGGTGAAACTACCCGAGTAAAAAAGATTAATAGATTATAATATATTATAATAGATTATAATATATTATGGATAATATATTATAATATATTATAATCTATTATTGTGATAATATATTATAATATATTATAATATATTATAATAGATTATAATATATTATAATAGATTATAATAGATTATAATATATTATAATATGTCATCATATTTCTGTCGTTGAGTGGAAAGTCGGTGGATTGTGGTGCAGAATCGAATTTGATCAAATCCCAAAGTCGGACATGGCTGAAGCAGTCCTTGCCGGCCCTTATTTCATTTGCGAAGTTATAGGACCATGTATACTTATATATGGTTATAATATAGTCATAGAAATACGGTTTATTTGGTTGCTGGATCGTACGATCAAATGAGGTGGAAAACTAAATTTTCTGACATTTTCGACATTTTTTGATCCCACACAGTCAAACTCGATTCGCTGCTCTATTTTTTCCGGTCCAGAACGGTATAAGTCCACTTCAAAAGAAATGATGGACTCATACCGTTCTGGTCCGGAAAAAAAGTCGAGAAAATTTGGAGATCAGAACGGTATAAGTCCATTTTTAATTGCAAACAATGCGTAAAAAATGTGAAAAATTGAAAATTATTACGCCCCATGCCAAAAATGTCGTGAAAACACACTCATTATATGATAAATGAAGCATAATTACTGCAAATGACAATCCGAATTTTCTATCGCCAGAAAACTTTGAAGCTAATTTGCCAGAAATGGGAAAAATGGACTCATACCGTTTTGGTCGGGAGCCGTCTATATATAATCAATACATTGAATTTACTCTCGATAAACAGTCGTATGTCTTTCAAGATTATCGGAGATGCTTTCCTAGGGTCGATAGAAATAACCAAAATAGAACGGTTGATTTTCCGAGCCACTCGAATTCAATCAGACCATTATCCATCCACGCGATGAAAGCATACCCCCCAATCGAATGCAAGTGTTGGATCAAATCTTCCTAATTCCCTTCTGAGATCCGTGTGGATTTGGATTCGATATAATAAAAATCGTGAGTAGTGGAGACACAATTTCTCCAATTCCGGGCCAGCCAATCACTTCCTTGAATAGTTTGAAGTTAGATGAGTTGTTAGAGTTAGAAGAACATTTTGATTCCATCGCTGACTTGGACTTATATTCCAGAGCTAAGATTAATGGTATCACTTTTACCTCTATGGAGTATAAACTGTTGAAAACTAACACATTCCATGTCCATTTATGGTTGAAGAATGGTGACCATATTTACGGCATTGTCAAAGTATTTGCGACTTATCGGGGCGACAAGTTCCTTTACTTCGTTCCACTCAAAGTTGAACACAATCAGGTTATAGTTCACGTAGAGACAAGGATTAGGGTTGAGCATATTTTGCCGATAAAAGAGCAAAATTCTTTTTTGCTCGTCAATGTATCTCATGTGAAGTCAATTAACCCTCTGACTAGAATTGATGACTACATGTGGGAAATGCCTCATCATTTGAGAAAGGTGCTCTAGTGCCAAACCATTGAAGTTGCGAGATCTTGAAGAATTTACTTTTAAAACCCTTTTTCAAAATATATTAATATAATAAATTCGTCGCTTGGAATTGAAAACCTACGCAATACACATATTCGATATTTATAATTTGTACATAGTTGTTTGTATCTATTCGAAATGTCATTATTGTGAATATTCAATACTCAATAAATTCATACACGATCTTATATCAGTAGTTCCACGCGAAAGCGACCCACGAAAAAGGGTCATGTCTCAGATCCTTTTGTAAACAGTCTTATTCGATTCTATGGTACAAAATATGAACTTTTCACTACCTATGGGGTCCCAAAAAAATTTTTTGGTCCCATGACGAGAATTTTCGAAAATGAAGTAAAATACATTTTCTTAAAATTCTAGCAGCTTTTTTGCACTAAAATGCGAATAAGTCGAGTTTGCTCCCAGATAAAGATATGCGGCTTGTGGCATTCGAAAGGTCTTTCAAAAACCTATCAAAATCGCTATTGAAAAGTTGTTTTTGGGGTTATGGGCAGCCTGTGTGAGCAAAAGTGTCAAAATTACTAAACAGTGAGTTTCTCAGTTGCCTATCCTTTTCAATTTTTGAAAATCGCATATTTGATGTAAAATTTTGTGTTCTTCCAGAAAAAAGTGGTCCCGATTTCCTTTTCCGACGTCTAAGGCCTGTTTCTTCAAATTTTCGCAAACCTATTTTTTAGGCAGTTTGGAATTGTCTGTTTACTGCGCATGCGCAGGAATTTGGACTGTTAGAACCAATCCCATTGGGAAGCCAAGAAAATTTCCTTCAAAATGACCGCTTGGCAAAGTCAATTTCATCAATTTGGCTCGGAGCTACAACGTTTGAAAGACCACCGAATCTCGATAACCAACAAGAGGTGGATCGGAGACACCGCGACAATAGTAGGAAAATCCGGGCACGATCTCTGGTCCGATGTATCGTTTGCCTATTGACGCACTCGAGCTGAAGCTTCATCTTTTGTAGGCTGTAACTCCGAGCCAAATTCATGAAATTGACTTTGCCAAGTGGTCATTTTGAAGGGAATTTTCTTGGCTTCCCAATGGAATTGGTTCCAACAGTCTAGATTCCTGCGCATGCGCAGTAAACAGACGATTCCAAGCTGCCTAAAAAATAGGTTTGCGAAAATTTGAAGAAACAGGCCTTAGACATCGGAAAAGAAAATCGGGACCACTTTTTTCTGGAAGAACACAGAATTTTACATCAAATATGTGATTTTCAAAAGTTGAAAAAAATAGGCAACTGAGAAACTCACTGTTTAGTGATTTTTACACTTTTGCTCGTACAGGCTGCCCATAACCCCAGAAACAACCATTCAATAGCGATTTTGATAGGTTTTTAAAAGACCTTTCGAATGCCGCAAGCCGCATATCTTTATCTGGAAGCAAACTCGACTTATTCGCATTTTAGTGCAAAAAAGCTGCTAGAATTTTAAGAAAATGTATTTTACTTCATTTTCGAAAATTCTCGCGATGAGACCAAAAAATTTTTTTGGGACCCCATACGTAGTGAAAAGTTCATATTTTGTATCATAGGATCGAATAAAAATGTTTACAAAAGGATCTGAGACATGACCCTTTTTTGTGGGTCGCTTTCGCGTGGAACTACTCATATGAGGTGTTTGTAATTACAAATTCGAGATATCATGATGAATCATCAGACCATCAGAGTATCCATTCCATCGGAGAGACAAGATGAATATCATTACAAATGTTGATACGAGGTGTGTTTGTTAATACGAAAATACTTCATCAAAGAATTGATTGAAAAATTATTCATTACTCTCAGTTTTAAATGTACAAAAATTTCGACCCTTAATCGGTAGAAATCCAGCAAACCACGAGAGTCGCGGGTTTTCGAAAAACGGAACTAGATCACAGTTTTTCCTTATTAAATGATTTTCCATTACATCTCGTTAAAAAGCTATCGAGACTGTTCAATCCTAACAGCATGCAATTTTCACCTAATAAGTTAGCCCTCACGCCGATGTAGCTCGGGTACTTTGCTGTCACTCCTAACGAGTAAAATCTGTCTAAAAAAATTGAAAAGGGTTGAAATTCGAGACCTCAGTGGAATGCTATACAACCCTTACGGAGGCCGATTTCCCTTGATTAAAAACTATTATTTGTTGATTGACATATACCACGATGGCATTTTTTTCATCTTATTCTCATGCTCACAGAGCTCAACTGCACCAATAATGTGAGAAGTTGGACAGTTATTGTGGTTTTGGAACCCCAAAAAATTTAGTTTTCCACCTCATTTGATCGTATGATCCAGCAACCAAATAAACCGTATTTCTATGACTATATTATAACCATATATAAGTATACATGGTCCTATAACTTTGCAAATGAAATAAGGGCTGGCAAGGACTGCTTCAGCCATGTCCGACTTTGGGATTTAATCAAATTCGATTCTGCACCACAATCCACCGACATTCCACTTAACGACAGAAATATGATGACATATTATAATATATTATAATCTATTATAATATATTATAATATATTATAATATATTATCACAATAATAGATTATAATATATTATAATATATTATCCACAATATATTATAATCTATTATAATATATCATAATATATTATAATATATTATAATCTATTAATCTTTTTTACTCGGGTAATGAACTAAAATGCACGGTCATGTATCTATGGCTGTGACATTTCTTTCCCCTACAGCTACTCAACGCCTCATCAACGCAGAAACCCCACAGAAGTAATCACTGTTGCTCAACTGAATACTTGGTATGATCTAGTCATTATTGTGAGTAACCTGTGGGTTTTTATACTCTCCAAATCACCAAGCCCGTTGCTTGCTATGAGACGCCTCATCATCTCGCCGAAAATCCTTCATATCCACATTTGGACCGACGCACAGTGGGGCGAAACATCGATTTTGCGCCATGAAGTGCATCCGCGCGAATTTTTGACCGATTGACTTGATCCAAGAGAGATGCTCTTCGTTTTTCAACCGTCCACCACGTGTCACTGCAGAAATTCTGATTAAAACCGTCCTGGAGTGTGGAGGAGGCACTGAACTTGCACTGAATTCGAGACGGGAATACGCTGATTTCTTGGGCACCCGGGCTGTATTTAACAGCTTGACATCGTCCAAAACGACCTATATGGTCCTTGAATTGTGTACCCTTCAACACTTTCCTGAACCTTTTAATCGTTTGTGATGGGTCGAATGTGCTCAGAAATTGTGAAACTCGAACCTATGTTGATATACACGCTTTCTGGACCTCTTTGAGGGAGAATTGATCAACTTGGGAGTGTTAAACGACTTGCGGGCTCTGGAAAACCCTACAGGTACCATCTCACGTGATTTAATTATCGAAGTCTTCAAAGCAGGGGTCAAAAAATTGCCGCTGGGATTTTTTAGGATATTTTTTCGCCGGGAAAAAATGGCGAATGATGAACTGACCCTGAAAATCAAGGAATCTAGGTATCTTTTGCAACTTGCGGGATTCGAAAAACACTACAGACACTATTCTATTCGGGTAACTCATCGAGTGCCTCAAAGCAAGTTTCATAAAATTGCCGCTGGAATGTTTTATGACCCTTTTTCACTGGAAAACCCTCGAAAATCGTAGATCGACCCCCGAAATCGATGAAATCTAGGTGTATGTAATTAATTTTGACACTCGGTCGATATGATCGGATATCGTATTTATTTTTTTTCTTTTTCTTCTTTACTCTTCTTTTCTTTCTTTTTCTTTTTTTTTCATAATTTGAAATCTAGGTGTCTTTTGGGACTTGCGGGGTTTTAAAAACAGCACAGATACCATCTCACGCAATCAACTAATCGAATGGTTTGAGCGGGTGTCATGAAATTGCCGCTGGAATGTTTTATGACCGTTTTTCACGGGAAAACAACCGAAAATCGTAGAACGACGCCCAAAAGCATGAGATCCAGGTGTCATTTGAGACTTGCGGGATTCGGAAAAACATACAGGCACCATGTCACAGGATAAACTAATCGAATGCTTCAATGTGGGTGTCATGAAATTGCCGCTGGAATGTTTTACGACCCTTTTTCACGGGAGTACACTCGGAAATCGTAGAACGAACCCCAAAATCATGAAATCTAGGTGTCATTTGAGACTTGCGGGATTCGGAAAAACGTACAGGTACCATCTCACGAGATCAACTGGTCGAATGCTTCAAAGCGAGTGTCATGAAGTTGACGCTGGGATGTTTCCGGGCCCTCGTTCGCCAAGAAACGATAGAAAATGAAAAAACGACCCTGGAAATCATGGAATGTAGGTGTCTTTCGGAACTTGCGGGATTAGAAAACACTCCAGACACTATTCTATTTCGGTAACTCATCGAATGCCTCAAAGCAAGTTTCATGAAATTGCCGCTGGAATGTTTTATGACCCTTTTTCATCGGAAAACAACCGAAAATCGTAGAACGACGCCCAAAAGCATGAGATCCAGGTGTCATTTGAGACTTGCGGGATTCGGAAAAACATACAGGCACCATGTCACAGGATAAACTGATCAAATGCTTCAATGTGGGTGTCATGAAATTGCCGCTGGAATGTTTTACGACCCTTTTTCACGGGAGTACACTCGGAAATCGTAGGGTGTCATGAAATTGCCGCTGGAATGTTTTACGACCCTTTTTCACGGGAGTACACTCGGAAATCGTAGAACGAACCCCAAAATCATGAAATCTAGGTGTCATTTGAGACTTGCGGGATTCGGAAAAACGTACAGGTACCATCTCACGAGATCAACTGGTCGAATGCTTCAAAGCGAGTGTCATGAAGTTGACGCTGGGATGTTTCCGGGCCCTCGTTCGCCAAGAAACGATAGAAAATGAAAAAACGACCCTGGAAATCATGGAATGTAGGTGTCTTTCGGAACTTGCGGGATTAGAAAACACTCCAGACACTATTCTATTTCGGTAACTCATCGAATGCCTCAAAGCAAGTTTCATGAAATTGCCGCTGGAATGTTTTATGACCCTTTTTCATCGGAAAACAACCGAAAATCGTAGAACGACGCCCAAAAGCATGAGATCCAGGTGTCATTTGAGACTTGCGGGATTCGGAAAAACATACAGGCACCATGTCACAGGATAAAATGTGGGTGTCATGAAATTGCCGCTGGAATGTTTTACGACCCTTTTTCACGGGAGTACACTCGGAAATCGTAGAACGAACCCCAAAATCATGAAATCTAGGTGTCATTTGAGACTTGCGGGATTCGGAAAAACGTACAGGTACCATCTCACGAGATCAACTGGTCGAATGCTTCAAAGCGAGTGTCATGAAGTTGACGCTGGGATGTTTCCGGGCCCTCGTTCGCCAAGAAACGATGGAAAATGAAAAAACGACCCTGGAAATCATGGAATGTAGGTGTCTTTCGGAACTTGCGGGATTAGAAAACACTCCAGACACTATTCTATTTCGGTAACTCATCGAATGCCTCAAAGCAAGTTTCATGAAATTGCCGCTGGAATGTTTTATGACCCTTTTTCATCGGAAAACCCTCGAAAATCGTAGAACGACCCCCGAAATCGATGAAATCTAGGTGTTTTTAGGGACTTGCGGGGTTTTGGAAACAGTACAGGCACCATCTCACGAGATCAGCTGGTCGAATGCTTCAAAGCGAGTGTCATGAAGTTGACGCTGGGATGTTTCCGGGCCCTCGTTCGCCAAGAAACGATCGAAAATGAAAAAACGACCCTGGAAATCATGGAATGTAGGTGTCTTTCGGAACTTGCGGGATTCAAAAACACTCCAGACACTATTCTATTTCGGTAACTCATCGAATGCCTCAAAGCAAGTTTCATGAAATTGCCGCTGGAATGTTTTATGACCCTTTTTCATCGGAAAACCCTCGAAAATCGTAGAACGACCCCCGAAATCGATGAAATCTAGGTGTTTTTAGGGACTTGCGGGGTTTTGGAAACAGTACAGGCACCATCTCACGAGATCAACTGGTCGAATGCTTCAAAGCGAGTGTCATGAAGTTGACGCTGGGATGTTTCCGGGCCCTCGTTCGCCAAGAAACGATCGAAAATGAAAAAACGACCCTGGAAATCATGGAATGTAGGTGTCTTTCGGAACTTGCGGGATTCGAAAACACTCCAGATACTATCCTATTTGGGTAACTCATCGAATGCCTCAAAGCAAGTTTCATGAAATTGCCGCTGGAATGTTTTATGACCGTTTTTCACGGAAAAACACTCGAAAATCGTAGAACGACGCCCAAAAGCATGAAATCCAGGTGTCATTTGGGACTTGCGGGATTCGGAACAACATACAGGCACCATGTCACATGATAAACTAATCGAATGCTTCAAAGTGGGTGTCATGGAATTGCCGCTGTAATGTTTTACGACCCTTTTTCACGGGAAAACACTCGAAAATCGTAGAACGACCCCCAAAATCATGAAATCTAGGTGTCATTTAAGACTTGCGGGATTCGGAAAAACATACAGGCACCATCTCACGGGATAAACTAATCGAATGCTTCAAAGCGGGTGTCATGAAATTGCCGCTGGGATGTTTTCGGGCCCTTGTTCGCCATGAAACGATCGAAAATGAGAAAACGACCCTGAAAATCATGGAATCTAGGTGTCATTCGGAACTTGCGGGATTTGAAATACACTACAGACGCTATTCTATTTGAGCCCAAGTGAAAAGATGTTATGTAGTTTATATATGGATTATATATTGATATTCTATATATAATTCATATATATTTTTGGTAATATAGAATGGCTATATGAACTACGTAAAAAAACTTTTTTCGTATAGAATCGACTCTGAAACAGCCGTTTTTGTGCGAACGTTCAATTTTTCAGCATTCTCCCGATAGAATGAAAGCTTTCAAGCTCGAAAGCAGATTCTTCAGCAAAGTAATTCGTATCATATTGCTAACACACTGAGGAATACATAAAATATTGTGCTTATACTCAGTCCCAGCGTCGTGAAGGCGGCGTACCCACAACCGTTTGCCTTATCAACACACGCCGCCTCCATTCCAGATGAATTCCGCCTCGCGGAGTGCGTGCAGAAATACTTGCAGTCTTGTGCAGCCTGTTCCCGCGAGACGACCAATGACGCATAAATGATACGAACACTGACGAACACCTCTTCATGTTCGTCGTCGATATTGACTGGGTATATGAGTTGAGCACGGGATGCACTCGTCGTCATGTGAAAAGGCAGTGCATCACCATGCGAGTAGAAATTCTTTACATCGACCCACGGACGAAATGAATGGCGCAGGCTCTTTAAATTCCCATCGGTGGAAAACATTGAACCCATCGATAGCCTGTGGGAAAAAGTGACAAAACAAAAAGTCACGTTGGACACCTGTAGGCTGGTTTTATCTTGAACAAAACTAGGATCAACGTCCAAAATCACCCTTGACATTGAATATATTGGAGTAACTCACAGAAGCGTGTAAAAATTGGAGTAGAGTACTCATCTGACGCTTCGATTTCCATTGGCGACCTGATCACAGTTGGTCCAGTTGCTGCAAAAATTTCCCATTCGGACAGCAGGCAGCAGAGAAAATAGTGACACAGATAATTTGCAGTCAAGTATCTCCTCAAGAAGGATATTTTACAGGCAGGATCGCTCTCAGAACTCGGCAGGAAAACAGAGATACTTCAGTAGAAATTCCTGTCGCATGCATCTCGTTCTAGTATGCCTTCCACGAAACATGCACCTTTGTTCGATCACCTGCGGGTCGAAATTGTTGCCCAGAGAATCACATTGATCGACGAGAGAATTTCAACAATGATTGATGAATCTCGCTTATGATTGAATGCGCGCGAGAGAGAAGTTTACGCTTGAAACGAACGCAAAAATGTTTTTGAGGTTATGACTTTTACCCTGGGCCTTGGATGGATGCAAAAATATTGTAGTTGGAGCAGCTGAGTACTTATCTGACACTGTCATTCTCATGGCCGATTACATTGGTGCCGATTTTCCGGCTTTGCTGCAACGATTTTCCAGAGGAAATAGGCGAAGAGGCGTGCGGCAATGTTGACAACTTTTTTTCGTGTGCAAAGATTTGAGCAGACTGAATTGGCACTTGTTTGTTGTAATGTGGTAGTTTAGTCAGTCTAATCTTCGGAATCTTTGCACACGAAAAAAAGTTGTCAACATTGCCGCACGCCTCTTCGCCTATTCCTTCTGGAAAATCGTTGCAGCAAAGCCGGAAAATCGGCACCAATGTAATCGGCCATGAGAATGACAGTGTCAGATAAGTACTCAGCTGCTCCAACTACAATATTTTTGCATCTATCCAAGGCCCAGGGTAAAAGTCATAACCTCAAAAACATTTTTGCGTTCGTTTCAAGCGTAAACTTCTCTCTCGCGCGCATTCAATCATAAGCGAGATTCATCAATCATTGTTGAAATTCTCTCGTCGATCAATGTGATTCTCTGGGCAACAATTTCGACCCGCAGGTGATCGAACAAAGGTGCATGTTTCGTGGAAGGCATACTAGAACGAGATGCATGCGACAGGAATTTCTACTGAAGTATCTCTGTTTTCCTGCCGAGTTCTGAGAGCGATCCTGCCTGTAAAATGTCCTTCTTGAGGAGATACTTGACTGCAAATTATCTGTGTCACTATTTTCTCTGCTGCCTGCTGTCCGAATGGAAAATTTTTGCAGCAACTGGACCAACTGTGATCAGGTCGCCAATGAAAATCGAAGCGTCAGATGAGTACTCTACTCCAATTTTTACACGCTTCTGTGAGTTACTCCAATATATTCAATGTCAAGGGTGATTTTGGACGTTGATCCTAGTTTTGTTCAAGATAAAACCAGCCTACAGGTGTCCAACGTGACTTTTTGTGTTGTCACTTTTTCCCACAGGCTATCGATGGGTTCAATGTTTTCCACCGATGGGAATTTAAAGAGCCTGCGCTATTCATTTCGTCCGTGGGTCGATGTAAAGAATTTCTACTCGCATGGTGATGCACTGCCTTTTCACCTGACGACGAGTGCATCCCGTGCTCAACTCATATACCCAGTCAATCTCGACGACGAACATGAAAAGGTGATCGTCAGTGTTTGTATCATTTATGCGTCATTGGTCGTCTCGCGGGAACAGGCTGCACAAGACTGCAGGTATTTCTGCACGCACTCCGCGAGGTGGAATTCATCTGGAGTAGAGGCGGCGTGTGTTGATAAGGCAAACGGTTGTGGGTACGCCGCCTTCACGACGCTGGGACTGAGTATAAGCACAATATTTTATGTATTCCTCAGTGTGTCAGCAATATGACACGAATTACTTTGCTGAAGAATCTGCTTTCGAGTTTGAAAGCTTTCATTCTATCGGGAAAATGCTGAAAAATTGAACGTTCGCACAAAAACGGCTGTTTCAGAGTCGATTCTATACGAAGAAAGTTTTTTTACGTAGTTCATATTCCATTCTATATTACCAAAAATATATATGAATTATATATAGAAAATCAGTATATAATCCGTATGTAGACTACATAGAATTTTTTCATTTGGGAGCAACTAATCGAACTCTCAGAGCAAGTTTCATAAAATTGCGCTGGAATGTTTTATGACCCTTTTTTTCTAGAAAACACTCGAAAATCGTGAAACGACCCCCAAAATCATGGAATCTACGCGTAATTTGAGACTTGCGGGGTCTTAAAAACACTACGGGACCCATTTTACGCAATGAACTAATCGAATGCTTTAAAGCGGCCGTCATGAAATTGCCGCCGGAATGTTTTATGATCCATTTTCACAGGAAAACACTCGAAAGCCGTAGAACGACCCGCAAAGTCAAGAAATCTAGGTGTCATTTGAGACTTGCGGGATTCCGAAAAACCTATAGGCACCATCTCACGAGATCAACTGATCGAATGCTTCGAAGCGGGTGTCACGAAATTGCCGCTGGGGTGTTTTCGGGCCCTTTTTCGCCGAGAAAAGATCGAAAATGAGAGAATGACCCTGAAAATCATGGAATCTAGGTATCTTTTGCAACTTGCGGGATTAGAAAAACACTACAGACACTATCCTATTCGGGTAACTCATCGAGTGCCTCAAAGCAAGTTCCATAAAATTGCCGCTGGAATGTTTTATGACCCTTTTTCACCGGAAAACACTCGAAAATCGTGGAACGACCTCCGAAATCGATGAAATCTAGGTGTTGTTTGAGACTTGCGGGCTTCTGAAAACACTACGAACACCATCTCACGCGATAAAACTATCGTACGCATTCTGCAGGTATTATAAAATTGCCGCTGGAATGTTTTGTGAACAGTTCTCACCGAAAAACACTCGAAAATCGTAGAATTATTATGTCAGATTGAATAGAATTATCATGTCAGAAAAGAATCATGTAAGATCCATAGTTTGATGTAAATATCCTTCATGACACATGTACCGTAGAAATGTCCTGTGAATTCTAGTTGGTAGAAAAGCTCCAGTTCTCTCTTCAGATTTTCTATAGTGTGAGGAGTTGATTCCTTCAAGTATCCATAACAGATTCCTAAGTTACGTGCATTTTCTGGAGTGTCGTTCACCTTTAGTGTCATATGTTCCGATCATCTTACGATGCATGATAGTGTGGTTCGAAAAAACGTTTTTTTCCAGGAACCGCTTTGTATTAGTCGGGATATACTGCCTTCTGGTGAGGAGATATGAGAAAGAATTTTGCTGCGCCCTCAAAGTTGAGTCTTTCAGGTGGAGCAAGAACTCTAAAGATTCGTTGGAAATGTTTAGAAAATGCCATCAAAGGCCTTTTTCCCCCTTTCAATAATATATTTTGAGGATATTGCACTATGACTGGTGTATGGGGTATTTTGCCCCATTCAAGATGATCCCGGTGGTTCCAGGAAGCCATGATGCATCGTGGATTCAAGAGGTAAAGTAGTGGAAAAAGGCGAATTTCGAAATAAACGATGAAAAATGGCTGGAACCACGAAATGATGACCCGTTTTTGACGCATCTCTGGATCCTACAACCACAGTTATCGTGTTGAGAAGATTGAATTACCACGATAAAAAGGGGTGAAGCCGTCCGCGCAAAGTTTATAACGCAATATCCACGGCACTACTGATTTCGAGGAGAGAAGAAGCTCTTTAATGGCATTACCTATACATTTTGCACCAAAAATTTTAAAGCTCTTGCTCGACAAAAGAAACTCAGATTTGAGCGTACACCTTAAGATACTTCCTTGCCAGAGAACAGTGAGTCCCGAGTTATGGTAAGCGATTTTCGAGGAAAATTTTTTTTGGACCACACTAATGCAAGATCATTTTTGTTGAGCCCTATTCCATGCGAATTCTGAGATAATCTGCATGTGAGAATCTTTATTGTCTTCTTTAAACACACACAATCAGGCCCCCTGTCTGGGTCTAGTCAAATGAAAAAACGATCATTCCACGATCGGTTCATGTATGGAAGAGGCTTTTCTGATCCGATTTAGAAGGTCTGTTGAACGGTAACGAAATTCATGGTTTTCTTGACGATGGTTCGACAGTGGAATTGACTTAAAAAATTCTAGCGACCATTTTCTCACCTCTACTTCGAAGCATTTGATATCCAGATCATGTGAGATGGACTTCGCAGTATTTTTGAGTTTCCACAAGATTGAGATGACAGCTCCATTCCATTATTCTAGGGTCGGTCTGCCATCCGCCCGTATTTTTCCGGCGAAAAAATCCACAAGCATTCATTGAGTTACTCGAATAGAATGGTGTCTGTAGTGTTTTTCAAATCCCACAAGTTCCGAAAGACACCTGGATTCCAATATTCTCAGTGTCATTTTCTCATTTTGCATCGTTTCTCGGCGAAAAAGGCCCCGAAAACACCCCAGCGGCAATTTCATGACACCTGCTTCGGAGCATTCGATCAGTTGATCACTTGAGATGGTATCTGTAGTTTTCCTCGAATCCCGCAAGTCTCAAATGACACCTAGATTTCATGATTTTGGGGGTCTTTCTACGATTATCGAGTGTTTTCCGGTGAAAACTGGCCGTGAAACACTCCAGCGGCAATTTTATGATACCTGCTGGAAAGTGTGCGATAGTTTCATCGTGTGAGATGGTGTTCGTAGTATTTTCAGAACCCCGCAAATCTCAAAAGACACCTAGATTCCATGAATCCGGGGATCGTTCTACGATTTTGAGGCACTCGATGAGTTACCCGAATAGAATAGTGTCTATAGTGTTTTTCGAATTCCGCAAGTTGCAAAAGATACCTAGATTCCTTGATTTTCAGGGTCAGTTCATCATTTGCCATTTTTTCCCGGCGAAAATATACTCTAAAAAATTCCAGCGGCAATTTCTTGACCCTTGCTGTGAAGAATTCGATAATTAAATCATGTGAGATGGTACCTGTAGGGTTTTCCAGAGCCCGCAAGTCGTTTAACACTCCCAAGTTGATCAATTCTTCCTGAAAAGGGCCCAGAAAGCGTGTATATCAACATAGGTTCGAGTTTCACCATTTCTGAGCACATTCGACTCATCACAAACGATCAAATGGTTCAGGAAAGTGTTGAAGAATAGTGTACACAATCCAAGGACCATATAGGTCATTTTGGACGATGTCATGCTGTTAAATACAACCCGGGGGCCCAAGAAATCAGCGCATTCCCGTCTCGAATTCAGTGCAACTTCAGTGCCTCCTCCACACTCCAGAACGGTTTCAATCAAAATTGTTGCAGTGCCACATGGTGGAGGGTTGAAAAACGAAGAGAATCTTTTTTGGATCAAGTCAATCGGTCGAAAATTCGCGCGGATGCACTTTATGGCGCAAAATCGATGTTTCGCCTCACTGTGCGACGCGACGTAGATGTGGGTTCGCAGATATGGATGTGACTATTTTATCAGTGCACTCGTTTGTTTGAGGATGTGCTATTGATTTCAATGAGCAGGAACCTTCAAAATCAGTGGAAAGTATCTATTATTACAGGGTATTTTCGATCTCGATTGTCGAGTGAGAGAATTAGTTGAAATAATTGATTCTCCCTCATTGAGAGCCCATCTTCATTCCCATATCCTGCTCCTCCCTCCATAATAATACTCAAACATGGATCATTACATTCTCTCTTTCAAAACTTTCAATGAGTTGTCTCTTACTAGGAGTTTTCAGAAATGAAGTATAAATTCCATTGGATGATGATCGCGGATGCGAACCCACAAGGATTTATCTGAAATCGAGGCGTGATTATTGAACCATGGTTGAACAGACACTGGCCAAGTGATGCAAATTAGCGTGAGCGGATCAACGTGTGATTGCCAAACCATTGATATTCGCTTGGATCGTTCCCGCTGTTATGAACTCATTTTATGTTGGCTTTTTTTCCGCCTACGCTAGGCGCGGTTCGGCCGAGAGTGCCCGGATGAAAATGGTCGCGCGACATTCGCGCGATAGTAGCGTGCCTCGTGACGCAACCGTGAGGCGACCGGGCGCGCGATGGTCGCGCGACGGGAGTGTTGCGTCATTGTAGCGCGACGAGATCTATTATGGAGATTAAGTGATCATCATTTTACAGGTTATAATGAGTATTGGCAGAGGAGTGAAGTGATGGATATGGCTTGCAGATTGTGACTCACATTACGCACATAGTTTATCCATGAAGATGCCACAGTTCGGTTGTTAATTCGCATCTGTTTCCAATTCGGACTCGTCCACGGCCGTGGACTCGTCGCATCACAGTGGCGTGCTCGTGAGGCTACCGTGACGCTATAATGACTCAACACAAGAAGAGCAACATATGTATATAAACTCTTTGCTCGATTGAAACTGCATTGAGGGAGTCGGTTAAAAATGCAAAAAAATAAGAAAAAAACACATCCGAAACATTATCGACAATTATTCAACTTTGAAATTTTTTGGATAGCACTTGGGCGCGAACCCACGACCTTTCGATCCAAAGTCTGACACACTAACCTCGCGACCGACGAGGCATGTTACTCGTGGTGTCATAAATGGCTCACTTGAAGTTGAGGTTGTCGTATATGGCTTTTTACCAACTGGTCAATATTTGCATTAGAAAACATGAACGATTATCATTGGATGAGCGAATGGGTGGCAAAACGCTACATACACTACAAAACGACAACCTCAACATCAAGTGAGCCATTTGTGACACCACGCGCAACACGCCTCGTCGGCTGCGAGGTTAGTGTGTCAGACTTTGGATCGAAAGGTCGTGGGTTCGCGCCCAAGTGCCATCCAAAAAATTTCGAAGTTGGAAATTTGTCGATAATGTTTCGGATGTGTTTTTTTTTTATTTTATTTGCATTTTAATGCATTTTTAATCCACTCCATCAATGCAATTTCAATCGAGCAAAGAGTTTATATATGTCGTAGCCAGATAGGTAAATCAGCCAGTTACGTGACCGTCTAGTCAGTTGCGTAACGGCACGCGGATGGACCCTTTTGCGTGGAAGCTTATATTTAAATCCTATCAGTCTAGCCGGTAACGCAACTGACTGAAATCGTCGGCCAGTTACGCGACTGACAGAGGCATCTTCTGCGGTTAGGTGAATAATCATGGAGAGGAAATTGAACGAGCGAACAAGAGAACGAGGATCAACAGTATTTGTTCAGATTGATTGAATACTCATTTACTGATATATCCACCCCTTGTAATATCTCGACTCGTGTAATTTCTATTTACCACAATTCGTTATAGTCTTTTACAAGAATCATAAATACAAAAATGTTTACCATCTCTGGAAGTGTTAAGAGTTTTGGCCTTTCCTGCGGTTTCCCTCTCAGAGATCCTTTCACTTTCTGGAGATAGTTTCAATCCCACATTCAGACTAGGCGAAATCATTGCGATTGCTGGAAGAATTATCTTGATGGACGCGGGATTTCCTACGTAAGTCTCTTTTGAATCCGAAAATCCATTGTTGCCAGACGAAATTCCATTGCAAAATTGTTTAAAATGATATTGCTCGAATGAGTTGTCGATAACAATTTTCTTCGGTTCGGAAACAATTTTTTGAGACCATTTGGCCGATTTGAAACAGGAAATCTCTCTTGCGATTTACAAAAACCGTGAAAATTGTATGATTCCGAAGTGAAAAGTTGTTGATCGGGATATTTTTAACGATATCCAATAGCAAAAATTCATGTTCCCGAGGAATGATCCATTGTTTTCTCAATGTTAATGATGGATACTTGCACTGTCAATAGGGATTTTTGGATTCAGAAGGGTCCTTCCCCGCGGATCCCACACAAAAATTTCATCAGAATAATTATGTCAGCGGTGGCAGTGATTTCACCCAGTCTAATCGTCCGATTACCCTTGTGTTACTGTGCATGAGGCTTTTTAATTTGTGTCCACAAAGCTCATGATTTACCATAGTCTTGTCCACAATCAATAAAAGTCTTGAAGACACAGGAACACTATGAATCCACTTGAACGACTGCGAAGGCACCATTGTTGAGCTCGAAAAATCGTATGATTGTGAAGACATGTATGTGGATAGATAGTGAAATTGTTGACACCTCTGTCTCCATATTGACGGTTATTTTGGTTTATCGGATCCAAGGTCGATATTGTATGTTTGTGTTTACAGGAAATCGTTCAGCAATGAGCGTGATACGTACCAATTTCATATTGGGCACTAATTAACGTATCCGCGAAAGATGCCTCAGTCAGCCGCGTAACTGGCCGACGATTTCAGTCAGTTGCGTTACCGGCTAGACTGATAGGAATAAAATATAAGCTTCGACGCAAAGTTGTCCATCCGCGTGCCGTTACGCAACTGACTAGACGGTTACCTAACTGGCTGATTTACCTATCTGGCTACGACATATACATACGTTGCTCTTCTTGTGTCGGGTCATTGTAGCGTGACGGTAGCCTCACGAGCACGCCACTGTGATGCGACGAGTCCACGGCCGTGGACGAGTCCGGATTGGAAACAAATGCGAATTAACATCCGAACTGTAGCATCTTCATGGATAAACTCTGTGCGTAATGTGAGTCACAATCTGCAAGCCATATTCATCACTTCACTCCTCTGCCAATACCCATTATAACCTGCAAAATGATGATCACTTAATTTCCATAATAGTTTTCGTCGCGCTACAATGACGCTACACTCTCGTCCCGCGACCATCGCGCGCCCGGTCGCCTCACGGTAGCGTCACGAGACACGCTACTATCGCGCGAATGTCGCGCGACCATTTTCAGCCGGGCGGAGCTACCCTCGTCTGATTGACTGCGCGATTTGAATAAAATGATCTCCTGATTTAATCTTAGAAATTCCACTTTCTACGGATCTCAAAATGGGATTTTGGATGTAAAGTACGTCGATTAGCATGAGGTGCAGCAGTGAAGATGAAAAACAAAGTATGCATTGAGAGGAATTCTGAACGAGGAGAAAAAATTAGAGAAACTCTTTTCTTGGTTTCTTACTTTGGATGTTGTCAATATCTAGTGAAATTGTTTTGGCTTCTAAAGCTCCGACGTCCTCATCTTCTTTCTATTGTGGGTGTGGGTACTACTTGGACTAGGTTCTCCACGAATTAAAATTATTCCCCTATTGCAGAAGACTTGAATTCTCCATTGCAGAGAATAAGATACACGTGTTATCTCACGTAGACAGAGATTTGTCTAGAACTGAGCTCATTCTCGAAAGTCCCCAGGATTTATACATTTTTTGATGAATCGTAGCGTGGCTAAAACAATATATTCCATCTGAATTTGCCTTCATATTGATCTTCCGTTCCGGAGATACGACTGATATAAGTTTAGACAGAAATGAAAAAGATACCCTATGGTGTTGGCTTATTCTGCTGATCCCTGGAAAAGTGGGATCCTCATATTGTAGTTGCTTGGTGAATTAATTTCGATAGGAGATTGCATCGAATCCAATTATGATGGATACGCTTGTTTGGATGCACTGCCGCCACAGATGCAGCACTCAATGTGACTCGCTTATCCGGAGGAAAGTGTAGGTGAAACTCAGTCGGCGTGATCGCAATACGATGATTTTGTTATTCTGTGCGCAAACGTGTCCATTTAGAAGCAAACGTGCGCGTGCAAATGACTCATTTGCACACGTCAGTGCGCAGATATCCATTTGCGCACTGCGTGAACGATGAAACAGTGTGCAAATGGGACTTTCACGCACAGTTTGCTTACCGAATTTGGGTTGATGTTTGATCATCCTATATTCATTAATTGTATGTTTTGCACCAAGTTCATGAGGTTGTAGCTGGGAAGCGGGGAACCTCAAGAACGAGGTGCCAATACTATTTTATGCAATTTTACGAGCACCCAAACATCAGAGAATTGCATGAAAAATGAAAATGAACGACCGGGGTGTGCCGCGTAGCGGTTCTCTCGCATAACTATATACGGAGGGTGAGGTCGGTATCGGTAGGATATTCAAAATCCAAACGATCCTCCTGCATTCGAAACTACGATCATTGCTCTGTTAAGTCTCAGCAGAAAAACTTCGTATTAAAAATCATCTGAAATATCAACCAAGATATTACTTGAAATGGTCATGTTGACTGAGGCTGTAATTTATTCACCGAAGGATAAATATAACTCCCGCGTAGAATGAACTGTCAATGACCTTGACAATATTCGGACTAATCTCACTGAAAATCTATCGGAGTTAGGTCATTACCGACGTCGGAGTTCCCGCACTACCGATTCTTCGATGTTCCTCGTGTGAGCGATTTTATACTCACATCCATAATGTAGTGAGTGTATGCATGTATGCGTGTGGATAGAGGGCGTAAGTGGACGGCTCGTCGTTGCCGCGACTCGCGTGCGGCGACTCCGCGCCGTCAGATCAGATTCGTGCAGACAGCCGAGCTAGCGACAGCTCCTGCTGCGGAAGACCTCGTCCTCGTGGTCGCTTCGCGACGTTCACCATAGACCAGGGTACCCTTGGAGTAGTACTTTTAACCTTCTGTATCTTCAGTTGTTATTTTTGTGTACAATATATTTCTTATATCTTGACCGGCTTGTATTCCTGACAAATCCCTCACATTGCAGAAGTGGGATAGCCGCGTATTCAAGTGTTTGTGTAAGAGAAAATTTTTTTCCCTCTCTCGTGACTTTGTGAACTTTGTGGAGCTTTGTGCTTCTTTGTTTATGCGCCGAACGGAAGATGCCTAATCACGACGACCGAATAGTAGGCGGACGCCATAACAACCACCAGGATGACGATGGCGGTTTGACAGCTCTCGCCAGGGTTGCAGAGTTGGAGCGCAGTCTCCAGGCAGCGCATCGGCAAATTGAGCGTCAACAGGAACAACACCAGGAGCAACTTCAACAACTTCGGGCGGGAATTCCACCAGTAGTCGACCTCTCAGGTCTTCCCAACACTCTTGACGCGATCAAGAACACCATGCAGCGTGTGCTGCAGGTGCCGCACCAGCCGCCTATTATAAATCCAAGCATGCACAGTGCTGTTCGCGATTTCCTTGGAAACGAGGGCCCATAAGTAAGGCCAACGGGTAGCTCAAAGAGCTGGAGGTGCTGAAAACTATCAACGGGTGGACCGATGCGATTGCTTTCAGCATTGCTAAACTTCATCTAAAAGGTTCAGCGTATACCTGGTATTTGGCGCGAGTAAATACAGTGATCAACTATGCAAGTTTCATCGAATCGTTTAAATCAATGTTCCTTACGACTCTTAGCAAGACTGAGAAATTGGGAGATATGGCTGATCGTGTTCAAAAGAAAGATGAGACGCTGCAAGATTACTCCTAAGAGAAAATTTGGTTGTGCGATGGGCTCGATTTGAGCGTGCAAGAAATTCGAGATGAAGTGGCAGCCGGATTGTGCTCCAGAGATCTGGCTAGCCATATTATGGGAAAAGAATACACCACAACGGATGCAATCCTGTAAGACTTGGCGAGGATGGAGCGTTTGAATAAAACTCGACAAGAAAAATTCGGAATTGGAAGGACCTCAGCGACGCAGGCGGGAACCGGTGCGCCGATTCCCAACGGCTCACGTTACAACAACACCGGCAAAGGCGGCAGCGCTTCGTTTCCGAGAAGCGGTGCGGGCGCGCCCAGTTCTTCGCATCTCAACAACAACAACAGCAGCAGCTTGAGTTCAACGAATTCTTCGGCAGCAGGCGCTTCTGCGCAACCCAGCAATCTTCCTCGTAACAGTGATATTAGTGCCAGTATGAGTTCTGGTGAAATAGTGCGTACGTGCCATAAATGTAAGTTGCCTGGGCACATAGCGAAATCTTGTACAACCCCAATTCGTGCGGTATGCAAGGCCATGTGGCCAGTAAGTGTAGAAAATATGATGGTCCGAAAAAGGAAGAAATGAAAATTGTTTGTAGAGTGTGTGCTACGAGTGATTCAGATGAAAAATTCTATCGTGATGTAGCAATTAGTGGTGTAAAGATGCAAGCGTTTGTTGGCATGGGTGCGAGTGTGTGCACAATTCGAATGTCTGCGGCGCTTCGCGCGGGATCGCGCATGAGTGGGACTCCGAGAGTCTTAGAAGCTTTTGGCAATGGCGAGATTGTTTCTCAAGGCATCGTTTCCGCTGAAACTGTTCTTGATAGTTTGAAACCGAAACTAATTGAATTTTGTGTAGTGACAGATGACACGCAATCGTGGGACGTGTCCTTAGGTCGACCGCACACCGAAGCGCTTGACCTTAGATGCGCGAATCGGGCATGACTTGATTTTTTCAAATATTGACCCCAGTATTTTCCAAGACAAACCTCCTCGTGTGGAAACGCGTGCGAAGGAAGAAGTCAAAATTGCACCTTATGGAATCAAATTTATAAATGAGCGGACAGGTGTGGGAGAGTTACGTATGCCTGTTGTTAATGTTAGTGATAAACCTCATACAGTTCGCATCGATGACATAGTAGGCGAGCCTGTAATGAGTGTTGAGTCTGTTCCTATGGTGTCCCCGTGATTAGACGCGATCACGGAGGATGGAGTCAGAATTGATGAGCGTATTGCTCCAGAACAAAAAGCAGAGCTACTGCGAATTTTAAACGGTTTTCGAATATGTATAGCTAAGCATGTGAGTGAGCTTGGATATACAGATGTGTGTGAAATGGGCATAGAATTAATTGATGGTGCTCAACCTTTTGCTATGAAACCGCATAAGTTGTGTGAAAAAGACCGTCGTGAGTTGGATAATATTGTAACTGAATATAAGAAATATAAGGTTGTAGGTGAAACGACTTCTGAGTGGGCAAGTGCAGCGCTCCTTGTGAGAAAGTCTGATGGCACTGCCCGCATGGTTTTAGATTCAAGACGGTTGAATGCTCTTACTAAAAGAGTTCATACTATGATTTCTGGTTTTGATGAAATTTTAGAGCTTCTTCATGGTTGTACATATTTTATAAAACGTGTTCTGGCCCAAGGCTTTTTACAAATGCCTCTAACAGAGAGTGCGAGAAAATTGACTGCTTTACGAACAGAGACTCAATCAGGTGAATCTTTGCGAGCAATGCCTGGATTGACAAATGCTCCTGCATATTTTGATAAATTAGTTGATTTTGTACTTAGAGTTCCAAAACGCAGAAAAATTGTTGTTAGTTTACACGACAATATGTGCATTTTTGCTGGCTCATACAAAGAATTAAGAGTTTCTTGTTGCAGTTCTTGAAGCCTTGAAAGAGGGTCACTTGACCTTGAATTTGAAAAAGTGTGCGTTTGGTATGCGTCAGATTGAATTTTTAGGGTTTATAATTGGGGAGAGGGTTGCAGCCCCGGGAGACAGAAAAACGAGCGCGATAGCAGAATTTCCGCGTCCGCAGAATGTTCATGATGTACGCAGATTTTCGGGTTTGACCAGTTTCTTTCGCCGTTTTGTTCCAAAATTTGCTCATCTAGCTGCTCCATTAATTGATCTTACGAAAAGTACTCAAACTTTCGTTTGGACGGAAAGTCAAGAAAACGCATTCGCGAATTTGAAACAAAAATTGCTAGAAAAGCCTACGTTGCAGATTTATAATTCAAAAGCTAGTAGGACTGAACTTCACACAGATGCGTCGATGCTAGGGTTAGGCGCGATGCTTTTCCAAGCTGACAATGAGTCAGATGAGTTGAAACTTGTATACGCTATAAGTAGACGTACCTCAGAGTCAGAAAGAATGTACCACTCTACTTGACTCGAATTGCTTGCCATCGCATGAGCTTTGCAGAGATTAAGACCGTTTGTCATTGGGTTGAAGTTCACGATAGTTACCGATTGTCAATGTCTTGTAAATAGAAACGCGTGGAAAACTCAAAATCCGCAAATTGCGCGTTGGGTGTGTATGATCTCAGAGTATGATTTTGAAATCAAGCACCGCAAAGGTGAGGTTATGAAGCATGTAGACGCTTTGTCGCGTGGACCTGTAGATCAACCCGAAGAAATGATTGTGCGTAAGGATGTTTTTCACATTACTACTCGCGAAAACGAATTCTTGATGTTTCAGAGATCAAATTAAGCTCTCGCTATAAGAATTGACCTATTGCAGAAGTCAGAGTCTGTTAGATCTAAGTATGAGAAATCTCTTGTAAAAGATTACGTTTTGCACGAAGGTTTGTTGCACCGAGAAGTTGAAGAGAATAAGGTCAAGCGACAATTTTATGTTGTTCCCAAATCAATGCGAAAAGCTCTAGTTATAAGTTACCATGATTTAACAAGTCATTTTGGACTCGAAAAAACTCTTGAGAGGGTGAGTAAATATTATTATTTTGAGGGAATGCGTAGGTATGTTAAACTGCACATAAAAAATTGTCTTGAATGTATTTTAAATGAGCGTAAGGCAGGGAAATTCAAAGGCGAGTTGCATCCGATACCTTCGGGCAACTATCCGTTTGAATCTGTACATATTGATCACTTGGGACCTTTTGTCACCACTCCAAGAGAAAACAAGTATGTTTTGGGCATTATTGATAGTCTGACCAAGTATGTCTGTTTGTATCCAGTCAAAAATGTTACTTCTAGTATCACAATCAGGAAATGCAAAGGTTTTGTTGAAACATTTGGGGCGCCAGTACGTATAATTTCTGATAGGGGAGTAGCTTATACTAGTCAAGCTTTTGCTGAATTTTGTGATAAAATACACGTTAAATTCTAGTAGACACCCTAAAGCAAATGGCTTGATAGAGAGACTAAATCAGACGATCCTTCCGTCAATGCGTAGTGCGTCTGACCCGGACAGATTTTCAGTGCTCATGGACAATGAATTTGGAAATATGAAATTTAAAATTCAGGCAATCAGATCGAACGAGGAAAGCGATCATAACGTTGGAATTATACTATACCACACAATAAACGTTTGAAATCAACGATGAGAGAAATTTCCTCTCTTGCACCGATACCTTTTTATCCGTTGGTGCAGTTTTTTTATTCTCAAAATTACGATTATTATCACCAGAAATCTCTCCATTTCTTGCATTCGCTCACCATCTTCTCAGATAGTATTCACACAACCAAATTATCGTTTTACGGACTATAAAATTCGAAATTGATTATCTAGTAGTGCACGTACCGAACGTTAGAAATAGTATACATTAGATGATTGAAGACATCTCAACCTATGCGGGAACATACTGTAAGGGCAAAAGTCTTTTTTCTGATACATTTTTCAAAATTTCTTTCAGTCGCGGGCTGGCGGGGGCTTTGCCCTCTGCCGCCCGTGGACCTCGCCCTGCGCCCTTTCTGATGCCCTACCATTATCTCTAATCAGGAGAGTCATTTACTTAATAGATCATGAATGAGACGACGCATTTCGAATATTACTAGACATTGTGAAAATATTCGGAATATGTGTATTTCGAATGAAAATGATAATCTCTCTGTCCAATTCAAGGTAAAGACATGAAGTAAGCGCTTTGATAGATCTATAGATCGATTTCTCAAAATACACAATTCAATTAACGAGAACAAAGATTCATGAAATCCGTTTACCCCAAAACAAAAGGAGAATCGAACAGCTCTCTAGCTGACGGTCAACTTTCGCAACCTCCGCTACTTATTTGAAGGGTTTTGGAGAGTTACATTTTTGCTCATTAGGATGGATTCGGAAAGTATTGTTAGATACACCGTCGTAAAACCTATGATGATTGCGTGATGACCTCGTGATGATTCCGACCCTCGCCTGCTGCTCGGACCGGAAACCCATCATTGGGACGCGAATGAAACGTTTTAAGCCCTTGTATCGAGATGTACTAATTTTGATATACTTTGCATGAAGTTGTGCGTGGAAGTCTATTTTGGTGCAGGTGTGCGGTGCGCAAGATTGATCATGATTCCATTAACGTTCAGATCTTAGTGCGTAAGAGTGAAACTGTGCGTAAAAGTAACTTAGCGCACAGTTTTACAGTGCGCAAAGTTCTTAAAATCGTGCGCATAGTCAAATCTGTACTTAAATTAGTATACTATGATACAAGGGCGCAAACGATGGTTTTCGCACTTCGAGTGACTTTTTTAGGCCCGAGCCGCAGGCGAGGGTCTAAATAGTCACGAGAAAGCGAAAACCATTGCGCCTGAGTATCATACTATGTTTTATGCAATTTACCGATGTTTGGGTGCTTACAAAATTGCATGAAATAGCATTCGCGCCTCGATCATAAGGTTTCCCGCTTCCTCGCCTGCGGCTCGGGCCGAAAACCAATCGCTCAGAAGAGAGCTACAACCTCATTATCTCGGTGCGAAATCTACTATTTTAATCTTCTGTGAGCAAATGAAAAGCGAAGAGCAGTGTGCAAATGACTCATTTGCGCACAGGCGATCAAAATAGTACATTTCGAAACAAGGGTGTTAAACGTCTTATTCGCATCCGAGAGATGGGTTTCCGGCCCGAGCCGCAGGCGAGGGTCGGATATATCACGAGGATGCGGACAATAGTTTTTACGCTCGTGTAAATAACTATAATTTTCGATGTACTGTGAGTAAAAGTCGACAAACTGTGCGTAAAGTGCACTTTTACGCACAGTGTATCGGAAAAAAAAACATTAATCCACCGTTTCCCAATTTCGATTTTTACGTCAAAAAAGGCTGATCGCAGATCGGCAAACGATGATCCCGGCATTTTCCTTACTCCTGCGACCCCTTTGTGAATCGGTACCCACGAAGTTGAAGTGAACGATGTTGCAGTTTGAAATCGAGTTACGGGCATGCGGTAGCCCTGCAACCCGGCTGAGAATGATTGAGTGGCTGATCACTTGCTAATCTATACTATCTGTACATTTTTGTTCCCAACTTCAGCGAATTTGTTTGGATTTGTGATAACTGACTTATTGTAGCATACAAGTTGGAAATTTAAGGCTAGTCCGTAGTGAATCCGGATATTTTGCCTGATAGATGGCGCTTTGATCGTACTACATGTGCAATGGGAGATTATGAACCACTTTTTTGCCTCATAGTATTTCAACCTCACATTTCCAACCCAAACGAAATATGGCAACTGAAACACTATGATATTTCCCATCGAATGAGTTGTTCCACACCCGGGGATTTATTATATATCTCCAGAAAATCGTAGTTCTTTGGCTTGCTCAGCAAGTTATACTGCTCGATGCTCACACTAGTTCAAGGTTTTTGCGAGCTGGATTCAAAATTTTTGAACGTGGGAGTGCTCATTCAATAGGAAATTCCAAACCACAGGGGGCCTAGTATCTGATATTGGCCAGAATTGTTATGTTATTGAGGAATAAATCAAAATAGGCGAGGACGCGCTCTGTCCCACCAAAAAATTGCCTTCAAGCTTTTATCGATTCCTAATGAACGACATGCCATGAAACTTTGCATGGTATCGTGTTATACGATTTTACAGGGTGCCTAGTATCTGAGTAACACATTTAGTACCAATAAAAGCGTATAAACAATAATACCGCTTTCAGAATCATTGGATGCAGCTGCAACCTCAAAGTACGCCGGTGCGTGTCTGGTTGCGGTTTTGTGGGGCCTCCGGACTAGCCTTAACAAGAGTGCGAAAATCTGCCGTTTACCCCAAATGTAAAGAGAATGCAAGTGAACACGAGGACAAATACTGTCCTCGTCGGGTCTTGATTTACAAGATCACAAGTATACACGAAGAATCGTAGGTCAGACTGCAATTCAATGAGAAATTGCAAGTCATAGGTAGTGGATAATCATGCATACATGAGAGATGTTAGTCATCGGTAGAATATTGTGTATTAATGTAGTTCCTATATTGACAACAATTTCACTTATTTTCCCATATGAGTCTTTTCTTTAATCGGGCACACCAAATGCCTCCGGGTCATGGATTTTTCTGAAGATTCGAGAACTTCTTCTCCACGATAGATTAAGATCAATCGCACAATCCCCAGGTCCCGAGAGTCCTCCGCGTGGTTTTGGCTAGCTATTTTCGTTTTTGAAATTACGAAAAAAATCATTCTCTCTTCTTTTCAGTTCATTCTTCACGGGCACTAGACCCCGCAAAAGAATAGTAGAAGAAGAATTATCGACGTAAAATGAGCTGAATTTCCCGAAAAAAATACTTTTGAGTCAGGAAAAAACTCAACATAACCTCAAAAGGATTTTTCCAGAGAAACTGGTTTTTAACCCCCCCCCCCTCCAGTACACATTCTTATTCAAATTTGAGATTTCTATCGTGTTTCTCGCAGTTTCTTACATCGAAAGTGTTTCAAACAAATTGGGGTGAGCTTTGATTCCATCCCAGTAAAAATAATAACGAAATAGGATAAGCGATTTCAACCAGATTTTGCGGTACCGGGTGACGATGATGTTCCTCTACGGTCCAAACCTCTTTGATGTACTAATTCTCCCTATATGTACGCTGTTCTGTGAGATTCAGTGTGAATATATCGTTATCATACGTTTTCGATTGTATAATCAAAGTCAGGGGTTAGAGCGTCATGTTTACCGAGTGATATATCGGCGTGATCTATGAGTTTGTGACATCATCAGATGACTTATAATGTGCGCGGGCGACATGTTTACGTTTTGACTGGTCACCTCACCAATAGCCAATCTCGACCGAGTAGCAACATAACGGAGGATGAAGAGTGTGTATGTGCGACATAAGGGAGAAGAGAGAGAAAGAACGCACTATCAGCTCCGCATCTCCGCAAGTATTGGCAAGGGGCCTCAGTGGTTTGCGCCAGACCATAGTCTAGAATGGCCAGCGCGGGGCTGGCTCTGCAGTAGGGTGGTCCCTATTTCCCAAATTCTCTTTTCCGACTCTTTCCACGATTTTCTTGCATCCTTATGACTAGAAAATAGTGTTCTAACCGCGAGGAAGCCGGAAAAATCTCTAACCGACCTGTAACCGGTTCACTGGGGCAAAAAGGAACAATAGGAGTAAGATGACACGTCTTATCAGTTGCTCGTCAGCTGCTCTTTATTCGCACTCCCAATCTCAACTCACTCTCGCGGCCGTTTTATGTTCTCTATTTATAACATTACGATATTACAGTCAATCGATTTTAAAGTATAAGACTTGCTTTTGTTTTGAGTAAGTATGTGTATGCAAGTAAGTCGTGCGCAAAAGAAATGAGAGAGTGGTTTATTAAACAATGTGGATCGATGAAGAATGTGCTGTATGTTTGAATAAAAGGTGCTCATGTTAATATGACATCTATATGACATCCTCTCCCATCAGGATAGAAAAATTTCCAGAATCGGCAATTTTTCGTTACATTTCTGATTTTAAGTGTAATAGTGTTCTTGATCTAGAATTTTGAGAGAGAGGTGATGACTGTGAGGTGTGTGAATTGTGCAATTCAGTATCATTTTCCTTATGACTAGTTTTACAACAATGAGATTTCCTCCAAAAACCTTTCGCCAACGATTTGAGTGCTTCATGCAGTCCACATTTTCTCAAGCCTAATATACTTAATAATATTATTGCTAATTTTCCTCCGTAATCTACATATTGCCAGAAGATATCTCTCCAATTCTTAGTTTTTTCTCTGTATTTGAACTCGTTGATATATTCTTGAACCTTGCTTAATTTGACGAAATCAGATTCCAAATTGTCATTTATTTTTGAGAGTTTTAGTTTTTCCAAGTATTCTTTTTCGATTTCTACGTCTGTCGATAGATTCATTGTCAGGTATTCTATTTTTGCATTATAAAATTCATGAGTAAATGGTTGCAATTGGAATTTTTCGTTCATGAAAATGCAAGAGGTTTCGTTCGACTGGAGGAGTGTATCTTTTTCTATGATCAATATGTTATGATCATTTTTACACCAAATTTTGAAAACCAAGGTATCAATTGGCATGATCAGCCATAAATTTAGTTTGTCGATCTGTTTCACATGATCATACTTCTGCTGGTATACTCCAAAATGACAGTTAGTAATTTTTTCATCTCTTATTATGTCTGAATAACATGTATCTTCCTTATATACATTCATTAATGGCTTTGTGTTCTTACAAATTTTTTGTTTTGGTTTGAAATCAATGCATTTTCCTGATTTGAAAGTATAGAAATCTTTCCCTTCACTCACTATCAATGTATGATACTCTAAAATGATTGTTTTGAAAACCGTCGCGTTTTGTCTTGTGGGAAGTGGAAAAATACTTATCAAACGGTATTCAGAATCATTTGGTATGGGTGTGCTGATGACGAAAATTAGTTTGTTATCTTCAATATATGATATCACCTTTGAAATCCTAACAAGGTCATAGTAATGATCAAAATTGAATTCAATGAGATTATTGATTATCTCTTTCTGTTTGATAGCATTCAATGCATTTATATATGCATCTGGTGTCACTACTGATGGTAAAATTACTCCTGTTTTAGCTAGAGAAATGGCATTCTGTATATTTGACAACTGTTCATCGTACTCATTCATAACTAACTCAATTTCTTGCAAAGAAATCAGAATTTTTTGGTTTGCTTCAACATGATTCCAAGCTTCTGTGATATTGTTACTCCAATTTTGCAGTTTTTCGAAATTTTCGTCGTAAATTCTAATATGATCGGTGATACTTTTGATATTATTTTTCACTAACATGGTTTGATTTTGTATGAGTCTCAATACTTCGTTATTTTGTTCATAAACATCAGAAATTTCCCTATCATAAAGCTCTGCATCCTTACTATTCAATGTTCCAAATAGGAATTTTGATCTCGTGCCGATTATATTGAAAAGTCCACGCTTATATCTATACATACTAAGGTTTCTCTTCTTACTTTCGATTCGCAATAATTGCTTTATAGCCAAACTGATATAGTCTCTCGTTGTGCAATCGATATGATTACTGCAAGCATTCTGTAGAACTTGGAGCTGACTCATTATATGGGTGCCTTGGTCGTAGATGGCATTTATATCAGTTGTGTGGATAATTTTCCATTCCTCATTGTAGAGATGAGCAGTCCCTTCGTCAATTTGAACAAAATGAGGTATCTCCGTAGTTATACTATATGCCCTTATACTTATGATGAAAATGAAGGAATAGAACAGTATCTGTAACAGAGGTTTTATGGAAAAAATTAGTATCTTCACTATGAATGAAATATATCCTAGAATTCTCCATAATAATGTTTGATTTCATTGGAATGTCGTAGCTGTGGACGATCCCTAATGATGATTTCTACTGTTTTTGTTTCATCATTAACCCTCTGCACAGGGATTGGATCTGTCCAAGTAGATTCGTTATTTACAACAGTTTTTGCTAAGATTATGTCTCCTACTTGATACGATTCTGATGCAGTTTGTCGATTGTTCACAATGTTTTGATTTTGCTTTGTACATTTTCTAATATTTTCTCCTGCATTTTCTCGTTTCTCTTTCATATCATCAAAATGAATTTTTTCTTTATCTTGTTCCTCGAAACTGCTCAAATTTCCAAAAAGTAAGTCATAGGGAGAATAATTCGTTGTACCATGAATGCTCTCATTATATACTTTTGCTGCATTCAATAATTTCATATAAGGGTTTCCATCTTTAGACTTCGCTGAAGTTTTGAGGGTTCTTATTACTCGTTCACAAATGCCGTTCGATTGTGGATGTCGCACGGCAATGTTAATAAACTCCACTCCATGTGTTTTATATAAATTTTGAACTTTTTTTGAAAGAAAAATCTCTTCGTTGTCTGAAATTATATATTGTGGTCTAGCTATTTTCAAGAAAAATTCCGCAAGTGCTATATGTGTTTTAGACTTTGAACTGATTTCCCAAATCCATACAAAACGGCTGAATTCATCTATGATAATGAGGAAATCTGTATTTTCAAAAGTGCAGAAATCTATATCCATCTTTTCAAAAGGTTTAGTTGCAGGTTCAACATATATACCAGGGGCTACATATTTTCTCGCAGCAGGTTTCACTCTGGCACAAGTAGGACATTGCTTGATGAATTCTTCCACATCTCTAGTGATATTATCCCACGTGAATTCTCTGCGAATTTCTTTCAATGTCTTTTCTTGTCCCCAATGATTTTCGTTGTGAACGTCTGCCAATTTCACAAATTGTGAATTCCGTTCTCTCAAGATTTTGGGCTTCAAAGGTCTAACATAGAGTACTTTCTCAGATAATTTGACATACAAACCAATCCATCCCAAAAGGCGGTCGAAATTTTCATTTTTGAACACATGTGTGATTTCTATTACAGAATTTTCTGGTGCTTTTTCCAATTTCAAAAACAAATCGGGAATATTTCTCTTGTTTTGGTATAAAACTCCTTGAATCTAAAAATCTCCTCGTTCCTGGAATTTCATTTGAGCATTTCGTTTAGATAGTGTATTCCAGCTGAGATCAATCAAATTTTCAAGCTTCATTGTTCGGATGCTGGATTCTCCCGTGAATAAAGATAGATACTCCGCTAAAGTATCGTTCTCATCATAAATGATGTCTCGACTATCATTGATGAATTTTCTCATCGTGTTATCATTGGTGTACTTTGTTACCAACCTTGCTTTGTGTGAGATTCGAGTAAACCCTGCAATACTTATCTCCGGATTTTGATTGTCTTCCACTGGATTCTGCTCACTTACATGGAAAGCCCTGAACAAAGCATCTGCATTTGTATTTAATTTTCCTTTTTTGTAAATGATGTTTGGGTGATAATCCGTGGCTTTAGTCAACATTCTCACGATTCGAGAACTTACATCGTCAGATTTATTTTTGAAAATAGATCGAAGATTCTGATGATCAGAATATACATCAAATTTTTGACCAAATAGGAAATGTTTATACTGTTTCATACCCCAAACTATAGCTAATAATTCTTTCTCAGTCACAGAATAGTTTTTTTCAGCAGGATTCAAGGAACGACTGGCATAAGAACAAGGATGTTCATCGCCGTTTTCATCTAATTGTGATAATATGACTCCAATACCTTCGTTTGATGCGTCTGAACACAAAATGAAGGGCTTAGAGGTATCTGGGTGTTTCAAGATTGGATATGTTGATAAGAGTTCTTTGAGTAATTGGAACTGTTTCCTACATTCATCATCAAAGTTGTACTCTACATTTTTTGATTTTAATTTATTCAGGCGATGAACTTTTTGAGCGAAGTTTGGTATGAATTTCCTATAGTAAGATGCTAAACCCAAAAATCTCTCTATTTCTTTCTTATTCCTTGGTTCAGGGAAGTTGAGAACTTTTTCTACATTACGGATCAATGGGCGGATACCTTCTTTTGATACCTCGTGTCCCAGATACTCTAGTCGTTCCTACATGAATGAACACTTGTCTGGATTCAAAATTGAACCGGCTTCTCGAAGTCGTTCAAATACTGTTCGCAGGTTTCTCAAATGTTCTTCTGGCGTTGATCCGAAAACAATCAAATCATCTACGTAGATGAAACAAATTCTTCCAACCAAACCTCTCAATTTGAAGTTCATCATTCTTTGGTAGGTCGCAGGACTATTGATTAATCCCATAGGCATTCTCAACCATTCCCAGTGTCCTCTGAAAGTACTAAAAGCAGTTTTTGGGATATCTGAGGCCTTTACAGTTACCTGGTGAAACCCATTAGACATGTCAAAACAGCTCATGTATTTTGCTCGGCCAAGCATACATAATATTTCTTCAATCGAAGGTAATGGGTAGTTATCTTGTTCAGTGTAAGCATTCAATTTTCGGAAATCCATCACTAATCGCCATTTTTTCTCACCTGAAGCATCCATTTTTTTGGTACCAGCCACACATTTGATTGATATGGTGATGAACTGGGTCTTATCAGACCTTTTTTTTCAAGAATTTCTATCTGTCGGTCAATCTCTGAATGCATGAATAATGGATGTCTATACACCGGTGTCTTGATCGGTTTATCAGTAGATAATCTTATCTCATGTTGCAATTCATGAACTGCTGGCATTGGATCATCTGACAAGGCAAAACGATCATTGAATTCCGATATGATGTTGAAAATTTCCTTTGATACATTTGGAGAAATTCTTTCAGAGACATTATGAGGATCCTTCACGAATTTCATTCTCAACAGCTCGATGCGTTCTTGGCGCTCCTTCGATTCCTGCGAGTGATGACAATTAGATAAATTCTTATTTCTATAATATTGATTCAATAATTGTTTTCTTTCTTCAACATTCAATCTGTTATTCAGAATGTATCTCATTGTTGGCTGTGATTCAGCTTCGGTATCTTCCTCTGTGTGATGAACAGCATGAGCCATAGGCAAATCTTCATGGGTTGTAACATGAATATTTTCTATATATATTGGTTTATATTCATCTGACTCGTTGAACAAATATAACTTTAATTTCTGATTTTCCTTGATTTCATGGATACCTGGGACTATGTTGGATCCTTCGATATAATAAATACCTGGAGAATTTCCTGGGACTATTTCTCTTGTTTCAAATGAGTGTGGCTCCAACTGAGCAAATTGATGCTTATTGAGTTCCAAAGTAACTTGGATTCCAGAGTCATTTTTCAATGTGATAGTATTGAGTTCATTGTCCACAATACTTTTGGCACGAATTTGCCAATCTTTACCCAATATTCCATCAGCTCTGGTGGGAAAGTCATTTGACATTACAAAAAAAGTGAATTTGATACCAAATATCTCTAATTCGCAAGTTCCTATTGCATCATATAATCCATCTATTATAAGGAAACTTCTTATTTCATCTGCCGAGAATTTTCGAGAATTTTCATTATTTTGATCTATGCATTTCATTTTTATATGTGAAGTCTTTGATCCTGAATCTACCAAGAGTCCGTTGGGCGCGTTACTTCCTTTAATACGGGTGAACAATATTGAATCGTTCCTATCGAGCTGGTTTGATCTTGGTTTACGCTCTCCTCCTCCCGTATGGAGAATTCCTGTATTTCTTGGATTGGAGGATCCATGCTTTGGTAACGATTTTTGGGAAAATTTTTATTTTTCAGAGAAGGGTTCTTCATCCAACAAACCTCCTCTTTATGTCCTACCTTATTACAGAAATGACACGTGATTTTTCCTAACCCCGAATTTTGAGAGCTTGTGGACTCACGTTTGGCCACAGGTTCAGATTTTACACCTTCATTCTTTGTTCTTTGTCGGGATTTCATTTCCAAATCTTCGAAGTAATATTTTTCTTCACGGATTGCCTGTTGATATGCGTCATTGGTTGTACTAGCTTTCTGAGCTCTTACTGCCGGTCTAAGCTCTGGTTTCACAGATCGTTGAAACCGGTCAATTCTTTCAGTTAACTCAATCCCTCAGAAAACCATCCTACATTCAAGTGGCTCCTGATCTATCGATTTCTGTACTCTCCTATCAATTTCGGCATATCTTTTGATATAGTTTTCCATTCTCTCCCTGAAACCTTGTCGAATTGAATTTCGTTCCTCAACTAATTGCACATATTGCTTTTCCGTTTTTCCGAAAGCTAATCGCATTGCTCCAGCAAAATCAGTTGGCGTCACTTCTAATAACCTATCAGCCACCTCAGCAGCCTCGCCCTTCAATTTTTGCGCGATAACCTTGTTCAAGAAACATATTGTTTCGGCATCATCACTCATTTGTTTTTTCACTCGCCTGACTTGTGACAAGAAAGCTTCTACATCTTCACTACCGTCAAATTCTCGGAAATCTGATAGCAATTCCTGTATTTGACGCCGCCGATCATAGGAAATTTTGGAAGTTTCATTCACTATTTCATCTTCCGTTGGTGCTGAAGGCTCCGGAAATATATGATGATTTTCCAAGATAGTCTTCAATTCCTCTAGTTCTTTGAATAATGCCGTTACCCGACTGTTAGCTGCATTTTCACGCTCTAAAGCCGCATCTAATTAATGCTTCATTCCATTAGTGGTTGCCATTTTTGGTATAATCTGTCTGATAGTACTGAGAAAGTTTATAGTACTGTCTATGAGTGTCAAAGAGCTCTTTGGTGGCTCAGAATTGTTTGAATCTGACATAAACGATGAGTGTGTGGTATAAGATTACACACTCACCTTATACATTCTCTGGTGAAGTTGAGCTGTTGTCGTATCGGGATTCTTTGCGATTTTGTTCGCCGATGAGCTGCTTGTTAGAAGCGTCTTCTCAATTAGTGTAGACGAAATGATATCGGCCAATCCTTTCCACACTCTCCTTCTTTGATGTTTACTACACACGCTGCTTATGCGTCCCCAGTCCCGTCACGGTCGCCAAAATGTAACAGGTTCACTGGGGCAAAGAGGAACAGTAGGAGTAAGATGACACGTCTTATCAGTTGCTCGTCAGCTGCTCTTTATTCGCACTCCCAATCTCAACTCACTCTCGCGGCCGTTTTATGTTCTCTATTTATAACATTACGATATTACAATCAATTGATTTTAAAGTATATGACTTGCTTTTGTTTTGAGTAAGTATGTGTATGCAAGTAAGTCGTGCGCAAAAGAAATGAGAGAGTGGTTTATTAAACAATGTGGATCGATGAAGAATGTGCTGTATGTTTGAATAAAAGGTGCTCATATTAATATGACATCTATATGACAGACCCGCCAGAGCGATTTTTAAATCAAATTCCTCACCCAGTTAGTGGCTTTTCCTGCGGATGCGCGTATTCATATGCTCATGAAAGTATCTTTGAACGATAGCTGGCAGAGTTACCTCCAAATTAACCCCTTGATAAAGTCGATTTGATGTATCTCGACCAGAGTTGTGCATGTTTTTAGAAAGTGGAAGAGTCCAATATGTCAAATCTGTGAGTCGAGCAGCGGTCGTCTGTGACAGCTTGGGCTCGTTCACTTCCCCAAAACAGTCATGACTCTGATTAAAATGCATCAAATCGACTTTATCAAGGGATCATTTTGGATGAAATTTTGCCAGCTATAGTTTAAAGATACTTTCACAAGCATACAATCACGCGCATGCGCAGGAAAGGCCAATAACTGGGTAAGGGATTTAATTTAGGAATCGCTCTGGTGGGTCGGTTAGAGATTTTCTTTCGGCTTCCTCGCGGTTAGAACGCCATTTCCTAGTCATAAAGATGCAAAAAAACCGTGGAAGGGGTCAAAAAAGAGAGTTTGGGAAATAAGGACCACCCTACTCTGCAGGTTGCGGTAGCGATGAGCATACACTCTGCCCAACTGGTATGTGTCGGAATGAGCACGCACACAAGTGGGCTACGAAAGAGTAATATCTCTGCAGTCTGCACAAGATCTTAATTGTCTTAAGGCGAGGCCGTAGTCCGCGGCCATCTTGAAAAAGCTAGGGAGATTGACCCGAATCCGTTCTGTGAATATCTCGAGTTTTACTTGACCAAATCCTTTCATATTTTGTATGCGTCAACAAAATGCATGTAAGAATTGCGCTATGGAGCGAAATCCCACAAAAGTAGACGAAAAAACTTTCATGATAAGCGCTGTACAGACATGTTCAGATGTCGTCTGCTCCTGTGGTAAGGCATGCTGTTATACTTCATTCTATAATTTTGTGATCAGCTCGTTTTTTCTCGCTTTCACTCCATAGCGCAATTTTCTCAAGTTTGTAGATAATAGTAAGACCCTTATTTGTTGATAATTCCCTATAAAACTTGAGATAAATCCAGAACGGCGATCAGTTATATGATGACAACCATAATTTTCCGTTTCTTCAAAGTGGTCAGACTGATCAGGGAGCGCGAGAAAACCGTCTGCTTCGATCATGCACGTTCCCGTGTGTTGTCATCGCAGATGTGAGACTTGTAAGCCGCGACTTCCCGGTGGAAAGCGACGGCCCAACTGATGACATTATATGTGGGCGGCTCCGGATCAGAACGGTATAAGTCCATTTTTTCCATTTCTGGAAAATGCGCCTCAAAGTTTTTGTGATATGGAAAATTCGAGTTATCATCTGAAGTAAATATTCTTATCCTACCGTGTAGTGAGTGTGTTTTCATGTCATTTTTCGCGTGGGGCGTATCGATTTTTAATTGTTTACACTTTTTACATCTCATTTTGCAATAAAAAATGGACTTATACCGTTCTGATCCGGAAAATTTCTCGACTTTTTTTCCGGATCAGAACGGTATAAGTCCACCATTTCTGGAAAAAATTCACATTTAATATTTTAGATAGGGAGAAGTACTTAATATGATGAATTTTTACCGTTTGAAGTAGGAAAATGTCGAGAAACTATGAGTTTCCATCTTTGAGATCAAAGAACGTTAAAAAAAACCACGGACTTATGCCGATTTGAGCGAGAAAAACGGTGGAAAAATTCGCCAGATCACAACGGTGTGAATTGAGAATTCTTTGGATTTTTAATGACTGTCCTCGACTTTTTCTCGCAGTAAACAAAATTCCTCTCTAATTTAGGATGACTTTTATAAAATCTCATTGACAGTCGAGACTGTTCTTCGCAAAGAGATCTCATTCAGGATATCGTGACCAAGGATATATTTCCAACATTGAGGTCAACAAGCGTCTATTTGGAAATCCAGTCAAGAAGAGTTTACTCAAGCGGCCTGGTGCGAAGTATAGTTTTTGGAGATCACATAGCACGCAGCTTTACGTCATGCATTCAGGGGCAATTTGAGGGTGTATAGCAAGAATCGCAATGCAGAGACTTTAATCGACCAGAGAATCTAAACGATGAATTGGGACTGATCCCCACTCAACAAACAGAATTGTTGATCAACCGTAGAATGAGGCTAAGCTTAGTTGCAGATATCTCAATTGTAGAAGGCTATCTTCATCTACGAGATTCGCCCAAATGACGTTCACTTGTACCGAGTGGCGGGAGATCGAACCGAAGGCCGGATGACTGTTAATGAAAAGAACCCCAGTTGATAGATCACAACCTTTCATAGTGAAATTGTAACCGAAATTCTGTAATGGAGCTATAGGCTTTCTCTACTATTGGCATTGTTCCTAAGGAGGGAATGCATAGCTAAGTTGAGGTCAGCGTATCATGGACGTAGTTGATTTTTCTCTAGAGAAGATGCCTGAAAACATGGAGCAAAATCAAATTTCTTTGCAAGCTCAGTGCCGATCGCTCTCATAAATACGCTTTTGGAACCATCACCAAGAAATTCGGCTCTTTCAATGACGATAAGAAATAAGAAAATGAGACACCAGGGCTTCTAGAGAAAGATCCCAGGCCAATGGGATTACTAACCCGAGGTTGTTCATTTTCGTAAGGGCTTGCCTGTGTCCAAATGCGTCAGAAGGAAGTGATCGAACGTCGGCCCACCTCCTTCGAAACCATTCGATGCAATCATTTGGACAACATAGCGAACCTAACTTGTAGTTTCTGAGAGTAGCTATCGACTCTAACTACTTGTAAAAGCACGACAGCTAAACGTGGATGACCCAAAAGCGATATTATTGAGCGAGAACATGGACTTATACCGTTCTGATCCGGAAAAAAAGTCGAAACTTTTTTCGGGACAAAAACGGTCGTGTCGCTTGTGATGCCTCAAAATGCATTTCCACTTCCGGAGTTGTGCATACATGTTTTCAAATGTATTTTCTATCGTTTCCCGTCAAAAACTCAATTTTCAACAAAATGGACTTATACCGTTCTGATCCGGAGCCGCCCATGTCATCATCGACCGGACCCGGGTCCTTTGTCGCGCGAGATTTCTGCGATCAGGCATGGTGGTGAATCTGATAGCCGTCCGCTGCGACATGCATCTTCTTGCATCTATTGGCAGAGAGCTCAGTGCAACATCAAATTTGCAAATTTGCATGCACGAGCCCTTGAATAAATACAGGATGTGAGTGTTTTGTTTGGACCTCTAATCCAGTTCTGATCATTTTGATGATTCTAATCAAGGTTTCAGTTTCAATACCCTAGAATACTTGGTGAAAATAACGTATCCGGGTCACTTTGAGAGATAAAGTCAGTTTTGGAATATTGAATTGGAGTTCAAATCATGTCTGCTAAGATCCCTGCATTTCAGAGGGATAATTTTATGTTTAGTTATCTGAATCCGTTGGAATTGGTTCGAGTTCCAAAGGTTTTGTGAAGAAAATAGAAAGTTAGTTTGTGTATTCCCTTGTACTCAAGATAGATTGAACAAATACAGAATGTAAGTGTTTCGTTTGGGCCTCTAATCCAGTTCTGATCATTCTAATGATTCTAATTAAGGTCCCGGTTTCAATATCCTAGGATACTTGGTAAAAATAACGTCTCCGGTTCATTGTTAGAGATAACGTCAGTCTTGGAATATTGAATTGGAGTTCAAATCATGTCTGCTAGGATCCCTGCATTTTAGAAGGATGAATTCAAGTTCAGTCATCTGAATCCGTTGGGAATTACTTGAGTTCTAAAGGTTTTGTAAACGAAAGTTAGAAAGTTAGTTTACGAATTTTGTTATACTCAAGATGTATTGAATAAATACAGAATGTAACTGTTCTGTTTGGGCCTCAAAACCATTTTTGATCATTCAGGTTTTTCTATTCAAAGTTCTACTTCCAATATCTTAGAATACTTGGTCAAAATGGCGTATCCGGGTCATTTTCAGAAATAAAGTCAATCTTGGCATATTGAATTGGAGCTTAAATCATGTCTGCTGAGATCCCTGTATTTCAGAGGGATGATTTCATGTTCAGTTATCTGAATCCGTTGAAATTTGGTTGAGTTCTGAAGGTTTTGTGAAATAAAGTTAGAAAGTTAGTCTGTGAATTTCATTGTCCTCAAGATGAATTGAACAAATACAGAATGTAAGTATTTTGTTTGGGCCTCCAAACCAGTTCTGATCATTCTAATGATGCTAATCAAGGTTCCAATTCCAATACCCAACAATACTTGGTGAAAATAACATATCCGGGTCACTTTGAGAGATAATGTCAGTCTTGGAATATTGAATTGGAGTTCATATCATGTTTGCTGAGATCCCTGTATTTTAGAGGGATAATTTCATGTTCAGTTATCTGAATCCGTTGGAAATCACTTGAGTTCTAAAGGTTTCATGAACAAAATTTAGAGTGTTAGTTTATGAATTTTGTTGTACTCAAGATGTATTGAACAAATACTGAGTGTAACTGTTCTGTTTGGGCCTCTGAATCAGTTCTGGTTATTCTAATGATCCTAGTCAATGTTCCAGTTTCAATATCCTAGAATACTTGGTCGAAATGACGCATACAGGTCATTTTCAGAGATGAAGTCAGTCTTGGAATATTGAATTGGAGTTCAAAGCATGCCCGCTAAGATTCCTGTATTCCAGAGGGATGATCCCATGTCCAAATTTTGGGATCAGTTGAGAGTTGATAAATTCGTATTTTCTGAAGTATTCCTAAAATTGAAATTTGGGGACTCTGATAATACTAATTTTTCAAAAATTCATGTATTCATTCAATTTTAATCATCAAGTCAACTGAATTACATCTGTGGTTTCCAAGTATAGAAACACATTATTTCCAAAGGCCCCTAATGTATGTGAGAGGGGCACAATGTCAAGACCTCTGATAATATCAGTATGCGAGAGGGGTACAATATATCTATATACATAAGGTCTATATGTATCCACTTTTGTAAACAGTGTTGTTGTGTGTGTTCACACATACATATACATCAACAATCATGTTTACAAAGGTTAGAGTGTGCGGGTGGTGACACGCTTGCTGATGCTGTCGCTGATCATCGTTTTGGTGATCGCAGGGGTGCCACCATAAGTTACTAGGGCTGATCCGATATAGCGGCAGACTACGGCCTCGCCTTAAGCGATTGAATGATGGATATTGATAACTCTGAAGGAGATAGAGAGAAAATCTTGCTGCAACCCTTTCAATAAGCCAAAATTGCGTGAGTTGTCACTTTACATTATAACCAACACTGTTCGACGTCGTCATTTTTTCAAACGATGGAGAATATGTCATCTGCAGATGATCCAATGCTTGGATGATGTATTATAGTGAAACACACATATAATTTGTCAATGCTAGTACCTCTCAATGAAAACAATAGAAATCATCGTAACCGAGTTTCTCCGTAACGGCCGCAGAGAAGAGCGATCGCGTCGATTCGCCGAATCAGAAGTCACGAGTGTTGTTCTTCCATGCATACGTATCGCTGTTTTCCTATCACATTTATTCACGACCTTTTTCACAGAGTAGAATATCACATTTTAGAAAAATCACCTTATAATATCCCACGGAAACACTTAATCGAGAGATTATCACACATAATTCCTAGGCATAGCTAGGAGTCAAATTCAATCTTCTAAAACGTTGGTGAAAATTATCCAAACCTGCAAATATACGGACCATTCTGACAACATTCTATTGTATATTGATTTTTTGAAAAAATTCGTCAAGCATGAAATTTTGTAAACTCACGTTTTTTATATAATTTGCAACTTTTTAATTGTGTGGAGTCTACTACCTCTCATTTTCCTGGTGCTTATCAAGGAGATGGAATTCCCTTCCATGATCGGCGAGTGATCTTGGAAAGCGACCAGGCTAGACTGAGCTTTCGAGGCAAACTGGACTATAGAAGTGTGACAATACCATCTATCACGTCTGTACATATTTCATCTACTTTCAGGGGCTCGCCTTTTCTCTGACTCTCTAAATGAGACAATTGAATTTTCATAAACGTACTTGAGACCTCGAATATCCTCAAGTCTATTTAATGTATGTGGATGATAAAAGATATTTGCCATCTCAGAAAAAAATCGGGACCGATACCTGTTTTCCGTATCTAATATTTGAACATTTCCAAAATCAATTTTGTGATTCGAGAGAATTGTATGAAGAGCCAAAGCAGACCTATCTGATTCATCCCTGACATCTCTTTCATGTTCTTTTATTCTGCATTTAAGCTCCCTCATGGTTGTACCAATATACGAACTAGGGCAATCTTGGCAATTAATTTTGTACACAACGTTATGTTTTTCTTCTATTGGTAAAGAATCCTTCCCGAAGATAATAAGATTTTTTTGATTGTTACAGTTTATATTAATGGGTGAGATAGAAAATTTCTTTAGGATATGATTGATATTGGGTGTGAGATTTTTTACAAAGGGGAACACAACAGTTGTCATCTTTTTTAAGAGTTCATTGCGAAGTTTCTTCGAGTTAGGGGTTTTTTCAGATAGGATAGTATGTAATCTTTTATGTATATATTTATTAATGAAATTAACCGGGTAGTTATTGTGAATTAGGAAGTTTCTAATTATATCAATGTTTTTTTGGTGGAAAGAGGCATCAGAAAGTTTGATGCCTTCATCAATTAAGCTATAGATTATTGCTATTTTTTGTGATTTTGGGTGATGTGATGAGAAATTTATGTATCGCCCCGAAGCTGTTGGCTTACGATACCAGTCAGTCAAACAGATTTCATTTGGTCTTCTTATGATTTTCATGTCTAAAAAACTGATAGAGCTTTGATTCTCTAACTCACACGTGAACTGTAAATTTGGATCATAACTATTGAAAGTATTTAGAACCGTCTGAACCATATCTTTACGGATAACTAAGAAACAATCATCCACGTACCTTTTATATAAAAGTATATTATTCTTCATAATGTTAAGACAGTGAATCTCTAGTAATTCTAGAGTGATTTCGGCAAAGAATGGACTCATACAACCGCCCATGGGTGAACCTATCTTCTGTCTGTAAAACCTCCCATTTAACTGTAAATATGTAGACTCTAGCAAAATCTTTATTCCAGAAAGAAATTCACCTTCGCCAATTTTTATGCCAATCACATGCTTCAGATATTTCCATTTTTTTACCAAGAGCTTGAAGTATTAGCCAATGTACTAAGTTCGTGAAAAGGCTCACCACATCGAAGGAGACTAACTCATAACCGTCTGAAATAATTAAATCAGTCAGGATCTTCTTCATCTCATAACTGTTCTTAATCCGTGACTTAGGCATTGGTATATACTTATTAAAAAGAAGCGATAAGGCTTTATCTAACACATATGACGGACTGTTAATCGCGGATACGATGATACGAATTGGAAAATTTTTTTTATGAACTTTTACAAGACCATAGGCACGTGGAAGATTGGTTCTCATCAACTCATCAGAGACAGATTTGAAGCAAGAATCACACTCGAAGACACCTTTATCTCTCCACTCTTTAATGAGACCAGATACAGACTTTTGTAATTTGTTCAAAGGATTTTCAGGGATTTTTTCATAGTACGTTTCATCGTTTAAGGACTGTTCAACTTTCGCAATGTACTCTTCTTTCAGAATTGCCACTGTAACGTTTCCCTTGTCTGCCTTGGTAAAGAGAATTTCTTTATTTTGTTTCACGAAAGATTTAGTGAGATTGATTCTCTGAGCAATAATTCGGCCCTCAATAGGTATATGTCTCTTTCTCTTATTGAAATTAGTTATTTGGCTTAAAACTCTTTCTCGTATTTTTGAATTGAGGTCTTCGTAACTATCGTAAGCTACTTCTAAGTTTGTAAAAAATCTCACACCCAATATCAATCATATCCTAAAGAAATTTTCTATCTCACCCATTAATATATACTGTAACAATCAAAAAAATCTTATTATCCTCGGGAAGGATTCTTTACCAATAGAAGAAAAACATAACGTTGTGTACAAAATTAATTGCCAAGATTGCCCTAGTTCGTATATTGGTACAACCATGAGAAAGCTTAAATGCAGAATAAAAGAATATGGAAGAGATGTCAGGGATGAATCAGATAGGTCTGCTTTGGCTCTTCATACAATTCTCTCGAATCACAAAATTGATTTTGGAAATGTTCAAATATTAGATACAGAAAACAGGTATCGGTCCCGATTTTTTTCTGAGATGGCAAATATCTTTTATCATCCACATACATTAAATAGACTTGAGGGAATTCGAGGTCTCAAGTACGTTTATAAAAATTCAATTGTCTCATTTAGAGAGTCAGAGAAAAGGCGAGCCCCTGAAAGTAGATGAAATATGTACAGACGTGATAGATGGTATTGTCACACTTCTATAGTCCAGTTTGCCTCGAAAGCTCAGTCTAGCCTGGTCACTCTCCAAGATCACTCGCCGATCATGGAAGGGAATTCCATCTCCTTGATAAGCACCAGGAAAATGAGAGATAGTAGACTCCACACAATTAAAAATTTGCAAATTATATAAAAAACGTGAGTTTACAAAATTTCATGCTTGACGAATTTTTTCAAAAAATCAATATACAATAGAATGTTGTCAGAATGGTCCATATATTTGCAGGTTTGGATAATTTTCACCAACGTTTTAGAAGATCGAATTTGACTCCTAGCTATGCCTAGGAATTATGTGTGATAATCTCTCGATTAAGTGTTTCCGTGTGATATTATAGGGTAATTTTTCTAAAATGTGATATTCTACTCTGTGAAAAAGGTCGTGAACAAATGTGAATTTTTATTATTTTTACAATTTTAGCTTGAAAAGGGCTGTAGATAAAAGCAGTCGAAACGTTGCACAATTGACGTGCTTAATAAAGCAAATATAGCAGGAAAAACCAATAGATTCATCTATAATATTCATAATGAATATATCCACATTTTACGGCATGCTGGCACCGGCTCGAGGGTATGGATTTCTGTTAGTGTGTGTGTGCGTCAATTTTTATGTCTTGTGATTGTGAGAATGTGCAGAATTCTTTCTCGTCAGGCAGCCCATAACACATACACTCATTCCACGTGTATTACCATCATATAATTTCGTAAGAATTGTGAAGATATTTTTCTTCAAATAATATATAATATGTTTGAATTTGAAATCGAAAATAAAATACTATCGCAAATGATTTATCATCCCCGATATATAATGCTGAGTATATATTATAATAATAGTGGTGGTATGAGTGTTGAGAAGTGTATTTTGAGTAGTTGTAACTTCACGTCACAGGAACCGAGAGAGACATGATCAGATGAACCTGACACGTATTGGTTACCTTCACGGGCCAAGGGACGATGTTCCGATCAGAGGAAATCTAACGGTTTGATCTTAAGAAATCGTGTCAGTGTAGAATGTTGTTCAATGTGATATTCATATCAGGACGAAAGTGTATGAGTTTCCAGTTTTTGTATTTGTCATCGGGGGAGTTATGAGTTAGTCCGGGAGCTGGTGAACTTTTTTGTGTCACATTTAGTAAAATCTAGAATAGTGTTTAAGACATTGTTCTCCGTCTCCCGATCCCAAAACCGGCGTCAGACGGCCTAGTTTTGGGGGGTTATTTTTTTATTGATTTTCAAAATAATTATTTTGACAGGTTTATGTGTCATAATCCGTAAAGGCTGAAACTTTCGAGGATGATAGTTTATGATTGGAAATGCCCAAAAATGGCCGTCAGACCGCTCCGGAGTGGGGGGATACGCGTCAGCACAATTTTGAAAATCGATATGCGATAAGATCGGGTGTCATATTTAGTAAAACTTGGGAATTTGTAGTATCGTAGATCTCATGCTTCTCAACAAGATTTCAGTCGTCAGACCACTCAATGGTGGGGGGTTTCCAAATCAGACGGCCCATAAGGTGCCGGGTAAGGTCACGGGAATAAGGGGCCGAAATATCAATAGAGGTCCGAAAAAATTCAGGCACGCTCTTTCTACCGTAAACAATGGAATTCTCTTACATTGGACCTGATTCTGTGCGAAACATAACCTACAAAAATAATATAATTTTTCCAAATTTCTTTGAAGGTATATTTCACGTATGAAAATGTCCGAAAACATTTCTGCTGGTTATCCTTGTACATACACATCTTCGATATTTTTTTTAAATCTCGTATTCCAAAATTTGTTCAGTAAAAACAAATTCTGCTCGAATCTTTCACGATTCGGACTGTCGATTAAATTTGTGATGCCACGCTCGCAATTACTCGCAAATGTGAACACGAGAAGCGTCTCCTGCGTCCCCGCTATGGGTATACCATCGGTTCTGGAGCATACATCCAAGAATCGCTTTCTATTCTTGATCACTTCATCGAGTGATGAAATCATTGATGAATTTGTGAATAATAAATCAATACTGTGCCAATTTATACTGATATTCAACTCCGACATGTTGTACTTCCCAATTACCCCTTCCAATTGATGATTTTTAATAACAGTCACGAGTCAAGCTGGCAGTTCATGATTTTCAGTGACACATTTTGCAAGCTTGGATAATTTTTTTCACAATTTCGACGGCCAATGAGAAATTCTGAATTAGGACGACCACGGAGATTCATGCTATCAATCATTAATTTTGATTCAAAAAACGCTACCAAGAGACCTCACGACGAACTCATTTGACTTATACCAATCATTTTATAACCTCAATGTACAATACGAACTCTGGAACTATTTAAATGACTCAATGCTAATGCTATTGTGTCGATTAAGGCAATGCAGTCACCATGCAAGCTGGAAATCATTCCCATTTTCCTCCGATCCCCTTGCGATTCGGGCTAAACGATGAGTGCACAAATATTTGTTATCATCTAACTTGGATTTTTCCAGTCATCGTTGAGCCCAAATCGCAAGAAAATCGGAGAAAAATCGAAATGAAAATGTGCTCTTGCGCGATCAAGTTCTTCACATTCTTATCTGATTCTCTTGCAATTTGGGTGTAACAAAGAAGTGTCGAACACAAAATGGGCAATAACAATGATTCGACAACTCGTGTGGAACCGATTCATCATTTAGTCGAGTAAGTAAGCTCCTGCATTCATTCACTAAGCGGCTTAACTCTTCTGAATCCTCCAATTTTGGGCTGAAATGATAGTTGGCACATTTAATAATCAATATTGATAAGAATTTTTGCTCAAAAATTTGGGAAAGGCATGAATAAACAATAAAAACATGCTTTTCCCAATTTTTTTCGGTTTTCTATCATAAATCGGAAAATGTCGGTTTTTTGGAAGAACTTGTACATAGATAATTTGTAGATCTCTAAACGATCTACAAGATTGATCTGTACTCCCCCCCCCCCGTAAAACGCATCCTTTTGGAGTTATTCTTCATCAAAGTTACAATCGAATTTGTTTATATAAATTCGCTAAAATTGTTTATAACGGGTCCGAATTATTTATCCTGGGTAATTGAGTCAATTTTGAAAACAAAGGGTCTCATAGTATTTTTGTCTAAGTTTCATCGATCTTAAGTAATGAAAAAAGCAAATTTTGCGACTTTTCACCCTCAATGCGGCGCTTTGTGACAGCACTTCGACTTGGAAGTCGCAAAATCTTCTTTTCTCATTAATAGGAAACGATCAAACTTAGGGAAGAATACCGGGAGACCTTTTCTTTGTAATATTGACTGTATCACTTAGGAAAAACAACTTGGACCCGTTATAAACAATTTTAGCGAATTCATTTAAACCAATTCGATCATAACCTAGAAGATATCTTGAGTCAGCCCAATAAGCCTCCATGCAAATTTATTACCAATTTTCTTAGAGCCTGTTCTCTACTTGTCTGATGAACAGTATACAATCAGGTTCTTCACTCTTATATCAATTTTTTGTTTTTTCTTATATCTACAGATTCCATACTCCTACTCATCCCTTCCCCCTTAATTCTATCTTACATTTTCCATTTTCCTTTCTTTTATACCCTTCCTTCGGTTGGGTGACAGTTTACCAGTTGAGGACATCCATCCTCTCCACTATACCAACCAGTTTTAACCTTACCTACTGGTGTAATGGCTAAAGTCAAATCTGCTCAGTAGCAGAAAGATATGGCCAGAGAGTAAAAGAGGAAGAAGAAATTCGATCATAACTTTGATCAAGAATAACTCCAAAAGGATGCATTTTACGGAGGAACGTGTATGATCTAGTCTTGTAGATCGTTCAGAGATCTACAAATTACCCCTCTACAAGTTTTTCTAAAAAACCAATATTTTCCGATTGATAATGGAAAAACCGAAAAGAGGTCGGCGAAGAGCATGATTTTATATGGTAGAATAACCTGGGAATTTCTTTAAAATCTCAACTTTTTTTCAATCAACAAATTTTGGAATGAGAGATTTGAAGAAACATATGAAATATCATCGTAGATGCGTACAAGGATAACCAGCAGTAATGTTTTCAGACATTTTGATACGTAAAGTATACCTTCAAAGAATTTCGGAAAATTATATAATTTTTGTAGCTTATGTTTCGCACAGGATTTCGTCTAAAGTAATAGAATTCCATTCTTCGTGGTAGAAAGAGCAAGCCTGAATTTTTCCGGACCTCTATTGATATTTCGGCCCCTTATTCCCGTGACCTTACCCGGCACCTTATGGACCGTCTGATTTGGAAACCCACCACCATTGAGTGGTCTGACGACTGAAATCTTGTTAAGAAGCATGAGATCTACGATACTACAAATTCCCAAGTTTTACTAAATATGACACCCGATCTTATCGCATATCGATTTTCAAAATTGTGCTGACGCGTATCCCCCCACTCCGGAGCGGTCTGACGGCCATTTTTGGGCATTTCCAATCATAAACTATCATCCTCGAAAGTTTCAGCCTTTACGGATTATGACACATAAACCTGTCAAAATAATTATTTTGAAAATCAATAAAAAAATAACCCCCCAAAACTAGGCCGTCTGACGCCGGTTTTGGGATCGGGAGACGGAGAACAATGTTTTAAATACTATTCTAGATTTTACTAAATGTGACACAAAAAAAGTTCACCAGCTCCCGGACTAAGTTATCATCGAGATATTGAGAGCCAATGAGATCAAAACTATAGCTATTCTTCTATGGAGCTGGATGATGGTAATCAGTTGAAATTTCTTAACAAGTGATATCAACATATGTTGGGATATGTCCTATTGAGAATTTCCATACGTCGTTTTAAAATTAATAATTCGATTCTATTCGATAATTTACGTTCACTCCACGAAATATTATTCCTAGCGAAACAGTGAATATATAAATATGTCGTTTCAGATGAAGATTTGGAATAGTTCTATCGAATTTGACTAAGACTTCAGATGTTACAACCGGATTTTTTGATATTCCTGTAAATTTTGGATATCGTGAAGAGTTATTTGAATGTATTATTGTATCGTTTATGATGTGTTGATGATATTGCATTGGATTTTTTGCGACGGTCGCTCTCAACGGAGTGAGTCACTCTTGAACCATGGCCTTAGCAAGTCACCGCAACGTTATCATCAGCATTGCATGTGGATGTTGTATTTGTGGCGAATGTGTATGTTTATTTTGTGTATGATAATTAATAACGCAAAGTGTAAGTTGTTGAAGAATCAGTATTGGATTTATTTGCGTCGGTCGCTCCCAGCAGAGTGAGTCACTCTCGAGCCATGGCCTAAGCAAGTCACCGCAACGTCATCCTCTATGTCAAGTATGATGTTGCGAAGGTGTCGTGTATTTGTCAATTTTGCAAAATTTTGAAGTTCATTCAAGATATTTTAAGGAGTTGAATACATCGTTGTGTTATAAGAATTTCAGAACTTTTGAAATAACTCACTTGTTTCAATATCTTGAAGTCGAATGGGTAAGATTTTTCTAATTGTTGTATGAGAATTGACAGTCGAAAAACGTGAATGAAACCTCATTTTAAAGGAAGCAAATTGACACGAGGGGATGATGGTCCGAACCAAATCACATTTTCCAACATATGTTAGAATCTCACATACTTCTCATGAATATTGTAATACATGAAGTATATTCAATAGTACATTAAGCAACAAGGGCGCAAAGAAATTTTACGCACGAGTTCCCGAAATTAGTACGTAAAAAGTTCACTTTTACGCACGAAAATTTCGGGAACGAGGGCGTTTTAGCCAAAACGGCATCTTTGACCATGGTGACATATGCTCCGATCTGGACTGATGGGCACTAATCTAAGTGGAACTACTCCCCAAACTACCCCCAAGTACGTGTAAGAAGTTGCGGGGACGAGTCTCGAGCCAGGAGCGAGCTGTAGGTTCTATTTACCGTGTCAAAAATAGGCATTATTTTGACTATTTGAGCGTACGCGACCGAGAGCATGATTTTACTCGTTTTGGCTCACAAATGAGATTAGGCTAGACCGAGGATCCAAACATACTTTCCCGACTCAAAATGATCATCTGAACAGAAATTCGAGTCCAGTCTAGCTCTACACGCAAAAAACAAACCATTGGCTCAGTTGCGCGCACCGCTATACTTCGTGCTCCCCCCACCAACGCTGCTTGTGATCAACATGAGCTCGTTCGGTGCGGTCACTTGTGGAATCCGTGACAGCACCCACCGTGCACATTTCATGCAGCTCTGCTTTTGCCGGTTTAGACCAGTCTTGGCGGCTAACCGAACAGAACGAGGCGCGAAGGCTCAGTGCGGCTGTCATCATGGCTTTATTTATTGAGAGTTGGCATAACATCGGCATGTGAGGTTTTTGATGAGAAGGAGTTTTTCCAATAGTGAAGGATTGATGAAGATTGCAGCTCCGCGAAGCATTGTCAGGGAGTATCAGTCAGTGGTGTCCATCGTAAATATTCAACGCCCTTGAGCGCTCGTTTCAGTAAGGATTGTTTGTCAACCTAACCTCACTCGTGCACCCTCCAATTCTGAATGCGCTCCTCACAGCAAAATAGTTCGACTGAAAATTGTATGCGCTTTCTAGGGTCTCGAACTGCCGTTTATTGCAAAAATACATACTCTCACAATATCAAAATGGCTGATGAAGAAACACGAGTTGGAGCAGAAGAATCTGTTGCTGCGGATGGAGTAACGATTGATATGATCGATGTAGATAAAAGAATCGAAAAATTTTACGATACAAGTAACTCATTATTTTTTCGTTTTCCATTGTGATATTGATTGACGAGATTTTACCAATTGATGCAGTGTCATCTTACATTCTTTCAATACTCGTTCACTTGGACTGGAACGATGTTTATGGAAAAATTTCTCGTTCCATTTCTACCCACGATATCGAACTCTTAATCGATTGAATTTCTTCTCAATTTTATATAGTTATTCATCCTCGTGACAGGAAAATAGTACGGCCGATCTCGAATCATCATTCTTATTCGGTTTTAGTTGAAAAAAATGAGCCAATCTACAAATTATTGGCTGCAAACGACAATCTCGAGGGTCGGCTAAGTTTATATGTTTATGCCAAAACTCAAGACCTATCAATGTTAAGAGTAAAGTTGAGTAGGATCATTATCAGAGCTGAGTATTCGAGGCTTGATTGGCGAAAACCTTCCCTCAAGTAAGAAATGACTTGATTTTTCTCAAATATTCTCTTCTTCGACCTTTGAGACGTACTACACGAAATTTGACTTCATAATCAGCCGTTGATGGACATATTTTTGGATTTTATAGGATCGACACAGCGAGACTGATTCAGTTATCTGAAGAAATCATCGACTTCTTTCAACGAGAGCCAGACCCTACTCTCTATGTTGAACCATATTATTCGTCGGTAGACGATAAAGGGAAACGTATAAAAAGTAATGCACTTCGTCCTTTAGTAAATGCTGTAGCATTTGTGAAGGCGTTATTTGATTTAGCTGAACTGACACAACTGCTGCCGCACAAAAAAAAGCCTGCGAAGAAAAAATGTCGATGCACGTAAGTTTACTGGTATTTCTGAATATGTCTTTGAAGCAGTGGTAACCGCATTTTCCTAATATTCATCTCGAATAATTTCTCTATTGATTTTCTTCAATAACTCTGGCAGCGAACTTGGATCTAACAATTTTAGAAAAAAAACCAGAAAAGCTCACTGTTACTATCACCGGCCAAATAATTATAGCTTGGACGGGATCATTTTCATACAGACGACTCACTGTATTCCCCGAGATAGAAGGATGGGACATAATCACGACCTACCAAGTCTTGGAGACTGAAGTTACTATTCAATTGGTTGGTTGAAGTTTAAAGATGATGCTGAACATATACATTTTATATTCGCAGTTGAATATAGATTTTGGTCTCATGTTCAACTCAAGATATCCAGGAGATATTGAATGTTCCAAGAGACTGGAAAGCCATTGGCCAACAATTTCTAAGCAGTTGATAGCAGTAGCTACAGCTAGAATTCCTAAATCGAAAAACAGAAGAGTACGACACAAAAAAGATGTAACATCTAATGAAGCAGCTACGAATGCTCAAGTTGATGCTCATGTCGACGATGCTCCTGTCGATGATGTTCCTGTAGACAATGTCTCTGTAGACGATGCCTCTGCCAACAATGCAACTGTCGACAATGCAAATGTCGATCTAGCAATTTATAAAAGTCAGAATAATTTGATTATCAACAATCACGTTATTGAAAACGATAGTCAGTATATGAGAAATCCTTATCAAAAATTATTCCATATTCTTCACGATATACCTATGAAAATGAATTCTCCTTTTCAGATCATAGGCATGGACTAGGGTTTTTGTTATTATCATGCCTAATTAAATTATGCTACAAGTCGAAGTTGTCCGAAAACGGCGACTCGTGGAGACCCAGCGATGAGAGAGAACTCTCAGAATCCTTTGTTGTTCGCTTGAAAGTCAGTAGTTGAAAACCTCATCACTTTGCTGGCCTATAACACCTTGAGAATGACTAGTCACGCCAATTTCAGCACCACGAAGGTTTACCGACACTGATGAAAACTATTGAAAATTTCTAAACAGAACACTACCTCGATCATCAATCCTACATGTTTTATTGTGGTGAGTTGAAAGCACTTAAGTGCTGCCACGTTGTCTACCATGGACTAACTTACGATTTCGAAAAACCTGTCGACGCAGCAGATTTTATATTCTAATTGCTTCACGTACTAAGAATTGACTTCCCGACAGCTTGCGCGCAAGTTTATTCTTTCTTGCAGAAGCACTGTTTCCAGATGGACAGATTGAGGACCATAACTTCCCCTCAACCCATCATTACGTTGACGGTAGCAATGGCAAAAGCCAAAATCTAATCTTTCTCATGATTCTTGTCAATGTTGAATGTAACATTCCTGTGATCACTGTAAATAACAGATCGAGATCTAATCTCTGAAATGGGTCTCGAAGATGGGGCTCTGCGCTTGACCTTCAAATTGTACAAAAAACTGGATTTTTCGAGAGCTATGGTACAGACTGTGATTGAATTATTTTCCGATTTTATAAAAGAGGATTATAATCCTAGCTCATTAGACGAGGTTGACGGAAGTTTGCAAGGTGCAGTCAGTGACAAAGTTTCGTCGACCATCCACAAAGATGATTTGAGAAATTCAAATACCCTTTGCAAAACTTAGATTCAGAGCATAAGCGTTTGAAAAAGTACACTGAATTAGGATTATATCGTGAGCCAATACTGGACACAGTCGCCTGTCTAGAGACTACAAAATTGAGTGGCACCGATAGAGTGCTTGCATGGAAAATGAAACATTAATATTCATGTCTTCTCTGAAAGTCCTTATTCCTTAATGAATTTAGGAAAAAGAGTTAAAATTTCAGGATGCATAGGAATGGAAAAATAATTTTTCGAAAATCGCAGTTTGGTGGCACGCGCTCAAACGACTTTGTTGGCGCACACTCGCGCGCCACTCACACCTACATCGACGCGTGACGTCACAGCTCTGCAGACGAATCATATGGAGATTTGTTCGGGAATCCGCGTTCTGCATGCCGAATTATCATCCGTGAAACTGTGTAACGAGCTAAAAAAATTGGTGATATGCCTTTTCTCAGTGTTAAACATGGGTGACTAACTGCGAGGTGTATTGTGACCGCGCTGAGTGAAAAGGTACAGATACTTCGCGGTGGTTGAGGCTACGTATCGCGTGAGGAGTTTAGCTGATATCACGCCAGAATTGGATATGTTTTGGGCAAAGAGACGGTGCGCGATCTTTCAGAGACAAAGTTTACATATTTTGTGAGAAGAAGACTCGTGTCTAAGAAGAGTAAATCTGCCATGTAGCCAAGAAAATCAACAACACTTCACAAGCGATACATAGCCTCAAACACCGCCATGTATCTAAACCTTTTGACTCAACGCGGTCACTGTGCACCTTGCTGTCACTCACCAGGTTTCGATTATCTACAATATGAAGGCACATCGTCAATATTCCCCCCTTCACACAAATTTTCCACGTAAAAATTTTGATAGAACGCGGACGCCTGTGCAAAAATCTCATATGTCGGCTCGTCTGCAGCTGACCTGTGACATCACGAATCTATGCGTGTGTTAGTGGCGCACGAAAAAACTCGTTTGAGCGCGGGTCCGCGCGGGCCCCTAAATTGCCATTGTCAAATAATCATATCTCTGTTCCTGTGCATCCTAAAATTGCAATTTTTTTCTGATTTCATTACAAAATAAGGACTTTCAGATAAGAAAATGAAAAATTTTCATGCAAGCTCCCTATTTGCGCGTGTCAAGTGAAAAAATCACTATTGTTCGCATACCATTAGTTATAGGTTTGAAGAGACCGCTTGAAACAGAAGGCCTTCTTGAGGCTACCATGTCTTATTATGAATTTTTGATGCAAGAAAAGCATTTGAAGATGAATTTGGTTCAGGGTAAGCTCTGGGCCAAACAGATAAAAAATGTGGAGAGAGGAGTTATTGTACTACCTTCAGTTAGCTATTACGACGCGATACAGATAAGAAACGGGTTGGGGTCTCATGCTGTAGAGGGCAATCTTGGTAATTGCTCCTCTACAATCGCGTGTTCTCCTCCTAGTTTCTCCTCAAGATTAGAAAGCATGGTTGTGAGTGATATATTCCTTGAATCAGATAGAAAGAAGAATAGAGACGAAGCAATTTTCAAATCTTTTATAGAAGAAGTTCGTTATCTAAGAAGAGAAGGAATCGAACTCAATTTAAAAGGACGAAAAGTGAGAGTACATTTCATTCTTAGTTCGATGACTGGTGACAACTTGGGTTTAAATAGTATATTTGAATATGTATGTTCATTTTACAATACTCATTTTTGCAGAATTTGTTATGTCGGGGGCTTTGAAATTAATTATATGGTAAAGGAGGACGAATCTCGTTTGAGAACTAGGAATAAATATGAAGAAGACTTAAAATTAAACAAAGATCCTTCAGAAACAGGCCTCAATGGCCGCAGCTCATTCAACGATATTGAAGATTTTCATGTAATGAAAAATGCGTATCTTGATTTGATGCATGATCTCACCAAAGGCACATGCAATGTCGAAATGTCCAAAATTCTATTGTTGCATTTATGTGATGAGGAGCACCGAAAATTCACGATAAATTATTTGGATACTAGAATGTCAACTCTGGATTTCGGATTCGAGAGCGGGAATGTTCCTCCAAAGATAAGACTAGATTATCTGAAGAAGAATGAGAAATCGAGGATGGCTGCCTCTGAAATGATCTTTTTCACTCGCTATTCCAGCGTTTTGGTTGGTGATGATATTCCAAGAGATGACAAAGCATATGGGCTCTATCCAGTCATCAAAACGTCCGTCATCCGTTTTGAATCGAACAACCGCCAGATCAAACGAGCCATACAATCGTCAAATTGGCACAAAAATACTCTGAAAAGTACTGCTATACGATTGCAGTTGAGCAACATAAACTCTAATTCTAAGCCCTATGAAACTGTCTACAGATCTGATGGAAAAATCATAAAAGATAGTGCTTTGATACAATTGCTGTATCCGACAGCCATAAAAAAAGACTAGTTTCTTTCCATCACCCTTGACGGGATCACGTATAAGAAAGATACCATAATCGTAATAGATGAAGAAGGGGGGGAGGGGGGGTTTCTTAATGAGTTGATTATATGGTCTCATCGATCTTGAAGGACGTCGGGGAACTAAATAAATTCCCAAAATTTCATGAAAGAAATTTTATTGCTACGTTTCGTTCACTAGGTTTCGTGGACCTCATCAGGCTCCAGGTTTGTTATTCTTTAGATCGTCATGATATTTTTGAACGATCTCATAATAGAGCACAGACATAACGTCTGGCTCCTGTCGATACAGGTAAATAGAATGAAAGAGAGAATTCACTCATTCTATTTACCTGTATCGATAGGAGCCAGACGTTATGTCTGTGCTCTATTATAAAATCGTTCAAAAATATCATGACGATCTGAAGAATAACAAATCTGGAGCCTGATGAGGTCCACGAAGCCTAGTGGACGAAACGTAGCAATAAAATTTCTTTCATGAAATTTTGGGAATTTATTCAGTTCCCCACCGTCCTTCAAGATCGATGAGACCAAATAATCAACTTCATTATTAAACATCAAGGACGGAAAATCTACAAAATTACACATGATGAGGTTTCTTCTTTGGAAAAATCTTGAATATATTCAGTGTAGTATAGCAGATCATTTTCTGATACAACCCCTCTTCAGAGTACGGCTTCCACTCGCATTTTTTGCGTATATTGTCAATTTAGAGAGAGATGTTATGAGTTTCATGGATTTTGAATCATTATCTGTAAAAGTTCCTCGTCTGTCGTTTGTTATTAAGAAAAAACAGCTTATTGTGACTAGGTATAAGATTTAATTTAGAGATTTCATGTGTTGTCACGGATATCCAATGAGTTCTTCACAAGAAATTTCAATAGTTTGCTCAGAATAAATCTCACATAAGTACACACTGTTGTCAATATGATCTATCGCATGTGCCTGTACTATGGTAGTGCACCGATTATTCTTCACTCTATATTTCTCGGCACGAACCTTATTTTGCATTCATCTGAGAATACAAGAGCACGTCCTTAGTATTTGTTCGGATGCACTTTATGAAATAGCTGCTCGATAAAAGAAACACCGAAGTTCATATTAGGACGCGTTCGCTGGCCCTCCGCGTTGATTGAGCGACGACTGGCCGCACCTGCTGCAAAACTCGGCATTGTCACGGATTCTACGAGTGACCGCACCGAACGCTATCCTGTGGCGATCCCGAGAGGTGTAGAGTTGTAGCGGTATGCGTATGCGCTGATGCGAGTAGGGGGAGAAACAGAAAGGTGAACTATAGAGCCATCGAAGAGCGCGTATCATTAGGCATTTCCCCCACTCTCTCATATGTATATATCATAATATTGTATCATAAACTGGCGCCTCATTGGCGCCAATGATTTCATGTGTCGGTTATATGATGCTGCGAGTGACTGATCGCGTATCGCATTCTTCGTTTATGTGTGTTTTCATGCACGTGTGTGAGTGTATACAATTGTGTGTTTCTAGGAAAACGGTTAAGTGGGTATGTGTAAGGAAGGTCGGGGTGCGTGTGTGTATGAACGTGTGTGTGTATATGTGTGTGAGTGTGATGAAAAAAAATCGATAGATTCTAAAATAAATGTGTAATCTAAAATGAATGTGTACGAAGATTATGAAATGATAGATTTTGAAATGTATTTAAGATGTTCTTTATGTCATGAATTAATGGTATTGTATTGATGAATGACTCACGTGTGTTCGACTGTAGCCATTAAAGTATGAGTGTGTGTTTGTGTACGTGCGAATGTATACGTCGGAAGAACGTGAAAATTTAGAGTTTGATTTAGTACACGCCTTCCAAACCTACTTATGCACCGCACTGTAAAAAATTTTTCCGAAAAAACTTCAACCAAGTAGTTGAACGATAAATTTAATCAGCTGGTTGAATGGATAATTCAACCAATGGGTTGGAGAAACTGGTTGAATTTTGGACCAAACTGCTTGAATTTTCAACCAAATGGTTGAATTCTTATTCAACCAGCTGGTTGAATTTTCCATTCAACAAATTGATTGAAGCTTTTCAAAAATTATTTTTACAGTGCGATTATACATCTTGAATTTGAGTAAGAAGTTTGAAAATCATTCTTCATCCGCGAATGAGTTTTTTAAGGTAAAGACATAACTTGGAGGTCGGGGAGAAAACTGATCACATATTTAGGTTCTACAGTAGAATAATATGAGAAAGACACATCTATGCCTGTGGAATATTACAACCCAAAATTCGATTCTTCCAGGACTATTAGAAGATCTACAATTTTACGAATATGAGATCTTAGAATTTCATATTTCTCAAATCAGATAGGCTCAAGTTTTACTCCGCCAAATTATCTTCTTTAAGTAGTCATTTTGAAGCACATTAGTTCAGCTCGTGATTGAAAATACTTTTGAGATCAAAAATCAAAGCTTCTACGTAGGAGATTTAAATAACCACTTCAAAATTGCTTTTAAGGTGATTTTTGAATTTCTCGATCGGTCCCCATAACTTTAGAATAGTCGAAAACACTTATATTCGATGCAGAATGGTCTAGTAAACACATAAAGATGAGTTTCTAATATCAATTTGAACATTCGGTCTGATACAAATTGATTTTCAATGATTGGGAATTTTTTTCAAGTGCATAAATTGAAAGTTGTCAATACAATAATACTTTTTAAATGAGCTTTATAATTTGAAAGATATACAGAAAAAAATTCCGAGCGATCTTTTGATATGCCACAGAGCAAACACATAGAAAATACACCAATTTTTGGCGTTTTGGAACAGACCTTCGTTTCCCTCATATTTTGGAGTCAAAAAGTGGGAACAAATACTTTTGAGGAGATGCAATACAAAGTCCGTTTCATTCTTTTTGAGTACCTAGCGACGCTTTCCCTTCATGAAGTCGTATCTCAGAAGTCAGTGCATTAAGGTCTTAACCTCTATATATAAGCATAACAGATAGGACTTTATTGCACTGATTTCTGACATACGATATCATACATAAGGGGTGTCGTTAGCCTCTTTGTCATTTTAGCAAAAATGGCGTCATCGGTAACCATAACGTATGGTTCTGAATGGACTGAATTCTATAAATTTGTGTGAAGATGATCTCTACATACCTCGTAATACGTGCAAGAAGTTCTAACGTTGACGTCCGGACCAAAAGCAAGCTGACGGTGTAATTTACTATGTCGAAATTGAGCAACATTTTGATCACCTGGATATACGCGACCTTGAATTCGATTATGATACATAAGAAGAAGACTAGCGTAATGCCTCGTGTTGTTCGGCTTGTAAGTGTTTCCGAAAGGTCTATTAGTTTTTCAAAATGCTCTTCCAAATCAAATGAGAATATGTTTCTCAAAAATTCTATATATTTAGTTAAGCGATGGTTCTTCACATGGTTTTGAACTCATGGAGACCATAAAAAATACCATCACTTAACTCAATATATAGGAATGGTACAGGATATATTTTCATTTGATTTGAAAGAGCATTTTGAGAAACTAATACGCCTCTCAGGAGCTCTTACAGGCCGAGCAACGCGAGGCATTACGCTAGTTTTACATTATCCTATTAAAGTATTTCGAACGAGGAATTTTGTGTATTTCTCCCAATAAAATGTATATTCCTCGAATTCGATTAGAGATATGGGAATGCGGCTTGCGGCATTCTGATGGGTCTTGACAGAACCCTATCAAAATTGGTCTTGTACAGTTGATTTTGAGGTTGCGGCAGGTTGTGGGCTGTTTGATCGGGCAAACAGAGAAAAGTACAAACAATTCGTCTCTGAAGGAACCAATATTTTAGATCCTTCAAAATTTTGTGTTTGATGTGAATTTGATGTCCTTTCAGAGAAAGGTGGTCCCGAATTCTTTTTTATGCGTTTGAGTCCTATTTTTGCTATTTTCTACAAACCTGTTTTCCAGACGATTTCTAATCCCAAATCCAATCCCATTGGAAAGACAAGAAAACTTCCTTCAAAATAACCACTCGGCGGAGTCAATTTGATGCATTTGAAGCGCAGTTACAATGGATAAAGGATGAAGTATCAGCTTGAGTGCGGAAAGTAGGCGGATCGACTTCATTGGGCGCGGATCTCCTTTACCACTGCCTCCAATGCCTTCGATCCAGAATCATAGAATGCAAAGGAGGAGCTCAAGGCCACCTCTTTTGTAAATAAACAAAATTTTACATCAAATATCATTCAACAATTGGGTTTGATGAGAAATTACTTTTTTTGTTGTTCTTCACTCTTTCGCTAGATACAGCTACCCACAACCTCAAAGTCAACGTTACAAGACCGATTTCGATGGATTCATTCAAGATTCTTCGAATGCCCCAAACCAGATCCCCGAGTCCCTAATCGAGTCCAAGGGATCTGAGTAGTTCCGTGGAAACTTTGAAATAATGTGTGCGTGCTTGTACAAACCCTTAAAACGCTTGGGGAAAAATACGTACAGGTCATTATCGACGTATTTGTTGGTGCTCCTTTTGGCGCAGTTGTTGGTTTTGTGATCCACGACCACCCAAAAAAATTATCATCGAGAAAGGGGTGAAAATGTCAGGTCCGTGCGCTGTGGTTTTCCTTGTCTCGGACTTTGTGAGCGTGAAGCGCCACGGTGGGCCTCATTTGAGACACGGGCGGACAAGTGAACTCACCGGACATTATATCTGTCCAAATCTTTAGATGGTTCCAATTCTTTGATCTCGAGGATGAAGTAACGATTGTCAAGGCACCAAAAACGATCTGATTTGGATTGGAACAACATAGCCCAGGGACCAAAAGCTTTTTCAGATTCGGACAGAGATAGGTGAATCTGAGATTTTATGCATTTGATGTCCTGACCTCGCATTCATATTAGATAACCAAATATGATGACTCCAACGAAGATATCTGGTTTATCCCATTAAAAAGAAGATGTCCCAATAGATTGGGGAGCGGATATCAGTCTTATGTAAGCCTGAGCTTACTGAAAGTGATTAAAATGTCCTTACCATGGCATGTCCTGAACTGGAGCTGCACATTTCAATCGTGTGGTTTACCGAGATATCCATTCAATCTCGATTTCGCACCACTCAAACATCAAAGATGGGTTATGAAAACGTTATATTATGTACAAATCGAGTATCAAGTCTCACTTCAAAATATTCAGAACGCAGTCGACATTCTGTCTTGGGATTTAGCAAATTTTTCGAAACTTCTCAATAATTTGACTACGGACTTGCGAATCGCTTCAAACGGCTCTATAACGGCAGTAATTAACCCCTAACACACCAATAAACAAAGTCCTACTACCAGCGGAGTGATAAATTACGTGAGCAGTTTCCCGTGCCATGATTCATGGACAATTTTTCCGTTGCAAAATAAGAATTGTCCTTACCGTGGTCACTGGCTCCCGTACACTATGCAACGTCAAGGTCCAAGAATTTTTTCACACTCTACTCTCACAAAAATGGCCTCACCGTGGCTGTCCTTACCGTGGAAAATGGCTCATATCTTTCACATAGATTGACTAACGTTCATGCCCGTCTGGGAATTGTTTTTGGGTGTCAGATAGATTGGAAAACACCTACGAGCAGTCAGATTCCAGCTATATTTGAACCGGTCAGTTTTAGGTTCAAATCCCGATCTCCGCCGTTTTTTGCCTCGAAATACCAAAGTTATCTCATAATCACCCATATAGTGTCCGGTGAATGTCCATCAAAAATGATGGGATTGAGCGACGTATCTCACTGCTGTGAGAGGCGAAACACAATTTTTGTGGTGTGCTTCATTTAAGGCCTTTCCGGACCAACTTATTCTCAAAGTGAATCGCCAGACTCAACCTTTTCATGCACTAAAGTCTCGAAAAAATTGGTTTTTGCAATCATATGCGTAAAGTTAGTGCGTGAAGGCCATTTTTTCGGTGCTTAAGACAAAACTTTACGCACATCGAATTGCAGAATAGTATATTTCGCACCGAGTTCATGAGGTTGTAGCTCGCTTCTGAGCGATCGATTTTCGGCACGAGCCGGAGGCGAGGGTTGATTTGATCGCTCGGAAGCGGGGAACCTCATGAGCGAGGCGCAAAAGTTATTTCTCGCAATTTTGTAGGCACCCAAACATCGGAAAATTGCGAAAAATTTCGTATGAAACGACTTCGATACTTTACGCACTGATGGAAAATTTACACACTCGAGTAACACTTGACGCACTGTTGTTATCCTCGTGTGTAAAAATTTCCGGCAGTGCGTAAAGAATCGAAGTCGTTCCGTAATATACCTCTTTGACCTCTGCGAAGTACTTTTCAGCAGGCGCTTATGGGTTTCATTTCCAAACGATACTTGAAATTTGATTCAAAACTGCTGAAAACGCTTTTCCCGAAATAATGCATGTACATTTGACCCATCTTTTTTTCGACTCTTGAAAATGTTTTTTTACCACTAGTACACTCGGGACGACGATGAATTACATCAGGATGATGGTAAGTGTTAGTTCGAGATCTTTCGTCTGTTTCTCAGCAATAGGTTATGGCGCGAGCATGGCATTCAAAAAGTCTTGAATAAACCCATCGAAATCGGTCTTGTAACGTTGACCTTGGGTGTGGGTAGTTGTATCTATCAAAAGAGTAGAGAACAAAAAAAGTAATCTCTCGTCAAACCCAATTCTTGAAATCTTGAGAATTTGATATTCGATGTAAAATTTTGTATACTTACAGAAGAATAGCCTTGAACTCCCTCTCTGCATTCTAGTCTATTCTTGCTATTTTTTACAATCCCGCACTGTAACCCAAAGAAAAAAATCTGAGAACACCTATCTCTGAAAGAACACAGATATTCACATCAAACATTGAAATTTGAAGGGTCTAATGGTTTCTTCAAAATTCAACTTTTTGGATTTCTCTGTCTTTCACCCGATTAAACCGCCCACGATCTCAAAATCAACTCTACGAGACCAATATCGATCGGTTTTCTCAAGACCCTTCGGAATGCCGCAAACCACATACCCTTACATCTGATCGAATTTGAGAAATGAGGTGAGTATACCCAACTTGCTCCCGTCAAACCATTATGTGAAAAACTCCGGACTACTTGAATATTTTTCAACACACTTCAACTCATTTTGAAGCTTGTTTCAAGATCTTCAAATTGAGTTTTGAAACGTCTTATTCCAATTAACTGGTGCCGAACCACCACAGATCTCCCACAGTGTGATTTTTTCAGAGTTTACGAAAGGGTGTACTCACCCAGCCCTCATTAGTCATTTTCTCAACAACTCTCGTTTACTTCAACATTTTTCAACGTACTTTGGCTTATTCCAAAGCTTGTCTCAAGGCCTCCGAAATGAGCTCAAGCGTCTAATTTTGATCTACTGGAGCCGATGAGCCGAACTGCCTCAGTTTTCCGAAAGAAAACGGCGGTAAAGTGCGTAAAATCGTTTCTATCTTTGTGCAACTCCATTCGGAACTTTCCACCCATCCAAAACACTATTTCCGACCTATTTTGACGTAGTAAACACGTTCTGGAAGGCAAAAACAGTCGTACTGCACGCTATTGAGATGTATTTTTCGACTTTTTGAAAAATACAAAGTACTAATCAAGTCCCGCACGAGTATTAATATTTTCACATATCGCTACCATAAGGATAACACGGATAACGCGGTAGCGTCACATGTTCCTGACACTTTCAAGCATCATACGGTCCTGACATTTTGACACTGAAATTGATCTTACGTCCAAATGGTTTGAGGTACAGCTTTGAAGTTTTGGGGTTCTTATTTGACCATTGGATACTTTGGAAAAAACCGGTTAGGATCTCTCTAGTTTCGCTTTTGAGAGTCGCACTAGTGCCACACGATCCTGACATAATTATTTAGCAAATTTAGATTTTCGCGGGAAAGAGCTCCGCAAAGTATGAAAATCAATTTCTTTCGAGACATTAGGGCGTAGAAAAGTTGCGCCTGGCGATTCACTTTCAGGATAAGTTGATGCGGAAAGGCCTGGAGGGGGACAAATTCACTTTTATCGAGGAAAACTGAGGAAGTACAATTTGAAGTAAAGTTGCGCCACAAAATGTGCGTGCTCAGGGCACCCATAAGGGTGTGTCCACAAATAAAGCGTACGCACTGCTTACGGCGCACAGCGCATACCCACGGCTCACATGCGCCATGCGCTATTCATCGGATTTTAGCCTGCGAGTGATATGGATTTCCCTTGTTATCGGCTTTATCGAAGACAGAACTTGAGGTTAGCGATCGAAAATGGATGACGATCTTCCGGGAAATCCATGTCACTTGCCGGCTAAAATCTGATGAGCAGCTCATGGCGCACGTGAGCCGTGAGCAGTGCGTACGCTTCACTTGTGGACACACCCTAAAAAGTGGTCTTTGTGCTCTTATAGCAATGGGATTTGGTGCTCGATTTGGTGCATAATCCCGAATTTCTTCAGTGTATCAGCCTATATATAGGGATAGGGGTCAATCTCTAATAGAGTCCCCAAAAGTGAATCGCACGTTCTGTTGGGTAAGATCGCTCAGAGGCTTTGCAAACTTGGCGAAGTCCCGGATAGACTTCCGCAAGTAACTTACCAACCCCGAAAAACGTTGCAACTGTTTCACGGTCCTTGGTTCCTTGAAGTTGACCATATCCTGTGTCTTACTTGGGGAAGGTGAAATTTTCCTGTGTTCGATCACATGACCCAGGAACTCAATCTTTGTATGGAGCAGTTGGCATTTTTTCCAGTTTATTCCTAAACCAAAACGTGCCGCAACTTCCAAGACTAGCCTGTAGATTTCCAGCACCTCCTTGGGTTGTTTGCGTGTGATAATCCCATCGTCCATGAAGACGATTATCTTCTTCTGCTTGATCAGGTCTCAAAATATGTACCTTAAGGAACGAGTGAACACCGCTGGAGGTGTCGATAATCCGAACGGGACTTTGAGAAACTCGTATTGTTCAGTCCGTGTCACGAACGCAGTATACTTGATGCTATCCTTAGCAACCTTGACATGATGGAACCCATTCTTCAAGTCAATTGTGATGAAGTATACAGCATCCGCTAGGTCGTCCAAAATTTCCTCCATGAGGGGCATTGGAGTCAGCTCCTCGACCATTTTCTTATCGAGCGGTCTGTAATTAACATAGACTCGATACGCTCCGTCTTCCCGCGTGACTACGATTACGTGCTTGACCATTCCGAAGTACTGGGTCGGATCACTTTTTTACTCGACCATTCACAATCTTGCTGTTCGATTGCTTTCTCTTTGCGAGGTGACAATCGCTGACATTGGCGACGAATCGGGGTATCATCTAAAATAATGATTTTCAATTCTACAGGAGCTTCCTTGACAGCGTTTGGTTGGTATTCATCTATGATACTTCGGAGGTCATCCACGTAATTGCTTGGAGCATTCTCCAGGCACTGATACTTCTCGTCTTGGTCTATGAGCCCTACGTGACTGGCACCGACCAGTGGCTCTATCTGGATGATGTCTGGTTTCAAGGTTAACATGGCAGCGTCGCGCAAAGGGTCGCCTATGATAACTCGTTTCGGCGAAGCAGTGTAGTGTAGTAGCAACCACCGCATACTCTAACCCATATACAACCCTATCTATCATGGTTGGAATCACTACTGTCCTTTTTGCGCGCGCTGTTCTTCCACCGAACCCATTAAGGTTATGGGGACGTATGGTCATCTTGTATTTGTTAGGCGACGATCTATTCATTCGTGATTGGAAATCCGCACGGATGACATTCACGTCGGTACCCGGATCGATTTAAACTTGAACTTCGATGTTACCGATTTTTGCCCGAGTATGTTGCCCATCCAATCGTCAATCCTGGTCATTTTCACCCGTGCCAGTCGGCTCGGGGTTTTGATCATCGATCAAATTGACCCCTGGTCCGGGCCGTGACCCTCCTGCGTTACCAGGTTTAGGCTTGTTCTTCTCGGGACAGTCTCTATAAATGTGTCCAGGCTTCAAGCACTTATAGCACGCGTTATCGGGAATCTTTTTTCCACACTCCAGCGCTGAACAACCCCGACCTTCGCATTTGCGACAGCTTGACAGCCTCCACCGCTTGCGATCATTATGTCCTGAACCTCGAGGTTGGGACTGATTCGGTCGTTTGTTGGGATTGGGTACAGGGGCTCCGGATCCAGCCGACGGTTGGCTTGCACTCGGACGCCGTGAACTGAGGAGTTTATCATACGTGAGCAGAGTGTCTTTGAATTTGCTCCAATTCTTTGCAACGGCTAATGCCTGTCTCATCAGATGATCGCCACCTAATCTGTTCATAATATAGAAACAAATTTGCTCGTTGTGAACATTGGCCGCGTCTAACAACCTTCTTGCAAGGTTCAGGTACTCGATGGCTTTTTCATCCCGTTCCCTAGTCAACTCCTTCAGCTGCCTATGAGCCACCATCGGATTAGCTGATCGCTCGAACCAACTGAACGAATCATGGCTTAGCTGATCCCAAGTCTCATTCGGATCTTGCGAGCGAAGCCATTCGGCTGCTGCGCTCTCTGAGGCAGTTTTCACCGCCGTGAGCTTTTCATGCTCATTCCATTTACCTACGCGAGCTGCCTGGTTGAAATCGGCTACCCACGAAGAAACCGGCATCTCGTCACTCAAGCCGGAGTATTTAGCGTGAGCCTTAACCTCCTCGCGGTAAGTAACTCGGCTTTGGCTGGGTCGGTCACTCCACCCACTATTGGCTGCAAGATCATTCAGAGCAGCCGTATTCGCCTAAAGCGCTGCTGATGTGTCCCCAGAATTCAAATCTTGCCCGGTCTGACCCGGGCTTAGTGTGCCCATTTGCGGTGGGGAGATGGGGATCTCCTGTGGTCGAGTTGAACTGCTCAGCTGAGTGACCGGTGCCGTATTGACTAGCTTCGACTTTGAGCTTGCACCCGATCGAACCTCATCGTGCCTCTCAAATTTTTGAGAAGACTCCGACGGTCTCAGTCCTGCGCAGATCGACTGTGCGGGCAGAGTCACGGTCTGTGGTAACCGCGCTGAGCTGTCTGGAACGCGGACACTCGAATCCTGACTGAATGCCGCCCGATTTGCGGCAAGCCGCCCTTGGGGCAGTGCCTCGTTCTGAGCGCGCAGCCCGGTCATCTGCTCGTTAAGCACACGACTCGATTCGGCGCTACTCACTTGCGCCGCTGCCAATCGTGCATCAAGGGCCGCTAATCCGTGGGCCCGAATCTCATTATCCCGCACGCGGGCTTCTTCCAATTCGAGCAGCCGGCGCTACAGATCCTCTGCCGTGAGAACAGCAGGCTGCCGTACCTCCACAGGAGCAGGAGCTCTGGTCGGCGCTGCATCGCTAGGCGCACGCATACGGTGTGGCACGCGTGATCGCGAAGCAAACGACTCGTGGCTCAAGCCTGAACTTGCCTGCCGCGGGCTTCTACCTCTCGAGCGTGTATTTATCTCAAGCTTCTAGCAGTGCCATCTAGAAGCAGACGAAACGCCGCTGGTATCTATGCTAGACACAGCTGCTGCTGCCACTTACTGTAGCGGCTGATAAGAAATGAGAGAGGCGGATAGGGCGCAAAGACTCGCTGCTGGATGAGCACAGATGTGCACAGCCGCCTGTATGGAGAGCCACTAGAGGAGTGTCACAGCTGTCTCTCTCTCTCTCGCTTGTGCGCGCTTTTTTTTTTTTAGGTGGTTGTAGGGCGAGTAACGCTGCGACGTTCCACCGGGAAGCAACCCTTCTGCTTCTCCGGGTTGGTGAGAACTCGGTCAATACGGCTTGTCCGTGCCCCCCCCCCCCCCTCAACACTGTACCGGGCTGGGATCCGCATCGATACGGCCACCCCTTTCGGTTAAAACCCTCTCTTCCTTCCCCGTTGGCATCGCCCATTGGACAAGGGAGAGATCCACCGGACTTACCAATCCGGCCGCGGCACTGCGGGAGCATTACTTTAGGACCGGCGGCATCTCGCGCTCTAGATCGAGCGGCTCTTTCTTCAGGACTCGCAGGACTTGTTCCTCCTTGCTTGGTCTTTTCCCTGCTCTTCATTCTTCTTTCTTCGATCTTCTCTCTTCTCTCTTCTTTCTTGTTCTTTCCTTCTTCACAGCATCATGTTCCTCCTCGAACAATTGGGACTTCTTCTGTTCCAGTTGACAGACTCACTCTATTTCACCTGCTTCGAGGCGCTTCACTAACCTCTCCTTCTCCTCCTTGCGGGTCATCACCAGCTTGATGTATCCGGTGAGTCTTTCCCATGTCTCTTGGTTGCGGAGCAAGTACGGACGAGATTCTCAAGTGTTAGTTGAGCACCCAGCCATTCATCCAGCTCGGCGCGCTCTCTTCGGGTGTCACTGCACTTGAACAGGGCATGCTTAGCGTCATCCCAGTCGTCCCCGCATGACTGGCATGCTGGGGTTGTCCTCTTCTTGAACCTGGTTAGATAAAAACCGAATCAACCTTGATCGCTTAGCGAATCCCACTCAGTTTGCCACTGTTCGAGGGTGGTCTCCTTCTCGTTGTCGCGGATGATCTCCTTCATCATCGGAGTGAGTACTCGTTCGGCTCCGATCACTTTCTGGCGGTCCCAGATCCTCACTCGCTCCGCAAATGGATGGGCGGTGTACTCGCCAATACGTAAGCCGCATCTCCTGACACGGTGCGGTAGGCATGGATACTTCTCATGGCCGCTCTCCGGTGGACAGGCCACATCCTCTTCTCGATGATGGTCTTCTCTACTCTCTTTCACCACACGGGTGCTCCGTAGAGCATGATAGCGGTGCTGACGGTGTTGAGAAGTGCGCGCCTCTTTTCCTTGGGTCCCCCGATATTCGGCATCAGCCACTGGAGCGCCACACCGACCCTGCTCGCTTTCTGGGTGGCCTCCTGGATGTGCTTCTTGAACGATCACTTGTCGTCAAGCCATACGCCGAGGTATTTCAGCTCCGTCTTGCGTGGGATCTCTTGCCCGTTGATGTAAAAGTGGGGCAAGTCAAACTTCCTGCGTCTTGTGACAACGATTGCTTCGCAATTTCTTGACAGCAAGCTCCAGGAGCCTGCTGATCATCCACTCGTAGACTCGGGCCAGCGCCTCATTCGCGCGTCTGCCCGAAAGTTCCTCGTTGTCGGCCCAGACTATGAGTCCCGCGTCGTCCGCAAAAACCACTATTATCACTCCTTCGGGCAGTTCGATAGACAGTAGACTGCCGTACTGGGTGTTCCACTTGAACGGCCCGGAAACCGATCCCTGTCCAATTCCGGCGGACAGTTCCCGAATCTCTTGTCCCTCGTCGGTGTCGTACACGAGTGTCCTGTTTCGCAGATAGTCACTCGTGATCGCTAGTAGATAGGGCGGCAATTCACCTGCTTGGGATTGATAGACTCGCTCCCAGCTCGCGCAGTTGAACGCGTTCTTTATGTCCAACGCAATAATGGCACAGAATTCTCCTCTTCCTTGGTATGGGTTCCCTACCGACGCTTGAACCCGTTCTTGGACCTCCTCGATCGCGTGCACAGTGCTTCGTCCCTTCCGGAACCCAAACTGCATTGGTGATAGCCTGCCACTCTCTTCGTAGGCTTTCTCCACCCTGTTGAGCACCATCCTCTCGTACATTTTCCCGATATTGTCGAGCATGCTGAGAGGGCGTTGACCTCCTTGACCTCGCTTGTGTGCGCTCTTTCCCTCTTTCTCTCGCCCGCGCGTATTATGAAACCTTCGTGCGCTTGTTCTGCTTGTACTCGACTATGTCTTCTTACAAGCGGATGCGGGCAAGATCCCGCGACAATTTTACGAGCTTAAAACTTACATTTTCTTGCTAGTGCGCTCGGCGCTCATTGTTTCAGTGATCGGCGTGGCGTTGTCTCATGACTCATTACGTCAGCTTCGGAGAGATCGATTCCACAGGCGTGCAGAAAAATTGACTGCTGCTTTTCGGTGCCGGATGTCCACACGCAGCGCAGCGTCACCCGCGATGAGCTGTCCTACAGAATACGACGTCGAGCTGGCCAATCCCGGCGTAGCACCGCTTCGGACGCGTATTCTCGCGGCAACGGACACGTACAGAATCACGTCAGCACTTCCCCTGTGTTCAACAATGATCACTATCGTGCAAGCTTGAGATTGCAAGCACGTTGCAAGCTTGAACAAGCTCGAAAAGTCACTGCACGGAACCACAACACTTATACTTGTTGCGCGTCGCACGCGGCTCGGTCTTTGGCGTTGCTCCTATCCCGGACGAGCCCCCGATTATAGAGACAGGGGTCCTGGGGATAGGACCTTGCAAAGAATATTTACAATTGATGAAAGCTCGATTTATTGAAATGAACGAAAATTACGCTAACTCGCAATCAAGCACTGGATAGGAAACGCGCGATACTCACGGAAGTAAGCGTACGTTTACGTCGCTCGTCCCCTAGCGAGGGCTTGATTGCAAGTTAGCGTGATTTTCAATCATCTGAATGAATCGAGCTTTTATCAATGATGATTATTCTTTGCAAGCTCCTATCTCCTGGACCCCAGTCTCTATATTTTTCGAAATCCGCGCCAGGGCTTCATAAAATCAGCCGACGATGTGGTGCGTGCCGGACCCTCACCGGTCCCGACTTTCTCGACAAAGTATCAGTCATGAGGGTCGCACCGTATGACCTTTTACGGTCCGAAGTACTTCATAGCCAGCTTGATACCTAGGCCTAGTTGAGTTCTTTTGATGGACACGAGGTCTCCAAGTTGGCTATGAAGTCCTTCGGACCGTTCAAGGTCATACGGTCCGACCCTTATGACCGGTAGACCATCGAGAAAGTCGGCACCAGCAATGGTCCGGCACACACCACATCGTCGGCTGATTCCATGAAGCCGTGGCGCGGATTTCGAAAACCATAGAGACTGGGGTCCAGGCCATAGGAGCTTGCAAAGAATAGTCACAATTGATAAGAGCTCGATTCATTAAAATGAGCGAGAATCATGCTAATTCGGGATCAAGCACTCGCTAGAGGACGAGCGACGTCAACAAACGCTCACTTGAAAGCCCGTGAGTATCGCGCGTCTCGTATGTACTACCAGGAACGTGGCTACATATAAACTAACTGCCAGGCTACGGTATAACGGCCACGTGCCCTGTGCCCTCTGACTCGCGGCATCAACGCACGCCTCTCGAGTAGAAGAGCCACTCATACGCACATTCACATACACGCGCTCTTACTCACTCGGATTCTTTTTTTTTTTTTTTTTTTAGGTGGTTGTAGGGTGAATACGCTGCGACGTAGCCACAGAGAGGTTCCGGACGGACAATTACGCCTGGCCGATACTTCTCAAGGCTTCCGGGCTGGATTCCGCATCGATGCGGCCATCCGTACCAGATAAACCCTCTCTCCCTTCCCCTTTGGCGCTGGCCATCGGACAAGGGAGAGATCCACCAACTTACCAATCCGGCCCCGGCACCGCGTGAGCATTACTTCAGGGCACTCACTCGGATTCTCACATATATACATGTGACATACCCGCTCAGAGGCATGCACTTCCAAGAAGGTGTGCGACCACGAATCATCGAGCACTCCAACACGGGCGGAATAGACTGAATTGATGGGTTCCTGTGCATACGCAATATCTCGGCGATTCCACACAGCTTTTAATTCGCATGACGAGTAGACTGTAGTTGAAAAGCTGATCTTCGACTTGGCTGAGCAATAATTATTTAAGATCCATGATTCATCGAGACGTAGCGTGTGCACGTGGATAATCAGTTCTGAATAGGGAATCCAATGTTATGAATCCAAGAACACGCGCGTGGCAGCAGAGCCAGATACTCATCACCATAAGCACTGGGCTCATATATAGGACCCGAAAATGTAGCCAAGGGGGAACTTCTTCTGTAGCTCTTGACCAAGACGCATCTCATGTCAAAGACGATACTTGTTGAGCATTAAACCACGTCAGCTACCTCATTCTGTCTTCTGGTACAGTCATTTTTCATTCCAATGCTACCTGGCCCACCGAAGACCATCTGGTCCACCAAAGGCCACCTGGCCCAACAAAGCCGCCTGGCCCACCGGGGGAAATCGCCGCATCGTAGCAGCAAGGAAACAACAGCAGCTATCAACGTACCACAGCTGCCTAGCACAGAGGAATGTCAACGAAACAGTACGACTCGTCGGTGTAGACAGGACTCCTTGGGTAGACAGGACCTCACGATAGTCTCTCATTCGTACAATGTGATGGAACCATCGGGAAACCCTTCGTTTGGGACGGAAAGTGATTGAATTCTCACTCGCGCATACACCCGAATGTCTAAGAATACTGCAAAAGGGTAGTTATTTGATGTTTAAACATCATTTGATCAATTCTAGGTGTTGACACAATCCTGTCAAGGTGCTATCCCCACTTGATGTCCCCCAATTGGGGAAAAAATCGTGCAATGACCCACAAAACATGCGTTTCTCATCTTGTGCATGCTCGGAGATGACTGAAAATACCGCAAAGGGGTCTATTGGATGTGCCCGGAGGCTAACAGATCGGTTTCCCCGGTGGACAAGGCCCCAGATAGATTCTACGTGGGAAAATAGTTTATCCCGGCTTACTCACCCCGGCTAACTTCCTCGATATGAGGCACATGTATTTCCAAGAAAATTTAGTTCGGTTATGACTTCATCTGAAATTCAATCAGATAAGTGTCTTCGACGGATGATTTCAATTATTAACAGAAGGGAGGGCACTCTCACACTCATCTGGTTATATTTCTTGGAGAAGTGAATGGAGGGGATGGGATTGATTTTTACATCGTGCGAAATTCTGCCTGGGATGGTGAGGTGAACGAATTCGTAAAATAGAAAATTCGATGCGAACCGGGAAATTTTTTTTAAATATTCAAGAAGAATACTTTCGCGATACGGCATCGTGTAGCTCATCAAATTTGGAGTCAGAAATGACTTGTACGATAACTTTTCTACTGCTCATCTCTCCAGGAAAACTGATGGAAATAGCTCATTTTGAATTCGCCACCACAATTGTCGTAGAGGTTAGTCACACCACGTGTCAGGTAATATTCTCGTTCAGGTGTCATGCCACGGGTATGACACCTCTCGTTGTTGTTTCGGTGTTAAATGTATGATGACGAATGTTGTTTTGTAGGTTATCCACGGCATTTACAATGGGAACTCGTGATCGAGTGAGAATGTCGATCGGCTTTATACCGTCACAAGATATCAGATGCATCGAGCATGTACTCTCGTACCTTTAGTTGTACAAGAGTCCAATGATGCGGAAAAAACTGTGTTGAAGTTGTATGATCAAAATTCTCCAATGTAGAACGAAATTGGAACAATCCCCCATTCGAACCTATCAGAGAATAGTAATGCCTAGCAGATTCAGGTGGTGATTCTTGATTTTGGACAAGTTATCACCCAAATTCTGACTCCAAATTTTGGGAGAAATCACTTCTGAGGTAGATCATGAACACGGATTGAACAGGTATTTAGTAGCTGGGAAGTAGAAAAATGTTCGAAGGGAATTTCCGTCTCCTGCTGCTTACCTAATATGGGATCAAAATGGCAAGAAAATGAGTAGTTTTTTTGTCAATTCAAGCGTAAAACTACTAAAGAATCGCAATACCAAGCAAATTTTAGTTCTGCATTTCGATTATAGGAATTTTGTCAGCTGAAATTTGACTACAAAGTTTGAGGGAAGTTGGCATCAAAGGTAGAATATAAACACGAGTTGAACAAGTATCCCGCGAGTGGAGAGTATAGCGATGTTTGAGAAAAATTGTGCCTTTGACTGCTCATATATGGGATCCTCAAAAATTCCTCAAAAATGGGAGGGTTCTGTGTAAATGTTGAACGTAAACCTACTAGAGAATCGTAATACCAAACAGATTCGGGTTCCGCATTTTGATTATAGAAGTTCTGTCAGCTGAAATCGTACTCCAGAATCTGAGAAGAGTTTGTATAAAAGTAAATCGTGAGCTCGAGTTGCGACAGTAACCCGTAGCCAGGGAGTAGAGAATTATTCGAAAATTGTGACTCCGACTGCCCAGCTTAAAATCCTGATTCTCAGAGAGGCGACAAGGTTAATAGAGAATCTCACACGTGAAACCACTGAAAATCGTGATATCAATCATACTCTAGTTTGGAATTTCAAGGAAAGCTCACTCACTTTTGAGAATTTTGACATCATGTTTGGGGCAGTCGAAGTCCCAATTTTTTTAGACATTTTCCTATTCCCCAGCTACTGGATATCAGTCCCATTCGTGTTTATAACCTACCTGGATGCAAACTTCCCCAAACTTTGAATCCAAACTTTAGATGACAGAACTTCTAAACTTGGAGAGCAAAACTAGAATCTGCTTAGTGTCACCCATTTCTGAGAGATTTGTGTTTGGAATTTTTCAAAAACTCAACCACTTCTGAGAATTCTGATCTCAGAAGTGTACAGTCGAAGCGACAATCTTTCGTGTATTCATTCACGTGTCGATTATGAGATACTGATTTAATTCGTGCATATTATCATCTACTCATGATGCAAACCCTTTCCCGATTTCGTGTTCAGATTTTTGGGTGAAAAAATGTTCAGGATTCAAAAGCAGTATTCAAATCTGCTTTGCATCATCATCCGCTAGTAGGTACACGTTCGTAATTCTCGGAAGCACCACCCACTTCATAGAATTTTGATCTCGTGGGGAAGCAGTCACCCCCGCGATTTTTCAGAATTTATTTGATTTCTCCAGCTACGAGGTACCATTATAACTCGTGCCCTCAATCTATTTACCACTTATGATACGAACTTTCCTCCAATTTTGTTATCAGAATTCGGGTGATAAAATATCTAAAGTTGAAATCCACCACCTGAATCTCCTAGAAATTACTTTTTTCTAAGAGGTTCGGATGTAGGATTGTTTCACTCCTGTTCTACATTGGAGAATTTTGATGGCATAACTACTACACAGTTTTTTACGCGTTATTAGGCTCTTGTTATGCCTGATGCATCTGATATCTTGCGACGGTATGAAGCCAATCGACATTCTCACTCGATCATGAGTTTCCATTGTGAATGCCGTGGATAACCTACAGAACAAAATTCGTGATCATACGTTGAATACCAAATCAATAAGAAGAGCACGTGGTATTACACTGTACGGCAGTCATGGTGGCAAATTCAAAATAGGCAATTTTCTATCAGTGAAAGAGCAGCGAAAAAATTGTCGGGCAAATCATTTCTGACTTCAAATTCCATGAGCTACACGATGCCGTATCGCAAAAGTATTTTTTCATTTCAAAAAAATTCCCCCGTTCCCATCGAATCTTCCATTTCTCGGATTCGTTCACCTCACTATCCTAGGCAAAATGTCGAACCATGTGAAAATCAATTTCGATCCAATTTGTACCTCGCCAAGGCAAAAAGTGCCAAGGGCTGTCCTCCTCAACTGGGTCATGCGATATATCTATGTATATCGTGTCTCGTTGTTCGATTGTTCTGCCCGGACCTCTCAATTTCCCTCAGAATCGCTTTATTGGAATAGATCTACTGATCCAGCCATTGGGATCAGAATCCCCACGACTAGAATCCATAACGTATGTGGGTGGTGGGACAGGGTGTTCCGATGGACCCCTGGAGCCCTGCATATGGATCACGTGTGCTGGATATTGAAAGAATGTGGAAGCGTGGCGAGGATTCACTGAATGATGACTCCTTGATTTTATGCTGATAAAACAAACTGAGATTATATTCTCATAAAAGGTGTGCGTACACTAAGTGTGCAGAAGGTTAAAGCGCGAGTCTAGGGGCGACGCACAAAATTAAGGGACCGGGAACATGCGGGCGGTCACGAGGATGCCACCGGCGCGGTGAATATTTTAATGTGCAAGCAGCACAACTATTCGATGCTTGCCAAACTGTGACTAACTGCCGAATTTCCATCTGCGAGAGACTCGCACAGAAGAGCAGCGCGGACTCCAGGATCATCAGATACGAAATTCGGCCAATGAAATTTGAATGATGTCACTCGCGTGACATCGAGGGGAAATCGCGGGAACCTCGAATATTCGCAGGCTCGAGATACTTCAACAATGAGCAAATCTCAGAATTCGGGCGGTTTTCAGCTATGGAGATGAGACAATTTTGGAATAGCTGCACACTGTTTACGAGATTTATTTAAGGTGTTTTAGTACCTGAGAGATGAAGAAATATCCGTGTGATTCACTTTGGAGCATCGCACCTCGTATTCTGAACAGAAAACGAGAGTCCCTATGTACAAGCATAGGCGAGGCATCTTTCAGATGCCCAAATTCGAATTTTTATCCTCGAAGATATGATATCTGAGGTGTGACAAAATGGGTATTGAGATAGTTTGGGTACTCTAGAGTAACCATATGTGATCCCAGAAGCATTAGACATAGATATCTTACTCACTGGAAATCGCGTTTTCGTGGTAATTGATTTTTATAAGCCTCCCGTTACTTGCAGGTTTGCTTTACAATCGGTGCGACTCTCGGTTATATGTATTCGAGTGTAAAAGATAGATCACACGTGGTTCCCGCCCCTCTTGAGCTAGTACATTCATGTGCCACGCGTAAAACGCCTTTCTTGAGCCAAATCACGCAGGACAACATTTATTTGGTCAGTCTCGGATTTCACTTGGGCGTGGAGCACATTTCTGTGACTGAGCTAAATTTGTAGGTTTGGGCTTAAAGGAAAAGATGCCTTCGTGAAAGAGACGAGATTTCGATCGCATCTTTCACCATATCATTTGCAGTGGGGACATTGAATAAATCAGGAAATTGTCAGACACTCACTCAAGGAGTCGCCACACTGAGAGATTTTTGGGACTAAAATTTGCAGATATGGAATCAATTTTTACAGAAATTTGCTGCACCTGTGGGACACACTTTTTTTCTCCACTTTTTGATGATCAAGCTGCAAATTTTACTGTTGTAACATCAATTTTTCTTCCCAACGTTCATCAGTTTTTGCATCGATCACAGTAAATTTTGCTGTCGATTGGAATAGAATTTGTTACGGTGGTGGCTGTAAATATTGCATCCTGAATGACAGGAAGAAGAAAAATTTATTTTACAGTTTTAATCTTATTCATAGTCATAGTTATTAACTGCATTTTAGGTACGAGATTAATCACGCGTGAATTCGAGATGTCCGCCGACTTCAGCACCAACTTCCACGTGTAAAAGTAGTACGAGTGGTCGATGCTCCAAGCTCTCATACCCCTAGTATATATAGCACCAATATCAATATAGGTATACTTATATATTAACAGCTGATAGGGGTATAAGAGCTCCAGCACATGATCCGCCTGGTGCGCTGCGGTCGAGGGACATCTCGAATTAGGTGACTTTATTGTAAAGTTCAGATTAGTCATTGTCAGCGCATTGAAGAATGGTCACAATGTAAATCTTATTTTCTCATCTCGCAGACTTATGATATTGTTTGAATATCATCGCACACGCACACTTACACCATCATACACTAACGTAACGGTCACACATACATGGTAATATATTGTCAAAAAAAATTTGGAACTTCTATATATACCAAACAAGACTAGAGCTGACCGCTTGCGAGAAAGACTGAACTAGTCGTTGACGATTTCTGCATGAATATAACTGGTTTTCTTGTCAATGAGCTAAAGTGCGCAAAGGGCCAATTTATCATTCTAATACTATGAGGGAATTTTAAACTGTTCATTTCTATCCAAATCGGATTCAAAGGTGTCGTTATTGAATCTCAGAACAGACGGAGAGCGCCTCGCATCCATCTGGTGGCATGAATGGGAAATGGTGCGACCTGTCTGCTACACGCTTCAGTGAATGTATAGCGGGAGTATTCAATTCTCATCCAAGTCACAAGATTTAATGTTCAGGATGGAGCAAAAAACCATCAGAGAATTATTACTATGATTCATCAATTAACGTTGTTCATTCAAATATTTACTGTTGGGTGAACAAAAAAGGCATGAAAATCAGTGAGATGAAATTCTCCAACTCTTCCTTCTAATTTTATCTCATGAAAAACTTGCAGTTAGTTTTGCATTGATGATTCTAATTTACAGCTTGATGAGGTTAACAAAAATCACACACTTGAGGTTTTAAGCAATGATCAACAATAATCATTAATTGCTGCAAATAGCCTTCACTCCAGTTCACTTGTGGTGAATTATTTTGAATAAGCTGTATCAACATCTTTTTATTGGAACGGCTGATCAAGAAACCATCATGTACTATAATGACTTAGAATCATGTATGCTACTCAAATATTGAAAATGAGGGCTTAGACAGTAGTGGTCCTCTAAGAAAACTTTCTTAACTAGATATACTAAGAGCGGAAGCTATTGAGCTGGCAAATGATATCAAATTATGCAGTCAATAATGGAAAATGAACTCCTTTTTTTTAAAGATTCATAGATAGGATGTCTGATGAATCAGACATAATGGATGTTTTATAAGATAAATTCCACGCCAAAGCGACCTACGGAAAGGAGTCATCCCTCAGATTCTTTTTTAACCTTTTTCATTCGATTCTATGGCCCAAAATAGGATCTTCGGACCACCTATGGAGCCCTAAAGAAATTTCTCCACTGCATTGCACGCACATCCGTCAACAGACCGAAAATTTATTGTGTAAAAATCGATGCTCTTTTATTCACGAAAATGGGAATATTTCGAGTTTTACAATAGCTATCGATTTGCGAATTGCGGCATCTGAAAGGGCATCAAAAAACCTATCGAGAACGTTGTCGGAAATTCCTCATCTGTGATTTGGGGGCCTCCTGGAGGCAGAAGAGTGTTTTTCACTGAAATGTTGATTTCTCAAAAATCCATTTTTTTATTTTTTAAAAATCATAAATTTGACGTGAAATTTTGCGTTCTTTCGGAAAAATGGGTTTCAGAGGAGTTTGGGGCGATCCAAGTGACTTATGAGCCATTTTTTGAAAATTCGATTTTTTCGGTTTCAGAAAAAGGCGATTTCCTGCGCATGCGCACAAACGTAGACTTTCGGCGCGACTTTCAATGGAAAGCTGACAAAATTTCCTATAAAGTGACTACCCGCAAAGTTGAAATTCATGCACTGAAACGCGATCTGCAAGGATTAATTGTGTCGAGTCAAAATCACATGAAAATTCAGCCGATTAACGCCTTCGTGGCCCCTGCTGAGAAGACAAATTCACGAGATCTTTTCGGGACTCAATTTTGAGTACGAAATTGACTTGAAAAAATTCGGACTACATGCTTTCAACGTAAAATTGTATGAACTTTCAAAATATGCGATGAAAGACCCCGTTTGAGGCGACCCCGAGGTGCTACATTCAATTTTCCGCAATTTTGAATGTGAAATACCGTATTTTCTGGCAAAAAATTGAATGTAGCACCTCGGGTTCGCCTCAAACGGGGTTTTTCATCGCATATTTTGAAAGTTCGTACAATTTTACGTTGAAACCATGTAGTCCGAATTTTTTCCAGGTCGATTTCGTACTCAGAATTGAGTCCCGAGCAGATCTCCTGAATGTGTCATTTCAGCAGGCGCGACAGTGGCGTTAACGGGCTGAATTTTCATGTGATCTTGATTCGACATAATTAATTCTTACAGATCGCGTTTCAGTGCATGAATTTCAACTTTGCGGGTAGTCATTTTATAGGAAATTTTGTCAGCTTTCCATTGAAAGTAGCGCCGAAAGTCTACGTTTGTGCGCATGCGCAGAAAATTGCCTTTTTCTGAAACCGAAAAAATCGAATTTTCAAAAATTGGCTCATAAGTCACTTGGATCGCTCCAAACTCCTCTGAAACCCATTTTTTTCGAAAGAACGCAAAATTTCACGTCAAATATATGATTTTCAAAGAATAAAAAAAATGGCTTTTTGAGGAATCAACATTCTAGTGAAAAACACTCTTCTGCCTCCAGGAGGCCCCCAAATCACAGAGAAGGAATTTCCGACAACGTTCTCGATAGGTTTTTTGTTGCCCTTGCAGATGCCGCAACTTGCAAATCGATAGCTATTGAAAAACTCGAAATATTCCCATTTTCGTGAATAAAAGAGCATCGATTTTTACACAATAAATTTTCGGTCTGTTGACGAATGTGCGTGCAATGCAGTGGAGAAATTTTTTTCGGGCTCCATAGGTGGTCCGAAGATCCTATTTTGGGCCATAGAATCGAATGAAAAAGGTTTAAAAAGAGTCTGAGAGATGACCCCTTCCCGTAGGTCGCTTTGGCGTGGAATTCATCATAAACTAGGAGAGGTTACTCAATATTATAATGAAGGAATTTAAAGCCATCATGTCTATTCAAAATAATGCCAACCACCTGCACGTTATACTTGGAGAAAAGGATTTGCTCCACGAACGGTGCTTGACATACAAGGTAATGTCCTCATGAAACAACAATAGCAGTTATAAGCAATTCTTGTTCTTGAATAGCTGTGTTTTGGGTCAAAATATTGGATTTCCTCATCACGAGTTGAAAATAGTTGATTCATAAATTTTGCCCGAGCAAAGCATGTTAAAAAAACAACAAGTACATTCGTAACATGACCCCTAGGCTTCTAGGAACTGTAACTATTTATGAGTAGAGAAAGAATAATATATGACACTTGACGGATTCACAACACTGTCACGGCAGCTTTGATAACCTTATTCTTCTCATGGTCAGACAGGCTGGCTTTAAGAACCACATGGTTATCACTATGACTGCAAATATTATCGAATCGCGAGAGAATTTCCTAGCTCCGAATCAGTCCCAAGATTTCGGAAAAATTATTCATTATTAGAATAATCAATTGAAGAATAATTTTGTTGCTCTTTGCGATGGATCGTGTACGTGCGTGTATATCCAAGTAGGTGTGCTCAGCTGTTCAGCATCGCCAGCGTCTCGGCACCCGGGAGAAGACGCATGCGCAGCTTACCACACCATCTCCATGTCATCAGCCGAGACTTTTTGGAGAGGATGCACGAATTTCTACTGCGGATACAACGAAGTTTGCAGCAGACGTTTTCTGACACTGGTGCAAAACAGTTTCTGGGGGTATCCGCAGTAAATTTTAGTTCTTTGGCAGTAAACATTGCTTTCCACGCAGCAAGTTTTGGTGCTTGTGTGACGGGGCAGAAATTTTGTTGTGGGGTCTGCAGAATTTGATGCAGATACTGCAGTTTCTGACGGAAATTAATTGTGTCCCGCAGGTGGCGCGGATCGCTGCAATTTCTAATGTCGAATATTTCTCAGTGCACTCTTACACAATAATAGGCACAGCCTCGGGCTCACGGCGTATGGTTTCTGGATACCTAATCAATCATTCCCCAGACTTATGAGGTGATTGGTCAGTCGCACCAAAAGCTATGAGCTAAGCCGTGCGCGAAATTCTGAGCGGGACATGCAAAATTTGCAATCCGCGCGAATGGTACATGCCTCTGCGTTCAACTCGAGTGAACTACGAGCTCGAAAAATGTTGAATACCATCGACCATGAGTGAATCTATGGAAACTTTGGAAGTAGAACGCGAAATAATCCAAGGGATGATTGTCAGAACGTTCCTCGAGTCAAAACATCAAACTCGCCCAAATTCTGAAATTTGCCTATATATTTGAGCTCATACTGATAAGCTTATTCATACATACGTTACGCATTGATGGCTCTTGAATTATTAGTTGCAGATGGAATGGCATGAAATGCTCATCAGTGATAAATCATTAAATTCGTGAGGCCAAGTCAGTTTTTCTACGGATCTCGGCGAAGAGAGTGAGATTTTTACTCTCCCCGCGCGTATTGCTATTCGGGTCATTTCCATCAGCCCATCCTCAGCACGACTCGAGTGCGATTCAGATACCCCTGACAGCCGGGAAATCCTCCTCTCGTACAAATCCAACATTACATCACGAAATGTTCCTTAGCCATAGAAATGAGAGCCATCAAATATTTTAAAATAAATTGATTGTTACAGGTCCTCGTACGCGCCGACCCAAACGACCACCAAAAGGACTCTCAGCTCCAATTTCCGAAGAGAAGCGCCCCCGTACGGCTTTCAGTGCAGAGCAACTGGCGAGACTGAAGCACGAGTTTGCAGAAAACAAATATCTCAACGAGCAACGTCGACAGGCTCTTTCAAGAGAATTGGGCCTAAATGAGGCTCAAATCAAGATCTGGTTTCAAAATAAAAGAGCAAAAATCAAGAAAGCTAGTGGTCAAAAAAATCCTTTAGCCCTGCAACTCATGGCTCAAGGCTTATATAATCACTCGACGGTGCCTCTCTCAAAGGAAGAAATTGAGCAAGCTGAGAAGGCTGAACTCCAGACAAAATGAATCTCCAAAGATGTTGAATATGAGAATATAGATATGGTTGAGGAAGTTTTCCACGGTCTGGATCGCACTCTTTCCGACAAAATGAGTACGAATTGATCTCAATGATGGGAAAACGTGGGGGATCTCACTGAATTTGAGGAGGGACCGCTTCAGAGACCAATAAATGAGATCGGTTAGTACTCGTTCCGGCGGAAAAAGTCGCACGATGAGAGTGAATTAAACAGTAGACCGGATGTATGGAGATCTACTGTATTTCGGAAAACTTCTTCGATTCAGATTAAAATCTGCTCAATTTCATCATCCTTAGAATTGAATTCGGCAATCCTATATTCGATCCAGACCAGAAGGAGAGAAATTATGAAAATAACTCATAAGGGAGGGACCAGGTGTTCGGGTCACCAATCTTCTCCAAACTTTTCTTACAGTTTTGTATTACCTAGAATATGAAGAACTCAGATTACACTTTTCGAACTTGAATCGCCCTCTTCTATGAATCAATATATTGAATTCGTAAATCGGCATTTGGAGGACTAATTTTTATTTCTCTATTGGTGACCTCGGATTTGAGGCCATTTTTAATGAGAAACTATCGATCGGGGTTTGGTCGTCATAATTTTAATCAAAGAAAAAATGCATTTGAATGACATCGTGAGCGTCGTGACATCGTGACGATTCAAGTTCGAAAAGTGTAATTTGAATTCCGCGCCGCGGCTGAAATAATGGCGCTAATGTATAAGAGTAACATCGACACAAAGATCTCGAGCCCTGGATAGCTCAGCTGGTAGAGTGTCTTTCCCGGTGAGAAGAAGGCCCTCAGTTCGATCCTGGGTCCAGGCATTTTTTTTCACCATGTCATTCAAATGCATTTTTTCTTTGATTGACATCATGACGATCAAACCTCGATCGATAATTTCTCATTCAAAATGGCCTCAAATTCGAGGTCACCAATAGAGAAATGAAAATTAGTCCTCCAAATACCGATTTACGAATTTAATATCATTGATGAAGAACTCAGAGTAACTCCGTCAAATGGTCTTTCTATTCGGAACTACAAGCAGAAACGTTAGTGTAGCCAGTATATCTATATACATCACGTTTTGACATGAGCCTATACGAGTAATGCTAATGTCATAGGATGTAGCTTTGCACAGGAGGCCTATTTTACAGAGATGCTCTGGATTCTTCATATTCTAGGGAATACAAAACTCGAAAAAAGTTTAGACAAGATTGGTGATTTAAACACCCGATCCTCCCCTTGTCAGTTCTAAATGAAACTCAGCCAAAACACAATTTGAAAACTGGCCATTCAACTTGAGTGATGGGAATCCTCAACGACATTGAGACTGAATTAGCAGTGGGATAAGCTATCGATCGAATCCAGTCAAGATCAGGCTCCCAAAAAATGATGAGCATTCAATCAACTCCGCTATAAGATATATAATCTCTGATGCGGAACAATGTCACATGTATTCTTTTGTTATGTCCGGAAATGATCCCTTCTGAAGATACTTGATTTTCAAGTTCTGAAGCCTCTTAGTGGATTTCATCTTGAAGTGACCTTTTTAAAGTCAATCAATCTAACATTTTCCCGAATTCGTCTTCGATTCCCAATTTGTAGGGTCAAATGCATCGTCAAGCATCAGATAAAATCGATATGGAACCGAGATAATTGATCAATTCGTTAAAGAGCGAAATTTTTGAGGAATACCAGAAGTTCGATTTCTCACGAACAACATCTTTTTGTGCGCGGGAAAATTTTTTAGGAGGAGGTTCATGAGATAATAAATATAAATAAATCCTTCTCATTGGCCAGAAACAATCATGGGACGCATTATGATTTTTCTCGAAAAATTTCTTTGATGACATTATAATTTGTGTGTAGCACAAGTTGAGTATCTGGAATGGTCGCACAGCTTCATCAATTCAATTTTCTAGTCATAGTCGATGTTTGAGATGACATAAAGTTACTCTCATAAATCCGCCCTTACCTACGTAGAATTCCAAGAAAAAACACGCACAGCTCTCATATATCTGAGGAGTCTATTATACTGTGATTAAGATGCAATCGAACTTAGAAGAATTTCAAAATGAAAAATGAAGGTACCTAGTGAAGGATATATGGAATTCGTATTATTCAAGACACGTTCCAACGTTGCCATTTCGTGTTAAGTTTGAGATGGGGCTGAACACACATGATTTCCATTTGTATATTTACATCATTCCGCTCGTCTGTTGATTTGCGATAAAAATTGAGATATGATTTCTGTTCAACAAGTTACAAATGGAACCTACGAAGAGATATTGATCTAAGTATAACAAACCTTTCTCGCTCATTCGCACATCAATGTGAGTATTCAGAACTCGTGAGTATTGCTCTTGAAATACAAAATCACGCCATAGGTGCTTGGCACTTTGTGCATTTGCCAATATTCGCACATCATCATCCGAAATATGGACAGCCTAAGTGTGCGAACTTTAAATTCCTTTGAGAGTAGGAACTTTCTCCGATTCTGCAAATGCTTTTTGATTCGAATTTGGATGAATCGGCAGCGTCGGTTTTCCAGTAGAACTATCAATCGAGTATACTTTGAGGCTTTAGCAATAAAGGAATTTGCATTATTCACCGATTCCAAATGGGGTTGCCTCGAAGCGTGCAAAGTAGCGTAGTGTTTCACCAACCAATCCACCAATTCCGTCGCAAGCTCCCTCCGCGTAACCCGTTGCTGAAAAGAACCTCGAATTCCTCAACGGCGAGTGAAAAAGTTTCTACGCTTGAAACCGGTTTCTAAAGTGAGTAGCAGTGCCATCCGAAATTGCAAAGTTTTTTCGTGCCATGATAACAACACACATCTGTGAATATCAGTCTTTGTTTCGATCGCCAGTAATTACTTCAAACTGGGCCTTCTGGCTCGATGTTCCAATTTTCAACAGAACCACCGAGAAGTAAAATCAATCTCTGATTTGTTTAGAGTCATTCGTTCATCATCACTGACTGCTTTTTGTTGGATTTTCTTCATGCCTAAGTGTGGCCCACACTTCACGCCAGATTCAGCGAATTCTTGCTCGAATATGCTCACAGAATGTGACCTTTTCTCTGAATCACTTCTGTTCGAGGCAGCAAACTCAACTCGTCCAGAGTCCCTATCCTCTGGAATATCGATGCGACCGGATGTTATTCCTGATGATTTGGGACATTTTTTGCAATCTTGAGGTGGCCATTGTTCGCTTATAGTTTGACACACTGATGATTTGATCATTCGCTCCTTGAAAATTTGATTGCTTGTACGATCATCAACCCTTAACTCGCACAGGTTGAGAAGACCAAGATTCGCACAGTAGATACAGAAAAAGACTCCTCCAGGAGGGTCTACAGTCACATGTTCTGGCCTTAACGTATAGCAAAATGTTCTGACAATATTTAGTGATGGATTCCCATCACGGAATATCCTGTGAGTCTCACCGAAGCTCCTTGTCATGAATCTTCTTACTTCCTTCACTGTGGATCCATTCTCGTAAACAGTTTCCACATCAGATCTATTTGCACTATGTCAAGAATAATCCAGATAATCATGCGAGTAATAGTGGTGAGCTCTTTCGTCATCATCATCACTGATACGTTGACGAGTAAAACTTTCTCGAGAAGAATGAATTCCAGTAGAGGTTTTCAACTTTCGAGACTCATCCACGATGCATTTTGTCTTTTCAGGAAACTATCTGAAGATATGCATCTTGCTGAGCTTCTCAGGCAGTATTGTCAGCAACCAGATTTGTTCTGATTCATTGGAGCAATTTGGCAGGGCTATGGAAAAGTTACGGAACCACTCGGGACATTGATCGCATTCAAACTGCGGAAGCAAAACTTCACAAATCTTCGATAATATTTCGCTTGCTCACTCTGCGAGAAACTCCACAATTTGCTTTCTCTTCCCGGCCACATACTGTAATTCATTAATTTCTCCTGAGCATAGATTGCTCGCATATGATAGCCTGAAAAGTCTGGGCATTCTAGACGACTTGGATGATTTTTCCCACTCGCGTTTCACATCCTCGTCATGAAAAGTTTGACAAGTAAACAGTCTTGAAGTCAAAACTATACAACGAACAGTCTTCTAGGTTCAGCTGGTAGAGAATCAACAGCGAGATTTTGATGAAATTCAAAGTACTCGGTGGTAATGCTGATATGAGACTTATACTGAATTTTTGAGACATGGGGTTACCTGTGAGCCGAGAAATCAGCGTTTGATTTTTCGCAAATTAAACACGGCGTCTTATGGGAAACGCGCGCTCTCTGACTTCTCTGAGCCTCCTTCATCATTTTCGGGTTGACTCAACAGCGAGTTTTTGATAGAAATTCTACAGTTGGTAGAAAACATGCGTAAGAAACACTTGAACAATTAAAAACCTGAGTTGGTTACTTGTAAGTTTTAGAATATTGAGCAGTTTATGGAAAAATCATGTGTCGACTCGAATGTGTCAACAGCTCGCTATAGCAATACATGGCGAACGTAGAACATAAAGACGGACCGCTAACGGATCGCGGCCATTGATAGCATGGAGGAACTCTACATTCGAGGCGAGTGGGCGTCTCAAACGGACTATAGCAGCTGAACCTCCTTAATGCCTGAACTCAGAGGATGGTTGTGTCACGCGCGAGATCCCAAGTAGGGATATGTCGCGACTATTTCCTTGGAATGTCACGTCAACAACCGCGAGTACGTTGGAATACCTCAGAGTCTTTCTTTTTATTATCACCAGGTTTTTGGTCGATGGTCAGGGATTTTTCTGTAACTTTAGGTACATGTTATACATGATGAAAGAAAATGAAAAGCATGGTTTATATGTCCCAAAATACATCCGTGCGGGCTTGACGCGCTATTTCCTTTTTTAAAATTTGCAAAAAAATCGAATTTTTCATTTTTTGATTGATTTTCTACGGATGTAAGACCCATTGAAAAATTTCTTCCAAACACATATTTCCACGTAAAAAAAGCTGAATTTTACGAAAAAAATACTTTCAAATCTGGAAAGGGTCAACATAACCTCAAAAAAGTAGTTTTTCTGGATAAAAACTTTTTTTTGGCCCTTCAGTCAGATTTTATCTCGAATTCAATATTTTTATCGGATGCCTCGTCAAATTTTACGTCGGAAACCATTCTTAAAAAGTTGGGACTCGGATGGGATTGGCCGCTATGATTGCAACCTTAGAAACAGGGTCATAAAAATAGTGCTGAATTACGTGGTTTTGAAGGGAGACTTATTCCACTGGACAACGAAACTGTGGGTTAGGGATAGTGCATGGACCGGACAATGACTTTCTTGTGTATTTTTTGACGTAGAAACCGAATCCGAAACCAGTTTTGCACCTAGCCATCAGGAATTTTTTCAAATCGCGAAATAGTGAGCTTCTACAGAACTTTGTTTTCAGCGTTTTTTGCAGATTTTGTAGATATATGATTTAGATGGTGCAACGTTGCAGCGGGCTTTGAGCGTACTCAAATTATGATTTCTCACGTGTTTTGGCCGGCTGAACACGACGACAGTACTCTAAGAAAGCTAGGATGCGTTCGAGACCAGTCGTAAAGATGATTCTTCGAGTTGCTATCAGCAAAATTTGCCTGATTTTGCAATAAATCTCCAAACGCTCACGAACTCGATCAGAAACATCTTTTCACAACTCATGAGGGCGTATTTTTTTCATTTTCATGTATACAACGAGGAAAAGTTATTTTCAATAGCCCAAAAACGGATGGGACCAGTATGCATGTACTATTCTGAAAGACGCGTTCTGAGCATTATCTGGAAAAGGCTCAAGCCTCCTCGTGATGAGTCAAGTCGTGAGTTCTTTTCCCTACGTTCCTCGGAAACTGTTGTCTGCGTAGTTCTGTTCTGTTACCATGACACGATATCTGGAATTTCGGAGATCTATATACTTTGGTAATATCAAGTGAACCTCGATATATCATTAAGATCCTGTCAATCATGTTTACATTGTATTCCATTCCAAGCTTATGTGGGCAGTTCAATAGTTCAATTCCGAAAGCAACTAGATCTAAGCATCCGGAGTTAGAAACACCATTTAGGAGTGATTGAAAGGGGATCATTTGGATAATCTCAAAGGTACATACGTTAGACAAAAGAACTCGAAATTTGACTCACCATGAGGAGGCATGAGCTCACCTAAAAAAAATGCTTCAACCTTTTTTGTTGTGAAATCTGTACGATGGCCTAGTCTATGTTTGGGATATTGCAAATATTTCTTCCTCGTTGTATACATGAAAATGAAGGAAATACGCCCTCGTGAGTTGTGAAAGTATGTTTCTGATCGAGTTCGTGAGCGTTTGGAGATTTATTGCAAAATCAGGCAAATTTTGCTGATAGCAACTCGAAGAATCATCTTTACGACTGGTCTCGAACGCATCCTAGCTTTCTTAGAGTACTGTCGTCGTGTTCAGCAGGCCAAAATACGTGAGAAATCATAATTCGAGTACGCTCAAAGCCCGCTGCAACGTTGCACCATCTAAATCATATATCTACAAAATCTGCAGAAAACGCTGAAAACGCAGTTCTGTAGAAGCTCACTATTTCGCGATTTGAAAAAATTCCTGATGGCTAGGTGCAAAACTGGTTTCGGATTCGGTTTCTACGTCAAAAAATACACAAGAAAGTCATTGTCCGGTCCATGCACTATCCCTAACCCACAGTTTCGTTGTCCAGTGGAATAAGTCTCCCTTCAAAACCACGTAATTCAGCACTATTTTTATGACCCTGTTTCTAAAGTTGCAATCATAGCGGCCAATCCCATCCGAGTCCCAACTTTTTAAGAATGGTTTCCAACGTAAAATTTGACGAGGAATCCGATAAAAATATTGAATTCGAGATAAAATCTGACTGAAGGGCCAAAAAAACGTTTATATCCAGAAAAACTACTTTTTTGAGGTTATGTTGACCCTTTCCAGATTTGAAAGTATTTTTTTCGTAAAATTCAGCTTTTTTTACGTGGAAATATGTGTTTGGAAGAAATTTTTCAATGGGTCTTACATCCGTAAAAAATCAATCAAAAAATGAAAAATTCGATTTTTTGCAAATTTTAAAAACGAAAATAGCGCGTCAAGCCCGCACGGATGTATTTTGGGACATATAAACCATGCTTTTCATTTTCTTTCATCATGTATAAGTACCCTGGTAAAAATATTTGACTCTAATATTCGACTCGAATATTAGACTCAAGTATTAGACTCAGGATTTGGGTCCTTTTTCGAGTCGAATATTCGAGTCGAATATTAGAGTCAATTTTCGGGGAATTAAAGGAACCGACTCAGCCTTATTAATAACTTTTTTCGATATTTTTGAGCCATTATATGGACGGAAAATGAATGGAAAAAATAAAAAAAAATACAAATATGACATATCGGGTGCCGACACCGGGGTTTGAACTCACAACCTTTCGGTCCAAAGTCCAACCCTCTACGTCCGTAGCCAGCGAGACGAGATATCCTTGTATACTTAAAAGGCTTACTTCAAGTGTGGGCAGCCGTATGGAGAATATAGCGTTATTCCGAATGGGTCACTCACTGTGAAACATTTCAACAGTACATGTATTATCGTGAAATGAGCGAATGAGCAGCAGGATGCTATATATTCTCCATGCGGTGACTTACAATTCAAGTACGCCTTTTAGGTCAATACCCGTATCTCGTCTCGCTAGCCACGGACGTAGAGTGTTGGACTTAGAATCGAAAGATTGCGAGTTCGAATCCCGGTGTCGGCACCCGAAATCCCAATGATGGTTTTTTTTCTTTTTTCCATTCATTTTCCGGCCATATAATGGCTTAGGAATATCGAGAAAAGTTATTAACAAGGCTGAGTGGCTTATTTTAATTCCCCAAAAAAATGACTCTAATATTCGACTCGAATATTCGACTCGAATAAAGTACCCAAATCCTGAGTCTAATACTTGAGTCTAATATTCGAGTCGAATATTAGAGTCAAATATTTTTACCAGGGTACCTAAAGTTACAGAAAAATCCCTGACCATCGACCAAAAACCTGGTGATAATAAAAAGAATGACTCCTCAGTATAATCTCAAATGTCGACAACGAGCGGAACAACGAGCGGAAAATTAGATCGACGAAACTGTATAACCATTCTAGCTATTTAATTTATGCTACACACGGATTATAATTTCATCTGAGAAATTCTTCCGAAAATGAACCATAGTGCGTCTCTTGGATATTTACAGCCACTAAGAGGGATTGGATGATATTTGTTATCTGCAAGACTCTCCCCAAAAAATTTTTTAGCGCCAAAGAATTTTGTTTTTGAGAAATCGAGCATTTTATGTTTTCAAAAAATTCACTTTCCCACGAATTGACCAGTCATCTCGGCCTCATACCAATTCTTCCTCATGCATTATAATGTATTTGACCCCACAAATTGAGATTTGTAGACAACTTTGGATAAACGTCAGATTGATTGACTTCAGAGAAGTCAATTTCAATTAAGGTAGTACTGTCGTAACCTCACTTTTCAGAATGTTCGAGGTGTTTGAACCTTCACCAATTCAGCCCAAATCCCGTCACAGGCTTTGTATCGGTCTGATCCTACTATGTTCAAGATTTCAGGGGCCTACAATTTGTACAACCGAAAGAAGAGAGCCACAAATATGAGCTCTTGGTCTTATTAGTGACATATTCGCGATTTCACGACGAATTTAGGTAATCATTGGCTCGCAGCTAAGCCCCAAGCTAACCAGGCTTTGTGTAGAAATGTCTGAGTCTATTTTCTGTCATTGCTAATCGGGATATGGAGCCTTATCAGAACCCATCAGGTCAAGTATGATGAATTGAAAGAACAAAAGTTGAAGAGCTCAGAAGTTTTTCCACAAGCAACCCAGACCTCTGAAATTTTATCTGAGTGATATGCTGAATGCATGCTATGTGCGTGATTTCATCAAAATCCATCATGTCAATCGGTTCACGACAGCACTACCTCAATTCTACTAACGAGGAACACCCACGGGTTCCGGAACGCGAATTTTGCTGAAACTCTGTAGATAGTCTCCTTCTACCACCAAAATATGAAACCCAGAGCCGCACCTACAAATGCCCAAACATTTTCGAGCTGCAGCTATAACATTAGCATTACGAGTACATCTATATATGAGTCTGTCCATAGAACTTTGCATAATTGGGTTGCTGGAAGACGAAATGTTTTTCCTTACAGCACGCATGTGGAACCAATCTTGCTGGTTACTAAAAACTCCAAAATGAGTGGAAAATTATGTGCCCACTGCTTTGAGAGGATGTTATCCTTTGTATTAATGAAGACCATATCTAGCCATCCAAAAGACATCGAGTGGACCCTATTGGATCTAGATCTATGTATTTACAATACGTACGGATCACTTTGAATACTTTTACGCTTTGTATCTCACTTTCTCCTTACATTCTGACCATGTACGACAAGCGCGAGCGTTCGAGTTCCTCCTACTAACGATTTGGCGTCCTCATCCGTAATTTTCGAGGAAACACGCTAGAACTGTTGAATCCGAGTCTATGGGGCACTGAGAAAAAAGAAGGCAGGAGGCGCCCGAATCACTCGGGTAAGTTTAGGTTGATTAGCCGGGCAAGCCGTGCCTCGCTACTCGTACGGTGCTACTCGGGCGATTCCTACCTGACTCGCTCTCCGAAACAAAACATCTTTATAAGCGATGCACGGCTGCTACAAATTATGTGGTCACTGTGACATAACTCGATGAAATAGTCTAAAACTTCGCACACTCATAGTTGAAGAACATTGCTTTCACATAGTGTAAGATTTGTGATAAAAAACAGTTCCAAAAAAATCAGAAGAACCGTAGCATTTTTTCGAGAATTTTGTGGGTTCCTCCAACGCGCGCATAATTTTCGACATGCCAAAAACTTTTTCAGATTCCAATCACAGCAAAACTCAAAGCGAGAAAGTTGTTCGAGAGAGTCTAAATTATATTAATATCCAAGATTCGGATAAAATGATGCAGTAGGGAAAGAGTGACAGTAGTTTTCGAATAGCGGCTGAAGCTCTGACTGCAGAGGACAAATTTGAGCTCACGACGCCTCATCAAACAATCTCAATGAATCTCTCAGAACTTTTCTCCTACTGCATCATTCGATCTGAATCTTGAATATTAACACAGTTCAGAGCCTTCCAAATAACTTTCTCGCTTTGAGTTTTGCTGTACTTGCAATCTGAAAAAGTTTCTCGCATGACGAAAATCATGCGCGCGTTGAAGGAACCCATGAAAATCTCGAAAAATGCTACGATTTTTCTAATTTTTTGGGGACTGTTTTTCATCACAAATCTTATACTATGTGTAAGCAATCTTCTTCAACTATACGTGTGCAAAGCTTTTGACCATTTCATCGAGTCGTATCACAGTGCCGATATAATTTGTACCGTCCGTGCATCGTTATGAAGAGGTTTTGTTTCGGAGCGCGAGTCAGGCAGGAATCGCCCGAGTGACGAGGCACGGCTTGCCCGGCTCTGCTCAGTTTCACCTTACTCGGGTTCTTCGGCAAACGCTACCCGGCGCTGCAGCACCTCTTACCTTCTTTTTCTCTCAGTCTTAACCTAGTGGGAAATGATGATGGACGTCAATCACTCCGGACAACTTAATTCACAGGTGAATACCTTTGCGCCCGAGGTAACTGAACAATTAAGAATCAAGTGTGCTGTGGATGAGATTATACTTGATGAAATGGTGATTTTACTTCATCGTGAAATGGCGTCATATTTATATGAGTTACCTCACTGCAAATCCGTATTGTCTCTTGAAAGTGAGTCACGTGACCCACCGTGAATGTGAAGCGTCATTGAATTATGTCGTGGCACAGCACAACGTACTCTTGCAAAATATCTCGCTCACTATTTGAGTAGCAAGATTGATTTACGTCCATGGTGCAGGACTTCCACCGTCGATTACTACACTCTATCCTCATCAAACTCGAGTAAGAGGGGGATGAAGAACTGTCGGTTCTCTCTACTCAATTTCGCCCTAAGCAATCACATTGACTCACTTCCAAGAGACAATACAAATTTGCAGTGAGCTAATTCATATAAATATGACGCCGTTTCACCCTTGAAGTGAAACCATCACCCATTCTATCAAGTGTAATCTCATCCGCAGCGTTCTTAATTGTTCATTCACCTCGGACACAAGGCATTCATCTGTGGATGAAGTTGTCCGGGGCTATTGACGCCCGTTATCATTTCCCGCTTGGTTGAGTTGTGTAGTGGTTGTGCCCGCAGATATCGATTTTAGGGCGGCAAAAATCAATATCATTCCATGCCTGCAGAAAAATACCACGCGCGCGCGCGATCGTGCGATTTCGCAAATTTTTACTTCGGTAGATTCCCAGATTCTGAGCGCGGCGTATGGGCAGTTTTGTTGCGAAAATAGCGTTCTGACACACTTATTTCTCTTTCTTTCGAGCCATGCTCGAAGGGTTTCGTTTTTAGCTAGATACGACCTATACTATTCTGGAGAGAATTTCATTCCCTTCAAGATGCATTTGGTCGCCTTTCCCTAAATTGACAATTGTCAAATCGGCAGCAAGTTTAGTAGCGCTGCGTCGGCTACCCCATATCAGCCCGTGTTGAACACGCGGAACGGTTATCGCGCATCTCCCATCCCAGTCTTGGGTTTTCCGGGAAATTCGTGGGAATTTTTTTTCGTACGGAATTTTGCGTTCTAAAAATTGGGTCTCTTCAAATTTTGCGTGAGAATGGACATTTGTCGAGTTTTCTGCCGGAAATCATAATTTTGTACTAAAAATTGTTGATAACAAAAAAGCCGGGGTTTTCGGGCTGGCGAGCTCATACACTGAATTCAGCGCCTCATAATACATTAGAATACACCTCCAAACCTTCTGGAACACGAATTCTTTACTCAGACCCCCCCCCCCTCTCCCAGCAGCCGGACTAATTAGTGAGAGTCTCGAAACTCTATTCAATCCGGTTTATGATTTAGAAATTTATAGTGACCCATGACCCACGTGGTAGTTTGGAAAATGACAGCTTGCCCATTTGGCTAGAGAAGCACTTTGTAAGACTCAAAATTCCATCACTTCTTCAAATTGGATTGGGTTTCTTGAAGGTTCGAATTGTGCTCTTGTCTTGTTGGAACATTGCTGAAGCAAATATGAAGTACGAGAAAAGCCGATGCAGAGCTCCACAGCAGCAGGTCAAGGCAAATGGGGGCAGCGCTGAATCAGTGCCACTGATTGGGGGTTTTGTTTGGTCATGGCTATTATAAACGGACCAGACCAGTGACGGATCTCTGCTATACATCATATACATTTTTAATAATCAGAAAGGATGTGAAACTGCATCTGCATTAGTTGCACGTCGAAGATCTTGCGAATAGATCATCTTTGTGAAGTATGCGAGCACCACTGCCGAATCAGTGCATACGCATTGTTCCATCAGCATAAATCGCTCCCACAAGTCAGTGCTCATGCACTGATAATCAGCGAGCTCTCACTGATTGGGGCGGATAGAGTAGGCTGTAGCTTGAGAATGGTTGTGCATTTGCTAATGCGGCTTTGGGTTTCACCTTTTGGTAGTAGAAGGAGACTATCTCCTGAGTTCCAGCCAAATCCGTGGCCCACAATATTTCGGTGCTCCTTGTAAGAGGCTCCAGAACCCGAAAATCGATTATCTCTGGAGGGGGGCGTTTCTGGACATGAAGGAACAATACGTGTCTCGTTATTTTGCTTGAGGAACTATATATCCCACAGCTGGGTTATTACATTTTTATTATTTCTCGCTGCCTGATCTTAACTGTATTCGATCCGCTGCATCTTTTGGAATTCATAGTAATGATTGAGAGACCGTCTGAAACAAGCTTGTATATACTCTAATTGTAAGTCTCGATTTTTTTCATGATGTATAGAATTACGTTGTCGACACGATTAATTGGCCACATCGAACAATTCTTCGTCACGTCATTCGGGACATTTTCGCTCCGAATTGATGAAAGGCTGTGAGTTCTAATGCACATCCACTGGACATGAATTCTGCACAAACTTTGAAAAGATTTTTTGCGAGTTATTGTTGAAAATCCGGGAACCAGATTCCGATCCTGAAAGGATCACGGGGAGGTTTGGGACTATTTAGATATGGTCCAAAATGATTTTGGAGTCGGATGAGTACAAATTAGTTTTCAAAATTTGAACAGAATTCAAGTTCGGCGAGTGTACATACATTCACGGGTCGGCCTTATTAGCGTAGACTTGATGTGATTTATAAAGCAACTGCATAGAACTACTGAGGAAGTTGAAGTGTTTTAAAAGATTGTATAGAAAGCATCATTGTGTCAAAAGATTCGAAAAACCTTTTGACACAATACTGACCTACTTCACTTATGATCACCCGTTCCAGGAACACTGCCGAAAGCATTGGCTCAACTCGAATACACGCAGAATGCGTTGGAATATCCAGTTGGAGGATCATAATATGAGAAATGGAGGTTATATTCGATGAAGGTGGCCTGTCTTTTCATTCCCGCGATTCCTTTGCGCTCGTCAGAATAATTTCCGTGGAAATGGATTCTGGTACATCGATAGGATCTTCTCTCCACAAATTCTGATGTATCTTAATACATGCAATATGCTAATCAGGAGGAGAACAAGATGGATCAGCAAACTGATAGAATTGTAGAAAGTCAATATTCCACGAAGAAAATTCCAGAAACATCATTCTTTCACTCTCTGAAATGTATCTAAGAGACGCTCCTTTTCAGAACTTCGAGAAACCAGCCAATATCGTCTTTCGCCTGTTGTTAGCCGTAGCTGTTAGCTCTCCGGTGATCTATAGGATGGCATATTCACGTAGTTTGGCCACGCTAGGGTTGACCCAACGTTCAATGTGATTCAGGAAAACTCCCAAAGTCCTGTGGAATTTCGAAATACACAAGAATACGACATAAGTAAAAATCTTCCGGAATTCCTGGGACTGATTTTAAGATGGAAGACCGAAGTCTCGTTAGTTTTAGATCATACAATGGAAATAAACCTCATAACTCATGCAAGTTTCAACAGATTTCAATCACTACATAAGAAATCACTCCCATACAAACCAGAGGTTCTGGCACTATCCCTGCTCAAAATGATTCCGTGGTTGAGCATGGGGACCGGTGGGGCTCGGTCCTCGGGAAATTTTCAATCTTGATTAGGACAATATAATCTTGATATTCTGTTAAATTCGGCATCGAAGGCGCACGGCATACAAATTTCGACCATTATTTCTCCGGTCCACGAGATGGGTGATACATGGGAAGTCAAAAATAGATGCTACGTGGATTTTGAAGACCTGAATGATGACAGGGATGAATATTTTAAATTGTATGGTATTTTGAGAGTGTCAAATAAGTAAGTGTCGAGAATCAGTCTCTTCACTAGTCTCAAAATGTGGTTTTACCCGAGAAAAGATGACTATGATCGCGTCACGTATGAAGAGATCAATTAAAAAACAATGTTGAGACTGACACCTCTCATTGGCTTCATTTCGAGAGCATGGACATATTGAATCATCTGATGATAAGGACCCATAGAAACGATGTAACATATTATATGATCTCAGGTTCTCCAGAATTTTATCCCGCTCATCAACCCTTAATGACTAACGTGGTGGGCTTTTTGTACACTCAAAATTTCGATTGCGTCTGAAACGTTGAATTTCCCGTTTCGCGACGGGGGACTTGAATGTAAATTAACATTTGTTGTCATTCTGTGCGCAAGAGTGGCCATTTACACGCAAGTGTGCGTGTGAAAATGGGACGCTCACGCACAGTTTACTTACCAAATTTGGGTTGATGGTTGATCATCTTATACTCACTAATATATATCTTACTATAGTGAGAATTGTGGATTTATGACTGTGAATGTCTTGAAAAATAACTAAGATCTGGATATGTTGTGAATCATGCCTAAATGAATGTAGTACAAGCAAGAAGTAAAAAAAGTTACTCTGTAGGACAATGAACTCGAGAATATGAAATTCAAAATTTAAGCACTCAGATCGAATGAGAAAAGCGATCACCACGTTGGATTTATACTATCACACGATGAACGTTCTTTCACATCAAACGATGGACGTGTGCAATGAAGTTATGATTATTTGCACAATAAAACGGACTACTCTTAATATTGAAACGTTTAACTCGCACCGATCCCTTTTCATCCGTTGGTAAAGTTTTTTTATTAACATAATACAGTTATTATTCCCCAAAATTTCTTCATTTCTTCCAGTTTTATTTTTGGCAAATCATTCGATCACCGTCATTTCAGCACCTCTGAAAAATCTTCTCAGATGAAATTAGATACCCAAATTATCGTTTTATGGACTATAAAATTCGAAATTAATCATCTTACGGTGCATACACCGAACGCCAGAAATAGTATACATTACATGATTGAAGACATTTCAAGGTATCCAGGAGCATATTATATGGGCAAAAGTCTTTTTTCTGATAGATTTTTCAGAACTTTTCTTTCAGTCGGGGGGCTTCGCCCCCTGCCACCCGTGGACCCTACACTGCACCCTCCCTGACGCTCTACCATTATCTCCGATCAGTGGCGTCATTCACCCAACAGATTATGAATAAGTCGACTTACTCTGAATATTACTAGACATTGTGAACCCATAAATATATTCGAGATATGGGTGTTTCGAAGAGTAATGGCAATAAGCTCTGCCTAATTCAAGGTGAAGACATGAGGTAAGCGATTTGATAGATCTACAGATCAATTTCTCAAGATAATCAATACTCTCTTAGCATCAATCAGCTCATATATAGCTGAAATATCAGTTATTCCTCCCATGCGTCGTCAAACTGCTGATCAAATCACCAAACACTAAAATCACGCTTAAATTGATGATTCTGGTGAAAAAACTCCACAAATCCGGGTTCTGATATCGACATGAACACATAAACGACTCTTCCAGACCAATTCACGACGAACTGAGGCGTATTTGTTCGATATTTACTCATTTCGTGCCACGAGAGGCCCTATATAGCTGATTATAATCAGCTATAAATCAGTGATTGTAGCTCAAAATCAGCTAATGCAGCTGAAATTCAGTTACAGTAGCATTTCGTGTCAGTAAAAAAACGTCGACTGAAATACCAGCTTATGATAGCTGATTCAGTCAGCTAACATAGCTGGAATCTCAGCTAATTTTTCCAGGACTAGTTTTGCCTTATATTTTCGTTACGCAATAAAAATGAATTTGGAACATTAAGAATTCGCAAATGAACCTCATTTCATTTATACTTCTCTTTAAGGGCATGTGATGTTACGACCCAGAGGTCTATTAGATGGCGTTGTCGTGCCAATTTGGCGGTAGGTTTCGAATCCAGGAACTGTAGTCGGCGAGTAAATAGAACTGGAGGTTTATTCTTCCTTTGATACAATAGTTGTTATATCATCTTCTTCACCTTTGACGATATACAAGATTTGAGGTAGTACAATGAGGTAATAATCAACGTAGAGTTATGGTAAATACTCGCAATAAGAGATACTGTGGCTACAGAGAGTATGGAAGTCGTCCGCTAAGAAGCCGAGACAAGTGTGTCCCTGCCGCCCGGAAAGTGGCCGTATTTATAGGCTTTCCTCTCAAGAGAAAAGCATGCCGTGAATCCCATGTAACTTGAATTGTTGTTTATAAGCTGAATAATGATTCTAGATTCTTGTAACTTGATGGCTAATGATTTTATAGTTGGTTGAGGTTTGCTATTCCAAAACATGTGAGGTGTGAGCGTTTGTTCCTGTACTTTCCGTATAACCGTGTGTATTGTATGTTACATTGAACGTACAAGGTCAGGTATGGATTTCAGTTCTAATAAGATAAATTGTTGATCTTTGACTCTGATCTTACTTGGCTAATGAGTTGAAGTCATATTGGGGTTCGCCATATCAAATCGTCCTTGTAACAAACCTATTTACATGTTTTTGGGTGGTTATAATAGCATGAGCGCGGGGCTTGATTAGTTAGGTCTCAAGTGTAAACTGTCGTTAAACAATCAGGATGTTATCACATGTGTAAGATGCTTCTACTGCTGTGTTTCTGAAATGTTCCTTTCTGTAGCGCTCAAAGAGTGAAACCTCAATCTTGATCCTATCTCAAGTTATACTGTAATGAGTATTGATCTACTCGCGTGGGAACTGCGTTTATACTTGGCGCGCGATACCCGAGACTCACACATGCTCAACTATGCACACGTACACGAATCCCGTGTACGTCACACCTCCCTCCTTATTCCGGAAGGGCGAACGCCCTTACAAAGATGAAATTTGTGTATCTCTCATTGCGTAAAATCAGTTTCTACATATTCTTATTATCTATCTGGGTTGTTCGGTCTATATTCATACATATAGTTCATCATCCTCAGTTCAAGTTTCCTGAATAGCCAAATATCATTACTTTCAAAATTTTTCCACACAAAATTATTCAGAATATAGATATAAATTGACATCATTACTTCCAAAATTTTTCACATGTCAAATTCAAATTATTCAGAGTATAAAAATAAATCGACATTATTACTTCCAGAATTTTTTCACACATTATTTCAGAAATATTCAGAGTATAGGTACTCAGAGATATAGATATAGTTCAATATAAATATAGATCGTAGTTCAAAAGATATAGTCCAATATTATCAAATTCGAATATTCATAGTATAAATATAAATCGTAGTTCAAAAGATATAGTTCAATATTATCAAATTCAAAATATTCATAGTATGAATATAAATCGTGATTCAAAATATTACGGGTATAGATATAAATCGACATTATTACTTCCAAATTTTTCACGTGTCAAACTCGAAATTATTCAGAGTGTAGATATCAATCGACATTATTACTTCAAAAATTTTCCCACACGTCATTTCAAAAATATCCAGAGATATAGTTCCAGATACTCATATAGTTCACATTAACAACTTCAAAGTGTCAATTCAAAAAATATCCAAAGTATGGTTCCAAATATTCATAGATATAGTTCAACATTATTAATTCAAAATATTCATAGTACAGATATAGATCGACATTCAAGAATATTCAAGGTATAGATATAAATGGAAATTATTGCTTTCGAAAGTTTCCGCAAGTCAAATTCTAATATTCAGAATATAGGTATAATCGAACATTATTTTTTACCGTAGTTCAATGAATAAATATTTTGCTGTGAGATTGAAATTGCAAATTCTATCATATGGAGTGTTCTGAGTCTTCCAATGGCTCAAGTTATATTCCAAGGGGGTGTTTCTTTCACATTTCTTCCTCACTTTCCCCTTTTTCCCTCCATTTTTTCTTTCTTACAATTTACACCATAAGATTTCAGCACTACGTTGACACTACGACTATAGTTAAAGAAAACTCGAATTTAATCAGCATTTATTCCCACTTATCAATGATTCCTCTTTGATCTTTCATTTCTGAAATCCTTGAATTATAAATCCTCATCGGTCAATTTCCCGTCTTCTGTTCATGGTGGGTTTCAAACTTGTGTCAAGACTCCGATATCAACTTATATTCTCAACTCTTTTATCACATCTTACCCACCAAATCCAGTGTGTCTACGATTCTGGAATTGGTCATATTTTTATCCCATCTAAATTTATGATTCCACTTCTCAAACTAACGAGCTTCTCTTTTATAGCTTTTCCCTAAACAATTCAATCATATTTTATCCGATTCAAATTTCATATTATCCTTTACAATGTCTCCTTTTCCTCATTCGTGTATTTTTTTAGCTTTCTTTTTCTCATTTTCCATCCTTCAAGTCACCACCCCGAGAATTCAAGTGCCAAACAGGAATATTTCCGAAAATTTCCATAACATTTTGTGTTCTTGTTTTCCTTACGTCTCTCGCATTTACCCGGATTGCAAACCCGTGAGCCTAGGGAAACTCTTCAGAAAACCCTGTGGGAAAAACTCGAAGAGAAACCTAGCCCAAGAGACAACCTACTCTGCAGTATGCTGATGTACATCCTATGAAATCACCAGCATACTTTACATTGTTGACTATCAACCTGAATTTTTCCTAAATGACTATCTTTACTGTTAAATGTTCTATCATTCTCGGTCACATATGCTGTTCCGACCGTCCCTTTTTTCCCATTTTCTCGTTGTTACAATAGCGCACAATAACAACGAGTGAAACCTTCAGCACTCTTGGCTAAAATCTGACAATTTGACAATCTAACAATAGTCACCGGCAATTTCTAAGCTTTCCTCCTCAAAAATTCTCACGCGACCATCAAGCAATTTTGAGGCCCGCTAATAATCGTATGGTTGTGCGTTTCTATATTTCTATCCCCTCTCGAGATTTTTGAAGAAATCTCTCGGTATATAGGTATATCTAATACGATTACATACTATGTATGGCTGAATCTGGCAATCGATATTTTACTTGATCCACATATTGTGATCCTTAAACTCTAAGATTCTACTTGTATTAAGGTTTCTCGTTTGGAATAAGTAACTAGCTATTTATATATCCATCATATCTAACTGAAGTTATCGTAGTATCGGCGTCTTTAATTTTCCAAAGTTCTTTCATTACTTGAGATTCCCGCGGTCACCGGTGTTTGATCGTCTCTGCAACATGTGGCCACGGTAAGACGTGTATATCGCGATGTCCGCGCATTCCTCATAGTGCATATGCATCAGGTATGGGTCTAGGAAACATCAGATGCGAGATACGGTAAGTTGCGTAAGATCTCAACTATCATCCCTAAAATCGCTTCATGAACCCGTGTCCAATATCAACTATCATAAGTAGTATGCTCGCATCATGTCTCGCGTCTGTTCTCGCCCGCCCAACGCCCTCTGGCTCTTAATCCGATTGCGATCATGCTTGCGCATGCTCTGATTTTGGCTCCGTCGCGTGCAAATTAGGTTTTGAAGATATAGATAGATTACCCCAACCCAAGGAAGAGAAAGTTCTCTGATCGCAATGTTCTACGAAAAGCAATGTTCTAGCCTCCCATTCCAACTCAGATATACTGCAAGAATGTCATTATACATGTATTTCTTACTCCCTGTGACATCGACGCCAAGGACTCCGCCACCGGCGATGTTGCGGAGTCCTCTGCTTTGATGAACTCTAGCGCTCAATTCATCTTTCCGTGATACGATTCCCGCGTCATTTTTAACACGTTGATTGATTTTATATCCCTTGAGTCGTTACTTCCCCTTCAATTTACTTTTACGTTATTATTGCTGAATATTCTCGAGATGTTTTTTTTCTTCTGATTTCTGAGAGCTGAGAACGATCCGTCTGAAGAATGGTGCACCTCGTGCAGCGGTTCTTTTGAGTCACGCATTTCGAGAATTTGCGTTCAGGGTCACGGGTGAGCACCATTTAGGACTTCATCATCGATGTCGTGGCAGAGTCCGTATCGCGAGGACTCCTCCATCGACGATGTGGCAGAGTCCGTATCCTGATCGCGTTTTAACTAGTTTTAGAGTTGTATTTGCCACATGATTTCATTTTGTGTGTTGTTGCTTTGCGGTCATTTTGGATCTTTTGCATTTTTCTTAATTTTTGTATCGCTTTTCACATGTTGAGACGAAGCCCCAATTATGCATATCAATTTCATATATATATATATATATATATATATATATATGGGTATGTGCGTGAGTGTAAAATTCCAACGAACTATCCTCTAATCGTCTGTATAGGTTTTGAGCTAAACATTGCTGAATATTTGAAGTATCGTTCAAACTCTCTCCCCCCACTCCCACTCTTTTGACACAAGCCCTTTGAACAGTGTGCCACCTGGCTCTCGCACTCGCTGTATTGTCTTGTGTCCGCGTCTTTCCCTAGTCGATTATTTCTGTTTCAAGTGACAGTGTCTGATCATCTTGCCCGCGATTTTCCCGACCACGATTTATTACATTTTCGACAAATTATCGGATTTGCTGGTTTTGGCTTTATTGGATGTCGTCGCTGCATTTCGCTGTCACGGCAGATACCGTATGCTGTAAGTATACATATATAAATCTTGTGATATTCCTGTTTGCTAGGATATTTTCATCATGGTTCCGCGAGATTCGGTGATTCTGTTGCATTTCTCTTGCCAATCCATATGATGGCACTAGTGTGAAATTCGGTTTCTGAGTGACTACTGGCATATCCTCGAAATCGTATAATTATTTTGTTGTATTGGAACGTGATGGGTAGGCAACGCAATATCAGCGGTCAAACCACCATCGATTAGTTGTTTGGATTTCTGTGCGGTGATTGATGAATCTATTGTACATATTTGTGATGTAAAAGCTGTAAATAACGTACATTCTTGCTCGATTCTTCGCACTTTCTGATCCGTACGAGTTGAGTTTAGTTTATGTGTATGTCTCAGTAGAGAAAAGGAACGTTTCATCTGAGCTTCAGCGTGGCTTATCAATTTTGTGGTACTTTCCTCTACATGCTTCTTGCGTTAGCTTGATCGTAATCATTGATGAACCTTGACTATGGTTCGTTAATGCCTTTACGTATTCTTATGGCTTGTGAAATTCTCACTTCCAGCTCTCGCCACTGCTGAGAATCTCGCGGCAATCTTGGACTCTGAGAAAAAACGGTGTGACCTATGCGGCGGTTTCTTCCCTGCTTTTGAAATTCATTTGCACTCGCTTACTTGTGATGCTAAGCCATTCAAATGTCCTGTTTGTTCACGCACCTACATGCGTGAGAGGGTCATGAGAAGACACATGGAAACCGCACATCCCACTGGACCATCCTCGCGACGCTAACTGTGAGTCTTGATCACTATTCAATAGGGTGAATTCCCCTGATCTAAGTATTTCTGTCATTTTTGTTTCAGGACTCCCCAAATCTTCATAACGTCGTTCGATATTATGCCTTTTAGCTCGCGATTGTTATAAATGCCCGTCGCTACTCTATTTTAGAGGAGACTTCGCTGAGTTTAAATCTCAACTGTGTCGTTTCGAGAATACATCTATTTGTTCTGAGATATATCTATTTTCGATTATTATGATATGAACTTTGATTCACAATCTACTCCACATTTGAAATGAATTCGTTATATTGGATTAATTTGGATTCAGCGACTTACATCTATCATCATAAATTATCATTACTAATCAATAAATTATCGTGAGTCACGACAATTAACGTATCTGAATCAATTACATCCCGGTATCTTGTTCTCGACTTTGGTCTTTGAAACGTCCATGTAATGGGTCAATTTTCAGTTTGGATTGTATCAAGACTTGCTCACGCGAAAAAAGTCGGAGTTCGCACCCGGTGGCCTTCATTGCATAGCTAATCTTGCTTGAAGCCTTGAGAGGTGAGCAATTTCCTCCTTTTTTATTCATTTTTCTTTTAGTTATTATTACATTTATCAGCGCGAGACAGAATTCCACAGCTACTATTACTACAAATTATTGGGTTATGTACGGAAGTCTCACTCGAGTTCAAGACATCGAACATGCTCGGAATCATTCTGTGGAAAAAAAATGGATATCTGTTTATTGAATGCCACATTCTAATGAAATGTGAATAGATTTACGTAATCTGACTAATTTCAACTCGATCACCCAAGATTTTACCCAATTCGTAAGAACCTAAAGTCCATGGTCTCTCAGTTGACCGACTCTCGGTCGCCGTGGCGGCCGCGCCACGGGGACCGTTGTTGAGTTCACCATATTCAGTCTCGATGGTGATTGCGCCACAGCGCCCGACATTGACAAGTGTTTCGCCCTTTCTTGTTACTTCAGACTTGATTGCGTTTCTTAATCAATGAGCAGATCATTATCATGTAATTCTGTACTATTGCATTCACTCTGATTTCGTGTTTGGAGGACAAAAAAAATGATATTTACACAATTGTGTCCTATAACTCCTGATTTCGTCTTGTGCAAGTGTGAATATAGAATGAGTAATCGGTGATTGCATCCTTGTACTTCCGACAGCATGTGATATTCAATGTCCTGTTAATCTCAGTTTCATATCAATCAAGACCCACCATGCGACGTTGCGAGAACCGAGGCTCCACCATCCTTAAATCAAGCGATCCTCGGTCTCCGTGGCGGCTGCGCCACAGGGACCGTCTATGATGTATATATATGCATTCTGTGATCGTTCTCTTTCTCAGTGGCGACCGTGCTAAGGAGACCGGCTCAAAATAGCTTCCACGTGTTTCTCATTAGTCCAGCGACTCCTGAATCAACCTAATCAACATTTCCTAAACAATAAACAACTTTATGACCAATAGTCTTACACTATTGTACTCGACTCTATTTCCGGGGAAAAATGTTGATCTGCGATGCTGTGTTTCTTCTGCTCTCATCTTGTTTGAGAAACAATACTATATTATTTGAATACTATACTTCTAATGTAATATGATAATGTTCTATAACAATTAAATTCGCGTTCGATTTCATATCGGTTGAACTCTCAATGAGCTGTCGTTGGGACCGGTATTCTACTCATTTGAAGTCGAAGTATTTTCGGTCTCCGTGGCGGTTGCGCCACAGGGACCGCCGCAAAGACACACACACGTTTGCGAGCGCTCTCGGTCTCCGTGGCGTTCGCGCCACAGGGACCGATGCCACATCTAGAAGCTCGCACCACGTATATGTCTTATTACGTATATTGTTACTGACCAGGACAATAATTATGTGAATTATTATGGTTTTTACGCCTATACTCTAGCGACTGCAAGTATTCTGATTGGATATATTTCACCGTTTACACGATTGGGATACTCACAATTTTCAGCTTATTTGCATGAACTATCCTCTTTTTTCCCCTTTCTATGATAAGTTCGACATTCTCCCTATCCAATATCCTTGCAATTTTGTATGGTCCCTTATATTGATCCTCTAGTTTGTTTGATCTGGGTTCGTTCAAGAGGTAGACGTAATCATTTTCTCTGAAGACCTTAACGTGAGCTTTCCTGTCAAATAGTACCTTACTTTTTTCTTTCGATAATCTCAGACGTTCCGATGCTTTTGATTGGCTCTCACTTATTTGATCTATTAGTTCGTCCATTAGATTATCATAAGTACGTGGGGCTTTGCTATCCGTAAAAGACGACGGTATTTTAGCTTTTCTACCAAAAATTAATTCGTAGGGCGTAAATCCTGTCGATTCTGAAATGCTGGTATTGAAAGAGAACAGCGCAGGCCTCAAAAAGTCAATCCAATTAGCCTTTCCTCCGTAAATCTTCAGGTATTCAATCAAGGTATGATGACTCCTCTCAATCATTCCTTGACTCTCGGGATGAAATGCGGTTGATTTGATACGCGTGATCTTGAATATCTTTGAAAATTCCCCCATTATTCCAGCTATCAAATTAGCTCCTTGATCTGATTGGATAACGTCTGGACATCCAAACCGGCAAATGAAATTATACGCGAAAGCTCTTGCTATGGTGACTGAATCAATATTCTGGAGAGGAATCGCACCTGCGTATTTGGTTAAGACGCATTGCCATGTCAAGATGTATTTCTCTCCAGTCTCAGCAACAGGCAAGGGACCTACTAAATCAATTTGAATTTTTTGAAGACCTCTCTCTGGGGTATCAGTTATGACCATGGGTTGTTTCGTTTTCATTCTTACTAACTTTGACTTCTGACACTTCCCGCAAAATTTTATGAATTCTCTGACTTCTCTCTTCAAATTTTCCAATAGAAATTTGCCCTTATTCTCAAGTATGTTTTTGATATACCTCTATGTCCACCTATCAATGCCTCGTGATTTTCCTTGAGTATCTGTGCCCTGATATTTGGGTCCGGTATTACGACTTCACCCGTGCAAATCGTTATTTCGAGATTGTCATTTGCGATTGATTTGAAGAATTCTGTTATCGTCGGCCAAAAGTTTTCTTCTACAATATCGTATGTCTTTTCTATACTAATTGATTTGATGCCCCTCCTTTCTACTAGATTCTGTAACAAAATCAAGGTATCCAGTATGTCAAGTTGTGATGTTCGACATTCAACGCTCTTTTTTACAAACAAGTGGATTATTCTCAACCTACTAGATTTCGTTACTACAATTTCCTTCAAATCAGGTGATTTTGCTTTTACTTCCTGTACATTGAAAAGTCCACGTTCGAGTAAATTCTTCGTAACTCTTGATCTTACCGCGCAATTTGTTGTGAGCAGATGGATCAATGTGCCTTTCCTCAACCATAATGGATCTCTACTGTAATTTAAAGTGTTCGAGCTGATCGGTAACATATCCATGCATGTTTCGACTATTCCACTGCCGTGACCTCGTTCTCTGTCGTTATTCTCACTACATCCCTCGTCCGCACTTTTGATACTAGTCTCTGTCGCAGAATTTGGGTCATCATGTTGAGGTATTGAGGTGCTATCTGTTATCTTGGTTGGATTTGCGATTTGGGTTTGGCTTATAGACATGTTAGTGTTATTCTGGATGTAAGCTACCCCGACACTCTCCTCTGCTGACTCGTCTAGACCTCTGTTTGGACTTTGGGTGGTAATTTCCCTATCTAGTTTTCTCTCTTGGCCGATGTTTCGTGGCCGTTTGAGGTTAACTTCATTTATACTTTCTTCATCGCCGTCTTCTCGTGGGCGTTTGAATCCAGTATTTTCTTTTGAGTCATTGTTGTTTCCTATGATTCCAGTGCTCATTCTTGAGTCACTGCTGTTTTTTATGATTCCAGTGCTTGTTTCCAAGCGACTGCCGTTTTCAATGATTCCCGTGCTCACTCTTGAGTCACAGCGGTTTTTTATGATTCCAGTGCTTGTTTCCAAGCGACTGCCTTTTCCAATGATTCCCGTGCTCACTCTTGAGTCACAGCGGTTTTTTATGATTCCAGTGCTTGTTTCCAAGCGACTGCCTTTTCCAATGATTCCCGTGCTCACTCTTGAGTCACAGCGGTTTTTTATGATTCCAGTGCTTGTTTCCAAGCGACTGCCTTTTTCAATGATTCCCGTGCTCACTCTTGAGTCACAGCGGTTTTTTATGATTCCAGTGCTTGTTTCCAAGTCACTGATCGTCCTAACTTCTCGTAAGTCCTTCTGTCTCTGTCTGTCTTCGGTCGTGTCTAGGTCGTCTTCTTTTGAGGACGAGGTCTCCGTGCAGTAAGGGCAGTCGCAGTTTATCTTATTTTGGAATTCGTCCACGACATTTACCATGTAATCATCGATATCATATTCTTGCTCATCGTCATTTTCGGCTGACTCTACTGGGTTCCTAGATAAAGCATCTGCGTTCAAATTCATGCTTCCCCTTTTGTATTTTACGTCGAAATTATACGAATTTAGTGTCACTCTCCAGCGGACTAATCGTGATGAAGGATCTTTACAGTTGTTCATCCAAACTAGTAGTCTATGATCCGTAATAAGGGTAAATTTCCGTCCGTAAATATATGGTCTAAACTGTTTTACGGCGAACAAAATGGCTACCATCTCCTTCTCAATTGTAGAATACCTTATTTCTGCGGAATTAAGTACTCGTGACGCGTATGCGACTGGTAAATCTGCGCCGTTTTCGATCTGGCTGAGCACGCATCCCACAGCAAAAGATGAACTGTCACAGGTGATTAGAAATAATTCGTCGAATTTTGGGTAGCGTAAAATGACATCGGAGCACAGTATTTGTTTCAACTCCTCGAAAGCTACCTGTTGTTCATCTCCCCATGTGAATTTTACGCCCTTTTTCGTTAACATCGATAGTGGTTTCGATATTCTCGCGAAATCTCTGATGAAACGCCTATAATAACCGGCTAGTCCGAGGAATTGTTTGATATTCTTTTCGTTTCGTGGTTTTGGGAAATCTCGAACAGCCGATACCTTTTTTGGGTCGGGTTTCACTCCGTCTTGACCTACTTTATGCCCGAGATAAGTGATTTCTTTTTGTAAAAATCTGCATTTTCCGGGTTGGAACATGAGACCATGCTCCTTGAACCTTGCTAATAGTTTTTTCATTTTCCTATGGTGATCAGCTATTGAAGAAGCATAAACAATCAAGTCATCGACGTAAATGAAACAATCTACGTTGTTTATTCCTGTTAGAACGTTCGAGAGAGCTCGAGAAAAGCAAATTGGTGAGTTTTTGAGGCCCATAGCAAGGCGTTTGAACTTCCAGTGATTGTTGTTACTGGAGAAGCTCGTGACGTCATTATCTCTTTCGTCAATTAATGTTTGATAGAATCCCGAAACCAAATCCATTACCGAGAAATATTTAGCCCCCCCTAACTGGTCTAAAATATCTGTTATATTCGGAAGAGGGTGTACCTCTGAAACTGTCACCTTGTTCAATTCCCTGAAGTCTATGACCAACCGCCACTGTTTTTCACCCTTATCGTTGTCTTTCTTTGGTACAATCCAAAGTGGCGCATTCCACCCACTAGTTGATTTCTCTATGATATCCTGTTCAAATAATTTTTCCACCTGTCTTTCAATCTCGTCTCTAAGATGTACCGGATTTCTATATTGCTTTATATTTATTGGTACCTTAGTTGTTGTAATGATTCTATGTTTCACTCCCTTCATGTATCCTAGTTTGTCACCAGGTAAGAAAAATTGAAACGGAAACTCTCTGATGATCCTCATCATACTATCCCTCTCCTCCTGATTCAAATCGTCCAAGTTCAGTGATTTTGTGAGTTCTGCGATTCGTTGCTCAATTTTCGATTCGTCTTTACAATCAATGTGTCTGATGTTCTTTGGTAGAGCTTCAAATTCTTCTAATTTTAATGGCGGAATAGATAAGGAGATATCATTGTTGTTTGTGTTATATGCACAGAGTTTTCCCCTACCGTTAACATTTTTAATCACCGTTTCACCTATGAAAATTCCGGGGCCTGCTTGTAACTTCCTAACGTAACCTTCGGATAGATTTGTTTTCTCAAGATTTACGTCAATCATTTTCTTCGATCTTGCGGGCAACAAGCAGTTAGTTATATGGATTGGTGCAAGGTCGATTTCACGTTCTTCAATTTTCATGATATTTGTTTTGAAAGATAAATTTGCCTCGTGTTTCCTCAAAAATCGTATACCAATCAAACCGTCGTAATTAATTTTAAAATTCTCTGGTACGAGGAAAAATTCGCATGGTGAGCAATTATCGAAAAATATTTTAACATGACCCAGGGTGTCAACGATTTTATTCTCAATGCCCGTTAATTTCACTGTTACTGATGGGTTGTACCAAACGTGATCCTTCAGGAAATTTATTTTCAACAGGTTCACCTCAGCGCCTGTATCTACCAAAAATTTCACCTCTCCTTTAAGTTCCTTACTCCTTAGGATGATAGTGGGACATTGTCTCTGGTTCAGGGAACATGTTAAAATTATGCGTGTTTCTTGTTCATTTGAGTGCAATGATTCTAAGACCTCCTCATTGGTGCACTCTTCCAATGAGTTGGGTTTGAGTTTAAATCATTGTTCAATGTTCCGCGTGAGTTTGGCTCTCGTTCATTCATATTACGCGTGTCTAGTCTATTATCATTACGAGATGATCTTCCGCATGCCCGCTGTAGATGTCCCTTCGTCTTGCAATTATTACAGATTGCGTCCTTATATCGACACTCCCAACGAACATGACCTATACCCCCGCAGCAGTTGCACTTCTTCTCATATGGGTGATTCCGGTTCGAAGTTATATTATTTGGGCGAGTTTTTAACGACGTGTCTCTGCAGGCCCTCGCCAAGTGTCCCGGTCTACCACAATTATAGCAATGTCTAGGGTCTTGACCTTGCTGATCCTTATTCATTATCGCATTCACTGTGACCGTTGGGTTCTCGTTTTGTTTGTGCATTATATCGATATCTCTCATTTCCTCTTCCACTTTGACTGCGGCGTCAATGGCACTATCGAGATTCCCAAAATCTTCGATTCTAAGCTTGTACCAATAATTTTTACCCAGACCCCTGATAAAACATGAAATCGCGTTTCTTATTGTCGACTCTCTCATTCCGCCTGAATCCTTTTCTGGCCCGGTGCCACAAGTAGCTTCAATTAGTCTATTTTGTATTTGTGAAATTCTGAGTCCATAACCGGTCACTGACTCTCCTGGTTTCTTCGTTGTCTTTGATAGTTCAAGTTGCAATCCAAAAACATCTTTGAAAGGATCAAAAGCTCGCTTTAGGTCTGAGAAAAGAGATTGTAGGTCGTCGTAATTTTTCGCTTCTACATATTTTTCTGCTTGACCTGTTACCTTTGATTTCACTATTCTTGTGAAAACAAATCTATCGCAAGGGTTGATCAATGTCTCTATGTCTGTGCAATTGTGTATGAAGGTTGATACTGAGATATTTTTCCCATCAAAATTTGGTAACAGTTTTATAGCCTCAGAGATTGAAAGCATTCTCCTATTTTGATTTTCTTGTGTGTAGTTCACACTCAGATTTGACATGGTGCTTCTTGTCTCGGGGTTATCCGTAGCCAACGATCCCGAGCTACTTAGGTTTCTCTGATTTATGGGGATTGCGATCGCTAGCTCTGTTGCCCGTGGAACGCCCTCCATTGCTGTCTCGTTTTGTACCGTCTCAATTTCGTTTATAGCTCTGAGTCCGGGGTTGAGTCTCGGTGACTTCCGCACCCTACCCGTTCCTCGTGTTCTCGACATTTTATCTGATCACGTGAAGTTGTTATAAATTATTCTTAAACAAATCTCGCACCCGATCGTCTCTCTCTCGTAAGTCAAGCTTCCTTTGCAAAATTGACACGTGAATGCCACGTCACTGAATCTTTCTTTGATGCTATGGAAACTGCTATCAAGAAAGAAAGTTGTTCTCTTTATCATTGACTCGTTGTCTATGAAACACTTTTCGCATACGTACGATTTATCTGGGGTTCCTAGAATAATAACAACGATCTTATTTGTGGACAAACAGATGAAATTTTCCAATTCCAAAAGAAGTGAATTCAATTGATTAGGTCTTGACTCTCCTATGTATAGATCGGGTGACAGGCTTTTGTAACACATCTATTTTCGCACACGTGGAAGGTTTTAACCCCCGTTGTTTCTGATTCTATTCTGTGGGATTTGAGCGATGCAGTCGTCCGCGTGGGGTCGAATGTATCGGTTATTGTTCAATAAATATTCGTACAGCTTTTGTGATAGGAATGAACTGATGAAACGGCCGGGTCGAGCGTTATGTTCTCTTCCGTTCACGATTCTCAGTTCCATACCCCGGAAATGCAGAACCTCAATTCCTTAATTGCGGATTTGATTCGACGTGATCCGTATGCACTCTCTGCAATCGATCGCTAAACGTTTATATACCAGAGGAACCCCGCACAAATCGCACGAAAGTATATCTTGATCCCTATTTACGTTTAGGTGGAAATCCGTATAAACGATAATCCTTTCGTTTGGTTCAAAAATTTCCTCCTTGGAGCAGTCCAAGCACGAGTGTGTTCCGCTTAGGTTACCAATGTAAAATTCCGATATTTCTATTCTCTGTGACATGCAATATGTTGTAACAAGTCGGCTAACAATCTCAAAATATTGATTAAAATACGGTTCTCTCGATTGGTGGACGATTCTTTCCGACGGAAGGTCTAATGGTGGCATATTTTATTCAAACCTCATTTCCCAAATTATATATGCTTCGCGTACTCTATCAAACCTTTTCAACAGAGCCCAATACCGACAGTTTATGCGTTTTGTTTCTTCTTTCAAGATTTTTCCTGCAGCTAAGAATTTAGCTTTCACTCTATCGATTTGTCTGAATTTGTCTACCGATCTCAGTACGCAGATTTCGTTTTCGTCAAATTGTTCTCTAAAAAACGCGTTGATCTTTTTGAGTTCAATACGGATTTGCTTAGTATGTTGTCGCTGACTCTGGAGGTCTCGAACGGTTTTTTCCAATTTCCCTCGAAATTCAGTATTGTTCATTATATTACAAGGTCGTACAAATCAATCGCTTCTCTCTAAATCCAAAATGTTTTGCAGGGTTTCTACTTTACTTTCTAACCGTGTAATTTGCTCATCAATGGCAGTTACGCTATTTCTGAATAAATTCAAAATCCCCTCGAGTTGTCTCGGAAAATTTTCGATCTCGGTGAATTGTGCCTCTGAACGCGATCTACACTCCTCGTTTATTCCCTCCTGTTCTGTTACCAAATGCTTGAGATCTTCGACGTCTTTTGCCGTTTCCCGTAAAATGTTCGCTTGGCTATTCACGGTTGATTCTATTTGTTCTAATAATTTTCCGTTCGATTCCTGATTTCCGATCTCGATTCTCGACATAATTTGGTCTCTCAATCTTTTATAATTTTCTCAACGACTCGCAATAATTTTTCGTTCACCTCTGTTAACTCGTGGATTAGAAAAACTGCCAAATCTATATCCTTTTGTGTTTTTTCACCGTCTATTTTAATTAATTCCAGCGCGTTTCTAATCTCTTTGATTTCTTTCCGAATGTTCCTTTTCAAAAATCTCTTACTAACCATACCAATTGCCAGATTTTCGCCTCACAATTGAGATATTATATCTCCCCGTATCGATTCTATATGATTCAAATAGTGCTTAATCTAGTCTTTCCTTGGAATTTGATCCCTCGATGTCGATGCTTGAAGATATTCGATGCTTGAAGATTGTCGCTGCTTGGAGGCTGTTGCTGCTTGGAGGTTGCTGTTGCTTGGAGACTGATGATACTTGTTGCTGTCGATGTTTGAGACTTCTCGTTGCGTGGAATGGTTGGCCTCGTTGGGGGTGTGTCTATTTAGACCCCTGTGGTGCGATTGCTGCGTGCGTGGATCGCAGGTAGTTCCTTCGCCGAGTGGCAGATGTTGGTGTTGACGTGGAAGCCGTTTATTGCAGCCCACTTGACGATCTTCTCTAGTCGGCGGTGTAATGACTTGACTGCTTCTTTGAATATTTGTGTGCCAATGTCCTCCTCCAGTTTCTTTTCGTATTCACTCCACCAGTTCCCAGACACCGCTGTCACCAGTTGTTACGACCCAGAGGTCTATTAGATGGCGTTGTCGTGCCAATTTGGCGGTAGGTTTCGAATCCAGGAACTGTAGTCGGCGAGTAAATAGAACTGGAGGTTTATTCTTCCTTTGATACAATAGTTGTTATATCATCTTCTTCACCTTTGACGATATACAAGATTTGAGGTAGTACAATGAGGTAATAATCAACGTAGAGTTATGGTAAATACTCGCAATAAGAGATACTGTGGCTACAGAGAGTATGGAAGTCGTCCGCTAAGAAGCCGAGACAAGTGTGTCCCTGCCGCCCGGAAAGTGGCCGTATTTATAGGCTTTCCTCTCAAGAGAAAAGCATGCCGTGAATCCCATGTAACTTGAATTGTTGTTTATAAGCTGAATAATGATTCTAGATTCTTGTAACTTGATGGCTAATGATTTTATAGTTGGTTGAGGTTTGCTATTCCAAAACATGTGAGGTGTGAGCGTTTGTTCCTGTACTTTCCGTATAACCGTGTGTATTGTATGTTACATTGAACGTACAAGGTCAGGTATGAATTTCAGTTCTAATAAGATAAATTGTTGATCTTTGACTCTGATCTTACTTGGCTAATGAGTTGAAGTCATATTGGGGTTCGCCATATCAAATCGTCCTTGTAACAAACCTATTTACATGTTTTTGGGTGGTTATAATAGCATGAGCGCGGGGCTTGATTAGTTAGGTCTCAAGTGTAAACTGTCGTTAAACAATCAGGATGTTATCACATGTGTAAGATGCTTCTACTGCTGTGTTTCTGAAATGTTCCTTTCTGTAGCGCTCAAAGAGTGAAACCTCAATCTTGATCCTATCTCAAGTTATACTGTAATGAGTATTGATCTACTCGCGTGGGAACTGCGTTTATACTTGGCGCGCGATACCCGAGACTCACACATGCTCAACTATGCACACGTACACGAATCCCGTGTACGTCACAGTGAAAGCTCTACCTTACCGACTGAGCGGGTACTCGTTTGGGGGAGTAGTTTCAAGGCAGCCCTACAGAGGCGCCACAGTAAACTAGTCCGACATATATAGTCACTATCAGAGGTAGGGCTGGGAAAACGCGTGTTTTTCACAAGTCGTGAAAAACGTGTTCCTACAACAACAAATTCACCTACATTATTTTATGAAATCAAGTAAAAATACCCCGCCATGACAAAGTGTATTCTACAAAAATTCCATCTATCTCACGGTCACTGTTCCACTTCACTTCACTAAAATAACACCTTTTTCATTTCACTCACACACAAACCAACTATCACTGGCTTCAGATTCCCAACTGGTGAAGTGGTGACTCAGAAATTCTTATTGCGAAATCTGCTTGAATTTCTGTTGTCGCCACTCACTTCACATTCTAGCTGGGGAATTCTGAGCATAGAAAACTCCCCATCCTTGACTCAGGAATTCTTATTGCAGGAATCTGCTTGAATTCCTGTTATTGTCACTTGCGATGGGTGAGTTCTTGAAGTATCAAATTTCCCTATAGAAAATATGACAATCTTACTATAAATTTCTTCTGAACCTATACCTGAAAAAAGGAGATACATTACCAATACGGATCATGAATAGTCTTATAAATACAGAACAAGTGAATTAGCAACTCACCTGGACTGCGAATGAGAAACGACAAAGTACTTTCCTTCATGAACTTTTGCATGAGAACTTGGTGGCATTTTAGTATCTCGCTGACTCTCACAATCTAATACAGTATTGAGTGTATGCCACATGCCTCTTATTAGATTTCAATGAATGTGTTGGAACTAGAACAAGGGATTTTTTTGAAGTTTCACCTGTGAAACTGAGTACAATTAGGTTTCAATAATTATTCGATGACTCATCACATTCAACAGAGTCACTTCTGTAATTTGGGAGAATAACGCAAAAATAAATCTCAAAACTTTTTCTGAGCAAGAGTAGAAAACCATGAAGCTTACCACCATGACAATCAGAAAAATCTCACCATATAGAAGCAGTTTGATTCAATAATAGTCTAGCCTACTCACTCTCCTTCATTAAAGTTTACAGTCGGAGATCCGCACTTGGTCCAACTAGACCACCATACCAAAAATACCTGGACACCCTTCCCATATGTTAATTAGCTACTTAAAAGTGGTTGCTGGGGGCTTGCATAAGTATCCGGAGTAAGTCATTTCCTTTTGAGATACTCTGGGTATGTTTCGGACCAGAACATATACCTTTTTCTCAAAGTACGGAGGTTCTGGAAATAGGAAAAAATGAAGACAATTTTTCAATTCCCATCTCATATCATTTGTAATTGGGAGATCATAATTTCTGCAATCATTTGAATACAAAAACTTTGAGTCAAGGTGAAATTTATAGAAAATATCTGTGCAACAAGAGTTGTTGACATCTAGCCCCATTGAGCAACATTGCAACAGCAGACAACTTATAACCTCGCGGGTAGAAGAACTATATTCCGCAGCGAGTTGACTTCAAGCATCGTCAATTGCTACTGAAGTCAAGTACCTCCAACATTCATTAATTTTCACGGAAAACTAAATTTTCTTTCTATACTTACGTACAAAGAATCGGCTTGAAAGCAGTCGACAAGTTGTTGTTGCTGCTAAGAGATGCGAGACTGTTGCCTGTAGATGCAAGCACCCACATCCCACATTCCACGTTTTCACCAGCACTACAATATCACCGACAATCGGGGCACTCACGTCTACTCGAGCACTCGAGGATGACGATTCGGGCACCCGAGACGGCACCGGGAAGCCCCGAATCGGTGACAAGGTGATGGGCCACCCCTGCTGCAAAAGTTCGATTGGATTCGATTGAAATACATCCAATCGTTCTGAATATAGAATCTTATGATGAATTTGAAACATGACTTCCAGGATTGAGGAAGATTGGAGTTCAATAACGATCAATGATGTTGGTCATGATTCGAACAGTATAGACCAATCTTCACCAATGCAGACTTTTCGCATTGAAAGTGAGATTGCCAATCAATCTCAATACTTACTGCCAGTATTCGGAAGTCGATGTTCTATCTGTATGAATGCTGATTCCCTTGATAGAATATCGCGATTCCAATCTGTGTCGTTGCCATTAAACAGCATTGACCTGCTATAGGTCCTATCTACTTCGAGATCACAATCCGCCTCAATCGACCTCAATACTGACTGGGAGCATTGGAGACCTTAAATCCTATTTATCTGAATCGATTTGAATGACGGATATCATTATTGGAATTCCGAAATCCTATCTGCCTCAATCGATTTCAATACTGTTTCCCAGTATTGGAAACATCGAGATCTCAATCCCCCTCAATCGACCTCAATACTGAGTGGAAGTATTGGAGTCTCCATATTCTATTTATCTGAATCGATTTGAATGCTGGATATTAATATTGGAGATTCGAGATCCTATCTGCCGAAATCGATTCCAATACTGATTTTCAGTATTGGGACCATCGAGAACTCAATCCGCCTCAATCGACCTCAATACTGACTTTCAGTCATTATTACAAATCAACGTCTTACATATACATCACTCACATTACAGCTAAGGTTTCAATACAATCCAAAACTTATTTTAATCACGATCGCATTAACATATCATCGCATTACATAACTGAACGCTATTTGGAGGTTCTGTCACTCATCAGTCTTATATAGGAACAGGAGAGATGGTTCGTCGCTTGCGAGAAAGCAATCCCATGATAGTTGGATGCAAACTGAGATGGTCATCGGAACGCCGCCTAGCGTCAGCCACTCGAATTCTATCGGCCTCAATCGATTCCAATACTAACTTTCAGGAATGAGAAGTTCAATAACTCACACTACGTTAATCGGTCCCAATACTGACTATGAGCATTGACGAGTTTATTTATCGTCCTTAATCGATTTGAATGCTTAATACCAGTATTAGGGACTTGAAATCCTATCTGCCCAGTCGAAGCCAGTACTGTTTTCCAGTATTGTGAACATCGAGATCTCAACCCACTTCAATCGATCTCAATACTGACTGTGAGTATTCTAGCCCTCATATCCTAATAACCTGAATCGATTTGAGTACTGTCTCTCAGTATTGGGTAGATCGCTATCTCAATCCACTTCAATCGATCTCAATACTGGGAGTAAGCATTAGAAACCTTAAATCCTATGTACATGAATCGATTTGGATGCTGGATATCAGTATTGAGGACTTGAAATCCTATCTGCCCCAATCGATTCCAGAACTGTTTTTCAGTATTGGAAACATCGGGTTCTGAATCCGCTTCAATCGATTTCAATACTGATTTTCAGCATTGCAGATCTTAGATCCCATCTACTTGAATCGATTTGAATGCTGGATATCAGTATTGGGGACTCTTAATCCTATCTGCCCCAATCGATTTCAGTACTGTATTTCAGTATTGGAAACATCGGGTTCTCAATCCGCTTCAATCGATCTCAATACTGATTTTCAGCATTGCGGATCTCATATCCTATCTACTTAAATCGATTTGAATGCTGGATATCAGTATTGAGGACTTGAAATCCTATCTGCCCCAATCGATTTGAGTACTGTCTCTCAGTATTGGGTGGATCGCTATCTCAATCCACTTCAATCGATCTCAATACTAAAAGTAAGCATTAGAAAGCCTATATCCTATCTAGATGAATCAATTTGAATGCTGGATATCAGTATTGAGGACCTGAAATCTTATCTGCCCGAATCGATTCTAGAACTGTCTTTCAGTATTGGAAACATCGGGATATCAATACGCTTCAATCGATCTCAACACTGATGTTCAGCATTGCAGACCTCATATGATATTTACCTGAATCGGATTGAATGCTAAATATCAGTATTGAGGACTTGAAATCCTATCTGCCCCAATCGATTCCAGTACTGTATTTCAGGATTGGGAATATCGGGATCTCAATCCACTTCAATCAATCTCAATACTGGAAGTAAGCATTAGAAAACTCATATCCTATCTACCTGAATCGAAATGAATGCTGGATATCAGTATTAAGGACTTGTCATCCTATCTGCCCCAATCGATTCCAGTACTGTATTTCAGTATTGGAAACATCGGGTTCTCAGTACGCTACAATCGATCTCGATACTGATGTTCAGCATCGCAGACCTTATATGATTTTTACCTGAATCGAATTGAATGCTAAATATCAGTATTGAGGACTTGAAATCCTGGCTGCCCCAATCGATTTGAGTACTGTTTTCCAGTATTGGGAACATTGAGATCTTAACCCACTTTAATCGATCTCAATACTGACTGTGAGTATTGGAGCCCTTATATCCCAATAACCTCAATCGATTTGAGTACTGTCTCTAAGTATTGGGTAGATTGCTATCTCAATCCACTTCAATCGATCTCAATACTAAATGTAAGCATAAGTGATCTCATTATAATGCAATGATGGTTATCTTTTGTAGATTGGTCGAGCAATGGTTTTTTATTTCAAAATTCCTTTTTTATTTCAAAAAGGAATTTTGAAATAAAAAACCATTGCTCGACCAATCTACAAAAGATAACCATCATTGCATTATCAACTACCTCGAGCACAAGAAACAATCAGAATGATCTCATTATATCCTATCCACTTGTATCGATTTAAATGTTGAAAATCAGTATTGGAGAATTGAGATCCTATATCTGCTCCAACTTATTCCAATACCGTTTTCAAGTATTGGAAACACTGAGATCTCAGTCCGCTTGAATCGATCTCAAGACCGACTTTCAGCATTGCAGACCTCATATCATACTTACCTGAATCGAATTGAATGCTGAATATCAGTATTGAGGACTTGGAATCCTATCTGCCTCAATCGATTCCAGTTCTGTGTTTCAGCATTGGGTGTAACTGAGGGATTTACTAGGATCAGGAAAGTTAGGGTTTAGGTCCGGTTTAAGACTTTAAAGACAGCGTTTCATTAATAGAAACATATATTGAAACCATATTTACAAATAGTCAGTAATGATAAATAGTAAAAAAAGGAATCTGATATTAATCACTGCTGTGTGTGTTACAAATGCGGTCTAGCCCAATAAACGGTTGATACAGGGTACATACTAATACGGGTTATGGTAGAGCCACGGAGGAGCTCCCTCCGGGTCAAACGCGGGGCATAGCCGGTGTGTGAGGTTCGACTCCTGGAGCTCCCAGGAAGCCAACGCGGGTGTGTGATTCTACTGCCACGGAGGAGCTCCCTCCGGGCCAAAAGTGGGCGTGCCGGTGTCGCGGTCTACTACGATTCTCAGTGCTCCTGAGAAGTCGGTTACTACATGGTCTCATCTGCCTTAGAGCTCCTAAGACAGAGAGGAGTTGCCAGCTACTAGACTCTAGAGCCATCTCTTGGACCAGAGCTCCTGGTGCCAAGAGAGGCGCGTGAGTCCGCCGCTCAGTGCAGACTGGTTCGTTCTGGTCGGGCATCGGGTGGACATCAATGCTGACAGGTGTTTCGCTTGTGAACGATGTTTTCGAGACAGCCACCTGGCGGCTGAGGCTTGAGTTACTCTAACTGCTCGATGAATTGCGCGGGTACCGGAGCTATACTGGTATCATAGCGAAGGGGCCCGTCGCATCCCCCTCTTCTTTCGGAGAGTGAAGTTCCACTCACTCTTCCAGGCACTTGGTTTTCCGGTGGGCTGGAGCCGGTTCTAATGCTGTTGCTGGTGCTGGTACTGGTAATATCGACTGGTGGTCTGGAACTCGGTCGTCTAGGAACGGGTACGTACGTTAGGCGGGAATTGAGCTCTCTCTAGGTTTCTACTTGTAACGCCTGCTGGTCGCTGCAAGTTCTGGTTCTAGACTTGTACTGGCTAGGGTACAGGTATTTAGTCTGGGTCCGGTACAATAACTGTTACTGGACTAGTGTACCTCTGGATCCTTAAGAACATGTGGTTGGTGTAATCGGGATGAACCCTCCGCTTAATCGGATGCTATGCCTCACGGAGTCAACCTCGTATATGACGAGTGGATTGACGAATATCCAACGGTTCTGATGATCTGGCGGGTTTACTGGTATTCCGGCAGTGTCCGGTGTCCGGCTGGCAAGTGTCCTAAAGAACGGGTGATCAGTCTGATCAATGCTTCAAATGTCCTCCGTTGTGACAATTCATAGCTCTAGGCCAAAGCCCTCCACTTCAACGGCCAGGATGCCTGGTGGAGCTTTCCTCGTTTCAACGAGTGGAAATAGCAGAGCTAGTGAGATCAGGGTGTTCTTCTGGCTGTATTGACGGATCTCTTGTTACATCAGGTGGTACAATGTCAATCAGCGGTTATCCGGTGTTCTGGATCTTCTTCTAACTATTCTCCTACGGGTCTGGTGCAGCGCTTGTCCGGTTTCGTATATCTCACAGGTTCACAATCCGGTTGGCGGCGAGAAGCGGCACGTATACGTTCCAGGCTGTAGCCATCCACGCACTTGATGCCTATGGAGTCCACCCTGGTAAACCAGTGGAAGGACGAAACTTTACTGGTACCTCTTCTGGTCCGGTTTTCCCTAATTGTTGATTCTGCTTCGAATCACGACACTGGTTTTCCGATGTCATCTTCCTGCTGCGCTGGTGATGGGGGTCTCCTTTTCTTTCTCTTCATGTGTTTGTGTCGCGGTGTACGTGTATGTGCGTAGCAATGAATATCAGACTCACAGTGAGAAAATTTCAGGTAACTAGAACGGGTATCGGAGCTCGTTGGGCTCAAAACTGGTCTGCAGAAAGAAAAAAAATCTGAGTGCCTTATAACCACGAGGTTGTCTAGATGCATACTACGAAATAACAGTGGCTTGAAAAAAAAATTTCTGCTCGGGCACCATGGAACTGTTATATTACTAGGAAAGAAGAAAAGATAAGCTGTCAAAGTCACTGTCTGGGCGCCATGTAACTGAGGGATTTACTAGGATCAGGGAAGTTAGGGTTTAGGTCCGGTTTAAGACTTTAAAGACAGCGTTTCATTAATAGAAACATATATTGAAACCATATTTACAAATGGTCATGAATGATAAATAGTTAAAAAAGGAATCTGATATTTATTACTGCTGTGTGTGTTACAAATGCGGTCTAGCCCAATAAACGGTTGATACAGGGTACATACTAATACGGGTTATGGTAGAGCCACGGAGGAGCTCCCTCCGGGTCAAACGCGGGGCATAGCCGGTGTGTGAGGTTCGACTCCTGGAGCTCCCAGGAAGCCAACGCGGGTGTGTGATTCTACTGCCACGGAAGAGCTCCCTCCGGGCCAAAAGTGGGCGTGCCGGTGTCGCGGTCTACTACGATTCTCAGTGCTCCTGAGAAGTCGGTTACTACATGGTCTCATCTGCCTTAGAGCTCCTAAGACAGAGAGGAGTTGCCAGCTGCTGGACTCTAGAGCCATCTCTTGGACCAGAGCTCCTGGTGCCAAGAGAGGCGCGTGAGTCCGCCGCTCAGTGCAGACTGGTTCGTTCTGGTCGGGCATCGGGTGGACATCAATGCTGACAGGTGTTTCGCTTGTGAACGATGTTTTCGAGACAGCCACCTGGCGGCTGAGGCTTGAGTTACTCTAACTGCTCGATGAATTGCGCGGGTACCGGAGCTATACTGGTATCATAGCGAAGGGGCCCGTCGCATGGGAATATCGGGATCGCATTACGCTTCAATCGATCTCAATACTGATGTTCAGCATTGCAGACTTTATATGATATTTACCCGAATCGATTTGAATGTTGGATATCAGTATTGAGGACTGGAAATCCTATCTGCCCCAATCGATTCCAGAACTGTTTTTCAGTATTGGGAACATCGAGATCCCAACCCACTTTGATCGATCTCAATACTGACTGTGAGGATTGTAGCCCTTATATCCTAATAACCTGAATTGATTTCAGTACTGTCCCTCAGTATTGGGTAGATCGCTATCTCAATCCACTTCAATCGATCTCAGTACTGAAAGTAAGCATTAGAAACCTTATATCCTATCTACTTGGATCAACTCGAATGCTGAAGATCAGTATTAGGGAATTGGAATCCTATTTGTCCCAATCGATACCAGTACTGTCTTCCAGTATTGGTTACATCGAGATCTTAATCAGCTTCAATCGATCTCAATACTGATTTTCAGCATCGGAAACCTTATGAACTATTCACCTGAATCGGAATGAATGCTGGATATCAGTATTGAGGACTTGAACTCCTATCTGCCCCAATCGATTGCAGAACTGTTTTCCAGTATTCGGAACATCGGGTTCTCAACCCGCTTCACCGATCTCAATACTGCTTTTCAGCATTAAAGACCTCATATCATATCCATCTGGGTAGGATTGAATGCTGAATATCAGGATTGAGGACTTGAAATCCTATCTGCCCCAATCTATTCCAGTAAGGTTTTTCAGAAGTGGGAACTTCGAGATCTCGATCAGCTTCGATAGATTTCAATACTGATTCTCAGCATTGCAGACGATTATGATATTCACCTGAATCGAATTGAATGCTGAATATCAGTAATGAAGACTTGAAACCCTATCCTCCTCAATCATTCCCAGCACTGTATTTCAGTATTGGGAATATCGGGATCTCAATACGCTTCGATCGATCTCAATACTGATGTCCAGCATTGCAGACCTTATGTCATATTTACTTGAATCGATTCGAATGCTGTGTATCAGATTGGGAATGGGAAGTCCTATCTGCCTCAATAGATCCAAATACTGACCTCTAATATTGGATACCGTATATTCTATCTACGTCAATATACCTGAATGATGATTGTTAGTATTGAGGACTTGAAATCCTATCTGCCCCGATCGATTCCAGTACCGTCTTCCAGTATTGCAAACATCGAGATCTCAATCCGCCCCAATCGATTCCAATACTGATTCTCAGCATTGCAGACCTTATAACCCGTTCACCTGACCAATAGCAAAACTCATCTTCAGGCCGGTCCAATTCTGCCCAGCAGTATTGAATTCGATTCAAATATATGAAATCAGGGAGAGTTCAATACTGATAGTGAGTATTGAGAGGAATAGAAGAACCATGCACCCACGATTTCACTTCGATTCTATGGTATTCATCTCGATTAGTCAATGACGCAATGAGTGATTGGGTCATCATTGAAATCGATTGACGCAGTCAATTCGATGCTGCCTGGCTGGGATCAGACTGATAGCGAAACTCATCTTCAGGCCGTTCCAATCCTGCTCAGCAGTATTGAATTCGATTGAAATGTATGGAATCTGGAGGAATTCAATACTGACTGTGAGTATTGAGAGGGATAGAATAATCATGCACCCACAATTCCAATCCGATTCTGTAGTATTCATCTCGATTAGTCAATGACGCGATGAGTGATTGGACATCATTCGAATCGATTGAAGTAGTCGACTCAATGCTGCCTGGCAGGATTCAGACCGATAGCAAAACTCATCTCCAGGCCGTTCCAATCCTGCTCAGCAGTATTGAATTCGATTGATATACATGAAACCTAGAGGAGTTCAATACTGATCGTGAGTATTGAAAAGGATAGAATAACCATGTACCCACGATTCCAATCCGATTCTGTAGTATTCATCTCGATTCGTCAATCACGCAATGAGTGATTGGGTCATCATTGAAATCGATTGACGGAGTCGACTCAATGATGCCTGGCAGGATTCAGACCGATAGCGAAACTTATCCTAAGTCCATACCATCCGGCTCAGCAGTATCGAATCCGATTCAAATATATGAGAACTAGAGGAGTTCAATACTGATCGTAAGTATTGAGGAGGATAGAGACCATGCTCCAGTCATTCGGGATTGGTTAGGATAGACAATTAGTATCGTTCCGCAAATTGAATCAGTTTCTGAAGCATTGGTCTCGATAGAGCAGTGGGAGACGGAATCTATCATTCAATTAGATTGATTCCAATACTGTATTGGTTCATTCAAACATATTGAACCAGCAAAGATCTTCCATCCATCCATCCGGATCCTATCCTATGCTGAATACTAGTATTGGATTATATTCGCTTACATCAATCCTCATCAACAGTATAGAATGCGATTGGCAGTTGTGATCTCAAATCTACAATCCAGGATTCAGCTAGATTGGGTCTCTGTTCGATTGATGTGCATTGAATTCCAATACTGCTCTCGCCGGTTGAATGATAGAACCGATTGAAATGTATTCATCCTGATAGGATTCAATTGGTTCTTAATCTATCCCAATCGATCTTTTGCAGCAGGGACCGGCCACCGCGGAGTGAAGCCGTAGACGCGTATGTGTGCGTCGTCGTTGTAGTGTGGGGGCTGCAGCAGACGACGAATTATGCGCCGCGGACGCCGTGATTATGTCGGTATAAGCATCGTCACTCGTTTTCCACTTGGTTCCTATGTTTTTCGGGGCGATTATGGAACCGTATATAGTTTAGGTTGTATTTGAAGATCAAATCTATCATTTGCTGAAAATCTGGAGTTGATTGGAACGATTGTTTAGCCAGGAGTCTGAGGACTGTAATTTATGTTTACCGGCGTAATTACAGTCCTCAGACTTCTGTCAAAGCAACAATTCCAATCCACTTCAAACTTTTACCAAGTGGTAGATCTAATCACGAAGTACAACCTAAACTATATACGGCTTTGAGATAATTCGCCAATTTTTTAGGAAAATTCATTTCAGTCGTGATCGGCTCATATGTAAGGTAGAGCTTTCACATGCCCTTAAATCGATAATGAAGCTTCTCCATTGCTCAGGATGGAATAAATTAAAGTGAGAAAGAGCTTTTGAAGAACACTATTGTACGCTGGCCGCGAAAATTTGCAGAATTTGCGAGAAAATTCAGCATGGCGTGGAAGCGATATATGCGCAATCCACCCATTACCCATCATCCATCCATCCACCCATCCCCATCCACCCATATGACCACCTATCACATTATGCTCCTTTTACATGGGTAACCCGAAATACGAGAACCGCGCAGACAGATTGTGGCTGGGCATTCAACTGTTATTCTCATAATCCACTGATAGAACCAGTCAGACTGGTTGAAGTTTTCCGGAGAAATTTTTTACGGTGCGCAGATAGCCCGCATCAGCTACTGTGGGCCAGCTTTCGATCCAGGTCGCCCACATTCGATACAGGTGGCCCACTTTCGATCCAGGTGGCCTACTTCCGATCCAGGTACCCCACTTTCGATCTAGGTGGCCCACTCACGATACAGGTGGCCCACTTTCGACCTAGGTCGCCTACTTTCGATACAGGTGGCCCACTTTCGATCCAGGTGGCCTACTTCCGATCCAGGTACCCTACTTTCGATCTAGGTGGCCCACTTTCGATACAGGTGGCCCACTTTCGATACAGGTGGCCCACTTTCGATTCAGGTGGCCCACATTCGACCTAAGTCGCCCACTTTCGATACAGGTGGCCCACTTTCGATCCAGGTGGCCCACTTTCGACCCAGGTAGCCCACTTTCGATCTAGGTCGCCGATTTCGATACAGGTGGCCCACTTTCGGTACAGGTGGCCCACTTTCGATCCAGGTAGCCCACTTTCGATCTAGGTCGCCCAATTTCGATACAGGTGGCCCACTTTCGGTACAGGTGGCCCGCTTTAGACGCACTACTTGGGTCTTAGAAATCGGGTAATCAAATGGATTCCACTGCACTGCACGAACGATTCTGGAATACTAGAGCCGAAAATTTATCACGTGACACCCAGTGCGCAGGGAAAAACATTCCCGAACGATGTATATCATCGTTCATCGACCTCTGTATTAGCTGATTCAATCAGTGGGATTCCGTTCACGTTAGCTGACAAAATCAGCTATCACTAGCTGATTTTCAGCTACCCTAACTGATTCGCGCTGAGAGAGTATAATCAACGAGAAGAAAGATCCAGGAAATTGCTCCACCCCACACTGAAAGAAAAGACTCAGCAGAATTCGCCAAGATTCTCGGCAACTTCTGCCGAGTCTCATTTGGTAATTCAAACTCGGCAACTTTTCCTCTCGCGACTCGGCAATTTTTTTCTGCCGTCAAAAATTTTCGATGTAGCCTTCATCGCACGCTAACCTCAACGTTTTAGGATCAAAACAATGCGTACAGTATCACTTGAAACCGCAATGAAATGTACGCATTTATCGAAAAAATCTCAGAAAAATATGTAAATGAGTAGGACATGCGTTGATTTTTCCAAATGAAACGAGCTTTTGGTTGTGGTAAACTGTGTGTGTCTATCAAAGTAGCCTTTCCATTCATTGAATCTCGCGATTAGTAGTGTCGACACAATAATCTTGGCGTGAGACATATTTTGCCATTCGAAGCCATCGGAATTGTGAGAAATCTTTCGAAGATAGAAAAATGTACGAGCAATTATTCGTTACACATGAGTTTGCTTTCAAATTTGGAGACCTAAGCTCGTGAATCTGTAAATGATGACTGAGGGAATTGTACATGATTTATCCGGTAAGACTAAGGATAAATTGTTCAATATATTCCTAGTCCTATTAACGGTGCTTACCTCATGATTGAAGTTTCCCACAGAATTTGAAAGTTCACTCATTGCTCCCTGTTACAGTCTTACCGATCCGGAATACATGCCCTTTCTCATATTTAGAGGATGATATCGCACGATTATTACCCATTGTAATTTGCATTCATGAATTCACTGATGCATTCATTTCCCTATCGATATCTCCGATTAATCTCTTATCAATCCTGGTGGCTACAAATAGCGAAATATATCTCACTCCAAGAGCACTGTGCCGACACTACTCATTACGAGATTCAACGGATGGGAAGGCTACTTTGAAAGACACACACAGTTTACCACAACCAGAAGCTTGTTCACTTCGGAAACATCAACACAAGTCCTACTCATTTACATATTTTTCTGGGAATATTCCGAGTAAATTCATACGTTTCCTTGCGGTTTCAAGTGACACTGTATGCATTGTTTTGACCCTGAAACGTTGAGGTTAGCGTGCGATAAAGGCTACATCGAAAAATTTTGACGGCAGAAAAAAATTGCGGAGTCGCGAGAGAATAAGTTGCCGGATTTGAATTACCAAATGAGACTCGGCAGAGGTTGCCGAGAATCTTGGCAAATTCTGCTGAGTCTTTTCTTTCAGTGCAGAGCAAAAAAATCGAACAAATCTCTAGCTGACAGCCAACCTTGGCAATATCCGCGACTTTTTTTAAGGGTTTTGGGCGAGTCACATCTCTGCTCACAGCAATGACAGAACAGTTTATTATGATACAAGGGCGCAAACGATGGTTTTCGCACTTCAAGTGACTTTTTCAGGCTCGAGCCGCAGGCGAGGGTCTAAATAGTCACGAGAAAGCGAAAACCGTTGCGCCCGAGTACCATACTATGTTTTTTGATCTTCTGTGAGCAAATGAAAAGCTACCAACAGTGTGCAAATGACTCATTTGCGCATGGACGATCAAAATAGTACATTTCGATACAAGGGCGTCAAACGTTTTATTCGTGTCCGAGTGATGGGTTTCCGGCCCGAGCCGCAGGCGAGGGTCGGAATCATCACGAGGATGCGAATGATACTTTTTACGCCCGTGTATCTAACTATACTTCTCGATAAACTGTGAGTAAAAGTCGACAAACTGTGCGCAAAGTTCACTTTTACGCACAGTGTATCGAAAAATATCGTGAGCAACTCGGGTGCTGACATTTGCGCTCTCGTCCCGGACTCCTGTGCAAATGGACTATTTGCACACTCGTTGCGGGGACTCGTGCGCAAATGTCTGTTGGCACCCCTGTTGTTTAGTATACAGTACCCGCCAAAACGAATGGAACACGGATTCCTTTACTGAAACAGCGATGACTCAGACGTCCTTGGGTTTACGACAATTTTGAAAAAAGCATTCGAGAGATAAGGGGGAATCTATCAATTCATGTCCTTTGAGATATTTTTTGCCGCAAAATTCATAGTTTCAGTTGGCTCTGCAAAGTGAAAAATTTTTCATTTTAATCAATCAGCGATCATTTATCGAAAAATTATGGTAGCGCAAAAAACCTTGCGGGATCTTGTAGCTCTTTTCAAGACCTTCAAAATAGTTTTTTTATACATTGCTCCACGTTTTTTTTCACCCGAGTTACGAGTGATCTGGCAAAGAGAAGTTGGTGTGGGTCGAGGGTACTGGTGATCTAGAGGTATGAGCTTTATTTTCTTCAACCTGTCTAAGGTCATTTCGAGTGCGTTCTGAAACATAACTGGTTCATAATCTATGATTCTTAGAAGATTTTACGTCGAAATGGTGAATTACGCGTGTTTTTGTATCTCCGCTACGCCAACGCGTATGAATTTGCTCTCAATTGATCGCTCGTAACTCGGGTGCAAAAAACCGTAGAGTAATGTATAAAAAACGATTTTAAAGGTCTTAGAAAGAGCTACAAGATCCTGCAAAGATTTTCACGCTATCGTAATTTCCCGATAAATGATCGATGATTGATTGAAATGGAGAGTTTTTCACTTTTCGGAGCCAATCAAAAACATGAGTTCTGGGTTGAAAAAATTTTTGGGAGACATGAATTGATAGCTGTTCTTCTCATCTTTCGGATGCTTCTTGTAAAATTGCCGTAGACCCAAGGACGTCCGAGTTATCGCTGTTTTAGTAAAGGAACCCGTGTTCCATTGATTTTGGCGGGTACTGTACTATTTTTTTTTTTTTTTTTTTTTTATTTATTTATTTAACGACGCTGTTGAGCACTCAGGGTGCTATTTAGCGTCCAGTACTGTACTATTCAGGTGCTCTTAATGGATGTAAGCTTCGCAAAATTTTTTAAACAATTTTCTGTTTAGTCATGAATAAAGTGAGTGCCGAAATATCATCATCGCTAGAAATAAACATATCGATTTTTAAGAATATTCACCTAAATTGAGCTACAATTGCTTATTCAAGGTCTGTTTGTTATGACAAAATCATTCTGAAAGTATAATTAGCAACTGCTAACATAATTTATCAACAAAATGTGAAACTGCTCATCAGCTCAACCTTAAGAACTGACTCTTTCTAGAAAGTTTTGAGGAGCTTCCTGGCAAATGGAAAATGTCTATACTGTTTCTTAGGTTGTTGAGCTTTGAGAAAATAATTACTTCATGCATGTCACTAACTTCACTAGTTCCTGAGAATTCGATGAATTCAACATAATGTGCCAAAAGTCTACCACGTTAGTTGGAGTGTAAGTGTATCTCACGTTAAGGTGAGGCCGTAGTCTGCCGCTATATCGGATCAGCCCTAGTAACTTACGGTGGCACCCCTGCGACCACCATAGCTCAGTGATGATCAGCAGGCGTGTCACCACCAGCCCGCACAATCTAACCTTTGTAAACATACTGATTGTTGATGTATATGTATGTGTGAACACACACACAACAACACTGTTTACAAAGGTATATATATATATATGTATATGGTCAGTTTTGGGGACCCGCCTGGTTTATTGCTGGAATCACATTATTCCGCCTCCATTAGCATATTTATTCTCTAATTATTGTATAAATAAGCCGATTTTCCAAGAAATCCTAGGATTCGGCTTCAGGGACCTTATATACATATATATAGATAGCTTCAGGGACTCGATGTATTTCCGAGGACGGTCCGTAAAATGGCAAGTGTAGTTTCGGGGACGTAGTATATATATAATGTAGGTTTTCAGGTCTTTCCAGGTACAAATGCAGTTTCGAGGACAGGGTATATATAACGTCAGTTTCGAAGACTTTTTACATACCTAACGATAGGATTGGGGACCCCTGGATGTAACCCAAATTCATGTATATATAATGCTATTTTCAAGGACTTGGGCGTGGTTTCGAGGACGTTCTTCGTACGTAATGATAGTTTCGAGGACTTGGTATATATAACGTCAGTTTCGAGGACTTTCCACATACCTAACGATAGGACTGGGGACCCGTGGATGTAACGCGAATTCATGTATATATAATGCTATTTTCAAGGACTTGGGCGTGGTTTCCAGGACGTTTCTCGTACGTAATAATAGGATTGGGGACCCGTGGATGTAACGCGAACCCTTGTATGAATAATGCTGATTTCCAGGACTTGGGCGTGGTTTCTAGGACGTTTTTCGTACGTAATGATAGTTTCGAGGACTGGGTATATATATCGCTAGTTTCGAGAACTTTCCACACATTTAACGATGGGTTCGGGGACCTATTGTTGTAAGGCGAATCCATGTATACATAATGCTCATTTCAAGGACTTAGTCTTTGTTTCATAGCAGTCTACGTGCCTCATGATAGTTTCGAAGACTTGGTATATATTACGGTAGTTCCAAAGACTTTCTATATACTTAACGATAGTTTCAGGGACCCATTGTTGTAACGCAAGTCCATGTATATTTCATAGTGACTTCAAGTACTCATGCGCTGTTCTGAGGACGTTCTCCATACTCAATGATAGGTTTGAGGACTCCATGCACGCATGATGATAGTTTTCAAAAACCAGTTGGTAGAGCCAGTTTGTGGAGCTCTAATTAAAATGGATCAGTTCACACATGATCGTACCGCTCACAGTACAAGTCGCTATACCGACTCGGTCAACCGAATTCAAATTTTCACAGGGCAGCAACGATTATAGGACTTGAAAATTCTCATGGTCTAGCTGGTTAACCGACTCGATCTTGGTTTTCCGTGAAAAGTTAAATTTGGTTAATCAAGTCAGTTAACCAGCCAGGTCTTGAAATATTCCCAATGTTATGCTGGCTACGGCTCGACTCGACGCTGTGGCCCTTAGAGTTCACGAGAAATTGATGATTGAGCGGATAATGAACGAATGTTAGATACTCCTCATCAGTCACACTTCGAGTAAGTTCACAAAGCCACCTCTCGTAACATGATTTGCTGGCCTCGAGGACATGTAGCTGGTCTACTAACCAAGAGATTAATGGTTCGAATCCCACTCTCGGCCAAATTCTCAAGAACACTGAGGATGTTTGTTTCTGTTTCTTATCCTCAATTTTTCTACTAATCTTTGATGATGATTATTCATTTATTGTTCGTTACGCGACCTTTCGGGCTATTCCATGAGGAGTGACCGGGTTGAATGACCGACTCGGTGACTGTTTCGGTTTGCCGAGTCGATTTACTCGATACGCCGACTCCGCCAACCGTCTCGGTCAACGACTCGGTCTCCTGCAGGACGGAAAATCGAAAGTCAAGGAGTAGGAGGAATTATTGTGGGGTTTGAATCTGGGTGTCTCCACAATCTTTTTCTGACAAGAATCAAGGGAACCTGTCGGTGGATGACGAAAAAAGTAAATTTTTCGATTTTTTATTGCGTATAGTAGATGTAAAAGTTCTCTTCCACGGTTTTCCCTCTCTTCCTTGTTTTTCTTTTTTCTATTTACTCGGGGAGGATGAGTTTCATGAAACGATGTGATGATTACCGAGGCGTGTCTACTCTCCATCCAAGCTTGTTCGAAGGACAAGATCTTGTTCCTTCTTGCACGTACTGCATAGACATTTCTCACCTGCAACAATTCATGTGCTCTAGGAAACTTGAATCATATCTTTGAGAAAATGTGACTTCTAGCGCGGAAATCATCGGACAAAAACTAATCAATCCTGTTCTTGAATTCACCATTGCTGTTCTGAAGTGTCCGTCTCGATTGAATAATTGGTGTTAATCTATTAGATCATTACACGAAGTACTCAGACATTATTTCTAATTCGATGAAAGTTTTGTAAAAAACATCCCATATGCAACTAAAGATGGATATTGATATCTGTTCGGAATTGTTGGAGATTTTTGAAGCTTTCGAATGTTCGAGAAAGCAAATTGCGAGGCACGAGAGCGATGACCCCTTGTGCCCCCCTCGAATCGTTCGATCTGTAAAACTATGGCCATTGGTGCATTTGAATATGAAATTGGGCAACGTCGCATCTCACCTCGCACCTTGCCGTTGTCAATCATCCGTGAGCGATTCGGCAGTTAGTTGACCATGGATCGGCGAGACAGCAAGTTCGGCTGATCTCGCACCGCGAGCTCCCGCCTAAATTCATCTGGCAATTGTTTTCTCCGCGACTAATTCACCCCTCACCTTTCTCCGCGTCTTATCTTTTTACATTATTGTTATTACACAAGTTTAGTGATTAAAGGTGAATATGATTTTAATGCTGTTCTCGGACTGTCCTTTTGAATATCCTTATGATGAGGTAAACAACGCGTTTCGGACATCTAATCATGTCCTTCTTCAGGTTACATCACACGTATATATGTTACGTGCAAAGTCCGAAATTGTGCACTCCGGGGAGTGCACAACGATGGTTTGTGCAAAGCCCGGTGGATCGGACTCTGCACAACTCGCGTTGTGCAAAGTCCGATCCACCGGGCTTTGCACACAGAATCGGTCTGGGATCTGTAATTTTTAAAGGTGGGTCGGGGAATCTCTAGGAATGATCCAAATAATGAATACAGCAGCCATGTCTCACGAGGCCAATCTCAGCAAAACTAATCTGGAATACGGAATTATGGATCGAAAAAGCACCGTTTTTCATGCCTAAAATTGATTCGATTGTGTTGAAAGATGATGGCAGTTCCATCAAGGGCGCCGTAGGCTTTAAAAATCTTATCGCGGATGTCCTGATGGTTACCAAGTGAGTTACTCCTCGCATGATTCAGGAAATTTTGATATTTTGATGAAAATTCACGTTGAAATTTCAACGGACATGGAGGATGCCATGAGATTGAAGACGCCGTGAAAGTCGAGAATACTAGTGTAACGAGCGAAGCAACTCTCGTGTTTCGAGAATTCTGTCGTGCACGTTTGAATGAAATGATGAGAACGAATAATTTGAGAGATTTGCCCCCATGTAACCTTGAACATATTCAACATTACATGAAGTTATCCAAGCTGTATTAGCATATTTGATGATATCCTCCATGTTCGGTTCCAATGTGAATTTTCATCGAAATATCGATTGAATCAGTGCTCTTTTGATTCATGGTTCCGTTTTCCGAACATCCCGAATCAGTCACTCTGTGATTGGCCTCGTAAGACTGACTGCTGCGAATATCATTTGAATCATTACCACAGATTTCCCGACTCTCGTCTGAAGATTACAGATCCCAGACCGATTCTGTGTGCAGAGCCCGGTGGATCGGACTTTGCACAACGCGAGTTGTTCAAAGTCCGATGCATCGGGCTTTGCACGGAAAATTCATGTGCAAAGCCCGATGCATCGGACTCTGCACAACTCGCGTTGTGCAAAGTCCGATCCACCGGGCTTTGCACAAACCATCGTTGTGCACTCCCCGGAGTGCACAATTTCGGACTTTGCACGTAACATATATATTACTTCATATGGGGTGGGTAGTCTCATAGTGAGTAAGCTTAAATAACTAGGACTTATCAACGTAGGTGCGGTTTCTTGTGGTCCCCTCTGAGATGAAACTTGGTGCAACTCTCGATCCTCAACAGCCCGCAGCAACTTCTTTGAAGATCAGCCGCGTGGCTAACAGGTCGATTGGTGTTGAAATGCACTAATTCACTCACAAGCTTCACTTCACAGTAAACCGCACTGAGATACTGTTTTTGTGGCTATCACACTATTTCTGGTTAAATATGGTGTGCAATTTTTTCCCAACGATGGAATGTATAAAAAAGGAAAAAATTCGTTGAGTTTGGAATGAGAGAAAATTTTTTCAAAGATTCGTTCCCTTCCAGAGACGGTTACGAACTGATCGGGCTGTGGAGTGTTGTTGGGTGTGCATGATGCTGGGTTGAATGAGATGTTTGCGTATAAGAATCTGTTTGTGAATATTAAGAAAAAAGTGGGGTTACTCTGCCGAAATCTCTCTTAGAGAAAAAATTTTGTTAGAACTATACTTGTGGTACATATGTAATCCATATACGCTCGAGTTGAGGGACCATTACTCTCCGTCTGGACATTAGAGTCAAAATTTAATATTAGTGATTAAATTTGTTTCATTCAGTTTAACCGAGTGTACTTATAATTTCAAAAATAAGCTTTCACTGCCCTGTTCGTTCCGAGCGCCCCATCCCACCTCTAAATCATTTTATTTATTGGGCGAGTATTTTTCGAAGGATTATTTATTCACCTCGCGATCATTCTTGGTAACAGAGCGTGGTTGAGGCTCAGTGCACTTCGGCAATTATTGGTTTTTGGTGGTTTTACTGGCATCGTTGGACGCGAGTGAATATCGTCGCGCGCGAGTGCAGGTGATGTGATAGTGCGCGGAGAAATCGGAGCTCGCGGCCGTTGAATGTGAGTGTTCGACGCGGGACTTGTCAGAATTTGGCTTCGGATGGCATCGCCGACAATCAACGGCTTCATCAAGGTCCAGAAAGGACATCCTGGCCCCAGAGCAACTGTGCAGCAGCAAAAATCATTGGCTTCGGAAGTGGTGAGGCATCATCGTCTGGAAGCGGCAGCAAAGTAGCGCATTGGTTGGCGCTCATCGCAGAATTTTCCCGCGATTCACCATCGTTCGAGCCTGCTGTTCGCCGCGGTGACGTCACAACGGCGTCATCCATCAGCCCACCACTCTCCCCCTGCTTCGTCTTGATCGGTGCCACGCCTGGAGAGGGGACTTCTCCTGCTGCGCGACTACTGCCTGGGCGCGTACTTCTCGTTGGTGGGGATGAGTTGGCTGCGTTGCTTGCTCAGCTCATCGCGCAAGGATATTGGTGAGCGTATCGTTCTATACATCTTCCATCTTCGGATATAGCTATACTTGCATGCGCTGAGCGCGCTGTCTCTCTCGCGCTAACGCACAAAGATACGCTCAGCTGGTGAGAGACTCAACAAGCATATGATGGTTTGTTTTGGTTGCGCTTGGCCGAGCATTTATATTCGGTATTGACTCTCACTCAGCATAATTTAATGGATATCTCGCTATGTAATTGATTGGCAATCAGATGGATTCATGGTCAAAATACAAAGTTGAATGGAGCAACCGGCTCGCAACTTTTACGCGTTTTTGTATTGTCTTTTTTGTTGGATGTTGATATCAGGATCTGGTTTGATTTTTTGAGTGGCCTCTTGATATTTCGATCAAGAGCGCTTTGCAATCATAGTTTCAAATACTCTCAAATCAAATAGTCCATTATCATAAGTGATTTTGGTGATTTTTTCGTCCTTGGTGGTTAATATATGAGTTGATTTGTTGGTCTCGTCGATCTTGAAGGACGGTGGGGAACTAAATAAATTCCCAAAATTTCATGATGGAAATTTTATTGCAACGTTTCGTCCACTAGGTTTTGTGGACCTCATCAGGCTTAGGTTTCTGTTCTGACATATAAAGATAAAATATGAAATTTTTTACAAATAATGGATGTATAAATATTACAAGATGCGCAACTTACGTTATTCTTTAGATCGTCATGATATTTTTTGAACGATCATATAATAGAGCACAGACATAACGTCTGGCTCCTGTCAATACGAGTAAATAGAGTGAGTCATCGGTCTTATTTTTCACTCATATTTATATTCGCGCGATCGCAGTATACAGTAGGTGACATATATATGAAAAGTAGTGCATGTGGGAGAGAGAAAGAGAGCGGGGGGTCAACGAGCTTTGTCAGCCGTTGCCCACAACGGGTTATATATTCGACTGAGATTTTGAATATCGTCTTTTCTATTGATGCAATTTTCATCGAATTTTATATGGATCATCTCAGAAATCAACCGTTTTTTCCAATTTTTTTCTGTGTCTAAAATTTTGGTTTGATCCCAATAGAAATCGTGTTTATCTTTTAGTCTGTGAACAGAAACTACGGACTTTTTATCTTTGTTTGTAACATGATCATTAATGCGTGTACCTAGTTGTCTTTTTGTCTCTCCCACATACGTTGCTGGGCAATCTTTGCACTGAAATTTATAAACAACACCAGTTTTGCTGAATTTATCTAGTTGGTCTTTACCTAATTTTACTATTGAGCTTAATGACTTGGAAACTTTTGGAAGAGTGTGAATATCATTATGTTTGAACAGAGCATTACATTTTTCGAATAAGCGTTCGTGGTATGGAATACAAATTTTGTTCTGGCCAGCATATAGAATTTGGTTACAACGTATTCTTTCTGCTCTGTTCATCAGATCTTTCGAACGATGTAATCTGGTTTTTATACATTTATCAGTGAAATCATCAGGATAATCATTGTCAGAAAGGAGTTGTTTTACAATTGACAAATTAGAGGAATGAAATTTTTTATGTGAAAGTGACGTGGCTCTGTCGACTAAATTGAACACTATGTTCCTCTTTTGTTTCATGGTATGATTGGATTTGAAATTCAAGATCCTGCCTGATGACGTTGGCTTTTGATACCAATTAGTGATGATTTTTTCATCTTCTCGGATCAGAGATATGTCAAGGAAATTGATGGTGTTATTGTTTTCAATCTCATGTGTGAACTGTAAATGTTCATTATAACTGTTGAAAACATTGAGGACTACATCTACCTGTTCTTTCTTCACACACATTAGAGTGTCATCGACATATCTATAATAGAATAGAGGAGTGCAATCGTGATCATTTTTTAATTTACGTAAGCATGAAGTTTCCAAGTCATCCATAACAATGTCTGCGAAAAGTGGAGAGATGGGTGATCCCATCGGACTACCAAAGATTTGTTGATAAATTTGATTATTAAATTGAAAAAAAGTGTTGTCAAAAAGGAGCTCAGTACATTTTCGAATTTCATCAAACGGTATGTTAGACTTATTATGTATATCTGAAAATCTGCGGTCAAGCGCCTCTAGCACTAACCAGCATAGGATGTTTGTAAACAGAGAGCTGACGTCGAGAGAAAGGAGTATATGATCTTTTGGGATCGTTAAAGTCTCCAACCGTTTTTTCAATTCGAAGCTATTGTCAATGCGTGATGCAGGCGGTTTAATACATTTCTTCAACTCTTTATATAAAACGGAAGCAAGGAAATGAGTAGGGCTATTGACTGTAGAAATTATTGGTCTGAGTGGAACATTTTCTTTATGAATTTTTGGTAAGCCATAACAACGAGATAAGTTGGTGTCCGTCTGTGTGAGAGCATTGTTATGATATTTTCTAGACAAGTAATTCAAATCGTTCCAACTTCCTAGTATTTTATGTACTTTTGCCTGTAAACTTTTGAGTGGATTATTTTTGATTGGAACGTATACTTTTTTGTCACTCAACAAAACGTTCATTTTATTGGTGTAATCAGACTTATTCAAACAGACGGTGACATTGCCCTTATCTGCACGTGTGAAAAAAATATCTGAATTTTGTTTCAAGAAGTGCTTAGTGAAGCTCAATTTTTTTGCGAATACCCTGTCTTCAGGAGAAATGTGCCTTTGCTTATTATTTTCAGTGTATGGGATATTCGTAACCTTGTGACGGATGTTATCTTTCTCCCTATTATTCAAATCGAGGTTCTCTATGCACTTTTCGACATTTTTGACAGTATCTATGACATCATTTAAACTGAGGTTTTCTTTCTGACTGAAATTAGGGCCCAATGAGGATATGTCAATAACATCTGAAGGGAGAGGAATATTGCTGAAATTTTTAACCCAATTATTTCTATCTATCGTGCGAGGTGTTATGGACGGCTTAATTTTTTCGAATTTTTTCATTTGTGTGAAATCACATTTTTTACGTAATTTGATGGATTTTTCATTCGTGAAATTTTGGAATTGGCTCAAAATAACCCGTTGTGGGCAACGGCTGACAAAGCTCGTTGACCCCCCGCTCTCTTTCTCTCTCCCACATGCACTACTTTTCATATATATGTCACCTACTGTATACTGCGATCGCGCGAATATAAATATGAGTGAAAAATAAGACCGATGACTCACTCTATTTACTCGTATTGACAGGAGCCAGACGTTATGTCTGTGCTCTATTATATGATCGTTCAAAAAATATCATGACGATCTAAAGAATAACGTAAGTTGCGCATCTTGTAATATTTATACATCCATTATTTGTAAAAAATTTCATATTTTATCTTTATATGTCAGAACAGAAACCTAAGCCTGATGAGGTCCACAAAACCTAGTGGACGAAACGTTGCAATAAAATTTCCATCATGAAATTTTGGGAATTTATTTAGTTCCCCACCGTCCTTCAAGATCGACGAGACCAACAAATCAACTCATACAAATAGTCCATTACTTGGTTTTATGAGATTTCCATTAATTGTCGGGAAATTTTGCAATGGAATTCACTTGATCGGATGAACGAAAATCTCGATCATACTTTGTTTTCAAGTTGGTTTTTTGAATGTCATCATAGTCAACTGTGTATACGTGTCACTTGACTACAGTTTTTGGTAAATGTTTGGATTGTTTCTGACATATCTCAGCAAACAATTAATTGCGAGAACATTTTATGTTCATCATTTGTAAGATTTCGGTTAATTTGTACCTGTTACTGGTTGCCAATAAATCTTCGCCGTATATTCACTTGCTTCGCGTCCTCATTTAGGAAAAATGTTGGTCATTTTTGGCAACTATGGATCGTTTGGCTTGTCTCTTTACGGGTCATTTCGTGCACAGTTTGGGGATTTAGATATTTGGAAGTGCATTTTGATGCACAATTGCTGACTTTTTGTCAAAGTTCGCGCTGTAGTTGTCGATTTCTTCTATTTTTCATGAAGTCGAAAAGTCGTGGTAATTAGAATCTTGTGGATGTTTATCATGTTTGAATAGTGTGTGCGATTGGCCATAGACATACACCATCATCTACGATACGTTCTCATTCTGCCTTTCTTTCGTTGAGGAACATCACTGCAGCCGATTCTACAACCTGTCAGAACTTCGACGTCTCATCAGGCGTACACTGGTTAGATTGATCACAATTGGATTGGATTGGCAATTGGTTCGAAGGAGCTGATGCTGATTGGGCGTATGCAGAACTTACTGGTCAAATATGGATGTGGAATTTCGGAATTTCATCACGCAACGTGAATCATCTGCTGCACAAGCTTCGCCTTCGAACAATTTTCGAGTCAGATTGTTGTTGACTCATCCCAGGTCATAGTAGATATTCAAAATATTACTTGGTATACTCAAATTTTAATCGGTTTGGGAAATCGAATGGCTGAAAAATCACTCAATTTCGATTCATGTAATTTTTGCATGCATACTCATTTGGAATCAATTTTGTTCATTTTGGAAGGAGATTCTCGCTGTACTATGGAGTGCAGATGAGATCTTGTTTCACACTTCATATTCATTTGGTTTTGATTCACTCATGGGATTGAAATTCTCTCTGTACTTCGTGCAGATGAGATTCAGTTTCTTATTTTGTAAATATTTGGTTTTGGAAAATTAGCTATGCATACTGTACCATATACATGTGCATACTCATTTTCAAGTAATTGGTCGAGATGTCGTTATCTCATTTTCTAAAATTGGTTTGGTTTGAATGGCAACTCTATCTGTGCTATGGTGCACAAAAGAGATCACGTCTCATAGTACGAGACATTTCAAGTTTGGTAAAAATTGTATGATTGGTTCATTGGGACAGATCTTGTGAACTTAAGGCCATGCGGGAGCCGTGCAACACTGCCGTAGAGTTTTAGTTACATTCCATGTTAAAATTTCGATGAGATAAAAGTTTAAATGATTTGTCCAGTTATTGTCATTGACTGAATTATACTGTACAACTCGCTGTTCAGTTTAAATTATTAGAGTGTAGTGAAAAGAAGGGAACAACTAGACCGCTGGTACCGTGCTGGTACCTCCTAACCTATAAAATGAGCGCATTTTTGTTCTCATTTTACTCAAATTCTATTGCGATTTGGACTAAACGACGAGAACATGCATTCAAGTTAGATGATAAGAAATGTGCGTCTTCTCGTCGTTTAGCCCAAATCGCAAACGAATTTGAGTAAAATGAGAACGAAATTCAGCTTGCGCGGCTCCCGCATGGCCTTAACTTTGGATAATTGGTTCGTGGATAGTAGATCATATGGGATCTACTGCAGAGTCTTTCTAACATGTACTCTGGTTTCATTCTACATGAAGCATCCACTTTGGCAAAGGATGATCCCTGATTCATTCTTTCTCTTCGGAAGCGAATGATCCTTGATCCATTCCTCCACTTTTGTGGCACCATTCAACATGGTGCTTTGGTATTGGTTTCGTTCAAAATCGATTCACCATGAGACGATCTTCGACACCGTCAGCAGTAGGTACGGTTGCTGAGAGAACTCAGATTTGCCTGTTGAATGATTTGGATGGCTGGATTTGACAGGCGTTGGCGAACCGGTCGAGTTCTCGGAGCTTGCTTCATTGGATTTGATAGTTTTTATTGTTCACAATGTTTCCTATTCCTACTCAGTCATGCATGCACAAATCATAATCGAATCGAGTCGGAACCATTATCGATGGAGTTGAGTGAAACCAGAAATTGGTATGCTTGATTTAGGCTGGAATTTATAGTCGTAATCCGGACTCCGGATTAGCTTATCCCAAGCACCACAGTCGGCGCTGTGAGTCGCTCATCTACTTCACATACTGCATGTGCAGTCTATGACTGATCTGCGAAATGCAGTCGACGCTTGTTGACATGCGAAACAAATTGTAGCATCAACTACCTTGTTGATTAAATAATACTTTTTGCAGATTTTTCACACTGCCTGCACCTGACAAGAATTTTCTCACTTAGAGAAATCAATGTCTGATGCATGATTGTGATCCAATCATCAGATGGTGATTCATCTCCATCTCTTTTTTGCAATTACACTTTTCATGCAATTTGCAGGATTTTTTGGAAGAAAATTTTGTGTATCAGAATTATGAAAGTGGGAATGAAATGTCAATCTTCCCAAAATTTGGAACGTGATGATGTTCATTTCTGCTGACTATTGCCAGATGTGACAGGAGTGGTTACGGTTCAGAAGTTCATTAGTTCATTTGAAGCTGCCATGTATAGAGATTGATGATTTTCCACATTTTTGAGCTCGCTCGTCCACTACTCGAATACCCAGTATCTAATCGTAGATTGCATAATGCTCATCATATTGCATCTAAACCCCAAACTGAAGCAAGAGTCGTGATTTCAGTTCTCAATAATCTCAATAATCCCCTGCTCCTCATATCTTTTTGGAATCATACCATGTAGAGAAAGCAGCCCAACAAAGATAGGACTATGAGCTTAAAATTATCGATTAAACATTTGGGCTATCAAAAAAAACCTCAATTATTGCTAACGGACTCGTCGTTCTTTTCTTGCCAAATCTAACAGTTTGGCTCTTCTCCAAAGAGGATCCAGTTTTTTCTATACATAACTAGCAATACTTGTTGATTTTCAGCATGTCTCTATTTTTGAGTCGCTGAATTAGACAGAACTCTGAAACAGTCTACAAAATTGGCAAACCATCTACAACGTTTCTCTGGAAAATGTTCACCCTTACTCATATTGCATTAACATCTCTCAGTCTCCTTTTCAAGCTATGGCAGTTTTTAGAGTGAATCATTTTGAGCTGGGAATAACGCAAAACTATCATAATGTAATTAACTATGCATCATCTTTGGATCATGAGCCAAATATAAGATAATCTTTTGATGCTGAATTAAATTTTCTCCATTTCATTGAAATTCCAAGAGGAAGGCTCCCATTATTAGAAAAATATAATTAGATATTCTGAGACTTTTCTCAACTTGTGCTGTATCTTAGCTCTGTATTCATTTACAACTCACAAGTCATGAAAGCGTTATTACTGATGAATGGAGAAGTTTCTGAGTCAACTATTCAAAACCTCAATACTTGAGAGAATTTTGAAACTTCTTCAAACATCACCAATGAATTGAAGCATTGGCTGGGAGAAAAATTATCCTTGGGTTACTTGAATGAAAATCCACTTGAGTGGAAGATTCTTCAAATGTTGCTTCTATGAAATTCCAATGATTTTGACCTGAAAGTTTGGGTAGTTCACTATGCACCTGATAATTCTGGATTGACAATATTGAACAGTTATTAACAAAGATAGAATCAGGTGATAATCTTTAGGTTTGTAAGTTATAAATTCAACTCTGGCTTTAGTTTAGGGATTGGGTAGAACGTAATAAGCAGTATCAGCCCTACGATACAACAGTGGAAAGTTGAGTGGTGGGCAAGCAAGCTCATAATTTTGAAATATTATCAATCTCTGCGGATGGCAACTTCAAATGGACTTTTGAGCGATACTCTTGTTACATCTGGCATCTGGCGTTAGCCAACAGGAAGAAACACCACGACTTGCCATAGTAAGGTTACTGAAATTTTGGGAAGATTGGCACTCCATTTCTACTTTTACTAGTCTCCATACACAAAAATTTTTGTTTCCAAAAAATCCTGCAAATTTCATGAAAATCATAATTGCAAAGGAGAGATGGAGATGAATCACCATCTGATGATTACATCATAATTGTGCAACAAGACATTGATTTCTCTACGTGAGAAAATTCTTGTCAGGTACAGGCAGGGTAAAAAATCTGCAAAAAGTATTATTTAATCAACAAGGTAGTTGATGCTACAATTTATTTTGCATGTCAACAAGCGTCGACTGCATTCCGCAGATCAGTCATAGACTGCACATGCAGTATGTGGAGTAGATGAGCGACTCACAGCGCCGACTGTGGCGCTCGGGATAAGCTAATCCGGAGTCCGGATTACGACTATAAATTCCAGCCTTAGAGTAATGGTTTGGTTTGGTTTGGTTTGGTCAGATATTTTTTGACGAAATATTGGCACTCTAGTCCTCATTGTAATTCGTTCAAGGGGGGCGGCTGTGCGCCGCACCTCGAACGTATACACTGTTTATGTGTTTCTTGTCATTGTTTTGAATATGTGGATGAATACCTTAAATTTGTCTATGTTATTGATTCATGCCGCAGAGTTCATGTTGACATTACTTGAAATTGTTGCACAACTGATTGCAATTGCTCATACGGGGCGATACTGACTCACGTCTCTCGGCTGAACCCAGGCAGTGGATTCGAGGTCTCCATGGGTCTCTTCCGTACAAAACCATCGTGTCGGGATCCTTCCCGGGGGGAACAATAGACATACCTCAAGCCGCTTGGAATGAGAGAGTGTCGGGTGTGAGTTTGCATCACGTTAATTCCCGTAGCTCAATACACTATCTGGATGCCCACCCACACAGAGTTTGTATCCCATTTCATTCCGGTTTTCCCCAAAAATGCTCTATTCTTCTAAAAAAATATGGGATCCGCACACTTCCAAGAATTATTAAGGACTTGCAAGGTATAATCCGATTGGGCAAAGACAGTTTGAATAAATTTGAAAAAACTGGTGTGGTATATAAAATACAATGTAGAGATTGCCCAGCGATCTATGTTGGGGAAACAAAGAGAGCACTTTCTGTCAGGATAAACGAGCATGAAAAACAAAAGAATAAAAACTCGGTAGTTTCACTTCACATAAGAAATCTTAAGCACGATTTCGATTGGCCAAACACAGAAATTTTGGATCAAGATCTCAATTTCATGAAGAGAACTCTCTCGGGAATGATTCTTATCAACCAAGACCACAAGAATATCAATTTGAAAAGTGGCATTCATCACCTGAATAGATATTCTATTAAAAAAACCTGAATAGATATATATTATTCAAATATTTTAAAATAGCTTGGAAAATGAGGGCACATTACTACAAGAGCATCTAATCGAATTCTATTCTCTTTCTCTCTCTCTCGCTTCCTCTCTCTCCCTCTGCCCCTCTCAGTCCTTTATATCTATCTCCATCTCCCTCTTACCTGTGTTTTTCCTCTTGCTCCCTCTCTATCCCTCTCACTCTTTCTCTCTCTCTCGCTTGCTTGCGCTCTCTTTCTTCTCTCTTTCTTCCCCATTTCTAACCCAACATAGCTCAAGTGGTCACATCTGCCGATTTTTATATGTATCATTAGCCTGCGCCGTGTGATATTAGTGATGTATGACGAGTAGACTACACAAGTATACAACAATGGAACAACCTTTTTCAAAATTTGATAATCTTTACTAAAGAAAAATGTTCGCAAGAAAGGTAATCATGAATGTGATATTACGTTCGGATTGTGTCAGTGTTCGTTTTTTGACCATGTGATATTTAGTGTGTCGTTTGGATTTACAGCCTGATGAGGTTAACGAAACCAGTCGACGAAACGTTGCCAATATATCCGTCTAAAAAAATCATGCTATAACATCATTTGCATGACTTACCTAGTCCTCCAAGATCGAATTGTGTTCAAGAATTATTCATCATTCGAAGGAGGCGAGTTGAGTTATCACAATTGTATCAATACACTATCTGGAGTTCTCGGATAGGACAAAGCCACTCATCATACAGTATTCCGATGGCAATTACTGAAATACTTATCATACAGTATTCCGACGTAACTTACTGGCACTCTGATCATACAGTATCTCGATGCAACTTCCTAGGTCCCAACCAGAGAATGAGTCCCGATGGCGAAGAAGTGATAGATTGTTTCGAGATCACGCATTCGATTCACCATTACGAAGCGTCATACGATGTGGCTTCTAGAGCAAGCTCACCGCTCGTCCATCACAGTAGCATAGTACAGGACATGGAGTTCTCAGATACGGGTGGAACCTCATCATACAGTATCCGACTGCTTTGAGCGAGGCCCAAAGATACGACTCAGACTCGATCGCGGATTGTGGGTAGATACACTCGAGATCACGCAGACGATTGACCATCAGCAGCGGTAGACACTATAGCTTTTGGATTGAGTTTCCTTCGAGTCTTTCTCCGTCACTCGATACAGTATCTGGAGTTCTAAAATATCGTTCGACTTTTCGTCATACAGTATCCGACGGTCTCTCCGGCCCACTCCACGGAGCGATACTGACTCACGTCTCTCGGCTGAACCCAGGAAGTGGATTCGAGGTCTCTATGGGTCTATTCCGTACGAAATCAACTTGTCGGGATCCTCTCCGGGGGGGAACAATAGATATACCTCAAGCCGCTGAGAATGAAAGAGTCTCGGGTGTGAGTTTGCATCACGTTAATTCCCGTAGCTCAATACACTATCTGGAGTTCTCAGATAAGACTAAGCCACTCATCATACAGTATTTCGAAGGGCACTTACTGAAATTCTCATCATACAGTACTCCGACGTCACTTACCGCGTGTCTCATCATACAGTATTCCGACGCCACTTCGTAGGTTCCAACCAGCGAATGAGCTGAAGTAGCGTGTCAGTGATGAATTGCTCCGAAATCACGCAGTCGATTCATAGTTACGCAACGTCAAACGATGTGGCCCCTAGAGCGAGCACACGGCTCGTCCATCAGCGTAGCATAGTACAGTTCATGGAGGTCTCAGATACTGGTGAAAACTTATCATACAGTATCCGACTGCGTCGAACGAGGCCCAACGGTGTGACTCAGGCTCGATTGCGAATCGTGGGTACTTACACTCGAAATCACGCATTCGATAGACACTATAGTGTCTACCGCTGCTGATGGTCAATCGAATGCGTGTATATAGCTTTGTGTATATATAGCTTTGTGTATATATAGCTTTGGGAATGAGTTTGCTTCGAATCTTTCTCCGACATTCGATGACGCATTGGGAGTTCTCAGATATCGTTCGACTTTTCGTCATACAGTATTCGACGGTTACTCCGGCCCACTCCACAGGGCCGTACTGACTCACGTCTCTCGGCTGAACCCAGGAAGTGGATTCGAGGTCTCTATGGGTCTCCTCCCTACAAAACCATCGTGTCGGGATCCTCCCTGGGGGGAACAATAGATATACCTGGAGCCACTTGGAATGAGAGAGTGTCGGGTGTGAGTTTGCGTCACGTTAATTCCCGTAGCTCAATACGCTATCTGGAGTTCTCGGGTGAGACAAAGCCACTCATCATACAGTATTCCAACGGCGATCACTGAAATTCTTATCATACAGTATTTCTACGTAACTTACTGCAACTCTGATCATACAGGATTCCGACGCAACTTCCTAGGTCCCAACCAGCGAATGAGTCCCGACAGCGAAGGAGTGACAGATTGTTTTGAGATCACGCGGTCGATTCACCATTACGAAGCGTCATACGATGTGGCCTCTAGAGCGACGTCACCGCTCGTCCATCACAGTAGCATAGCACAGGACATGGAGTTCTCAGATACGGGTGAAACCTCATCTAACAGTATCCGACTGCTATGAACGGGGCCCAAAGATACGACTCAGACTCGATCGCGGATTGTGGGTAGATACACTCGAGATCACGCAGCCGATTGACCATCAGATGCGGTAGACACTATAGCATTTGGATTGAGTTTCCTTCGAGTCTTTCTCCGTCACTCGATACAGTATCTGGAGTTCTAAAATATCGTTCGACTTTTCGTCATACAGTATCCGACGGTCTCTCCGGCCCACTCCACGGAGCGATACTGACTCACGTCTCTCGGCTGAACCCAGGGAGTGGATTCGAGGTCTCTATGGGTCTCTTCCATACGAAATCATCTTGTCGGGATCCTCTCCGGGGGGGAACAATAGATATACCTCAAGCCGCTGAGAATGAAAAATCCTCGGGTGTGAGTTTGCATCACGTTAATTCCCGTAGCTCAATACACTATCTGGAGTTCTCAGATGAGACTAAGCCGCTCATCATACAGTATTTCGAAGGGCACTCACTGAAATCCTCATCATACAGTACTCCGACGTCACTTACTGCGTCTCTCATCATACAGTATTCCGACGCAACTTCGTAGGTTCCAACCAGTGAATGAGCTGAAATAGCGTGTCAGTGATGAATTGCTCCGAAATCACACAGTCGATTCATAGTTACGCAACGTCATACGATGTGGCCCCTAGAGCGAGCACACGGCTCGTCCATCACAGTACCATAGTACAGTTCATGGAGGTCTCAGATACTGGTGAAACCTTGTCATACAGTATCCGACTGCGTCGAACGAGGCCCGACGATGTGACTCAGGCTCGATCGCGAATCGTGGGTACTTACACTCGAAATCACGCAGTCGATTGACCATCGTCAGCGGTAGACACTACCCGGAGAAAATTTCCTGCTACAAAACATAACGCCAGATCAGAGATGGCGCGGTCGCGCCACGTTTGATGAGTCTTGCGCACAATCGACGCCGGCTTCCCCGACATTCGTGAGGTGAGAACACGATTTGAGTTCCGACTTCATCTTTGTTGCGGCTGACTGCCTCGTTCGTGCCGCAACGCTCATGTGTGATTCGCGGGAGCGAGGATCGGGGCAGCACATATATAGACGATTCGTTTACGTATCGCGGGCGGACGTAAACAAATCGCTCCATTATTGTGATGATGTAGGTATGCATGCTTTCCATTTAGCCCAGAAGTCAGAATTCATCTCGTAATTCAACTCTTTCGCAAATCCCAAGCTCTCATTGGCGTGCGGCTTCTGTACACCTTTTGTCCGTGACGTGGTCAATGTGTTGGTAGCCAAGTGGTTATCACGTCCGTCTGATACCCGGAAAGCTGCGGGTCAAATCCCGGTCGGGTTATTTTTACATCTTTATGATGATAAGTTTTTCTTGAACATCGTGCAATGAAAATTGATCATCAACTAGATCAAATCCGGATGATATTTTAGGAGATTATTTAATCACTATCAGCGTTGCGCGATCTCCTGAATATCCACAATCTTGGGATATATTCTCGGATGTATTTCATTACTGTTTGGTGTCCAAAAGGACAAAAGGCAAGATCAGATTCACTCTTAGAAAACTATTTCATTCGCTCATGTAAATTACAATGCTCATATTGGGAACATAATTGTAATTCGTTATAACTACCCACTCAATATATCGAAACTATGTGTCTTTACGTGAGATCACGCAATTTTGACAGTATTAAAATAATCTCATGAAATATCATTCGGAATGAATTTTAATGTTAATCAGTTCTCATTGCACGATGTTTAGAAAAAACTTAGGATTATAAAGAAAATGGAAATAACCCGACCGGGATTCGACCCGCAGCCTCCCGGGTGGCGGACGGATGTGATAAACACTCGGCTCCAAACACATCTACCATGATACGAACGAAAGGTGTACATAAACTGCGCTTCCACGGGAGCTTGGGATTTGGAAAAGAGTTGGTTGTCGAGATTAATTATGACTCCTGGACTATGAGATGCATAAATCGCTCACATCTCTATGATAATGGAGCGATTTGCTTACGTCCACCCACGATACGTAGACAAGTCGTCCATATATGTGCTGGCCCGGTCCTCGCTACCGCAAATAACATATGAGCGTCGTGGTACAAACGAGGCAGTCAGCCGCAGCAGAAATGGAGTTGGAACACAGATCGTGTTCTCACCTGTCGAAAGTCGGGGGAGCCGGCGTAAATTGTGCGCGGAACTCATCAGACATCGCACGACCGCGCCATCTGTGATCTGATGCTTTGTTTTATAGCAGACCAATTCCTCCGTGTATAGCTTTGGGAATGAGTTTGCTTCGAGTCTTTCTCCGACACTCGATGACGTATTGGGAGTTCTCAAATATCGTTCGACTTTTCGTCATACAGTATTCGACGGTCTCTCCGACCCACTCCACAGGGCGGTACTGACTCATGTCTCTCGGCTGAACCCAGGGAGTGGAATCGAGGTCTCTATGGGTCTCTCCCGTACGAAATCATCTTGTCGGGAGCCTCTCCGGGGGGAACAATAGATATACCTCAAGCCGCTGGGAATGAAAGAGTCTCGGGTGTGAGTTTGCATCACGTTAATTCCCGTAGCTCAATACACTATCTGGAGTTCTCAGATAAGACTAAGCCACTCATCATACAGTATTCCGGAGGGCACTTACTGAAATTCTCATCATACAGTACTCCGACGTCACTTACTGCGTCTCGCATCATACAGTATTCCGACGCAACTTCGTAGGTTCCAATCAGCGAATGAGCTGAAATAGCGTGTCAGTGATGAATTGCTCCGAAATCACGCAGTCGATTCATAGTTACGCAACGTCATACGATGTGGCCCCTAGAGCAAGCACACGGCTCGTCCATCAGCGTAGCATAGGACAGTTCATGGCGGTCTCCGATACTGGTGAAAACTTATCATACAGTATCCGACTGCGTCGAAGGAGGCCCAACGATGTGACTCAGGCTCGATTGCGAATCGTGGGTACCTACACTCGAAAACACGCATTCGATAGACACTATAGTGTCTACTGCTGCTGATGGTCAATCGAATGCGTGTATATAGCTTTGTGTATATATAGCTTTGGGAATGAGTTTGCTTCGAGTCTTTCTCCGACACTCGATGACGCATTGGGAGTTCTCAGATATCGTTCGACTTTTCGTCATACAGTATTCGACGGTCACTCCGGCCCACTCCACAGGGCCGTACTGACTCACGTCTCTCGGCTGAACCCAGGAAGTGGATTCGAGGTCTCTATGGGTCTCCTCCTTACGAAACCATCGTGTCGGGATCCTCCCCGGGGGGAACAATAGATATACCTGGAGCCACTTGGAATGAGAGAGTGTCGGGTGTGAGTTTGCGTCACGTTAATTCCCGTAGCTCAATACGCTATCTGGAGTTCTCGGGAAAGACAAAGCCACTCATCATACAGTATTCCGACGGCGATCACTGAAATTCTTATCATACAGTCTTCCGACGTAACTTACTGCAACTCTGATCATACAGGATTCCGACGCAACTTCCTAGGTCCCAACCAGCGAATGAGTCCCGATAGCGAAGGAGTGAGAGATTGTTTCGAGATCACGCGGTCGATATGCAATTACGGAGCGTCATACGATGTGGCCTCTAGAGCGACGTCACCGCTCGTCCATCACAGTAGCATAGTACAGGACATGGAGTTCTCAGATACGGGTGGAACCTCATCATACAGTATCCGACTGCTTTGAACGAGGCCCAAAGATACAACTCAGACTCGATCGCGGATCTCGGGTAGATACACTCGAGATCACGCAGCCGATTGACCATCAGCAGCGGTAGACACTATAGCTTTTGGATTGAGTTTCCCTCGAGTCTTTCTCCGTCACTAGATACAGTATCTGGAGTTCTAAAATATCGTTCGACTTTTCGTCAAACAGTATCCGACGGTCTCTCCGGCCCACTCCACGGAGCGATACTGACTCACGTCTCTCGGCTGAACCCAGGAAGTGGATTCGAGGTCCCCATGGGTCTCTTCCGTACGAAATCATCTTGTCGGGATCCTCTCCGGGGGGGAACAATAGATATACCTCAAGCCGCTGGGAATGAAAGAGTCTCGGGTGTGAGATTGCATCACGTTAATTCCCATAGCTCAATACACTATCTGGATCTCTCAGATAGGACTAAGCCACTCATCATACAGTATTCCGAAGGGCACTTACTGAAATTCTCATCATACAGTACTCCGACGTCACTTACTGCGTCTCTCATCATACAGTATCCCGACGCAACTTCGTAGGTTCCAATCAGCGAATGAGCTGAAATAGCGTGTCAGTGATGAATTGCTCCGAAATCACGCAGTCGATTCATAGTTACGCAACGTCATACGATGTGCCCCTAGAGCAAGCACACGGCTCGTCCATCAGCATAGCATAGGACAGTTCATGAAGGTCTCAGATACTGGTGAAAATTTATCATACAGTATCCGACTGCGTCGAAGGAGGCCCAACGATGTGACTCAGGCTCGATTGCGAATCGTGGGTACTTACACTCGAGAACACGCATTCGATAGACACTATAGTGTCTACTGCTGCTGATGGTCAATCGAATGCGTGTATATAGCTTTGTGTATATATAGCTTTGGGAATGAGTTTGCTTCGAGTCTTTGTCCGACACTCGATGACGCATTGGGAGTTCTCAGATATCGTTCGACTTTTCGTCATACAGTATTCGACGGTCACTCCGGCCCACTCCACAAGGCCGTACTGACTCACGTCTCTCGGCTGAACCCAGGAAGTGGATTCGAGGTCTCTATGGGTCTCCTCCTTACGAAACCATCGTGTCGGGATCCTCCCCGGGGGGAACAATAGATATACCTGGAGCCACTTGGAATGAGAGAGTGTCGGGTGTGAGTTTGCGTCACGTTAATTCCCGTAGCTCAATACGCTATCTGGAGTTCTCGGGTAAGACAAAGCCACTCATCATACAGTATTCCGACGGCGATCACTGAAATTCTTATCATACAGTCTTCCGACGTAACTTACTGCAACTCTGATCATACAGGATTCCGACGCAACTTCCTAGGTCCCAACCAGCGAATGAGTCCCGATAGCGAAGGAGTGAGAGATTGTTTCGAGATCACGCGGTCGATATGCAATTACGGAGCGTCATACGATGTGGCCTCTAGAGCGACGTCACCGCTCGTCCATCACAGTAGCATAGTACAGGACATGGAGTTCTCAGATACGGGTGGAACCTCATCATACAGTATCCTACTGCTTTGAACGAGGCCCAAACATACGACTCAGACTCGATCGCGGATATCGGGTGGATACACTCGAGATCACGCAGCCGATTGACCATCAGCAGCGGTAGACACTATAGCTTTTGCATTGAGTTTCCTTCTAGTCTTTCTCCGTCACTAGATACAGTATCTGGAGTTCTAAAATATCGTTCGACTTTTCGTCATACAGTTCCCGACGATCTCTCCGGCCCACTCCACGGAGCGATACTGACTCACGTCTCTCGGCTGAACCCAGGAAGTGGATCCGAGGTCTCTATGGGTCTCTTCCGTACGAAATAATCTTGTCGGGATCCTCTCCGGGGGGAACAATAGATATACCTCAAGTCGCTGAGAATGAAAGAGTCTCGGGTGTGAGTTTGCATCACGTTAATCCCCGTAGCTCAATACACTATCTGGAGTTCTCAGATAGGACTAAGCCACTTATCATACAGTATTCCGAAGGGCACTTACTGAAATTCTCATCATACAGTACTCCGACGTCCACTCTTGCATCTCTCATCATACAGTATTCCGACGCAACTTCGTAGGTTCCAACCAGCGAATGAGTTGAAATAGCGTGCCAGTGATGAATTGCTCCGAAATCGCGCAGTCGATTCAGAATTACGCAACGTCATACGATGTGGCCCCTAGAGCGAGCACACGGCTCGTCCATCACAGTACCATAGTACAGTTCATGGAGGTCTCAGATATTGGTGAAACCTCGTCATACAGTATCCGACTGCGTCGAACGAGGCCCGACGATGTGCCTCAGGCTCGATCGCGAATCGTGGGTACTTACACTCGAAATCACGCATTTGATTGACCATCGTCAGCGGTAGACACTACCCGGAGAAAATTTCCTGCTACAAAACATAACGCCAGATCAGAGATGGCGCAGTCGCGCCATGTTTGATGAGTCTTGCGCACAATCGACGCCGGCTTCCCCGACATTCGTGAGGTGAGAACACGAGTTGAGTTCCGCCTCCCTCTTTGTTGCGGCTGACTGCCTCGTTCGTGCCGCGACGCTCATGTGTGATTCGCGGGAGCGAGGATCGGGGCAACACATATATGTATAGACGATTCGTTTACGAATCAAGGCGGACGTAAACAAATTGCTCCATCATTATGATGATGTAGGTAATGCATGCTTTCCATCTAGCCCAGAAATCAGAATTCATCCCGTAAATCAACTCTTTCCGAAATCCCAAGCTCTCATTGGCGCGCGGCTTCTGTACACCTTTTGTTCGTAACGTGGTCAATGTGTTGGTAGCCAAGTGGTTATCACGTCCGTCTGATACCCGGAAAGCTGCGGGTCAAATCCCGGTCGGGTTATTTTTACATCTTTATGATGATAAGTTTTTCTTGAACATCGTGCAATGAAAATTGATCATCAACTAGATCAAATCCGGATGATATTTTAGGAGATTATTTAATCACTATCAGCGTTGCGCGATCTCCTGAATATCCACAATCTTGGGATATATTCTCGGATGTATTTCATTACTGTTTGGTGTCCAAAAGGACAAAAGGCAAGATCAGATTCACTCTTAGAAAACTATTTCATTCGCTCATGTAAATTACAATGCTCGTATTCGGAACATAATTGTAATTCGTTATAACTACCCACTAAATATATCGAAACTATGTGTCTTTACGTGAGATCACGCAATTTTGACAGTATTAAAATAATCTCATGAAATATCATTCGGAATGAATTTGAATGTTAATCAGTTTTCATTGCACGATGTTTAGAAAAAACTTAGGATTATAAAGAAAATGGAAATAACCCGACCGGGATTCGACCCGCAGCCTCCCGGGTGGCGGACGGATGTGATAAACACTCGGCTCCAAACACATCTACCATGATACGAACGAAAGGTGTACAGAAACTGCGCTTCCACGGGAGCTTGGGATTTGGAAAAGAGTTGGTTGTCGAGATTAATTATGACTCCTGGACTATGAGATGCATAAATCGCTTACATCTCTATGATAATGGAGCGATTTGCTCACGTCAACCCACGATACGTAGACAAGTCGTCCATATATGTGCTGGCCCGGTCCTCGCTACCGCAAATAACATATGAGCGTCGTGGTACAAACGAGGCAGTCAGCCGCAGCAGAAATGGAGTTGGAACACAGATCGTGTTCTCACCTGTCGAATGTCGGGGGAGCCGGCGTAAATTGTGCGCGGAACTCATCAGACATCGTACGACCGCGCCATCTGTGATCTGATGCTTTGTTTTATAGCAGACCAATTCCTCCGTGTATAGCTTTGGGAATGAGTTTGCTTCGAGTCTTTCTCCGACACTCGATGACGTATTGGGAGTTCTCAAATATCGTTCGACTTTTCGTCATACAGTATTCGACGGTCTCTCCGACCCACTCCACAGGGCGGTACTGACTCACGTCTCTCGGCTGAACCCAGGGAGTGGAATCGAGGTCTCTATGGGTCTCTCCCGTACGAAATCATCTTGTCGGGAGCCTCTCCGGGGGAACAATAGATATACCTCAAGCCGCTGGGAATGAAAGAGTCTCGGGTGTGAGATTGCATCACGTTAATTCCCGTAGCTCAATACACTATCTGGAGTTCTCAGATAAGACTAAGCCACTCATCATACAGTATTCCGAAGGGCACTTACTGAAATTCTCATCATACAGTACTCCGACGTCACTTACTGCGTCTCTCATCATACAGTATTCCGACGCAACTTCGTAGGTTCCAATCAGCGAATGAGCTGAAATAGCGTGTCAGTGATGAATTGCTCCGAAATCACGCAGTCGATTCATAGTTACGCAACGTCATACAATGTGGCCCCTAGAGCAAGCACACGGCTCGTCCATCAGCGTAGCATAGGACAGTTCATGGAGGTCTCAGATACTGGTGAAAACTTATCATACAGTATCCGACTGCGTCGAAGGAGGCCCAACGATGTGACTCAGGCTCGATTGCGAATCGTGGGTACTTACACTCGAAAACACGCATTCGATAGACACTATAGTGTCTACTGCTGCTGATGGTCAATCGAATGCTTGTATATAGCTTTGTGTATATATAGCTTTGGGAATGAGTTTGCTTCGAGTCTTTCTCCGACACTCGATGACGCATTGGGAGTTCTCAGATATCGTTCGACTTTTCGTCATACAGTATTCGACGGTCACTCCGGCCCACTCCACAGGGCCGTACTGACTCACGTCTCTCGGCTGAACCCAGGAAGTGGATTCGAGGTCTCTATGGGTCTCCTCCTTACGAAACCATCGTGTCGGGATCCTCCCCGGGGGGAACAATAGATATACCTGGAGCCACTTGGAATGAGAGAGTGTCGGGTGTGAGTTTGCGTCACGTTAATTCCCGTAGCTCAATACGCTATCTGGAGTTCTCGGGTAAGACAAAGCCACTCATCATACAGTATTCCGACGGCGATCACTGAAATTCTTATCATACAGTCTTCCGACGTAACTTACTGCAACTCTGATCATACAGGATTCCGACGCAACTTCCTAGGTCCCAACCAGCGAATGAGTCCCGAAATCGAAGGAGTGAGAGATTGTTTCGAGATCACGCGGTCGATATGCAATTACGGAGCGTCATACGATGTGGCCTCTAGAGCGACGTCACCGCTCGTCCATCACAGTAGCATAGTACAGGACATGGAGTTCTCAGATACGGGTGGAACCTCATCATACAGTATCCTACTGCTTTGAACGAGGCCCAAACATACGACTCAGACTCGATCGCGGATCTCGGGTGGATACACTCGAGATCACGCAGCCGATTGACCATCAGCAGCGGTAGACACTATAGCTTTTGGATTGAGTTTCCTTCTAGTCTTTCTCCGTCACTAGATACAGTATCTGGAGTTCTAAAATATCGTTCGACTTTTCGTCATACAGTATCCGACGATCTCTCCGGCCCACTCCACGGAGCGATACTGACTCACGTCTCTCGGCTGAACCCAGGAAGTGGATTCGAGGTCTCTATGGGTCTCTTCCGTACGAAATAATCTTGTCGGGATCCTCTCCGGGGGGAACAATAGATATACCTCAAGCCGCTGAGAATGAAAGAGTCTCGGGTGTGAGTTTGCATCACGTTAATCCCCGTAGCTCAATACACTATCTGGAGTTCTCAGATAGGACTAAGCCACTTATCATACAGTATTCCGAAGGGCACTTACTGGAATTCTCATCATACAGTACTCCGACGTCCACTCTTGCATCTCTCATCATACACTATTCCGACGCAACTTCGTAGGTTCCAACCAGCGAATGAGTTGAAATAGCGTGCCAGTGATGAATTGCTCCGAAATCGCGCAGTCGATTCAGAATTACGCAACGTCATACGATGTGGCCCCTAGAGCGAGCACACGGCTCGTCCATCACAGTACCATAGTACAGTTCATGGAGGTCTCAGATATTGGTGAAACCTCGTCATACAGTATCCGACTGCGTCGAACGAGGCCCGACGATGTGCCTCAGGCTCGATCGCGAATCGTGGGTACTTACACTCGAAATCACGCATTTGATTGACCATCGTCAGCGGTAGACACTACCCGGAGAAAATTTCCTGCTACAAAACATAACGCCAGATCAGAGATGGCGCAGTCGCGCCACGTTTGATGAGTCTCGCGCACAATCGACGCCGGCTTCCCCGACATTCGTGAGGTGAGAACACGAGTTGAGTTCCGCCTCCCTCTTTGTTGCGGCTGACTGCCTCGTTCGTGCCGCGACGCTCATGTGTGATTCGCGGGAGCGAGGATCGGGGCAACACATATATGTATAGACGATTCGTTTACGAATCAAGGCGGACGTAAACAAATTGCTCCATCATTATGATGATGTAGGTAATGCATGCTTTCCATCTAGCCCAGAAGTCAGAATTCATCTCGTAAATCAACTCTTTCCGAAATCCCAAGCTCTCATTGGCGCGCGGCTTCTGTACACCTTTTGTTCGTAACGTGGTCAATGTGTTGGTAGCCAAGTGGTTATCACGTCCGTCTGATACCCGGAAAGCTGCGGGTCAAATCCCGGTCGGGTTATTTTTACATCTTTATGATGATAAGTTTTTCTTGAACATCGTGCAATGAAAATTGATCATCAACTAGATCAAATCCGGATGATATTTTAGGAGATTATTTAATCACTATCAGCGTTGCGCGATCTCCTGAATATCCACAATCTTGGGATATATTCTCGGATGTATTTCATTACTGTTTGGTGTCCAAAAGGACAAAAGGCAAGATCAGATTCACTCTTAGAAAACTATTTCATTCGCTCATGTAAATTACAATGCTCATATTCGGAACATAATTGTAATTCGTTATAACTACCCACTCAATATATCGAAACTATGTGTCTTTACGTGAGATCACGCAATTTTGACAGTATTAAAATAATCTCATGAAATATCATTCGGAATGAATTTGAATGTTAATCAGTTTTCATTGCACGATGTTTAGAAAAAACTTAGGATTATAAAGAAAATGGAAATAACCCGACCGGGATTCGACCCGCAGCCTCCCGGGTGGCGGACGGATGTGATAAACACTCGGCTCCAAACACATCTTTTTTTTTTTTTTTTTTAAGGTGGTTAGAGGGCAAAATCTGCCTCAGGATCCCTCAGATCCGTCCCCAGACACCGGACTGGTTCAGCTTACGCGGACTACGCATAGCCCACGCAGGCCATACCAGGCGGGACACGGGTTTGGGTGGGGCCCACCGAGAGGTGGGCCCGGCCGTGTAACATCCCTCTCCCCTCGATGTCCGATACCTAGGGCATCGAGCAATCAAGAAGGAGATCCACCTGCATCTACCATCTCATCCCGGAACCGCGTGAGCATTACTTCAGGATGAGCGGCATGTCTCGCGCTCGATTGCGAGCGTTCCTCTTCTCCATCTTCTCTCTTCGGCCACTTGTCGGCATCTTCTATCTTCATTCTTCATTGTTCCCTCTCTCTCTTCTTTCTTCTCTCTTCTTTCTTCTTTCTTCCCTCTTCAGTGCATCAGATTCCTCCTAGAATCATTTGGACCTCTTCTGTTCCAATCGGCAGAGTCACTGTGATTCGCCTGCTTCGAGGCGCCTCACTTCCCTCTCTTTCTCCTCCTTGCGGGTCATCACCAGCTTGATGTATCCGGTGACTCTGTCCCATGTCTCCTGGTTGCAGAGCAAGTACGGGACGAGGTTCTCAGGTGTTAGTTGAGCACCTAGCCATTCGTCCAACTCGGCGCGCTCCCTTCGGGTGTCGTTGCACGTGAACATGGCGTGTTCAGCGTCATCCCAGTTGTCCCCGCATGACTGACATGCTGGGGATGTCCTCTTCTTGAACCGGGTCAGGTAGGCACCGAAGCAACCGTGGTCACTCAGTGCCTGCGTCGTCCAGTAGTCCATCTCTCCATGGGTGCGTTCCGCCCACTTGGCTACGTCACGGATTAGCCGGTGCGTCCATCTGCCATTTGCAAATGGCGAATCCCACTCAGTTTGCCACTGTTCAAGAGTGGTTTCCTTCTCGTTGTCGCGGATGATCTCCTTCATTGTCGGAGTCAGCACTCGTTCGGCTCCGATCACTTTCTGGAGGTCCCAGATCCTCACTCGCTCCGCGACGAGCAAGTGGATGGGCGGTGTACTCGCCAATACGTAAGCCGCATCGCCTGACACGGTGCGGTAGGCACGGATACTTCTCAGGGCCGCTCTCCGGTGAACAGGCCCCATTCTCTTCTCGATGATGGTCTTCTCTACTCTCTTTCCCCACACGGGTGCACCGTACAGCATGATGGAGGTGGTGACGGTGTTGAGAAGTACGCGCCTTTTTTCCTTGGGTCCTCCGATATTCGGCATAAGCCGCTGGAGCGCCGCACCGACCCTGCTCGCCTTCTGGGCGGCTTCCTGGATGTGCTGCTTGAACGACCACTTGTCGTCGAGCCATACACCGAGGTATTTCAGCTCTGTCTTCCGTGGGATCTCTTGCCCGTTGATATAAAACCGGGGTAAGTCGAACTTCCTACGCCTTGTGACCACGATTGCTTCGCACTTCTTGACAGCGAGCTCCAGAAGCCTGCTGATCATCCACTCGTAGACTCGGGCCAGCGCTTCGTTCGCGCGTTCACCCAAGAGTTCCTCGTTGTCGGCCCATACTATGAGTCCCGCGTCGTCCGCGAAAGCCACTATTATCACTCCTTCTGGCAGTTCGATAGACAGTAAGCTGTCGTACTGGGTGTTCCAGTTGAATGGCCCGGAAACCGATCCCTGTCCGATTCCGGCGGACAGTACCCGAATCTTTTGTCCCTCGTCGGTGTCGTACACGAGGGTCCTGTTCCGCAGGTAGTCACTCGTGACAGCTAGTAGATAGGGGGGCACTTTACCTGCTTGGGATTGATAGACTCGCTCCCAGCTCGCGCAGTTGAACGCGTTCTTTATGTCCAACGCAATGATGGCACAGAATCCTCCTCTTCCTTGGTATGGGTTCCCTACCGACGCTTGAACCCGTTCTTGGACCGCCTCGATCGCGTGTACAGTGCTCCGTCCCTTCCGGAACCCGAACTGCATTGGTGACAGCCCACCGCTCTCTTCGTAGGCTTTCTCCACCCTGTTGAGCACCATCCTCTCGTACATTTTCCCGATATTGTCGAGCATGCTGAGAGGGCGTTGACCTCCTTGACCCTTAGGTATCAGGACCAGCTTCTGGCGTTTCCACTTGTCCGGGAAAGTTCCCGCGCTCAGACAGATGTTGAAGAGGTCGAGGAGTAAATCTGGCTTGTATTTGAAGACCAGTTTGAGAACCTCGTTTGGAATGCCGTCCAGGCCAGGGGCCTTGCCGTTTGGCAGCCTCTTCGCCGCTATAAGTAGCTCTTGCATAGTAAAGAGCGGGATGGGATCTTCGCTCTCCGGAGGGAATGTCACTCTGGGTTCTCCTGCTGGAAAGAGGTCTTCCACGATGCTGCGCAAGGTTGCTGCATCGGTCGGTGCTGGGTTGCCCCTCCGGGTTCGGACCTTTGACATGACCACGCGGTATGGCATGCCCCAGGGGTCTCCGTTAACCATGTCACACAATTTAGCCCAGCATTTCTATTTGCTTCTCCGGATGGCTAGAACAAGAGCCTTCTTTGCTTCTTTGTACGCTCTGTCATCGTCCGCCAGCGATGGTCGTTGCAGCTTTCTTGATCGCCACGCGGTCCTTCTTTTCTTGTTGCTCGTTCTTCGTAGAGCCTTTATCTCATCTGTGATCCAGTACTCTGGTTTCCTCCAGAAGCATGGTGTTGTCTTGCGAGGCATGGATGCGTCACAGGCTCTTGTGATGGTAGTCGTTACCATATCGACAGCCTCTTCCGCGGTGGAATTCATCGGGAGATCTTCAGCTGTTTCTATCGATTCCCGGAATTTTCCCTCGTCTAGCTTGCGTACCTGCCACCCCGTCGGTTGCGGTCTGCGTGTCGTCTGTCTCTGTCCGTCAGTCCTAAGCCGAAACCGAATGTGTCGATGGTCACTCAGTGTTTCCGTGTCCAGAACTTCCCACGATGTCATACGCCCCATGAGCGACGGGCTCATGAACGTCAGGTCGAGGACCGAAGACGAACCTCCCTCCCGGGACCGAGTGTCGTGCCGGTAATAGGTGATAACCCCCGTCTCGTTCGCGAGCACTAATCCTAATGCCTCCATGGCATCAGCGAGTATTACCCCCCGTCTATCGCGCGGCCCCCCGCTCCAAGTCGGTTCCTTGGAGTTGAAATCACCCGCGATTATAACCGGGCCCCCCCATTGCCTCACATCCTCTTCTAGGTCGTGGAGCTCGTCTTCAAATTCGTGCGTCTTGAGCGACGGCGAATAGTAGCAGCTGTATACAGCTGTGCCCCCTATGGTCTTTCGAGCATAACCGCGGCCACTAACAGCTGGTCCAGTCTCGCGGATCGTGGGATTCGTGATCTGAATTACAGCGGTCCCCCAGTGATCGAATGTGGATCGGGAAAGTTCGCGCTTTCGAGGCGGTTCGGAGATGATCAGAACATCGATACCCCCTTCTTTGGCGGCAGTGTGTAGTAGGTCACAAGCGTCCCCGCTTCTCCTGAGGTTGGCTTGGATGAAGTTAGCCATTTCTTCCCCCCCTGCGTCTATATGTCGCCCTCGCGTTTTGGTAGGCTGTGCAGTTGCTGGAGCCCGACCTGTGGTCAGATCTGGTTCCGATAGCCACGCAGCTCAGGCATTTTGGTTTCTCTTTACAGGTAGCGGCGAGGTGTCCTGGTTCACCGCACTGGAAGCAGAGTTTCGGTTGACGTTCCTCTGCCTTCAGTTTTTGCAGCCTGAGGCCTTGTGGCCATACTCTAGGCAGTTATAGCAGCGTGGGATGCCGCCCTTCTCGCGGATTCTCACTCTGCTCCATCCGACCTTGGGTTCTTTCCAGTCCAGGAGGCGGTGAGCGAGCCTCGCTGGGATGGACACAACCGCTGTTTGGGTGCCCCGGGAACCGTTTCGCAGGCTCTTGACTATAATGGCTCCATCCTCGTTTTCTGGTAGGGCCTTCGCGAGGTCCTTCTGCACTTTAGTTTTGTCGACATCGTAGTCGACTCCGAGAACCTCGAGGGTCATGCTATTTGCGAGGCAGTGGACAGCCCCTTCTTGCCCGACGACTGGTGTCAGAGCCGCTTTGATGGCTGCGGCGTCGGCGCCCTTCCTCAGTTCAATGAGGATTTGTCCTTCCTGTGTCTTGCGGATGCCCGTGACTTTAGAGCCCACTTCTTCATTAGCTCCAAACACATCTACCATGATACGAACGAAAGGTGTACATAAACTGCGCTTCCACGGGAGCTTGGGATTTGGAAAAGAGTTGGTTGTCGAGATTAATTATGACTCCTGGACTATGAGATGCATAAATCGCTTACATCTCTATGATAATGGAGCGATTTGCTTACGTCCACCCACGATACGTAGACAAGTCGTCCATATATGTGCTGGCCCGGTCCTCGCTACCGCAAATAACATATGAGCGTCGTGGTACAAACGAGGCAGTCAGCCGCAGCAGAAATGGAGTTGGAACACAGATCGTGTTCTCACCTGTCGAATGTCGGGGGAGCCGGCGTAAATTGTGCGCGGAACTCATCAGACATCGCACGACCGCTCCATCTGTGATCTGATGCTTTGTTTTATAGCAGACCAATTCCTCCGTGTATAGCTTTGGGAATGAGTTTGCTTCGAGTCTTTCTCCGACACTCGATGACGTATTGGGAGTTCTCAAATATCGTTCGACTTTTCGTCATACAGTATTCGACGGTCTCTCCGACCCACTCCACAGGGCGGTACTGACTCACGTCTCTCGGCTGAACCCAGGGAGTGGAATCGAGGTCTCTATGGGTCTCTCCCGTACGAAATCATCTTGTCGGGAGCCTCTCCGGGGGGAACAATAGATATACCTCAAGCCGCTGGGAATGAAAGAGTCTCGGGTGTGATTTTCCATCAAATTAATTCCCGTAGCTCAATACACTATCTGGAGTTCTCAGATAAGACTAAGCCACTCATCATACAGTATTCCGAAGGGCACTTACTGAAATTCTCATCATACAGTACTCCGACGTCACTTACTGCGTCTCTCATCATACAGTATTCCGACGCAACTTCGTAGGTTCCAATCAGCGAATGAGCTGAAATAGCGTGTCAGTGATGAATTTCTCCGAAATCACGCAGTCGATTCATAGTTACGCAACGTCATACGATGTGGCCCCTAGAGCAAGCACACGGCTCGTCCATCAGCGTAGCATAGGACAGTTCATGGAGGTCTCAGATACTGGTGAAAACTTATCATACAGTATCCGACTGCGTCGAAGGAGGCCCAACGATGTGACTCAGGCTCGATTGCGAATCGTGGGTACTTACACTCGAAAACACGCATTCGATAGACACTATAGTGTCTACTGCTGCTGATGGTCAATCGAATGCGTGTATATAGCTTTGTGTATATATAGCTTTGGGAATGAGTTTGCTTCGAGTCTTTCTCCGACACTCGATGACGCATTGGGAGTTCTCAGATATCGTTCGACTTTTCGTCATACAGTATTCGCCGGTCACTCCGGCCCACTCCACAGGGCCGTACTGACTCACGTCTCTCGGCTGAACCCAGGAAGTGGATTCGAGGTCTCTATGGGTCTCCTCCTTACGAAACCATCGTGTCGGGATCCTCCCCGGGGGGAACAATAGATATACCTGGAGCCACTTGGAATGAGAGAGTGTCGGGTGTGAGTTTGCGTCACGTTAATTCCCGTAGCTCAATACGCTATCTGGAGTTCTCGGGTAAGACAAAGCCACTCATCATACAGTATTCCGACGGCGATCACTGGAATTCTTATCATACAGTCTTCCGACGTAACTTACTGCAACTCTGATCATACAGGATTCCGACGCAACTTCCTAGGTCCCAACCAGCGAATGAGTCCCGATAGCGAAGGAGTGAGAGATTGTTTCGAGATCACGCGGTCGATATGCAATTACGGAGCGTCATACGATGTGGCCTCTAGAGCGACGTCACCGCTCGTCCATCACAGTAGCATAGTACAGGACATGGAGTTCTCAGATACCGGTGGAACCTCATCATACAGTATCCTAATGCTTTGAACGAGGCCCAAACATACGACTCAGACTCGATCGCGGATCTCGGGTGGATACACTCGAGATCACGCAGCCGATTGACCATCAGCAGCGGTAGACACTATAGCTTTTGGATTGAGTTTCCTTCTAGTCTTTCTCCGTCACTAGATACAGTATCTGGAGTTCTAAAATATCGTTCGACTTTTCGTCATACAGTATCCGACGATCTCTCCGGCCCACTCCACGGAGCGATACTGACTCACGTCTCTCGGCTGAACCCAGGAAGTGGATTCGAGGTCTCTATGGGTCTCTTCCGTACGAAATAATCTTGTCGGGATCCTCTCCGGGGGGAACAATAGATATACCTCAAGCCGCTGAGAATGAAAGAGTCTCGGGTGTGAGTTTGCATCACGTTAATCCCCGTAGCTCAATACACTATCTGGAGTTCTCAGATAGGACTAAGCCACTTATCATACAGTATTCCGAAGGGCACTTACTGAAATTCTCAGCATACAGTACTCCGACGTCCACTCTTGCATCTCTCATCATACAGTATTCCGACGGAACTTCGTAGGTTCCAACCAGCGAATGAGTTGAAATAGCGTGCCAGTGATGAATTGCTCCGAAATCGCGCAGTCGATTCAGAATTACGCAACGTCATACGATGTGGCCCCTAGAGCGAGCACACGGCTCGTCCATCACAGTACCATAGTACAGTTCATGGAGGTCTCAGATATTGGTGAAACCTCGTCATACAGTATCCGACTGCGTCGAACGAGGCCCGACGATGTGCCTCAGGCTCGATCGCGAATCGTGGGTACTTACACTCGAAATCACGCATTTGATTGACCATCGTCAGCGGTAGACACTACCCGGAGCAAATTTCCTGCTACAAAACATAACGCCAGATCAGAGATGGCGCAGTCGCGCCACGTTTGATGAGTCTTGCGCACAATCGACGCCGGCTTCCCCGACATTCGTGAGGTGAGAACGCGAGTTGAGTTCCGCCTCCCTCTTTGTTGCGGCTGACTGCCTCGTTCGTGCCGCGACGCTCATGTGTGATTCGCGGGAGCGAGGATCAGGGCAACACATATATGTATAGACGATTCGTTTACGAATCAAGGCGGACGTAAACAAATTGCTCCATCATTATGATGATGTAGGTAATGCATGCTTTCCATCTAGCCCAGAAGTCAGAATTCATCTCGTAAATCAACTCTTTCCGAAATCCCAAGCTCTCATTGGCGCGCGGCTTCTGTACACCTTTTGTTCGTAACGTGGTCAATGTGTTGGTAGCCAAGTGGTTATCACGTCCGTCTGATACCCGAAAAGCTGCGGGTCAAATCCCGGTCGGGTTATTTTTACATCTTTATGATGATAAGTTTTTCTTGAACATCGTGCAATGAAAATTGATCATCAACTAGATCAAATCCGAATGATATTTTAGGAGATTATTTAATCACTATCAGCGTTGCGCGATCTCCTGAATATCCACAATCTTGGGATATATTCTCGGATGTATTTTATAACTGTTTGGTGTCCAAAAGGACAAAAGGCAAGATCAGATTCACTCTTAGAAAACTATTTTATTCGCTCATGTAAATTACAATGCTCATATTCGGAACATAATTGTAATTCGTTATAACTACCCACTCAATATATCGAAACTATGTGTCTTTACGTGAGATCACGCAATTTTGACAGTATTAAAATAATCTCATGAAATATCATTCGGAATGAATTTGAATGTTAATCAGTTTTCATTGCACGATGTTTAGAAAAAACTTAGGATTATAAAGAAAATGGAAATAACCCGACCGGGATTCGACCCGCAGCCTCCCGGGTGGCGGACGGATGTGATAAACACTCGGCTCCAAACACATCTACCATGATACGAACGAAAGGTGTACATAAACTGCGCTTCCACGGGAGCTTGGGATTTGGAAAAGAGTTGGTTGTCGAGATTAATTATGACTCCTGGACTATGAGATGCATAAATCGCTTACATCTCTATGATAATGGAGCGATTTGCTTACTTCCACCCACGATACGTAGACAAGTCGTCCATATATGTGCTGGCCCGGTCCTCGCTACCGCAAAAAACATATGAGCGTCGTGGTACAAACGAGGCAGTCAGCCGCAGCAGAAATGGAGTTGGAACACAGATCGTGTTCTCACCTGTCGAATGTCGGGGGAGCCGGCGTAAATTGTGCGCGGAACTCATCAGACATCGCACGACCGCGCCATCTGTGATCTGATGCTTTGTTTTATAGCAGACCAATTCCTCCGTGTATAGCTTTGGGAATGAGTTTGCTTCGAGTCTTTCTCCGACACTCGATGACGTATTGGGAGTTCTCAAATATCGTTCGACTTTTCGTCATACAGTATTCGACGGTCTCTCTGACCCACTCCACAGGGCGGTACTGACTCACGTCTCTCGGCTGAACCCAGGGAGTGGAATCGAGGTCTCTATGGGTCTCTCCCGTACGAAATCATCTTGTCGGGAGCCTCTCCGGGGGGAACAATAGATATACCTCAAGCCGCTGGGAATGAAAGAGTCTCGGGTGTGAGTTTGCATCACGTTAATTCCCGTAGCTCAATACACTATCTGGAGTTCTCAGATAAGACTAAGCCACTCATCATACAGTATTCCGAAGGGCACTTACTGAAATTCTCATCATACAGTACTCCGACGTCACTTACTGCGTCTCTCATCATACAGTATTCCGACGCAACTTCGTAGGTTCCAATCAGCGAATGAGCTGAAATAGCGTGTCAGTGATGAATTGCTCCGAAATCACGCAGTCGATTCATAGTTACGCAACGTCATACGATGTGGCCCCTAGAGCGAGCACACGGCTCGTTCATCAGCGTAGCATAGGACAGTTCATGGAGGTCTCAGATACTGGTGAAAACTTATCATACAGTATCCGACTGCGTCGAAGGAGGCCCAACGATGTGACTCAGGCTCGATTGCGAATCGTGGGTACTTACACTCGAAAACACGCATTCGATAGACACTATAGTGTCTACTGCTGCTGATGGTCAATCGAATGCGTGTATATAGCTTTGTGTATATATAGCTTTGGGAATGAGTTTGCTTCGAGTCTTTCTCCGACACTCGATGACGCATTGGGAGTTCTCAGATATCGTTCGACTTTTCGTCATACAGTATTCGACGGTCACTCCGGCCCACTCCACAGGGCCGTACTGACTCACGTCTGTCGGCTGAACCCAGGAAGTGGATTCGAGGTCTCTATGGGTCTCCTCCTTACGAAACCATCGTGTCGGGATCCTCCCCGGGGGGAACAATAGATATACCTGGAGCCACTTGGAATGAGAGAGTGTCGGGTGTGAGTTTGCGTCACGTTGATTCCCGTAGCTCAATACGCTATCTGGAGTTCTCGGGTAAGACAAAGCCACTCATCATACAGTATTCCGACGGCGATCACTGAAATTCTTATCATACAGTATTCCGACGTAACTTACTGCAACTCTGATCATACAGGATTCCGACACAACTTCCTAGGTCCCAACCAGCGAATGAGTCCCGATAGCGAAGGAGTGATAGATTGTTTCGAGATCACGCGGTCGATTTACCATTACGAAGCGTCATACGATGTGGCCTCTAGAGCGACGTCACCGCTCGTCCATCACAGTAGCATAGTACAGGACATGGAGTTCTCAGATACGGGTGAAACCTAATCATACAGTATCCGACATCTTTGAACGAGGCCCAAAGATACGACTCAGACTCGATCGCGTAGATACACTCGAGATCACGCAGCCGATTGACCATCAGCAGCGGTAGACACTATAGCTTTTGGATTGAGTTTCCTTCGAGTCTTCCTCCGTCACTCGATACAGTATCTGGAGTTCTAAAATATCGTTCGACTTTTCGTCATACAGTATCCGACGGTCTTTCGGGCCCACTTCACGGAGCGATACTGACTCACGTCTCTCGGCTGAACCCAGGGAGTGGATTCGAGGTCTCTATGGGTCTCTCCTGTACGAAATCATCTCGTCGGGATCCTCTCCGGGGGGGGGGGGAGGGGGGGAACAATAGATATACCTCAAGCCGCTGGGAATGAAAGAGTCTCGGGTGTGAGTTTGCATCACGTTAATTCCCGTAGCTCAATACACTATCTGGAGTTCTCAGATAGGACTAAGCCACTCATCATACAGTATTCCGGAGCGAACTCACTGAAATTCTCATCATACAGTACTCCGACGTAACTCACTCCATCTCTCATCATACAGTATTCCGACGCAACTTCCTATGTTCCAACCAGCGAATGAGTTGGAATAGCGTGCCAGTGATGAATTGCTCCGAAATCACGCAGTCGATTCATAATTAAGCAACGCTATACGATGTGGCCCATAGAGCGAGCACACGGCTCGTCCATCACAGTAGCATAGTACAGTTCATGGAGTTCTCAGATACGGGTGAAACCTCATCATACAGTATCCGGCTGCTTTGAATGAGGCCCAAAGATACAACTCAGACTCGATCGCGAATCGCGGGTAGATACACTCGAGATAACGCAGCCGATTGACCATCAGCAGCGGTAGACACTATAGCTTTGGGATTGAGTTTCCTTCGCGTCTTTCTCCGTCACTCGATACAGTATCTGGAGTTTTAAAATGTCGTTCGACTTTTCGTCATACAGTATCCGCCGGTCTCTCGGGCCCACCCCGCGTGGCGAAACTGACTCATGTCTCTCGGCTGAATCCAGGAAGTGGATTCGAGGTCTCTATGGTTCTCTTTCGTACAAAACCATTATGTTGGGATCCTCGACAAGGGGAACAATAGATATACCTCAAGCCGCTTGGAATGAGAGAGTGTCGGGTGTGAGTTTGCATCACGTTGATTCCCGTTTTTCAATACACTATCTGGAGTTCTCAGATAGGACTAAGCCACTCATCATACAGTATTCCGAAGGGCACTCACTGAAATTCTTATCGGGATTCTGTATGATGTGTGTTTCAGACTTATATCAGACTCATATCAGCTTCGCCGAAACTCCTCCTGGATAATAGTTTGTGTACATTTCTGTTCCCACAACAACTGCAGGTAACAATTTGGATCCTCCACGAACCATCACATCACATGAATCCTCTCAAAAGTCAGTAATTCTCTAATCATGAATTTTCAAATTTTCAACCGAGGCAAGATATTAGCCCGAATAACCCATATAAGAAGTCCGAGAAGATTCATTCTCCCGTTCTCGTCACCCGGTTCAATCCGCGATGAGCGTACTACTCCCTGGAGCTCTGCCGAGTTCGTTTCGTCACCGATGTGCAAGATTCCCTGTGTTCCTTCTCAACCGCCGAAAAGCTCCGAGCTGTTCGTGTCGGCTTGTATCTCCTTTTGGGATCTTCTCCCATGAGGGTTATATGATTCAATGACGCCGCCACATCTGTTGATCCGTTACCTCATTTGTTTCCTATTGAGCTCCAGACTGTACCGAATTCTTGTAGTCCCCAAAATAGAAGTCCTCCTGTATACCTCCAGCACCGCAGATGCCATCTAATCGTGAGTATCGGTTGGTTTTTGCTTTGGTGATTCCTTCTCCTGTCAGTGGAACCCACCAATGACACCTCATGTTGGAGTAGGAAATAACAACCGATTGGAATAGTAAGTGAGGCTAACGCTTGAGGTTCGTGACCGAGACGCGAGATAGGTCCAAGAATCCATATAGGGAGTACAAGAAGACTCACATCTTTCAACCTCGTTACTCCGTTCGTTTCCCAATCAGCCTTGTACAGTCCCGAGGTCTGCGAAGTTCTTCCTGTCCCCGAAGTGGAGATAACTCAGTATGGCTTCTTTACCACAGATGACCGTCGGATCATTCGTGTCGACCTTCATCTCTTCTTGTGAAATTCTCTAATATTGGTTATACACCTTAATGACACCTGCACATCTGGCATTCTGTTCCCTCATTCATTTCACATCGAGCTTTGTACAGCCCAATTTCTTGGCTTGTTCGTTGTGTTGGCGATAAAGGAGTTCCCTTGTATCCCGAAAGTACCGCAGATGACCATCGAATCGTTCGTGTCGATTTATATCCGCTTCAGTGATCTCCTCTCCTATGAGTGGAGCGCGACGGTGACACCACATAACGAAGTCGAAACTCAACAACCAAATGGAACAGTGAGTGAGGCTAATGTTTGAAGTTCATGACTGAGACGAGAGATAGGTCAAAAAATCTATGGAGGGCGGACAAGAAGACTCACATCTCTCATTCTCGTTACTCTGTTCGTTTTACAATCAGCTCTGTACAGTCCCGGGGTCTGCGAAGGTCTCTCTGTCACCGATGTGGAGATACCTCCGTATGTCCTCTTTACCGTAGATGAGCTTCGGATCATTCGTGTCGACTTTCATCTCTTTTTGTGATCTTTTCTGATATTGGTTATACGGCTCAGAGATGCCTGCACATCCAGCATTCTGTTACCTCATTCATTTCACATCAAGCTTTGTACAGCCCCAAATTCTTGGCTAGTTCAGGTTTCGGCGATGAAGAGGTTCCCTTGTATCCCGGAAGTACCGCAGATGACCATGAAATCGTTCCTGTCGACTTGTATCCCCTCCTGTGATCTTCCCTTCTACGAGGGGAACGCGACGGTGACACCACATGTCCGAGTAGAAACTTCAGAACTGAACCGAACAGTGAGTGAGGCTAATGCTTGAGGTTCGTGACCGAGATGCGGGATATGTCCAAGAATCCATATAGGGAGTACAAGAAGACTCACATCTCTCAATCTCGTCACTCCGTTCTTTTCCCAATCAGCCTCGTACAGTCCCGAGGTCTGCGAAGTTCTTCCTGTCACCGATGAGGAGATACCTCGGTATGGCTTCTCTACCACAGATGAGCTCCGAATCATTCGTGTCGACTTCCATCCCTTTTTTCGAACTCCTCTGATATTGGTTATACAGCTTGATGACACCTACACATCTGGCATTCTGTTCCCTCATTCATTTTACATCAAGCTTTGTACTGCCGAAATTCTTGGGTAGCTCGTTGTGTCGGCGATAAAGGAGTTCATTTGTACCCCGAAAGTACCGCAGATGACCGTCAAATCGTCCGTGTCGACTCATATCCTCTCCTGTGATCTTCTCTCCCATGAGTGGAACGCGACGGAGACACCACATGTCAGAGTAGAAACTTCACAACCAAATGGAACAGTAAGAGAGGCTAATGCTTGAGGTTCGTGACCGAGACGCCGGATAGGTCCAAGAATCCATATAGGGAGTACAAGAAGACTCACATCCTTCATTCTCATTACTCTGTTTGTTTCACAATCAGCTCTGTACAGTCCCGGGGTCTGCGAAGGTCTTTTTGTCACCGATGTGGAGATACCTCCGTATGTCTTCTTTACCGCAAATGAGCTTCGAATCATTCGTGTCGACTTTCATCTCTCTTTGTGGACTACTCTGATATTGGTTATTCTGTTTCTGGTTCGAGTGGATATCATAACTTCTAATACATGCTATTAATGCAATCCTGTACGTTGAAGCCATTGGTCTCTGTCATCACTGCGCTCTCTGCTTCTAAATTGATCAAATCGCCTCTCGATTTTCTTCTCAATTAGTCCTTGTGTATGGCTTGTCACTGAGCAGTAGATTCGAACAAGGAGGTGATGGCAATTTGTATCTACACGCTAAGGAACGAAAATTTGCTATGGATGGTTATCAAAAGACAATTCTTCCTGTTCTTCAGGATACCAATCGTTCATTTGGCCATTCACACCTCAAAGCAACAAATAACAATTCGCAAATATACTCGATTGAGAAAAGACCACGCAGAGAGATGAACGAAGGCTCACGCGCGGTCCGGGGTGGCTGTAAATCCGTGAAAAGCAAATTGGAATTGTCGCTCGGCTATTGAATGTAGAGATCTGGAAACTTTCCCATATAAAAAAAATTCCATTCAAGGTAAGATATACTAGCTCGCCTAGCCTTAAATCGCCAAGTGAATTCATCAGCGGTGCATCGGTCGGTCCTGAAGCCCGTATCAACCGCGAGGGACGATTTTCACGAATTTTCCGGCTTAGGTTGGATTTTTCCGAAGAATTCATGAATACTTCCCCCTTAGAGAATTTCATGCTCTACAACTTTGATCTCCAGCATTTCCTCACGACAATGCATATTTCTTGAGATTTTGGCGAAAAACGATGATTTTGCACTAACAATTGTTAATGTCAATGAAATCCCGGCTCTGTTGGGCAAATGACCTCATGCAATCGATCCAGCGTCTCAAAATACATAAAGACGCACTTTGAAACCTCCCCAAACACGACTTACCTACTCAGAGCTAGCCAGCGTCCCGACAACAAGCCTCGCGCGTGGCCACGGTTTATGAACAAATTACCATTGTCGCTCAGCTATTAAACTTAGAGATCTGTAACTCCACCAAAAACTTCGTTAGGTAGTGCTCTTTGATATCCGTGCACGAGGATTGTAAAATTCGAAAATTTGTAACACACTCTTTGCAATTGAAACAAAAGTCTCATTTCCGGGAGTGATTATGTGTTAAAAGCCGCCATTTTGTTGAAAAAATTTTCGGCGACCCCGGATCAACGCCATATCCTTTTGAATACATATAAGAAGATATCCTCGGAAGTTGGAGTCTCAAAATGCAAAACTCGCGGAGAATCGACAAGTTTAAGATGAAAATCTTGAACTCCTCAGAAACCAAAAAAAGGCATTTTTCTCAATAATAAATATGTTCTGCATGGTCAAAATGTTGGAAAAATCTACTGGAGGTCCACCTAGGTATATAGAATCGATCGCAAACGGTTTCAACCGGTTACCTCAATCTTGCCAGTTTTTCGATTTCTAGAGCGTTTCTCGAGGGTTGGTTGCAGGCCTATTAGTTCAATAACAAGGTCAATTCGACTGTACTTCTTGAGAGTTGACTGGTGTCGCTGCTCACGAGCACTGTCTTACTCATGTCGAGAGCTGTTCCACGATTCCGAATAGCTCCGTGTGAACTTTAGGATCCCACGAATGAATGATACCAGAGATAACTGAATGAGTCCTGTACAGCAGTGACTATGATTCAATACATGGCGGTATTATCGATCTATTCGCCCGTTTGGGCAACTTATGTAAGCCAGTCTTCTAGATATGGGGAGTCAAATTTTGACTTTCTCAATACAGATTCTAAGTCAATCTTCTAAGTGAATTCGAATTCATCTTCTATTCCAGACTTCATGTTCATTTGGTGAAACAAATCCCGGTTTCTAAAAGATTAGGGTTGATCTCCTCGCTGTGTGTACTTCTCATTTCGACGTGTGGCTGAACATCACTCGCTTAGGATGAGGCGGTAGATTTTTTTGAATTCGTCGTCTCTCATATGATGCGCCTTATAGTGATTTATGTCTAGGATACATCTACGTAGAATCATGTCTCTACACGACATCCAGGAAATCTAAAATTTATCTTGTATCAAGTTAGAATTTTGAAGTCATCTTCTAACTTTGGGAATATGAGCTGCTAATATGCCACCGCACTGATACCTGCACTGCAGTGTATCAGCTGCAAGCAATATCTCAGCTATACACACATGCAACTTCTAATACACATTACTATTGTCATCGAATAACCTTTGACACATCTAGTTTTATGCGAATTGTTTGGATCATGCCTCTGCACCGACACCCGCACTGCAGTGTATCAGACAGATAAGCATATCGTATCCGCGCGCATACCTCTATCACGCGTTTTTACATATTCCAGATTACATTTCGATGTGTCAACACAACTTCCGATGCTCTGGTTGGAGCAAGCACCACCACGGCGAGTTGACAACGCACAGCGCTCATCAAACAGTTAGGCGGCTCTGGTAAATGTGAGCAGGCGTCAACCTGTACGTCTAGAAATAAGCCTCTAACTTCTAGCTTATGTATTGCGAACATTTTCGTCTCCGAAAGTAGAGAAAACCCACTTCAAACTAGGCACAACTCAGTATTGCGGATCCAAATCTAATTTCTCGTAACACTATTCGATTCCGTTTTTTAATAACTCGCCCGAGGAGAAAATTCATACACAACATGATCATCGAGAGTTGTGTTGTCGTCGCCATTTTAGATGCGAATGTAGCACGAAAAGGAGGCCGAAAGATGCTCTGCGCGCGCCCCCGCGCCATTCTGGCTCTCCCACCGCATTCTCGGAAACACGTGTTTACATTCGCTCTTTCTACGCGATTTCCTAAAAAAATGCCAACTTTTCAAGTGCGTCTCTTGATGAGCGTAACCTCAATACGTGACTCCTGGCGAGCACTTAACACTAGCCGATTTACTCTCGAAGAGGGCCAACCTCTAGATTTTCAGCTCTTGGTGAGCACTTTCTTCTAGACGCGAGACTCGTTTTGGATGTAGCTTTACGTTGCGCGTCTGCTCCTGGATGTGCATCTTCTCGACCGCGTTGCTTTTCCACGTCTACCGATGAGCGACGGCATCTAGGTGTGACGACGCGCGCTAACCTCTAGATATGTGGTCGTGCCCGAGCTCCGAGAGCATTTTCTGAGTCGAGCGTCACCGCGTCATTCTGGCACTCTCCGTACTCACTCTGAGGTCACCGAATGCACTGCCTCCATTTCTGTTGCCCCGGAGAAGCTCCTAACCCTGGGGCGGTCGCGCCGACCTGGAGCCATGTGCATTCGCCCTGGTACGGGCTTCTGCACGACGTGCTGGGCCCATAACCTATTGAAGTCGGCGCCGGGTTCTTCTAATAACACTGACTTCTATATGAGAAGATACGCGAGTTACACGTGGGATTTATTACAAACAATTCAAAGACTCTACCAAGATCAAAATCTAGGTACACAGAGTAATACGATCTAGTACAATAGAGAGCGAGTTACAGCGTGAACACACAACACGATGTGCTCCGCGTCTAGGAACGGCATGCAACCGACTGGACAACTAGGAACACAACGAGACGAGGAGAGACTGGTGCGCGCAGGTGCCCTAAGTACCCGCATCAGCACAGTGCGACGAATGTATAGATGTAGGTGAGACGAGTAGCCGCCGAAAAGAACTCAACACAATGACTATTACTAAAAATCGATGTACCCTCGATCTAACCTTGGATCAAGAATCCACCTGTGGTATTTCTTCGCAGAATGTGCCGCTTTCCAGGAGGTTTAATTTGACAGTCTCTGTGCACAGAGACTGTCGGATCAAACCTCCTATGATTACATGCAAGCCAGCCAGAATTCCTGGGAAGAGGGGACTATAGTCCTCCATTGAAGCACCGCCCCAAAAACGTCAGTTTCTGTCATGACTTCAACGTGCAAAGTTGTCCAAGAACTCAACACTCGTTTCAAATACGAGATTTGGAATCTTTCCGGATCATTCAGAAACTCATTCGTAATCGACGACATTCAAAGTCTTCAAAGAGAGCGTTACGCATCTACGAATCATCGACGATATTCGAAGTCTTCGAAAGAAGCGTTACGCATCTGCGAATTCGAGGACCGACTTTGGCAACACAAAACGTCCCGAAACCATCAATATACGTTGGTGTCGCACCAGAAACTTGTCGTACTTATAAGGACAAACGAACTGACTTTATATGTAGATATTCATGGTAAATGTTTTCGGAACAGTCTAAAGTTCTCGAAAGCTACGTTACGTATGTTTTATACATTATATATAACCGTGTTAACTGTAGGTCCTTGAAACCAGCGATATATATATATATATAGGTTCGAGAACAGTCCCGGAAACTGACATTATATATAATTGTTTTCAAGGACGGTCCCGGAAACTGACAATATATATACAGATTCATTGTGAATGTCCCCGAACCAGCCCAAAGTCCTCAAAAACTACGTTACGTATGTTTTAAACATTATATATACCCGTTTCAACTTCGGGTCCTTGAAAATCAAGGGAAATCTTGAAACTAACGATATATATATATATTTTCGGGGACGGTCCTCGAAAAAGCGAAATGTTCCCAAAACCGACGTTACATACACGAATTGTCCTTGGAACTGACTATATATATATATATATAGTATATATATATATATATATATATATATATATATATATATATATATAGACATTCAGCCGCTCGGCTATAGGCCTCCCGCTCTGCTCCGGTTCAGTCAGTCTTCTTGTGGATCGCGAACAGTACGCACACTATCCACAACCTCGAGCACGTATCATATTGCTCAATATAGTTTTGCGAACAGTTCAGTTAAACCTCTCCTGTAGTTCATTCTGCATTCACCTGAATCCAACCCCACATATGAACATTTGGTCCTTCGAGCCTTCGGATAAAAAATGCAGTGAATGGAGGAAGTTATCACAGTGATGTGTGAGAACGTGGTGCAAATATTGGTGCGGAGTTTATTCGCCAAGTGCAGTTATATTGTGCACTAATTATAGTGCGATGACTCTCAAATACCGTGCGTTAAACTTGCGATCCACACAATTGTGGGAATTGCATGAAATCGTCATCGTTGTGTCAGCACCCACGCCAATGGACAGCCATTTTGTCCTTAGTGCTCCAAACGGCAAGTGACGCCAAGCGGACCATATGAAGAGAACGCGGCAGCCATCTTTATGAGCAAGCATGCTCCTTCTTCAACGTCGCAGTTAGTAGCAGATGAGCAGCGAGTCGGCGACATAGCGGCGCCACAACGACGGCGGCCTTCACATTCTTGTACAACATAACAAGCGCGAAGCGTTCGCGACAAGAGGCAAGGTCATCGTTCGGTGAGTGAGTTGTTTACTCTTTCCTACGTTCTCTGGGGATGTTTCGCTGCCTGCCCTTGCCCCCTCCCCTTTCGTTAGTCGGAACAGTACTATGCTACATTTTGCGATGAATATTTTGAGCTTTCCTTCGTGTTTGGGAGGCACAGTATATAACTGATCAATATATTCTAACGATCGGTACATTTTCATGATTTTTCATTCATTGCGAGATCACCGGACAACGGCCGATCATTATATTTAACGAATAATGCATCGTACATTCGTGTTATTCGCGACACATAGTTAGTCGAATTAGTTTCGTTCTTCATGTCAACACTCAGTTTGAGCATTTGAGGAGATTCTCCATATTGAGCACTCAAGTTGACGCGCTGATAACACTCATTTTGAGCATTCGAGGAGATATTCCATTTTTGGGCACTCGAGTTGAAATGCCCACAACCATTTTTGGCCTTTCACAGATCCTGTAGAGTGCGATTCTCGTAGATCCTGTCGAGTGCTATTCACAGATCCTGTAGAATGCGATTCGCGTAGATCCTGTCGAGTGCAATTTTCGCCGATCCTGTTGAGTGCTATTCACAGATCCTGTAGAGTGCGATTCTCATAGATCCTGTCGAGTGCAATTTTCACCGATCCTGTTGAGTGCTATTCACAGATCCTGTAGAGTGCGATTCTCATAGATCCTGTCGAGTGCAATTTTCGCCGATCCTGTCGAGTGCAATCTTCGCCGATCCTGTTGGGTGCTATTCGCACGTCCTGTAGAGTGCGATATAGTCACTCGGACATCGTCTGAAATTTTACTTCGTCTGAATTATTCGTTCAGACGAGTGAATCGGTGAACGAGTAATTCAACGACTATATCCATTCAATTATACACAATGGCTTCGATTGAGAAGCAACTCAAACTGCAATCGCGCATTGCGAACGCGTATATAAACTTCCAAAAAACAGGCCACGCTAAGATGACAAAAGGCGCGTGCCTTACCCGGATGAAGGGGTTGGAAGATTACTGGAAAAAGTTTCAAGATATTCATCCGAAGCTATTAGACGATGATGATATTGACGCTTCAGATAACTACTTCAAGAATGATGTGTATGATAGTGTAGAAGAATCATATTCTACTTCCCTAGGGCTATTCCAAGACTTCCTATTAAATCTCGACATGGCAGTACCTACCGGTTCGCGAAATGCTGAAACATCTGAACAATCTGCTACATTCCAAGCCAAATTACCGCCAATTGAATTTCCCACCTTCTCCGGTGACATTCAGAGCTGGACGAATTTTCACGATTCTTTTGATGAAATGGTGGTGAAGAAACACGGCCTTGCGAATGTTTATAAAATGAGTTATTTGCGATCCTCACTTGAAGGGGAAGCCGCAGAACTCCTTTAAGAAAGCGCTTCCTCTGGCGAAAACTTTGATTCGGCCTGGAAAAGCGTCAAAGAGTACTACAGCAATAATCGCTTATTAGACTCTAAATTACTTTTAAAATTGATGTCCATGAATAAAATGCGAGCTGATACCTCTTCAGAGATCAGTCGTCTTCGCAACGGAGTGAACAATGTTTTGAAAGCTCTGAAATCATTGAACTGTCAAATCGATACTTGGGACCCCGTGGTCGTTTTTCTAGTAGTGATGCGTCTTACTCTTGCACTTCAAAAAGATTGGGAATCTCATGTCGCACAATCAGAAAATCCGAAGCAATGTCCTAGCTACAAAATGCTCGATGATTTTCTCGAAACTCAGCGACTGGCTCACGCTCAATTTGAGAGTGCTAAGGAAGCAACTGAGCAGACAGAGGAAAAACCCAGATCTAGTGCCACCTCTGATTTGAAGAATCAAAACAAGAATCAGAATACTGAACCCAAAGATTCAAAAGCTGTCCACGTGAATCAAAAAGATAAATCAAAGCCTGGACGTGAGCGACCCGTGTGCATGATTCGCGAGGGTCCTCATTTTTTCACCTTTTGTAATACCTTCAAGGCAAAATCTGTGCCTGAGAGAAAAAGATATATAACCTCACTCAAGAGATGTTTCAATTGCTTTTCTTCCGACCATCTCTTGCCGGAGTGTCCTAGTGACAAACGCTGTGCGGTTTGTAATGGAAAACATCATGCGACTATTCATGAAAGTGGTAAGCCCAGTATTCCGAATACCGCTGATCAACTTTCCAAATCAAATCGCCCGCCCAACAATCCAATAGTGCAGCATCTATGTTACAATTAGAATCGAACCACGTCAATAACATTATTAATAGAGATGACAATGATGGGGAGATTTTCATAGCAACTGCTCGAATCTTAGCTGAATCTACATTTGGTTCGTCACACGAAATACGGGTAATTGTGGATCAGTGCGCACAATCTTCATTCATTTCAGAAGGCTTATGCCAATTACTTTGGTCAAAGAAAAAACCCGTTGTGGTACCTACTACGACAGTTGGCGGTAAAAGTGGCCCTGTATGCAAAAACGTAGTGGAGTTGACTATACGACCTCGCTTTACTTCCGATAAAAAATACATATTGTCAGCTTACGTGATTCCTAAGGTTACCCAATATCAACCCAACTCTCTATTCAATGGGGATTGGAAACATTTGAAGAAGCTGCGCTTAGCAGACCCTAATTTTAATAAACCTGGTGTTGTTGATATGTTACTTAGTGCTCAGATCCACGCACAAATCATACAACAAGGTTTACGTAAGATCCGAAAGGGCGATGCTCCTATAGCTATGAAATCGCATTTCGGCTGGATAGTTTCTGGTTCTTCGATGTCTCAAAAATCGTCGCGACCAACAATGAATTTGTGTCTTAATGACACTGATTCTCAACTCAATGAAACTCTCCGTTCGTTTTTCGATCACGAGGAGATTCCAAAGGAACGTTTCTTGTCGGATGATGAACAAAAATGTGTTGAACATTACAATAATAATGTGAGTCGCACAGGAACCCGCAAATATATCGTCAAATTTCCACGGAAACCCAACTTTCCAGAGTCAGGTATTCTAGGAGATTCTTACTCCAAATCACTTCGAGTTTTTCTAAGTCTGGAAAGGAAGTTTGCAAAGAATCCTGAATTCAAGAACGCGTATGTCAAATCAATGCGAGATTACTTATCGCAAGGTTTCGTGCGCCCAATATTCACTAACAGTATACCTGATGATCAATTCTACTTTTTACCTCATCACGGAGTTTTCAAAGAGAATAGCTCGACAACTCCAGTGAGAACAGTTTTCAATGCTTCAATGATCACTGATAAGGGCTACTCGCTCAATGACTATCTCTATTCAGGTCCGAATTTGCTACCTGAATCAGTTGATTTTTGTACCCAAGGGCGTAAGTATCCTCATGCTTTTGTGGCGGATATAAAACAAATGTTTTTACAAATTGGCGTCCATCCAGAGAATCAACGCCTCCAAACTATTCTGTGGCGAGAGCACCCCAGTGATGCAATAATGGAACTTTTGTTGACCGTACTGACATTTGGCTATACGAGTAGTCCCTTTTTAGCCATTATGACACTTAAACAGTTAGTCAAAGATGATGGTGAACATTTTCCAAGCGCTATTGAAGTAATCAATGAAGAGAGCTACATGGATGACGTAGTATCTGGTGGCTTTTCAATTGCGGAAATTTTGGCTAAGCAATCGGATACAACTAACCTCCTCAAATCTGGTGGGTTTGAGTTGAGAAAATGGCTCTCAAACACCCCCGAACTCATCGATAAATTACCAAAAAACGTGTTAGCTGCGGACGACCCTTTGCAAGAGGACTCTTTGTTCTCAGTGCTCGGTATAAGGTGGTGTCCCGCTAATGACATTTTCAAATTCCAATTGTCAATTGACCCCTTGACGGTTCCGCTGACAAAGCGTATTGTACTTTCCAAAATTGCTAGGATCTTTGACCCACTGGGCTGGATAACTCCGGTGATCATCACCGGTAAAAATTTCATGCAGCTGCTGCGGATAAAAAATGTACCTTGGGATCAGGTACTACCGGATGAATTCACCAAAAAACTTGAGCAATGGTATTCTTCCTTGACTCACCTTTTAGACTTGAAAATCCCACGTTACTTGGGTATAACAAAAAACGCTCAAAAATACGAGCTACATGGTTATTCCGACGCTTCCAAGATAGCGTATGCAGCGGTTGTATACCTACGAGTTCTAGATGATGACTGTAAAGTTACCTTGTTGGGTGCTAAATCAAAAGTTGCACCCATAAAAATCCCCTCGATTCCGAAATTAGAACTATTCGGCGCTTTGACAGTCGCCCAGCTGCTCAATCGATTTGCATCAAAGCTCAAATTTGATAATTTGTCGATTCATGTGCACTGCGATTCAAAAGTAGTATTGCACTGGATTCATGAGCACCCTTCTAAGTGGTCGGTTTTAGTTGCCAATAGGTGTGCTGCAATTAAGACACTGATTCCCACTGCCATTTGGCACTACATCAAATCGTCGAAAAACCCTGCAGATGTTGCTTCTAGAGGGTGTTTGGGGAATGAACTCGTCTCGAATCGTCTGTGGTGGGAGGGACCCCCCGACTTGCGAGAACACAATCGCGATTGGAGTCTAACAGGTTATGTCGATTTGAATTTTTCCACCAATCCAGAGAAGTCGACTAATGAAAACATTCAAGTATCTGTGAATACCATAACTTCAGAGACTCCGAAGATTCAAATTTGGGATCTGATGAAACTGTACTCTTCTTTCACCAAACTGATTAGAATCACTGTATATATTATGAGATTTATTTCAAGAATCGTGAATAGAACGTCTCTCAAAGACAAAGTCTCATGCGTTATTAGCAAGTTTCCTGTTCGTTCAGATCAGCTCATAGACAGCAGTGAAATTCGCCACGCTAAACTTGTCATGAGCTATCTTACTCAGTTAGCTTATTTTCCATTTGAATATAAAAAGCTGCAAGGAGATAAAATTCTACCTCAAGCAAATGCCTTGAAATCCTTGAACCCCGTGCTAAAGGACGATTTGTTGAGAGTAGGTAGCAGAATCAAAAATTCAGATCTATGTAACGATGAGAAATTTCCCGTTATCTTACCTACAAAATCTACTCTGACGGAGCTCTTGATTCGATATTTTCATCACATCACGTTGCACGGTGGTACTCAACTGACTCTTTCTACTAGCAGACAAATGTTCTGGATTATTCGACGGAAAAGTGCAGTGAAAGTTATTATTGATAATTGCACCAGATGTCAAAGATACAGAGCTACTCCGCAGTATCAAATGATGGCAGCTCTACCTCAAGAACGGGTACTGCCTACGCGTCCATTTAAGAAATCAGGTGTAGATTACGCAGGTCCATTCAAGTTGCTAGCTTCACGCATTCGCGGACAAATTTCCTACAAGGGTTATTTCATTATTTTCATTTGTCTTTGCACAAAAGCAATTCATCTTGAAGCTGTCTCCGATTACACTACAGAATCGTATCTAGCCGCGTTCGACAGATTCACGGCAAGACGAGGACCTTGTGAGCTTCTCATAAGTGATCAAGGTCAGAATTTGGTAGGAGCAGATCCCGAACTTAGAAAAATGTTCACCAAAAATTCACCCTACTCCAATTTCATTTCCCAATCCCTTAGCAATTTGGGGACAAAGTGGCGTAAAAATCCACCATCCGCCCCACATTTTGGAGGAATTTGGAAAGCGGGGGTTAAGGCAGTGAAACATCACCTAAGGAGGGTAGTGGGAGAAACAATACTCACCTTTGAGGGATTCACAACAGTCCTTAATCAAGTGGAGGCATGCCTCAACTCTCGGCCTCTCATGCCCCTCAGCAATGACTCTTCTGATCTAGAGGCTCTCACACCTGCCCATTTTCTGATAAAAGAGCCATCCCTACTAATAGTCAAGGACAGAGTTACCAATGACAAAGTGTCACCTCTACGACGCTGGAAAATCATCACACAAATGGTCCAACAACTTTGGGAACGTTGGTCGCACCAGTATCTCCATACGCTCCATAAACGAAATAAGTGGACGTCAGTACAACCTCACTTGGCTGAAGGCGACTTGGTTTTAGTGAGAAACGAAATAACGCCACGATCCAGATGGCTACTGGGCCGAATAATCAAGACGCTCCCTGGAAAAGATGAGATTGTTCGAGTAGTGCAGGTGCGCACAGCTACCACCATCCTGGATCGACCGATTGTGAAGTTGGTGAAATTATTTCGCCCACAAAGTGAAGATGAAGAGTGATCTGTGCAGTGTTGCTTAGAATCTATGAATTTTTCGTTTTTTTTTCTTGAAATCAGTGAACAGTTTGGATTATTTTCTCCAGATGAAATTGAATAATGACTCTATATTTTGCACTACAAGTGAACTCTTAATTTTCCACACTTTTATGAAATCCTTTGTTCATTTCAATGAAATCTATTCTTTTTTTTCTCGAGGTGGGAGGATGTTAATGTAGCACCGATCAAACAATCCGCGACAGCACACATACATTCACGCACACATTAGCTAAGCCGTCAAGTGGCATTAGATGCTCAACCGGCAGTAGAACCGACTGCAGTATATATATATATATATATATATATATATATATGAGGGTTTCCATGGAACATTTGACTATTGACCCTCTAAAATAAAAAAAAATTTTTCTCATCGCACACGTTTAAAATGGGTTTCATGTGATTCTTATACCTCGAAAACATGTGAAAAAAGTGGTGCCACTCTCTTCCAAGCCGAGGTATCTGGTTCAGAACGAATTGTACGGAATTTCACACTTGAAACATTCGTGAATCAACTTCAATCGAACAGATTCGATTCAAAACATTGTCTAGACGATCGATACGGATTATATTTTGCCTGACTTGACTTTAAGATGAATTTCATCATTGATTTCTCCGAAATTCGATGTAAATTTCCAAAATCGAGTCAAGAGCTATGAGTCTCATTTCAATTTCTAGAATACACTGTGGTGTTATTTTGTTCATTTTTCAGCCGTATACTATGTAAAAATCAAGAAAATCGCGATACCATCACATTTAGCGGCTTATTTAGCTTACCATCCGGATTCGAATATTTCTCCTCAGCTTCTCACAGAAATACCGATCGACAATTGTAACTCAGAACAGTGCGGTTATATCCCTTTTGCGATGAAGAAAAAAGAGCACAACATTCCAATCCTGTGCTTTACGTTTCCTGAGTATGCCATCAAAAAATGACCGTTCTGAGAGCCAGTGGCGCGATAACTTTATGAGCTTTGAAGCTTTATAAAATTTGTCCGGATCAACGCACACTCACAAACCAAACGGGATTCGATTCGTCTTCTTTTCAACTCCAAAAACTCATTGCTAAATTTTCCGTTTTGCACAAGGTATTTCATCAATTTCGTAAACAATAGCCAGAAAAAGTTTTCCCACAAAACTCAGTTACATCGATGAATGAGAGTTAATATCATAGCCAAATCAGCGCACACCTCTGAATCAAAGATTTTCTCAAAATATGAGATTAGTAGATGGATATATCATTCCACCGAAGTAGTTGAGGCATAGGTATTTTAGTTACAGCCTTATCAATTCAAAAAATCGCGTTGGTACGTTTGTAAACTACCCAAAAATCATCCTTTGCGGTCTGCTATTGACAAATCAGGATGCGTTTCAACAAAAAAGAATTTAGTCCATATTGAATGATGCCAAATACTATAAAATGCCACTCCTGCGCACTCCGAGTAGTTCAAAATACTCTTGGAACACTGCAGTAACACAAAAGTTAAAAGTTCCGTGGAAACTCTCATATATATATATAGACATTCAGCCGCTCGGCTATAGGCCTCCCGCTCTTTTCCGGTTCAGTCAGTCTTCTTGTGGATCGCGAACAGTACGCACACTCTCCACCACCTCGAGCATGTATCATATTGCTCAATATAGTTTTGCGAACAGTTCATTTACACCTCTCCTCTAGTTCATTCTCATTCACCTGAATGCAACCCCGCATGTAAACAACTTGGTTCTAGAACCTGTGATAGTCTTCGCTGTAAAATATTTGTATAGTGAAGACTTGTATCATTTGAGCCTCTGAGTCCTCCCCGGCTGAAAATGGTCTCTTGACTTTCGCGCAATTGTGGCGTGTCTCATCACGCTACCGTGAGGCGACTTGTCGCGTGACGGTGAGCCGACGGGAGTGTAGCCTCACCGTGGCGTGACGAGATTCATACATGGAATTCAAAGCAAGAATTCTTGTACACGGTGTGGATAATGCAAGGGAGAGAAAACGATCAATGCAGCGTGTACTTTGTCACTCACATAATTACGCAGAGGGTTTATTTGAGGGGATACCGCTGCATGAGAGCAATTGGGCAACTTATCAACATAACCTGTATATACTGAGGCCCAAGCCGCAAACCCTAAATCGGTGTGATAAATATCCAAAAAAGATTTTGGGGTACACGAGGCAGGGATAACAATGATAACTCGAGTGATTGCTGCAATGTACTACACCGGCAGGATGATGCGCGAGCGACGTCGTCGCAGTGGGCGCCTCATAGTGCAGTTTCGTCGCGCGACACTGGCGTGCCTCATCACGCTACCGTCACGCTACAATCACCCTCCCAAAACGCAACTCATTTTTTTTCCTACTTTTAGGCACGTATGTGCCCGGCACGTATGCGCCCATTATGAATGGATTTCAGTTGAGAATCGCAGGTATCCCCTGAGTTCATCGACATTTGGAGCATACCAAAATTACTGAACGAGATCTGACAAAAATTGTACGGGGTAATGATTCCCTTCAATAGCATGATTCATTTGTGAAGTCGTGAGTCAACTTGACGTAAAATATATACTCCATGAGAGATGTTGCACTGTAAAAAGACAAGGCTAATGTCTACCAGATTGAGATCAATAATATATCTAGCCTTACGATTAGTTGAAATGAATTAAAGTTTCCATTGCAATTTTTTACCCTAATACATAGCCCTCGTAGACAATTTCAGTTTCATCTTTGAGTCGGTAATTTTTTCCTAACAATCTGCTTCAGTATCTGCCAGGAAAAAAGGTTCAAATTCATTGATATATGAGAATAATCGAAAGATTTATTTAGTAAAATGCCAAATGAAGACGAGCTGATCACATCATCATTTCCAACATAAACTATCTGTGTACAAATCGTGATGCGTATTTACAATTTTTTCCATTTGTCCAAAAAACTTATCAATAATGTAACATGTTAAGGGATGGGATTATGTATTCCTTGGATTCAATTTTGATATGAATACAAATCTTAGCAATTGCAGAGGTTGGTATCAGTTCTTCGTCTTCGCCATAATTTACAATCTCTTTCACAGTCCTCGCAAAGCGATTATTTTTTACATTGATGAATTTACATACAGTGGTCTCTTCCTTGTCCTTAATATCAACTAAAAATCGTAAAATCTTTTTAAAACTTCCACACTCTAACTGAGCATAATAATTACGAGATCTACGATTGATTTTTTCGTCAGACATGAGCAATCATCCTTTTATAACACACTTGATATAACTTTTCGTAGAGGGTTTCAGGTTCCATTCTGCAATAAATCTATGATCTACACTTCTGGACTTGCCAAGATATGTGTGGGAGTTGACTCTGACAACTTTTCTGTGCGTGCTACCGACCATACCATCACAGTATTCTTGAACAATTTTGGAAGTGTGGGGATTACTCTTTTGCTGTAAAATTTGATCAAATCTGTGAAAGTTTAGATGCCTTATTACTTGGAGAATCACGCCTTTCTCACTTTTTACGCAAGTCGCATAGTCACCATTAGCGGATTCGGATGCGAAAGCCGAGTGCGCCCACTCAGGCCCCGAATTGTTGATGCTGTCTGCTAGATGTTCATTTTGATGCATGTTGTACGTCATCTTTTTTAGCGAGTATAGGCCCTCCGTTCTTTTAGAAAAAGCGGTCAACTTCGCCCTGATTCCTGCCCTGTCTTCAGAGGTTATTACAGACTGTTGGCTCAAGTGTATAGCATCTACATAATAACCCCAATGTTGCAAAATCTTCTTTTCGTGCAGCACATTTGATAAAACTGGAATGCTAGAGTATATAAGCCAGTTTTCCCATTCTCTACATTTTAATTTAGGCTTATGTGTCATAGTTCTTGCATAACGTCCGAAATTAGTGGGAACCCTGATTTGCTCTAGATAATGGTTAATTAAATTTATGTATTGAGACTTCAAAATTGAGAAAAGAGCGTCTGTTATGGTCTTACAAACGCCGGAAGTTAGATGCATGGGTTCGGGAACGAATCCCTTAGTAAAATTGAAGCTTTGGAGATTGATTAACGGAGAGACCGTCGGCGTTACTCCAAAACAATGGTCTTTCCCTGTCTCTAGAGCTTTCTTGGCAAAGTAGATCGTGTTAGCTACGGACCGAGCTTGCGCTGCAGGGCAAAGATAAGGATAGCGCATAGCTTTTTCAAAATAAATGGCTTCAATAAAGCACCAATCACACCCGAATGCACACGCGAACATATTCATTTGGTTCATCTTAAATCGTGCCATGATATCTACTGGGGGTAATAATATGTGCAACTTGACATTCAACCTTCTACCCTTGATTACACATTCAATCCCACGAGCCGTAATACGATTCATACTCTCAACAAATTAATCTTAAAAAAATATTCATTACTGGCTGACGTGCACCGGCCCACAAACCGGCCAGCACTAGGTGCTTCAGTCGGGCTTGAGGTGGTATTTTGTTGATCATTAGATATATAGGTGTCATAGACAAGTTAGAACTTTCACTAATAAGAAGTGCGTCTAGATTCATTGCCGCTTTGACATAACGAAAGAAATCACTTTTAGGCAAAGTTTTGAGAAAATCCATGAACAAATTGCCATCTCTAATATCCTCCATACGATTTGGATCGTGTTTTCTCCGATTCATCACGTAATCGTAGAAGTCCTCGTAAAGCTGTAAAAGATCTCGAATGGCTTCGGACGGATCGATTATCGCAAAGTAACATGCATCTGAACGATTCATAGCCTCAAATTTAAAGTAACAGTTTTCGCATTCAACCGTAGGGGTTGCTTCCTCGAAAATTCCCGCATACCCAGAGCATTCGGGGCACACAGCATGTAAGATATACTCGACTCTATTATTACATAACTTATCGAATAGGTATCGAGTGTCCGGCAACACTATTTTACCTACTGCCACATTCATCATCTTCGCATTATCAACTATACCAGAGAAAATCAATTTGTTCTTGAAAGAATGCTTGAAGACCATACGGAGCAGAGCAGCAGGGCTGATCTCATTCGATACCTTGATCGGTTTGAACAACTTGACAAGAGCCGTATCATTCTGGTCCAGGTTGCTATCTTCGTCATGATCGTTACTATCACTGCTGTAGAGTTCTGCTAGTAAAAGGTTGTGGTCGTTTCAGTGCTCTGGAATTGGCACTTCATCAGAGTCGTCATCTCTTTCACCAAACCGATGATAATTGAAAATAATTTCACTCGGCTCTTGAATGGCGTCCTTCAATTGGTCGTGTGGGATGGTAGGGCATCCATCAGTTGTCGCAGCTGTAGAACCGTGACAGTCCTAAATAACAAAACGAGATGCTGTTAACGCCGTATGGTTACACAGTGTAGAAACATTGGAACTTATAGGTTTTTAATGTGGTGAAACAGAATGAGGGCGCAATTCAGATGACGGTGAACGATTCCACATGTGTTAGAACGAGAAAAATTTTTACAGAATTAACATCCACAAAATGTGGAGGTTAATTCTATAATGTCCTGTCTATCTTCGAGGACATTTTGAAGTTGGGAGAAAAAATATCAAGACAGTTCTTAGCGATTCACACCTGAAATGACTACTTTTAAGAAAACTCGTCGACTTCTATCGAATGTAACCATTATGAAAGTACGGAAATCGGCTTTTGCCAAATTTTAGGTATTTCAGAGATTATTAAGATGACAGTCACAATGAGTCATTTATCGCCTTCATATTCACATCTAGATCATGTACGTGATGACCAAAAGCTACCAGAAGAAACTCAGGTCAATGAGCGGTTTTGAATCATCATATCAATGAATTACTCTCATCAACAAAAAATGCGCCCAAGCACACGAAAAAATGATGAATTTTGTCGGAGCTCTGATTATTGGAAAATGGTACAGGAAGATCCCAACATAGCCATTACACGTGTACAGGAATGGGAAAGAAAACTTCAGAACATTATCCTCACTATATCCCGGAAAAGTATCAATCTAATTTTTTTGAATTCAAATAAATCAGTGTGAGAGGAAGATATGGAGCAAATATGTATATATTGAAAATAATTTTTTTGTATATTTTTAGTTAATTTTTTTGAGGAAGCTTACTAGAGCGATCCGGGAAATTGAAACTGGGGTTCTCTTACCAATATCTGAAGTTTGGTGAAAACGAAATCTAGATACAATTGGTCTGAAGAAGCTCAAAATACAGTTGTCGGTGGAAATTTTCATTATTCCCTGAAAATTCTGGTGTGTGAAGATTGCATGCCATTTTGGTATTAACTAATCCATAGATTAAGCCGATAAAACCATAGCTTAGGTAAGCCAAATTGCCGTAAAACCAGCAATCGATGAAGAGTAGTTCCAGAGACGTTAAAGAAGTCGCGTGTGCTATTTCCTAAGTATTCACGTAGATAGCATCTTTTGCGAATCAATGCTAACCACCGATGCAAAATTTGCCATCAAAATAACTTTCAATCGAACATTCATTATTCTAGATTATACTGAAGTTAGCCATTCTCCGTTTAGTCCATCTTACAAGTACAATGAGATCGCGCAGTGGAAATTTTTCGAGGAAAAACGCCTCCGAGGATTTTTTAGGGAATGAAAAAGCCAAAGGGTGCTCGAGAAGTATGAATAGGAGCTGAAAACTCACATACATGCGGTTTATCATAAATTTTGGAAAATAAAAATAGTTTTTTATTTGTAATTATTCTAGCTCGAAGGTGTTCAGTAAAGACGTGAAAGGTTTCCACCAAAATTGTACCGATAGGTTTTTCAGTCACTTCTCAAATGCTGCTTTTGAAATCAAAATCGGTCACAGCAGTTCCAAGTTATGAGCCAACTACAGGAGTACGGACTCAATTTTCCATTTTTTTTGGGAAAAAGAATTTTTTACGGGATAACTCTATCTTGGACGGAGAAATTATGATCAAGATTACTGTGGAAAACTTTCATTACACGAAAATAAAAAAAATCGTTCGGAAAGTTGTGAAAGTTCACTCCGATTTACTCTACCACGAATTCCCAAGAAAGGCGTCACTACATTAAACGGGAATTCAAAGAGGCGTAACTACTTTGATCAGTCCTCGGAAATATGAATAAAGGGCGTAACTACAGAGAAAAATCGAAAACGGTGTAATTGCAGGAAAAATTCAAAAGGGCGTAAACACTATCACACCCACGTAACTTCTCTCATCTCTTCTCAAAAATATGGCAAAAGGTCTGAACCAACATGTTCAAAATTTGAAAGAACGTAAGCCACTAAGTAACCAAATTCAGAAGGGCGTAAGTTTTCGGAAGAAGGGGCGTAATTACCGATTAAAAAATTTTAAAAACTTCCCCGGCGCGGATAATTATTTCTATGGGTTTGAACTATCAGATCATCAGAATCATGACTCAAATGGAATATAGAAAATAATCACCTGTGTGACGGCTGCTAGATTTGCCTAGTTGATTTAGCCGCACATGCTGGACTGTGGGCAATGCCCAGCAAATTTGTATAATAATTGTAACTGGAACTCTGCATCTGCTGCTACTACTGCATATCTATATAGATATATATATTGCTGCTTTCGCGCGCGAGAGAGATTGGGTATGGAGCGCGCCGAATGACTAATCATGATTTTAAGATAATAAAGAGACAAGTTTATTCAAATAATAAAGACATGGTGCACATGAGGCACATCGAGCGCGAGCACGAAGAGAGCAAAGGGTGAAGCCCAAAAAGAGAGAGAGCAATTCAAGGCTGTACTCACAAATGTATATACTCTATCGGCCGCTCGCATTGTAATTGTTCTACGATCGGACGATGTCCAGGGCGCAGGAATCGGTCGCGCGCAAGGTTGATCTGGACCGTCGGATGATCATCCTCTCGAGCACGTCGCCAGGGTATTCGATCAGGAGCTGGCGCACACGCGGCGCGGGCACGAGGAAATTGCGGAAAGCGCGGGATATTGCTCTGATCGCGGCAACATGGTCTGCTCGGCAAGACGAGCGAACAGAGTCTGAATTTGGCGCAACGCGCCATGCCGGTCAGCTGATAAGCTTGGACACGAGGGGCGCGGTGCGGCGATTCCAAAGGTTGATGGTTTCGTGACTAACGCGTGATTTTACTCTCTTTCTCTCTCTCTCTTGTTTTTTTTTTTTTTTTAGGTGGTTGTAGGGTGAATACGCTGCGACGTAGCCACAGAGAGGTTCCGGACGGACAATTACGCCTGGCCGATACTTCTCAAGGCTTCCGGGCTGGATTCCGCATCGATGCGGCCATCCGTACCAGATAAACCCTCTCTCCCTTCCCCTTTGGCGCTGGCCATCGGACAAGGGAGAGATCCACCAACTTACCAATCCGGACCCGGCACCGCGTGAGCATTACTTCAGGACCGGTGGCGTCTCGCGCTCAGGATCGAGCGTCCCTCTTCTCACGACTCGCAGGTGTTGTTTCTCCTCCTTCGATCTTCTTCCATCTCTTCATTCTTCTTTCTTCTTTCTTCGATCTTCTCTCTTCTTCCTTCCCTCTTCAGTCCATCATATTCCTCCTGGAACCATTTGGACCTCTTCTGTTTCAATCGGCAGAGTCACTGTAATTCGCCTGCTTCGAGGCGCCTTACTTCCCTCTCTTTCTCCTCTTTGCGGGTCATCACCAGCTTGATGTATCCGGTGAGTCTATCCCATGCTCTCTCTCTCTCTTTTTTTTTTTTTTTTTTAAGGTGGTTGTAGGGCAAATACGCTGCGACGTACGAAGGAGAGGCACCGGTCAGCCAAACACGGCTGGCCAGCACCTCCCCAACAGTCCCGGGCTGGAATCCGCATCGATACGGCCATCCGAACCGGGTAAACCCTCTCTTCCTTCTCCGTTGGCGCCGGCCATTGGACAAGGGAGAGATCCACCAACTTACCAATCCGGCCCCGGCACCGCGTGAGCATTACTTCAGGGCCGGCGGCGTCTCGCGCTCAGGATCGAGCGTCTCTCTTCTCACGACTCGCAGGTGTTGTTTCCCTTTCTTCGATCTTCTTCCATCTCTTGATTCTTCATCTTCTTTCTTCTCTCTTCTTTCTTCTCTCTTCTTTCTTCTCTCTTCCCTCTTCAGTCCATCATATTCCTCCTGGAACCATTTGGACCTCTTCTGTTTCAATCGGCAGAGTCACTGTAATTCGCCTGCTTCGAGGCGCCTTACTTCCCTCTCTTTCTCTTCTTTGCGGGTCATCACCAGCTTGATGTATCCGGTGAGTCTATCCCATGTCTCCTGGTTGCGGAGCAAGTACGGGACGAGATTCTCAGGTGTTAGTTGAGCACCCAGCCATTCATCCAGCTCGGCGCGCTCTCTCCGGGTGTGCTCTCTCTCTCTCTCTCTCTCTCTTTTTTTTTTTTTTTTTTAAGGTGGTTGTAGGGCAAATACGCTGCGACGTACGAAGGAGAGGCACCGGTCAGCCAAACACGGCTGGCCAGCACCTCCCCAACAGTCCCGGGCTGGAATCCGCATCGATACGGCCATCCGAACCGGGTAAACCCTCTCTTCCTTCTCCGTTGGCGCCGGCCATTGGACAAGGGAAAGATCCACCAACTTACCAATCCGGCCCCGGCACCGCGTGAGCATTACTTCAGGGCCGGCGGCGTCTCGCGCTCAGGATCGAGCGTCTCTCTTCTCACGACTCGCAGGTGTTGTTTCCCTTTCTTCGATCTTCTTCCATCTCTTGATTCTTCATCTTCTTTCTTCTCTCTTCTTTCTTCTCTCTTCCCTCTTCAGTCCATCATATTCCTCCTGGAACCATTTGGACCTCTTCTGTTTCAATCGGCAGAGTCACTGTAATTCGCCTGCTTCGAGGCGCCTTACTTCCCTCTCTTTCTCTTCTTTGCGGGTCATCACCAGCTTGATGTATCCGGTGAGTCTATCCCATGTCTCCTGGTTGCGGAGCAAGTACGGGACGAGATTCTCAGGTGTTAGTTGAGCACCCAGCCATTCATCCAGCTCGGCGCGCTCTCTCCGGGTGTCGCTGCACTTGAACAGGGCATGTTCGGCGTCATCCCATTCGTCCCCGCATAACTGACATGCTGGGGTCGTCCTCTTCTTGAACCTGGTTAGATAGGAACCGAAGCAACCATGATCGCTCAGTGCCTGCGTCGTCCAGTAGTCCATCTCTCCGTGGGTGCGTTCCGCCCACTTGGCTACGTCACGGATCAGCCGGTGCGTCCATCTGCCGTTTGCAAATGGCGAATCCCACTCAGTTTGCCAATGCTCAAGGGTGGTTTCCTTCTCGTTGTCGCGGATGATCTCCTTCATCGTCGGAGTGAGTACTCGTTCGGCTCCGATCACTTTTTGGCGGTCCCAGATCCTCACTCGCTCCGCGACGAGCAAGTGGATGGGCGGAGTACTCGCCAATACGTAAGCCGCATCTCCTGACACAGTGCGGTAGGCACGGATACTCCTCAGGGCCGCTCTTCGGTGGACAGGCCCCATTCTCTTCTCGATTATGGTCTTCTCTACTCTCTTCCCCCACACGGGTGCACCGTACAGCATGATGGAGGTAGTGACGGTGTTGAGAAGTGCGCGCCTCTTTTCCTTGGGTCCTCCGATATTCGGCATAAGCCGCTGGAGCGCCGCACCGACCCTGCTCGCCTTCTGGGCGGCTTCCTGGATGTGCTTCTTGAACGACCACTTGTCGTCGAGCCATACACCGAGGTATTTCAGCTCTGTCTTCCGTGGAATCTCTTGCCCGTTTATATAAAACCGGGGTAAGTCAAACTTCCTACGCCTTGTGACCACGATTGCTTCGCACTTCTTGACAGCGAGCTCCAGAAGCCTGCTAATCATCCACTCGTAGACTCGGGCCAGCGCTTCGTTCGCGCGTCTACCCAAGAGTTCCTCGTTGTCAGCCCATACTATGAATCCCGCGTCGTCCGCGAAAGCCACTATTATCACTCCTTCTGGCAGTTCGATAGACAGTAAGCTGTCATACTGGGTGTTCCAGTTGAACGGCCCGGAGACCGATCCCTGTCCGATTCCGGCGGACAGTACCCGAATCTCTTGTCCCTCGTCGGTGTCGTACACGAGGGTCCTGTTCCGCAGGTAGTCACTCGTGACGGCTAGTAGATAGGGGGACACTTTACCTGCTTGGGATTGATAGACTCGCTCCCAGCTCGCGCAGTTGAATGCGTTCTTTATGTCCAACGCAATGATGGCACAGAATCCTCCTCTTCCTTGGTATGGGTTCCCTACCGACGCTTGAACCCGTTCTTGGACCGCCTCGATCGCGTGCACAGTGCTCCGTCCCTTCCGGAACCCGAACTGCATTGGTGATAGCCCACCGCCTTCTTCGTAGGCTTTTTCCACCCTGTTGAGCACCATCCTCTCGTACATTTTCCCGATATTGTCGAGCATGCTGAGAGGGCGTTGACCTCCTTGACCCTTAGGTATCAGGACCAGCTTCTGGCGTTTCCACTTGTCCGGGAAAGTTCCCGCGCTCAGACAGATGTTGAAGAGGTCGAGGAGTAGATCTGGCTTGTATTTGAAGACCAGTTTCAGAGCCTCGTTTGGGATGCCATCCAGGCCAGGGGCCTTGCCGTTCGGCATTCTCTTCGCCGCTATGAGTAGCTCTTGCATAGTGAAGAGCGGGATGGGGTCTTCGCTCTCCGTAGGGAATGTAACTCTGGGTTCTCCTGCTGGGAAGAGGTCTTCCACGATGGTGCGCAACGTTGCTGCATCGGTCGGTGCTGGGTTGCCCCTCCGGGGTCGGACCTTTGACATGACCACGCGATATGGCGTGCCCCAGGGGTCTTCGTTAACCATGTCGCACAGTTCACCCCAGCACTTCTCTTTGCTCCTCCGGATGGCTAGAACGAGAGCCTTCTTTGCTTCTTTGTACGCTCTGTCATGTTCCGCCAGCGATGGTCGTTGCAGCTCCCTTGTTCGCCATGCGGTCCTCCTTTTCTTGTTGCTCGTTCTTCGTAGAGCCTTGATCTCATCGGTGATCCAGTACTCTGGTTTCCTCCAGAAACATGGTGTTGTCCTGCGAGGCATCGAGGCGTCGCAAGCTCTCGTGATGGCGGATGTTACCATCACCACAGCCTCGTCCGAGGCGGAGTTCATCGGGAGATCTTCGACTGTTTCTATCGATTCCCGGAATTTTCCCTCGTCCAGCTTCCGTACCTGCCACCCCGTTGGTCGCGGTCTGCGTGTCGTCTGTCTCTGTCCGTCAGTCCTAAGTCGAAACCGAATATGTCGATGGTCACTCAGTGTTTCCGTGTCCAGAACTTCCCACGATGTCATACGTCCCATGAGCGACGGGCTCATGAACGTCAGGTCGAGGACTGATGATGAACCTCCCTCCCGGGACCGAGTGTCGTGCCGGTAATAGGTGATAACCCCCGTCTCGTTCGCGAGCACTAATCCCAATGCCTCCATGGCATCAGCGAGTATTACCCCCCGTCTATCGCGCGGCCCCCCGCTCCAAGTCGGTTCCTTGGAGTTGAAATCTCCCGCGATTATAACTGGGCCCCCCCATTGCCTCACATCCTCTTCTAGGTCGTGGAGCTCGTCTTCAAATTCGTGCGTCTTGAGCGACGGCGAGTAGTAGCAGCTGTATACAGCTGTGCCCCCTATGGTCTTTCGAGCATAACCGCGGCCACTAACAGCTGGTTCAGTCTCGCGGATCGCGGGATTCGTGATCTGAATTACAGCGGTCCCCCAGTGATCGAATGTGGAACGGGAAAGTTCGCGCTTCCGAGGCGGTTCGGAGATGATCAGAACATCGATACCCCCTTCTTTGGCGGCAGTGTGTAGGAGGTCACAAGCTTCCCCGCTTCTCCTGAGGTTGGCTTGGATGAAGTTAGCCATTTCTTCCCCCCCTGCGTCTATATGTCGCCCTCGCGTTTTGGTAGGCTGTGCAGTTGCTGGAGCCCGACCTGTGGTCAGATCTGGTTCCGATAGCCACGCAGCTGAGGCATTTTGGTTTCTATTTACAGGTAGCGGCGAGGTGTCCTGGTTCACCGCACTGGAAGCAGAGTTTCGGTTGACGTTCCTCTGCCTTCTCTTTTTTGCAGCCTGAGGCCTTGTGGCCATACTCTAGGCAGTTATAGCAGCGTGGGATGCCTCCCTTCTCGCGGATTCTCACTCTGCTCCATCCCACCTTGGGTTCTTTCCAGTCCAGGAGGCGGTGAGCGAGCCTCGCTGGGATGGACACAACCGCTGTTTGGGTGCCTCGGGAGCCGTTTCGCAGGCTCTTAACTATTATGGCTCCATCCTCGTTTTCTGGTAGGGCCTTCGCGAGGTCCTTCTGCACTTTAGTTTTGTCGACATCGTAGTCGACTCCGAGAACCTCGAGGGTCATGCTATTTGCGAGGCAGTGGACGGCCCCTTCTTGCCCGACGACTGGTGTCAGAGCCGCTTTGATGGCTGCAGCGTCGGTGCCCTTCCTCAGTTCAATGAGGATTTGTCCTTCCTGTGTTTTGCGGATGCCCGTGACTTTAGAGCCCACTTCTTCATTAAGGTCATCCGTCTTTATCTTGCGCAGCATATCTGCGTAGCTTAACCCACCTTGGTTTGCCGTGACGAGAACGGCGTCGGATTTCGCTCTTCTTGGCTTCATCTTTGCCTTCTTTCCAGCGGTGTCACTTGATCGACCGCTTTTCTTTGCCCTCTTCGTATTTCTCTTAGAGACCACTTCCTGCCAAGGCCCGTCCTGCTTGGGCCTATTAGGAGTCGATGTCGAGCGCGGTGTTTCGAGGGCTCCCGATGGATGTCCCCGTCGCGTCCTCTTCGTATCGTGCTGTTTCCCTTGTCGCGATTCCGGTTTATTCGCCCCCCTTCCCTGTGTGCCGCTTCCCGACGCGGCTGGCCCAGAGGGCTGCGCACTCCTCTTCATTTTTAGGGTCTTCTCCGCTTCGAGAAGTGTGGTCTCGAAAGCCGCTCTCTTCCCTTTGTCTGCCGCAAGTAGGCCTTCGAGAGCGTGGCCGATCTTCTTGAGCTCTTCCATGTCGCCCCGAGTTCCTTCTGGGATGTTGGAAGCAGACTCGGCTATCCCTATGACCAAGTTCAGGTGGTCGAGAAGAAGATGAGTCTTCTCCTCCATCTGTTCTCGGCACATTTTCAAGTCCCTCCATCCTTCCATTAGATCGGGGGCCTTGTCTCCACTTCTTTGTCGACTGGCCTTCTCAGGTGTGGGGAACCGATCGATGTCCATATCCTCCGGTGTTTTTTGACCTTTTTCGAGTTCACGGTCACAGTCCTTGGATGTCAGGGTGTCTTCTGACTTCTGGGACTCCGTGGTGGTGTTAGAGTCCCCTGAATCCGAGCTGGAATCGGCGGTATCGTCTCCCTTGTTCTTTTCTTGCGTAAGCTGGATCTCGATCGCGGGGTTGATCTTCATAAGCTTGTCTGCCGCCGCTTGCGCTTCTGCAGCAACCTTCGCGTTCTTCTCTTTTTGGCTCAAGAATGTGAGCTTCGATTGTTTCAGCGTTCGCTTATCTACTTCCTCACCCAGACCCTTTCTCTTCCTGCTGTTCGGGGTGAGGTCTACTCCTTTCTGGTGTTGGTCCTTTGCTCCAACTATCTTCGCCAGAGGCGTATTTCCATCGCTTGTAGCTTTACGCGTGAGTCCACCAGCCAAGTGTGCCACTGGTAGCGCGCTTTGCATCGTTGGGCCCCCCCCCCCCCCCCCAAGATCCGAATGGGGCCCCGCTTTACTTGGGGAATTCTTGCCGTCAATGCTGGACATCTTCTTCTTTCTTCTTTTTCCAGGGCCTGGAATCGCATGCTGGCCGACCCCGGACCAGACCAGCACGGGTGTGGTGTGTTGTGTGATGCGTGTTCTGTATAATGTTGGTATGTCTGTGTAATGCTTGAGCAAGCGTAAGTATGGTGCGTGTAGAGTGTAGTGTGTGTGTTAGTGTGAGTGTAGGACTCGGGTCCGGCGGGGCGTCACTCCCTCAAGCTCCAAGTGCAACCCTAAGGTCACACCCAAAGCCCCCTACGGGGTCTCTCTCTCTCTCTCTCTCTCTCTCTCTCTCTCTCTCTCTCTCTCTCTCTCTCTCTCTCTCTCTCTCTCTCTCTCTCTGCCGGTGAGTACAACCACACGCTCTCTACATCGCTCCGTCTTGAATGTCTTTTCTCACCGACAAAACATCGTCCCGAGGGGCATATTTTTGCAGATTGGACTTCCTCTCGCAGGCTCATACCTTTGGAGCAACACTGCATGGCTCCAATCAGAGCCTGAGAGGAATTATTCCAAATTCTGCAATTCGACAATAACATTCAGTCAGCAGTTCTTGGCGCCGAAACCAACCATCCTGCGCATGCCCGGCGATCGTCGTCTGCTCCACGCTAACTATACACCTGTACTGCTGCTGTCTGCTGTCACGCGATGGGCGACACCACCTGCCACATATGCAACACCAACCTGCGTCATGGCAGCAAGCAATGCAGCACCTGCAAACGGTTCGTCCACACAAAATGTTCAAAAACATCGAACAACAAGTGGTTTTGCATAGCGTGTCAAGAGGTGAGCAGAAAATCCTACAAAATAGCGTCGCCGGGCGCCATTAAGCAGACGGCTTCGTCTGCTCGGCGCAGCACTACGAAGCACGTCAGAGAGAGAGAGATGGAGAATACCGGCTTGCGCACTAGTGTGAGTGGCTTGTCTACCACTACACAGACTCGGCTCAGCTCTCGCAGCAAGGTGGGGACATCTCCCCTTGCCCCGCACACCATTACCACCGGCCGCGGCGAGAAGCCCCCAACCACCAGTGGCTCTACTCCCGTCGGGAGGACCGATGAACAGCGAATGTCGTCTGCTGCACCACCAACTCGCAGCGGTGGCAGCACCTCAGCGCTTACCGCTCGTGGCGCGCAAATTCAAACAGAGGCCATCGGCGCATCCCAGCCATTACTCTTATCAACATCTTCTGAGGATGGTCGTGGGATATCCCAAGACGGGAACGACAGAACACCAGTCCAGCCAACCACTCCAGCAACAACGCCAGCACCGGGAATTCCTAGAGATAAGTGGGTTTTGATTTCGCAGAGTACTCTGGATCTCTTTTTTCAACAAAATGACTTAACTCAGAACCGGCTCGACGAAATAATGTCCCTCTTAAACCGACGTGAGGCTGCCATCTCCTCTCCGCCACCCACACCAGCAGTGAGTGCGGAGAGTGCTCAACTGTTAGCGCGCATGTCGTCTCTGGAGGAACTCATAGAGAAGCAAAACTCCAAGCTGGAGGAGTTTCGCCTAGATCGTGAGCTGCTTCTTGAGGAAAATACTTTGATGAAAAGCCAGATCTCACATCTGACTGATCTTTTGAAAGACGACCAGGGCACTCTGCGAAAATCTAATGTTAGTAATGAAATCAAGTCTTCCATTTCTGAGCTTCCACATCAATCCTCCGGGCCAGATCCTCAAGTTCGAACGGATTTTTCTAACAATTCACGTGCTGGGCGGCGGAGCACTGAACTCAGGGGTGAAGGTCTTGAGTGCAGCCAACTAATTATCACTGGTGCTTTGAAAAAAGACTCTACTGCCTCGGAGGATGAGGTACGTAATATTTCCTTCGCAGTACTCAAGTCCATTCTTCCCTCGCTGGAGAGGGAGAACATTTCTGATGTTCGTGTTCTGCAGCCCGGGCACGTGTCTGGAAGGACGAATCCGAAACGTAACTACAAATCACCCGATTCATCGCCCCGAGCCTCGGTCATCCGCTCACGTTCTGTTCCATCCTGCGTAGTCCAACTCTCGTGCAGTCGTCTAGTCAGGGAGGTGATTAGAGCCAAGCGCTCGATTGCCAACAATTATTTCACAACTCATAACATCGAGCCCACATTGCTTGACCCTGAAGCGAAAGCCCATGTGCCGGACCGAAAGATTTACATCAATGAAATGCTACCTCGTGACAAATACAAGGAATATATTCAGCTGAGGCCACTTGCACGAGGTCTAGGCTTCAAATATGTTTGGCACAGCGGTGGACGCTTTTGGGTCAGGCGTAGAAATGGCGAGAGAGCGCATGCGTTCGAGTCCCTCACTGAACTGCATGTCATTCAAACGGCGTGTCGAACAGCCCCAAGACCAAATCATGAGTCATCGGACAGTAGCCCGAACAGTCCAACCGTTCCAGACCAGGCTACAGATTCTACAGTAGCATCAGCGGGGACTCCCTGACTAAATACGGCTGCCGGAGAGTCAAAAGGGAGTGGTAGTTCCTTAAAGGCGGGGTTTATCAATCTTAACTCCTTAACAGATAAGATTGAGCACCTGCGCCTGCTCGTCGCTGCCGACCCCTCCTACCATCTTTTCGGGGTAGCTGAGTCGTGGCTCGATGAGTTTGTAGATGACAGTCTTGTTCAGGTCCCAGGTTATTCGCTGTTACGGCAAGATCGTAACAGAAACGGTGGCGGGGTTGCTCTGTATGTGCGTAATGATTTCAAAGTGGAGAGGCTTGCCTCGTCTAATACTTCTGGTCCGGGGTGTCCTGGCATCCCCGAGTATTTGTTTTGCAGCGTACAGCAGGGTAACTCGCCATCGATTCTAGTAGGTGTGATTTATAGACCTCCAAAGGTTGCCATGCAGAAGGATGATGGGCTTTTCGGCTCATTACGCCGACTGTGTGGAGATTTTAGCCACAAAGTTATTATGGGGGATCTGAACGCAGACTTGTTGGACACGGCTCATTCTGACTCAAAGACATTGACCGCACTGACCGAAGAACTGTCCCTTCAGATTGTGCAACACGGTGCGACTCATCAACACAACCCCAATGTGTCTCATAAATGGATCGACCATATGTACGTAGATGAAAATGATACCGTCACCGACTTACAAAACAGACTACTGCCCAGTTTCGGCAAGCACGCGGTCATCGACGTCACCATCAACGTCTTCACTCCTGCTCCGCCTAAAAATTCCTTCACATACAGGGATTTCCGTAACATCACTCCGGAGCAGTTGAATGATCGCCTGCTTCGCTGTGACTGGACAGCGCTCAACAATGCTGAAACTAGTTTGGAAGATGCGATTAATTGCCTCAATGAAAACTTGAAAGTTGTATTAGATGAACTAGCGCCTGAAAAAACGATTTGCCCTCGTAAAGGCGACGCTCCTTGGATTGGTCCCGAGCTGAAAGGACTCATTAAGAAGCGTGATGCAACACGTAGGCGCTGGGAGCGAAACCAATGCAACCAGCGCAAGTGTTCTGGTCTTCAGAATGAGTTCTTCCGGCTCAGTGAAGAGGTCGACGTGCGTATTGAGAAAGAGCGAAATTCCTTCATTCAAAGTCACCTTTCCGACGCTCTTGATCAACATAAAAACATTTGGAGGGAAATGCGTAACCTCGGCCTCTTGCCTAAGAGCAAAGAGGAGGAGCTTCACGGCTTCACCCCGGACGAGTTGAACGCTCACTTTGCAGGAGTCTCTGTCTCACCTCGCGAGAATATAGAAGAAGCAATGGACGATGTAATGGTGGCTCCAGAGGAGGGTTTCGAATTCAAGCCAACCAATTTGAATGAAGTAGTCCTTGCCATAAAGCATTTCTCCTCACAGGCTCGCGGGGTAGATGGAATCCCTCAAAGCGTGATCGCGAAAGCTCTCCCGGCGATTGGTGATCTTATTGTACATATTTTCAACTCCTCTTTCGCTCACAGCATCTTTCCTGAGACTTGGAAGCAAGCACAGCTGATTGCGCTAAAAAAGACTGTAGCTCCATCATCAGTCTCGGACTTCCGTCCTATTGCGCTCTTGTGCTTCCTCTCCAAGGTTCTCGAAAAGATTGCACACGACCAAATCACGGAGTACTTGAAGAAAGAAAAATTATTAGATGGCTTCCAGGCTGGTTTCAGACAACACCACAGTACCCAGACAGCTTTGCTGAAATTGACTGATGACATAAGACTAGGTATAGATAGGAAGAAGATCACCCTTTTACTACTCTTCGACTTCAGCAAAGCCTTTGACACGATATCACCAACAAAACTTCTGAGTAAACTGCGACAACTTGGTTTCTCGCGTTCGGCACTCCTGTGGATCAAATCATATTTACAAGGTCGCACCCAGCTAGTCACCTCCAAGAATGGTAAATCTGATTGGCTCGCAACCAATCTGGGTGTTCCGCAGGGTTCTGTTCTCGGGCCCTTACTCTTTAGTTTGTACGTCAATGACTTGCCTGGGCTATTGAATGGAAAGTCGGTAGATCATCTCTTTTACGCTGATGACCTCCAAATTTATCTCCAAATCGAGAAAAATAAGATCAGGGAGGGCATCGCTCGACTGGGAGAAATCGGACGACTGGTTGCTGATTGGGCTATGGGCTCCGGCCTGCGTCTCAACGCTGGTAAAACCAAAGCAATCTTTTTCTCTTCCGAGAGGAATATCAAGGATCTGAAAAGGATGGATCTGCCAGGTGTTGAGATACAGGATGGAGTTTTCGTTCCTTTCAGTGACACAGTCGTGAGTCTTGGTGTTGTATTAGACAGCGAATTATCGTGGAAACCGCAAATAAATCAAGTGACGAAGAAAGTCAACAGGGCCCTGTACGGTTTGCGGTTTTTCAGGGCATGCATCACCGGGACTCTCCGAGTTCGACTGGTCGAGGCGTTAGTACAACCCCATCTAGACTATTGTACGGTCGTGTATCTTGACGCCACGGACGAACAGCGGCAACGGCTACAAAGACTAAACAACTCATTTGTGAGATACATTTTTGATCTTAGGAGAGACGAGCACATCACTCCGTTCAGGGAAAACTTGGATTGGCTGCGTACTGATTCGCGGCGAATGTACTTTGCAGGCATTATCATGTATAAGATCATGCACATGAGGGAACCTGGTTACCTGTCTGCAATGTTTACCAGGCACCAATCCGAGCGCCCCGTGCGGGGAGATGCACAAGAGCAGGAACTCAAAGTCCCCAAGGTGAGACTTGAATATGGAAGAAGATCTTTCCAAGTTCAATGCGCTCACTTCTGGAACTTTCTCCCTTCAGGCATCCGGCAAATTCAGAAGATCTCATTTTTCAAAGAAGCTTTGAAAGAGTTTCTCTTATCACAACCATCCCAGAGGATTGATGTGGATAACAAACAATACTTTAACCTCTGATAGGCTTGGGCTCTTTCCGATTAGGCTTTTAATTATAACTTAGTTATGCGTGGCCTTCCCGCCATTGACTGAAACATCTGTGATAATTTTCCGAGCCCACTATCCTTTATATGTACAAAAATGTTTCATATTTTCTTGCTCCTTTTTCCTATCTTTATCTGTATAATAAATAGTGTAATTTGACTTTCTACGCACCTTGCAGTGCTTCAAAATGACTAGTCACTTGATGTGATAATACAATGTCCTTGACCAAAACGACAAATTTCATGAATGTGATATATATTTATTATGAGTGACATATGTATCATATGTAACAGAATTTTTAACTTTTGCCTCTGAGCAAATAAAGGATATCAATCAATCAATCAATCTCTCTCTCTCTCTCTCTCTCTCTCTCTCTCTCTCTCTCTCTCTTTCTTACACATGTAACTCACTGCTCTCTCCTCGGATGCTCTGCTACATTCTGTAAGAAGGATATATTATTACATTGATTCGGGACAGGAGAGAGAGATGATGGTTGAGATTATCTACTCAATCGTCACACCTGTTAAGTAAATGTCGCACGTAATGAACCAGGACTAAAAAACATTACTTGTCTGAATGATGGATTGAGAATCTGAGTTGATCTAATCATGAACAATCATCGAAATTGCGTCCTTTCTGACTCTCATTTTACGCGTCGCATTTTGTTAAATTGTTTGACAAAATTTACGAAAGAACTGAGTCCAGAATTCTCTTTACAGCGTCCCTGAGACAATCACAGCTTATTTTCAAGTTAAGTTCTCAGTCCTCTCAATAGTAAATCCTGATATCTACAGTTCCAAATTTCGATGACCATCAAAATCTACGTAAAGCCCTCAAAAATTTCAAGTTATTGTCACGAATCTCTTATCCAATCGTGGTAGAGGATGCGTGCGCAGCAGAAGTCCGTGGCTGAATTTTCCCGAGAACTTGCGTTGCCATGGATTGCAAATTACAGTTTTCAGAATCTTATTAATTCATAATATTTTCCAGCCACTTGCAAAATCTTCAAGTTGAATGTAGTGCATCCTATAAATCGATGCATTACTTCCACTCTTGCAATCACGGAATACTAACAACCGGATAAAATTTCACCTAGCCTCCGAAAGGAGCCTATTTGGAAGAAAATTCTACGAAGAAGCGATGATATTCTGAATTACAGGAATCGTAGATAACTTTCCACGAATATCACATTCCATTTTCAATCACAACTCAAGATCTTTCAAGGATTTAGAATAAAACTGAGCGTTTGTAAGAAGAGCCTGGAACAAAAATCGAATACAACTACTCACATGTGGCAAATCATCGAGTAGATTGGGTTGATCACGTACTGCACAGTCTACTGGAGAGTTACCCCCAAAATTATATATATTAATTTGAATGACCATTCATCGTCCGGAATCACTAGATTTTCCCCTAGATTGACTAACCTTACCTGGAAAACCGTTAGATTTTCCCCTACATGCTCTAACCTTACCCGGAAAATCCTAGATTTTCCCCTAGATCGACTAAATTTACCTTAAAATTACTAGTTTTCCCTATATCGTTTGGGTAATCTCTAGATTTCCCTTCATATCTACTAACCTTACCTTAAAAAATATATTTCTCCTATATTTTATTCTAATTTGACTCTTACACCTATATCGATATATACGCTTTTTTGGGGAATCACTAGATTTTCCCGTATATCGACTTAACCTACCTTAAAATTATTGGTTTTTTCTCTATATCGATGACTGTATTTTGGGTCTACTGTCGAGTTTTTGTGCGTCTGTCAGACTTCTTCCTTTTCATTAGAATTCACCAAATTCCCTTAAGCGTCTGCGTATCGGACTTAGATTTAGTTCGTGAACTACACTAAGTCTTCAAACATTCGCAGGAAAGTGGTTTCATTACCTGATCCGGTCGTGAGTCTATCGGTCTCTTGTCCCATTGTGAGTTCTTATATGATGTTTTATGTATGATGTATTTATGATGATCTTATGATATTTATGATGTATGTGTGTTGATGATGATAAAATTCTTTACTTAATGGTCAGGTTTTAATTACTTCGTGGAAAAATGTATAAAATTGTTATTATTATTATTATTAGTATTTGTGTTCGTTACTGTGTCAAGTCTGATGTCGAGTGTCCGTGCGTGTGTCAGACTCCTCCCTTTTCATTAGAATTCACCAAATTCCCTCAAGCGTCTGCGTATCGGACTTAGATTTAGTTCGTGAACTACACTAAGTCTTCAAACATTCGCAGGAAAGTGGTTTCATCACCTGATCCGGTCGTGAGTCTATCGGTCTATCGGTTTATTATTGTATCGGTTTATTAGTGTATATTTATATGAATGCGTGATTAATAATCTTCGATGTTTGATGAAGATGTCATGAAGAATGTTGATAAAAATGTGTGATGTGTGCCTCACCCTCTGATGAAGAGATGAATTACATCTCTACATCGGCGATCATTGGCGTTTTAAATGATGCTGCCGATGAATGGTGATGATGATGAAGGTGATGTGATGAATATGTAATGATGCATGATGATGGAAAATGTGTGATGTGTGCCTCACCCTCCGATGTAGAGATGAATTACATCTCTACACCGGCGATCATTGGCGTTTTAAATGATGCGGTCGATGAACGGTGATGATGATGAAGATGATGTAATGAATATGTAATGATGCATGATGATGGAAAATGTGTGATGTGTGCCTCACCCTCCGATGTAGAGATGAATTTCATCTCTACATTGGCGATCATTGGCGTTTTGAATGATGCGGGTGATGAATGGTGATGATGATGATGATGATGATAGTGATGGATATGATCTGATGGAGATGTAATGATGCATGATAATGAAAATGTGTGATGTGTGTCTCACTCTCCGATGTAGAGATGAATTTCATCTCTACATCGGCGATCATTGGCGTTTTGAATGCTGCGGGTGATGAATGGTGATGATGATGATGATTAGTGATGGTGATGATCTGATGAAGATGTAATGATGCATGATAATGAAAATGTGTGATGTGTGCCTCACCCTCCGATGTAGAGATGAATTTCATCTCTACATCGGCGATTATTGGCGTGTTCAATGATGTGGGAGATGAATGGTAATGGTGATGATGAAGATGATGTAGTTATAATGAATAATGAGAAAGATGTAATGAAGATGTGATGAGATGAATGAATTTTTCGTGATGAAAATTTGCGATAGTGGCACTCGGGTACATAATTCACTATTTTCACTATATACCATTACTCTCTGTGTTACACAGGGTGGAGACTGTCTTAACGATGAATAAACTATATGGACATGTTCTAGCGATAAGCCCGCATGATAATGGTTTGAAATTATGTATGTGTTTTAGAGCTGATTTTCAGATACGTGAGAACTCCGAATATTCATGTTATTGTCTTCACGGTTATTGTTTATTAGGGATAGTTTCATGTTTGAACAAAGAGTTATATAGGAGATGAATATATTTAATTTTTGCTGGTCTTTTTTCACGAGAAATGGATTCATTTAACAGCATATATACTGTCGGTCATCATAAGAAACTGAGTTTATATCTGAGTTTATATCTTAATTGTAGAAAATTTCCGGGTATACTACATTTCTAGTAGCGTGTAAAAAAACTTTTTCCTTTTTTGATCTTTTTCCAGAAGTAGTTGGATCTGTGATTTCGTATAGTGCCCCTTTGCCTAATGATATTTTGAGTCCTTCACTGGACGTTACACGTGACAATATTTTATCAACACAAGATGTATTTCATTTTGAAATCTCCCGTTTCTTTCAGGTTTGAAGATATGTCGTTCAATTGAATGAAATTCAAGTAACACTCACAAAGCAGGTTTCATCATTGATATCTGAGTATGGTATTTATAATGAAAAAGTGTAAACTGTTTCGTACCAATGTACTCAACTTGTGTTAAAAAATTTGTTATGTGATGTTCGTAAGGACTTGTTACAAATTAATTATAAAATTGACTAAGTTTTGAAAAACAAACTTAGTGCAATATTCTATTACGACTATTATTGAAATTAATTGCGTAGCTGTGTTAAATGTCGAAAACGACAGAATATAATGTTATTATATGTTTGTGAATATATATGTGTATTATGTTATAACAAGATTGTAACATCTCAATGTATATAAATATGATTAGCAGAATTTCATAAAAAAATCTGTTCAATCTAAATATATAACAAGTTCCTGTGTTTGCGTATTCCAAAAAGTTAGAAAAAAGAGTACAATTGGTAAAAAAGTGGTTCCGTTTAAAAAATAATGTTATATCTTTACAATACTTGCCTTTTTTATTTTCATTATATAATTTAACTTACGTTATTATTAAAAAATCAAAAGATATTCTTCAAAGACAAAAATCACTATTATCTATGCAATTTTTGGGTAATTAATTGCCGCAAATTTATATAACACAGAGCGGAGCGAGCGTTAGCGAGCGACGATATTGCTAGTGTACATGTAAGACTGGTTCGATTCCTATAGAACTGTCTGTAGTAATGTTGATATGTAGGCGATTACATTTGTCTGTGCGTAGATATTCATTTCCAACATGATCCGACTTTGATTCATTGTTTGTTGAACACTCCCTTGAAGCAACTTGTAAGATTTGCATTCTATTTTATTCCGAAGATTATGAGAATTGAGATCATCAAATGATATAATTCATCAGACAGACACAAAAATACTTTTGAAAGGAGTTGGGAATAGTTGGTAAAACACAGTAACCGATGAGTGATTTTACATGTGACTGATGACGAACGTTACCCATGGAATCTCTTCCTGTGATTCTTGGTCATTATTTATTTTCGTTAATGACTTCCCACAAACCAAGGGCTTGTGCAACTGATGTCTGTGCAGTTGTGGTGTACCCTCTGTACATGAATAATGGCACAGACATGCAGTGCCTGCATCAGACCAGCATCTTTTGTTCAAGTAAGTCTGTGAGTTGTTGATTGCCTCAGCTGCTGGATTATTAGTAGTATGTATATTGAACCTTTTGGTTATACAAAGCTTAAACTAAATCGACTTTAATTTTCTTCTTTACTCTAGTCATATCTATATAAGTATTCTTGTGCTCTAATGGTACAAACGTGAACTAAAAATTGCATTTTCTCTCCTCGGCTGTAGAATTTTACAGCTTATAAATCAATAGAAATTATACATTTTTTCCATATTTTTTGGCCTTTCTTTTTACCATCTTCTTTTTGCACCCCAATGTCCTCCTTTGTGGTCTCTTGCCTTGCATCCTGTCCTTGCCATCCTTTCCTTTCCCCTGGTATACCTTTTCATCTTCCATCTTTCTTCTGCGCTTATGAACTTTTCTACTGTGAACTCCTTCTCGCCTCTTTCTTTCATTGTCTCCAGCAGCTTTTCCTCTACTTCTTTTGTAAATGTTTTCACTACCCATGCGTCATGTGCGTAGCTTCCCTTTCTGTTTAGACCTTCCAAGGCCCACTGGTTGTAATCTTTCCCTGTGCGTTCCTTCATCCAGGTTTCCACATATTTTCCTTTGTAGGCTATTCCTTTTCTGATTACTAGGCGCCTCTCTTTTCTATCCATATCTTCTGTTTTCTCCTTTTCTTCTCCTTCATTTTCAGTGTCTTTTCTTTCATTATTGTTTATTCCCTTCCTTTCATCTTCACTCTTCTCTTCTCTTCCAGATTCAGAATCTGTATAGTCTCCCAATGTTTCTTGGCCTTGCACTTTTCTTTCCAGCTCTTTTATCTCTTAATCTTGTCTCACTATCACTCTTTCCAGCCTTATCACTCTGCGCTTCAGTTTTTCCATTTCTCTTTCTTTTTCCATCTCTGATTTTCCACTCTTTTCTTTTTGGTTGCTCATTTTTCTCCCCACGTGTTTCGGCTTGTTCTGCTCCGATCCGCTCTTGACCTTGTCTCTCTCTTTACTTCTCCTTTCCTGCTTTAAAGGTCTCTCCACATGTATGTTCACCTTCTCACATTGTTCCTGTTGATTGCCACCCCGATTCTTTCCCTTTCTGATCTTTCTTTCTCTTTTCTTTTCCTTTTCCATTCTATTTCTTTCAACCATGCTATCCTTTTCCCTTTCATGCTTAGCGCCTCCATCCAGTTTTCTCTTTTCTCAAGCTCCTCGCATTCTTCGAAGAGGTGTCTCATTGTTTCTTCTTCTTTTTCACACAATCTGCACTTTCTTTTTTCTTTGTCCATCCAGTATCTATTCCCTTTTGTTTCACTTCCTAGTCGAAATCTCGCTATGGTGTTCATGTTTTTTGTCACTCTTTCTTCCTTTGATCGTACATATAGCGGGCCCTCTTCCTCTCTGAGTAGCCATTTTTTCAATTTTTTACGATATTCTGACTCTCTTACTTTACTGATTGCTACTTGCTTGTCGCTGTCTCTCTTTATTTGCTCTATTTCTTTGGTGTAGTTTCCACCCTCTGTGATTTTCCTTCTCGGCTCTTCTTCTGACCATCCCCTCTCATTCAGCCATCTTTTCCTCTTTTCTTTCCTCTCCTTGTCAAAGAGTCCTTTTTCAATTTCTTCCCAGCATTCCTTTCTGATGCTTCCTTCTTCTTCTTTCCTCAGCTTTTCCTCGTATCTTAGTGCTCTCGTTCCTGCTTTTATTGCGATCTTACTTTCACCTACCTCTGGGAGGATGAGGTATCCCGGTGTCGTTCTGTCTAGGGCTAGAACCCACTTTATGTATATCAATTGCACATTTTCTATCTCTTTCTTCTCTTCCCAGCCCCAGATTTCTGCTCCGTACATCATGATACTTTCAATTAGTGCTTCAAACATTCTCATTCTTTTTTCCCACTTTTGCTTGAACAGTTTTTCTCCAATACTCCAGATTTTCCCCAGTGCCACGTTTGCTTTTTTGACTATCTGCTTGATATGCCCATCATCTTCGTCATTCTTTTTAATAACGTATCCCAGGTACTTGTATTCTTTTACCCTTTCCAGTTCCCTTCCTTCGTACAGGAACCTTTATTTCTTTTCTTTTCCTCTTCCTTTTCTACAGACCATGACTTTTGATTTTTCCACGTTCAACTCCAATCCTTTCCTTTTCATTATTTTGCCGAAAGATCTTATCAATTCTTTTAGCCCTTCTTCATCTATTGCTATAAGACAGTAGTCATCAGCGTAACTTAGCCCTTTTATTTTTCTCTTTCTATTTATTATGCTTCCCCCTCCTTGAATTTCATCCAGTTTCTTGAACGTGTCCACCGTGCCCACATTGAAAAGTGTGGGACTCAGGGGGCACCCTTGTCTCAGACCTTCTGTTGTATAGAATCTCCCAACTTTTTTCCCGTTCACCACTATGACGCTTTCTGTTTCTTCATATATTTCTTCAATCCTTTCCCTCATGTGCTCATCCACTCCCAAGTTTTCAAGTCCTTTCCATACCGCTTCTCTTTTGATCTTATCGAATGCACCTTTCAGTCAGCGAACATCAAGTACAGTTTACCTTTTTCCTTTTCTATTCCTTTTCCTTTTATACTTTTGAGAATGTATACCGCGTCCATCGTTCCTCTACCTTCCCTAAAGCCCATCTGTTCATCTCTCAGTTTACTCTCCTTTTCTAAGTATGCATCTAGCCTTGTTCTTATTAGCCCTGCGTAAATCTTGTATAGTGTGTCCATAATAGTGATTCCCCTGTGGTTTTTGACTTCTTTTTTATCTCCGTTCTTAAATATAGGGACTACTTTTCCTGTTTTCCATTCCTCCGGGAGATCTCCGCTTGCCCAAATTTCATTTATGATTTCTAGAACGTTTCTCTTCATTTTTTCATTGGCGAACAGCCATGCCTCGTTTTCTATATCGTCTGATCCGCTGGTTTTTTTCTTTTTCAGTTTTCTTATCACTCAATCCAGTTCCTCCTCTGTAAACTCCTTTCCTTCCCATCTTCTCTTCTTCTTGTTCTTGATCCTTGGTTTTTCTTCCTGTCCACCCAGTTGTGATTGGGAATAATTCACCCACTGTTCATCTGTGATACTGTTGCATACTTTTTCTTTCTTTTTCTTCTTCCTGTTTATCTGTTCCCAAAACTTCTTTTCTGTCTTATCCTTCAGCATTTCTTCGATCATCCTGTTTCCTTCTCCTTCTTACTCCCTTTCCTGCATTTTCCTATATTCCTTTCTTATTTTGAAGTACTCCCTCGGGTCTATCTCGTTGTTCCTTTTCTTTTCGAATGCCTCAAGGACCTGTTTTTTCTTCTCCCAGCATTCATTGTCCCACCAGTTTCTCCCTCTGTTATTTCTTTCACCACTATAGCTTTTCTGATTTTTTCCTCCATTTTGTCCCATTCTTTCTCTGTTTCCCAGTTTTTGATGTTTCATTGGTATTTCTTTACCGCCTCTTCATCCGATATATGTATTTCTTTTTTCACTTTCTCTTGCATAACGCTTCTTGTTTCTAGCGACAGTTCTAACGGTAGATGGTCCGATTTTAGGCTTGTACCAACCTTCATATTCACCATTTTTTCCCTTCCTGCTTTATTTGTGATTACATAGTCTATGACTGTATTCCCTCTCGCTCCTATATATGTGTATTCTCCTTCCTAATCACCCTCTATCTCTCCGTTTATTATCATTAGTCTATTCTTTCCTATCTCATCCAGCAGTCTCTGTCCTTCTTTATTGATCTCACCGTCTTTTGACCTTGTCTCTTCCTGTTTGCTTGGGTCTCCTCCTCTTCTTCCTGTTCTTGCGTTCATATCCCCCATTATTATTACTTTTTGCCCTCTACTTTCTTCCATTTCCTCTTCTATTTCCTTCCAGTTTCTGTCTTTTTCCTTATTCATGTAGGTCCCTATGATTTTCCAGGTATCTTTGTCTATTTTCACTTCTTCACTAATGGTTTCTCCATGTTCCTCTTCTCTGTCTCCTCCTGTCTCATATGATAATCTAACTACTACTATCGGTTTAAAAATGATTGACACCTAGAGAATTTCTGCTATCCTGGCTCCAAAAAAAATCGCTAATTTTTTTAACTGGGATAACGTCGAAGCACATCTAGTCGTGGCCATGATAAAATTTTTTTGAAGTCGATCGGATGACAACTGCGGCTGTAGTTGTTATCAGAATGTAAAAAAACGCGGGTATGAGGCCAATTTCAGAGGTAGCTCGACTTTGGGATGCTACAGCTCTGCCAAAAAAAATTCTGGATGTCAAATACGAAAATGCAATATGAGATTTTAAATAAACAAACGCGTGGCAAGGTCGCGAAGTTGAAAAAAAATAAAGTTTGCGCCTATTGTGAGGCATTTATTGTCTTTTACAGCCGGGACCCGTAAAATCGGCGATGGGCAGGACTACCTGACCGCGGACCATAAAAGTCGTAAAGTTGCGGTCTCGGAGTCAATTAGGGTACCATCAGTCTGCTTCGGCTGCAATAATGAAGCTGAATTTTCAACAAAGAGAGCAATAAAATTATTTCGAACGCGATTTGGGCCTTGCGTTACAAATATCGCCGATTCATCGATGAAGCATTGTCAATGATGAGTCGAACAGTATATCAATGACGCGTGTGTGCAGGTGTCTTTCTCTCTCTCTCTCAGAGTTTCGCTATATCTGCATGTAAGTATTCTTTGGCGGATCCTTTAAATGATTGATAATATACAATCAATACTTTATCCACATGATTCCGATGTGAAACAGTTGGATATCATCCGTATTGATAAGATGGTAATCAACAGTTGAATGATTTTACCATCATCTTGTTCGACCGATCATTTATAGTATCATAGAAATGAACGTATGTCGTGTTATTGCGCGTTTCGCACAATTAATAATTATGAGTCAACGATCGAACAAGATAATAGTAAAATCATTCAACTGTTGATTATCATCTTATCAATACGAATGATATCCAACTCTTTCACCATCGGAATCATGTGGATGAAGTATTGATTGTATATTATCAATCATTTAAAGGATCCGCCAAAGAATACTTACATGCAGATATCGCGAAACTCTGAGAGAGAGAGAATCCTTCATCGATGAATCGGCGATATTTGTAATAGTAACGCAAGGCCCAAATCGCGTTCGAAATAATTTTATTGCTCTCTTTGTTGAAAATTCAGCTTCATTATTGCATCCGAAGCAGACTGATGGTACCTCAATCGACTCCGGGACCGCAACTTTACGACTTTTATGGTCCCCGGTCAGGTAGTCTTGCCCATCGCCGATTTTACGGGTCCCGGCTGTAAAAGACAATAAAAGCCTCACAATAGGCGCAAACTTTATTTTTTTCAACTTTGTGACCTTGCCACGCGTTTGTTTATTTAAAATCTCATATTGCATTTTTGTATTTGACATCCAGAATTTTTTTATGATTTTTCTGTTTTTCAATCAAGTCTTCAACCTCAATAGATCCCGAGATAACAATAACTGGATTATCTCCAAAAGTTATTAATTTTTTTGGCTGATTGTTGTTGGACGCTATTGGGGAACTAAATATCTATCACCTCCGTTTTTTGCAGCGCCCCAGAATTTTTTTTGGCAGAGCTGTAGCATCCCAAAGTCGAGCTACCTCTGGAATTGGCCTTATACCCGCGTTTTTTTACATTCTGATAACAGCTACAGCCGCAGTTGTCATCCGATCGACTTCAAAAAAATTTTATCATGGCCATGACTAGATGTGCTTCGACGTTATCCCAGTTAAAAAAATTAGCGATTTTTTTTTGGAGCCAGGATAGCAGAAATTCTCTAAGTGTCAATCATTTTTAAACCGATAGTAGTAGCATTCCTCCGCTTGCTCTTCCTTTTTTCTCCAGTTTTGTGGCATCTCTGAAATAACAACTATATCCTGGCATTTGGTTTTCTACATATTGTCTGTCTTTCTTTTCATTCCATGTCTCCGTTAGGCAGATGATTCCAAATTTCTTTATATATGTCCAATCCTCCTTCGTTAGTCTTCTTGTGTCCGCCACATTCCACGCTAGAATATTTACATTTTTCCCTTGCTCGTTGTTACTTTTCTTTCCATTCTCTTTCTGTTTGAAAAATCTTCTGTTCTTTCTCGCTCCATTTATATATTTTGCTATTCATTATTAGCATATCACCTTTCACTACTGCTTTCTTTCCTTGTTCTTTCTCTGCTTTAGCCCTCTCCTTCATTTATCTTCTTACCTCTCTTTCCTGCCAAGTCATGTCTCTATCTATATATATATATATATATATATCCCTTCCTTTTAGTTTATTCTTGTTGGACATAATGTCCTTTTTCATGGTCTCATTCTCACATTCTGCTCCTATAATTTCTTTCCCATCTCTTCCTTTCACTTTCCATGCTTTTGTTATGGTTACTTCAATGTTCAGATTCTCATCTATCCAGTTTCCCAAGTTTTCTTTTAGACCTTCATCATCCAACTTCAGTCCTGATACTATTATATTCTTCCCTTTATCCCTTCTCTCGCCTTCCTTTATTCTTCTTTTGAGTTCTGTTATTTCTTTTTCCTTGCAAATTTCCCTTTCCTTCGCTCTTTCATTGCTTTCTACCTCCATATGAATTCCTTCTCCTTTCTCCTCTATGAGAGTTTCTATTCTTTTCAGTCTTTCCTCAAGCTCCACCTGTTTCTCATCTCTTTTCTTATCCTCTCTTTCCTTTTCTCCCCATCTTGCTGTCCATTCCCTCTCTCTTAATTCATCATCTTTCTTCATTTGTTCCACTAGTTCCTTGAACCAGAAATTTGCTTCACCCCTCTCTTTCTTTTCTTCCTCAAATTTTGTGTCAAATTTCCTTTCCATTTTTTGCAGCTCCTCTACTATACTCACTAGCCCTTCACTTGTGTATCCACTAGGGTGTCCGTTATTTCCCAAGTTGGACGCAAGGCTTAGGTCGCCCCCTAGATCATCTTGTTATCACCAAAAAATGATATCCCAACCGCGACCGGTGCGAAAATCGACCTCTAAACCGTGCCTCTAGAATCAAGGGCTTTTCCATATGGATAGTCCAGCGTAGCTTTTTTGAGGTGCTCGGACACTCGTAGCTATTGGCCACATACACCTCAATACGAGTCTAAACGGCCTCTAAGGTACTGTTTCCGACGTAAAATTTTATGCTGAATTCGAATTTATTGTTAGTTCCACTCTAAATGAGTCACCAGACTAGTTATTTGATGCTTTTCGAGGAGAAAATGGACTGCTCTACGCAAAAACGCCCTCATTTTCGTTGTTTCCGACCTCCTGAGAGCTAGGGGTTTTTTGGATTGATCATGTCCCACGTGAAATTGTATGCAGGATTTGAATTGGTTGTTGGTTCTAACCTAGGGGAGTCACCAGACTAGCTGATTAATGTTTTTCGATAAGTAAAAGGTGTTCTCCACGCAAAAGAGCTCCCATTATAGCTGTTTCCGACCTCCTGAAAGCTACGGATATCTCAAAACAATCATCTCTCACGTGGAATTGTACGCTCAATCAATATTCATCATTATTCTTCTCCTAGAAGAGTCGCCAGACTAGCTAATTCATGATTTTCGAGGAAAGAATGGATTCTCCCGAGTGTAAAACCCCACCTTAATGGTATTTGATGGATTCCGTTCAGAAACGACCCATGAAAAATAGTGATGTCTTGGATCGGTATCTCGTAGTTTTGAATCGATTCTGTGGTCCATAATATGGAGTTCCTACCCACCGGGTGGTCCCAAAAAATTTCGGAGACGCCTGCGGAGCTATTTCTGTTTCGCTTTTTGATTCCACCGAAGCATAAAAATCATGATCTTTTTTTACTAAATTGAACATATCTCGAGTTTGGGTCAAGATAATGCAACGCGGTTTCCATCATTCGAAAGATCTTGAAGAAACCTATCGAAAATGACCTCAAAAATTTTCGTTCAGCTTTTCCAGGCCCTGATCAGGCAAAATCCGGAAAAATCAGGCAAACCTGATTATCTCAAACAGCATTTTTTTTAATTTCTCAAAAAAATGATTTCTCATGCAAAATCGCATGATCTTTAAGATGGAACTAGTCCATAGTTGATTTTTCACGGTGATATGAGTCTTTTAGTCATTTTTCTGATTTTCCATCCTCCAACCAATCAGAAAACAGATATTTCTGCGCATGCGCGTGGCTTGCCGAATTGGTAAGTAGTTTCAGTCGAAAGCTGAGGGAATTTTCTTGAAAATGACACCTTGCAAAAGTCAATTCCATGTTCCCAGTCAGGAACTACGGCAACTTGATTGAAAAAGAAGGATAGCCAGAGCGAGATGACCTACCTATCGTGAACCAGAGTCTTGAGACCTTCTCTTGCATCCATGCTGTCAGTTGTGTTAATGATCTCGATGTCTAAGGAATCGTGTATCTTCAGTTCCAGTCGATCAAATGTAGTTCTGCACTAGGTCATTTTGAAGGGAATTTCTTCAGCTTTTGATTGACACTACTTAGAAATCCGGCAAACCACGCGCATGCGCAGAAATCTCTGTTTTCTGATTGGTCAGAGAATGAAAAATCAGAAAATTGAACAAACAATGCATAACACCATGAAATATCAACTTCGGGCTATTTCCATCGCAAAGACCGTGCAATTTTGCATGAGAAATTAGGTTTGCCTGATTTTTCCGGATTTTGCCTGATCAGGGCCTGAGAAACCTGAACAAAAATTTTCAAGGTTATTTTCGATAAGATTCTTTAAGATCTTTTGAATGGTGTGAACCGCGTTGCATTATCTTGAGCCAAACTCGAAATATATCCAATTTAGTAGAAAAAGATCATGATTTTGATGCTTTGGTGGAATCAAAAAGGGAAACAGAAATAGCTCCGCAGGCGTCTCCGAAATTTTTTCGGGAAAGATGAAGTTTCCACCCACCTCTTGGTGGGTGGAAACTTCATATTTCGGTCCACAGAATCGAACTAAAACCACGAGAAACCGATCCTAGACATCACTATTTTTCATCTGTCGTTCTTAAATGGAATCCATAATTTCTGACCTCCTGAGAGCTACCGACATCTCACAAGGATCATCTCTAACTTAATAATTGTATGCTGGATTCAAATTCATTGTTAATCACCAGAAAAATCACCAGAGCAGCTCGTTCATGAGTTTCGAGGAGAAGATGCATTTTTCCGCCTGGAAATCCCCATGATACCTCCATTCTCGACCTCCTAAGTGCTAGAGCCGTCTCAACAATCTCCTTTTCAACATGAAATTGTACTCTAGATGCAAATCTATTATCAGTTTACCCTCAAAGAGGCCAACAGATTAGCTCATCAAAGTCATCTCACGCAAAAATGGAACTTCCCGTATTGAAACTACAAAATTGTCACTGTCCGTAGACAACTGACAGCAACGGGTGGCTTGAGGCGACCACTTGAGGTTGAAGATATTCGAGTCGATCCGAATACTTGCCCATCATCCATCACGAACGTGACTTGATCAAATCATTTTCCGAAAAGTAAAATTCTATGCCGAACCGTTTTCCACTCATTCTCGGCATCGGAATACTCTCCACAGTGAGGAACCAATACAGATGTGGTCGCCCAGAACCTATATAATTGAGGGGGTGGGTGGAAGAAGGGCTCAATTCCAAAACTGTCATTTTGAGAAAATCAATAAGAACTTAATAAAAACCGCTACCGACATAATTGGACGAGTTGACCTGACTCATTTCGAAGAAAATAGCATTTCCAAAATAGCACAACCCGAGCCGGGGTTTAAATTTGATTTTGAGGTCTTTTCAGCAATTTCAAAAAATGCAATTACGCCCTTTCTCCCAATACAGGGTCAAATTTCGGCCTTCTTTCCTCACAAAAGGTGGAATTAAATCTCGCGATCAAGTCCAATCGTCTCCAGATGGTTTGAGAGTGTTCCTGGGCATGTTTTGAAAGATATAGGTAGCCCCCGCTATCCGCGGTTGATGTGTATAAAGAGAATGTTGCAAATACCGGGACTTTGGCCTTACGGGAAAGTGAGGTTACGTATTCGTATGTGGATCTGTGAGTAAGCAAAAAATCCAAACATCATCTTCAATCAACAAATTCGTGTAAGAAGCCTAGCGAGTTGACTCATAAATGGAAGATACGGACTAACAGTATGATACGATTGAAGAACTACTGGAATTCACTCGGGAATCAGTTGGAAAAATCTATTCACGAGCGTGCGGATGAAGAGCTCAGACACTTTTGACTAGCGAGATTGACAAACATACAATCTCTGGGGAGTGGCCATGGGAAGTTCTAAGAACTTCAGCCATTTTTCCTAGTGGCAAGCGAATTCGACAATTCTTTCGAAAGCCTCAAAGTTCATTGTCACGTTTTTTAACTGACGAATATGCGTTCTTTCTACGCACGATGCCATGAGTAGAATTCAGATAGTACACAGGTACACTGATAACTGTGTCGTATAACGAATTCATCAATTTTGGGAAACAATAACAATATCAACACCCTCGAAATGATGAACACTCAATCACAAAATTGGTTTGGAAGAACACATTCGGATGAAATCCATCGAAAATTCATGTTTCATGAGCTAACTTATCTCGAAGATCCAGATCCAAACCGCGAATAAGCGAGTCAGGGCACCGCAAATACCGGGGAATGCCGCAAATCAGAAACCGCAAATAAGCGAATTCCGCGAATACAGGGACCGCGAATAGCGGGGGCTGCCTGTATCTGATTACTAGGGGGTGGTTCGATTCATGCTCCACGGTTCTATGGCCACAAAAAGCTTCCTCCAGTCGTGTGAAAATGACGAGAAATTCTCTTCACTAGGGAAAGGTGAAAACACTCAATTGGGTGGTGAAACAACATGTTTTCATCGTTATAATAGGTGAAAAAGCGTTTCCAGGCTCTGGAGAATTTTTATAAAATTTTTCTTTGGTAATTAGGCCCTTTTTCCAGATCCGCCCTCACTTACGCCCTGTTACGGAGTAATTACGCCTTTTTGAATCTTTTCAGTCAGGTACTTAAGCACTTTTTCCAAATCCTGTTAGGTTAAGCAAAAAATTGAGCTCTGCTTTTGAAATTTTATCACAGCAGTTACGCCCTTTTAACATCCTATCATTGCACTTACGCCCTTCCATTGTGCAGATGAAAGGGCTTAATGGCGGTTACGCCCTTTTATCTGCCAGACGGTTTTTGGGGTCTCACGAAAACGGATTTCGGAGGGTGGTAGACCTTGGTATTGGGGCTCAAAAAAAGCGATGTCCGGAAAAAGGGCATAACGGCGGTTACGCCCTTTTTCCACCCACCCCCTTAATTGCAATCCTCCCTGCTATCTTCAGTGATAGATATCCAAGCACACCGCCATGCATCAATTACTTTCCCCGATCTGATGCGTCTCGATGCGTCGACGATGAAGCGCCATTGTTGCAAATACGTGGGTCTATTGTAGATTCACCCTCATGGAATAAGATCTAACATCAGATTCATATTCAACCGTATTAGTCGCCAATCGATATTCTTGCTTGTTACTCGATACAATAAATAGTTCTTGATGAATAGAAGCGATGAACACCGTTGACTATGTCCCAATCTCATCAGTTAGGTGGTGATCTGTATTTGCTAAAAAATTATTCACCTCAGATTGTGGGTTATAAGTTACCCACAAATCCTAGGAGTTTACTTCTTCAACTGAAGATGGTCGAGAAAGAAATTGACTGAGGTGAAAGTCACCTAAAGCCACTCGTTACTGTCAGTTGTCTGCGGACAGTGCCTATTTTGTAGTTCCAATACGGGAAATTCCATTTTCGTGTGAGAGGACATTGATTAGCATATCTGGTGCCTCTCCGAGAGGGAGATGATAATAGATTTGAATCTAGAGTACAATTTCATGTTGGAAAGGAGATGGTTGAGACGACTCTAGCACTTAGGGGGCTGGGAATTGCGGTAACATGAGGATTTCTAGGTGGAGGAACGCATTTTCTCCTCGAAAATCATTAACTCGCTGCTCTCGTAATTTTCCTAGACTTAAATTGAAAATGAATTTGAATTCAGCATACAATCATTACTGGAGAGATGGTCTTTATGAGATGTCGGTAGCTCTCAAGAGGTCAGAAATACCAGTAAGGTGGGGTTTCACGCGTAGGAAAATCCGTTCTTTCCTCGAAAATCATCAATTAGCTAGTCTGGAGACTCTTCTAAAAGCAAAATAACAATGAATATCGATTGAGCGTACAAATCCACGTGAGAGATGATTGTTGTAAGATATCCGTAGCTTTCAGATGGTATAATGGGAGCTTTCTTGCGTGGAAAACACTTCTCACTCCTCAAAAAACATTAATCAGCTAGTCTGGTGACTCCCCTAGGTTAAAAGCAACAACCAATTCAAATCCTGCATACAATTTCACGTTGGACATGATCAATCCAAAACACCCCTAGCTCTCAGAAGGTTGGAAACAACAAAAATGAGGGCGTTTTTGCGTAGAGAAGTCCATTTTCTCCTCGAAAAGCATCAAATAACTAGTCTGGTGACTCATTTAGGGTGGAACTAACAATGAATTCGAATTCAGCGTGAAATTTTACGTCGGAAACAGTACCTCAGAGGCCGTTTAGACTCGTATTGAGGTGTTGGTGGCCAATAGCTACGAGTGTCCGAGCACCTCAAAAAAACTACGCTGGACTATCCATATAGAGAAGCCCCTGACTTTAGGGGCACGGTTTAGAGGTCGATTTTTGCACTGGTCGCGGTTGGGATATCATTTTTTCGTGATAACAAGATGATCTAGGGGGCGAACTAAGCCTTGCGTCCAACTTGGGAAATAACGGACACCCTAGTATCCACCCTCATCCAGTGCCATTTCTGATCTTTCCTTTCCTATTTCCTCAGTAAGTTTTTTCTTGCTCCTGTTCTCCAAGATGTTGTCGGGGGATCTCTGTTCTATCCCTCTTTTTTGGGACGCTCTGGGAGAGCAGAAATCCCTAATATTACCAAGTGAACCTGTCCTTTGTCTACTTGCTTTTCCAATTCCCTTATCTCCCATGCTTCTCTCTCCTTAACCTCTCACTTCACCATGTGCTTCTGGTCGTCCTAACCTCCAAATTCTTTTCCTGCCGTTTTTTCACTCCACTCTTGTGTCTCTGGGTCTTCCTTTATCCTCTCTACTTTCATTCATCTTACTTTTACTAAGTCTGTATTTTTCTCTATTTCTCACACTGCCAATACTTATATTAACAACCACTTTTATTCACTGTCGAATTTCTCTTCCGCTCTTTTCGGCGGCCATTTTCATTCCCCCAGCTGCTGGATTATTATTAATAGTCATCTGTAAAATGAGTCAGTCCACTCAAGCGCTTCTAGTCTTGGCCATTAAATACTGTAGATTGAAGAGATTGTCAACTTTTAAGCTGACATTCGATGAGATACTATCCATGCACCGATAAGCATTTTGATGGGGAAACTTACCATTGCAGTCGCAGGACCATCTTTCTCTACCATGTGTCCAAATGTAAGTGGTCCGTGATCATGGCTTTTTGATATATCCATGCTTGCATGAGTGGAATGAGTAGAAGGAACGAAGCCTTCTTTGAGATTTGCTCTAGAAATAGAAGGTTTGGTCCTATTGGAATCGCCAGCAGCAGTTGTGCATGGGAAGCTTTTGTTCCCTACTGGCACATAAACCTGTGAGATGAATGGTCATGAGCAAATCGGGCATGATAAACTTATTACAATACTTGTAAGGAGCAACATTGTAACCAATGAACCACCACTTTATCTAAAGGATGTCACCACCAAAATTAAACATTCAATCAACCCAACATTGTCCAAAGATTGGTTAATATTGCGCTGGCACTTTTCGTAGGAATTACTCAACCATTTCTGTAGCTCACCACGCAATCTACAGCAGTTTCATCCTGGGACACAGTGAGTTCCACACTTCTATTTCCAAGAATACTGCAATTTGTGACCATTCTTTCCCTTTTAGTGGTTGAACTGCTGGCTATTGTTAATGTCTGACCAGATGAGGATGAGGCCCGATCAGTCTGTCATTCAGAAAGCGATTCTTATAAAAATTCGTTCGTGTGATGCACTTTCAATTACTAAAAGCAATTGTGTTTTCGTTTGATAAAGATGTGAAACCAACTTAGCAGGATGACGCTGACCTAGCATAGTGACTTTGATTTATAACGTACTCAATAATCCTGTTGGCAGACCTTTGATATTTGACGACATAGAAAAAATTTCCCACAAATAACAAAAATTAGCACGGGGAAACTATTGTGGCATAGGGTTTCTATGAAGACCAAGGTATAGCCATGGGAATTGACAATCCTGAATCTTTTCAACGAAGCACTAGATTTGGATTCTTATTTTGGTAAGAGTGTAGAGTGAGAAACTATCAAAATTTCATTGAGTGAATTAGAGTTAAATGCACAAGCTTTGATTGATTATAGTATGTTGTATTATTCTGAGGACTACTCAGATTACTTGGGCTCCGAAAGTAAGCAAAACATGATGCCTGTTGTACAAGGTTCTGGAGATCATGAGAAACTGAGATGTACCTACCCGTTGCCGTTTCGAAAGTTTCCACCACTGCCGTCGGCCTTGGCGAGCTACTTCAGGATCTCGCGTGCTACCGAAGTATCGCCTCTTCAGATTCTTAAGATCCATCCTGTTTCTTCTTCTCTCAACGAAAAGAGCATGTGCTCATATGAAATTGGAGTAGTGATTTGGATTTTATTAATACAATTATCTGAAGTATAAGTAATAAGACTAGTACTCGGCATGATGGTGGATGGCTCTACCGACGACTAGCACTGCATGGGCACAACTGGGCATCAGTTTTCCGAGGTGATGACTGTTGAATTTGAAATCTGTTGAACCCAACCTAACCATTATGCCCGAGGTACTAGGTAGGTATAGTGTCTCTTTTCGGTCAATCGCTATTCACTCTGTGTGGTTCTTCTCATATACCCATATAAACTGCGCGGAGATTGCCGCAAATTGTCGAGAGAAGAAGAGAGAGAGAGAGAGAGAGAGAGAGAGAGAGAGAGAGAGAAAAGAGGCGCGCACTTCTCAACACCGTCACTACCTCCATCATGCTGTACGGTGCACCCGTGTGGGGGAAGAGGGTAGAGAAGACCATCATCGAGAAGAGAATGGGGCCTGTCCACCGAAGAGCGGCCCTGAGGAGTATCCGTGCCTACCGCACTGTGTCAGGAGATGCGGCTTACGTATTGGCGAGTACTCCGCCCATCCACTTGCTCGTCGCGGAGCGAGTGAGGATCTGGGACCGCCAGAAAGTGATCGGAGCCGAACGAGTACTCACTCCGACGATGAAGGAGATCATCCGCGACAACGAGAAGGAAACCACCCTTGAGCATTGGCAAACTGAGTGGGATTCGCCATTTGCGAACGGCAGATGGACGCACCGGCTGATCCGTGACGTAGCCAAGTGGGCGGAACGCACCCACGGAGAGATGGACTACTGGACGACGCAGGCACTGAGCGATCATGGTTGCTTCGGTTCCTATCTAACCAGGTTCAAGAAGAGGACGACCCCAGCATGTCAGTCATGCGGGGACGAATGGGATGACGCCGAACATGCCCTGTTCAAGTGCAGCGACACCCGGAGAGAGCGCGCCGAGCTGGATGAATGGCTGGGTGCTCAACTAACACCTGAGAATCTCGTCCCGTACTTACTCCGCAACCAGGAGACATGGGATAGACTCACCGGATACATCAAGCTGGTGATGACCCACAAAGAGGAGAAAGAGAGGGAAGTAAGGCGCCTCGAAGCAGGCGAATTACAGTGACTCTGCCGATTGAAACAGAAGAGGCCCAAATGATTCCAGGAGGAATCTGATGCACTGAAGAGGGAAGAAAGAAGAAAGAAGAGAGAAGAAAGAAGAAAGAGAGGGAACAATGAAGAGTGAAGATAGAAGATGCCGACAAGTGGCCGAAGAGAGAAGATGGAGAAGAGGAACGCTCGCAATCGAGCGCGAGACATGCCGCTCATCCTGAAGTAATGCTCACGCGGTTCCGGGATGAGATGGTAGATGCAGGTGGATCTCCTTCTTGATTGCCCGATGCCCTAGGTATCGGACATCGAGGGGAGAGGGATATTACACGGCCGGGCCCACCTCTCGGTGGGCCCCACCCAAACCCGTGTCCCGCCTGGTATGGCCTGCGTGGGCTATGCGTAGTCCGCGTAAGCTGAACCAGTCCGGTGTCTGGGGACGGATCCGAGGGATCCTGAGGCAGATTTTGCCCTCTAACCACCTTAAAAAAAAAAAAAAAAAAAAAGAGAGAGAGAGAGAGAGAGAGAGAGAGAGAGAGTGAGAGAGAGGCAGAGAAGCTGCTGAAGATCAACCCCGCTATCAGGACCCAGATCACGCAACCCAGCAACGAGGTTGATGGCGCCGTCAACTTGAGCTCAGACTCGAGCAAGTCCGACTCCACTATAGGATCCCAGGGGAACGGAACAATCCTGACTCCTGGAAATGGTTTGCTCGAGAGGGGAGTGCACGATGAGGTGCCTGATAAGGTGGAGATTGACCACATCCCCTCAACCAGAGTTGCGGCACGACAGAGGAGTGGAAAGGAGGCAGGCGATCTCATGGGGAGATGGGAAGACCTGAAAACGTGCCGGGAAGAGACGGAGGAGAAGACATATCTCCTCCTCGAGCACTTCAACTCGGTTATAGGAATAGCCGAGTCCGTTTCCAGCAATCCAGAAGGGACCAAGGGTGACATCGGAGAGCTCAAGAAGATAGGCCACGCGCTCGAAGGCCTACTCGCGACAGACAAGGCGAAGCGGGCTGCCTTCGAGACAACGCTCCTCGAAACGGAAAAGACCCTGAAAGCGAGGGGGAATGTGCAGCCTCCGGTCACAAAAAAAAACCGGCCGCGTCGGGTCGTGACTTCCAGGGAAAGGGGCAGGGAAACCGGAATCGCGACCGGGGCAACAACGCGGTTCGAAGGCGACGCGATACGGACCTCCACCGGGAGGTCTCGGAACACCGCGCTCGACATCAACGCCCAATCGGCCCGAGCAGAATGGGCCTTGGAAGGAAGTGGTGTCGAAGATACAAGCGAAAAGAGCAAAGAAGAGCGGTAGATCGGACGATGCCGCCGGAAAGAAAGCGAAAATGAAGCCGAGAAGGGTGAAGCCCGAAGCCGTCCTCGTTACGGCCAAACAAGGTGGGCTAACCTACGCAGACATGCTGCGCAGGATAAAAACGGATGACCTCGATGAAGAAGTAGGCTCTAAGGTCACGGGCATCCGCAAGACCCAAGAAGGCCAAGTCCTTCTTGAACTCAAGAAGGGCACCGATGCCGTCGCCGTCAAGGCAGCCTTGGCACCAGTCGTCGGGCAAGAAGGAGCTGTCCACTGTCTAGCAAACAGCACGACCTTCGAGGTGCTTGAAGTCGACAACGATATCGACATAATCAAGGTGCGGGATGATCTCGCGAAGGCCCTACCCGAAAACGAGAAGGGTGCCGTTGTAGTCAAGTCCATCCGGAGTGGCTACCGCGGCACCCAAACCGCTGTTGTCTCGATCGCAACGAGACTGGCCCACCATCTCCTCGACTGGAAAGAGCCAAGGTTTGATGGGGCAGAGTCAGGATCCGCGAGAAGGGTGGCATCCCACGGTACTATAACTGCTTAGAGTACGGCCACAAGGCCTCGAGGTGCAAAAAAGAGAAGGCAGAGGAACGGAAACCAAAACTCTGCTTCCAATGCGGCGAACCAGGGCACCTTGCTGCGATTTGCAAGGAAAACCCAAAATGCCTAAGCTGTGCGGCGATCGGGTCCAAATCTGACCACAGATCTGGGGCCAGCAACCGCACTGCGTACCAGAGGGCAAGAACCACATATAGACGCAGGAAGGGAAGAAATGGCTAGCTTCATCCAAGCCAACCTCAGGAATAGCAGGGACGCAGACGATCTCCTACACGCTGTTGCCAAAGAAGGAGGGATCGATGTTCTGATTATCTCCGAACCACCTCGGAAGCGCGAATTCTCTCGATCCACATTCGATCACTGGAGGACAGCCGTAATCCAGATCATGAATCCTGCGATACGTGAGACTGGACCAGCTGTTAAAGGCCGCGGTTCCGCTCGAAAGACCATAGGGGGCACAGCAGTCTACAGTTGCTACTATTCGCCGTCGCTCAAGACGCACGAATTTGAAGACGAGCTCCACGACCTAGAAGAGGATGTGAGGCGATGGGGGGGGGGGGCCCAGTTATAATCGCGGGGGATTTCAACTCCAAGGAACCGACTTGGAGCGGGGGGCCGCGTGATAGACGGGGGGTAATACTCGCTGATGCCATCGAGGCATTGGGATTAGTGCTCGCGAACGAGACAGGGGTTATCACCTACTACCGACACGACACTCGGTCCAGGGAGAGAGGTTCGTCTTCGATCCTCGACCTGACGTTCATAAGCCCGTCGCTCATGGGACGTATGACATCGTGGGAGGTTCTGGACACGGAAACATCGAGTGACCATCGACATATTCGGTTTCGGCTTAGGACTGACAGACAGAGACAGACGACACGCAGACCGCGACCGACGGGGTGGCAGGTACGCAAGCTGGATGAGGGGAAATTCCGAGAATCGATAGGAACAGTCAAAGATCTCCCGATGAACATCACCGCGGACGAGGCTGTGGATATGGTGACGACCACCATCACAAGAGCTTGTGATGCATCAATGCCTCGCAAGACAACATCATGCTTTTGGAGGAAACCAGAGCACTGGATCACCGATGAGATAAAAGCCCTACGAAGAACAAGCAATAAGGAAAGGAGAACCGCGTGGCGATCAAGGAAACTAAAACGACCATCACTGACGGAAGATGATAGGGCGTACAGAGAAGCAAAAAGGGCTCTCGTTCTAGCCATCCGGAGAAGCAAAGAGAAGTGCTGGGGTGAATTGTGCGACATGGTCAATGGAGACCCGTGGGGTACGCCATACCGCGTGGTCATGTCCAAGGTCCGACCCCGGAGGGGCAACCCAGCACCGACTGATGCAGCTACCTTGCGCAGCATCGTGGAAGACCTCTTCCCAGCAGGAGAACCTAGAGTGACATTCCCTCCAGAGAACGACGACCCCATCCCGCTCTTCACTATGCAAGGACTACTCATAGCGGCGAAGAGACTGCCAAACGGCAAGGCCCCGGGCCTGGATGGCATTCCAAACGAGGCTCTGAAACTGGTCTTCAAATACAAGCCAGATCTACTCCTCGACCTCTTCAACATCTGTCTGAGCGCGGGAACTTTCCCGGATAAGTGGAAACGCCAGAAGCTGGTCCTGATACCTAAAGGTCAAGGAGGTCAACTCCCCCTCAGCATGCTCGACAATATCGGGAAAATGTACGAGAGGATGGTGCTCAACAGGGTGGAAAAAGCCTACGAAGAGAGCGGCGGGCTATCACAGTTGCAGTTTGGGTTCCGGAAGGTACGAAGCACTGTGCACGCGATCGAGGAGGTCCAAGAACGGGTTCAAGCGTCGGTAGGGAACCCATACCAAGGAAGAGGAGGATTCTGTGCCATTATTGCGTTGGACATGAAGAACGCGTTCAACTGCACGAGCTGGGAGCGAGTCTATCAATTTCAAGCAGGTAAAGTGCCACCCTATCTACTAGCCATCACGAGTGACTATCTGCGGAACAGGACACTCGCGTACGACACCGACGAGGGACAAGAGATCCGGAAACTGTCCGCCGGAATTGGACAGGGATCGGTTTCCGGGCCGTTCAACTGGAACACCCAGTAGGACAGTTTACTGTCTATTGAACTGCCCGAAGGAGTGCTAATGGTGGCTCTTGCGGACGACGCGGGACTCATAGTCTGGGCCGACAACGAGGAACTCTTGGGTAAACGCGCAAACGAGGCGCTGGCCCGAGTCTACGAGTGGATGATCAGCAGGCTCCTAGAGCTTGCTGTCAAGAAGTGCGAAGCAATCGTGAGCACAAGACACAGGGAGTTTGACTTGCCCCACTTTTACATCAACGGGCAAGAGACCCCACGCAAGACAGAGCTGAAATACCTCGGCGTATGGCTTGACGACAAGCGGTCGTTCGAGAAGCACATCCAGGAGGCCGCCCAGGAAGCGAGCAGGGTTGGTGCGGCGCTTCAGCGGCTGATGCCGAACATCGGGGGACCCAAGGAGAAGAGGCGTGCACTCCTCAACACCGTCAACACCTCTATCATGCTCTGCGGTGCACCCGTGTGGGGAAAGAGAGTAGAGAAGACCATCATCGAGAAGAGAATGGGGCCTGTCCACCGGAGAGCGGCCCTGAGAAGTATCCGTGCCTACCGCACCGTGTCAGGGGATGCGGCTTACGTATTGGCCGATTACACCGCCCATCCACTTGCTCGTCGCGGAGCGAGTGAGGATCTGGGACCGCCAGAAAGTGATCGGAGCCGAACGAGTACTCACTCCAACGATGAAGGAGATCATCCGCGACAACGAGAAGGGAACCACCCTTGAGCATTGGCAAACTGAGTGGGATTCGCCATTTGCAAATGGCAGATGGACGCACCTGCTGATCCGTAACGTAGCCAAATGGACGAAATGCGCCCACGGAGAGATAGATTACTGGACGACGCAAGCACTGAGTGACCACGGTTGCTTCGGTGCCTATCTGACACGGTTCAAGAAAAGGACATCTCCAGCATGTCAGTCATGCGGGGACAACTGGGATGACGCTGAACACGCCCTTTTCACGTGCAACGACACACAAAGAGAGCGCGCCGAGTTGGATGGATGGCTGATCGCTCAACTGACACCTGAGAACCTCGTCCCGTACTTACTTCGCAACCAGGAGACATGGGATAGAGTCACCGGATACATCGAGCTGGTGATGACCCGTAAGGAGGAGAAAGAGAGGGAGGTGAGGCGCCTCGATGCCGGCGAATTACAGTAAACCTGCCGATTCAAACAGAAGAGGTCCAAATGGTTCCCGGAGGAATATGATGGACTGAAGAAGGAAGGAAGAAGAGAGAAGATCGAAAATCGAAGAAAGAAGAGAGATCGAAGAAAGAAGAAAGAAGAATGAAGAATGAAGAGATGGAAGAAGATTGAAGAAGGGGAAACAACACCTGCGAGTCGTGAGAAGAAAGACGCTCGATCCTGGGCGCGAGACGCCACCGGCCCTGAAGTAATGCTCACGCGGTGCCGGGGCCGGATTGGTAAGTTGGTGGATCTCTCCCTTGTCCAATGGCTGGCGCCAACGGAGAAGGAAGAGAGGGTTTACTCGGTTCGGATGGCCATATCGATGCGGATTCCAGCCCGGGACTGTTGGGGAGGTGCTGGCCAGCCTTGTTTGGCTGACCGGTGCCTCTCCTTCGTACGTCGCAGCGTATTCGCCCTACAACCACCTTAAAATAAAAGAGAGAGAGAGAGAGAGAGAGAGAGAGAGAGAGAGAGAGAGAGAGAGAGACCCCGTAGGGGTCTTTGAGTGTGACCTTCGGGCTGCACTTGGAGCTTGAGGGAGCGACGCCCCTCCGGACCCGAGTCCTATACTTACACCTACACACACTACACCCTACACGCACCATACTTACGCCCGCTCAAGCAATACACAGACATATCAACATTATACATAACACGCATCACACTAGACACCACTGCCATGCTGGGCTGGTCCGGGGTCGGCCAGCATGCAATTCCAGGCCCTGGAAAAAGAAGAAAGAAGGAGATGTCCAGCATTGACAGCAAGATTTTCCCAAGAAAAGCGGGGCCTCATTCGGATCTTGGGGGGGGGGGGGGGCAACGATGCAAAGCGCGCTACCAGTGGCACACTCGGCTGGTGGACTCACGCGTGAAGCTACAAGCGATGGAAATACGCCACAGGCAGGAAGAGTTGGAGGAAAGGACCAACGCAAGAAGGAGGTAAACCTCACCCCAAACAGCAAAAAAAGGAAGGGTTTGGGCGAGGAAGCGGAAGAACGAGTGCTAAAGCAATCGAAGCTCACCTTTCCGGTTTAACTACGGAAGAATGCGAAGGTGGCAGCCCCTGCTGCAAAAGATCGATTGGGATAGATTGAAAACCAATCGAAACCTATCAGGATGAATACATTTCAATCGGTTCTATCATTCAACCGGCGAGAGCAGTATTGGAATTCAATGCAGATCAATCGAACATAGACCCTATCTAGCTGAATCCTGAATTGTAGATTTGGGATCACAACTGCCAGTCGAATTCTATACTGTTGATGAGGATTGATTCAAGCGAATATAACCCAATACTAGTATTCAGCATAGGATGGGATCCGGATGGATGGATGGAAGATGTTTGCTGGTTTTATATGTTTGAATGAACCAATATAGTATTGAAATCAATCTAATGGGATGATGGATCCCGTCTCCCACTGCTCTATCAAGATCAATGCTTCAGAAACTGATTCAATTTGCGGAACGTTACTAATTGTCTATCCCAACCAATACCGAATGACAGGATTGAATTTCACCTTTCGAACACTATTGTTGCAACATTCCTCAATCGAACCAAATACTTCTCTGCAGTACTGGTGTATGATAGCCTGGCTTATTCCTATCTGTCTCAATCATGAATGGAGAGATTTGAGTCATTAGCCCTGGATCGATTCCAATCATACCCCAATCACCTATTGCGTGTTTGACCAATCGAGATGAATACGACAGAATCGAATTGAAATCGTGGGTGCATGTTTATTCTATCCCTCTCAATACTCACAATCGGTATTGAACTCCTCTAGATTTCATATATTTCAATCGAATTCAATACTGCTGAGCAGGATTGGTACGCTCTGAGGATAAGTTCCGCTATCGGTCTAAATCCTTCCGGTCAGCATTGAGTCGACTGCGTTAATCGATTTCAATGATGACTCAATCACTCACTGCGTGATTGACCAATCGAGCTGAATACTATAGGATGGAATACAGATCGTGGGAGCATGGTCTCTATCCTTCTCAATACTCGCAATCGGTATTGAACTCCTCTCAATTCCATGTATTTGAATCGAATTCAATACTGCTGAGCAGGATTGGTACGCTCTGGGGATGAGTTTTGCAATCGGTTTGAATCCTGCCGGGCAGCATTGAGTCGACTGCGTCAATCGATTTCAATGATGACCCAATCACTCATTGCGTGATTGACCAATCGAGATGAATACTACAGAATCGGATTGGAATCCTGTGTGCATGGTTAGAATAACCATACACACAGATTCCACATGCACATTCACAAGGATGAAATTTAGAGAAGTTCAATACTCTAAATCAGTATTGAACGTCTCTAGATTCCGTGTATTTGAATCGAATTCAATACTGCTGAGCGGGATTGGTAAGGCCTGAGGATAAGTTATGCTATCGATCTGATTCCTGCCAGGCAGCATTGAATTGACTGCGTCAATTGATTTCAATGATGACCCAATCACTCATTGCGTGATTGACCAATCAACATGGATACTACTGAATCGAATTGAAGTCGTGAGTACATGGATATCCTATCCTTCTCAATACTCACAATCAGTATCGAACTTGTCGAGATTTCATATATCCGAATCGGATTCAATACTGCTGAGTAGGATTAATACGGCCTGGAGATGACTTTTGCTATCGGTCTGAATCATGCCAAGCAGCATTGAATTGACTGCGTCAATCGATTTCAATGGTGATCCAATCACTCTTTGCGTCATTGACTAATCGAGATGAATACTACAGAATCGAATTGAAATCGTGGGTGCTTGGTTATTCTATCCCTCTCAATACTCACAATCAGTCTTGAATTCTTCCTGATTTCATATATTTGAATCAAATTCAATACTGCTGTGCAGAATTGGAACGGCCTAAAGATGAGTTTCGCTATTGGTCAGGTGAATGGGTTATGAGGTCTGCAATGCTGAAAATCAGTATTGAGACCGATTGAAGCGGACTGAGATCTCAGGGTTTCCAATACTGGAAAACAGTATTGGAATCGACTGAGGGAGAAAGGATTCCAGATTTTCAGTACTGACGTTCAGCATTCAAATCGATTCAAGTATATATGATATAAGGTCTGCAATGCTGAACATCAGTATTGAGATCGATTGAAGCATATCGAGATCCCGATATTCCCAATACTGAAATACAGTACTGGAATCAATTGGGGCAGATAGGATTCCAAGTCCTCAATACTGATATTCAGCATTCAATCCTACCCAGATGAATATGATATAAGGTCGTCAATGCCGAAAAGCAGTATTGAGATCGATTGAAGCGGATTGAGAACCCGATGTTTCCAGTACTGGAAAACAGATCTGCAATCTATTGGAGCGGATAGGATTTCAAGTCCTCAATACTGATATTCAGCATTCGATTCGATTCAGGTAAATATCATAAAAAGTCTGCAATGCTGGAGATCAGTATTGAAATCAATTGAAGCTGGGTCATTCTGGACCAAGGTGAACATTTTGAAAATCGACGAAATTTAAAAATGCCCCAAACATTTTTTTCCGTTAGTACTACTAGAATATAGTTGAAGAAAATTTTTTTCAGATTTTTTTGGGACCAATGGCGGGCCCTACGAATTTTCCAAGTCCCATTTTTGGGCAGTTTTTCGCTCATCTTTCGCTATCTTGGAAAATTCGTAGCTCGGACCCAAATGCTTCTTTTCCATCCTAGCTGGGCGCATTTTTTCTGGTATGACGTACACTTTCAAGAAAGAAATTGACCGGTCCAAAAAATTGATATCTGGTAGGTCCCACGGTTGCATCAAAAAAGGCCCAAAAATACGACTTTGCACCACCTTTGGAGGCGTATAGGTCAAAATGGAAGCCTCGTAGCAAAATTTTGCAAGAGAAAAAACTTGTAGGCCTGGAGAAAACCTTCAATTTCCTTTTTGGAACGTGTCATTATCTTATCTCACGTACGATCTACAGCCGATTTAAGTTGGGCATTTTTGTAAAAACGTGAAGCTTCAAGGCCAATTTTAGAAAATCGTTTATTTTTTATCGACCCCAAACCTATGAGAATATGTTCTTTCAGGTGTCTATTTGAAGGCCCAACAATAATTTGGTTGTTCCTTTGAAATCCCGATCTTATACAAGCTGTTAAAAACAGTCGAAAATACCGAAAATCGTGTCGAATTCGGGCCTTATCATGAAGCTTCGTGGACTGGGTCTTTCCTTGCTCTCGATTCGTGGACTCTAATTATACAGCACTCAGAATAAAATATCGTAGAAGATGAGACCCAGAGCTGGAAAATGGCCTCTCGTGCGATGTTATACGATGGAACCGTCCAAAACTAGAGTAAATTGAGTAAATACAAGATAAATCGAGGGAATCGATTGTGATGCATCTCTCACTTAACTAGCCCGCGCTCACTAGCCCAACCGGCCGCTTTGGCACTCCGCGTATGCTCCGCACTGCATGCCATCCTCCGTTTATGCGGAAGTGATAAGTGATATCAACAGCTGATGCAGTATTGTCAGGTATTATCCAGTATAGACAGAGATAAGAAGGTTCTCTCATCTCCGTGATAGACTGTAGACTGTACGAGGTTTCGGTTGTTAGTGACCACCACGGAAAAATTGTATGTGTCAGTCAGCGTCCCGATCAGAAATTTTGGTACCTTCCCCACGGGGTTTGCCCCGAAGATGGGCCAAATGTATTGTGAAGCATATGAAGTGTAACGCCTTCGCCGCGGGGCACCCGCGAGGTATCATCGGGGCAATATTTTTCCGCAAAATTAGTGCAGTTTCTGTTGAGACCTTCAAAACAATTTCGGATATGTTTGTAATGTTATCACTATTATGTGATTGTTTAAGTAAAGTATGTTCAAGTAAAGTTGAAAATTCATTGAAGACCTGGGAAAGCCTCATAAGAGCTACTAATATCCAGCCTGTGTTTACTCCTACTGAGGGCAAATAGTCACTTGACTTTGCAGCGTGTGACGAAGAAATTGATTTTGCTGGACTGAGATTTGTGTGAAAAGTGAGTGGTGCTCATCAATGATATTGAAATGCAGTATGTTCACGTTCAATGCCTCTGTTGAAATTTCCATCATACACCCACAGAAGTGAGGTTAACTCTGAGACACTATGCAGGAATGTTGTGAAAGTGATCAGATACTTTGCGGGGGCCCTGCGGGGAAGGCGTTACACTTCATATGCTTCACAATACATTTGCCCTAATACCCGCGATGTTCCGGGCATGTTCGGGGCAATTCCGCCATGGTTCGGGGCAAACCCCGCGGGGAAGGTAGTGACGGTCAGAAGCCATTCGAGATCTCCCATCTCACTCGCACCTAATAGGTTATCCCATGAGTGCGAGGGAGACGAATGATCTCGAACGGTCACTGACCGTCATCCCATTGCAGTTCACCTCATGGCGTAAAGATAACAAAAGTTATCTTCACGCCATGGTTCACCTTGTTCTCGAGTGTACCAAAATTTCTGATCAAGACGCTGACTGACACATACAATTTTTTCGTGGTGGTCACTAACAACCAAAACCTCGTACAGTCTACAGTCTATAACGGAGATTAGAGAACCTTCTTATCTCTGTCTTCACTGGATAATACCTGACAATACTGCATCAGCTGTTAATATCACTTATCACTTCCGCATTAACGGAGGATGACATGTAGTGCGGAGCATACGCGGAGTGCCAAAGCGGCCGGTTCTCGATTTATCTTGTATTTACTCAATTTACTCTAGTTTTGGACGGTTCCATCGTAAAACATCGCACTAGAGGACATTTTTCAGCTCTAGGTCTCATCTTCCACAATATTCTATGCCGAGTGCTGTATAATTAGGGCCTCGACAGAAGGTGCGCATTTGCTCTCTTTCCCCCTTTTTCCCCTGTGGAAGTAGCGCCATTGCGCGCCCGTGGCGGCGACTGCAACTACAGGGCCTATGCTTATACACGGAGGAAAGAGTGGAGAAAAGAGCATTGCGCACTTTCTGTTGAGGCCCTTAGAGTCCACGAATCGAGAGCAAGGGAAGACCCAGTCCTTGAAGCTTCATGATAAGGCCCGAATTCGACACGATTTTTGGTATTTTCGACTGTTTTTAACAGCTCGTATAAAATCGGGATTTCAAAGGAACAACCAAATTATTAATGGGCTTTCAAATAGACACCTGAAAGAAGATTTTCTCATAGGTTTGGGGTCGATAAAAAATGAACGATTTTTTTAAATTGGCCTTGAAGTTTCACGTTTTTACAAAAATGCCCAACTTAAATCGGCTGTAGATCGTACGTGAGATAAGATAATGACACGTTCTAAAAAGGAAATTGAAGGTTTTCTCAAGGCCTACAAGTTTTTTCTCCCGCAAAATTTTGCTACGAGGCTTCCATTTTGACCTATACGCCTCCAAAGGTGGTGCAAAGTCGTATTTTTGGGCCTTTTTCGATGCAACCGTGGGACCCACCAGATATCAATTTTTTGGACCGGTCAATTTCTTTCTTGAAAGTGTATGTCATACCAAAAAAATGCGCCCAACTAGGATGAAAAAGATGCATTTGGGTCCGAGCTACGAATTTTCCAAGATAGCGAAAAATGAGCGAAAAACTGCCCAAGAATGGGACTTGGAAAATTCATAGGGCCCGCCATTGGTCCCAAAAAAATCTGAAAAAAATTCTTTTCAACTATATTCTAGTAGTACTAACGGAAAAAAAATGTTTGGGGCAATTTTAAATTTCGTCGATTTTCAAAATGTTCACCTTGGTCCAGAATGACCCAGCTGATCGAGATGTCGATGTTTCCAATTCTGAAAAACAGTACTGGAATCGATTGGGGCAGATAGGATTCCAAGTTCTCAATACTGATATTCAGCATTCAATTCGATCCATGTAAATATCATATAAGGTCTGCAACGCTCGAAATCAGTATTGAAATCGATTGAAGCGGATTGAGAACCCGATGTTTCGAATACTGGAAAACAGCTCTGCAATCGATTGGGGCAGATAGGATTTCAAGTCCTCAATACTGATATCCAGCATTCATTCCGATTCAGGTAAATAGTTTATAAGGTTTCCGGTGCTGAAAATCAGTATTGAGATCGATTGAAGCTGATCAAGATCTCGATGTAACCAATACTAAAAAACACTACTGGAATCGATTGGGGCAAATAGGATTCCAATTCTTCATTACTGATTTTCAGCATTCAAATCGACCCAAGTAGATAGCATATAAGGTTTCTAGTGCTTACTTTCAGTATTGAGATCGATTGAAGTGGATTGAGATAGCGTTCTACCTAATACTGAGAGACGGTACTGAAATCGATTCAGGTTATTAGGATATAAGGGCTAGAATACTCAAAGTCAGTACTGAGATCGATTAAAGTGGGTTGAGATCTCGATGTTCCCAATACTAGAAAATAGTACTGAAATCGACTGGGGCAGATAGTATTTCAAGTCCGCAATACTGATATTCAGCATTTGAATCGATTAAGGAGGATGAACAAACTCGCCAATGCTCATAGTCAGTATTGAGACCGATTGACGTAGTGTGAGTTATTGAAATTCCCATTCCTGAAAATTAGTATTGGAATCGATTCAGGCCGATAGAATTCGAGTGGCTGACGCTAGGGGGCGTTTCGATGACCATCTCAGTTTGCATCCAAATATCATGGGATTGCTTTCTCGCAAGCGACGAACCATCTCTCCTGTTCCTATATAAGACTGATGAGTGACAGAACCTCCAAATAGCGTTTAGTTATGTAATGCGATGATATGTTAATGCGATCATGATTAGAATAAGTATTGGATCGTATTTGAACCTCAGCTGTAATGTGAGTGATGTATATGTAAGACGGTGGTTTGTAATAATGACTGAGAGTCAGTATTGAGGTCGATTGAGGCGGATTGAGTTCTCGATGTTCCCAATACTGAAAAACAGTATTGGAATCGATTGAGGCAGATAGGATCTCAAATCTCCAATATCGATATCCAGCATTCAAATCGATTCAGATAAATAGGATATGAAGACTCCAATACATCCACTCAGTATTGAGGTCGATTGAGGCGGATCGAGATCTCGATGTTTCCAATACTGAGAAACAGTATTGCAATCGATTGAGGCAGATAGGATTTCGGAATTCCAATAATGATATCCAGCATTCAAATCGTTTCAGATAAATAGGGTTTAAGGTCTCCAATGCTTCCAGTCAGTATTGAGGTCGATTGAGGCGTATTGAGATCTCGAAGTAGATAGGACCTATAGCATGTCAATGCTGTTTAATGGCATTGACACAGATTGGAATCGCGATATTCTATCAAGGGAATCAGCATTCATACAGATAGAACATCGACTTCCGAATACTGGCAGTAAGTATTGAGATTGATTGGCAATCTCACTTTCAATGCGAAAAGTCTGCATAGGTGAAGATTGGTCTATACTGTTCGAATCATGATCAACATCATTGATCGTTATTGAACTCCAATCTTCCTCAATCCTGAAAGTCATGTTTCAAATTCATCATAAGATTCTAGATTCAGAACGATTGGATGTATTTCAATCGAATCCAATCGAACTTTTGCAGCAGAGCAGAAGCACAAGAGGCGGCAGAGAATCTGCTGAAGAACAACCCCGCGCTCAGGATGCAGATTACGCAACCTGGCAACGGGGTTGATGACGCCGTCAACTTGAGCTCAGACTCGAGCGAGTCCGACTCCACTATAGGGTCCCAGGGGAACGGAACAATCCTGACTCCCGGAATCGGTACGCTCGATAAGAGAGTACACGATGAAGAGTCTAATGGAATGGAGATTGACCCTATCCTTTCATCCGGAGATGCGTCACGAAAAAAGAGTGGAGACGAGGCAGGCGTTCTCATGGGGAAATGGGAAGACCCGAGAATGTGCCGGAAAGAGATGGAGGAAAAGACATATCTCCTCCTCGAGCACTTCAACTTGGTTATAGGGATAGCCGAGTCTGTTTCCAGCAACCCAGAAGGGACCAAGGGTGACATTGAAGAACTCGAAAAGATAGGCCACGCGCTTGAAGGCCTACTCGCGACAGACAAGGTGAAGTGGGCTGCTTTCGAGACAACGCTCCTCAAAACGGAAAAGACCCTGAAAGCGAGGGGGGATGTGCAGCCTCCGGCCACAAAAAAACCGTCCGCGTCGGGTGATGGCTTCCAGGAGAGGGGGGCAGGGAAACCGGAATCGCGACCGGGGCAACAACGCGGTTCGAAGGGGACGCGATACGGACCTCCACCGGGAGGTCTCGGAACACCGCGGTCGACATCGACGCCCAATTGGCCCGAGCAGAATGGGCCTTGGAAGGAAGTGGTGTCGAAGAAAGAAGCAAAGAAGGTGAAGAAGAGCGGTAGATCGAATGATTCCGCCGGAAAGAAGGCAAAAATGAAGCCGAGAAGAGCCGAGCCTGAGGCCATCCTCGTCACGGCCAATCAGGGAGGGCTCACCTACGCAGACATGCTGCGGAGAATCAAGACGAATGCCGCCGACGAGGAAGTAGGCACAAAGGTCACGGGCTTCCGCAAAACAAAGGAGGGCCAAGTCCTCATCGAATTGACGCCACAGCCGTGAAGACAGCATTGGCACCAGTGGTCGGCGAAGAAGGAGCTGTCCATTGCCTCCTGAACACATCTACTCTTGAGGTGTTCGGAGTCGACTACGACGTTGACAAGGGCCAAGTACTCAAGGACCTCGCTAAGGCCCTGCCAGAGAGTGAGAGAGGAAATATCGCAGTGAAGTCTCTCCGAATCGGTTATCGGTGCACCCAAACGGCGGTCGTCTCGGTCCTAACAAGACTGGCCCACCACCTCCTGGACTGGAAGGAGCCCAGAGTTGGATGGGGCAGAGTCAGGATCCGCCAAAATGTGGCATTCCACGGTGTTACAACTGTCTTGAGTACGGCCACAAGGCCTCGGGCTGCAAGAAGGAGAAGACGGATGACCGGAGACAAAAGCTCTGCTTCCAGTGCGGCGAACCAGGACACCTCGCCGCAACCTGCAAAGGGAAGCCAAACTGCTTGAGCTGTGAGGCGAACGGGCCCAACTCTGATCACAGATCTGGGGCGAGCAACTGCACTGCCTACCAGAAGGCAAAGAGCACGTATAAACGGAGGGAGGTCGAAATGGCTAATTTCATCCAAGCCAACCTCAGGAAGAGTGGCGACGCAAACGATCTCCTACGCGCTGTTGCCAAAGAAGAGGGAATCGATGTTCTGATTATCTCCGAACCACCTCAAAAGCGCGAATTCTCCCGATCCACATTCGATCACTGGGGGACCGCTCTAATCCAGATCATGAATCCTGCGATCTGTAAGACTGGATTAGCTGTAAGTGGCCGCGGTTTCGCTCGAAAGACCATAGGGGGCACAGCAGTCTACAGCTACTACTATTCGCCGTCGCACAAATTCGAAGACGAGCTCCACGACCTAGAAGAGGATTTGAGGCAATGGGGGGCCCAGTTATAATCGCGGGGGATTTCAACTCCAAGGAACCGACTTGGAGCGGGGGGCCGCGTGATAGACGGGGGGTAATACTCGCTGATGCCATGGAGGCATTGGGATTAGTGCTCGCGAACGAGACGGGGGTTATCACCTACTACCAACACGACACTCGGTCCCGGGAGAGAGGTTCGTCTTCGATCCTCGACCTGACGTTCATGAGCCCGTCGCTCATGGGACGTATGACATCGTGGGAGATTCTGGACACGGAAACATTGAGTGACCATCGACATATTCGGTTTCGGCTTATGACTGACGGACAGAGACAGGCGACACGCAGACCGCGACCAACGGGGTGGCAGGTACGCAAGCTAGACGAGAAAAAATCCCGGGAATCGATAGAAACAGCTGAGGATCTCCCGATGAACTCCACCGCGGAAGAGGCTGTGGATATGGTAACGACTACCATCACAAGAGCCTGTGACGCATCCATGCCTCGCAAGACAACACCATGCTTCTGGAGGAAACCAGAGTACTGGATCACAGATGAGATGAAGGCTCTACGAAGAACGAGCAACAAGAAAAGAAGGACCGCGTGGCGATCAAGGAAGCTGCAACGACCATCGCTGGCGGAAGATGACAGAGCGTACAAAAGAGCAAAGAAGGCTCTTGTTCTAGCCATCCGGAGAAGCAAGGAGAAATGCTGGGGTGAACTGTGCGACGATGGTTAATGGAGACCCCTGGGGCATGCCATACCGCGTGATCATGTCAAAGGTCCGAACCCGGAGGGGCAACCCAACACCGACCGATGCAGCAACCTTGCGCATTATCGTGGAAGACCTCTTCCCAGCAGGAGAACCCAGAGTGACATATCTAATTAATTTTGACACTCGATCGATATGATCGGATATCGTATTTATCACTCGCGGGAATTTCAAATTATGAAGATGTAATTTTATCGGTCTTTGCGAGTTAAAGTCAGCAAATTTTGCTGAATTTTTAGCATCAATCGAGAATGGATTTCTTTTCCACTCTCGATCAATGCACCTTTAGAGCCTCGTATGGTTCCGAGGATGCATCTAAAGGATTTTGATGGAAAGGAATGAAAAGTAAAGATGAGAAATGAGAAACTTGATGAAAAATTTTGATTCTACGCTGATATTGTGCGTGTTTCGCCCTTCTCTCATTGCTCGGGCTTTTCAAAGTGGTGGAAGAGCAATGAGAGTTTACCACTGACACGCGGCTCAAGTGGCCGAATGTTCGATGGTTTGAACGCCCTTATATACGAAAGTTCATCTTCGTTATGCGCTTGCGAGAAAGGTCAATTTAACCCGCTATTTCCATTTGATTTCTCAACATTTTTACTTTGGCAGCTCTTCGGCCTTCTGCCGGAGATATATCTAATTAATTTTGACACTCGATCGATATGATCGGATATCGTATTTATCACTCGCGGGAATTTCAAATTATGAAGATGTAATTTTATCGGTCTTTGCGAGTTAAAGTCAGCAAATTTTGCTGAATTTTTAGCATCAATCGAGAATGGGTTTTTTTTCCACTCTCGATCAATGCTCCTTTAGAGCCTCGTATGATTCCGAGGATGCATCTAAAGGAATTCCTTTCCATCAAAATCCTTTAGATGCATCCTCGGAACCATACGAGGCTCTAAAGGTGCATTGATCGAGAGTGGAAAAAAAATCCATTCTCGATTGATGCTAAAAATTCAGCAAAATTTGCTGACTTTAAGTCGCAAAGACCGATAAAATTACATTTTCATAATTTGAAATTCCCGCGAGTGATAAATACGATATCCGATCATATCGATCGTTGTCAAAATTAATTAGATATATCTCCGGCAGAAGGCCGAAGAGCTGCCAAAGTAAAAATGTTGAGAAATCAAATGGAAATAGCGGGTTACATTGACCTTTCTCGCAAGCGCATAACGAAGATGAACTTTCGTATATAAGGGCGTTCAAACCATCGAACATTCGGCCACTTGAGCCGCGTGTCAGTGGTAAACTCTCATTGCTCTTCCACCACTTTGAAAAGCCCGAGCAATGAGAGAAGGGCGAAACACGCACAATATCAGCGTAGAATCAAAATTTTTCATCAAGTTTCTCATTTCTCATCTTTACTTTTCATTCCTTTCCATCAAAATCCTTTAGATGCATCCTCGGAACTATACGAGGCTCTAAAGGTGCATTGATCGAGAGTGGAAAAAAATCCATTCTCGATTGATGCTAAAAATTCAGCAAAATTTGCTGACTTTAACTCGCAAAGACCGATAAAATTACATCTTCATAATTTGAAATTCCCGCGAGTGATGAATACGATATCCGATCATATCGATCGAGTGTCAAAATTAATTAGATATGTCACTCTGGGTTCTCCTGCTGGGAAGAGGTCTTCCACGATAATGCGCAAGGTTGCTGCATCGGTCGGTGTTGGGTTGCCCCTCCGGGTTCGGACCTTTGACATGATCACGCGGTATGGCATGCCCCAGGGGTCTCCGTTAACCATCGTCGCACAGTTCACCCCAGCATTTCTCCTTGCTTCTCCGGATGGCTAGAACAAGAGCCTTCTTTGCTCCTTTGTGCGCTTTGTCATCTTCCGCCAGCGATGGTCGTTGCAGCTTCCTTGATCGCCACGCGGTCCTTCTTTTCTTGTTGCTCGTTCTTCGTAGAGCCTTCATCTTATCTGTGATCCAGTACTCTGGTTTCCTCCAGAAGCATGGTGTTGTCTTGCGAGGCATGGATGCGTCACAGGCTCTTGTGATGGTAGTCGTTACCATATCCACAGCCTCTTCCGCGGTGGAGTTCATCGGGAGATCCTCAGCTGTTTCTATCGATTCCCGGGATTTTTTCTCGTCTAGCTTGCGTACCTGCCACCCCGTTGGTCGCGGTCTGCGTGTCGCCTGTCTCTGTCCGTCAGTCATAAGCCGAAACCGAATATGTCGATGGTCACTCAATGTTTCCGTGTCCAGAATCTCCCACGATGTCATACGTCCCATGAGCGACGGGCTCATGAACGTCAGGTCGAGGATCGAAGACGAACCTCTCTCCCTGGACCGAGTGTCGTGTTGGTAGTAGGTGATAACCCCCGTCTCGTTCGCGAGCACTAATCCCAATGCCTCCATGGCATCAGCGAGTATTACCCCTCGTCTATCACGCGTTCCCCCGCTCCAAGTCGGCTCCTTGGAGTTGAAATCCCCCGCGATTATAACTGGGCCCCCCATTGCCTCAAATCCTCTTCTAGGTCGTGGAGCTCGTCCTCGAATTCGTGCGACGGCGAATAGTATTATTTTATAAACACAAGATGTATTTCATTTTGAAATCTTCCGTTTCTTTCAGGTTTAAAGATATGTCGTTCAATTGAATGAATTTCAAGTAACACTCACAAAGCAGGTTTCATCATTGATATCTGAGTATGGTATTTATAATGAAAAAGTGTAAACTGTTTCGTACCATTGTACTAAACTTGTGTTGAAAAATTTGTTATGTGATGTTCGTAAGTACTTGTTACAAATTAATTATGAAATTAACTAAGTTTTGAAAAACAAACTTAGTGCAATATTCTATTACGACTATTATTGAAATTGATTGCGTAGCTGTGTTAAATGTCGAAAACGACAGAGTATAATGTTATTATATGTTTGTGAATATATATTTGTATTATGTTATAACAAGTTCCTATATTCCAAAAAGTTGGAAAAAAGAGTACAATTGGTGAAAAAGTGGTTTCGTTAGAAAAATAGATGTTATATTTTTACAATACTTGCCTTTTGCTTTCTCTAAAGAGAAAGCTTTGTTTTCACCCCAGCAAAATCTTGATCAAATTTTCCACTAAAACCAATATTTTCTTCAACAAAATTCCGTTTATCTGAAAAAGCCTTAGACCATTCTCTTCCTCTCGCCAAAATCTATCAATTGTAGGTAACACTTTTCCTCCTAATGGCCTTTCAAATCCGTCAGAGACTCATCTTTGCACCCCTTTGTCCGTGTGTGTGTGTGTGTGCGTGTGTGTGTTGTTTCCTATCGGACACGCTTTCTCTTTTACTGTCCAATATATCAATTTTTGGCTTCCTACAAGTTGTACAGAATCCAATTTCTGAGAGCCCAGTGATTTGGCAGCTTTCAGCTCCCAGTCAAATTTGATCCATGGGGTTTTTAGAGCAAAACAGCTGAAATCTCGACTCTTAATACATAAATATCTTTTTCTCACACGGTCTCACCACGAATTGAGTCACCTAAACTATGGGTTTTTCTCCAAGATCTATCAATTGGTTAATACCGAAATTTTATAAAATCTTCACAGATCTCAAATTTTCGAAAAAATCAAAATTTCCACCAAAAATTTCATTTTGAGCCTTTTTAAACCCACTGCATCGAAATTCCGTCTCAACCAAACGATGGATATTGTTAAAAAAACCTCAGACTAGAAGGCCCAAATCTCTCTAAAAAGCTTCCTCTAAAGGATAACTCAAAAAATAATGGGAAATTTTTCTCGATATTCATTTTTTCCTCGTACCTTCTTTTATGACTCATTTATCTCAATTTCAATGACCTAAACTATGGTTTTTTCTGCATTATCTATGGATTGGTTAATACCGAAATTTTATGAAATCTTTACAGATCTCAAATTTTCGAGAAAATCAAAATTTCCACCAAAAATTTCATTTTGACTCTTTTTAAACCCACTGCATGGAAATTCCGTCTCAACCAAACGATGGATATTGTTAAAAAAACCTCAGACTAGGAGGCCCACATCTCTCTAAGAAGCTTCCTCTGAAGAATAACTCGAAAAATAATGAAAAATTTTTGTTAATATTCATTTTTTCCTCGTACCTTCTTTTATGACTCATTTATCTCAATTTCAATGACCTAAACTATGGTTTTTTCTGCATTATCTATGGATTGATTGATACCGAAATTTCATAAAATCTTCACAGATCTCAAATTTTCTAAGAAATCAAAATTTCCACCAAAAATTTCATTTAAACCCTTTTCAAACCCACTGCATCGTAATTCCGTCTCAACCAAACGATGGATATTGTCAAAAGAAACCTCAGTCTAGATGGCCTGAATTTCTGTAAGAAGCTTCCTTAAAAGGATACCTCAAAAAATTGACACGAGCACCAGGTGGCGATGTCGGCCATGACTTGTGGGACGTGTGGGAGAGGACAAGGACGAGAAATGTAGAAGGCCAATATTTTATGCTGAGACATCAGGGCCTCGGCCTCTCACAAGACTTTTATAAGGCGTCCGCACACATGACCTACACGTAATCTACGTTAGGCCGCGCCGGGCATGACCTTTGGAGGTCACACACTCCCGGAGACGCGTCGGGCACGGCACAGGGGGGGGGCGGCACCGTGCCTGGGTGGTAACGGGTGTAAAAATTACATGACAAACAATGCCCTTGGGGGCTTTGCACGCCCCGCGTAAGAAAGAAAAAAAATCACTCGCGAAAATCACTTGTCACTATACTGCCTGAAGGGACGAGAAAGATATATTTTCGAGACGATGCGCCGCCCTTTTATACCTAAAACTAGTTTTTAGCTCGCGTATTAGCGGAGCGGTATTACACCTACGTAAAAATATGCCTGAGGAGCCTACGGATGAGATCATATGACTCTTCTGCAAAAATGCGTGAGGCGCATTACATTTTCAACCTTGTAACGTGTCTACGGCGTACGCCGAGGATTATAAGCTATGGGTATTTCAAATGCCTGATTTCGTACGTTCCCGTAGCATACGTACAGGTGCATGGTGGAATTTCTTATGAAACGAGAGAGAGACTGTCATGCGTTTGCACGTTATTCTATGTGCCATGTCACGCTGTCGAAGCATACTCGCAAGGCAATAACCGATGAAGACAAAGGGCCCACTACTACCTGACTGCGTACGCATCTGGAACATTCGAATATCGGCTGCCACTAATGGCCAAATATAGACGTATATCTGAGGGACATACTCGAGACTATAACTATATATGCGCCTAATTGTATTGTATTCGTCTTGCATTTACTTCGTATGTTTCCGCGGCGTATGTTCGCCGTCACACTCGATTGAAAAACTCGATGAGGGGCCGATTAAAGGAATTCACTTAAAAGCTCTTTACAAAATTCAAATTTTTGGTATGACACATTTTTGTAAAAAGGAAATTAATTAAAAAGAAATGTGGCATCGACAAAATAGTAGAAAATTAGAATTAATATTCATTTTTCCCTCGTATCATCCTTTACGACTCATTTATCTCAATTCTAATGACCTAAAGTCTTACTTATGCGCCATTCTGAATCGATTGGCTGATACGAAATTTTCATAAAATCCGTAAGACATTATTCAAATGAAGATTCTTTCGGGGGAAGGGAACTTTCACAAAGGACTCCAGTTTAATCATCTTTGAACCGACGATATCAAAATTTTCTCTCAATCAAACAGTATAGATATTGTTGGGAAACCTTTCTTTTAGATGACCCAAATCTTTCTTAAATGCTTCCTCAAAAGAAAAAATCAAAATATAGGGTACTTTCTTTTTCGTTAAAATTATCATTATATAACGCCGTGAGAAAGCATTCTGCTAATCACTTTGAGCAGCGTATTTTATTTTCATTATATAATTCAACTTACGTAATTATTAAAAAATCAAATGATATTTTTCAAAGACAAGAATCAGTATTGTCTATGCAATTTTTGGGCAGTTGATTTCCGCAAATTTGTATAACACAGAGCGGAGCGAGCGTTAGCGAGCGACGATATTGCTAGTTACATTTACTCCAATATCCTGATGTTTGAGCTAATTTTAACTAAAATTAGATATTTTGATACAGTTTACTGGTCTTGGAGTTCAATATCCCAATTGACCATGATCGATGCTAGTCAAAAGGTTCACACAACGCTCACAGATCAAATTCTCACCATCATGTTAATCAACATTCTGTACCATACTCAAATACGATGAGCGAAATTCTTGACCAATTTCTTAAGAAATTGTCTTGGCCAATTTTTGACCTAAATTCTTTGCGAATTCTTCTACAAATTTTGAATGAAATTCTCCATTTGAGGTTGCACTTCACTGTGGAGAGGCTAAAAATGTTAGAAGAGCTTCAGGGTACAATAAGAGAATACTTATTTTCGCCATTAGCAGAGTTACATTTGTTATTGAGTAAGGGACAAGTTATTCGATTCCAAGTATTAACAGCTTACATATTTTCTCATGTTCCAGAGTCTTATGAAGATGTTATAAAGAATGCTGAAGGTGTGCGTAAGATCAGTGTTCCTGACAAATGTAAACGTAGTGCTTCAGAGATAGAAAGCTCAGATGCACTTGATAACAAAACAAATGCTGAGGTCTGTGAAAAGTGATAGTTATCTTGAAATACATGGTAGGACGCTGATGATTTATTGTGAATGGTACTGGCATGCCTATATTACATTTGGGTTCATTAATCAATTTCAGGGAATAACAAAAAGTGTGATTGTAAGTGATAGTTGCAAACCTTTGCACATGATCGAACATCATTCTGAAAGTAATGCAGTTCCCTCAGCATTGTATCCGCTTGTACAGGTAATATAGAGTGTTCGAAATTCAATTTTATGGAACAGTATGTTACCAATGAGAGATAATCGTTGCGCAACAATCACTTTGGTTTGAGTAACTGTTTTGTGATTGAATTGACCCTTTGTTGTAGATTAAAGTTGAGAGAAACTCTGATGATGGGTAGGCGTGCATGTAGCCCAAATTTTTTTTTTATTTTCATTTTTTCATTTATTCATATAAACGGACAAGATTGCCCTTGATAAGAGAATACATATAAATGATGGAAATGATAATATTATTTACAATTAAAATTACAATTAAAATTAAATACAAGCAAGGCTCTTCCGAAATACATGCAGTCAATAAAATAAGTTATTGCAAATCTCTGGAAAAATTTTCGTATAAATCTGTGGATCTAAATGCAGTATATAAGGCTGCTTTATAGTTGAGAAGTACCTCTATATTCTTCAGTTCAACTGGAAGAATATTCCAAAAGCGTCTCAATCTATGAGATGTAGAATGATACAACCAATTACAGTTACTCTACTCTTCTCTGATTGTTCTGAATGAACGTAATTCATACTCTACAGAACGCTCACTGAACAGATTATGTACATCGCTACTTGAAAACAAACCATACTTGATCTTATAAGCAAAGAGACAGTCAAAATAGCAAAAGTATTTCGGCAATTCGATCAGATTAAATTTCTCCCGTACAGGGTTATAGTTATGATCTGTAAATTGCATTGGATAGCCACTCTTAAAACGAATAATGCATACTTGCATGATCAAGTTCTCATCACCTGATTTCGGGGATATTCGATCAAAATTATAATTCATCATATGTATATATATCTATATATGGGTTTGTGAAAAATCAAATATATGAAAGGGTATTCTCATAACAATCAACTATAGATTTCTATTTAACTGTGGGATGTTATTTCGCATCCTTCGATTAATTTATTGATAAGAGTAATAAACCAAAATATTTATATCGCGCAAGCGATGGCCCGCACTCATTCTTCCTCGCAAATCTCAATCATAATTATCGCGCGGGAAAGAGAGAGAGAATCCGGCGGGAGCCGATCTAGAGAGAGAACCACTTACAGATTTATTCTGAAGAAGCAGGTCACCTAGCGGCTCGTCTCGCACCCGGTCCACCTGTGCTGGTCGCCCGGACCGCAAGGGGGACATTGTGTGCTATCGTCTAGCAGACGAAGATGTGTTTCACGCACGCAACTAATTTTGTAAACCGGTAACTTGAACGAAGAAGAGAATAAGAAAAACTAAACGCTCAAAGGGCTTGAAAAAAACCTACGCTTGCTCAACCACCGTGCCGTTGCTGCCACGCTGCTTTCGCCGCTCGCTGCATCTCTGCTCTCTCTTCAAAAAAATTTTTGCTCTGTCTTACTGCGCTGCGATATTGCTGCGGCGGCAAACGCCACTGCTGCCTTGCTGAGCGTCGTCTGCTGCTGTTTGTTGATGAGACCGATGAGAGAGAGCGACCGCTCTGGCACTCGCCAGTCAGCTGACTGTAGCTGTCTATCTTCTCTCTCTTTCTCCGTCTCTGGTTCAACCGCATTTAGATTACTGCACGGTCGTGTACCTCGACGCCACGGACGAACAGCGGCAACGGATACAACGACTGAGCAATTCATGTGTGAGATACATTTTTGATCTTAGGAGAGACGAGCACATCACCCCGTTTAGGGAGCGTCTGGATTGGTTACGTACTGATTCGCGGAGAATGTACTTCGCAGCTCTTTTGATGCATAAGATCATGCACTTGGGAGAACCTGGCTACCTAGCTGCGATGTTTACCAGGTACCAATCCGAACGCCCCGCACGTGGTGATCTGGAAGAGCGAGTACTCAAAGTCCCCAACATGAGACTTGAGTATGGAAGAAGATCATTCCAAGTTCAATGTGCTCATCTGTGGAACTTTCTCCCTCCGGGCTTTCGGCAGCTGAAGAAAGTATCGTTACTTAAAGAGGCTTTAAAAAATTTCTTAGTGACACAGTCTCCTCAGAGGATTGATGTAGAGAAGAAGCACTATTTTAATCTGTGATGGGTTGGGCTCTACTTTGTTTTAATATTTCTTTTTTTCTATATGTGACCTCCTGTCAACCGACTGATGAAACATAATCTGTGATATGACTGTGAGCCCTTATCCTTCTCTTATTACAAAATTTTGCACTTAGGATAATGAGTAGTTCTTGCCCTGACTAGTCACAAATTGTGATACTGAGTGTCCTTGACCAAAACAGTTATTCACTGAAATTATCATTATTATGAGTATATATATATACATTATTTTCTATACACGATATTATATTTTCAACGGGCATATGTAATCATATGTAATCAGATTTTTAGTCTGCGGACGAATGAAGGACACCTATCTATCTATCTATCTCTCTCTCCTTCATCCTCCTGGATGCTATGCAGCTGCTGCTGCTGGCTTTCGTCTTGCGGCGTCCTCTGCACCGCACAGGGAACTTGTTCTGCCTGGCTCTCATTGCGTTGCGTATGCAACACAAGTCTGTGTTGCACAGGCAGAAGCTCTTGTGCACTGGGTGCAGCTGCCGCTGCCACTGGTCGCCGTATTGGCGAATGTGAAGGGGAGCCTGCCGGGAGTTCATAACGTTGCTGCTGCAACGATCTTGAAGAACGCTGCCCCGGCAGGATCGCCCCGTTGCTGTCCTTTCCTCCGTCGTCTGCTAGCTGCTGGGCATTAGGCTGCGGCGTTAATTGTTGTGCTCCGTGGATGTTTGGTGATGCCGTTGCTCCTTCACTCGCGCACTCTATTGATGCACTCTTGCATAAACTCTGCAATTCTTGTCGCACCGAGTGCATTGATATTGTGTGCGAGGTATTCACTGTTGTTGTTGCTGCTTGAGTTGGCAGCTCCCACACACCCGCGTCTTGTCGCAACAATCTCGCGCTCTCTTCCGCTCGCTGCTGCGCTGGCGTTGATAAGGTTGGGTCTATTGCACCTGATGTTGGTGTGCATTGGTGCGTGCGTGTGTGTGTGAGGATAAGCTTTCTCCTCTCCTCTCTCTCGCGCGCGATGATTGATTGCAGCTTGCGCACTTCAGCAACATGTTGCAGCTGTTCCTCACGAATTTTCTCTTCGTTCTCTTAAAGAGCTGCTCTGCGCTCCTGCAGATCTGTCGCCAGCTGCCCCGATTCGCTGCGCCTTCTCTCCTTGTTGTAAAAATCTTCCTCAACTTTTACGAGAGCTCTTGGTAGCTCTTGTTTGAAAGTTCTGAGGAAGATCAGACGCTCCTCCTAATCTCGGCGTCTCATGTCTTGCCGGTGTAGCTCTCACCGATGCACACAGGTGATGAAAACCCGATTTGCGACACAATTATTCTCACCCTGAAAAAAGGCGAATTTGGAAATTTGCGGAAAGGGGAATTGTAGGTTTTTTCACGTAGATTATGAATCCTTTTCCCAATTGGTGCCTCCGAGATTGATACGCTAACGGCAAGCATAAAAACGCGAAAATCGCGGAAAAAACGCAGTTTTAGTGGTTTAACTCGATGGGGATGCATTTTACACAAATTTTCATGGAAACAAAAGTTGTTGCATTTTTTGATACAAATCGGATGATACGACCAGTTTTTCGTGAAACCGAATTTTTTGGTGTTTTTTGCCGTTTTGGAGGGCTTTTAGTGGATATTTTGGAATTTGGACTACGGCAATCGAAAGAGCGGAAAATTTTACGTCGGAATATGTACCTTAAAAATTCGGAAAAAAGATTTTTGGAGGTAATCTAGGGAGTAAGAATAGAGGAAAAACTGAAAAAACAGAGAAAAATGAGTAATTCGTGAATTCTCGAGGTCTAATCGTGAATGTGCCACCTTGTCCACAATGGGGTTACCTTTCTCCATCATCAACCAACTATTTGCCGTGTTCCAGGAGTGCCTAGATACACCTGCTGGACTCTGAGATCGGTTATAGCGAGTCTTGGGGTAATATTCCGTGCAAAGCCCTATGTATCCGATCAAAATCATGAATTCTCGAGGTCTAATCGTGAATGTGCCACCTTGTCCACAAAGGGGGTACCTTGCGACATCATCAATCAACTCTTTCGCTGGAAAGGTGTATCATCTAATACGAAATGATAAAAACAATGATGGATGGAAAGGTGAGTGTACTCAACCTAATAGGTAACCTCAACGTAATAGGTTGAGTACACTCACCTTTCCATCCATCATTGTTTTTATCATTTCGTATTAGATGATACACCTTTCTAGCGGGAGAGTTGATTGATGATGTCGCAAGGTACCCCTTTTGTGAACAAGGTGGCACATTCACGATTAGACCTCGAGAATTCATGATTTTGATCGGATTCATAGGGCTTTGCACGGAATATGACCCCAAGACTCGCTATAACCGGTCTCAGAGTCCAGCAGGTGTATCTAGGCACTCCTGGAACACGGCAAATAGTTGATTGATGATGTCGCAAGGTACACCCTTTGTGGACAAGGTGGCACATTCACGATTAGACCTCGAGAATTCATGATTTTGATCGGATTCATAGGGCTTTGCATGGAATATGACCCCAAGACTCGCTATAACCGGTCTCAGAGTCCAGCAGGTTTATCTAGGCACTCCTGGAACATGGCATATAGTTGGTTGATGATGTCGAAAGGTACCCCCTTTGTGGACAAGGTGGCATATTCACGATTAGACCTCGAGAATTCATGATTTTGATCGGATTCATAGGGCTTTGCACGGAATATGGCCCCAAGACTCGTTATAACTGGTCTCAGAGTCCAGCAAGTGTATCTACGCACTTGTGGAACACGGCAAATAGTTGATTGATGATGGAGAAAGGTAACCCCATTGTGGACAAGGTGGCACATATACGATTAGACCTCGAGAATTCACGAATTACCCATTTTTCTCTGTTTTTTCAGTTTTTCCTCTATTCTAACTCCCTAGATCACCTCCAAAAATCTTTTTTCCAAGTTTTCAAAGTACATATTCCGACGTAAAATTTTTCGCTCTTTCGATTGCCGTAGTCCAAATTCCAAAATATCCACTGAAAGCCCTCCAAAACGGCAGAAAACACCAAAAAATTCGGTTTCACGAAAAACTGGTCGTATCATCCGATTTGCATCAAAAAATGCAACAACTTTTCTTCCCATGGAAATTTGTGTAAAATGCATCCCCATCAAGTTAAACCACTAAAACTGCGTTTTTTCCGCGATTTTCGCGTTTTTATGCTTGCCGTTAGCGTATGAATCTCGGAGGCACCAATTGGGAAAAAGATTCATAATCTACGTGAAAAAACCTACAATTTCCCTTTTCGCAAATTTCCAAATTCGCTTGTTTTCAGGGTGAGAATAATTGTGTCGCACATCAGGTTTTCATCACCTGTGTGCATCGGTAAGATCTACACCGGCAAGACATGAGACGCCGAGATTAGGAGGAGCGTCTAATCTTCCTCAGAACTTTCAAACAAGAGCTACCAAGAGCTCTCGTAAAAGTTGAGGAAGATTTTTACAACAAGGAGAGAAGGCGCAGCGAATCGGGGCAGCTGGCGACAGATCTGCAGGAGCGCAGAGCAGCTCTTTAAGAGAACGAAGACAAAATTCGTGAGGAACGACTGCACCATGTTGCTGAAGTGCGCAAGCTGCAATCAATCATCGCGCGCGAGAGAGAGGAGAGGAGAAAGCTTATCCTCACACACACACGCACGCACCAATGCACACCAACATCAGGTGCAACAGACCCAACCTTATCAACGCCAGCGCAACAGCGAGCGGAAGAGAGCGCGAGATTGTTGCGACAAGACGCGAGTGTGTGGGAGCTGCCAACTCAAGCAGCAACAACAACAGTGAATACCTCGCACACAATATCAATGCACACGGTGCGACAAGAATTGCAGAGTTTATGCAAGAGTGCATCAATAGAGTGCGCGAGTGAAGGAGCAACGGCATCACCAAACATCCACGGAGCACAACAACTAACGCCGCAGCCTAATGCCCAGCAGCTAGCAGACGACGGAGGAAAGGACAGCAACGGGGCGATCCTGCCGGGACAACGTTCTTCAAGATCGTTGCAGCAGCAACGTTATGAACTCCCGGCAGGCTCCCCTTCACATTCGCCAATACGGCGACCAGTGGCAGCGGCAGCTGCACCCAGTGCACAAGAGCTTCTGCCTGTGCAACACAGACTTGTGTTGCATACGCAACGCAATGAGAGCCAGGCAGAACATGTTCCCTGTGCGGTGCAGAGGACGCCGCAAGACGAAAGCCAGCAGCAGCAGCTGCATAGCATCCAGGAGGATGAAGGAGAGAGAGATAGATAGATAGATAGATAGATGTCCTTTATTCGTCCGCAGACTAAAAATCTGGTTACATATGATTACATATGCCCGTTGAAAATATAATATCGTGTATAGAAAATAATGTATATATATATACTCATAATAATAATAATTTCAGTGAATCACTGTTTTGGTCAATGAACATTCTAGCACCAACGTTTCTCATTCTTAATTCGAGGATTGGGTCGGTCGATTTGATTATTATCAACCCCATTAAGCATGAAGTATTCTTTTGATCCACTCCCACATCCTTCATTTTACATAAGAGAGATTGGAGAAGGGACAAGTGTGTGGAATTTCGGTCTAGTGAGTGCTACGGAAAGGGAGTCCCAAGATTGATTCCATGGTTCTCATCGGGTTTGCCGGGCTGTACATTGACTCTGGCCCCAGAACCCTTAGAGTCCAGCAGGTGTATCTAGGCACTCCTGGAACACGGCAAATAGTTGGTTGATGATGGAGAGAGGTAACCCCTTTGTGGACAAGGTGGTACATTCACGATTAGACCTCGAGAATTCATGATTTTGATCGGATTCATAGAGCTTTGCACGGAATATGACCCCAGGACTCGCTATAACCGGTCTCAGACTCCAGCAGGTTTATCTAGGCACTCCTCGAACACGGCAAATAGTTACTTGATGATGTCGAGAGGTACCCCCTTTGTGGACAAGGTGGCACATTCACGATTAGACCTCGAGAATTCATGATTTTGATCGGATTCATAGGGCTTTGCACGGAATATTACCCCAAGACTCGCTATAACCGGTCTCAGAGTCCAGCAAGTGTATCTACGCACTTGTGGAACACGGCAAATAGTTGGTTGATGATGTTGAAAGGTACCCCCTTTGTGGACAAGGTGGCACATTCACGATTAGACCTCGAGAATTCATGATTTTGATCGGATTCATAGGGCTTTGCACGGAATATGGCCCCAAGACTCGTTATAACTGGTCTCAGAGTCCAGCAAGTGTATCTACGCACTTGTGGAACACGGCAAATAGTTGATTGATGATGTCGCAAGGTACCCCCTTTGTGGACAAGGTGGCACATTCACGATTAGACCTCGGAAATTCATGATTTTGATCGTATTCATAGGGCTTTGCACGGAATATTACCCCAAGACTCGCTATAACCGGTCTCAGAGTCCAGCGTGTGTATCTAGGCACTCCTCGAACACGGCAAATAGTTGGTTGATGATGTCGAAAGGTACCCCCTTTGTGGACAAAGTGGCACATTCACGATTAGACCTCGAGAATTCATGATTTTGATCGGATTCATAGGGCTTTGCACGGAATATGACCCCAAGACTCGCCATAACCGGTCTTAGAGTCCAGCAGGTTTTTCTAGGCACTCCTGGAACATGGCAAATAGTTGGTTGATGATGTCGAAAGGTACCCCCTTTGTGGACAAGGTGGCATATTCACGATTAGACCTCGAGAATTCATGATTTTGATCGGATTCATAGGGCTTTGCACGGAATATGGCCCCAAGACTCGTTATAACTGGTCTCAGAGTCCAGCAAGTGTATCTACGCACTTGTGGAACACGGCAAATAGTCGGTTGATGATGGAGAAAGGTAACCCCATTGTGGACAAGGTGGCACATCCACGATTAGACCTCGAGAATTCACGAATTACCCATTTTTCTCTGTTTTTTCAGTTTTCCCTCTATTCTAACTCCCTAGATCACCTCCAAAAATCTTTTTTCCAAATTTCCAAAGTACATATTCCGACGTAAAACTTTCCGCTCTTTCGATTGCCGTAGTCCAAATTCCAAAATATCTACTGAAAGCCCTCCAAAACGGCAAAAAACACCAAAAAATTCGATTTCACGAAAAACTGGTAATATCATTCGATTTGTATCAAAAAATGCAACAACTTTTGTTCTCATAAAAATTTGTGTAAAATGCATCCCCATCAAGTTAAACCACTAAAACTGCGTTTTTTCCGCGATTTTCGCGTTTTTATGCTTGCCGTTAGCGTATGAATCTCGGAGGCTCCAATTGGGAAAAAGATTCATTATCTACGTGAAAAAACCTACAATTTCCCTTTTCGCAAATTTCCAAATTCGCTTGTTTTCAGGGTGAGAATAATTGTGTCGCCAATCGGGTTTTCATCAACTGTGTGCGATGTCGGCACTCCGCTTCGTGGAGTAGCTGGCTTCGTTGCGAGTCAAGTTTTGCGCGCGAGCGCAGGCTATGCTCCTTCACCTGAGCATCTAGGAATGCAAGGTGGGCTTGCTTGCGGCTCTGGCGCGCTTGATTGCGTTCTTCGAAGAACGCCGGGCTCGGTGTTGTTGTTGTTGCTTGCTGCAAAGCTCTCTCTCTCTCTCTCTTTCTCTGCGGCGTCTTCGTGCTGCCATGCGATGCGTTGTGCCCTGAGCTCTGACATTAATTTTGTCTTCGCTCGGGCCCAGCGCCTTGCCTCGTAGTCGCCGATGTCTTGGGCTGTCACCTCCTGGTGACGACGATGAGGGGGTGTCGGGGGGCGCCTGGGCATCACGGTGGTTGCTGCAAGGCGGTGGAGGATATTTGAGCTCGCGCTCGAATTATTTTGTGGCTCGCGCCACGTGGGGTTCGAATAATGTCTTGTTGCACTCGCGCACATTTCTCTCGCGCACAGGGCACTTGCACTGCTCACTCCACTGGCGCGGGCACTAATTGTTTGTGGTCTTCCGAGGCGGATTGGATTATTGTTCGTAGCACTCGCGGAAACGGAATTTGGCTCACTCGCGCACTGATAAGCGTCCTGTGGGTCACTTTCGGTTCCCAGGTGCTGCTTCATGGGTTTGCTGGCGCGCTTACCCATCTTTCGCCACTGGTGCAGGCTTGCTTCGATTTCAAGCGCGCGTTCTTGCCCTTGTACGTGGGCCCTTGACAGGTTGGCTGCGTTCGCCCCCACTGTCACTCGCGCACTGTTGGGATTTTGAAGATTCCGGAGCACGTTGCGCGGGGGGAGGGTCGCGCTGTTGCTGTCGCCCGTGCTTATTGGCTCAGGTGGCGTCTTCTTCTTCGGCGGTCTGCCTCTCTTTTTTTCGGCTTATCTTCAACTTTTTTTTCTTCGTTCGATGATTTTTGCTGCTGTTGACTTGTGGCTGAGCGAGTACCTATATTTACTATTCTAAAATCTTCTGCGTGATGTGAACCATCGATTTTGATTCCATCTTTTTCTACCCTATACACATTTTCGCCTAGCTTATCGCAAATGATATACGGGCCATTCAATTTTTCGGATAGTTTACCGGTGATCTGCTTTGAAGCTGACGAAAGTACTCTATTGCACATGTGAATTTTATCACCAATTTTAAATTCTTCCACGCGTTTACTTTTATTGAAATATGACATTTGATTCTCTTCCGCGGAATCAATATTTTTCAAAGCGCTGTCGTGAACCTCGGGTAATAAACGCATACGTTTTGACCATTCTTCTAGCGCTTCTTCGTTTGGTATATCGCGATTTTTGTCAACTTTCGCCTCGGAATTTTCTATATCAGATAAATCATTCGTACTGCTACTACTACTTTTTTCTGACTCTGAAAGTTTCTTGTTTAATTCATCGCTATTTTCTGAATCATCTAATTTTCCTAAATTTTGAACACATGCTTCTTGTGAAGCGTTCTCACTAAAATTTCTAAATGTGTTTCAAATTATCTCTACGTTTAGTTTCCATAATTCTGGTTGTTCCAATTCTCGCCCATACATCAAGAATGCGGGTGATTTCTTCGGCACTGAATTTACGCTTGAGTTATGGGCAAATTGGAACTGTGGGATATACTTATCCCATTCTTTGTGTTTTTCAGCAAACATTGCTAACATCGTTTTGATATCCCTATTTACGCGTTCCGTTGGATTGCTGGCCGGATGATATACAGGGGTTAGCTCATGTTCTATACCGTTGCTTGCTAAAAACTCATCTAACAATTCGTTTTTGAACTCGCGACCGTTGTCGGATAAGAATATTTCTGGGGTGCCATGATTCATACATAACACGTTTTCTACTGCGTTTTTCACTGCTTCCGCTGTTCTCTTTCGCAACGGTACACACATGATATAACGCGTGAATACATCCTCCATAATGAGAAGATATTCAAAGCCATTCTTGCTTTTTATGAACTCTCCCATTAAATCTGCGCAAACCATTTTCATTGGTCTATCGATATTTCTAGTACCCATAAGACCTATTCGACCTCTTTGCTCTACTTTATACAGTTGACATTTTTCGCAGCTTTTCACATAGTTGGCTACGTCGGCATAAATACCGGGCCAGTAATATGTTCTAGCTATGCGTCTGTATGTCTTATCTTTGCCTTGATGGCCTGCCGTCGGCTCATCGTGACTTTCTTTAAAAATTTGCTCCCGCCTTTCAGCTGGCATAACCAACTTTCAGGCATCTAAATCTGTCATAATTTCATTCAATTCAGGATCTAGTCTGTATTTATGAATTCTACCATCCACTACTTTCCAATCTCTACATCTACGTGGATGCTTTAAAATTTGATGCAATCTTTTCGTGTGACATTTATCTGACGTTTCCTCTAGAACTTTGACTGACGCAACTTCTATTGCTTGGTCCTCAAACGTTCTAGAGAGCGAGTCTGGTACGACGTTCAATTCACCCTTCTTGTCGACGACCTCGAACTGGTAGCTTGCAAGTTGATGGGCCCATCTAGCTACGCGTTCTACGGAATTTTTCATACTAAATAGCCATTGAAGCGCACTGTGGTCACAATATACGGTGAACTCTTCGCCTTCAATGTATGGACGACAGCGTTCAATTGCATATTTTATCGCGAGAGCCTCTTTTTCTGTAACTGAAAACCGTTTTTCGTTATCTCTTAATGCTCTGCTAACGTGACAAATCACTCTTTCCTCGTCGCCAACTTTTTGCGTAAGCATTGCGCCAATCCCAGTGTCACACGCATCTGTATGCAAACAGTAACTGGCACCTGGGATAGGCAAAGACAACACTGGTGCATTCGTGAGGCAATCTTTGAGGGTAGTGAATGCTTCTTCTTGCTCCTCTTTCCATTCAAATTTTACATTTTTTCTCAATAATCTATTAATTGGCTTTATTGTACTTGCATAATTTTCAATGAATTTACTGTGCCATGAGACCATACCAGTGAACTGTTTTATCTGTTTAAAATTCTTAGGCTTTGGATAATTTTTAATAGCTTCCGTCTTTGCCGGATCTACTCGCGTGCCATTTTGATCAATAATGGAACCTAAATATTTGACTTCGTCTACACAAAATTTACTTTTTTCTCGATTAATTGTAAGGCCCGCAGCTGTGATTCTTTTTAATAATATCTCTAATAACTCTAAATGTTTTTCAAATGTCTCTGTTACAAGTACAATATCATCAAGATAAGCATACGCATAAGGCTCTAAATTGCCTATTATTGAATCTAAAAGTCTTTGGAAGAATGCTCCAGAGTTAGCACTGCCCATAGGCATTCTTTTATAACACCAGTGCCCTCTACCGGGTACTGTAAAAGCTGTAATGTTTCTTGAGACTCTTTTTAACTTTTATCTGGAAAAACGCCATTGATAGGTCTATCGTTGTGATATATCTTGCGTTTCTCAATTTCTTCGAAATTGTCTCCATGTAAGGAGTAGGATAAGCGTCTTTTTCTGATAACGAGTTTGAAACGCGCATATCTACCACCATTCGATAGCCTCCGTTAACTTTCTTGACTAAAAATGCTGGGTTATTCCACGAGCTGTTACATCTCTCTACTACGTCCGCGTCTATCATTTTCTGCAACTCGTCATGCATCGCTTTTTCCATCTTATCGGAAAGGGGGAAATAACGTTGCTTGACTGGGCGTGCGCTACTCCTCAACTTGATTTCATATTCTTCTAAATCCGTAGCCTTCAAATATTTGTCATCGACCATCTTCGCTGGTAGGTTTTCATCGAGCACTTTTTTCAACCTATACCTTTCGTAATCTGATAATTTATTTAAACCCTTGTGGCTCTGGCTAGATCCCTTTCCTTGCGCACTTGCATTTGTGCTTTGATTTGAGTTTGCTTCTACGTTTGACTCCACTTTCGGACAATTATTCTTAATTGATTCTACTGAAAATAATTCAAAAGAAAATTTCTCTTTCTCCTCAAGGTCTGCGGATGTATATTCGTCACTGTCGCCTAAAATATGCATTCCGAAAAACCTAACGAATTCTAATCCCAAAATGAGATCTACAGGCAGCGTCGGCACTGCAAGAATTGACGTATTTTTGCAAATTCCTGCGATCTCCAAGGGAGTGGTCATCTCACCGTTCACCTGTTCCAAATTTCCGTTCGCCATTTGAGCGGATAGAAAATTGGAAGGCCCGATCTTTATGCGCGCTTGCTCTGCAATTTCTCGATACTTTGCGCCAATCACGGAACGTGCGGCACCAGTGTCGAGTAAACCTCGTAATTCTACTGAACCTACTCTAATCGTGATCCAATAGCGAGGATACTCCACCGGCTTAGACATATCAGGGATTTCTATAATTCTTAACGCATCGATTTGTATCATCTTGGTGGTTTTCTGTGCTAGTGACTTATTTGCTTCGCTAAAATTTGAGACCTGTGAGGAATTAACTGTCATAATGGTCTCATTCATGCAGCTCGATTCGCGTTTCGCGAAGGCGCTTGATCTTTTGCCCCATCCTTTGGCGGAGCTGGGATACTATTAGCCCCCGCAACTGGTACATTTTGAGGCACGTGAGGGGGTGGTGCCGCTTGCGTACCGGAATTGTAATAGCCATTTTGCTGATTATTGTTCCAGTACGTGCCACGCCCTCTACCACGCGGATTTCCACGGTAGCCACCGTTAAAATTACCTCTGTAATTGCCTCTAAAATTACCACGATTGTTATAAAAATTATTGTCATAATTGTTGTATCCATAATTCCAATTGTTCGGATTTGTGTAATTTTGATTGAAATTTTGGCCATTTGGCTGAACGCTATTTTGAAAATTATTTTGAAAATTGCCATTCGGTTGCACTTGTTGGTTACCAATGTTTGGGTTATTTCCCGAGGCAATTGAAGTATTTTCAGGGTGGTTAACGTTTTGTCCGTCGGCTTGCGCCTGGGAACCACCCCTATTACCTCGTCCTCGGCCCTCCCGGCGACGCCCTTGACCCTGATTATTGGTCTGGTTTTGACCGTTTGCCGCAGGAACTTGCGTATTTCCAAACCATTTCGCCATTTCTGCAGCAATTAATTTTTGTACGTCGTCTAGTGTCGTGACTTGTACCGTCGCTGTCTCAGACGTCTTTTTGTCGGACTCAGTTTTTGTCTTTTTGTCTGTATTTTGTGTGTTTTTGTTTTGTGTGTCCGATGGCTTGTCTTTGTTCTTCTCCAAATGCTCATTCGCTTGATGCTCACCCGCGTCAAAAGCTTTACCGAGCTCTGATGCTTGCTTCGCGAATGTCTCTATATCTGAATGTAAATATTGTCTCATAAGCGGGTGAAAATCGGTTTTCATATTGTAATAGATTCTTTCGACTTGTTGGGTCATCGGTGGTGGCTCTGTCATTTTGTTAAAAATTAATCTGATCGCCGTTATAAATTCGTGTACAGGCTCATCTTCGACTTGAAACCTCATGCGCGCTTCGTCAGCTAGACGCTCAGAATATTTCTCATCCTGATATTTGCTACGTAAGCATACTACTACATCATGCCACGTGCGCCAACTAGACCCGTATAGTCTAAATTCGTTTAATGCCGGACCTTTCAATAAAACCACTACTGACCGCAGAACGTCCTTTCCTGACATTCCTGCCACCATCCGATGCTCCGTGACCCTTGTCAAAAATTCTTCTGAACTTTGCCCTTTCTCACCGCTAAATTTCAAGTTCCACGATTTCACTGTACGCGTTAAATCTTTAAGTGCGCGTCCCGTATTCTGTTCGTCCTCATCCGAGTCAATATCGATGACGTCATCAGGCTGTTCTCTTCTCGCGCCTCGATTTCTTGTCGCCGAATTTGACTGTCGTGAATTGTTTTGTCCGCGCGTATGTCCAAAATTTAACCTTCTCAAATGTGGCAACTCTGGTTGGTCCAACGGAAAAGTATTATTCATGTTCATACTTGATCTTCTCGCGAACCGCACCGTTTGATCCATAACGTTTTCGTGAATTAATAAATCCTCCTGTTGCTCGCGAGAATTGTCCACCCTATGTTGTAAAACTGAATTCGGAATTTTAAAAATCACACCCGTAGCAGAGGTAACTTCTACAAATTCGTTTGGGTCTTGTTATATGTCTCGTTGTATTTTTTAATCTGCCTGTTGTTCATTCTGTGCGCCTTGGGGCCCTTGTGGTGCTGTGTACGCCCCTGACCCCGCGCCTGTATGTGTCCCTGGCGTCACCTTATTTTTCGCGCCTGTGGGATTTTGGGATGGATATTTTCGGAAAGTCGCGTTTTCTTGACCCCCGGTCGCCCCCGTAATTGGCTCATCGCCTAGCATCGAAAGCTCGGCGATGAACTCATCTAACGCCTTATCGCGTTCTGCTTTTGCTACCGAATCATCCATCGCGCGTGATTCTACAAAATCCGCTTCATGATATTCGCCCATTATTCGCCTCTCTAGGATATCTATTTTAATTGAGCGTGATCCTGTGCTCACTAGAAATAGTCGGGCTAACGTGGCATCTAACGCCTCATCCGTGATCCCGTCTAAAAATATCTCCAAGCACCCTTTCAACTCCATTTTGTCTGAATTTTAACCGCGGATTGGGTCAGAAAATAGCAGTGAATGATTCTATTCGCACATATATGCGCTTGCAATCAACTCCAAGAAAAAATTCTATTCATCTCATTATAAAGAGAGGAAGAAAAAAAATCACTAACTTCATCACTATGTAATTTTCAACTGTGCACTCATCTCATCATGCACTTACTTTTACAAATCTCAAAGCTAAATTCTATTCGCGAATCTAATATATAATAAAGCGCTAGAAAAATGCTCCAACGCGAAAGCAAACTTTCGACGAACAACTCATCTCAATGTTTGAATTCAACTAATTTGACTTTGACTATCTGATGAGCGTGTCGATGTTTACGTTCGCGGAGCTTGGGATGTCACGCGATCGTTGAGCCTCGACGTTCACCGTGCGATGACCCGTTCACGCGCAACACTGTAACTGCTGAAAATTTTAAGATATCTGACGCTCGCATTTTTGTCGCATGGGCACTCGCGCCAAAAAAGGTTCTTATCGCCGGATATAAAATATTGCACTTAATTGAATAAAAATATGGCTCTCGGTCCGAGCTTATTCGCAGGTGGTGCATGACAAATCGGCTTGCCCGGGTCACTTCGCGCACTATTTCACTCGCGCACGCGATTACCCGAGAGGTTCACCAAATTTTATGAAATAAACTAATTACACCTGATTCACCATTTTATACGTTGGGCGCCAATGTAAGCGCGCATGTAGCCCGAATAATGCATGCTTGCATGATCAAGTTCTCATCACCTGATTTCGGGGATATTTGATTAAAATTATAATTCATCGTATGTATATATATCTATATATGGGTTTGTGAAGAATCAAATATATGAAAGGGTATTCTCATCATAATCAACTGTAGATTTCTATTTAACTGTGGGATGTTATTTCGCATCCTTCGATTAATTTATTGATAAGAGTAATGAACCAAAATAATTATATCGCGCAAGCGATGGCCCGCACTCATTCTTCCTCGCAAATCTCAATCATAATTATCGCGCGGGAAAGAGAGAGAGAATCCGGCGGGAGCCGATCTAGAGAGAGAACCAATTACAGATTTATCCTGAAGAAGCTGGTCGCCTAGCGGCTCGTCTCGCCCCGGTCCGCCTGTGCTGGTCGCCCAACCGCAAGGGGGGTTGGGGCATGGCGCCTGATCCCTGGGGTGTGACGACCCTCCGGCCCCAGTTACCGCCCGCCGGAGCAAGGAGACCGCACATCTCCATCCGGCACCACGGGAGTGCGTGAGTCTAGGGACTCAAATTGGGATCGCCCTCGGGCGATAACAATGCGAGCCCGTAAGACTCATCCATCATCCCGAGGGACTCTTTGGGCTCTCAGGAAGCCTAAAAGAGTCCCAAAACCCCCCACCGAGGGGTGGGCATCGACCTTGTGCTGGGGGCCGTGCCCGAAAGTCGGTAGTCGGGGCGGAGGACTGAGCCATCACCGAGCCTGGCTCGGTGTTGGTCATCCTTCAACCCGACGTGCTGGCAGGGCGTATCCTTGCCCCGCGCCCATGGGGCAACCGGGGTTGAGCCGAAAGGCAGGGACCCGGTATACAAAAGCCAATATTCCTGTGCTGGTCGCCCAGAGTACGCCGCAAGGTAACCAGGCCCGGTCGGGTCGACACCATCTTCTCGCACTTACATATATATATATCGTACGACTCTATTGGTCTTCGCGCGCGTGACCTTCTGCGATCGCGATCCATCGCAAGCTAAAGCGTGGTTCCTCTCTCTGGCAGCTCTTTGCCGTTTTCTCCCTCTTTTCCTCAAAACTCTCGCCTCAAGGGTCATCGTATGTGTGTCGTGTTCGCACGACGTGATGGTCAATTTGCACCGTCACAGATGATTCGGCTACTATGATGCAGTACAAGAACCAGATAAATCAAGAAATCCTTGAAACCCAGTTCCAGCAAACTTTGTCGCCGAAAATTAAAGTAATATCACGTAATGTACCCAAAAACCCCAGGAATAAAAAACCTCGGAGAAGAAGCCGTCCCGTGAATCAGGAATATAGCCTGACCGACAGTGAACCAGACTTTGACATCCAGCAGATGTATGAAATGGCGCAGGATATTATGCAGGTATTCTTGGGTTGTCTTGGATGGAATGAGCAGGAAATCGCGATTCCTATCAATTCTTTGTCTTGATAACAGCAACTTCAATGTCGAAACTAACGAATTTCTTATAAAATTGAGTAAATGTTAGATGTGTTGAAAAAAGGTGGAGAACGTGTTCTACGCCTCAGAAATGATCCGATCAGATTTCACCTACTACCAACGATTTTGAAACTGGCAAAATTCTCGTTTAATTGTACACTTAGATGGAACTCAATAACAAAAATCTTCACAACGCCTACTTTGGTTAAATTTGGTTTCGTCCCAAAAATAATTTTTTCCACTTTGAAACATATTTAAAAAGACATTCCTATTGAGTCCTGTACAACTGAGAGTGAATAATAGATTTGAAAAATAATTCCTCCCCAAATTCTGAAAACGGGAATAAGTACACTAAATCTGCTAGGATCACACCCGCGATTTAAGAAACGTGCTTTCCACGTTTTCTTGACCCATAGAGAAAATTCCTGAGGTTTTTCAGAATCTGCGATGATTGATGGAAAAATTGGTAATATTACAAAGAATAGCCACCACGCTTCGGTCTCCGTATGCTAACAGTAATTTGCATGTGTATCGTCTGGAAAAGATCACATAGATCGTCTGTCATGTTTCAGTTGAAAAAGGAACACTTGAACAAGGTTGAATCGACTGCAAAACAGAGTTCACGTGATCGCATTCGTCAATACGGAAAGATTCCATCGCCGTTCAAAGTAGGAAAGTCCCATAGCAGCCCTAGAAAAATGGTTCCTTCGCCTGGCACATCAGTGACGACCCATGTCAGCTCATCATGCCACAAGCGATTGTTTTCAATGCTGTAACCAGGGTCGAAAGATAAGCAACGTGATCGAAAATTGGCTGAAACGAAAGAGAAGCGTAGACCAATCAGCTTCGATGCAGATGATCATGAATTTTTTATGTCGGAGAAGAATATCCGAATTGAGCGTCAAAGTGATGAAATTTCAAGCCTTCAAGCGAAGAATGATCATAGTAAGTTCTTGACCTGATCATTTCTTATGCAAATCACGTGAAGTGAGATCAACAGGGTTTTTCGGTTTTATCACATGGACATCGTATGCACTAGCATTCGTATGAGATGAAAAAGAACTGAAACCGCCAGTTTTACCATCGAGTTACAAATGTAATCATAGTTCGATTCATGCAATACATTTTTCTGCAACTGACCACAAAAATTGCATGGTTTTACTTAATATCTCTAGAAAGGTCGTTTGTACGCCTCTCGACCAACTTACATTTTTTCCCGAACCAACTCTTTCTGAAATTCTCTACGTAACCTTTTGTGTCGTTACAGTAGAAGAGAAGCTTAGAGAGCTTAGTGAGAAATTTCTTGTGGAGCAGAATGGAGTTTCCGCTGGTTCGATCTCCACGATTACTCTACAAAATCCTCCGAAAAACCACAGCAACAGGGTCAGTCATGACGTGCAAACACCAGAAAGGTCTGATGCATCAAAAAGTAGGAACGGCGCACCCTCCAAGGGAGCATTATTAGCTTCTCGGAACAAGAGAAGAGTGAAGGCGAGCAAATACTGCAGGGGCTATGGAGATGTAGCTGAAGGTATGGGATTGTTCGATAGACAGCTATATCTGAATAATCAGCCATAGTGAAGGTAATATGACGATGATGTTGAATTTTGACAGGAAAGAAGAGGACTCGCAAGTATAAGTGGGTACTGATTGCTGACGTTAACTACCACTACTATATGAAAGATGGTGCAGGTTACGCCGATTGGAAAAAACGCCACTTAACTATTGAAAACTGTGATTATGTGAGTCTCTGGCCATGTAACAGTACCCTGAGTAGACACCATACTCTGTGGTTTTCCAGACTATTTTCCATCAACGCGTAGGCAGAAAAATGTTTTTCAATAATGATTGCAAATTATACATTTTCGTCACCTCTATGAACTAGTACACAACCATCCGGAAAAATAATTCAGGTTGGAAGAAGTGGGTAGTTTCGGTGGTACAAAACGATTTCATAGCTAACACGACACTCGTGTTGGGCATATGCAATAATCAATATTCAGGATAATTGTTGTTGGAAATTTGGTCTGTCATATGAATGAACAGGAGACGATTGGCGTTCTTTCAATTTTTTCCCGATGAGTCGAGAAATCTTGATTGGTGGATATGATAGGATTTGTTAGCATAGAAGAGTCGAGTTGTTAGCAATTGGTTAACTATTCCTCGCAGATGATTGAGCCAATTTTGAACAAAACAGGGCTCTCGGAATTTTTCCTGGGTTTCATCGTTTTTAGGTTACAAATGTAGCAAATTCGGCAACTTTCAAGTCTAGATAGAGGTGATATGAGGGTAAAACAACGGGTTGATCCGATACTTTCAAAACTCCAATACGGTCGAACTTAGGTTAAAATACCAAGGGACTTTTGGTTGAAAAATGATACAATCATTCCGGAGAGAAGTAGCTCGAACCCATTACCAAGAATTAGAGCAATTTCTCTGAACAATTGCGGTCTTCATCATAGTCAAGAATAACTTGGGAGAACAAATTTACGGGAAAAAGTGTGGAGATCGTTTTAGTAGATCTTACGGAGAACTCTACATTATCTTATATGATTCAACCGGAGAGATCAAAATGTTCCAACTTATAATGGTTATACAAAATTAGTAAAATGCATAATTCGTCGTTTATTCATGCCACGACCCAATTTTCCAACAAACTCTTATTCATATCGATTATTGCATTTCCCACCTATTATTCCGCCCCAGAGTAATCTGGTTGTACTGAGTTCAGCCACTCACTGATGGAATTTTAAGAGCTGCGTATCAGTGCATAAGTTTCGTGACCTGTTTCTCCACGAATTGCAGATTTATCTTGTCGAGAACATTTATGTCCATCACGAAGAATGGAATCTAGTAAAGGAACAGAAGGACCCACGACAGGCTTTGAAGATGATTAATTTGTTTATTCGGAAGGAGGACGACTTTAGCAACCTCACCATAGAGCCCGAAAATATTAAACCACAAAACTGCATCCCAGGCAAACCTCCTGTTCAGCGAATTCAATATGAGAAACTCCGACACGCATCGAGTAAGTTTTCCCAATAACCTTGTGAGAGGCAGTGTGCGTTTTCGTACATTTGCGCATGTGGTGCGTTAGTCCCCTATTAGATGTAACTTGAGGTTTTATATTGTAGGTTTATATAAAGATGCCATTTGGGAGGAATTATAAAAAACGGCATTGAGAAATTCCTCTGAGGCTATTTGATAATATTTCGAAATAAATATTTTGATCGCATAAATTGATGAATCTCTACTTCCTTTGGCTTCGCCACATTTTCCTTTCTTTTACCATGCAATAATATATCATTCAATCCCACGTTTTTTAATAACTTAGACTGCTGGAAATTCAGTATAATCTTTTCGAACTCCCACATTCATTTGTCTTGCTTCATTACACTTTCTCTCGGATTTCCTCCCCCCTCTCCCCTCACGTATGATCCTCAATCGCTATTATACTCGCAAATAAAATTGAACGATCTTTTATTGGAGCTGCTTCGTACAGCTTTTGAGATGTCTGCCCGTTAACCACCTCCCTGCTGCAAGAGATGGATAGAAACGTATAGAAAAGCCATCCGGATGAGTCCGAACCAATCCGGATCTACCAAGTCTATCCGCACGCGAAAAAAGTGGCATTGAGGTTCAATCGATTTGAATCCGCCGAGGGACCTAGTCCAGCTGAATGCGAGATTGAAGCATTAAATGAATCCGTTCGAATCCGCATCTATAGGACTTATGAGTAGATCACAAACGAATCCGAATCTATGAACAAAATCTCGACTCAATGTATCCGGTGCAATCCAGTATTCACGAGGTTAGAGCCGAATACAACTCAATGAAGAAACGGAATATTGAGTCGAATCCGTTCCAGTACACAATTAGGGAGAGACTCCGATCCCTGTGAATCCAAAAAGAATGCTTTAACTTACAACGCTTCAATCCGGGTCAATACCTTACCAATACAACTTTGGTGTATTGGATAGGAATATTTCAATCCGAATTAATCAAGGCTCAATCCGGCTACGTGCTCGATTGAATCCGATCCAATCCGTTGCCAAAGCCGAATTGGGGTAGAACCGCCATATGCCTATCCGCTTCAATCCGACTTTGGTGTATTGGATGATAGTATTCCAATCCGGATCAATACTACTCCAATCCGGGCTTGTCCTCGATTGAATTTAGTCCGATCCGCATCCAATGCCGGATAAGGTCATAGAGGAAGTCTTCCTATTCGCTTCAATCCAACTTTCGGGTATTGGATAGAAGTTTCTCAATCCGGATCAATAACACTCCAATCCAGGCTTGTCCTCGACCAAATCCTGTCCAATCCGCATCCAATGCCGAACAGAGGCGGGGAGCAGTCTTTCTGTCCGCTTCAATCCAACTTTTGGGTATTGGATAGACGTTCCCCAATCCGGATCAATACTACCCCAATCCGGGCTTGGCCTCAACTGGATCCAGTCCTATCCGCAGCCGATGCCGAATGACGTCAGAGAAGCAGTCTCCCTATCCGCTTCAATCCATGATTTGGGTATTGGGTAGAAGTTACCCATTCCGGATCAATACCACTCCAATCCGAGCTTTCCATCGACTGAATTCTGTCCAATCCGCATCCAATGCCGGATGGGGTAAGAGAAGCAATCTTTCTATCCGCTTTAATCTAACTTTGGGGTATTGGATAGAAGTTCCTCAATCCGGATCAATACCACTCCAATCCGGGCTTGTCTTCGACTGAATTTTGTACAATCCGCATCGAATGCCGGATCGAGGCAGAGAAGCAGTCGTTCTATCCGCTTCAATCCAACTTTCGGGTATTGGATAGACGTTTTCGAATCCGGATCAATACCCCCCTCCCCCAATCCGGGCTTGCCCTCGACTGAATCCTGTCCAATCCGCATCCTATGCCGGATAGGGTTAAAGAAGCAGTCTCCCTATCCGCTTCAATCCATGATTCGGGTATTGGATGGAAGTTACCCAATCCGGATCAATACCACTCCAATCCGAGCTTGTCCTCGACTGAATCCAGTCCAATCCACATGCAAGGTCGAACGGAGGCAGAAAAGCAGTCTTTCTATCCGCTTCATATATAGGTAGAGCAGCAATGTGCCTATTCGCATCAATCCAACTTAGGGATATTGGATGGAAGTATTCCAATCCGGATCAATCCCACTCCAGTCCGGCCTCGTACTCGATTGAATCCAATCCAATCGAATCCACATCCAGAACCAAATTGAGGGAGAAGAGCGATGCGCCTATCCGTTTCAATCCAACTTCTGTGTATAGGATGAGAGTATGCAAATCTAGACCAATACCACTTCAATCCGGCCTTGCGCTCAATTAAATCCAATCCGATCCGCATCCAGAGCTGAATTGAGGTTGAACCGCAATGTGCCTATCCGCTTCAATCCAATTCCTGTATATTGGATGATAATACTCCAATCCAGATCAATATTATTCCAATCCGATATTGTCCTTAATCCTATGCGATCCAATCCGCTTCTCATGCTGAATAGAGGTAGAACAGCAATGTGCCTATCCGCATCAATCCAATTTAGGGGTATTGGATGGCAGTATTCCAATCCGCATCAATCCCGCTCCAGTCCGGCCTCGTGCTCGATTGAATCCAATCCAATTCAATCCACATCCAAAGCCAAATTGAGGGAGAAGAGCTATGCGCCTATCCGTTTCAATCCAACTTCTGTGTATAGGATGAGAGTATGCCAATCCAGACCCATACCACTTCAATCCGGCCTTATTCCCAATTCAATACGATCAATTCCACATCTCATGCCGAGTGAAGAGATTAGAGCACCAGTGTGCCTATTCGCTTCAATCCAACTTCGGTGTATTTGATGAAAGTATTCCAATCCGGATAAATGCGCTTCAGTCCGGCCTTGGGCTCGATTGAATCCAATCGAATCCACATCCAAAGCCAAATTGAGGGAGAACCGCGATGTGCCTATACGCTCCAATCCAGCTTCTGTGGATTGGGTGGTAATATTCCAATCCGGACTATTACTACTCCAATCCAACCTCATTTCCAAGTCGAACTCATCTAATCCGCACTAATGCAGAATACACGTACAGAAACGACCTCCTATCTGCTTCAATCCAACTTTGGTGTATTGGTGAGAAGTATTTCTATCCGAATAAATCCCAGTCTAATCCGGCCTTGTGCTCGAATAAATCCAATACAATCCACACCCAAAGCCAAATAGAGGGACAACCTCAATGTGCCTATCCGCTTCAACCCAACTTCTGTGTATTGGATGAGAGTATTCCTATCCGGATCGATACCACTTTAATCCGGCCTCGTCCCCAATTTAATCGTAGGCATTGAACCGGATATATTCGGATTTGATACCGTTACTATGTATAGAACCGGATAGGACCGGATTGAATAGCGATGTCTGAATACGTTTTATAGACATTGATCCGGATAGGATCAGATGAAATACCTGGGTCTGAATACAATTCACAGGCATCGAACCGAATAGATTCGGATTGGATACCGGTATCACGTATAGGACCGGATCGGATCGGATTGAATGGCGTGCTACTGCTGAAAACACTTCCTTGGTATTGAACCGGGATGATTCAGAGAGGTTCATACCGGTCCTGCGTATAGAACCGGATAGGACCGGATTGAATGGCGAGATCTGAATACGTTTTATAGACATTAATCCGGATAGGATCAGATGGAATGCCTGGGTCTGAACACAATCTACAGGCATCGAACCGAATAGATTCGGATTGAATACCGGAATCGTGTATAGGACCGGATTGGATCGGATTGGATGGCGGATTGCCAAGTACAGTTTCTTGGTATTGAACCATAATGATCCAGAGTAGTTCATACCGATCCTGTGTATAGAACCGGATAGGAAAGAAACGAATACCGTTATCGTGTATAGAATCGGGTAGGATTCGATTGAACGTCGAGGACTGAACCTGATTCATAGGCATTGATCCGGATAGGATCGGATCGAATACCCGTGCCGTATATACAACCGGACAGGATCAAATTGGACGCCGGTGTCTGGATACAATTTGTGGGCATCAAACCGAATAGATTCGGATGGAATACCTGTACCGTATATACAACCGGATAGGATCGGATTGGAAACCGGGGTCTGAATACAATTTGTAGGCATCAAACCGGATAGATTCGGATTGAATACCAGTACCGTGTATAGAACCGAATAGGAACGGATCGAATTCTAGGGTTTGAATACAATTCATGCGGATAGGATCGGATGGTATACCTGTACCGTACATACAACCGGATAGAATCGGATTAAAAACCGGGCTCTGAATACAATTTATAGGCATGAAACCGGATAGATTCGGATTGAATACCGGTACCGTGTATAGAACCGAGTAGGACTGGATTGAATGGCAGGGTCTGAATACATATCGTAGGCATCGAACCGGGTAGGATCGGATTGAATACTCGTATCGTGTATAAAATCGGATAGGAGCGGATTGAATGGCAGGGTCTAAATACAATTTATAGGCATTGAACCGGATAAGATCGGATTGAACACTGGTACCATGTTCAAAGTTGGATAGGATAGGATCAAATGCCGGTTGGAGGTAGAGAACCGGATAGGACTGGATTGATCGGCCAGGACTGAATACAATTCATAGGCATTGAACCCGATTGGTCGAAGGGAGTCCATACCGTTTCTGTGTATAGAACCGGATAGGATCGGATTGAATTCTTGGTGCAATAGTTGGAGGCAGGGCTATCATTCCAACACCTGCCACTTGGTGGCTTTTCTCGTGCACTTTGAGGTACAGACGAGAAACACGTATAATTCTTCTCTCGCAAATGACGAACTATCTGCTCGATTCGTATATAAGGCAGACCTCATTCGGAATTCTTAGTTGTTAGTCATAAGTTGCGAGCGTAAGTCTTGAGATGCGATGAATTGTGAATGCGGAAATATGGTGTCCATTTGTATCATAGAATATAGTCTGAGATGACTCTTCTGTCTAGTACTAAGCCTGGATCTGTTGAGGAGTGTGCTGAAAGGGGAGAAGGTTGAGACAATCATCACCAGTCCGAATAAGTCCGATCAATTCAATAATCCGAATCATTCTTTTGTTGATTGAATTAGTTGGGGAAAGCAGTTCCAATTTCACGGTTCGATTCGGATAGGACCGAATAGGATTGGGGTGGACGGCGGGGTCTGAATACAATTTGTAGGCATTGACCCGGATAGGTTCGGATCGAATGCCAGGGTCTGGATACAATTTGTAGGTATTGATACGGATAGGATCGGATTCAATACCGGTACCGTGTATAGAACCGGATAGGACCGGATTGAATGGCGGGGTCTGAATACATATCGTAGGCATTGAACTGGATGGGATCGGATTGAATACCGGTATCGTATATAGAACCGGATAGAATCGGATTGAATGCCGGGATCTGAATACAATTTGTAGACATTGAGCCGGATAGGTTCGGATTGAATGCCAGCGTCTGGATACAAGTTGTAGCTATTGATCCGGATAGGATCAAATTCAATACCGGTATCGTGTATAGAACCGGATAGAACCAGATTGGATAGCGAGGTCTAAATGCATATCGCAGCCATTAAGCCGGATAGGATCGGATTGAGTGGCGAGGTCTGAATACAATTTGTGAGGATTGGATCGGATTCATCCGTTGTAGTGTATACCGATCCCGCGTCCAGAACTGGATAGAACTGATCTATTCCGATACCGTTTTGATGGATAGACTTTCATTGGTCGGGAATACCCATTTCCTGAATTCGCAAGGATTCGTCTTTCTACCCGGCTCAATACAGAAAAACGTGTTTCACATATTGAACAAAACTGGATAGACTATAAGTTCAATCCGATCCTATATCTATCTCTTGCAGCAGGGCTGCACCGCCTTCGAATCACAACAGCAATGTGGTTCACAGATACGCGCAAAAGCGCCTAAAAGCAGGAAAAAAATGAGTTGCATTTTGGTAGGGTGATTGTAGCGTGACCGTAGCGTGATGAGGCACGCCACTGTCGCGCGACGAAACTGCACTATGAGGCAGCCCGCTGCGACGACGTTGCTTGCGCATCATCCTGCCGGTGTAGTACATTGCAGTAATCACTCGAGTTATTATTGTTATCGCTGCCCCGTGTACCTCAAAATCTTTTTTGGATATTTAGCACGCCGATTTGGGGTTTGTGGCTTGAGCCTCAGTATATACAGGTTATGTTGGTAAGTTGCTCAATTGCTCTCATGCAGCGATATTTCCTTAAATAAACCCTCTGCGTAATTATGTGAGTGACAAAGTACACGCTGCATCGATCGTTTTCTCTCCCTTCCATTATCCACACCGTGTACGAGAATTCTTGCTTTGAATTCCATATATGAATCTCGTCACGCCACGGTGAGGCTACACTCCCGTCGGCTCACCGTCGCGCGACAAGTCGCCTCACTTAGGGTCCCTAGAAGGGGGTCTCGACACGGTCCGCCATATTCAGACAAATTCGGTAGATATAGGTATACAATAAGTATTAGTTTGTCTGAGTATGGCGGCGATTTACCCAGGGGTGGGAGAACCGTGTCGAGACCACGATCATAAAAGAAAGGTCTGCTCTCTCCGGTGCTCGGACTTGACTCACGGATGGCGAGTAAATTCCCCTACTCTGCCTCCCGAAATCCAATATGGCCGGTCCGGGCGACGCACGCTGATTGGCCGGTCGCTCGTGCCGCTATAGGTATAGCCGCTACTGCAGCAGCTTGAACGTAAACATACATATTGTACACGACCACGATCATAAAAGAAAGGTCTGCTCTCTCCGGTGCTCGGACTTGACTCACGGATGGCGAGTAAATTCCCCTACTCTGCCTCCCGAAATCTAATATGGCCGGGCCAGGTGACGCACGCTGATTGGCCGGTCGCTCGTGCCGCTATAGGTATAGCCGCTACTGTAGCAGATCGAACGTAAACACGTGTATTGTATACGACCGTGCTGAGCAGAATCCGAATTTGCGTAACGAATAGTGTCCAGGATTAATAATTTCATCTCTTATGCTCTCATAGTTTGTTCACAAAACACTCAGTTCTATATCCCGAATGTCCAAATCCCAAGCCCCCTCTCGGGGCCTAAACTTTATATATGGCTTTTTTCTCATTGTTGTATGCAACCTTAGTGGTCTAGTGGTTAGCGCGGCCGCCTTCTATCTTGTCGCCCGGGGTCCAAATCCCCGACTGGACACATTTATTTTCCATTTTTTATTTTTAAAACTTGTATCTCCTTTTTTTCTTAATATTATGCATCTAAAATCAATTAACGATCAGTTGAAACTCGATCCCGATTTTTTCGATACATCAGCATTGTACACGATTATCGAGGTAATCACACAAATTCGTGATGTATTTTGCTGCGTTGGTGGGCAAAAACGAAGATCACATCGATTTGAAATTATTGTACAGATGTACGCTCAAAAAATCATACAACCCTATAAAACGAGTGAGTTTAATGCTTTTTCGCAAGGCCGCAAATTGGAGGGATATATTAAAGTGGAGGGCTAATTATTTGGAAAGATGAAAATGTACAATTATTCAGAATAGATGAGACTGTATGGTATCCAAAGATAGAATAATTGTTAACGAAATTTAGAACAAACATGAATTCTACCTTTCCAAATAATTAGCCCTCCACTTTAATGTATCCCTCCAATTTTCGGCCTTGCGAAAAAGCATTGAACTCACTCGTTTCATAGGGTTGTATGATTTTTTGAGCGTACATCTGTACAATAATTCCAAATCGATGTGATCTTCGTTTTTGCCCACCAACGCAGCAAAATACATCACGAATTTGTGTGATTACCTCGATAATCGTGTACAATGCTGATGTATCGAAAAAATCGGGATCGAGTTTCAACTGATCGTTAATTGATTTTAGATGCATAATATTAAGAGAAAAAGGAGATACAAGTTTCAAAAATAAAAAATGGAAAATAAATGTGTCCAGTCGGGGATTTGAACCCCGGGCGACAAAATAGAAGGCGGCCCTGCTAACCACTAGACCACTGAGGTTGCATACAACAATGAGACAAAAGCCATATATAAAGTTTAGGCCCCGAGAGGGGGCTTGGGATTTGGGCATTCGGGATATAGAACTGAGTGTTTTGTGAACAAACTATGAGAGCACAAGAGATGTAATTATTAATCCTGGACACTATTCGTTACGCAAATTCGGATTCTGCTCAGCACGGTCGTATACAATACACGTGTTTACGTTCGAGCTGCTGCAGTAGCGGCTATACCTATAGCGGCACGAGCGACCGGCCAATCAGCGTGCGTCGCCCGGCCCGGCCATATTGGATTTCGGGAGGCAGAGTAGGGGAATTTACTCGCCATCCGTGAGTCAAGTCCGAGCACCGGAGAGAGCAGACCTTTCTTTTATGATCGTGGTCGAGACCCCCTTCTAGTGACCCTAGCCTTACTGTAGCGTGGGTCTCTAAGAGTGACGAGACACGCCACAATTGCGCGAAAGTCAAGGAGGCTTACTCGAAGTTGGCTGGAAAAGCTGTGAAAAGTCATGACTTCTAACATTCATTTTCACGGTCTAATTAAATACATCAATAATATGCATTGATAATTTTGAATACAGTTTCCAATTTTCCGAGAAAAATCATGGAAAAATAGCCACTTTTGGAGCGCTGTTACGTGCTCTAACGGAAACCAGCTGGTTGTATGTAAATGTAGGAATTGTATACACCGCAGACCAAACGAGATTTGCCCTTTGGTGAGACCCTTCGAGCCCTTTAGCAATAAAGAATGCCTAACTGTTTCATTGCCCGAAATCTCAGATCACCAAATGTGTACATTGTTAAGGTGTAAAAACCTCGGTCCCAGATAACCGCGGGTCCGCGATCCGGAATTACTCACCCCAGACTGCGCAACGAGAGGAAAACGATCTGCGCACACGTAATTCAAGACGTAAAATAGCGTTCCGCATTCACACAAGATTGCGCCTCGTGCCGGAGAGTTCCCATGTGTAGTCTAGGATATAAAGCGACGATCCGCATTCACGCAGGGTTGTGTCTCGTGCCGGGGGGTGGCTCTCGACTAGATAACGATATTTGAATTTTATAATGATTTAACCTTAAGCCAACGTTCACGTTGGTCTGAGAACACGTTGTTGACATGAACTACGAGTCCCAAGCTGGGACTCATGATTTCAGAACTCCCTGCGGATGCACGGCATGAGAGCCGTCGACAACGGACATCGGGCAAGCCTCAAGCTACATGCATGGATCAAGCAACGCCAGGAGGACATGAGAAACAGCGGCGCGATAGTCAGAGGGGGCGGTCAAAACGGCCATGAACTGTCCTCACGTCATGACCTCATTTAGCCATGAGACTCGGCAACGTCGCATACACTTGGCAACGCCGACACGCGCCGCCTAGCAACAGCGATCCGCCTCTCCGCCATAGACGATGGGAGGTCCTACTGCATGACGCCACCACCAGCCAATCAGAGACGGTTGCCAGGCGAGAGAGAGTCTCCCCTCCAACATGCGTGCGCACAGATCTACAACGCGCATGATCGATTATGGCCGCTCACGAATCAGGTGACAAGCCGTCCCTTCTCACTGGCCGGCCCCGCCCAGAACCATGATGGCGCATCACGAAGGAGATGCGCGCGCAGCACCAGCAGCCAATCCGAGGACTCTGTAGGCGTACCCACGCCACCCAAGCTATGACGTCATTTTGTCTATATAAACGGCATACAGACGCCAGCCAGCAGATTCTGGCTCCGCTAGAGCATCAGCATACCGTCGCCTTGCTACCGCTCCGAGCCTTATACCATTCGCCATTCTGTATCTTCCACGTTGTAATAGTCATTCAATAAAGTCACTCAAGTCACTATCGTTGCTTCCTCTGTGCTTCCGCACTTAACGAATCTACAGAACCCGGTCCCGTAACTACGTTTATCATATTACGGTCGTGTCGCGTGTGCACTCGATCGCATGAGCGAACCCAAGGCTTCGACGGAACGGCCGACGCAAATACCCGAAGGGGCTAGTTCCGACATCGAGGCTGACTCTGAGGAATCCCAACCTCCTCTGAAGGTCGCGACGAATACGAATTCTAGGCTTCGTCGTATCAAGAAGGTGTTCGATTTGACGAAATATGGGGTCGAAGTAACACCCGTGTCGGATGGTAAGTTATGTCCGAACGCGACGGACCCAAGCGCTGCCCACGTTGCCACTACAGATTCTCGGGCATCAGCAGACCAGCAGCCCCATACGATCTCCAAGCCCTACAACAAGCGCGACGATTAGCACGCGCAGGCGCAGAATCGAGCAGGCCCCGAGTCATCAACGGTGCTCTGCCCGACTCAACGACTGAAGCCGACGTCCCAACAGCGTCCGAGCAGCCGGATCAGCGAACCTAATAGACGCGTTCATAACAGTTTTTGGTGACAGCGGTGGGATTCGATTCAAGGAAGCAGCGATTCAATCTCATCGATAGTGAAGTGACAGTGACAGACATTGAACATTGAACATTCGAACTTTATGGATCACCCGACTCTGGCGTTACTACCAAGAAGAAAATTTCACGCCATTCCGCACACCCATCCGAGTTACCGCTGGACGATTTACGACATCGAGACTCGTGCTGACATTGGAAAATTGAATCGGACCATCATACAACCAATTGGAGCTGGATCCAATCTGGTCTTTGTTGCCATACTCAAAGGACGAGCGTTGAGAGAAACTATATACGCCAAGTGCATCACCGCCAGAGAACCGTTCCGGTACATCGATCAAGACCCTGTCCGTCTCATTCGGATAACCGCAAGGACCAAGATCATCAGCGGCTTTTTCTTGGAAGACGATCCAGATACCATCTACAATCAGACCACCTACGTCGAACGAGGAACATTTATAGAACTCCGCTATCTGCAGCCCGATGAAAAGCCATTTCCTGCAACGCGCTGAAAAGCGAAGTCTCGATCTGCTGAAGTTCCTGATTTCCTGTGTTGCCGAGACAACGAGTTCCCGAGACTACAAGTTGCCGAGCTTCCGACTTCTGAGCCTTGAGTATAAGTTACGTATTTATAGTTATTGATTTTATTAGATTAATGAAAGGACCTTTCGGACTGGTGATTGCCTCACCTAGTGACTTTATTGCGATAAACGCTAACATAGAGATATATTCTAATCATATAGACCGCAGTAGAATTTTGAGACCGAAACCGGATCATAGTGCAGTCGAGGATTTACAAATTAGATTGGCCGAACTCTGTGAAGACTTGATTATTGCGCGGGTGGATTTTAGAGGCAGAGACCTGCACGGAAATTTGAATTTTGAAACCCCTAGGTTTGAAGAACCATCCGTTTCGGTGAATCCTAGAGGCTTGAGATCTGCGGGCTCAATATAGTTTTACGCACATATTTATAAAAAGGAACTGACGCTGATCGTTCCAGACGAGTGCATTCTAGTCTTATTTATTGATCTGTCTGTTGCTCTTGGAGTGAATGTTCTTTCGACCCTGATTGAGTTTTGATCGCCTGTGACGATGAGTGGTTGTGATAGGGTGCGGTAGCAAGTGAGTGTAATATACTAACAACAAAAGATAGCAACCCGACCAGGAGGGCACGTTCAGATCGCTCGATGAATGGCGGACCACTGCTCACGTAATTTAAGACTAACGCTTACTGCTTTCGCCAATTGACAGATTTATCGCGATCATCAATTGACATCTATCGCTCCTTTTTCCTGTACTTGTAAGAACTTTTAATTTCTAAGAAAAGATAGCAATTCCTGTCAGGAGAGCTTGCTCGACGAATGACGGACCCTTGCTCACTTAGAATAAGGTAGACTATCCCTATTGTGAATTTGTGATTTTGGTTGAGGAACTGTGACGTATGCATGACATCATGGGTCGAATTGTGTGGTCATAACGAGTGTTTGTGAATAACTAACAACGAAAAGATAGCAACCCGACCAGGAGGGCACGTTCAGATCGCTCGATGAATGGCGGACCACTGCTCACCTAATTAAGACTAACAACCAACGCTTTCGTCAGTTGACAGATTTCTCGCGATCATCAACTGGCGCCCCTTTGCTTCTTTCTACTAGTGTAAGGCTTAATCTTTGACTCTGTTAACGTGCCTGAATTGGATAGATACTCTACCCAACGGCCGAATAGGTCAAAGAATAATATAAGAACCTAGGAGTGACGTAATTCCGATCACGACGGCTAATACCCGGATGACTGTGAGGTGGTCCGATAAGTAGTTTGACTTAGAATATAAACCTAGGAGTGACGTAATTCCGATCACGACGGCTAATACCCGGATGACTGTGAGGTGGTCCGATAAGTAGTTTGACTTAGAATATAAACCTAGGAGTGACGTAATTCCGATCACGACGGCTAATACCCGGATGACTGTGAGGTGGTCCGATAAGTAGTTTGCATGGTCAACAGTAGCAGGCAACGAATAGTCCAGCATAACTGTAAGGTTATTCACTTAGATTAAGGAGTGGTGTGAACTCATTTTTGGTTGAGAAGAGCGATCGACAGACTAATCCGAGGGGAAGGGTATCGGTTACTTGAATTGCATTGACCCTCTCTTGAGAAAATTCCTTTTTTTTTTCGATAATATGGCAGATCCAACGGACGCCCGAGATCATCATAGCCTCATGGGAGACCCGGGAGCGAATCAAGGAGATGACAATAATTTCGGTGTAGTTAATGAGCCCAGCTTGCAAGAGCCCAATGGTAGCATTGATAGCTTGATGTTTGAACCATACAATAACCCGGAGGTCCGCTCCAACACCTCTGAATCTGCTGCCCCACTTAATGACCCCAAGGGTCTTCTTAACCAAGACGTACCTGCTGCAAACCCACCCGCGCATATCGAAGTGAACGTAGATTTAAGTCGACAGACCGTGCGCCAGACACCCGCCATGTCTCGAAATCAGGACCACTCGTCAACCTTGAACTCAGTTGCCTCTCAACGAGGATCTATGCCAACCTCCCGTGTGAGCGAGCCGAAGGGTTTCGATGTTACTTCGAAATACATGAAAATATCGGAGATTTCTCAGATTTTGCCCGAGTTCGATGGCAGGGGAATTTCCGTTAACCGCTTCATTCGCGAGTGTCATGATGCCAAACATTTTGTCAATCCTCGCGAGAGAGCCTTCTTCTTGAGACTTGTGAAATCAAAGGTCAAAGGCAATGCTAGCTCTTACTTACAATACAAGAGCTTCGATGATTTGGATCATATATTGGATGAATTACGACGTACTTTCGCCAGCACACAAAACCTACCCCAGGTTCAAGCTGAATTAGCTCGCGTTGTTCAGCTCCCTGGTGAGCGCGTCACAGACTACGGCTTAAGAGTAACTTGTCTTTTACATAAATCAATGAGCTTTCCAATGAAAAATTCGGACGCGAAGTTGCACGAAACATGGTCGAAGGATCCGTCTCTACTGCCATCCAATGTTTCATTATGGGTCTTGGTCAAGAGTTATCGCAAATTATGATGACAAAAACCCCGACGTCGTTGGAGCACGCTATAAGTCTCGCAATAGAAGCAGAGAACTATGTCCAACAGAGGAAATTCCTCCATAGCGGTCGGGCTCCACCGGTAGGGAATTACATTCCGCAGAGGACTTTCTTCCATAACGGTGGACATAATTTACCGACACGTAACTACGTTCAGAGGAACAATTTCTACGATAGAAATCCGCAGCCTCGGCGTGTCTTTGGATGTCATGCTGTAGATGCTGTTGAGAATCCCATGCTATCGAACTCTCCCGCACCTCCACTTCAGAATTCGCGACGATCTGGTCCCTCGAGAGACATGAGCGGGGTTCAGTGTTATAATTGCGGTATACTCGGGCATTACGCTAGAGACTGTCGCAGAGCCAAAGCCCAGCGCGCGCAAAGGCACAACCCTAATTTGTATTGTCAATATTGTCACAAGGAAGGTCACTCTTTCGATAATTGTGGAACAAAACCGCGAGACTGGCACACCGATAACTCAGTCACGACTTTAAACACGAACCAAGTTCGTCATACGGACACGATGACGAGCTTGAGGAATTCGAACCGCCCAGTGTCCGGAATAGAATCATCGTTGCAATCGGCAGAGCACAGAAATTAGAAACTCCCACTATTACTTTAAAGAGTGATGAGCTGACAAAAGAAAATCCGATCTTTCTTGTAGACACAGGGTGTGAACTGAACGTCATCAAACGGAGTCTCTTGAAGGATAACGTGTATATAAATCGAACCATCCTCTATGGTCTGAGCGGCATCAATGAGGGTCTGGTGGAAACCTTGGGACAAGCAGTGATTATTGTCAACAATGATTATTCTTGTAGAATCAATATCGTACCCGACGATTTCCCTATACCACAGGACGGAATATTGGGCGTTGATTTCCTCCGTGAGCATCGTGCCCTAATCTCTTTTCGCCATGAGTTCTTGAACTTTGGACAAAATTTCGACGAACGGGTTCCATTCCTTCGCCATCAAACTATTCGACTAACAGCGCGCACCAAACAATTATGCAAGGTCCGCGTCACTGAAAACAGCGGGTCTGAAGGATATATCACTAGAATACCCACCGGCCCGGGCATATTTGCTGGAGAATGTCTCGCAAGGAATGATAATGGATACGCGAAAATCTTTTTTATCAATTCAACCGAAGAAGACGTTGATGTAACCCTACCGCCAATTGAACTCGAAGAATTTGAGTACAACATTTCGCCGGTGCGCACAGTCCAAGTAACTAGTCGCGAAGAAGCTGAACGCAACAAGCAGAAAAGAATAGTAGAAGTCATAGCTCAGCTCGATTTAACTGGATTGAACGATGAAGAAGAGAGCTCGATTGTTGAACTCGTCAGACAGTTTCCGTATCAATTTCATCTACCCAATGACAAACTGAGTAAGACTACGGTTATCAAACATAGGATTCCTACAACCGACAATGTACCCATCAATGTCAAGCAATATAGGCACCCACCCCACTTACGTGAGGTGATTCAAGAGCAAGTACAAGACCTTCTCGATAATGATATCGTGGAACACTCGGAATCTCCCTACAATTCGCCTCTTTGGATCGTACCAAAGAAGACGGGCGCTGATGGAAAGAAGAAATGGCGGCTTGTGATCGATTTCCGCGCTCTGAACGAAAAAACTATCGCTTCTTCGTATCCTCTGCCCAATATTCCGGAAATTTTAGACCAGCTAGGACGCTGTAAATACTTTTCCATACTCGATCTCGCTTCAGGATTTCACCAAGTGCCCCTAGACCCCGCTGACGCTGCAAAAACGGCATTTTCGACCCCCTTTCATCACCTCCAATATAAGCGTATGGCCATGGGTCTCAAAGGAGCTCCAAGTTCTTTCCAATCGCTTATGGACCGCGTGCTAACTGGCCTTCAAGGTGTCGAGCTTTTTGTTTACATGGACGATATAGTGGTCTATGCGGTTTCTATACAGGCGCACAATGAGAAAATGAAACGCTTACTTGGCCGTTTGAGAACGGCCAGTCTGACACTTCACCCTGGAAAATGTTTATTCCTCCGGAGGGAAGTGACCTACTTGGGCCACGTTATATCAGAACAAGGCGTCAAACCTGACCCGCGAAAGGTTCAGGCAGTATCGGAATTTCCTCGCCCAAGGTCAAAGAAGAATATTAAACAGTTCTTGGGTCTTGCCGGGTATTACCGACGCTTCATCTCGAATTTTTCAAAGATTTCTCGGCCGCTCACCCAACTTCTGAAGAACGACGTTGCTTTTTCGTGGCAATCGCCACAAGAAGAGGCTTTTCAGAGCTTGAAACAAATGCTGTGTTCTGGACCTCTTTTACAGTATCCTAAATTCGAAGAAAGGTTTATAATCACATGTGACGCCTCATTTTTTGCTGTGGGAGCAGTGCTGTCTCAAGGCGATACTATTGGCAAGGATCTCCCAGTTAGTTACGCTTCAAGAATGTTGACCGATTGTGAATTGGCCTATACAACGACAGAGAAGGAATTATTAGCCGTGGTGTTTGCTGTTAAACAATTTCGGCCATATGTTTATGGAAGGAAGTTTTTGGTGGTCACGGATCACAAGGCTTTGGTTTGGTTGCATACCATGAAGGATCCCATCTCGAGATTGGCACGTTGGAAGTTGAAATTAATGGAATACTCCTTCGATGTGGTACATAAGGTCGGGAAAATGAATAAAAATGCTGATGCTTTATCCCGAAACCCTATAACAATTACTAACTCCCAAAGCGCATGTGCAACTAACAGCTCTTCTCACGCTTCCGCTTTACCAATACAAAAACCAGACACTGATAACCTGAAGGGACCAGTAGAGAGCAACAACGTACAAGTAATTACTGAAACCAAGGTAGCTACGAAAAATGATTTTCAGAGAGACATGACGAATGATTTTGGTAACTCCGCCGTAAGGGAGAATGATTATGGTAACTCCGCCGTAAGGGAGAAGGAAAACGATTATGATTTTGGTAACTCCGCCGTAAGGGAGAAGAAAAATGATTATGATTTTGGTGACTCCGCCGTAAGGGAGAAGGAAAATGATTATGATTTTGGTAACTCCGCCGTAAGCGAGAAGGAAAATGATTATGATTTTGGTAACTCCGCCGTAAGGGAGAAGAAAGATGATTATGATTTTGGTAACTCCGCCGTAAGGGAGAAGGAAAACGATTATGATTTTGGTAACTCCGCCGTAAGGGAGAAGAAAAATGATTATGATTTTGGTAACTCCGCCGTAAGGGAGAAGGAAAACGATTATGATTTTGGTAACTCCGCCGTAAGGGAGAGAGAAAACGATTATGATTTTGGTAACTCCGCCGTAAGGGAGAATGATTATGGTAACTCCGCCGTAAGGGAGATGGATGACGATTCTGATCAGACTGTGATCAAACGTCCGAAAATCATTGCTTGTAAAACCTTGAGAACAAAGATACGAATTGTTGCCAATTCAAGCAACACTTCGAGGAACTCTCCTCGGGCCACCACCGAACCGTGTGACCGCGGGTCCGGGGAAGAGGACCCTCAGGGATCCAAACGGTCCACAGCCTCTCGGGCCACCACCGAACCGTGTGGCCGCGGACCCGAGATGGTAAGTGACCGTCACCGAAACGAACGTAGGGGCGCCCCGGCCACTAAGGGTGGTTTCTCTTATCCTGGGGGTCAAGAACATAATCTCAAGGAAAAACGAATGGAACTGAATGACAATGATACGAAATGTTATGAGAAAGATCATGATCAAAATAACAAGGTTCATCTCAATGAAGGTACTGTTGAAATGAAGGTTGATGATCTGGAAGAATCTGGATTAATTGACCTGAATGATATTAGTACAAATGAAACAAATTGTACAACGATGAACGATGAAAAGATTGTCTCTGAATTAGGAAAAGTCGAGGTTACAAATTGCTCTTCTGGTCCCATGACACTTGTGATGAATTCGCAAATCTGTACACCCCGGCCTTATCACCCACGTTGTCTGCCAATTGACGCCAATGGAATCGAAGTTACCGATCGTGTGAAGTTTTCACGCGATCCCTTGATGATGGGACGAGAAAACATTATTCATTTTATGTCAACAGATTTGAAGCCTTCCACAGACATATGCCAACAGTTGCTCGATTTGGGCATGATGAACCTCGATGATTTGAAAACCCAAGATCCCGAAGTTGGTGACGTCGTAAAATCAGAATTGGAAAATGGCCGATTGATTTTATTTGCTTTTATCAAAGAAAAACATGATGATATTCCTTCGGTTTCTACTGTCTGCCTGTGCCTCACTCTGTTACGTGACGCGTTAGTTGAACAACATATCGGTGCGGTCAGTCTCGCGAAAACGGGTGGCGGTTTGGATGATATTCCATGGGCCCCGATCGAGAATACAATTCGGACTCATTGGAATGTTGAAAATTTGCGAATGATAATATATACGGGCGAAGTCACTACGCCACCTCTCGCTGATCGCGAAAGAATCATAATGGAAGGCCATGATTCGGTAATGGGAGGACATAAGGGGATGTATAAAACATTCGAGAGAATAAGAGAGAGATTTTTCTGGCCGGGAATGCGTGATGAAATAATAAGATACGTTCGGACGTGCGAATTTTGCCAGCGCCATAAGGTTGAGAGACACCCCACTAAATTGCCGATGCTCATCACGACCACTCCGAGCCGAGCGTTCGAAGTCCTGGAAATGGACATAGTCGGCCCTTTAGAAGAAACTTCCCAGGGTAACAAATACATTCTGACGTTGCAATGTAACTCGACGAAGTACTCTGATGCCATTCCACTTCCTAACATCACTGCTGAAACGGTCGTAGTAGCATTTTCAAAGGACTTCATTTGCCGATTTGGTTGTCCGGATATTATAAAGACAGATCAAGGCAGTAATTTTCAGAGTGCCTTATTCGAACGGTTCGCGTCAATCTTTGAAATACGCAGGTATAATTCGAGCGCGTTCCATCCTCAAACTATGGGTAGTTTGGAAAGAAATCACCATACGCTTGTAGAATACCTGGGAATGTTCATGAACCGACCTGATTGGGACTACTGGTTGAAATTCGCGTGTTTTTCATACAATACTTCTGTAGCTTCGCATGGATTTACGCCACATGAACTAGTTTTTGGACGCAACGCTATTGTACCCTCGAGTTTTGGGAAGAAATTGACTAAAAGAACTTACAATGATCATCTTGACGATCTGTTCTATCACCTAAACTATACGCAAAGAACCGCGAGACAAAAATTGATCTTAGCTAAGGAGCGTTCCAAACGAGCGTACGATCAAAAACTAAGGATTCAGAACTACCAGGTTGGGGATGTGGTTTACTTATTGAAGGAGCCTAGAACTAACAAGTTTGACGATCGATATACTGGACCATTCGAAATAATTGAGTTAATTGGGGAACGTAATGCGAAGCTTGACCTAGGGCGTGGGAAAACGAAAGTAGTACATATGGACAAATTGAAGATAGCTCATTTGCGACCACCTGGAGATGACGATGAAAACGACCAAACCATGTAAATGTCATAACAAAATTGGACGATATATCACGTTCATCCTTACCCTTCGGAACACCGCGGAATCTGAAACAAGGAACATGATGGAGCGTAGCATCTTTCACAAAGACCCACTGAACATTTCAATTGTTGTGAGAATTCTCGAAGAATTAGAAACACCGTTTCTCTTAACGTTCGTTTTCGTATCAGTAACTGAACCTCGTTGTCGATGATAATTCCTTCGAAATAACATATTTAGCCCATATAATAAGCTCTTGTACATGAAGTTGTTCTTATCTGTTCTTATATTTAGGATGATCCATTGGTTGGACTCATATACAACCATCTTATGCTTAAGCAGTTATAGAAAAAGATTACATCAATACCTCGACAGTATTATTACTCGTTTTAATGGAAAATGCTACATTTATGCTTGTTATTCAATAGAGCTGAGAAAAAAAAAATCTCAGAAATCATTTCTTCTCGGCATTCATTAACTTTTCAGCAATTTAGCAACTCAAGATCTTATTTTATGCCAGGGTTCCTTTTTTCCTCCAGGAGAATGTCATAAGATATTCATGTCCCACGTACTAACATAAATGGGCACACCCATAGTTATTTTAAGCCTTTGTTAGTCAGTAAACCTAAACATTTACTCAATTTATTGAAGGCTATAGACGAGTGTATTCCAGAAACTGTAATTTAATGGTCGCGGCGAGAACTTGCATACTACAAGCCTACAGGATAATATCCAAAAGCGTGCTTCGGAAGTCGCGCGCCGATCGCGGTCGATCAATTGTCAGGCCCTCATAACCGCAGCTATTTACACATGGTTTCCGGACAGGGCGCGATTTTTTTTTACTTACCAATTGTGAACTTCTGCGACATTCATATTCATTTGCTACAGTTCTCGTCCTTATGAAAGGTATATTTTATCATATTACATATTCATTGTACATATAAATTATACTTAGATATAGAATCAACGCGCACATCGGTATCTCGACAGTACTATTCTATAAGAGTGCCATATACTCGTACAGGTCGATTCGAAAATCCACGCGTTCTGCGACTCAATAAAATCACATTCACGATTCATTCTGACACAGTTATTAGGTCATCGCAATTGTTGTTTTGTCTCAGAGATCGAGATATGTGATTTCAACAACTCACTCACCCCATAGATGCATAAATCTTGGATTTCATTGAGATTCATTTTCATAATAGTTGTGTATTCATTCTCGCTTCTATGTGACGTTGTATTGAGTTTAGGTAGGTCATAACTAGTCAAAAAAAAAAATGTATGCATAATTGTTCATTTATATTAAACTTGTAACCTTCTATTTTGAAATAAAGAAAATTGATTTTTGAGAGCTGGGCTAACGGGAGGCCGAATAAAGCCAAATCGCTCCGGACAAACTATCTTTGCCTGAAAGATGGCTTATCCTGGAGATGATTTGACGAAAGAGGTAGCGACCTACGGAATGGAGCGTAAGGTGGAGCTCCATTCACCTACCACTCTCGATGATTAATTTTCACGAGTCGCGCGACAATGATTAGACCCGGCAAGACCTTTCCTCTAGATATCAACTTCATGCCTCCATATTCCTCAAAACCTAGTGACCCTGACGGTTTTATGTCTATCAAAAACATGTAACGCGCAATTAGATTTCTACTTTTTCCTTATCGCTATTCCTCTCTTGTCCGAACAGGATTTTATAACATGAACTTCTTATAATCCCATCGAAATTCAATGCGTGGGCTCCGAAGATAAGGCTAACCTCGGAACCCTTTTCAGTATGGTTTATTTTCCAGTTCACGGGTTCTAATCCCACGCAATTACTCAGCGCTTTTTTTTCCGTCCGTAATTAGAACAACGAAATATTGACCTCAATTCCAACAAAAGGTTGTGAATTCCCCAATATTTGTAAGCCATAGAATAAACTTTGAATTCCACTTATTACAACAAGGCTCACGCCTAGACCCTTTAATTCATGATCATTATGTATTCAAATTGCATTCGAGAAATCTCTGTCCCTTCTTCAATCTGACTATTCATATGTGCCACGAAACCACATTTTAATGATCGTATCGGTGACAACTCGTACACAAATAACAGCGGTTTTTTGATTATTCGTACTGACCACACGGGGCCTTGCGCGCGTCGCACGTCGCGCAAGCGCTGTACGACCTTGCTCTACACCTGACCCAAAAATTTTGATGCCTCGATACAAATAGGCCTATTAGAATAAATAAACGTTGAATATGACGCGCAAATCCACGACACACCCAGTAATTCTCATTAGGGATATAACCCTCCCTATAATCAATCTACAACCAGTTCACCTAAATTCGTGATCAACTCATAACGACTAAAGACAAAGGGGACGCCACCGGCCATTATCCGTCAATTATCCGTAGCATGTGCATTGATTGTTAGCTCAGAATAAAATCCAAATCCATCCGTGCAATACCATCGTCAATTTTCATCAGAGATAATAGAGACAGTGTAGAAAACCAACTAGAGTGACCCGTTAGGGTAATCGGCGCCGCAAGGCCTAAGCGGCCAACAAATTTGCGAAATTAACGACATCGCGTGTGACACTAGTGAATTGACTATTTAGCCTTCATTATGTATCCGAAATCGCGGATCAATCGTGTCCACGCCACTCAGCAGGGTCGACCCATACGTGGGGACTCATCTCCAAAACCATCAACACCTATTGGGGCCAGAGTGACACCTACGCTAGGTGACTTTTTTATGTGCGATGGACGCCTGACGCTGAGATCCGAGGCACAATTGCCATCTGCCCGGACCCCACTGCATTCTAAGCTGGTGGAACCAACCATCCCAGCGGCGCTAGGTCGAGCCCCATCAGCATCTTCCTTAGGAAGTGACCAACCATTGGACTTGTCGTTGTGTGATTTTCCACCATTAAGATCATACAACCAGGATGTTGGACGACCACCAATGACTGATATGCCAGTAGACGCCAACCTGATGCTACTACAGGCTATACAAAGAGAAGAAGACTTCCTCAACAGCCACTTCCCCAATCGAAAACGAAGGGTCATAAAGGCTTCAGAGTTATGGAGCCATGAGAATATCAATAATCCTGTACAGAAACCAACTTGTCAGCGACGGCAACTGCCTGGTATCCAACTCCAATAGCCAACGTAACCAACAGCGACCCTTGGAGGAATTTGGGAGATAATCCGATAGCATGGCCAGAAGAGATCTTAGAACAACCCATAGTACTCCAAGGCGAAGACAGGGTAATTGTGAGACCTCCTCTAGGTACACTACCTCCACAAAGTCCTTGGCCAAACACCAGACCCCAATTTGGGCTCGCACAATTTATGAACGTGAAACTGCCCACTGACGACAAGGACTATCGGATGACAATCAAACCTGCCTTTCATGGGTATTTTGATCAAGATACAAATAAAATGATGAACGACTGTACATGTGTTCACACATGCATTTGGACCCCACCCGACGGTTCATTCTGGCTGTGTGAGACATGTTACAAGGGAGGAAATATGAATTGGAACTTAGTTCCAATTCACAGAGTAGGCCTGGCAAATTACCAACATTGCCCGGCCTGCCCATGTTGTGGCAGTAGACCATACCGCATACAAGAAGCGAGGAAGTGCTTCGACGGCAGAAGGGTGGCATATTTCCATAGACAGGCCGTGAAACAAGGTGCAATCATTTCAAGCTATCATGCACAAAAATTTGTTGACAACCCTGACCAGTCGGCAGAAGTCTTACTACCTCTGATATTCACCCTACTACCAAATCAGTTGTAAATTATACCCAATAGCACATCACAACTATATCTGTACGTTAATGTATGATGACCATGAAGAATATAAGAAAAAGAAAAAAAAAAGGGAAAACAATAGTACATTACGCGACAAGGGCCGAAAGTGACCCATCGCGGCCCGGGTAGGTTGCCGCACGAGCCGGCAGGCGAGGGCGGCATACCCGTGGCCGCGATGGGTTATTTTTGGCCCGAGGTGCGTACACTATTTTTCGGTGACACTTGTATCGAAATTCTATGCTTTCCGACGCGATGTCGGGGCAAAATGCCGCTCCGCCGTACAGGTTAGAAAACGTCGGAGCATGCAATGTAGTGGCCCGAGGGCGCAGCCCGAGGGCTACTGCGCATGCTCACTCGTTTTCTAGCCTGGGCGGCATTGCGGCATTTTCTGCCCCGGGATCGGGGCGGAAACCATAGGCTTTCGATGCCAGTGTGCCGAAAAAATTTTTTGATATCAATCAGAAGATAAACATGTACAAATCCAGTGTAAACGTGTACAAACCCAGTGTAAATATGTAATCCCAAGGGTGATGTAAATTATGTAGTTAAAACCATGGTTAGCTATAAAATGGTCTGAGTCGTGTACATCTTGTATAAATATGTGAACATTTTGTAAATGTTGTGTAAACCTTATATGTATATCTTGTGAATATCTGTAACTATTTAAAATAAATGAATTGTACATAAGGCCTTTCCGGATTTCTAACACACTCATACCAGCAAGGTTATACGTCTTACCTTGCATAGGCAAAATTTTAATAGGAACAAGTGTTACTTATGACAGCGACCTTATCTAATCTTCAAGGGAACCATTGGAAACCTTTCCTTTTTCCAATTTGATTACAATTCACTCTAACATTGATCAAGCTAGGCATCAGTAGAATCATGAACTCTTCATAGAAATTCATTGATCCAACAAAATGAAGCCATTACATATATTCAAGAATCTTGAGTCGATTTTCAATCATGTTGATTCATTCAGAACATACTCAGTCTCTCAATCTTTTTGTGATCTTTTATATATATTTCAAGGGACCAACCATTAAGGTATTACACTCTAAAATCAAATGTTCGACTTATGGATGAAGAAGAGTTTATTATTGAGTGACCAAGCTTTACAATGCTTCTAAAATTAGTGAGATGAAATGAGAACTCTTTATTCATGAGAATAGCCAGTGAGATGAGGAAGACCAACTTATTAGGATAGTTGGGATTTTAATGATTGATCCCCGTAGAAGCCTTAACTATTACTAAGAAAATACCTCTCTCCAATCACATTAATCACTTCTCCTAAGTTTGAATAGAATTCCATCTATCTACAACATCAGGGAAGTTGAGCCATAATACTTCCAGCACAGTAAAGTATTTCTGATGAATATTAGCTTATTAGATAATAATGTCATATTGTGACTCCTAATTCCTCTGTTAAACACATTCAGATCATCTGTGAGCCTGGAAAATCATTAAATCATGAAAAGATGCATAAATCTGCAACATACAAGTCAATGAGTGGTAACTCACCTATGGTGCTATATACCATATATATGCAGAATCGATAAATCTAATTAGGCTGACGGAAGCCCAAGGGCCCCTCTAGGCCCTTCACCACGCGTGATTACATAATAATGAAATGAATAAGCAAGGAATGATAATGTGATCTCCACGGATGATTGGAATCTGAATCAACTCAAGATAAACATCAGAGTAATAAAACTTTAGGCTCCATCTGCAGTATACACTAGTTGCTCCATATCGCGGCCCGGAAAAGAGGTCCGACGAGTTTCTTCAGGTCCTGAACACAATAACTGCACCAAATCAAATCATTACTGTGTAGTGGCTTTAAACTCTAAAAACTTCTTCTTGATTTGGGCTAAATCTGCCCGTTCTTATGCGGTTTGACTTTAGCCATACGCATAAACCTTATACCAATGGGATACCCGTTCCATTATATACAAAGATACTTATCGACATCGAAATCTAATCCCTTTTTTTTTTTGCTCGGAATCTAGTCAACGGTTTGCTTAATTTCGATCAACCGGTTACCATCGCGAATCAACATATCACGACTAGAGATCGGGAGGATAGTATAAAATGACAACAGGCCTAAGTTTGGGAAAAGTTCAAGTCGTGGACTCGAATTTTTATAAAAGGGGGGGACTGATATGGTAATAATCATACCTTCAAATCATCTTTTCCCTTACGGTTCATCAACATTATACGCCCTTGTCTCTCCCTTTGGAAAATTTTCTTCAAAATCACAAGTCTTTCAATCAGGACACAATTATTGGCAATTCTTTCTTGCTTCGACCTATAAAATTTACCAATATCTCAAGAAATCAGAGAAATCTTATGCATCCTCCGGTAGTGCTAGACGAAGCCTACTCGAAGCTTGGAAAAAGTTCGAGTCATGGACTCGAATTTTTTGTAAGGGGGGGACTGATATGGCAATATCGCCGATACCGAAGATCACACTCTTTCTTTTACCCATCTAAGCGCCTTACTTCCTTCCATTTCAACGAGGCCTACACGGACCGCCATACGCCTCCAGCGGGACCACTAATATTACACACCATCTTTTTACCCTGAAAATTTTTCTTCCTTCCCTACACATATTTAGAAACAATTCCAACCGATACACCTTACTGATGTCTACCATAATTGAACCGAGAATACATTCTGACAGTATATCCTTGGACATCTGTCTTTTGATGGCGAGACACACTTCATCGAAACTCATTCTATGAAAAGTTCGAGTCATGGACTCGAATTTATTGTAAGGGGGGGACTGTTAAGGTGTAAAAACCTCGGTCCCAGATAACCGCGGGTCCGCGATCCGGAATTACTCACCCCAGACTGCGCAACGAGAGGAAAACGATCTGCGCACACGTAATTCAAGACGTAAAATAGCGTTCCGCATTCACACAAGATTGCGCCTCGTGCCGGAGAGTTCCCATGTGTAGTCTAGGATATAAAGCGACGATCCGCATTCACGCAGGGTTGTGTCTCGTGCCGGGGGGTGGCTCTCGACTAGATAACGATATTTGAATTTTATAATGATTTAACCTTAAGCCAACGTTCACGTTGGTCTGAGAACACGTTGTTGACATGAACTACGAGTCCCAAGCTGGGACTCATGATTTCAGAACTCCCTGCGGATGCACGGCATGAGAGCCGTCGACAACGGACATCGGGCAAGCCTCAAGCTACATGCATGGATCAAGCAACGCCAGGAGGACATGAGAAACAGCGGCGCGATAGTCAGAGGGGGCGGTCAAAACGGCCATGAACTGTCCTCACGTCATGACCTCATTTAGCCATGAGACTCGGCAACGTCGCATACACTTGGCAACGCCGACACGCGCCGCCTAGCAACAGCGATCCGCCTCTCCGCCATAGACGATGGGAGGTCCTACTGCATGACGCCACCACCAGCCAATCAGAGACGGTTGCCAGGCGAGAGAGAGTCTCCCCTCCAACATGCGTGCGCACAGATCTACAACGCGCATGATCGATTATGGCCGCTCACGAATCAGGTGACAAGCCGTCCCTTCTCACTGGCCGGCCCCGCCCAGAACCATGATGGCGCATCACGAAGGAGATGCGCGCGCAGCACCAGCAGCCAATCCGAGGACTCTGTAGGCGTACCCACGCCACCCAAGCTATGACGTCATTTTGTCTATATAAACGGCATACAGACGCCAGCCAGCAGATTCTGGCTCCGCTAGAGCATCAGCATACCGTCGCCTTGCTACCGCTCCGAGCCTTATACCATTCGCCATTCTGTATCTTCCACGTTGTAATAGTCATTCAATAAAGTCACTCAAGTCACTATCGTTGCTTCCTCTGTGCTTCCGCACTTAACGAATCTACAGAACCCGGTCCCGTAACTACGTTTATCATATTACGGTCGTGTCGCGTGTGCACTCGATCGCATGAGCGAACCCAAGGCTTCGACGGAACGGCCGACGCAAATACCCGAAGGGGCTAGTTCCGACATCGAGGCTGACTCTGAGGAATCCCAACCTCCTCTGAAGGTCGCGACGAATACGAATTCTAGGCTTCGTCGTATCAAGAAGGTGTTCGATTTGACGAAATATGGGGTCGAAGTAACACCCGTGTCGGATGGTAAGTTATGTCCGAACGCGACGGACCCAAGCGCTACCCACGTTGCCACTACAGATTCTCGGGCATCAGCAGACCAGCAGCCCCATACGATCTCCAAGCCCTACAACAAGCGCGACGATTAGCACGCGCAGGCGCAGAATCGAGCAGGCCCCGAGTCATCAACGGTGCTCTGCCCGACTCAACGACTGAAGCCGACGTCCCAACAGCGCCCGAGCAGCCGGATCAGCGAACCTAATAGACGCGTTCATAACAACATCAGTCCCAAACAGCGGAACTCTCTCTGCGAGCGCGCAATTCTTTGAGGGCAAAGCTCAAGAAAGTTCGTCTGCTACGTTGGACTGCTTGTTACATGCTTGTGATATTTACGCGGATGTCATCCTCAAGAGCCCGAGTTCTCGAGGATGGTTTGTGCTTTTGCAATGCTAGGACGTGAGCAATACGGCACGCGTACTCGACATTGAGTTTTGCCCCGTCGACGTGGGGGTCGTGGTGGCAACGAGAAAGTTGTGTTCCGCTGTTTGGGACTGACTTGCTCGAAGTTGGCTGGAAAAGCTGTGAAAAGTCATGACTTCTAACATTCATTTTCACGGTCTAATTAAATACATCAATAATATGCATTGATAATTTTGAATACAGTTTCCAATTTTCCGAGAAAAATCATGGAAAAATAGCCACTTTTGGAGCGCTGTTACGTGCTCTAACGGAAACCAGCTGGTTGTATGTAAATGTAAGAATTGTATACACCGCAGACCAAACGAGATTTGCCCTTCGGTGAGACCCTTCGAGCCCTTATTTTCAGCCGAGTCTCTGATCATTTCAACCTTTCTATCCAAGGTTCCAGTTTCAATGAGAAATGAATGGTTGCAAGCTCCGCCGCGGTGGCGCTACGGGTATCTAACGTGTAGGCGTGAGCCACACACACAATAATAAAACCGTATGCGTGAGTCTCTGCGGAGAGCGGGGATGAGCAGCGGGTTGCGCCAACGCGTCTGACTGAGCGATTCGAGACCGCAGAGTCTCGCACCGCATTTCAAGCGGAAAACACCTTTTGTAGATTTTGTACATAGTTAGCGAGTAATAAACCAGTGATTAATTATCCAGCTCCAAATCTTTTTGTTCCTGCCGATTGTGAGAACACCAGGTGTGCGGAGAACGCACACAGCCACCCGGGGCGCGCTAGGCCCCGACATTGGTAACCCGCGACGTGATTGAAACGCAACTTTCATGGAGTCAGATCAGTCTGAAGCATATACTCATTACGAGTACGCTCAGTAAAACCTTTCCTCTCTTCACATTCGACCTTTAGCTAAGCGCCGTTGTCCACGACACGCAGATAGCCTCGAAGCATCTACTCGGCACTGCACGTGAGACACGGTAGTTCGGTGTCACGATGAATCCGCTCTCGGCATTCGCAGCTATAATGCGGGGCCATGGAAGAGATGAAAGTGCAATTCAAAATATCAATTAAAACCAATGTCGGGGCCTAGCGCGCCCCGGGTGGCTGTGTGCGTTCTCCGCACACCTGGTGTTCTCACAATCGGCAGGAACAAAAAGATTTGGAGCTGGATAATTAATCACTGGTTTATTACTCGCTAACTATGTACAAAATCTACAAAAGGTGTTTTCCGCTTGAAATGCGGTGCGAGACTCTGCGGTCTCGAATCGCTCAGTCAGACGCGTTGGCGCAACCCGCTGCTCATCCCCGCTCTCCGCAGAGACTCACGCATACGGTTTTATTATTGTGTGTGTGGCTCACGCCTACAAACGCGAGGTCACTACTACTACTGAACATTGAGCGCGTGTGGGTATCCGTGCGTGAGCTCGTCTGTGTGACGACGATTACGGGCGGCAGCACGGGCGGTGGTCTGCTGCAGCTATATATGGGCAAATCTCAGGAACTATGCGGTTTCGACTTTGAAATTTCGAGAATTTCCAGAATGGCAGCACATCTCCGATAAACTTTTGTTTGGTCCAAGTAATGCTCAAACAATGATGAAATACTTGCGTAAATCATTTTGGAGCCCCGCCGTGGATTTGTGAGGGTGTAGAAGTTTTTCCCATGTATTTGCGTGGGACCCTCATATTTTCGTAATTCTAATTGGCTCGTGTGTATGTGAATACATGGCATCCTTGGTGTTGGAATAGAAGAAGAGAGATGAGTTCAATGGTTTACAGTGTTTTCTGAAGGTCTGTGGTACAAAATGTAGATGTGCCTCAACCGTCGAAACGCTCATTTTCGTCATTTGTCGATCCTCACAAGCCTCGCATCGCGACCGATATGAGGCTGTAGTAGGGGCGATTCTCATAGGCATTTCTTGAGGTACAAATATCAGTTTACACGTGGTTTCCATCCCAACGGAATCGAAATTTTCGTGTGCTACACGAAAAACGATTTTTTTGACCCCATTTACGCGAAAATAACTTTTCTCATTTCAAGCCGCATCGTCGTGCGGAATCGAGCACACTATCGTTCTTGGGCTAGATTTGTAGGTTTTTGGATGTAGAATGATATGTCGTTTCTACAGATACGAAATATTCACCGCCCCGAGTGCTGCATCCATTAGAAGAGCGATACAGGAGAAAATGTAGAATCGGAGTTTGCTCCAACGAATCATCGGCACTCCGACGCATTGATAGGCACAGCCTCGGGCGAAAATTATATGTTTCTATGTATTATAATCCATCACATATCCAATTTTCAGACCGATCGGTGAACCGCCCCGCCTGTGGCGAGCTAAGGCGTGAGAGAACTATGGCCCTGTTCGGTCGAAAATTGTGATTTTGTCACGAAGAAGCGTCTCCCAGTACCTTTCTATAGCAATTTTTAGACTTCTGAATGATGCAGAACTATTAAATATGAGTAGATCTTCAAAATGATCTAATGCGAGCGGCGGAAATAACGCGACTGTTGTTCTGACAACGTGAAAATAGGCCTGTTCGGCCAAACCGCATACTTCGTGAGATTTGCCCATATATTAGCTGCTATTACCTCAACAATATTTGGCTGCTCTCAGCTGTTTGAATAACTTTGTCAGGTGGCTAAGTGTATTATTACTTTAGCATAATCAGGCTGAGTTTGTAATGAAAATACAGACCAGTGAATGGTAAAATGCCTGCTAGAAAAAAGAAGAGTTATACTATAAAGTGCAGTGTTGTGGGTTGTCACAATGAGAAAAAATTTCACTTCCCAAAAGATCCTATTTTGAAGAAGAAATGATTGCAAGCTATTCGAAGAGAGAATTTTACTCCCAATCATCGTACACATGGACTGTGCCCACAGCACTTCAGTTCCAGCGACTTCACTCATTCTGATCTTCACAGTTGAGTATATCTTCTCTCTCCATTATCTCAATTAGTTTTAGAATTGAAACTTGTCAATAAACCTATTTGATTATTCTAAATTCTTGCAGTGCTCGCTTGGCAAAGAAGTTGTTGAGTTCTCTGCGGCGGCTACTCATCAGTCCTGCATCTATTGTCGCGCTGTGCTGATACGGGCGCTTAGGGCGCCTGCGCGCACCAGTCTCTCCTCGTCTCGTCGTTTTCCTTGCTGTCCAGTCCGTTTCGTGCCTTTGCCAGACGCGGAGCACATTGTATTATAGCACACGTTGTGACTCGCCATTCTTGCACTTTGATATCGTGTACCATACTACATCTAGAAGCTTACCTTGTGTACCTAGATTTGATCTTTGTAGATACTTATAATAAAACTCGCGTATTTTCTTATATAAAAGTGAGTGTTATTAGAAGAACCCGGCGCGTACTCTAACAGGTTATGGGCCCAGCACGCTGTGCAGATGCCCGTACCGGGGCGACTGCACATGGCTCCAGGTCGGCGCGACCACCCCAGGGTTAGGAGCTCCTCCGGGGCAACGGAAATGGAGAAAGTGCATTCGGTGACCTTGGAGTGAGTGCGAAAAGTGCCAGGATGACGCGGCGACGCTCGACTCAGAGAATGCTCTCGGAGCTCGGGCACGACCACACATATAGAGGTTAGCGCGCGTCGTCACACCTAGATGCCGTCGCTCACCGGTAGACGTGGAAAAGCGGCGCGGTCGAGAAGATGCACATCCAGGAGAAGACGCGCAATGTAAAGCTGCATTCAAAACGAGTCTTGCGTCTAGAAGAAAGTGCTCACCAAGAGCTGGAAATCTAGAAGATGGCGCTTGTCAAGAGTTAATCGGCTAGTGTTATGTGTTCACCAGGAGTCAGGCGTAAAGGTTGCGCTCACCGCACTCGGAAAATTGGCGCCTTAGAGTGTCGCGAACATAAATTCATAGAACTCTAATGCAAACACGTGTTTCCAAGAAATCGGAGGGAGAGCCAGCGCGACATATGGGCACGCGCAAAGCAGTTATCGGTCTCCTCTTTGTGCTACATTCGCATCCAACATGGAGACGGCAACTCAACTCTCGATGATTTCGTTGTGTGTGAATTTTCTCCTCCGTCCAGTTGTTAAAAAAAAAAAAAAAAAAAAAAAAAAAAAAACGGATTCGGTAGTGTTGCGAGATGTTAGATTGTAATCCGCAATACTGAGTTGTGCCGAGTTTGAAGTGGGTTTTCTCTACTTTTGAAGACCAAAATGGTCGCATTGCCGACATACATAAGCTAGAAGTTAGAGGTTTATTTCTAGACTTACAGGTTGACGCCTGCTCACATTTTCCAGAGCCGCCTAACAGAGTTTGATGAGCGCTGTGCGTTGTCAACTCGCCGTGGTTGTGCTTGCTCCAACCAGAGCATCGACATTTGTGTTGACACGTCGAAATGTAATTTGAAATATGTGAAAACGCGTGGTATGCGCGCGGATACGATATGCTTATCTGTCTGATACACTGCGGTGCAGGTGTCGGTGCAGTGGCATGATCCAAACAAATGGCATAAAACTAGATGTGTCAAAGGTTATAATGTGTATTAGAAGTTGCACGTGTGCATAGCTGAGATATTGCTTGCAGCTGATACACTGCAGTGCAGGTATTGGTGCGGTGGCAAATTAGCAGCTCGTGTGAGGTGGCTAACGTGTCACACAGGTAAACGCTATGGCAGGTACACCACCTAATAACCTAGAAGTCAATCACAAAAAGGCATTTCAACTCCACCTAGAAGTTTACGAAAACCATAGAAGTTTAGAAGCATAGGGGTTTGGAAGCATAAAAATTTAGAGGCATAGAAGTATAGAAGAATAGAAGTTTAGAAGCATAGAAGTATGGAGGCATCGAAAGTAGAGTTGAAAATTCCCAAAGTTAGAATCGGGTGGCAGATTTCGATGAAAGTAGAAACTACATCGTGATTTCCCGTACCCGGTGTATATATAGTTCATCGATCCACTGATCAGAGTACGACGAATGCAATGCCTTATGAACAAAATGGCGGTTACCCGGGTGATTTTCCGAAATTGCATTGATGTTCGTGCAACTAGGTTATTCATCCGTGTGTGTTTTTCTTCGGGATTGTGCAAACTGTATGCGTGTGCGATCGCCCCTACCACGCAAAATGGCTTGTCCGTCGTACGGCTAGACAGAGTGGGAGGGAGCACGTATACAGCGAGTACATTTTCGGGAATTACGCATTTAGTTATGACGATCTCTGCGAGTAGTACTAGCGGAGTGGAGTCTAAACTATATACATACATATGATCCAATATGTATGTAATTGGACCATCGTCATTGAAATTTACAGTCAATTGGGTATCACTGGATACATGGCTGGACGTACGTTCCAAGGTAACTGGTCATTTATAGAAGTACAATATCAATTGATCATTGAATTAGAATTCAATCCAGATCTGGCATCCTCTAAGTACTTGAAGTTGAGATTGATGGGTTAGAAGCTAAACTCAGAGGATGGATTAGAGAGTAGATGTAGAAGTCAATGTTCAACAAGAAATTGATATTATTTAGAAGTTGCTCGCACATTTTGAAGAGGGCTTGTGCCTCGTTACACGGATGCTAAAATCAGAGGTTCGATGAACTAGATGTTTTGGTAGAATTTGTGAATGAGGTTTGCCTCTCGTTTCAGAATTGCCAAAATTAGAGGTTTGATGAACTAGAAGTTTACTCGACTAAAAATTTCCTTTTGAAATGTTTCAGGTGATGAGCTAGAAGTTTATTTGACTAAAATTTTTCTTTAAAGTGTTTCAGTATGTAACATACATCTAGCACTTGCTGTATCTCAAGCATCTCAGGAGTGGCACCTGTATCTGCTGATAGACATGCCAACAGTCAACGTGTAGAATTCCGTCGCTGCATTAACTGATACACAAGATATGCGTCTAACCTACCTGGGAGTAAAAAGGAACATCCTAGCGGAAGAGAAATGTGAAGCATCTAAGACTAACCAGATTTAGAAGGAATGAGTAAACCTCTGTCCTCACTCGGATAGAGCGGAGTATTATTAGAATTCAGAAGATCATTGACCCCCCCCCCCGCCCCGTCAAGGACTTCATGTGCACTCCTAGAAGAAATAAAAATCACTGGTGTGCTGTCCAGAAGATCTAAGCTTAGATGGATACGTTGAGTGAACTCTCGTGACAATCTACGCGTATGTTCTAAGGAACCTCGCTGAGATTGGGAGGGAGGAATAGACGAAGTTCACCACGAACTCTCCAAGATGGAGGAAACGCACTGACTTAGAGTCAACTGAGTTAGAAGGCACCACAAACTTAGAGTTTGAACATAACTCTGTGGCTAACATAACCTAGAAGAAACTTCAGAATTTTGAACCTAGAAGTTAATCATTTGTCCGTCGAGTGAAAAGAGCGAAGTAATTTGCGTACAAGTCGAACGATTCAGAAATCGAAACCAGCTTAGTTTTGGGATCTCCTGGAAGTTCATGACGATTACCGAACAATGATCTTCTTTCAGAGAACCATACTTGATCGTTCGTAATTCGATGAGAGGATGACTCCAAAATTCTAATCTGGTGCAAGTTGGACTTCAGATTTCCTGGATGTCGTGTAGAGACATGATTCTACGTAGATGTATTCTAGACACCAATCACTATAAGGCGCATCATATGAGAGATGACGAATTTAGAAGAATCTACCGTCGCATTCTGAGCGAGTGATGTTCAACCACACGTCAAAATGAGAAGCACACACAGCGAGGAGATCAACCCTAATCCATTGGAGGCCGGAATTTGTTTCATCAAATGAATATAAAGTCTGAAATAGAAGATGAGCTCGAATTCAGTCAGAAGATTGACTTAGAAGCTGTATTGAGAAAGTCAAAATTTGACTTCTTATACCTAGAAGACTGGTTTACATAAGTTGCCCAAACGGGCCAATAGATCAATATAAATACCATGTTTTGAATTATAGTCACTGCTGTGCAGGACTTATTCAATTATGTCTGGTATCATTCATTCGTGGGATCCTCAAGTCCAGACAAAGCTATTCGAAGATTCGAGGAGCAGCTCTCGACATGAGTTAGACAGTGCTCGTGAGCAGCGACACCAGTCAACTCTCAAGAAGTACAGTCGAATTGACCTTGTTATCGAACTAACGTGTCGCAAATGACTCGTTGATGTTAGCCAAAGGATAGATGTGAATGACAAATGGACATCTGCTGTGACCTAGTCTCTGGCACAGATGTCTGACGTAAAATTATGTCAAGCGGAATCGGTGATTCGATTTGGAATTTTGCCGAATCAAAGATTTGTGCAAAAAGTACGAGAATAGTTCAGAAGTTCACACGCAAATCATGCGCGAGGACGCTATAGACGAACACCTTCAGCAAATCCAAAATGTACCATGGTAGAGATGGGTAGACAGTAAAATTTTCCAAACACCGGAGCTGCCCATAGAGGATGCCCTTCTGGGATTGGGAGGGAGAATAAGAATAAGTTGTAGAACTACAGAGTCCGAAGACAATAGGAGCATGCGAATATCTGTCTCAGAATTTGTGAACAAATTCTCATATCCCTGCTGCAAAAGATCGATTGGGATGGATTGAAAACCAATCGGATCCTATCGGGATGAATACATTTCAATCGGTTCTATCATTCAACCGGCGAGAGCAGTATTGGTATTCAATGCAGATCAATCGAACAAAGACCCTATCAAGCTGAATCCTGAATTGTAGAATTGGGATCACAACTGCCAATAGAATTCTATACTGTTGATGAGGATTGATGTAAGCGAATATAATCCAATACTAGTATTCAGCATAGAATCGGACACGGAAGGATGGATGGAAGATCTTTGCTGGTTCAATATGTTTTAATGAACCGATTCAGTATTGGAATCAATCTAATTGAATAATGGATCTCGTCTCCCACTGCTCTATCGAGATCAATGCTTCAGAAAGTGATTCGATTCGCGAAACGATACTAATTGTCTATCCTAACCAATCCCGAATGACAGGATTGGATTTCACCTTTTGAACACTATTATTTCAACATTCCTCAATCGAACTGAATAATTCTCTGCAGTACTGGGTGTATAATAACCTTGCTCTTTCCTATCCGTTTCAATCATGAATGGACAGATTCGAGTCGAATTATGCCTGGATCAATTCCAATCATCCCCCTATCACCTATTGCGTGATTGACAAATCGAGCTGAGTACTACAAAATCGGATTGAAATCGTGGATGCATGGTTATTCTATCCTTCCCAATACTCATAATCAGTATTGAACTCCGCTAGATTTCATATATTTCAATCTAATCCAATACTGCTCAACAGGATTAGAATGGCCTGAAGATGAGTTTTGCTATCGGTCTGAATCCTGCCAAGCAGCATTGAATTGACTGAGACAATCGATTCCAATGATAACCCAATTTCTCACTGCGTGATTGACCAATCGAGCTGAATACTACAAAATCGGATCGAAATCGTGGATGCATGGTTATTCTATCCTTCCCAATACTCACAAACAGTATTGAACTTCGCTGGATTTCATATATTTCAATCGAATCCAATACTGCTCAGCAGGATTGGAATGGCCTGAAGATGACTTTTGCTATCGGTCTGAATCCTGCCAAGCACCATTGAATTGACTGAGTCAATCGATTCCAATGATAACCCAATTACTCACTGCGTGATTGACCAATCGAGCTGAATACTACAAAATCGGATTGGAATCGTGGATGCATGGTGATTCTATCCTTCCCAATACTCACAATCAGTATTGAACTCCGCTAGATTTCATATATTTCAATCGAATTCAATACTGCTCAGCAGGATTGGAACGATCTCGAGATGAGTTTCGCTATCGGTCTGAATCCTGGCGAGCAGCATTGAATTGACTGAGTCAATCGATTCCAATGATAACCCAATTACTCACTGCGTGATTGACCAATCGAGCTGAATACTACAAAATCGGATTGGAATCGTGGATGCATGGTTATTCTATCCTTCCCAATACTCACAATCAGTATTGAACTCCGCTAGATTTCGTATATTTCAATCGAATCCAATACTGCTCAGCAGGATTGGAACGGCCTGAAGATGAGTTCTGCTATCCGGTCTGAATCCTGCCAAGCAGCATTGAATTAACTGAGTCAATCGATTCCAATGATAACCCAATTACTCACTGCGTCATTGACCAATCGAGCTGAATACTACAAAATCGAATTGTAATCGTGGATGCATGGTTATTCTATCCTTCCCAATACTCATAATCAGTATTGAACTCCGCTAGATTTCATATATTTCAATCGAATCCAATACTGCTCAGCAGGATTAGAGTGGCCTGGTGATGAGTTTTGCTATCGGTCTGAATCCTGCCAAGCAGCATTGAATTGACTGAGTCAATCGATTCCAATGATAACCCAATTTCTCACTGCGTGATTGACCAATCGAGCTGAATACTACAAAATCGGATCAAAATCGTGGATGCATGGTTATTCTATCCTTCCCAATACTCACAATCAGTATTGAACTTCGCTGGATTTCATATATTTCAATCGAATCCAATACTGCTCAGCAGGATTGGAATGGCCTGAAGATGACTTTTGCTATCGGTCTGAATCCTGCCAAGCAGCATTGAATTGACTGAGTCAATCGATTCCAATGATAACCCAATTACTCACTGCGTGATTGACCAATCGAGCTGAATACTACAAAATCGGATTGGAATCGTGGATGCATGGTGATTCTATCCTTCCCAATACTCACAATCAGTATTGAACTCCGCTAGATTTCATATATTTCAATCGAATTCAATACTGCTCAGCAGGATTGGAACGATCTCGAGATGAAATTCGCTATCGGTCTGAATCCTGCCAAGCAGCATTGAATTGACTGAGTCAATCGATTCCAATGATAACCCAATTACTCACTGCGTGATTGACCAATCGAGCTGAATACTACAAAATCGGATTGGAATCGTGGATGCATGGTTATTCTATCCTTCCCAATACTCACAATCAGTATTGAACTCCGCTAGATTTCGTATATTTCAATCGAATCCAATACTGCTCAGCAGGATTGGAACGGCCTGAAGATGAGTTCTGCTATCCGGTCTGAATCCTGCCAAGCAGCATTGAATTGACTGAGTCAATCGATTCCAATGATAACCCAATTACTCACTGCGTCATTGACCAATCGAGCTGAATACTACAAAATCGAATTGTAATCGTGGATGCATGGTTATTCTATCCTTCCCAATACCTACAATCAGTATTGAACTGCGCTGGATTTCATATATTTCAATCGAATTCAATACTGCTCAGCAGGATTGGAACGGTCTCGAGATGAGTTTTGCTATCGGTCTGAATCATGCCAGGCAGCATTGAGTGGACTGCGTCAATCGATTTCAATGATGACCCAATCACTCACTGCGTGATTGACCAATCGAGCTGAATACTAGAAAATCGGATTGAAATCGTGGATGCATGGTTATTCTATCCTTCCCAATACTCACAATCAGTATTCAACTCCGCTAGATTCCATATATTTCAATCGAATCGAATACTGCTCAGCAGGATTGTTACGGCCTGCGGATGAGTCTCGCTATCGGTCTGAATCCTGCCGGGCAGCATTGAGTGGACTTTGTCAATCGATTTCAATGATGACTCGATCACTCACTGCGTGATTGACCAATCGAGCTGAATACTACAAGATCGGATTGGAATCGTGGATGCATGGTTATTCTATCCTTCCCAATACCTACAATCAGTATTGAACTGCGCTGGATTTCATATATTTCAATCGAATTCAATACTGCTCAGCAGGATTGGAACGGTCTCGAGATGAGTTTTGTTATCGGTCTGAATCATGCCAGGCAGCACTGAGTGGACTGCGTCAATCGATTTCAATGATGACCCAATTACTCACTGCGTGATTGACCAATCGAGCTGAATACTACAGAATCGGATTGAAATCGTGGATGCATGGTTATTCTATCCTTCCCAATACTCACAATCAGTATTGAACTCCGCTAGATTTCGTATATTTCAATCGAATTCAATACTGCTCAGCAGGATTGGAACGGTCTCGAGATGAGTTTTGCTATCGGTCTGAATCCTGCCAGGCAGCGTTGAGTCGACTGCGTCAATCGATTTCAATGATGACCCAATCACTCTTTGCGTCATTGATCAATCGAGATGAATACTACAGAATCCCGTTGAAATCGTGGGTGCATGGTTATCCTATTTCTCTCAATACTCACAATCAGTATTGAACTCCTCTAGATTTCATACATCTCAATCGAATGCAATACTGCTGAGCAGGATTGGAACGGCCTGAAGATGAGTTTTGCTATCGGTCTGAATCCTGCCAAGCAGCATTGAATTGACTGAGTCAATCGATTCCAATGATAACCCAATTTCTCACTGCGTGATTGACCAATCGAGCTGAATACTACAAAATCGGATCGGAATCGTGGATGCATGGTTATTCTATCCTTCCCAATACCTACAATCAGTATTGAACTGCGCTGGATTTCATATATTTCAATCGAATTCAATACTGCTCAGCAGGATTGGAACGGTCTCGAGATGAGTTTTGCTATCGGTCTGAATCATGCCAGGCAGCATTGAGTGGACTGCGTCATTCGATTTCAATGATGACCCAATCACTCACTGCGTGATTGACCAATCGAGCTGAATACTAGAAAATCGGATTGAAATCGTGGAGGCATGGTTATTCTATCCTTCCCAATACTCATAATCAGTATTGAACTCCGCTAGATTTCATATATTTCAATCGAATCCAATACTGCTCAGCAGGATTAGAGTGGCCTGAAGATGAGTTTTGCTATCGGTCTGAATCCTGCCAAGCAGCATTGAATTGACTGAGTCAATCGATTCCAATGATAACCCAATTACTCACTGCGTGATTGACCAATCGAGCTGAATACTACAAAATCGGATTGGAATCGTGGATGCATGGTTATTCTATCCTTCCCAATACTCACAATCAGTATTGAACTCCGCTAGATTTCATATATTTCAATCGAATCCAATACTGCTCAGCAGGATTGGAACGGCCTGAAGATGAGTTTTGCTATCGGTCTGAATCCTGCCAAGCAGCATTGAATTGACTGAGTCAATCGATTCCAATGATAACCCAATTTCTCACTGCGTGATTGACCAGTCGAGCTGAATACTACAAAATCGGATCGGAATCGTGGATGCATGGTTATTCTATCCTTCCCAATACCTACAATCAGTATTGAACTGCGCTGGATTTCATATATTTCAATCGAATTCAATACTGCTCAGCAGGATTGGAACGGTCTCGAGATGAGTTTTGCTATCGGTCTGAATCATGCCAGGCAGCATTGAGTGGACTGCGTCAATCGATTTCAATGATGACCCAATCACTCACTGCGTGATTGACCAATCGAGCTGAATACTAGAAAATCGGATTGAAATCGTGGATGCATGGTTATTCTATCCTTCCCAATACTCATAATCAGTATTGAACTCCGCTAGATTTCATATATTTCAATCGAATCCAATACTGCTCAGCAGGATTAGAGTGGCCTGAAGATGAGTTTTGCTATCGGTCTGAATCCTGCCAAGCAGCATTGAGTGGACTGCGTCAATCGATTTCAATGATGACCCAATCACTCACTGCGTGATTGACCAATCGAGCTGAATACTAGAAAATCGGATTGAAATCGTGGATGCATGGTTATTCTATCCTTCCCAATACTCACAATCAGTATTCAACTCCGCTAGATTTCATATATTTCAATCGAATCGAATACTGCTCAGCAGGATTGTTACGGCCTGCGGATGAGTCTCGCTATCGGTCTGAATCTTGCCGGGCAGCATTGAGTGGACTTTGTCAATCGATTTCAATGATGACTCGATCACTCACTGCGTGATTGACCAATCGAGCTGAATACTACAAGATCGGATTGGAATCGTGGATGCATGGTTATTCTATCCTTCCCAATACCTACAATCAGTATTGAACTGCGCTGGATTTCATATATTTCAATCGAATTCAATACTGCTCAGCAGGATTGGAACGGTCTCGAGATGAGTTTTGCTATCGGTCTGAATCCTGCCAGGCAGCATTGAGTCGACTGTGTCAATCGATTTCAATGATGACCCAATCACTCTTTGCGTCATTGATCAATCGAGATGAATACTACAGAATCCAGTTGAAATCGTGGGTGCATGGTTATCCTATTTCTCTCAATACTCACAGACAGTATTGAACTCCTCTAGATTTCATACATCTCAATCGAATGCAATACTGCTGAACAGGATTGGAACGGCCTGAAGATGAGTTTTGCTATCGGTCTGAATCCTGCCAAGCAGCATTGAATTGACTGAGTCAATCGATTCCAATGATAACCCAATTTCTCACTGCGTGATTGACCAATCGAGCTGAATACTACAAAATCGGATCGAAATCGTGGATGCATGGTTATTCTATTCTTCCCAATACTCACAATCACTATTGAACTCCGCTAGATTTCGTATATTTCAATCGAATTCAATACTGCTCAGCAGGATTGGAACGGTCTCGAGATGAGTTTTGCTATCGGTCTGAATCCTGCCAGGCAGCATTGAGTCGACTGCGTCAATCGATTTCAATGATGACCCAATCACTCTTTGCGTCATTGATCAATCGAGATGAATACTACAGAATTCAGTTGAAATCGTGGGTGCATGGTTATCCTATTTCTCTCAATACTCACAATCAGTATTGAACTCCTCTAGATTTCATACATCTCAATCGAATGCAATACTGCTGAGCAGGATTGGAACGGCCTGAAGATGAGTTTTGCTTTCGGTCTGAATCCTGCCAGGCAGCAACGAGTCGACTGCATCAATCGATTTCATATCAATGATGACCCAATCACTCATTGCGTGATTGGCCAATCGAGCTTAATACTATAGGATGGAATACCGATCGTGAAAAAGTGGTTTCTATCCTCCTGAATACTTACAATCGGTATCGAACTCCTCTGAATTCCATGTATTTTAATTGAATTCAATACTGCTGAGCAGGATTGGTATGCTCTGAGGATGAGTTTCGCTATCGGTCTGAATCCTGCCGGGCAGCATTGAGTCGACTGCATCAATCTATTCCAATGATCACCCAATCACTCTTTGCGTCATTGACTGATATCGAGATGAATACTACAGAATCGAATGGAAATCGTGGGTACATGGTTATCCTATCCTTCTCAATACTCACAATCAGTATTGAACTCCTCTAGGTTTCATATATATCAATCGAATTCAATACTGCTGGGCAGAATTGGAACAGCCTGAAGATGAGTTTCGCTATTGGTCAGGTGAACGGTTTATAAGGTCTGCAATGCTGAGAATCAGTATTGAAATCGATTGAGGCGGATTGAGATCTCGATGTTTGCAATACTGGAAGACGGTACTGGAATCGATCGGGGCAGATAGGATTTCAAGTCCTCAATACTAACAATCATCATTCAGGTATATTGACGTAGATAGAATATACGGTATCCAATGTTAGAGGTCAGTATTTGGATCTATTGAGGCAGATAGGACTTCCCATTCCCAATCTGATACACAGCATCCGAATTAATTCAAGTAGATATGATATAAGGTCTGCAATGCTGAACATCAGTATTGAGATCGATCGAAGCGTAATGCGCTCCCGATATTCCCAATACTGAAATACAGAACTGGAATCGATTAGGGCAGATAGGATTCCAAGTCCTCAATACTGATATTCCGCATTCGATCCGATTCAGGTAAATATGATATGAGGTCTGCAATGCTGAAAGTCGGGATTGAGATCGATTCAAGCGGATTGAGATCTCAGTGTTTCCAATACTTGAAAATGGTATTGGGATGAGTTGGAGCAGATAGGATCTCAATTCTGCAATACTGATTTCCAACATTAAAATCGATACAAGTAGATAGGATATAATGAGGTCACTTATGCTTACATTTAGTATTGAGATCGATTGAAGTGGACTGAGATAGCAATCTGCCCAATACTGAGAGACAGTACTCAAATCGATCCAGATTATTGGGATATAAGGGCTCCAATACTTACAGTCAGTATTGAGATCGATTAGATTGGGTTAAGATCTCGATATTCCCAATACTGGAAAACAGTACTCAAATCGATTGGGACAGCTAGGATTTCAAGTCCTTAATACTGATATTTAGCATTCAATTCGATTCAGGTAAAAATCATATAAGGTCTGCAATGCTGAACATCAGTATTGAGATCGATTGGAGCGTACTGAGAACCCGATGTTTCCAATACTGAAATACAGTACTGGCATCGACTGGGGCAGATAGGATGGCAAGTCCCGGATACTGATATCTAGCACTGATATCCAGCATTACTTCCGATTCAGGTAGATAGGATATGAGGTTTCTGATGCTTACTTTCAGTATTCAGATCGATTGAAGTGGATTGAGATCCCGATATTCCCAATACTGAAATACAGTACTGGAATCGATTGGGGCAGATAGGATCTCAAGTCCTCAATACTGATATCCAGCATTCAAATCGATTCAAGTAGATAGGATATAAGATCTGCAATGCTGAAAATCAGTATTGAGATCGATTGAAGCGGATTGAGAACCCGATGTTTCCACTACTGAAATACAGTACTGAAATCGATTCGGGCAGGTAGGATTTTAAGTCCTCAATACTGATATCCAGCATTCAAATCGATTCAAGTAGATAGGATATAAGATCTGCAATGCTGAAAATCAGTATTGAGATCGATTCAAGCGGATTGAGAACCCGATGTTCCCAATACTGAAATACAGTACTGAAATCGATTGGGGCAGATAGGATTTCGAGTCCTCAATACTGATATCTAGCATTCAATCCGATTCAGGTAAATATCATATGAGGTCTGCAATGTTGAAAATCAGTATTGAAATCGATTGAAGCGGATTGAGAACCCGATGTTTCCAATACTGAAAAACAGTTCTGGAATCGATTGGGGCAGTTAGGATTTCAAGTCCTCAATACTGAAATCCAGCATCCAAATCGATTCAAGTAGATAGGATAAAAGGTTTCTAATGCTTACTTCCAGTATTGAGATCGATTGAAGTGGATTGAGATAGCGATCTACCCAATACTGAGAGACAGTACTCAAATCGATTCAGGCTATTAGAATATAAGGGCTAGAATACTCACAGTCAGTATTGAGATCGATTGAAGTGGATTGAGATCTCGAAGTTCCCAATACTCGAAAACAGTACTGGATTCGACAGGGCAGATAGGATTTCAAGTCCCCAATACTGATATTTAGCATTCAATTCGATTCAGGTAAAAATCATATAAGGTCTGCAATGCTGAACATCAGTATTGAGATCGATTGGAGCGTACTGAGAACCCGATGTTTCCAATACTGAAATACAGTACTGGAATCGACTGGGGCAGATAGGATGGCAAGTCCTGAATACTGATATCTAGCACTGATATCCAGCATTCATTCCGATTCAGGTGGATAGGATATGAGGTTTCTGATGCTTACTTTCAGTATTCAGATCGATTGAAGTTAATTGAGATCCCGATATTCCCAATACTGAAATACAGTACTGGAATCGATTGGGGCAGATAGGATCTCAAATCCTCAATACTGATATCCAGCATTTAAATCGATTCAAGTAGATAGGATATAAGATCTGCAATGCTGAAAATCAGTATTGAGATCGATTGAAGAGGATTGAGAACCCGATGTTTCCAACACTAAAAAACAGTACTGAAATCGATTCGGGCAGGTAGGATTTTAAGTCCTCAATACTGATATCCAGCATTCAAATCGATTCAAGTAGATAGGATATAAGATCTGCAATGCTGAAAATCAGTATTGAGATCGATTGAAGAGGATTGAGAACCCGATGTTTCCAACACTGAACTACAGTACTGAAATCGATTCGGGCAGGTAGGATTTTAAGTCCTCAATACTGATATCCAGCATTCAAATCGATTCAAGTAGATAGGATATAAGATCTGCAATGCTGAGAATCAGTATTGAGATCGATTCAAGCGGATTGAGAACCCGATGTTTCCAATACTGAAAGACAGTACTGAAATCGATTGGGACAGATAGGATTTCGAGTCCTCAATACTGATATCTAGCATTCAATCCGATTCAGGTAAATATCATATGAGGTCTGGAATGCTGAAAATCAGTATTGAAATCGATTGGAGCGGATTGAGAACCCGATGTTTCCAATACTGAAAAACAGTTCTGGAATCGATTGGGGCAGTTAGGATTTCAAGTCCTCAATACTGAAATCCACCATCCAAATCGATTCAAGTAGATAGAATATAAGGTTTCTAATGCTTACCTCCAGTATTGAGATCGATTGATGTGGATTGAGATAGCGATCTACCCAATACTGAGAGACAGTACTCAAATCGATTCAGGTTATTAGAATATAAGGGCTAGAATACTCACAGTCAGTATTGATTTCGATTGAAGTGGGTTGAGATCTCGAACATCCCAATACTCGAAACAGTACTGGATTCGACTGGGCAGATAGGATTTCAAGTCCCCAATCCTGATATTCAGCATTCAAATCGATTCAGGACGATAAATAAACTCGTCAATGCTCATAGTCAGTATTGGAACCGATAGACGTAGTGTGAGTTATTGAACTTCCCATTGCTGAAAGTTAGTATTGGAATCGATTGAGGCCGATAGAATTCGAGTGGCTGACGCTAGGTGGCGTTTTGATGACCATCTCAGTTCGCATCCAAATATCATGGGATTGCTTTCTCGCAAGCGACGAACCATCTCTCCTGTTCCTATATAAGACTGATGAGTGACAGAACCTCCAAATAGCGTTTAGTTATGTAATGCGATGATATGTTAATGCGATCATGATTAAAATAAGTATTGAATTGTATTGAAAACTTACCTGTAATGTGAGTGATGTATATGTGAGACGTTGATTTGTAATAATGACTGAAAGTCAGTATTGAGGTCGATTGAGGCCGATTGAGTTCTCGATGTTCCCAATACTGAAAATCAGTATTGGAATCGATTGAGGCAGATAGGATCCCGAATCTCCAATATTAATATCCAGCATTCAAATCGATCCGGATGAATAGGATATAAGGTCTCCAATGACTCTAGTCAGTATTGAGGTCGATTGGGGCGGATTCAGATCTCGATGGTTTTAATACTGAACAACAGTATTGGGATCGATTGATGCGCATAGCATTTCTGATATCCAATACTGATTTCCAGCATTCAAATCGATTCAGATGAATAGGATACAAGGTGTCCAATGATTCTAGTCAGTATTGAGTTCGATTGAGGTTCCAATGCAGAATCACAGTATTGGAATCGATTGAGGCGGATAGGATTTCGGATATCCAATACTGATTTCCAGCATTTAAATCGATTCAGATGAATAGGATATGAGGTATCCAATGATTCTATTCAGTATTGAGGTCGATTGAGGTTCCAATACAGAATAACAGTATTGAAATCGATTGAGGCGGATTGGATTTCGGATATCCAATACTGATTTCCAGCATTCAAATCGATTCAGATGAATAGGATATAAGGTGTCCAATGATTCTAGTCAGTATCGAGTTCGATTGAGGTTCCAATGCAGAATAACAGTATTGGAACCGATTGAGGCGGATAGGATTTCGGATATCCAATACTGATTTCCAGCATTCAAATCGATTCACATGAATAGGATATGAGGTGTCCAATGATTCTATTCAGTATTGAGTTCGATTGAGGTTCCAATACAGAATAACAGTATTGAAATCGATTGAGGCGGATTGGATTTCAGATATCCAATACTGATTTCCAGCATTCAAATCGATTCAGATGAATAGGATATAAGGTGTCCAATGATTCTAGTCAGTATCGAGTTCGATTGAGGTTCCAATGCAGAATAACAGTATTAGAATCGATTGAGGCGGATAGGATTTCGGATATCCAATACTGATTTCCAGCATTCAAATCGATTCACATGAATAGGATATGAGGTGTCCAATGATTCTATTCAGTATTGAGTTCGATTGAGGTTCCAATACAGAATAACAGTATTGAAATCGATTGAGGCAGATTGGATTTCGGATATCCAATACTGATTTCCAGCATTCAAATCGATTCAGATGAATAGGATATAAGGTGTCCAATGATTCTAGTCAGTATTGAGTTCGATTGAGGTTTCAATGCAGAATAACAGTATTGGAATCGATTGAGGCGGATAGGATTTCGGATATCCAATACTGATTTCCAGCATTCAAATCGATTCAGATGAATAGGATATAAGGTCTCCAATGATTCTAGTCAGTATTGAGGTCGATTGGCAATCTCTCTCTCAATGCGTATAGTCGGCATTGGTAAAGATTGGTCAACACTGTTTGAATCCCGATCAACATCATTGATCGCGATTGAACTCCAATCTTCTCCAATCCTGAAAATCATGTTTCAAATTCATCATAAGTTCCTAGATTCAGATCGATTGAGTGTTTTTCTATCGAATCCAATCGAACTTTTGCAGCAGGATAGTTGATATTTGGCTTAGAAACAGACTTTAGCAGAGTGCAAAATTTAAGTATGATTGGATGACAATTCAAGGTACTAGGAACAATCTTAAATTTTCATAGTTCTATTTCCATCACTGAAAAAAAAAAAAAAAAAAAAAAAAAAATCAGCAATAGCTCTAATTTAGCTGTACTACATCATGCCTTGTGTGGATCTAGATGCCCTCTTGGTTGAAAACTGAAGTCAGGGTACTAATATATGTCCTTAGCATCATGTCATTCATAAAGTCCATTCTATAGACTCTGGAACCCAAAAATTTTTCTAGAATCCCAATAGCATACTCTATTGCATTTCAGGGGTTGAAAGGATGCATAAATCATCATGGTTAGAATATATATATTTTATTACACCAAACGGCAAAGGTACAGTCTGATCCATATGAATAATAAGGTCACCAGGAACAAGACTCAAATTCTGAATATACAAATGGGTCATTCTGGACCAAGGTGAACATTTTGAAAATCGACGAAATTTAAAAATGCCCCAAACATTTTTTTTCCGTTAGAACTACTAGAATATAATTGAAAAAAATTTTTTTCAGATTTTTTTGGGACCCATGGCGGGCCCTACGAATTTTCCAAGTCCCTTTTTTGAGCAGTTTTTCGCCTATTTTTCGCTATCTTGGAAAATTCGTAGCTCGGACCCAAATGCATCTTTTTCATCCTAGCTGGGCGCATTTTTTTCAGTATGATGTACACTTCCAAGAAAAAAATTGACCGGTCCAAAAAATTGATATCTGGTAGATCCCACGGTTGCATCAAAAAAGGCCCAAAAATACGACTTTGCACCACCTTTGGAGGCGTATAGGTCAAAATGGAAGCCTCGTAGCAAAATTTTGCAGGAGAAAAAACTTGTAGGCCTTGAAAAAACCTTCAATTTCCCTTTTAGAACGTGTCATTATCTTATCTCACGTACGATCTACAGCCGATTTAAGTTGGGCATTTTTGTAAAAACGTGAAACTTCAAGGCCAATTTAAAAAAATCGTTTATTTTTTATCGACCCCAAACCTATGAGAAAATGTTCTTTCAGGTGTCCATTTGAAGCCCCAACAATAATTTGGTTGTTCCTTTCAATTCCCGATTTTATACGAGCTGTTAAAAACAGTCGAAAATACCGAAAATCGTGTCGAATTCGGGCCTTATCATGAAGCTTCGTGGACTGGGTCTTCCCTTGCTCTCGATTCGTGGACTCTAATTATACAGCACTCGGCATAAAATATTGTGGAAGATGGGACCTAGAGCTGAAAAATGGCCTCTCGTGCGATGCTTTATGATGGAACCGTCCAAAACTAGAGTAAATTGAGTAAATACAAGATAAATCGAGGAAATCGATTGTGATGCATCTCTCACTTAACTAGCCCGCGCTCACTAGCCCAACCGGCCGCTTTGGCACTCCACGTATGCTCCGCACTGCATGCCATCCTCCGTTTATGCGGAAGTGATAAGTGATATTAACAGCTGATGCAGTATTGTCAGGTATTATCCAGTATAGACAGAGATAAGAAGGTTCTCTAATCTCCGTTACAGACTGTAGACTGTACGAGGTTTCGGTTGTTAGTGACCACCACGTAAAAATTGTATGTATCAGTCAGCGTCTCGATCAGAAATTTTGGTACACTCGAGAACAAGGTGAACCATGGCGTGAAGATAACTTTTGTTATCTTCACGCCATGAGGTGAACTGCAATGGGATGACGGTCAGTGACCGTTCGAGATCTGTCGTCTCCCTCGTACTCATGGGATAACCTATTAGGTGCGAGTGAGATGGGAGATCTCGAATGGCCGCTGACCGTCATTACCTTCCACTCGGGGTTGCCCCAAACCATGGCGGAATTGCCCCGAGCATTTTTACGCCATGCCTCGAACATCGCGGATATTAGGGCAAATGTATTGTGAAGCATATGAAGTGTAACGCCTTCCCCGCAGGGCCCCCGCAAAGTATCTGATCACTTTCACAACATTCCTGCATAGTGTCTCAGAGTTAACCTCACTTCTGTCGATGTATGATGGAAATTTCAACAGAGGCATTTAACGTGAACATACTGTATTTTAATATCATTGATCAGCACCACTCACTTTTCACACAAATCTCAGTCCAGCAAGATTAATTTCTTCGTCACACGCTGCAAAGTCAAGTGACTATTTGCCCTCAGTAGAAGTAAACACAGGCTGGATATTAGTAGCTCTTATGAGGCTTTCCCAGGTCTTCAATGAATTTTCAACTTTACTTGAACATACTTTACTTAAACAATCACATGATAGTGATAACATTACAAACATTTCCGAAATTGTTTTGAAGTTCTCAACAAAAACTGCACTAATTTTGCGCAAATATTGCCCCGATGATACCTCGCGGGTGCCTCGCGGGGAAGGCGTTACACTTCATATGCTTCACAATACATTTAGCCCATCTTCGGGGCAAACCCCGCGGGGAAGGTACCAAAATTTCTGATCGGGACGCTGACTGACACATACAATTTTTACGTGGTGGTCACTAACAACCGAAACCTCGTACAGGCTACAGTCTGTAACGGAGATTAGAGAACCTTCTTATCTCTGTCTATACTGGATAATACCTGACAATACTGCATCAGCTGTTAAGGGGATGTCGGAGTTCTATCAATATTGTACAGTTACCGACATGGTCGAGTTTTCGGATTTCTCGATGAATTTTTGAGATATCAACAATCTAACAAGTAACGCCGATTCTATGAGCCATAAAGAATCGGCGTTACTTAGTAGAATCCCGATATCTCGAAATTTCATCGAGAAATTCGAAAACTCGACAATGTCGGTATCCGACGTCCTCTTAATATCACTTATCACTTCCGCATAAACGGAGGATGGCATGCAGTGCGGAGCATACGCGGAGTGCCAAAGCGGCCGGTTGGGCTAGTGAGCGCGGGCTAGTTAAGTGAGAGATGCATCACAATCGATTTCCTCGATTTATCTTGTATTTACTCAATTTACTCTAGTTTTGGACGGTTCCATCGTAAAGCATCGCACGAGAGGCCATTTTCCAGCTCTAGGTCCCATCTTCCACAATATTTTATGCCGAGTGCTGTATAATTAGAGTCCACGAATCGAGAGTAAGGGAAGACCCAGTCCACGAAGCTTCATGATAAGGCCCGAATTCGACACGATTTTCGGTATTTTCGACTGTTTTTAACAGCTCGTATAAAATCGGAATTTGAAAGGAACAACCAAATTATTGTTGGGGCTTCAAATAGACACCTGGAAGAACATTTTCTCATAGGTTTGGGGTCGATAAAAAATAAACGATTTTTTTAAATTGGCCTTGAAGTTTCACGTTTTTACAAAAATGCCCAACTTAAATCGGCTGTAGATCGTACGTGAGATAAGATAATGACACGTTCTAAAAAGGAAATTGAAGGTTTTTTCAAAGCCTACAAGTTTTTTCTCCTGCAAAATTTTGCTACGAGGCTTCCATTTTGACCTATACGCCTCCAAAGGTGGTGCAAAGTCGTATTTTTGGGCCTTTTTTGATGCAACCGTGGGACCTAGCAGATATCAATTTTTTGGACCGGTCAATTTTTTTCTTGGAAGTGTACGTCATACCGAAAAAAATGCGCCCAGCTAGGATGAAAAAGATGCATTTGGGTCCGAGCTACGAATTTTCCAAGATAGCGAAAAATAGGCGAAAAACTTCTCAAAAATGGGACTTGGAAAATTCGTAGGGCCCGCCATGGGTCCCAAAAAAATCTGAAAAAAATTTTTTTCAACTATATTCTAGTAGTACTAACGGAAAAAAAATGTTTGGGGCATTTTTAAATTTCGTCGATTTTCAAAATGTTCACCTTGGTCCAGAATGACCCAAATACATAAAACAAGGTCCAGCAGTCAGCGATCGACAGAATGGGCGGATTCGTCGAATAGTACAAGTTTAGATTCACGCGAAAATTATTTAATAATAAGGCAGCATAAACTCAAATTGAAGTCACGTCCTATGTATGAGACAAGTACCGTTATAAATATGGGAATGGTCCCACCAAGTCTCAACAGTGATTAAATTTCCGGCCTCGGTTACATATTGGTAGAAATCATAAAACAATAGTTCAGAAATGCTCCACACGTTTTCACCATTCGACTCCGCGAAACCCCAAGGGTCGAGAATATAAGGTCGACCAAAACCATCGGAAGAATGAACCACAGGTTCTCCTTCCCAGAACTCGTCGTTTTGTTTTCGAAGAGATCGACGCAAAGCTCGCGTAACAGCCCAATCACTGAACTGAAAACAGAAAGAAGGGAATCATAAGAAAATACGCTTGAAAAAATAGTGGACAGGAAGAGGGGTATATATATACATAGAGCTAAGGAAAAATAGGAAATTCAACTAAGAATATTTGATGAACAGGAAATCCATGATTAAAATACATAGGAAAATTTGAGAGTCACCCGGGGATAGAGATACATTTAAATTATACTCACATTGATGAACCGATACGAACGGAGCGACAGAATCGGCACATGCGGGGCAGGTGTAACTCCCCGCGATCTCAATAAGCGTGTCTCACGACGCCAATTTCGCAGTTGGACCCAATAGTCAAACTGGAATATACAGAATTAAGTTTTATTGAAGATAGTAAAGTCAATGATTACATTTTTCTCGATGAGAGATTTTTTTTCTCTCTTTCCGTTCCTTTTCTGAATCAAGTAAAATCAATAAATGACTAAATTTTAGCCATTCAAGAACAAAACAGAAAAAAATAGGATAATACTCACATTTACTAAGGTACGGCGAGGCCGGAATTTTCCATAACGAGGATAGGCCATCATGAAGCTTTGGAGAGAATCCACAAACTAACATAGGTTCGTGAAATTGGAAAAGAAACGCCAATCTAATGGTTGACGCTTCATAAATAATAAGCCGAACCAGCATCTTACACAGCAAAAAACGGGAGCGTAGCAACGCACTTAAGAATGCTCACTCGACACACTATTTCGCGAAAGAATGATGGAGTAGTAAAACTAAACTCAAAAGAATGGCAGAAATCGCGAAATTTTGTTCTAATGCTATTCTACGCTTAATTTTGGGGACTGACGAGAGTCTATACTGGCCGCCTTACTTATTTCATTAAATAACCCTCCTTCTATAAGGATGATGAGTTCCACTCCGCACGTAGCACTTGAATTAGCTTATCACATTTCAGGCTCGCCAGAGGCGGTGACGAGCACCCGGAAATTCGGACCATAGAGAAAAATCCAGGCCTCATCACGGAAAATTTAAATCATTTGTACACATCACGAGTATCTTGGAAAATAGTTCAGAGAATTGATTTACAACCATACCTTGCTCGGGGCGACAAATTAGCAAATACTTGGATAGCTTTCAAGCACAGGTGCGAAGAAAACCATCGAAATGACATGCCCTGCCAGTACAGCGATCAAATAAAAGAATTAGGGAATCGCATCAAAGACACGCGAAACAGCGCGAATAGATTGATAGAATTACTAGAGGCAACACCACCAGCAGCAGATAAAAGAATGAAAAGGGCATGGTTTTCCGTTGTAGGGAAAGCAACAAAATTTCTTTTTGGAACTTTGGATGAAGAATCAGAGTTGGAGTTGAAAAACCTTATTCAACAAAACACAAACGAGAAAAATCAGCTGGCAGATTTGGTCGCAAATCAAACCGAAATAATTGATACCCAGTTCGGGGATACACATGACAAACTCAATAAACTCGGCTCATTAACGGAAAAATTGGACACACGACAAGCGAAGCTCAATGGCAAAGTAGACTTTTCAATCGCCATTGAGATTTTCATAGAAAATATCTTACAATACGAACTCGACACGGAGACATTGACAGACACCATTTTATTCGCATCTCAGGGAATGGTCCACCCGCGGTTTGTACCACCATCGATTTTCGAAAAATCAAGAAAGATTATCACGCAGACAGTCTCAGACGCAAGATTTCCAGATATCGCAGACTCCGATCCTTTATTAGACCTGTTAAAAATAGCCGACTTATCAATCCTTTTTGCATACCCTTATTTCACGTACTATGTAAAACTACCATTGCTAGACTACACTGAATACGATCTAGTTAAAACAACACCAGTACCTACTTATCACGCAAATATAACAGCATTCGCTTACATTTGGCCAGACTCAGAATACTATGCCGTTAACCAAGAGTCTGAAAGCTACATGATCATGTCGGCAGAAATATTGAAACAATGTAAACTATTGAGTAGAGCTTACATCTGTAAATATAATGGACCAGTACGAAGCCTAGATGATTTTTCACCTTGTGAAGTGAAACTAGTCATGGGGAAAGTTGTGAAAACCCTGGATGAATGTGAGGTCAAAATAGCAAAATTACAAGAGACTTTTTGGATGAAATTGGATAAAGAAAATTCGTGGTTATTTTCTACGAAGGGCGCAGACATTTTGTACACAAGCTGCAAGGAAAAACTAGATCGCAAGATGACAATAAACGGTGTAGGCACAATCCATTTGTCACCGGGTTGCACAGCAAGAACGGAAGATACGAGATTGAGTGCCTCGCGAAAAATCACAGTCACATCAGAAATTCAAACGTTCAATAGCACACAACTAGATTTGGTCACATTATTGAACAAAGAAATGTCACAAATACCAACGGATCTGTGGAACGAAACTAATATAGCGCCGTGGATACAGAACCAGGGAAGCCATATCACTGGATCGTTAGAAAAAGGAGGAAATTTGAGAGAAATCATAGGTAAAGCACGGAGCATGAGTAAAGTCCGGATCATCTCAGAGAAATTCGATACATTGCGAAACACCATGACTTATTCAACAATCACTATTATACTGATATTTTTGGCAGTCATCGTATTATGGAAAGTCCTTAGCTCAGGGGGGTCCCCTTGTCTACTAATGAATAAAGTGATTTCAGATAAACAAGGAAGTTCAGGAAGTTCCCAACCACCAGTAACATGGTCACAACACCCAGGAATTGCTCAAGTACAGACCATGGGTTACCCAATGCACAATATGAGCTATCCGATGCAACCAATTTTACAAATTCCACACCTACCCGTGATGGACCAATATGTTATGGTTAAAAGACCAGGAGATCGACCCATATTGACTTTAAAAGAAGAGTCGGATGATATAACCACTTGAACGTCAGATTCCAGGATAATGACGATGGACATTATGAAGAAATAAAGGGAAGAGGAACGCAAATTATAAGAGTACATTCACCGAATATTGAAGAGATGAATCAATACACGAGTGTACAATACATGTATACTGTCAAATGAGAATATGAAGTGTAAATATCAGAAAGAGACCTACTAGACTGTAAATGCAGGAATATTTAAGTAAAATCATGGTGTAGGGAAGAGTAAGAAACCAATATAATATAAAAATTAAGGAGAAGATCGGGTTATCATTATCGTAGATACAGAAGTTATGTAAATTATATTCCTTCCACGAATTATAGACCACTCAGAGGAACCAACATGATCTTAGAAAATGATATAGAATTCAAATCGCACGGACGAACCAACCTAAGTCCAACAAAAATTTTGCAAAATTCTAACCGCTCAGAAAAGCTAAGTTAAAAATTGGAAATTTTTTCGTACTCCTCATAGCTGACGCCTCTCAAAATATGTCACACTTTCATAATCATTACTATCTAGAACTCGGAAAGAACCGATCCGGGGACCGGTTGAGGCAGCCATGGATGTGTGAGGTCATTAGTATATATCTAGAGCGAGTGATCTGGTAAGATCATGAGCAAATCAAGCCACGGAGCAAGAATCGCGGCGTCAGCTTGTCCAAGATCATTTCGACATTTAGTATAGCGGTTGCCCGCTGCTCGTCGTGAGACAGGATATCGGGGTCAGACGAATATTATTTAAGGAGGCGCGGAATCGCGCCCGGGAGCTTACGGTCCGAGTCAGTCACGCGAGACAGGTAAACGCAGCCACGGATTGGCCCTGTTAGTAGAAGTCAAATCATTTGATAGGTCTCTTTACATTGAGATACTAGCCGTGGAATAAAGTAACAGTCAATCTTATTCTCGTGTCAAGATCATTCTATACATCCAACCCCTTCACAAACACCCAGCACGACAGCTTCGCGCTTGGGAGACGGAAAACCCAATACCTGAACACCAATAACGTAACACTTGCGACACTTTGTATCATTTTGTCATTCCGGCTGACGTATCTTTCTTTAACCGGGTGAATGGACTCGCGGTGCCGAGCGATTGAGGGTGTGGGTTGGAATTTGAAACTAGTTTGAGAATTTTGGATACCCTTGCGTATTTTCTTTGTCTCAATGGTTTCATATATCTCACAACCGTTAGGAAGCGTATAATATTCCGCAGATTTCATTATAATTACTTCTTCCATGGGAAAACTGAAGGGTTTTTCGTACGCTTCTAATAACACATTTTTCCTATCTTCGGACAAAATCTCTCTTAGTTGTCGATACCCTGTCTCGTCAGGTTTGAGACCAAATCTTCTGTAACATTCCTCTCCCGCGGGTTTTATCTCGAGAGAGTAGTTGTCGGGATTGTCGACCCAGAATCGTCGATTTCCCATTACAGGACGCTCATCAGCAAGTATATATTCCATAAGGATCGCAAACTTGTATGCGCTGTCTCTAGTTCCATTCGCTTTGGTGGTTATAATTTTTGCAAATTAAGCCTGCGAGATCCAGGCACTCAGCCTTTTTTTCACAATACATCTTCCACAAATGTATGTGCTCTCTGATATCGGAATCCGGAAGCTCAGTCGATCCATCTATCCACGCGACTACTTTTGGCCATGCGGGCTTATTCCAAAATTCGCGCGACCATTTGCAATCCTGCAACCACCCCGGATTTTCCTTGAACAACACTGTCAATAGGGCTTGGCGCCTCCAAATTGTCTCGTCAACGAGTTCGTACTCTGCTGTGTCTGTCATTTCGATTGTATCAGTAGACATTTCCATTGTGCTAATTACTAAGACTCAAATGGGGTTCATTCCTTATAAATTTTTCTCTAAACGGTCTATCATAAGGTTTCTACTCTCTCTTAACCATGACCTCTGTGATAAAAAACCGTCTTCACTTTGACTACACATGAATGTACCCACTGAGTTAGATTCAATTATATTCAATTACACAACTATGGAAAATGTCTATTGATCGTCATCCTCTCACAACATATGATGGCTTCAATTTACGTTACATTTTCCTCGATGACGACGGCGTTATGGCGTGGAGTTGGTTGTTGGTGGCTGACTTCCTTCTCTTTTCCTTTTGATGTTGTTGTTGGACGCTGCTGGACACTGTCTGCTGTGGTTGCTACTGCGGCGTTCCCTCCAGATGTTGATTGTAGGGTGACTCTTGTTGGTTGGCACACCACATCTACTTGAGTCGACGCCTGCAGCTTTTTTCACTTCACTTTACTTCCAAAACTGCTTCTTTCCTTAACTTTTTTCGTACTTAGTTTGGTTTGGTGCACTGAGTTTGATTTGGTGCACTTATTTTGATTTGGTGCCCTTAATTTGATTTGGTGCCCCTTTCCCTACCACACCTAGCACCACTGTGACGTAGGTTCGGGTGGGAAAGTTCGATAGAATAATACAGTATCGATGTTGAGATGAATTGTATATTCAGAATAACAAGTGAGTTGTGTATGAGTGGAGTGCTTGGTTGTCGAGCGGTTTGGTGCGGTGCGAGCGGGCGGTGGCTTATATGCCCATGGTCCGCCGCGTCGTGCCTGACCAAAATGTGCAAATTCGGCAACTTACAACTCGGGCGATGCGCCTTTCGAGGTTCATCGCACTGTTGCGAAGCCGAACGAACGATGGTGCAAATGTGCATACATATGCACCATCGTTACAGTACTCTCACACCATGTTTCCGAGAGAATAGGAAAAATTCATCGATGAAAATTTGAATGAAGTACATTTCTGATTTCTTCATTATCAACGGTGTGTTGAAGTTTGTTTTCTCCATGGTTTTTCGTCTCTTTGCTGGTTTTTCCGGAATGAGTTACAAGGGATGAGTTTCATATCAAATAATGTGCCAAATAAGAAGATGATGTACCTCCATTGATTGGAAAACGAAGATAAATCACTGTGATCTGCTCAGATGAGAAAAAATTTCGCAAACCCTTAAGAATTTCTTCTTGATAGCGGAGAAAATTTTCATATGGATCAACCTTTCCGACTTTCCGACGCAGCATGAGATGATTGTGAGTTCGACCTATAACTTTTGGAGTTAGGGTCAATAATGGTCGATAGTACTGGTCAACAATGTTTTAGGGTCGGAATGGCACATCTACCATGATATTATTCCTTGGTCTCTTTTTCGACGTAGAAAACGATCCCGTAGCCAGTCCGGTAGTCAGTTTCGAGCTACCGCATCAGGATTCTTTGCCAGAGGCAAGGAACCTGTTTTTTGGGGATTCGTTGGCCTGTACAAAAATTTTGGTGTGTTAGCTCAAAATTGACTACGGAATCGTGTTCAGGCGATTATTTTGCGTCAACAAGGTATTTATAGATTCCCCTTGACACCCATGGGGAGATATTTCTTGGTTCGGGATTCCGACACAGCGAAAATAATTGCAAAAACAGGTGTCTCACGAAAAATTGGTGGTATGAAATCACACTTTCCCCGGGTACCGGACAATTTTTTTCCTCAAAGTATGTGAGAGAACTTTGAGTCTGTTTCATTCTTGTCCGCTTTATGATTTTTCAAAAGTTTTTTGCAAATACGACTTTTTTGCATATCAAGCGGGAAAAATAGCGTTTCTAGCTCCACACTTGGATTATAGCATGTAAATATCAGAGGGATCATCATTAGGAGGTCAATGCGCAGAAGAACATGTGAAAAAATATATTCCTTCATGTAGTCCGACGAGTCGCAACGCATCGAGTGGGATTACGGATGAGTTAAAAAATAACGAAAAAAGTAAAGACGTTGCTTCAAAGAAAAATCAGTATCTTACGATTAGAGAAAAATTTTGATGTCTGAGGTCAAAACGGACGACGGAATCATTTTCTGCGTCAAAAAATACACAAAAAATTATTTCTGGTAAATGTGCCATCGTGACCACAAAATTTTGTTGACTAGGAGGATAAACTCATTGGGAACAAACTGATATCTGTCCAACATATTGTGAGATCAGGCCTGCATAATCTCGCGAATACTCGGCAAGAAAGGAAAAATTAGTCAACTTTCTGACTTTTCAGCTCGTTTTGTAATATTTTTCCTCGCTTCCGAGGTAGCTGTGCTGAAGTAAATCCATTCTTGGACTCCAACATGTTCGCTGGGGGGCTAATTTTTTGATATTGTATTTCGGTCACAAATTGGGCACTTGTAGTTTGGCAAACAGGTTTGTATGAATGTGAACTGCTTTGTGCTCGTTGTTCATGTTCTTTGCAGAGTAAATCACCATGATAAATTGCTATTGAGAATGCTTCTCGAATCAATAAGAGTCGATTTGAGAATGAAAAATCGCGGGCCTCTCTGAACATGTTTAAATCTCGATGTTTGAGCCTTGCAACAAAATCCATTCTCCTTTACTTCTCAGTCTCGTTAAAGTGAACAAACAGAATTGGTCTAGGGATACCCCAGATGGGAGACTGCTTTTGGATTAAATTCGTTCTGGATCTATGAAAATTCACCCGTGAATTAGTACGAGGGGAGAGTTTTCCCGTAGCAGATAATGTATTCTAGATGGGAAACGGCCTCCTGGTAGTTCAATTTTTCTCCACCTCATGCGTTTCTCCATGTATCCGTGGCGTCAATAGTACGGTGCCCGCCTCGAATCCATGGATGCCTGAAATGACACTTTCGTGACATGTTTTGGGCCTCGTTTTTGAGTACAAAATTGCCCTTGGAAAAAAATTCCAGTACAGGTATTCGGCATAGAATTATCTCGAGTTTCATAACATTTGTTCAGAATGTTTGTCCACGACGGATCATCGTGTTAAGAAGGGCATTTTATATTCAAAATCGATAGATATGCTTCTGGGAGATCGAAAAACGTGTCATTGGGTCTTGAACAACGAAATCTTTGGGTGTGAAAAATTTCAATTAACGAAATTAGGCCCAAGGTATCTACCCAAGCAAATGTGTTGTTGGAATAATTTTTCATTGTCATCCAAACCTGTCATCCAAACCGGTCACCCTTTTGATCTCAATTCTAAGCATCAAATGACTCCGAGAAGAATATCATACATTTTTACGACGTAAATTGTCTGTTTTCCTGAATTCCGTGATCAGAATTGGGATAGAATAACCTTGGAAGCGCAGAAACGCTTAATTCTATAAAAGTTTACCTTTCGTGGCAGGAAACTTCACTTCAAATCTAATTTTCATCGCGAAAATCGATATATTTTCCCTTGAGACATCGAAATATCAAGTTTCCAGCCTCTGAGGATTAACTCCCAACTTCCGCAAATTTGTCCAACCACACCTGAACAAAACCGAAGTTACGCAAATTGTTGTCACAGAATTTCACGCTTAGCTCCTAATCTCGTTCTGAATAGGTGCTTTTTATGCATGCAAGCCGGTACGAAGTCAAAGAGCTGTCGAGGCAGAATGAAAATCTTCGCGGACGGTAAGAGAGTAGTGACGGGGTTACATTACCATCCACCTTCACTCCATGGCAAAGAGAAAGATGCATTCTATGGTGAACTTCGAGAAGCTGTTCAGACTCAAAGAAGTGACATCAGGACGATTTATTACGAAGTAGCAAAGAAGTAAATTATGTCCCTCATCTCCTCTTGATTAAAGAACAAATTTTGTCTCAGGAGTGGAATGATTTGGTTCTCAAAAAGAAATTCTTCCTCCAAATTTTAGACTTGTGTGATGAGTTAGGTGTCTTTGACTGCGCGAGCAATTTTTCTCGAGAACAACCTCTGGAGAATTCTAGTTTCTGATTTTATTCTCTGCAATCGGCCGTTTGGTGTACTGATAAGATAATGTTTTATTCCTGAAATCCTTCACATCAGGCACGCGGATGTTGCGATACAGTACTCCCTCGAAAAAGTGGAGAGGCAAATGCAACGATGGCGCTCAAAAGTTCGGACTAGAGGCACGGGGAAAGTGAGAACCATCGACGATTATGTCAAATTTTTTGAAACTCCTGAGGGTCAAAAACTGCTCGAGTATGACCCTACAAATCAGAGGAAATTATCCTACAAGGTCATCACGGAGTCAGTAAAAACAAAAAAAGGAGAGAAAATTTTCAAGCACTTGGCTCTCCATCATGAAAAAACTCTAGAAGAACATAAAAAATGCGAGGTCTTGCAAGATGATGCTACCTTTCTGTCTCGACCAAAAGTCCATGGCGTGACTCAGTTGTTTACAATCATGGCACGGAATTACGACAAAGTAAAAAGCACCTCCTACTTCGAAGTTATTCTTTTCAATAATACTTGTAGAGCCTCGGAACTCCTTCAATATTAAAATCCCGGAATTATGGCGTGATGTGGTTAATCGAGTGGCATTCAGGAATTCGGAGAGCAATGTTACCTAGGGCCTACTACGTCTGTCCTTTGATGAATGTATTTTTTTAAAAAATGTTGGCTGGTGCAATCAGTAGTGAATCAAAATTTATTGAATTGCCCAGCTTGCTGATAACGCTTGGGTTATTCGTGGAAATTTGAGATAACTGCGAATATCTCAGGGTCTGATTCTATTGTAGTATTTCCAAAGCTTGCGCATAATGGAGTGAATGTTTCAACTCGATATTTTGGCATGGAAACTTCCATTAATGTCCGGTTTTATTAACAAGAATCATTTCGTAGTGCTTTCCATGTGTGTGGTTCCTCGTGGCATCCAAAAAGGCTCGTGCTTATAAAGCTTGTTTGACAGTACTGAAGGAAGAGATATGGCCAAAGATGAATCCAAAAGAGGTCATTGCTGATTTCGAGGAAGCCATAGAGATAGCTTGGGGGAATATATATCCGACAGCAGAATTGACTGGCTGCTATTTCCACTTCACACAAGGAAGGAGAGGATATATATCAGGGTGTTCGCTATTTCCCACGTTTCTTCGATCCTCCGTGCTAACCATCAAAACCTAATCATTTGTTGAGATATGACGATAAAAAAATCTTCGTGTGACGTTCAAGTGCTGCTTCACCTGCGTTCTTTCCTGGATCATGGCCTCAAAGCAAATTTTGATTCAGTGATCGGCATTTCCTGCGTATGTGCGTGATTTTATATACTCAAAAGTATTCTCAATCGATAACCAGTGAAGTTTCCTTTAAAATTACCATTCGTTAAAGTCGATTCGATGGATTAAAACTGAAGTTATCGCTGCTTTCGGAGATTGGAAATTTCAAGGTACCAAATCCGTGAAACAGGGTTTTCCTCAAACAGTCCTAAAGCTGCGAATTTTGAGTCGGTCTATTCTAAGGATGTGAATATGTGTTTTCGATGTATTTTCAAACATAGAAACAAAATCCGTGCTCAGTTCTACCTCTAATCGTCAAGATTTTCTACTAAATTTAAAAATCCGAATAAACAAAAAGCGATCGTTTTCGTTCTTTTTCATGTTCTTCAGGTGGATGATATGCAAACCAGTGGGCTATCTCCGATTCTACTGTATTCAATTGAATGTTTCAGGTGGTCGTTTTGAAGGAATTGCACCCACTATCGATTGAAATACATTCAAGGACGTAAAAGGGAATGCATGCGTGATGAATGCGAATCATTGGCTCAAATTCTTATTCAAATGAAAAACGCTTGATGTGGGACAGCATTTAAACTTCAACTAGGTCCCCGAAAATTTCTTTCCCGCAATATCTTATCGAATGAGAACCGTTCGAGCAAGATTAAAGAGTTTGTTCAGTAGATTTTGATTAGTGAAGGAGAAAACTCATCTCAATCATGTTTCAAGGGATCCCAACGAGATTCATAATCAACTAATTATGTAAAATGTCAGAAAAATATCCCTTCAGGTTATTGAGAGCTGAATGAATGAGTTGTAAAAGAGGGTATGATAATGAAAATGATCTCATTCCTGTAGGCTCTTCTACGGAATACTGTAAAAAAGGGATGTGCTACTCATCGGAATCTTCAAAATAATCCTGAACGGCATTTGATCATCAGGATGCTGATGGCACTTGCCTTACTTCCATCTGATGTGATCAAGAAGACTTACGAGGAGATCAAAGAACTGGCACAACTAAAACATGGGAAATACTTCGATTCGTTATTCCAATACCTTGAAGATTATTGGTTCAAGTGGTGAATTGGAAAGAGATTCAATTAATCAAAAATTATCAGAGTATTCACTCTGCCGTTCAAGAGTTGAAGTTGAAGTCTAAAGTTGAAGAGTGGAGGCCTAAAAATTTCACTCGTGTCTGTTTGAGTCACTAATCTACCTCTGTGCCAAATTCCGTGATTTTCTGATACTTAATTCTAGAAACGATAGTACTACCTCAAGCTTACAGAACTATTTTTTTTAATTTTGTGAGCTGCACCACTTGGCTATACTCGATCATTCAGGACTCCATCTGGGCTCGTTTTGAAGGTTCTTCTTTTGTCAACTTCAAGATGGCAATGTTCATTCTTCTCCTCACGAATTCGGATCTTGACAATCTTAGCTCGATGAAGGTGCAAATTTCGACGATTTTTGAGAGAATTTTTTGGCTCGTGTAGGCGTAAGGCGCATCGACGTTTTTATATAAGACTCAAAATACCTGAAGAGGCAAGTCTGGAGCTTTGGAATCCCTTGTGGGAAGTCCCTCTACGTTACTTCTAGTTCGAGCTACAACATTTTCTGCGAGGAAAGAAACCTCGCAAAAACGAGTATAGGAAGACAGACTAATGCATTTTGTAGGAAATAACATCTTTGTTCTCGGTATTTGCTTTCTATATCATGATCTAGAAAATGAATAACATGTGGAACATGCCCCAAGAAGTGAATTTCTTCGTCGTTTTCAAATAGTAGTGCTAGTTTTTGCGTAAATCTTTTCTAACGGAAAATTTCATGGCTTAAACTTGGAGTAACGTAGAGGGACGTTCTAGAACGCGTTCTGAAGCTCCGAAGTCATACTTTTAGGCATCATCAGTCACATACTAAGAATTCCGCGGGCTTCAAACTTGCAAGGGCCAGGAAATTTCCTCAAACTCCCTCAAAATTGAAACTTTCCCAGGCTAAGGTTGGCAAAGTCTGGATTTGAGTGGGTGATCATGAATGATGCCACCTCGAAGCATTTGGAAACACCTCCAAAACGAGCCAAAATAAAGTCCTCTAAAATTGCAAATCCAGCTCTTCGAGAATGACTAAGATACTCATTATTCGATAACTACATACACAATCTTGGACATTCGGCTTCGGATTGACTCTCCATTCCGCGATAGAGACTCAGATTGCATGATAGAATTCGGGACTCGGACATTATTGCAAAACTACCCTGTGTTTGGCTTCTCGCGATTTTATTCCTTAAGAACTCTGTGAATTTCATCCTATATCATCATAGATGCATGTAGCATCAAAATTACTGTTGGTGTATGTTTGTTTCTTGATTCTTTTTCAGACGTGGTGTTGAAAGGTTCTGCGTCTTCAAGAAACTGGATAAGACCAATAATGAACAAGAGTCGATGCACAAAATTCTCAATTTCCTTTCCAAACATAGGCAACCATATCCACGGCAGTTTATAGGTGAGTTACTCATAATATATAGATATAGCATGAATCTATGACTGGTAATGAATTCTCTGGCGATACCTTGTAGTCCATGGGTACTCCAACCATCGTCTTTCAGATTTCTGGATCCATTAGATTCCTACACTGCTCACGGTGTCCGATAGACTCCGGGGATCACGACTCAATGCAAGATTCCACTCTATTTTGTGCCGTTTGGCCGTTGATGCTGACTGCTTATACATTTTTTAGTATCTTCGATGGTCCATGAGTTCACATACTATAGTTCTACCGGTTTATGAATGTAATGAAACTTTCTACATCTCTCGGCATTGCGGAGTTCACCTCTTTATAAGAACACCCTAGCCTGGCCTCTACATAGCCCCTAGTCTAAATATCGAGTCCTTCCGCGTATTATACTACTCGAGAGTTGGTAATGAGAATTGAATTTGTTGTCAGACCGATCGCGAGTTAGTGTTCGCTAGCTTCGGGTACCCAAATCCCAACGAGTAATTGACGTAGCTATTCAGGTTGTGATTAGAAACGAAAAGTACAATTTAGATAGGATCAGTGAAGACTTACGGAAAATAGTTGAATCGAAATATATTGATGACTGAATATTCAATTTTCATTTACAGACGTGTTTATTGAAATCCTGCGAATTGACATTTTCAATCTTCTCGTGGAGAAGGAAACCATGGGAACTACGAAACGAAGACGCAGGTCATTTTCAATGAAGCAGATCTCTTGAGATGCTGGTATCTTCTGGAGCACAAACCGAAAAGTTTCACACCGATGATGATGCTCACAAAAGTGGCATACAGCTTGAAGCCAAAATATATCCAACTGGGACAAATTCATTCAGTCACTCGTGAGTATCATAGTTTTTCCAACCCCAAATTCTGAGACGATCCACGTGTTGAAGTGATTTGAGATCGTTCTAGATCGGTGCCTTGAGCATTTTGTATAAAGAAGGAGGTTAATGAGCTCGCATTTTCTCGAAATCATGGATGGAGATGAAGATGAGGTAAAGGTCGAGAATGATGAGGATTGTGAGGATGTGGAGATGAGAGGGCCGAAACACTTGAAGCTGAGACAGGTTTCGGTGAGATTTTCGACTCGTACTTCAAAAACATTTGTTCCAACAACTGCAAGATTTCTTTTCAACCGATCAATTGATTGTTTAACTCAACATGAAAGTGAAGCTAGTCAAATGATCTTTATCATTATCCGAATATTCTTCAATGATATCCCCGAAAAATTCCGTCAACGTAGAATACCTCAATGTGACTGTTTAATCTCAATGTAGCTCCCTAATGAAAAGCATTATAGTCAATTGAATCATCTTCGATGACAACGTCATGATTTCGTGATGTTGAACTGTTGAATATTGAAAAGAAATTGCACGTAATAGTCATGAGATTCAAAAGGACGTCCCGAATTTCTAATTATTTAATTACTAACATAATTCAAGTATCTAACAATCAGCTCGTATGCTGGATTCAGACAGTTCAATGAATAGTCCATACTAGACTTGAAAATATTTGAGATGTTGGACTTGTAAATTCACATGTATTTACATGCATATTGAATGATGAGAATCCGATATCAGGCTAAGCATACTGAACGTTATTCATGTCAAAATCTTTCTTTAGTGTTCGACGGAGACGACGACGGAGAGAATGAAGAGCAGAGCAGTGGAGGAGTAAAGGTTGCTGGTGATGAGGAGAATGTCATTAGTACGGTTATTAATCTTCGGATAGATATTGAAGATATAGAAAAGCTGTTTGATGCTGATCTCGAAGGTAAAGTGACAGAAAAGTCTTGTCCATATTAAATGAACTATACATATCGGCGTGTATTCAGATGCTATATCGCATCAAAATAACTAAAAATGCTATATTCTGGAGCTTTTTACGTGCAATTTGACTCAAATTTTTTCCCTGCTAATTTATTTTTCAAACTTGGGTAATCATTCATTCTTCTCACTACATGATGATCCTCACTACATCCAGTATTGAAAAGCCTCACCCAGGTTATCGTCGCTTCAAAGTTGAGATAATAGCGTGCAAAATCAAATCGATGTGTAGAGTATCATTTCATATACAACTCCAGGTTCTCGATCTGACTCACTCATCCACTTCTTCTCACTTGCATGATTTCATGATATCGCAATATTGATAATTGAGAGCTCAAGAGCGGAATGGAATTATCTACTAACTCATATTGTGTTAATTTGAGATAATAATAACTATTTTCCGTTCTACAGTCTCACCACAAGAGAATACTCGAGAGCAACCAGAGGATGCTCCAGGTCCTTGGAGGATTCCGTTATAATTTCGCTCAGAAGACCATCAACTCAATGAGGTACGTTAGGCATTCTAATCCATATTTACGAGTATCACATATATGGTAGAGATTGCCATGTGGCAATGATTCATACTCTTTGGGATTCTGGGCTTTGTGCTCTGTGCAAAGGAATTCAATAGTCTCTCATCACTAGGAAAGGACTCATCGCACCCGTTAACGCCCGAAATGGCCCATTCATCACATATTTTTGAGGCTTGTTTTCGTACGAGTACGAAAGAGCCCCTCAAAAAAATTCTTAATCCTTGTTATCGATGTAAAATCGTCGGAACTCGAGTTTCTTTGAGGCGTTTCTGGAAAGATACATTCAACTTTCAGCCGAAAAGTAAGAACTCAGGAAAAAACGTGTTCAGACGGCATTATTACATCCAAAATCCATACAAACGCCTCTGGAAGATGGAAAACATAAAATTGGGTCCTGATCAACAAAATCTGCGTATCAGAAAATTAAAATTTTTAAAAGACGTATCTCAGCCCAAAATTTTCACCGAGACATCAAAAGTTGTTGAAACGCCTCTCTTGAAGTATCAAATTGTACTAATTCTTGATCGCGCTAGCATGCGCACTAAAAACTCGTCAACAAATCTTTGTTCTTTTCAAGCATCTATTCTTCAGAACCACCAAGAAATCATCACAGGATAGTCCAACGTAAGATTGTGTGTTCTTCCAAAAAAGCCCCAGCATTGAAATATGATACGATTCCAAGCGAGAAAATTGGTAGTTTCTCGGAAACTTCCGTTTCCCCTGTCATGCAGCTTGAGTGCGATTTAGACTGCGATGCCGTTCAATTCTGACTGCATATTTCGAAGGAAGATACAATTTTGAGTTGGAAGTCTGTCTTATAATCAACTTTCGAGGGTTCCTTGGTCAATGGCTTCGGGAAGAACAAACGTTCGATTACGAGTCTATTATGCGCATACAGGCGCGGTCGAGGACTTCCCCGGTTTGATGCTATTTCGGGTCTCTATGCTGCGTTTCGATACTCTGATTCTGAAGTGAAGATTCTGCAGATTCTACATCCAAATATCTCGAGTGATAATATATCGATTTCCACGATGAGAATTCGATTGAGGATGAAGTTTTCATTCAAAGAGCGGTAGATTCTGATGAAGATACGCATCCTATCGCTTCAAACTTCATCCAATGCCAATTCCGATCGCTGTACCTGAAGGAACATACACTTCTGCTTCAGAAACATGTCGTATGATATCATTTTATGAGCGAATCCATGCTCAGAATTGAGATCGAACGTAGTGAGACGATTCAATCACAATGAAAAAACGTTCTAATGAATTTTATGGCTTGAGGCGGTATCTTGAGTCCAGATACGTCTTCTAGAATTTTTCTGATCCATAGACTCTGTAGTTCAGGACCCCATGATACGTCTTACCTTCTACAGGTACACTGAGAAAAAAATAAAACAGAAAGAGCTGGAGACCCGGGCAGTTTCTGCTTGAGAGCCAAGCAGAATCTGATTGGCTTGTCGGGTAAACGTCAGGTGCGGTATACGTCCTGTGCAAATCATACGATTGCTGTGGAACGATTCGATGAAATGATCTGAAATTTTTTGTACACATAGTTAGAAAGATTTGCTTCCGTGCTGTGGAAGATTTGTGCCGAAAAATGCTTCCATAAAAATGAGAAAAATCATGAGATTTCTCATCATTTTCGGGTGTTTCTCGCCATGCTCGGTCGCGGAAGGCATAATTTTTGACATGCGAGGAAGTTTTTCAGTTTTCAACCATGACAAAACTCAAAGCGAGAAAGTTGTTCAGAATTGTGTAAATAATGTTGACCACTAATGTCTAGATCGAATAGTGCAAATGAAAAAGAGTTTCAGTAGTTTTCGTACACGGCTCCCGGCGGCTGCCGAGTACAGAATCAAGACGCCTCGCTAAACAATCTCAAAGAAATTCCCACAACTTTTTCTCTATTACATCATTCGATCTAAATCTTGGAGACTAACATTATTTACAAATTTCTGAACAACTTTCTCACTCTGAGTTTTGTCATGGTTGAAAACTGAAAAAGTTCCTCGCATGTCGAAAATCATGCCTCCCGCTATCGATCATGGCGAGAAACACACGAAAATGATGAGAAATCTTATGATTTATCTAATTTTTCTGGAACCATTTTCTGGCACAAATCTTTCACAGTGCGAAAGCGAAGCTTTCCAACTATGTGTATTCAAAATTCCAGGTCATTCCATCCAATCGTTTCACAGCAATCGTATGATTTGCACAGGGCGTGTACCGCGGTTGACGTCTACCTGACAAGCCAAGCAGATTCTGCTTGGCTCATCCAGCTCTTTCTGCTTTGTTTTGTTTTCAGTGTATATGTATTGATTCTGGGTGTAGAAATGTCGTCCAAACAAGATTTTGAATCAAAAAAATTATACCTTTTGTCAAAAATTCGACTGTGGCTCTTCAGGATCGTCTCAAACGGAATTGCTCATGACAAATTTCGAAATTTTAGACAATGTTACATCGATGGCATGCACTAGAGATTTTTTGAGACCCCTTTTGTGCTCAATGATGAGCTCCAACAAGATGTCATAATAGTGCATTCCGATACAAGGGTGTGCAAACTTTTTTTCGCGTCCGAGTGATGGTTTTTCGGCCCGAGTCGCAGGCGAGGATTGGAATCATCGTGAGGATGCAAAAAATAGGTTTCACGCCCGTGTAACGAACTGTGATTCATGATTATGTGAGTAAAAAACGGCAAAATGTGGTAAAAGTCCGCTTCTACGCACATTGGATAAAAAATGTGTCATTTCGGGCATTCATGGATGGAGATGGGATTAAGAATATGCTCACGATTAGAGTTACGATTCTTGATCTCCATGAAGATTCTTGCATCTCCAATGGAATTTTGGAGCTGTGAGATATTCTCAACAGACTCTCAGTTCCAAAATCAAAATTTCCAAAGAAAGAGTGGACCGAATCTAGTTGAAAAAGTACAGAGTCGAGAGTTGCACCCACCGGAAGGTCAATGACTCAAAGATCGTTCTAAAAATCCGGGGACAGGAACTTGGTTTTGAAAGACGAAAAATGAATTCATATGAGATGTGTGCACATGTATTCAACGAACCTACCAGCAAATTCTACGATGCGTTCTTTGCTATCAATCATTTCTTACGATTTTCGAAGTTCTGTCATCTCTTCTCGACTACGAAATACTAGTGGAACTTGATTAGGTTGTCTTCTCATTTCTCACTTGTTACTCATATTACGATGTCACCAGTACTGTCAATTACAATTTTGATTTGATTCTAGATTACTAATCGGGTACGATGCTACAAGAAAAATCCTGTAGGCCAGTGTAACCCTGTTACATCTTGCGAAGTGAACTCAAATGTAGAGTGTCTAAACCAATATCAAGTCGAAGACATGCAAATCACATCGAAAACTCGTGGTGAGTTTGTATCTTTCAGGATTATTATGAGAGCTCTGGATGGAATCGAGAGAGGAACCGGACATGAGTACTTAATTCGACTTTTATTGAACGAATTTGTGCTGCCCGCATGTCATGCCTTTTTAATTCAGATTATCCTAATGTTTCCCCGGATACATGCGGATCAGAAATTGTGCATTTCATAAATAACTTGCTTCTAAATTTTTGACATACTATCGCCTTTTTGCTTGAAAACCTTATTTTAAGAATTCACATTAGACTGCATTCTTATGCAAGAAATCAAATGAATTCGGCATGATTCTAATTCGAGAAAGATAGTTTCCAAAACGTTTTCAGAGACTTTCTCATCGACCTTATCATAAGCATCTTCATGACTTGTTTTTCTTCCTTTTTCAGAGGAAACGGCGCCCAGAAGTATGAAAAGTAGAATTGAAAATCTCATTGAGGGTTCAAGGAGCGTCGAAGATCTACCACCTAAGAGAAGTCGCAAATCGGTGATGGACGGAAAATACCGTGAGTACTCTAATTGATTCCCTAGCGATTGAGAAGCGGAGCGGAATCAAAAGAAACATCGTTTATCCAATTATACTAATTAGTGGATTATACTCATGTTCATCGTTGCTATTTCTACAATTCTACCATTTATTAATGAATTTCGGGCTTGTTAACATGTAAAATGTGTTGGTGATCTCTTCAACAACCCTCAAACTCTAAATTTCCATCCACCCTGTTGATTCCTGAACAGGAATCTTGATGAGGCTGTAGTAGGGGCGATTCTCATAGTCATTTCTTGAGGTACAAATATCAGTTCACACGTGGTTTCTATCCCAACGGAATCGAAATTTTCGTGTGCTACACGAAAGACGATTTTTTGACCCCATTTACGCAAAAATAAATTTTCTCATTTCGAGCCGCATCGTCGTGCGGAATCGAGCACACTATCGTTCTTAGGCTAGATTTGTAGGTTTCTGGATGTAGAATGAGATGTCGTTTCTTCAGATACGGAATATTCACCGCCCCGAGTGCTGCATCCATTAGAAGAGCGATACAGGAAAAAAAACAAAATAGGAGTTCGCTCCAACGAATCATCGCCACTCTGACGCGTTGATAGGCACAGCCTCGGGAGAAAATTATATGTTTCTATATATTAAGGTCAGTTTACCCAACTTGCCCCCATTAAGCCATTTTCTTAATAACTTTGGCCCATCTCCATGTTTTCCAACGTACCTTAGCTCATTTTAAAGCTTGTCTTAAGACCTTCAAAATGAGTCAAGGTGAATTTAATTTGAACCAACTGGAGCCAAACTGTTTTAATTCTCCCAAAAGGTGGTTTTTGAGAGTTTACGAAAGTGTGTACCCAACTTGCCCCCATTGAGCCTTTTTCTTAATAACCTTGGTTAACTTCAACAATTTCCAACGTGCTTTAGCTCATTTTGAAGCTTGTTTAAAGACCTTTAAAATGCACTAAACTACGTCTAATTTCAATGAATTGGAGCCGAACAGTCTCAATTCATCCGAAATAAATGATGGAAGTCGGCGATAAAGTGTTTTTATCGCCGTGCACGCACATTTGGAGCTTTTCGTTGATTCGAAACACTATTTCTGACCTATTTTGGCGTGATAAACACGTTCTGAGTGGTAAAAGAAGTCGTTCTGTATGCCTTTTCGAGATAAACATATGGAGGCATGTTAGGTACACACCGATCTTGGCATCCTTGTTTACAAATCGTCTCCGTGTTTTGCACATGAAACAGCTCCATATTCAAATTTTGCAATTTTGAAAAATAGACTTTGAAGGTCTTGAAACAAGGAATCGAATCCGCTAAGGTGCGTCAAGATTGGTTGAACTCAAAGAATTTGGCACCGATTTTACTGAAGGCAATTCCCTCGATGCTTCCTTAGCTAAGCAATCACGAAAAATAGAAAAATCACTTTAGATTTTCTGGAGAACGCAGGAATGATTCGGGGTCGACGCAAACTACTTACTTTCTCATTTTTCAACATAACATACGTGAAAAAAAATTGCCGGAAGGCTAAGGAGTGCCCATCCCCGAGATCGGCACATGGGGGCAAGTTGGGTACAGAGGCAAGTTGGGTACACTTACCTTATAACTCATCACATATCCAGTTTTCAGACCGATTGGTGAACCGCCCCGCCTGTGGCGAGCGAAGGCGTGAGAGAATTATGACCCTGTTCGGTCGAAAATTGCGATTTTGTCACGAAGAAGCGTCTCCCAGTACCTTTCTATAGAAAGTAATAGACTTCTGAATGATGCAGAAGTGTTAAAAATGAGTGGATCTTCAAAATGATCTAATGCAAGCGTTGGAAAAAACGCGACTGTTCTTCTGACAACGTGAAGATAGGCCTGTTCGGCCGAACCGCATACTTTGTGAGATTTGCCCATATGCATAGTTAAACGCGAAAATTTTCCAGAGAAGTGGCCAAGAGAGCATCAGCAAGCGCCCTGACTATACTCTCATTCTACGATTCTCAGCATAACAACCGATGATCCTCTGCTTTTGCCATGATTTTTGCGGTGCTAAAATAGCGAGAAGAACTTTCACATGATGGGTACCCAAATATGCTTTGCTGACGGATAATTACCGACCAAGCGCAACCCCGGTTTCCATTTTGGTCGGGATTCTTGTCTGATAAGTCAAGAAATCCTCCGAATGGATAACTAGGTATTTCACTTCTAAATATGAGCCCTGACGCGCAAAAACTGCAAATTCGTTTTGTTTGACGAAAAATACACAAGACATTTGCAATCTGGTCAATAAGACATTCCGGTTCCAAAATATTCGTGTAATGATGAGAATTCTTTGATCAATTATACAACTTTCCCCAAAACCCGCTTCGCCCCGTTTTGTCCACAAGCACGAACACACATAGTCTGAATGACCATCGAATTTAAGTTTGAGATCAACATTCACTCTAAGGTCTTTGATGCTATCAACACGATCTACTGTTTTACCACTGAGCAGATAAACAAATTCCAAAAATTCTTTAGTTCGTGTAAATGGAATGGATTTGGATTTGTGTTCAGCGGAGACCATTTCCAGCGACCCATTCTACAACTGATGCAGAATCCCTTTGTAATTTGAAACAATCTTATCGGCAATTCATTCTACCATGAAGTTTGATATAGTCAGCAGAAATGAGGATTTCGGAGAAATTCTTGCAGAAGTTATATAGTTCATGAATACTAGAAACAGTAATGGTCCCAAGAGGGATCCTTGAGGTACTCTCGATAGACATTTGCGAGGGGTTGATTCATATCCTTTTATTTTAACAATCTGGGAACGGTCTTTCAAGTATGATTCTAACCAACTGAACAACTTTCCTCGGATACCTATAACTGCTAGCTTGCTCAATAATTCATCATGGTTCCCCGTAACGAATGCCTTGGAGAAATCGAGATAGATGGGATTAGTTTGAATGTTATCACTGACAGTTGCCCGGCGGATCCGCTCGATAGTAAATTCGATTGAATAAGAGAATTACACGAAAGAAAAAAAAACAGACTGGGATCCCTGTCAATGAGAGTGTGGTCACTCCCGCGTCTCGCTGCGTGGAGACGAGATGTTCTCAGCTGGAGCAGTCTTTTTCTGATCGGCGGCGATTGCCTGGAGCACGGGCAAACGGATATGTCGTGAATTGTCCGGGTGATGCACTACGTGTCGGCGAGGACGTTCCTGACGGCACTAGGACACGTCGGGTACAAGGAAGCTGGGCCACGGCTAGGCCGAGTGTCGTCTAGTATGCGTCGCGACGGCGAGTCGGAGACGGACTGAGTGCTTGGCCAAGCGAACCGGGGTTTATATAGGCCAGAAATGTACCGCGTGATTTGTAATGAATGGGTCAATTACTATTGCGTGTAATGTAAGGCGCGGTCGCATTACAGACTGAGTATATGAGCGATGTTTTCTGTAATGAATGAGCTGATCACAAATATGTGTATTGTAATGCGCAGCTGCATTACAATTTGTATTCAACGCGTCGATGTAGGTAATGAGTGGTTTTTTCCTCACACTATTGCCTATACAATGGCAGAGCCTACTTGCAAAGCTTGTAAACAGCCGTTTAGTGAAAATCTTTTTGCTAGTTGTATTATTTGCAATGAATTTTATCATGGAGACCCCGAGTGTGCTGGCATTACGGCTTCTGAAATGAGCAATTGAAAAACAAACCACTTTTGACTTTCACATGCAATGGTTGCAAAGCTGAAGGAAGAGACAAATATTACAATTTGATGGGGAAAATTGCTGAGGATATGAGTGCCATCAAGACTCAGTTTGATTGTACACCAGGAATGGAAAGCCAAATCAGTAGAGAAGGAGAGAAAGTAAACTCATTCTAGGTAATTGCAAATGAATTTTCCATTCTACAAGCGAAGGGAGCAAATTTGGAAGAAAAACAATAAAAAATCCAAGCGTTAAATTCTCTGTCTGGATTCAGTGAAGGAAAAACGATACATGAAGTTCAAGAGCATATAGCTAGAGCAAAAAACTTGTTACTGTGTAACATTCCAGAGTCTAATTATTCAGCAGGTGGAGTAAATACACCTATTGAGATTCTCACTCCAACCAATGTCAACCTCGGCTCTATCAGTGCCATTTGGGTTGGAAATCCTTGTACCAAACCTAGATCATTGCTGATCACTTTGTCCTCCCAGCATGAGGTCATTAAGGTTCTCAAAAATAGGATCCGTAAGACCATCGCCGAACGTGCCACAAGACGAGCCCGCCGACCCCCAGGTCGGTGCCCGGGAACACCTGCCGGAGCAACAACACGTGCTCCCCGATCCGGAGCCAGAAGGCGCTCCAACGGAAGGGACCAACGCCGTACCTGTCGGACCAGAGCGGCAAGCTGTTACGGTATTCAACATGGAGGATCTCCGGTCGATGTTCCGCCAACTTGCTGGCACTCCATTGAACCCGCCAGACTTGAACGGAGCAGAGTATGAGGACCCCAAACGCGTCATCACGAAGTGCAAGGAGCACTTCAGGCGCCTGGGCACGGACGACGCATTCCGAGCCCAGATCGCTGAACGCGCTCTCAAAGACAACGCCGATGAGTGGTGGTCGTGCTACAGGAACCTGTCAGTCACCGAACTGCTCCTGGCTCCCTACGACTCGCCCCAGCTTCGACTACGACTCAAGGCCAAGCTGTATGGGCAGGCACAAGGAGATAAGGAGGAGGTGAGCACGTTCGTGGGAAAGCGTAACCTCCTGGCCCGCCAGCTACTTCCAGAAGCAACCGAAGAGGAGCTGGTGACGCTCATCATCGAGTCCTTGAATGCAACTATCCGTTGTCATCTCCAAAGAAACTCGCCGACAATCGTTGGTGAGCTCTTGACCCGTGCGACCGAGGTCAAGCTCGACGAGCAGGCAAAGCAGGCCGGCGCACGCAAACACGTTCCGGCCAACAACAACCAAGGGAAAAGCAAAGTCATCGCGCCCCCTCAGCAACCCAAAACTCGCCGCGAGTACAAGCAAATGAACGGCGAACGCTTACCGAAATGGGATTATTGTCCAGAACACCACTGGCACAGAGACTGCTCCAAACGCCCGGACTTCTCGAAGAACATCCCTTCGGGAAACTGGCGCGGAGCGAAAAACGGCGCGGGCGCTCCCGCTTCATCACCCACAGACCCGCAGTAAGCGTATTGGCCGCGGACGCAACTGGTCTCCACGCCGCAAACTTGAAGATCTTCCTCGGGGAGAAGCCTGTTACAGCGCTTGTCGACTCGGCAGCCTCGGACAACTTCATCTCGCCACGATTCATCCCGGACGGAGCCATCGTGGAGGAGGTCCAGCCATGCGGAGCCAAACTGGCTAGGAGTGGGACCGACATGCGCGTCCAAGCCACATGCATGGTCACCGTGCGCGTTCAAGAATACGAGTGTGACGTGAAATTCTCCATCGCTAAAAATTTACGGCCAGGCGCCATCCTGGGCCGTCGGTGGCTGAAGGAAGTGAAGGCTATTTACGACCATCATCTCGACTGCCTCTACATTGGGACCAGCAAGAGAATACGTGTGTTCTTGGGACGCGCCCCGGACGGACCGTCTGTCTACCTGCAGGAACAGGTCTGGAGCAAAGTGAACCATGATTTTCCACCAGAGTTCGTCGACCCCTTCAAGAACATCATCACGCGGCACATGAAAATCTTCGACGATACGGCACCCCTGGCCAGGACGCCGTTTATCACTCACGAGATAAGAATCACGGACCGGCGCCCCTTCAAAATTCCACCTTATTGGTACTCTGCCGAGAAGAAGCGGGCAATCACGGACATGGTCAGACAAATGCTGGGAGATGGTGTCATTCATGCAGCTTCCTCGACATATAGTTCCCCGATTGTGCTGGTCGACAAGCACGACGGAACTTACAGATTCTGCGTCGACTTCCGGAGGATCAACAGTGTTACAGAGGACGTCGGTCAACCGACACCATCATCCAGTGCCACTCGCCACAAGTTTTCACCGTGGAACGCCCCGGAAATACTTGCCTCAAGGTGCATATCTCGCAAGTCAAGCGAGACCACTCATTCCCGGCCCCCTTGAGGCCACACTACCGACCGCGTCTCCCGTCAACGACGGAGTCACAGACGCCACAGCCCACGATCGACCGGATACAGCGATTTCGGCTAGCCACGGGGACGCCTATCTGCCGGAAATCGACACCTGGACTTCCGGACAAGACTCCGCTGTCACGACACCCGATCGTGCAGAGACCGAGCAGTTAACTCCACCTGAGTCGGAGACTCTGGTGATACCGTTCACGAGGGTCCTGGACAGGCCCTCTGTCGCAACCCAACAATGGAAACGACGCCACGGACGACCAACGAAAGCATAGGCAGCAAGAAGAGAAGCCGAGCGCAAGCTCGCGTACCCTTCACCGACGCATCATTATCATCTAAGGCGCAGCATAGGATTCCCTGCGTAACATCCGGATTATCATCAGCTGATTAAGTGTAGTGATAATCCTCATTTTCAGGTTTTTAAAGATTAGTGAATCAGTGCTTTTTCATTTGAATGGTACCATATTCAATCGGACACAGAATTGATCATTCGCATATCATATATGTATCTTGAATATCCCTCACCATATGTATCACGTTTGAATATACAAGACGACAAAAGACCAGTTGCAAACAAGCGAACCACGATACTCATATGCTCATCGATCCCCGGACGATTGATGCGCGCATCCAAAAAACTTATTAATCGATTAACATATTCACATCGTGATTCCACACGCGCCATACGCACACCCAGAAAATGTAATGTCACGATGCATTACAATATTATAATATTGTGATGGGACCGTCCGTTACGAGTTCGTACAAACACTAAATCCGGCACACTTGATATGTAATGCGACCACGCATTACAATATACGCGAACGTAATCGAACCACTTATTACCTACATCGACGCGTTGAAAACAAATTGTAATGCGGCTGCGCATTACCATACACATATTTGTAATCAGCTCATTCATCACAGAAAACATCGCGCATATACTCAGTATGTAATGCGTTCGCGCATTACATTACACGCGTTAGTAATTGACCCATTCATTACAAATCACGCGGTACATTTTTGGCCTATATAAACCCCCGGTTCGCTTGGCCAAGCTTTCAGTCCGTCTCGGACTCGCTGTCGCGACGCATACTCCACGACACTCGGCCCAGCCGTGGCCCAGCTTCCTTGTACCCGACGTATCCTAGTGCCGTCAGGAACGTCCTCGCCGACACGTACTGCATCACCCGGACAATTCGCGACGTATCACAGTGACCATATTCGAAGTGCCCGTTCACTGGCATGAGTGACCGGGTGTGTATCGTGTTCGTGTTCCGCCTTGGTGCGGAGGCGCAACTTAGTTTGGAAACCATTCGAATTATTCGCCTGCCTACCCCCGTCTCCGTCCCAACGACTCAGTGACATTTTGACGAGAACAATTGTGCCGGATGGAGCGTAATAATAGGGTCCGTGCCCGTGTGAAAACCGACCGAAGCGAAGCCGAGCATCGGCGCAACCTTTACGGGCTCCAGCAAGCCAAGAACCTCGCCCGTTTGGCCGTGCTCCAGGCAATCGCCGCCGATCACAAAAAGACTGCTCCAGCTGAGAACATCTCGTCTCCACCCAGCGGGACGCGGGAGTGACCACACTCTCATTGACAGGGATCCCAGTCTGTTTTTTTTTCTATCGTGTAATTCTCTTATTCAATCGAGTTTATTATCGAGCGGATCCGCCGGGCAACTGTCAGTGATAACATTCAAACTGATGCCATCTATCTCGATTTCTCCAAGGCATTCGTTACGGGGAACCATGATAAATTATTGAGCAAGCTAGCAGTTATAGGTATCCGAGGAAAGTTGTTCAGTTGGTCAGAATCATACTTGAAAGACCGTTCCCAGATTGTTAAAATAAAAGGATATGAGTCAATCCCTCGCAAATGTCTATTGAGAGTACCTCAAGGATCCCTCTGGGGACCATAACTGTTTTTAGTATTCATGAACGATATAACTTCTGCAATGAATTTCTCCGCTGAACACAAAAAAATCCAAATCCATTCCATTTACACGAATCAAAGAATTTTTGGGATTTGATTATCTGCTCAGTGGTAAAACAGTAGATCGTGTTGATAGCATCAAAGACCTTAGAGTGAATGTTGATCTCAAACTTGAATTCGATGGTCATTTAGACTATGTGTGTTCAAGCTTGTGGACAAAACGGGGCGAAAAGGGTTTTGAGGAAAGTTGTATAATTGATCAAAGAGTTCTCATCATTACACGAATATTTTGGGACCGGAATGTCTTATTGACCAGATTGCAAATATCTTGTGTATTTTTCGTCAAAGAAAACGAATTTGCAGTTTTTGCGCGTCAGGGCTCATATTTAGAGGTGAAATACCTAGTTATCCATTCAGAGGATTTCTTGACTTATCAGACAAGAATCCCGACCAAAATGGAAACCGGGGTTGCGCTTGGTCGGTAATTATCCGTCGGCAAAGCACATTCGGGTACCCCACACGTGAAAGTTCTTCTCGCTATTTTAGCACCGCAAAAATCATGGCAAAAGCAGAGGATCATCGGTTGTTATGCTGAGAATCGTAGAATGAGAGTATAGTCAGGGCGCTTGCTGATGCTCTCTTGGCCACTTCTCTGGAAAATTTTCGCGTTTAACTATGTTTATGGGCAAATCTCACAAAGTATGCGGTTCGGCCGAACAGGCTTATCTTCACGTTGTCAGAAGAACAGTTGCGTTTTTTCCAACGCTCGCATTAGATCATTTTGAAGATCCACTCATTTTTAACAGTTCTGCATCATTCAGAAGTCTATTACTTTCTATAGAAAGGTACTGGGAGACGCTTCTTCGTGACAAAATCGCATTTTTCGACCGAACAGGGTCATAATTCTCTCAGGCCTTAGCTCGCCACAGGCGGGGCGGTTCACCGACCGGTCTGAAAACTGGATATGTGATGAGTTATAATATATAGAAACATATAATTTTCTCCCGAGGCTGTGCCTATCAATGCGTCAGAGTGGCGATGATTCGTTGGAGCGAACTCCGATTTTACTTTTTTTCCTGTATCGCTCTTCTAATGGATGCAGCACTCGGGGCGGTGAATATTTCGTATCTGAAGAAACGACATCTCATTCTACATCCAGAAACCTACAAATGTAGCCTAAGAACGATAGTGTGCTCGATTCCGCACGACGATGCGGCTCGAAATGAGAAAATTTATTTTTGCGTAAATGGGGTCAAAAAATCGTTTTTCGTGTAGCACACGAAAATTTCGATTCCGTTGGGATAGAAACCACGTGTGAACTGATATTTGTACCTCAAGCAATGACTATGAGAATCGCCCCTACTACAGCCTCATCTCGGTCGTGATGCGAGGCTTGTGAGGATTGACAAATGATGAAAATGAGCATTTTGGCAGCTGAGGCACATCTTCATTTCGTACCACAGACCTCCAGATGACACTGTAAACTATTAAATGTATCTTTTCCCCTCTATTCCGACACCGAGGATGCGATATATTCACATACACATGTGCCAATTAGAATGACGGAAAGACGAGGCCCCCATCCAAATACATGGGAAAATCTTCTATTCCCTCACAAATCCACGGCGGAGCTGCAAAATGATTCACGCAAGTATTTCATCATTGTTTGAGCATTAGTTGGACCAAACAAAAGTTCATGGGAGGTGTGCTGCCATTCTGGAAATCCTCGAAATTTCAATGTCGAAATCGCATAGTTCCTGATATGTGCCCATATTGGAGCGCTGAATCGATTATCCGAGGTTGCTTTCCCGAATTCCAATTCATTTTCTTGCTGTACCAATTTTTATTGCAAAATTATGGGTTTTTGTCAATAGCTTGAGCTTCATGAAAACACTCCAGACCAGATTTGTGTATCGTGGAATTTCCCACAAAGAAGTTCCCCACGAGTTTCCAGGGAAAAGAAAACCCGAGTCGGGAAATGGGCGGAAAGTGCCCGGCGCGGTTCTTATGCGTTCAAATGGGACCGTCAACGTCATATTGTTAGATGCGCTGCCATTTTGACAGTTTTCATATCCTGGTGAAGCGACCAAGTACATCTCGAAGAAGATGAAATCTCCTCCAAAATGGTACAAGTTGTATCCCGATAAGTGCGAAGCTTTTTCACTGTGGAGTAGCCAGAAAGTGAGAAGGTGCAGATTCTGAGCACCACGTGCCGACAGTTTTGCTGCCCAGTTCGGCAGACTTGCGCCATTTTGAAGGGAATTCTGTCCTCTTCAAAATGATCCTGTTCGCCTTTAAGAACTGACAAATTTGCAGCAAGATTAGTAGCGCTGCGTCAGACGCCCTATTCAGCCTATGTTGAACGTGTAGAATAGTTTTAGTGCATTTTCCCGGTCCAGGCTTGGATTTCCCGGGAAATTTGTAGAAACTTTCTTCCTGGAAAATTTGCGTTCTACAATTTTGATCTCTCAAGATTTTCTGAGATTTCAGCTGAAAACCATAATTTTGCACTGGAAATTTTACACCCAACGGAATTGATTTCTTTAGTGTCGAGATCCGGCGCTGAGAGGTTACGATTATGGTAGTAGTAAAATTCGTCGCCATCTGGTGTGGTGAGGTTGAAATGCGTACGTCATGAGTTGCGCGGTGCAGCGGAGATGAGAGAAAGGAGATGCCGATAACGGCATAAATCTATAGTATTAATGTATCTCTGCAAATAATCTTCATTAATCATCTTTGACTCAATGAATCTGCATAATTCTGGATATGTGCACCCTTGAGTATGTCGCAAGTATGTGTGCAGAATTTGGTGAATATTGGTTCGGTAGTTTCGTCAAATAAAGGTGCGAAAAAGCTGGCTCGAGTCGCGGTAAGAGAAGGGGCTTCGCCCTAAATATGCCTTATCTAAAGTCACCAAATCACTTGGTTTTTTATTACGATCAGCTCGTGATTTCCAAAATATTGATACTATGCTTCATCTGTATGGAACGCTGGTAACTCCTATCCTGCTTTATGCTAGCTCTGTTTGGTCACCGCACACACTTCAATTCTGGTCAAAGCTAGAGTCTGTGCAACACAGATTCTTGCGTTATTTGTCTTTCAAGATCGGGAAGGTATGCTATTCATTGATCACGACTACACTTATCTATATAGACGCTTTGACCTGTTATCTCTAGAAAGTCTTCATGACTATAATGACATCCTCTGAATTTCCTCCACCTTGAAAAATTATATCAAGTGCAATGATCCGAAACCTAAACTATGTGAAACAGAAGTTCCCTATGGGCTAAGAAATTTTCGAACTATCCACGAGTCCCAATACTCTGGAAACTACCTTTTTTCCTCCTGTAGCCAGATCCAAAAGGGCTTGGAATACTATTCCTCTAGAATTTCAGAGCACAGAAACTGTATCGAATTTCAAAATAATATTGAAAAGAAACTATTCTGATGCATGATGAGATATGGGAATAGAATAATAAAATTTTTTGCTAAAATTCCTCGATTCATTCAACTTAGAAAACTATGGATCTTGAGATTTTTCTGTCATGTTATTCTCGACTTTTTTCTATCTGATGTACAAAGATTCGGAACAAATTACAAATGGAATTTCGATCTGTTATACTATATATTTCTTTCTCTTCTTCAAAATTTCTGCATGCTTTTCTCATAATGGACCTAACTCATACTGTCGAGCAGTTGCCTAGTACGTGAGGTTTATTATATAAGGACGAAATGTCCGTTGATTTTCTAATAAAATGAAATGAAATAAATGAATTATCAGCATAACTATCAGCTGATCAAATTAGCTCTCGTTGTCCAAGGTCACGGAATACATGATTTTTGACAAGCATCCGCGCAGATTGAAATTGAAGGGCTATTTTTTGCACACGAATGTCGGAATTTTAAGGACCGAGCTCTGCAATTCAGGACTTTTTGAGGTCTTAAGGGCTTTTCGAATCAAATAAGGACTTTTCGAGGACTTTAAGGACCGGTAGACACCCTGGAAGTATTCCAGAATCATCCAAAGCGATTTCACACTATCTGTGCGCGCTATCATTTTCCAAGCGCTTATGGAGTATGTCAATCATTGCTAGGGAGATCAATGAACAGAGTATCCACACCATCACCATTTGGGTCAGGTGATACGGGGATCACTCTAGGAGATCGGGATTTCAGTGAGAGCTTACTGATTTTTTACGCATGCGGAAAATAAATACACTCCGTGACAGCTCGAGACTAACACGATTTTTAATGATTCTGAGATACTCTTAATGTCACCATATTCATTCCAATCGCATTACTTGGATCTTGAGCCCACACAAAATTGACCGTTATCTCAAGTCAGTAAAAACGTGCGGGCGTTTTTTGTGTAGAATATACTGTAGAAATTGAGTTTTACGCCGACTGGGGCAGTTGCATATCCATCGCTGTTGGCTTACATTTCCAAGTGCCGAATAATCATGTCTATTGTAATTTGTCGAAGATCATCCCTTCTACCTACTCGCTGCAAACACTGGCCGGAGGAATCATGCTGATAATTTATGGGAACATGAAAAGTGAAGTGTATGGTATGTGAGGTTATCTTGCCGGCTCGATGTCAAATACGCGCCAGAGAATCCGTGATCAGTTTTTGATGTTAGGACACTTTTACCTGTGCTACCAAGTCATCTCGAGTACCATTTTGCAGGGTCAACCCTAAAGTATCAATGAGCTTAATCTGTACGTTGAAAAATTTTGCGGAGTGCTTCTACGCTGCCTATGAACTGATGTTGCTGACTTCGACTTGGGGCGTGATGAGAATCAGATTTTCAGATGGAATGACACACGAGTTCTTGTGATTTTTCAGCTTCACTCTAGAATTTCTCTAATTTTAGCAGAATTCGTGATCAGGTTCTGGTCGATAGTAAGGCCAATATCGAAGAGTATTATATCAATCTGCTTGGCATAATAATCTCCCAATAGGTTCATGACTTGTAACACCCAGAATACGAGTCATAGCTGAGAATTTTCAAGACAAAACGTGGGACAGTCGATGCATAGATTCTCAGGTGTCATTCAGACTATTCGGGTGCAAGACGCCATTTTAGCTCGAGCTCGCGGATAATCCGAATACAATGTCAATTCCTCTCGCAATTTGTGATCAGATTGTGGCTGAGTGAATAGCCCAGAGGAGAAAACAGGACTCTAATCTGAGGGATTACGATTTCGTCGTGGGTTCGCTTTGATATCACTTCCAATCCGAGTTACAGGAGAGAATTTTGATAACATAGCATGTGCAGTCGATGTTCAGATTCTCAGGTGTTATCCAAACTATCCGACAATGAGATTCTTCCTGGCTGCAGTCCATGGAATCATTCGAACCTACTGTGAATCCTTTTTGCAGTTTGTGACCAGGGGTGGATTGTCAGATCTGGGAAATAGCACTGGAATCTGCTTCGTGTCACGATTCGTTAACAGGTTCGCGATCAAAATCGTCTCAAATCCGTCTCATATCTGATTTTGGTGACATAGTTTGGGCAGTCCTTGCTCAGGGTCTCAGATGTTATTCAAACTGATATCCGATCATGCGATGCCGTTCTAGCTAGAGCTCACAGTCGATCTGAAATCAATGTTGAATTTTATCTCAATTTGTGATCAGATCGTCGTCGAGAGAGTAAGTCTAAACTGAAAATCAGCACTCGAATCTGTTTAATACCGCCAACCGGGGTAACTTTGGAACACGGGGGGTAACTTTGGAACAACCCATGAAAGAGTGGTTATCACGCACAGTCGGCTAGGCAGATGATCCTGAGGCCTTAATACCGGTTCCCTAGCTCGGGACAAGCATAAACAATGATTTGCATTGGCGCGAAGGCCTTCATCAGGTATTAATCCGTTTATAAGCTGACTTCTTCAAAAGTGCGTTTCCAGCCCAACAAACAGTCTCTCGGAAAAAGTGGTGTGGTTCCGACTTGAGTAGGTCAAATTCGAGGTAGCTGAGCTAGATTTCACTCGTCTGTACACATATCTGGACGAATCCATTGTTACATTGAAGTATTTTCACAAAGTTTCAATTTTGTAGAGTAAAAACTGACAAGTATATATTTTTTTCAGAAACCGGGGTAACTTTGGAACACTTGTTCATGTACTCTCAATGATTTTCCAAGATATTATATCCTCCTCAAATTCTACATACCTGAGTAGCCGTTGATGAGAGCTTCAAAATGAGCCAAAGAACGTTCCATTTCGACCCATGGAAGCCAAGTTATGGCAGTTTTTGTCAGAAATCGACTGTGAAGGTATTTTCCCCCTTGAAGTTAGCCGCGGCGCGGGCAGTGAAGTAATATGCTGAAGGTGTCTATGCTCGATTATAGAAGTTGAATTCAACCAAATGGACTTTCATAATAGATCAATAGAAAGCTAAGACACTCAGATTTCGATGACTGATGGTGAAAATCGATGGCGTGACCTAGTTTATGAATCAATTGACGAATAAATAATGATAACAATTTTTGTTCCAAAGTTACCCCAGTCCGCGTCTAACTTTGGAACACGATTTTCAGCGCTCATTGCGCCAACCAGATATGTCCAAATCGACCTCATGAATACCACAATCGAAAGCTGAGACTGTAAGCTTTCGATTGACCACAGATACAATGCACTTCTGATGTGAGACGTACAATTTTCGCGAGGTTTAAGGAAAAAAATGCAATTTTTGTTCCAAAGTTACCCCGGTTGACAGTATCGCATTTTCCTATTAAGTTCCTGATGAGAACCGCCCAAATTCTGAGTCATATTTGAGAATTTTGATGACATGGCATATGCAGTCGATGCTCAAGTTTCCAGGTGTCATTTGGAGTGATATAGTATTGAATGCCGTTGCACATGGAGTTCTCGATCAATCTGAATTTGATGCTGATTTCTCTCGCTAATTGCCATCGAATCCTTGCTGAGAGAATAATCATATCTAAGAAGCAGCACTGGAATCTCCCTTGTCTCACATTTTTCCTATAGGTTCGCGATTAAAATCACCCTAATCCAGAGTCATAACTGAAAATTTCGTAGCCATAGTTTGGGCAGCCAATGCTCAGGTTCTCCGGTGTTATTCAAATTATTCGACCATGAGATTCTTCTCCGGCTGCAACTAATGAATAATTCGGATTCACCGTAAATTACACAACCCCTTCGAGAAAGTGGTCTGAACCTGGGCTCTCACTGTGTTATCTTCATATTTTTTGGGTCACTGATTCCGATTTCGGTGTCGGTTTTTACCGATGACATCGTTCTTCTGAGATATTGGAGATCAAAACGAGGGGAAAAATGGGAAATCGCTGAAAATTCTGATATATGAGTAATTTTTAGATAACTAACGCATTTCGGTCTCTAAAACAGCGCGAGAAGAATCGCTCCAAACTGGTCCCGCGATGATTATTTGTGGTCTACATATCATCCAGAAAACATATCTCATCGGGCACAAAATTTTTTCGACTTGGGTTAAAGTTGTGTTGAATATTTCGATCTTACGTGTCACGGTAAAGACATCGACTCGCGTTTGGACGATTCTGGACTCGGTAACGCTCATTTAAATTAGTCGCCCAGTGTTTTTGGAAGAAACATTATATAGTCCTGATGTATTGGACTGTTCAATGGTTTTAGAACTTTAATACTAAATAGCTAGTTAGGTGATATCGTTCCAAGATTATGGTTGAAGAAATTGCTCTAATGTTGATTCTCAACTGCACTTGTTCTATACATGTCAAAGTTTTTAACGTATATAGAATATTTTTTCACTCAGAAACTGAATAATACATTCAGAAAAGTAACAAAATGATACGAGGGCCTCACGAGTTGTGCCGAAAGATTATATACCAGAGAACAAATAATTCAAATGGTGATTCGAGGCAATTTTTGTATCAGTTTCATCAACTGTACCAGGAATATTCTACTCCAGATTCAGATACGGTAACCAAAACAGTAAAGAGGAGCCAATCTTATCAAGTCTAAGACTGATTTAAGTTCTGCACAACACTTCCGAAAACGGAGTATCCTCCACAATGGATCAGAATACTCTAAAACGTACAATCTGAGAATAGGAGCCGATACCCGTAAAACATGATCAAATAGTCGAATTGATATGCAAAGGCATTTGCAATACAAACTACACTCGAGGATATGTTTATCCTGCGGTTTTTTGTACGTTACCAACGTTAGACCATGAGGCTGCAGACTATTCTTCATCTTTCCTAACAATTATCCTTGGTTCTTGCACGAGACCAAATCATCGTCATATCATCCGTTTTTGGACTTGCTCCTTTTGAGAGTATTCTCGGGAATTCAATCTGTCTGACGAAAGAACTCAGAGGTTTCGATTGGAAAACAGATATTGTTGAAGATTGAATCACGCAATGGTATCCAGTCGACTTTTACGTATGATAGGGCTGCGAATTTTGCAGATTGGAATTCACTGCGGATCTTCGAAGGGAAGGGCAGATTCGAGACACTTGATGTTATTTGGGAACAAATTTTCTAGATTTAGATCGATAAGTTTGTTCACAAATAACAATAAGTGTCTCGAATTCGTCTTACTCTCTATATACTGACTATTCTGGGAATCCCGATCTGCAGAAGTCGCATAGTAGCTATACTGCCACAAACACCCACGTGCGCAATCTGCTTGTACGATTTGCGTATTGGTTGATGAAACTCAAAAACTTTTGTTCAAATCTTTCCAAGTAACGTACACTTGAGATAGATAGACACAAATCACATTTCTTCAATGGAATAATACTATCTTCCATCCACGTATATTCGCTTTGGATTCTCCAGGGCTTCTTTCTGCATTCGACTCAATATTTTTGCTCAGCAACGTCTATTGCGCTGTTTCTCTCTTGTAGAGGGACTATGTATAATACTGCTGCACAGGTAAGTGAAATAGACGTCGATCATCAAGTATTTTGAAGAACTCTCGAATACTCACAAACTACAGATACTCGTAGCTATATATTAGTCAGTCTAGAGAAGCTCACAGATCGCGAATACCGTATCCACGCTGCAGATCAACCCATACCAATAACAGCACAGCGAAATCCCTATTGTCCCCCTAATGTCACTCACATACGCACATTCAAGCTAACACATTTGACTATATGTTTATTCGATATCTTTCAACATTTCAGTGAAATTCGAGTGTTTAGCTGAGCCCTATCCGCTTCAAATCGCATTCGTTTCTAAAGTTGTTGAAAAAGTAGTCATGGTAAAGACATTTTGCTTGAAAATTGATCTCACGAGCGCTGTATGTCACGGATCACTTTGTTCGAGTACATGGCATCTTTTTTCGATGGATGTAGTTGTAAAAAAATTTGTGGGCCCAATATTGTATTGGGCGCGAGAGACATATGGCCACGGTAAAGGCACTTTTTATTTTGCAACGAAAAAATCGAGAAGTATCGGTGTACCGTGAGCTGATTGTGGACTATATCAATACGCCGCTGGTGAGGTTTTATTCTGTCGCAAATTAAGATCAAATTACCACCGGCATAAAGTTGCTTGAGACGATTAGCGAGACTGTACATGGAATATTCAAAAACATTCGAAAAATTTGCAAAACCCGTTGACAAGATGTATGAGGCGCGCGTATCAATGAAGAAGGTATTGGGCACTGGGGCGATACGTGTTTAGAATTCGGATAGCGGGGAGTGAAATAAAAGATCAGAGGTCTCAATTTTACTGATTTAATGAGACTTGAAAAATTCTTGGATGCACTCAGCGTGAGTGCTACATCGCGAGGAGATGTGCACGGCTCGGCGGCATCCAAGGAAGAGAGTTAGGCAGAGAGAAAGCCCATCAAATATACTACGCCACGCAGGGCCGTAGTTAGTGATTTTCTTGAGGGGCAACTGAAAAATGAAATTAGAACGCGTACAATGTTCAGTATCGTTCGAAATGAAAAATAATGCCATACACATCTCAATATTTGGATAATTATTCAATATTATATACATCAAATTCTGAACATTCCGCCCACTATTTTCGGCTGAGCAGAAAATAAAATTGAACTTGAGATACATTTGTTTCGCATGTAATATGCAGAGAATAGATCTTTGAAAAAATGGAATCAAAACCAAAATATCTTTGGAATAAATTGATTTTTGAGATGAATTTCTAGATAGAATAAATGATTTAGGCAATGAAAAAGATAAATCATCATAAAAATTGAATAATCAATAGTAATCAATCAATGAATATTAATGTCTCTAAACTTCACTTTCACTGGTCTTCTTCTGGACTGGATACCTCGATAAGCTTATGGATTGGTCTCTTGAGGTATGGGGTTGCTGTGCGGACGGTAACAACCCTTATTTTGCCGTCACGCCCAGGATGGAGCTCGAGGACTCGACCAAGCGGCCACCGAGCAGGTGATATGCTCTCATCTCTCACGAGTACCAAGTCCCCCACTTGGATTGCTGGAGATTCCACCGCCCACTTTTGGCGTTTTTGAAGAGTCTGGAGATATTCTGAAGACCATCGCTTCCAGAAGTTCTGCTGTAGCTGCTGCACCAACCTCCAACGTTCTAGTGGTGGAACTCGAGCTTGGGTGAGATCAGGCTCTGGAATTATGTACGATTCCGATTGAATGAGAAAGTGAGCTGGTGTGAGCGGGTTAACATCAGTCGAATCATCAGTTAAGGGTGTCAGAGGACGGGAATTGAGGACCGCCTCCACTTGGCAGAGAAAAGTTGAGAGTTTCTCGAAAGTGAGGGTGGTTTCTCCTATGACTCTTTTAAGATGATGTTTGGCAGATTCGACGGCTGCCTCCCAAATTCCACCCATGTGAGGAGCTGATGGAGGATCAAAGTGCCAATTTGTCTTTCGTTTGGACAGGGAAGACTCAATTTCTCTAAACGTTGGAGATGCCCTTGAGAACATCACACTGAGCTCACTTCCCCACTGAAAATGGGTGGCCGCCCGAGCGGGCGCCGCGAAAATTTTTTTTTACCCAAAAATTCAATTTTTGTTTTTTTGTTTTCCCAGAAACCCGAAATAATTTTTGGGAAAAATTGTATATACATCCCACTTACTTCCTTCTTCTTCCAATTGATGGAAATTTTTTCGAGAAAACTAGAGAATATCAAGGATCATTGCGAGTGGTGTGAACAAAAATACTCAGAAGAAGTTTCCAATGTCGAATCTCCACTTCGTGCGAGTCTGAAACACCAATTCTCCAAATCGAAGTTTCATGAGTCAGTTTTCCATCAATATGTTCTCTATATTTAAAGCAAAAAAAATGATCTGACGCACTGTCTCTAGTATCTCTATCACCATTCCCCATCCGGAGCGTACAGGACATGGTTATTAAACCTACATTTGTTTATTCAAATTAGATATATTTCCTGATCCGAAGATAGCTGAAATATAATGATGAGACGCTCATCAACGGTGAGTAATATGATGAGATGATTTTTGCGACTACTCGATTCATCAACGCGGAAGAATTGGGGTCTTGCATTTTTTTTGAACCCCTCAAAAAAAGGTTTGGCAAATTCGAGCAAATTAGAATGAGTATTGTGCAATTAGAGAAAAAATTCCCAAAAATTTTCTTCACCTTGCGCAAATTGTTTGAAAGTCGGACGACTTGAGAGTGACCATAGTGGGTGAGCGCCGTGTGACGTCACACCGATACAAATTGAAACCAGTCCCATGCTCACATGTATGAGATTGATGAAAAAGTCTTGGACTACAATTTTTTGAGAATAATTCACTAACTTATGTCGCAAGAGTGTGCAGTAGCGTCTTAATTCTGTCTAGGAGAGGTGAAAGAATCAGTCAAGAGCGTCAGTACATCAACAATGGACTCAGAGGTTAGTGTCCCAATGCTACATAAATTATGTTCCTAAATTATGTGAAATTAAAGTCATGATCACTGCTTGATATCAATTTCAAATTGATAATCAATTTTCAGTCTAATTTTTATCCTCTTTGATCTAGGAATCCCACACAAGTAATGAGGTTACCACCACAGATTCTGAGAAGCCCAAAAAACTACCATATAAGACTTGCTTTGTTCTTGAGATTGAGGATTTACCTCTGTGCTTTTGCTCCTCTGACTTCTGGGGCGTTGAATCAGCTTTTACGAAACCTTCTTCTATTCTATAAGCCATGACGATATATTTATTCACTCAGAAATTTGGAGATAATAAGAGAAAAATCTGGCAAGCCATACGTTTACAATAGCAGTAGCCGACGACTGTATCGGTGTGACGTCACACGGCGCTCACCCACTATGGTCACTCTCAAGTCGTCTGACTTTCAAACAATTTGCGCAAGGTGAAGAAAATTTTTGGGATTTTTTTTTCTAATTGCACAATACTTATCTTAATTTGCTCGAATTTGCCAAACCTTTACTTGAGGGGGTCAAAAAAAATGCAAGACCCCAATTGGGGGTTAGAATGAACGAGAAACACGAGATCAATGAATATGAACAATTTATGACGAAAAAGAATACAAACAACAAATCATCAAACGAACATACTTGATATCACAACAAACACACTCATAAATATGGTATTGAGAAATTTACATATTCCTTGAGCACATAACTCAAGAAACCATATGCACATATCCGCACTATCATAATAGTTGGAATATTCAACAATAAACTAAAAATCAATATACACAACGAATCAGTAAAATTTTATTCAGAATAATATATGATAAAAAGTGACATTAAGATCATCACCCACTCACATGAACACATATACATCCTCAAATATACATATATACTCAAAAAATCAAAATACCCACTCATCGACGCATTCGTAAAAACATCTTATTACCCATCAAATCATGGATCAAATTGTTATTTGATATATATTAAATGGTTATTTGATAACACTATACATGAATCCCGAATCTCACCATCCATACACATATATATATGACAATGAACAGTGAAAGAAAACACACGAAACATATAATTACATCAAAAAACCGAAAAACATCGCACAAACACATAAAAATCACCACATAACACATACACCCAAAATCGCAACAATTATACTCATCGACACAATACATGAAACCGTCATTCAATAATACAAACGGACACATACTCACCATCACAATACATATATATACTTACACAACTCACAAATCACCTATGACGTTTTCATTAAGAGCCGGTGACTGCACGTGGTTAGATCGCAATGACAATGTCATTCGAGCGCTGTAAAAGTGTCCTGGGCTGCTTCTAATAATGAAAATCGAGGTGACAAACACAAACACGAAAAACACAAGCACTCACACACACGCGCACGACGCTCTCACAGATGATCGAAAGGTATAGGGGGGGGGGCGAAAATCGAGTGAGTCCGGACGTTTCTTCGAGTTTCTAATATATCATGACCTCATAGATACGTTTAATACTAGTCGAGAAATCTTGCATGCAAAAGTTACGTTCAAATTTGCCCACAATCAGTAAGATGAGACTATCAATAAGGATGATCCATATAGCTCATTCCTCCCATATGAGGCATCTAATCATTCGCGTCATTAACATTGCACCGTTTCGTTCATCAAACTTTTATCACATCGTCACAATTCACATCATTTACAGACCTATTATATTCATACATTACTCCATTGCATCCATTCATCACATTCATCCACCACACTACAACACTTCGCTACTTTGACATTTCATCAACATCATTAGTATAATCATAATCATTTACACGCCGATTCATAGTCCCTCATCATTCTTACCATTCCATACTCCATATCACCTACCACACATTCCATTCATCATTCTGCCACTCACTCTATCATCAACTCCGTGCATCCTCCGCATGCACTAGTATTACCAATGATACCACGACAACCAAGGAGAGGAAAAAAGTGGTCTTCGGGAAAATGAAGAAAGCCGCGAAGAGTCAACACAGCTAGTCTTAGGCAAGCGCTTACCAATTCGGAGCTTGCTCAAAACTTGGCGTAGCGTCGCCGATATAGTAGAACTGAAGAGGATATCAAGACAACATTCCATAGTAAGAATAATATATTCGAGTCACACACTGAGTGAATCTCCCATAGACAATCATTGCAAACAACCGGAAATCAACACAGAAACAAGAGAAGCAAATATGTAAGTATTTTCCTGTAACTTGATATTTATTATCATTATTAAATACTTCCATCATCAGATATTCATATCCACCATTCATCATCTTAGCATCATCTTCAATCATTTCAAACTCAATGAACAAGAAGAAAAATATACAATAATCTCAATATGAACTTAACATGATGATTTTCAAGTATCTCATAATAATATACATCCAATCATTCATAATAATCATGTTATTATCATTCATTCAATATTATCCCTTCCATTCCAAGTTGATATAATTCCCTTCAATCTCGTTATCTCCATCCCACATATACATATTCAAATTATGTTACTATGTACAAGAGAAACATTATTGTCTAAGCTCATAGTCATAAGTACTATTATTACTATATTTTTATATTATAATTATCATTATTATTATACTACTCCTTCCTTGTAATATTTCAGAAACACCAGACGGGGTCCTACCCCACGGTGAGATAAAGTACTATACATACACTATATATGATGAATTCCACGCCAAAGCGACCTACGCAAAGGGGTCATCTCTCAGATTCTTTTTTAACATTTTTCATTCGATTCTATGGCCCAAAATAGGAACTTCGGACCACCTATGGGGCCCAAAAAAAATTTCTCCTCTCCATTGCACGCACATCCGTCAACAGACCGAGAATTTATCGTGTAAAAATCGATGCTCTTCCATTCACGAAAATGGAAATATTTCGAGTTTTTGAGTAGCTATCGATTTGCGGGTTGCGGCATCTGTAAGGGCATCGAAAAACCTATCGAAAACGTTGTCGGAAATCCCTTCTCTGTGATTTGGGGGCCTCCCGGAGGCGAAAGAGTGTTTTTCACTAAAATGTTAATTTCTCAAAAAGCCATTTTTTTAATTTTTTTAAAATCATATATTTGACGTAAAATTTTTCGTTTTTTCGAAAAAAATGAGTTTCAGAGAAGTTTGGGTCGATCCAAGTGACTTATGAGCCATTTTTGAAAATTCGATTTTTTCGGTTTCAGAAAAAGGCGATTTTCTGCGCATGCACACAAACGTAGACTTTCGGCGCCACTTTCAATGGAAAGCTGACAAAATTTCCCATGAAATGACTACCCGCGAAGTTGGAATTCGTGCACTGAAACGCGATCTGCAAGGATTAATTATGTCGAATCAAAATCACATGAAAATTCAGCCCATTAACGCCTTCGTGGCGCCTGCTGAGATGACACATTCACGAGATCTTCTCGGGACTCAATTTTGAGTATGAAATTGACCTGAAAAAAATTCGGACCACATGGTTCCAACGTAAAATTGTATGAACTTTCAAAATATGCGATGAAAAACCCCATTTGAGGCGAACCCGAGGAGCTACATTCAATTTTTTGCCAAAAAATACGATATTTCACATTCAAAATTGCGAAAAACTGAATGTAGCACCTCGGGTTCGCCTCAAACGGGGTTTTTCATCGCATATATTGAAAGTTCATACAATTTTACGTTGAAACCATGTGGTCCGAATTTTTTTCAGGTCAATTTCGGACTCAAAATTGAGTCCCGAGGAGACCTCGTGAATGTGTCATCTCAGCAGGTGCTACAAAGGCGTTAATGGGCTGAATTTTCATGTGATTTTGATTCGACATAATTAATCCTAGCAGATCGCGTTTCAATGCATGAATTTCAATTTTGCGAGTAGTCATTTCATAAGAAATTTTGTCAGCTTTCCATTGAAAGTAGCACCGAAAGTCTACGTTTGCGCGCATGCGCAGAAAATCGCCTTTTTCTGAAACCGAAAAAATCGAATTTTCAAAAAATGGCTCATAAGTCACTTGGATCGACCCAAACTTCTCTGAAACTCATTTTTTTCGAAAGAACGAAAAATTTTACGTCAAATAAATGATTTTAAAAAAATAAAAAAAATGGCTTTTTGAGAGATCAACATTTTGGTGAAAAACACTCTTTCGCCTCCAGGAGGCCCCCAAATCACAGAGAAGGGATTTCCGACCAGGTTTTCGATAGGTTTTTTGATGCCCTTCCAGATGCCGCAAGCCGCAAATCGATAGCTATTCAAAAACTCGAAATATTCCCATTTTCGTGAATGAAAGAGCATCGATTTTTACACAATAAATTTTCGGTCTGTTAACGGATGTGCGTGCAATGGAGAGGAGAAATTTTTCTTAGGCCCCATAGGTGGTCCAAAGTTCCTATTTTGGGCCATAGAATCGAATGAAAAAGGTTAAAAAAGAATCTGAGAGATGACTCTTTTCCGTAGTTCGCTTTGGCGTGGAATTCATCATATAGAATTCGGAGCAAATCATGTATAGAATTTGGAGCAGAAACTTTGCGACTACGGAAAAATTTCCTCAGTGATGATCATCTCCTGGAGTGGCTCTCTTAGAGTTCTCTCCGGTAATTTTTCATGGATTAGAGGGAACAAATTTAATAGAATAATTTCGGGTTTTCGGGAAAACAAAAATATAAAAATTGAATTTTTGGGCAAAAAAAAATTTTCGCGGCGGCGCGGGCGGCTTTATCGCCGATTTCGTGCTACCGTCTGGGCGCCCGCCCCGGCGCCCACTCGGGCAGCCATCCATTTTCAGTGGGGTTTAAGCACCAGTAAAGGTTCCAGCGTTGTCACAATTGATATCAGAACAGTGACCTCGACGAGAGGTGAATCGGGAGAAGGCTGCTATATAGGCACCAGAAGAGTAGTCAGATACCACTTTAAGGTGATTGGCACGAATAGCTAAACAGACGAAGATACATATGTACCCCTTCCTAGACTTTTGACCTCGACCTGGCGAGGTGCGTAACCTGATTGGCCCAGCATAGTCAACACCAACCTTTGAGAATGGCCGTGATATTTGGACGCGATAGTCGGGCACCTCTCCCATCACCTGTTAAGCTGGAGAAGCTCGATAGCGTATACACTTGGGACATCCTGCTATCACTCTTTTGATGGCATAGCGAGCTCCAACTAGCCAATATCTTTGACGGATTGTGACAAGTGAGATTTGAGTACCACCATGTAAAGTGAGGGCATGTGTCTCTCTGACTATCAGTTCTGAGAGCTTGTGATTGCCCAGAAGAATAGCAGGATGCTTTCGACTGGGGGAGATGGATGCATTAGCTAACCTTCCTCCTACTTTCAATATTCCATTTTCCATGAAGGGACTCAGTTTGTAAATAACATGAGTCTTAGGGAGAGATCTGCCATTTAATATATCTCTGATCTCGGAAGCATAGACTATACGTTGGATGTGACAGATCCAAGCAAGACGAGCTCGCTCTCGTTCTTCAGACGACAGAAGCTTTCCGTAAGAAGAGATTTGTGCCCAGGTCTGATGCTGAATGAGTTCAGAGTTTTTGGTGGCTGTAAAAAGGTCACCTTTTTAGTTTAGCCAAAGCTCTAAGGTAATAGGTAGTAGCAGCCATGAGAGAGTCAAAAGACGACAATTCTTCAAGTAAAGAATCACAAGTGGATATCAGATCATTCAAGGTCAGAGATTTTGAAATAGCAATATTTACAGAAGGGGGTGGAATATTTAGAAGGATATTGGGTTGCTTTTTTGGCTCAAGATCCGCCAAAGACTTCGGGATTGGCCACTGATTTCTGGGGAGGGCAAGCCAAGTTGGACCACTCCACCAAATGGACAAGGCTAGCATTTCTTCTGGAAATCTGCCAGGACTACCAACATCAGCAGGATTGTCCTTGGAGCGGACGTGAGACCATGGTGCCCCAGGCAAAAGTTCCATGATGCGAGAGTACTTATTGGCTACAAAAGTAGGCCATTTCGACGGTTTATCCTTGAGCCAGTACAAAACGTTCATTGCATCTGTCCAATAAAATTCAGGTAGATTGGGAATTTTCAAAGACTCTTTCAGTCTAGAAGCCAACTCGGCTAAAAGTACTGTGACACACAACTCCAATCGTGGAATTGAAAGTGTTTTTATAGGGGCGATTCTAGTTTTCGATTGAAGCAATCGAATGTAAATTTGATCGCCAGAAGTGATTCTAAGATAAACTACAGCACAGAGTGCAACCTTAGATGCGTCTGCAAATCCGTGTAATTCATATTGATTAGTATCTTCGGCAAAATGAATCCATCTGGGAATCTTGAGCTTAGATATTGCAGGCAAGTTGTTAAGCCAACGTAGCCAAAGATCAACATCATCTTGAGGAAGCTCTTGATCCCATTCGAAGCCTCGAATCCAAAGCCTTTGCATGAAAGACTTAGATGTGGTGATCATAGGGGCGAGCCAACCAAGAGGATCATATACACTAGCGATTCTCGAAGGTACAGATCGTTTTGTCCAAACGTCAGTGGGGGCTAATTTTACGGGCTTGAATTTGAAATTGCCCTCATTTGGACATCATAGCAAACCGAGTATTGGAAAAATTGCATCGTCATCAGGACAAGAAATATTTACAAGGTTGTCAGGTGTGGGAGCAGCGCGAAGTTCTGAGGGTAAGTGGCGTACAAGCTCTTCATTGTTCGCCGCCCACTTACGAAGATTGAACCCGCCTGACTTGCAGAGATTTATGAGTTCTGCTTGTTTCATCTGAGCATCAGCAAGATCATGCCCGCCAGAAATAACATCGTCCATGGAGGTTTCTCTTTCCAAGGCGTCAGAGCCAGTGGAAAATTATGTTTCTCGTCTAAAGCTAACTGGATGCGAACTCGGTTCGCGTGATAGGGACTTGGATTCAATCCATACGTCACGGTATTCAATAAAAAGATAGAAACAGGATCATTTTGCGATTTGCGCCATAAAATAGATTGAAATTTTCTATCATCTTCATGAATCAGGATTTGCCTCAACATCTTCTCGATGTCTGAAGTAAAGGCGTAGCGATATTTTCTCCAACTTAAAAGGAAAGATGGTAAATCAGGGAGTAAGTTAGGGCTAGCTAAAAGGAAATCATTTATGGACTTCCTAGTTTTGGTTTGAAATGAACCATTGAAAACAGTTCTGAGTTTGGTCGTCGTACTAGACTCTTTCAAAACTCCACGATGTGAAATAAAACAGTATGAACCCTTATCAACTGCATTGGGGTTATTTGTGAGCAGTGACATGTGATGCAATTCTTCATATTCAGTCATGAAATCATGTTGGGCATTCCTAAGAGCTATATTCCGTCCTAACCGGGACTCTAATTTAAACAACAGCTGTTTAGCTGGATGAAATGAATCACCAAGGAGGGATTGATCAAAAGAGTGATGGAAAGGTAGCCTCACAGTATATCGTCCATCTGCACCTCAAGAGTGTGTAGCCACGAAGTGAGCTTCACAACGACGATCATCAGCAGACAATGGAGATGAGTCGCTGCTGACCTCCTCCTGGCGCCAAAACCTCTGAAGTAGCTCGTTGGTCTCGACGTCTGCAGCAGAGTGAAGAACAGTTGGATGCATCAGCAAGTGATCACTGTTGCCAGTCGGGCCCGACAAAATCCAGCCGAGCTTTGTCTTGCTGGCAACAGGCTGGTCAAGTGGCCCCTTCCGCAGTTCATCCTCGACGATAAGCGCATGAACTGCAGCGCTCAGGAGTAGCTCGACGGGGTGGCTGCTCGTGAAATCAGGGTCGGCAAGCTGGAGATCATTCGTGTGTATCCAGTCAGCTACAGATCCGCCGACATTCGATTGGTAGCCAGTGACGTCCTTGATCACCAGTACGTTGAGCTTGGCCATAAATGAAGACTTGAAGTGAGGGCTTATGGCGATCTCAGCAATTCCTTTGGCGTAAGACTGTTTCCCTCCAAGAGCCTGCACAGGTATAGAAACACGTTGTTTTAGAATCTTTAATCTTTGACAAAGAGATTCAGATATGAAGGACGTTTGAGCGCATTGATCTATGAGAGCACGCGCAAGCACTCTCTGGCCATTGGCATTTGACACTTGAACCCAGGCTGTTGCGAGGAGAACAGTATTGGGCTTGCAGAAGTTGGAATTCAAGGCAACCACATGGTTGTGCGACTCAGTTTTCGGTTGAAATACAGGGGTATTTGCAGAAAAGTGCGACATATTACCGGCTGGCTGCATGAGCTTATCAGAATGGAGCATAGAATGATGCTTCCCACCACAGCAGCGGCAATTATAAGCAGATTCACATGTTTTATACTGATGAGAACCGAGACAATTGAAACAGAGTTTTTTAGATCTGACAAACTCTTTCCTTCGCTCAGTATTCATTGCTTTGAACGAAGGGCAATTCTGCAAACTATGATCTTGCTCACAACTCGCGCATTTTCTCGGCTTGTTAGCATCAGAAGTTTGTGCAGAATGCGAAACTTTAGATCCTGGCTTCTGCGGAGTAGATGCATTTTTTTGACTTTTCTGATTGGACTTTGTTTGATTAGAATCTGAGGTAAGTGGAGAGACACAGAGCTGATGACTGCTTTCAATAGATTCAAGCGTGGTTAGTCGCGTTTTCAGAAAAGTTTTCATCTGCGCGAGAGTTGGAGGGTCGGTAGATTCTCCTAGAGAAGTTTCCCACAAGGTACGGGATTCTTCGTCTAAACGGTTGGCAGTAATGAAAACGATAAGGTCATCCCATTGGTCTGTTGGTCTGCCTAAAGCCTTCAATACAATCAAGGAATTGTCGGTACCATTTATCAGAGCTCTAAGCTCAGCAGCTGATCCAGTTTGAAGATTTTCAACAGAGAAAAATTCCCTCAAATGGTTGTTCAACATCCGTCTTTTATTCTCGTAAAGAGATTTGAGTTCATCCCAAGCAGTCTCAAAATCATCTTCATCTAAGAGTTATACCTTGAATGAGCGCTTGGGCATCATCCACTAAGTGCGTTCTCAGATGATAAAATTTGACAGCATTGCTGAAATGGCCGTTTACTATAGTAGCAGTGAAGAGATCACGGAATTTAGGCCAGTCCTTGAAGGTTCCATTGAAAACAGGGATATCAATGGGAGCTAGGCGCGCAGCTTGATATTCAGGCATCAAGTACTGGGTGGTCATATCTCCCGCAGAGACGATTCTACTCGTATGAGTTCGAACGTATTCGTTGAATTCACCGCGGACATCTAAATATGACTCTTCGGCTAAATCGAATTTTTTCCCGGTAAAATATTCATGCTCAGGATCGACACCCTCGAGAGCAAGAATTTGTTCATCAATTGATTGGAGTTCTTGCCAATACTCATCTAATTTTTCCCTGCGTGACTCAGCATTCCCTACAGTTTGCTTTTTCTTTTTGAAATTTGAAAAGGCATGTTCGACTTTGCTCAAAGCAGTCTCGGGCTTTTTTACGAGAGCGTCCATTTTGGGATCCAGAAATTTGCAGAATATGTAAGAATCACGAGGATAGTACGGTGAGTGTACTTTATTAAGAGATTTGAAGTTACCGGAATGACCTGCGATGAGGCTTGGAAGTACCGGCAAAATTAGTTGAATCCAACAAACAGCGTGAAATTCTGTTGAGTTACTCTTTGCCTAAAGAAAAAAGCACATGGTGTGCCGACAAGAAGTGATTTTGCGTACTGAAATATCAGAAGCAAAGTAGAACGAATCGCGAGTTTGAGTGAATTTTCAGATACAACAACGTCAAGTTGTGTGAGCTGGGTCAGCTCTGAAAAGCAACACTGGGATGAACAAATGTAATTCGAGCAAATATACAACATTCATTCATGAGCTGCTGTATGCGCGGGCGAATTTTGCTCACGACGAATACACATGTATTTGAAAACAAGCATGAAAAACTAGAACGATTTTACTTGACCGATCCGAAAACGCCCAGCTGTCGATGCGATGTGACGGCACCTTGAAGCGACGACTGCTGTGCACGATGCTTCGACGCGCTGACAGCTGACGACAGGTTTGCCCGCAAGGAGAGACATCAGCGCTACCATTCAGGTGTGGCCACTCTGCGAAGCACGCTGGCGTGGCGAAGGCTGTGTCGGTAAGGCAGATCACGATGATGCCCCACTGCCTGGCCTCGCGGACGATGTCTAGGTGCCGCGACTCCTGATTGACGCAAGTGTAGCGTGCTTGGGTTACGCTGCTGCGCCGCCCACATCCGGAAACACCACTGCATGGAGTTGACGGGTTGCTGATGAGTGCTGCAACGTCGCCGCGTTGCACGTGCTCCGAAGTCTCAACTAGCGTTGCGTCCTGAGCTCACCGATAAAATTGTCCGGTTGAAGCCGAACGTGAGCGCATCACGAAAAATTGAGCCACTCACTGCACTCAAGTCACTCACATTTTATGTGCACTCGCATAACGGAGGCAATAATTCCTCATGCTCAGCTCGGCGTCGCTAAAGTTCACATGACGAGAGCGCGAGCTAAGATGGCGGGCCACGATATTTCGGAGCACACGCGAGCGAGTACTGCACAATCACTGTATAACTTCCACTTTCCACGTCACGTATCCGGCTCGAAGGACCAAAATATTTAGAGTTCGGATAGCGGGGAGTGAAATAAAAAATCAGAGGTCTCAATTTTACTGATTTAATGAGACTTGAAAAATTCTTGGATGCACTTAGCGCGAGTGCTACATCGCGAGGAAATGTGCACGGCATTCAAGGAAGAGAGTTAGGCAGAGAGAAAGCCCATGACGTATACTACGCCGCGCAGGGCCGTAGTTAGTGATTTTTTTTAGGGGCAACTGAAAAATAAAATTAGAACGCGTACAATGTTCAGTATCGTTCGAAATGAGAAGAATGCCGTACACATCTCAATATTTGGATAATTCATCGAATTCTGAACAATACGGAAAACGATTCTTGACACCTCAACTCTGATGTTCAATTCGACTAATATACGTATTTAGTGGTTTTTCCGATAAAATATACACCTGAAATGTGCGAGTTACGTTTACGACAAGTCACGGTAAAGACATTTTGGGGTCATATTACGTGCTGGAATCGACTAGATGTCTATAATGCCACTGAAAACTATTCAAACATGTCTGTCCGGATAATATACACCTGATTTCAGAGCTGAACCGAGCCTATCTGCTCATTTCACTAGATTGCTAGTCGATGACACGATGTGCATGAGTTATCGCGAAACCACTCATATATATCTTTCGGGTCCGTGAACACGAATCCGATGCTTTATTCCATTTACGGTCACACAAATCTGAGATATCGACTATAACTTGAGTTTTATGATGGAAAATTTGATTCTTGACATCAGATTCTGAAAGAGCACAGAATTCTACGTCCAAATATGTGTTTTTGAGAATTTTTCAGTGACTTTTAGAAGGTCACACAGCGGAAAAATTCAGCACTAGACGAGAATATGACTCACTGACCTGATGCATGACTCACCAACCCACCGGCCTGGTGAGCTGACGTATGACGTACTAACCTACCAACCTCTTTATCTGCCACATATAGCACCATTCCGTCGGCTGGTGACCTATAGACCCCCTGACCTATGTACTTGTCACATCACCCGCTAATACGCCGACCTGCTGGTCGGCGTACCGACTCATGCATCTGGCGCATGACCCACTAACTCGCAAACCTGGTGACCTCAGATGACCAACAGACCCACCGACCTACTGACCTGTCATATAACGTGTCGACCTGACGAATGACCTACTCATCTCCCGACCTATTCATTCGATACATGACACATCAACTCGTACATTTGGTGACATTTCGGCAGACTCACAGACCTACCAGCTCACTGACCCGATATATGACCTCGTGGCTCCCCGACCTACTGACCTGCCGTACAACCCACCGATTTGTTGATGAATGGGTGGGTCATACATCAGGTCACATGGCCGTTAGATCATATGGGAGGTCAGCAAATTGGTGGGTTGTACGGCAGGTCAGTAGGTCGGGGAGCCACGAGGTCATATATCGGGTCAGTGAGCTGGTGGGTCTATGAGTCTGCTGGAATGTCACCGAATGTAAAAGTTGATGTGTCATGTATCGAATGGATAGATCGGGAGATGAGTAGGTCATTCGTCAGGTCGGCGCGTTATATGACAGGTCAGTTGGTCGGTGGGTCTGTTGGTCATCTGAGGTCACCAGGTTTGCGAGTTAGTGAGTCATGCATCAGGTCAGTGGGTCATATTCTCGTCAAGTGCTGAATTGTTCCGCTGTGTGACCTTCTAAAAGTCACTAAAAATTCCTCAAAAACACATATTTGGACGTAGAATTTTGGGCTCTTTCAGAATCTAATATCAAAAATCAAATTTTCCGCCATAAAACTCAAGTTGAAAACGATATCCCAGATTTGTGTGACCGTAAATAATAAATAGCATCGGATTCGTGTTCACGGACCCGAAAAATATGAAGATAACATAGTGAGAGCCCAGGTTCAGACCACTTTTCTGTGGGTCTGTGTTATTCATCACGAGCACGCTATGTGTGGTCAGATTTTCGCTGAGAGAAGAACTTAAAGCTGAAATTATCATTAGAATCTGCGTCGTGTCCCGGGTTCTCAATAGATTCGCGATCGAAGTCACCGCAAATCTGCTAGACCAGGAGAATTAGATTATTTTCCGGCGGTGGGAGATAGATGCTGATTTATTTCTTTTCCAGGTGCAGGACGCTCCATAGAACCATGTCTACCGATTCCAAACAAATTTTGCTGGCCGGGGAAAATTATTAACAATGAATAACTAGCAAAAACGACACTTTTCGCGGATTAATGCCCAAAGCTCTGTGGGTATAACTTTGAGCGAGTTCACTCTGGTCTCATCTTCTAGCTAGTGAAAAAACCTACAGATTAAAGAAAAATTTATTGTTCTAGCATATTTTTTGTTGGCGTGTGACGTGGTATTTTTACCATCACAACTAATTTATTTTCAGCGGGACTCCTACCCTAAAATCGCAGGCAATATGCGCGCGAACGGCGAAACGACTTAGGAAAAATTCAGCTACTCCGCAACACGTCCTCAGCACAGCGTCACCTACCGTGCCATCACCTGAAAATAAAGAGGGGGAGGGAGGGCGCACGCTCATAAATGATAAATCGAATATTTATTACAAAAATACCTGGCCTATATTCTTTACGTTACTTCTGCGCGGCGATACATAGATCTACATATCTCTAATAACCGACATTTGTACGAGTGACTCGACTATCTGTCCAGGAAAAATATCCATCAATCGCATAAATTGTCAAAAATGTCTCTATTCCTGAAAAATATAAAAACACTTCACAAAAAGGCTATATCACACTGTCCGATCACTCGCGAAATCTACCTGCACTCCGTAGAGTGCAGCTTGTCCGGTCCCTGCTCCGATATTTTCCCCACAATTAATCTGCTCCAAAATTTCCTGGTCCAAAATGGCCGCTCAGCAGCCCTCGCAACGCGCGCGCAACGACAAGCACCCAAAATGGCCTGTGCTCCGATGCTCGTTTGTCCCACGCGCTCAAGCAACAGGTGTACGATCACGCACCTGGCTCCTAGTCCAGCTATAACTCATCCAAGGTTCACCATGTCCTCGTCCACGCGCGCCTCCTCCAGGAGGTCTGTCCTCGACACGAATTTTATACCGCGCGCACGTCTTTCCAAGACGTCTTGTCCAGGAGCACGCGCCAACTAGCGGCTGCGCGCGCCAAATATTCAAGTCCAGTCCACTATACTTGTCCCATACAGTAGCTCAGATTCTACGAAATTCACTGCAAGCGCATCAATTGCAGTATCTACGGTCCTGATGCCTCCACCCAGAGAATATTCTGTCCCGCTCACGCGCATGCACCGCTAAAATACACGCGGAGGCATCGCGCACTCGCGCTTGCCGCAACTCCACGCTTTCACTTCGTATAGTCCTTATACATGTCCGTGTATATCTGAATCTGGTCCGTATTGCCGCAGTATCTCTATATATACTCGCGGCCGCCCGTAGCATAGTAATATCAAGTCCGCATGGTCGCAGTATATATATATATATATGCTGCGCACAGTCCCATTGCAACATACTCATGTGTACATAGCCCTAAGTACATGTAAATGTCGTCCGCAAGTCCAAATTTGCCCAGTAACCGCTGTCCAGGTGATCGTCCGTCAGATTTTCGTGGCCACTAGCACCCGGGTGTGGCCCGGATTTACATGCCCGCAGCGCCGCCACATCTCGTCCACCGCCAGTCAGCTGTCTGCTCTTGCCACGTGCACCGGCCTGTCCGTCATCGCCGTCCTCTGCTGGGTCACCCGGGGTCCACCCGAGTCCGTGTGATGGTCCCCCGTGCGGTGTGTGGCCACCCTAGTGTTATATCCATGGTGCGCGGGTGTGCGATACACCAGGTACACGATGTACCTGTGTATCGGGTGGTACGTGGGTATATAACCCCATCGCTGCAGGCATGTTCGCTGCCCCGGGCTGCAGCGGATGGGGCGAATGCCTAGATGGCTGGCAGCCCGGGGAGCGCAGCAGGAGGGCCACCCGACTGGTGTGTGTGTGGCACCAGGTCCATAACCTGTCCCGCGTCGTGCATTAATCGCGTGTGCGTTATACAACGCGACTTTGTGGTGCCAAGCATACCCTCGCCCACCCGAGAGCGAGGGCCTCGTCCGTCATCATCGTCGCCGTCGTCCGCACGCCGGTGTGTACACACCTGCCCCGGGGCATGGTGTTGGGGAGCAGCATGTCCGTGGGGTGTGGGAGGGCCGGTGTAAGGGCCAAACGAGGCTTCAATGCCCTGGGGGAGCCCTCCGGGCCACCCAGCTGTAGAAATCGCGACCCATCGGCTACTGATCCTGCAGCCCCCTTGACCGGGCTGCAGCGGCTAACCTGGACGCCGGGAGGGTTGCCCGCGCGCAGGCATATCGATACCCGCAGCATCCACAATTTCCCTCGTCGCTCGTCGTCGTCGTCCTCTCGAGCCAGCCCTCAACAAAAAAGAGAAGTATTCCGGGTTAATACTCATACTTCTCGTTGGCTGGCTCGAGACGGCGACGAGAGATTTTCCTAATCTCGGCTGTGACGGTTCATCCGTCACATTACCCCCCACTAAGGGGAGGGGTCCTCCGGAAGGGAGTGGTCTTGTCGATAGTTAGGTGGAGCATTCTCGCCTTTAAAATTCTCTCGTCGCTGCCTCGTTCAGCAGATTCAAAATCAAAATCATATTATACATTCAAGAATATGGGGATCATCACCCGCTCACTCTCTCACACAATCATACTGAAGGGAAATCACTCTACTAGCTGTCCTACAACTCTAGGAAAATTCGAAAAGGTCCTACTGGCCTGGCTCGGCGTCTAGCATACCGGCCCATGGGTTTCAGGAAACCCGTCCTATTCTGACTCCGCCCACTCCTGCTAGCAGAAGGTCCGAATTGGCGAAGTCCGCGCCGAGGAGGCTTACCGGCTGTCTGGGGGGTCTATTTCGCGGTACATCGCAAAGAATGCCCGCCAAATTCTATCCCGCTCGGCCTCTGGTAGGTCTCGAATTCCCTCGCTGGTTTCACGCAGCCTCTGAATATAGAGGGGTCCGAGAGGTCGTACTTCCTGTTCCCTCGCCCGAGCTTCCTCCGCAGCGATTCGTGCTTGGGCTTGTTCTGCCTCCAGGCGGGCCCTGGCCTCTCGGAGCCTCGCGTGCTCAGCCTGTGCACGCTGGGCCTCCTCAGCTGCGAGCCTAGCTCGCTCCTCCGCAGCGCGCACTCCCTCCTCTTCACGACGGAGGCGTTCTCGTCGACGTCGGTCCACGGCTTCAACAGTCCGCCGCTGCTCGTCCCGGTCTCGTCCTTCGTCCGCACATCGGGGTTCCTCATCACGGGTCCTTTCCAAGCGTCGCGTTGCCTCGGCTGCTTCGCCGCGGTCCCAATAGTCCTCACGTTTTCTCCAGCGACCAGCACAGCGAGGACACGTAGACACGTGTACTCCTCGGCGCCCACAGTTCTCGCAATAGCGACGCTGAGGCTGGGGGCAGCTGGAGGATCTGTGTGTCCTTATTTCCCAACAGTTGAGGCACGCGAAGGGAGGAGGGTCCAAATATTCGTCCGTGGGAATTTCAGGCAGGTTCCGAAGGAACGTTCCGGTCCGTTTAGGTGGCAGAGTTCTTGGCGTCTGGTGTCCTTGCTGAGGTGGTTCCCTAGGCTGGCGGTTAGGGCTTTGCGGTGAGCTTGACCTAGCTGGACTCCGACTCCTGGCTGACGCTAGCGGTCTCATCGGGCTCTAGCCCTGGTGTCCTGAGGTCCTGGAGGTGCCTCTAGTCCGATGTCCGTCTGCTTGCCTCCACGCCTCTTCTGACGGAGGCCCTGAATTGTTTGTCCTGGGTCGGGATGAGTCCCGATTCCGAGTCCGCACGTCCGTTGTCCGTTCCAGTGGCAATCGTCGCACCAGTTGGCTCGGCCCTAACTCTTCCACGTCTGGTCCTCTGCGATATGGGGGAGGGCCACCCTCATAATCATCCAGCGTGAGCTGCCTGTTGGGATTGTACGGACGCCTCTTGCTGCCCGTGTCGTGTCTGGTCCGTGGAAGTGAGTCCAGCGTGGCCCTGGATGTCGACGCTTGGGGTTGTGGCTCCCCGCGCCACATCGGTGGAGAGATGGGGCGGAACTCTTGTCGGGATGCAGAGGGCTGGTCCGGAAGCTGCCTTGACGATTCGTCGCGGCGTGGAGAGTCCAACACTATTACCTCCGGGGCCGGGTTCGCTGAGGACCGAGAAGAAGGTCGTGAGCAAACTGTGTCCCTATAGGCTGGTGGTGGGGTTGTCATTTTGACCAGATCTGCCGAGGTAACCCTTTCCTCTCCGGGGATGCCGTCAGTTGGTCCTAGTTCCATGGCCCAGTCGTGCGTGATCACCAGCTCGTCCTCTGCTTGGTGCTCAGCCACGTTAGCGGTGGCTTTTTCTGGGTCCGGCGGCTGCTCCACCACCCCTGCTGGGGAGACAACGCTCTCGTTGGCCTCTTCCGAATTCGGAAGTGACTCGGCCTGTTGCGGCCCTCTCAGTGTCCTAGGAATGGCTCCCTGGGACCGGTGTAGCGCCAGCTCCTCCTCCGAAAGGCGACACACCACCACGCGCAATTCTGGCTTCGCTGGTTTGTCGAAGCGCACTCGCTTCGCTTCCTTTGGCACAGTCCGGGTCGGTGGTACATTGGCCTCTGTTGGGACCATCTCGTCCACCACTGCAGCGGCAGCACCCTCGCTGTTACGGGTCGGAGATAGGTGGGCTCCCCGCGACTCCGTCTCGTCCGTTAGTTCAGGCAGGCTGCTACACCTGCGGGGGCTACCGATCTCCATGGCGGCAACATCATTTGCCATGGCACTAGTTGCTCCGTCGCTGTTGGTGGGTGAGGTGGGTGCCTGGGTGACTGAAGTGATCTCATCCTGGGAGAGACATCAGTGCCCTGAGCTCGGCAGGCCGAAAGAAGTCCACCACGCTGGAAAAATTCGAAGCGAGTGGTGGCCAGGTCGACACGACTCGCCCAATCTTTCAGCGCCGCCAGACGTGCCTCGGTGGAGTCCATCCGATGGAATTGTGATGGCTCGGGGAGTGGAACCTCTCCAACACGCTACTTCGCCAATTACCACAGGATCTCGGCCTCCTTCCAATCGGCAGGATTCGGGAAGAGCTCGAAGAAATCAGGCTTCGAGCTCTCAACACCTCCTATTGCCTGCTCTTCTCGCCTCGCTTCGGGTGCGGGCAACCCCTCGTCCAGTCCGGATGCGAATAGCTCCTCGTCCATGTCGAGCTCTTCGTCCGAGATTCGGAGCTCCAATATGGCTCCGTCCGCCGCCGCTCTTTCTGCTTGAGCGTACAGCTCGCGAATTTCTGCCATCCTGTCCGCATTGCTCGAACCTGGAACAAACTCAAACTCACAGTCCGTTCGTTGCCGGTGCGGCATGTCCCCTTACGCATGCACCAACTACTGTTCCGACTACTTGTCCGAATTACGGGAAGGGATCCAACGTTTCAACTGGGATACATGGGCTTCTGGCAGGGTTCTACCTAGGTCCCCTTCAAGTACATAAACTAGCGGTGATTTGACTCCCACAATTTTGAATGGTCCCTCATATTTTGGCGCAAGTTTCTTAGAAAACTTATTCGCGGTGTTTGATAGAAAATGCGTCCGTCGTCCGACCATATCTCCCACCTGGAACTGTACGTATTTCCGACCGCGATGCGCAGCCTGCTTTCCTCGAGCTTTATCGTTAATTTTCAACACGAAGACCCTCAGCGCGTCCAAACGCTTCATTCTCTCTGTCCATGTGTCCACGTCTATCGGCTCTACTGGTTTTCCATCCAACAGCTCACGTCTCAAGCTCTTTACCGGTCTCGGATTCCGTCCGTAGTTCAAAAACGCTGGTGAAACTTTCAGTGTCGATTCAACTGCCGTGTTCACAGCATGTCTGAACTCATGTATGTGCAGGTCCCAGTCCCTGTGATCGTCCTTAACGTACTGAGCTATCATGGTCTTCAAAGTCCTGTTCTGGCGCTCCGTAGCGTTGGCCTGGGGATGGTAAGGGGGGGGGGGTCAACACTTGCTTGACTCCATATTCAGCTAGTCGGTCCGCCAAGAGCGTATTGTCGAACTCCTTACCGTTGTCCACCAAGATATAGTCCGCCGTTTCCCATCGAAACAAAACTAAGTCCTCTATCCCAGCCAGAACCGATTTCCCGTCCGCTTTACGCAAAGGTTTGGTCTCTATCATCTTTGTGAACAAGTCCTGGAGCACCAGAAGGTATTTAAAACCCCTCTTGCTTGGAGGAAATTACATCAAGTCCGCTGAAATGGCCACCCATGGCGATTCCACGATCCGCGACCCGAGTAGTCCGTGAGGTCCGAGTTGAGAAGCCTTATACTTCTGGCATAGCTGGCATTGGCCAACAAATACCACCACGCCGTGATACAGTCCGGGCCACGAGTACTCTCTGGCCACCCGGTCATATGTCTTTTCTACCCCTAAATGTCCTGCTGAAGCGATGCAGTGGGCGTCCTCCAATACTCTCTCACGGAGAGCTACTGGTACTACCAAGTGCCACTTTTCGTGCGGTGATGTGATCGGGTCCAGCATCGCATCTGTCCGAAATCTGTACAACTGTCCGTCCTCAACTCTCCAATTTCTCCATTTTTCCGGCCTGGATTGCACTTCCTCAATTCGTTTGGTGTACCACGGGTCCGATTTAATCTCGAGTCCAGCTATTTCTGTCCCGTCCTCGCCCTCCACGTCCGCAGGGTCATGCAACCTAGAGAGAGCATCTGGCACCCTATGGAGCCGTCCGGAGCGGTGGGACAATTCGAAGTCCCATTGCTGGAGCTTCAGAGCCCATCGAGCCAAGCGCCTCGTCGGATCTTTGAGTTCTCTCAACCATTTTAGAGCGCTGTGGTCCGTGATCACCTTGAAATGAGTCGCCTCCACGTAAGGTCGGAACTTTTCGATGGCCCACAAAACAGCCAAATTCTCTCGTTCCGTGGCGGTCCAGTTCCTCTCGGCAGGGGTCAGGCTTCGACTACAGTACACAATTGGGTGCTCTCCGTCCTCCCCTTCTTGTGTCAGCACGGCTCCAAGGCTATACGCGCTCGAGTCACACTGGATCGTGAAGACTTTTGAAAAATCTGGCCTGGCCAACACCGGGGCCGTTGTTAGAGCTTCTTTGAGCTTTTCAAACACCTCTTGTTGCTCCGCGTCCCACGTCCATTTCACGTCCTTCTTCAGAAGCTTAAGAAGGGGTACTTTGATCTCAGATTCGTGTTCAATGAATCTGGAGTACCAGCCCACCATCCCCAAGAATGATCGCAACTGTTTTAGGTTTTTCGGAGCTGGATAGTCCCTTACTGGAGCAACCTTTTCCGGGTCTGGCCTCAGTCCTTCTGCGTCTAAAAGAAACCTCAAATATCTGACCTGCTGGCAACAGATATCACACTTGTCTTTGTTGACTTTTAGTCCGGCTCCGATTAAGCGCTTCATGACCAATTTGAAGTACTTCACATGGTCCTTATAGGAGTCCGTCGCAATTATCGTGTAGTCAAGGTACCCGAAGACAAATGGCTCAAGGTCAGGTCCGAATAATTCGTCTATAAGTCGCTGAAATTCTGAGGGTGCATTGGTCAAGCCATAGGGCATGGAAGTAAAGGCCCAAGAGCCAACGCCCGGTAGGGAAAAGCTCGTAAGCTCCTTACTGTCCTCGTGCATAGGGACCTGCATGTACGCCTCCTTTAAGTCGATCTTTGAGATGTATTTTGCCCTTCGCAGCTTGTCCAGTATACAGTCCATGTTGGGGAGGGGGTACGCGTCCTTTTTCGTCACTTTATTCAAGTCCCTATAGTCGATACAGAATCTATACTTCCCATCGCTTTTCCTGACCAAAACAGGAGCACTGCTCCAAGCACTCTTTGATGGCTCTATACGTCCGGCGTCCGCAAGTCGCTTCACCTCCGCTCTTGCCACCTCTAGCATGGCCGGTGACATACGTCTGTACTTGTGTCGAATCGGTGTATTGTCCAGCAGTGTAATCTTGTGCTTCCTGAGCTTTGTCAAGCCCAGCCGGTCCCCTGCTTCGTCGATCATCCTCTGGACCATGTCCTCCAAAGCCTTCTTCTCTTCCAGCCTAATTGCTGCTAGTCCGGCACATTCGGCGAATACCCGGTTTTCGGGGGCTTTATTTGTCCCAATGAAGTCCTTGTATTCACCTTGTAATACTCTCCACCGTCCGTCCGCATTCTGAGAGTCCGACTGCCAAGCGTCAATGAAGTCCATGCGCAGCAGCATGTCATGGTTCAACTCCTTCACCACTTGCATCACGATAGTCCGAGTTTGGCCATCAATTTCCATAGTTACTCTCAACAGCCCCGCAGCCGGAGTCACGCTCTTCCCCACTGCGCTCTTGAGATAACCTGCCTGTCTATGAATTCTATCCTCATAATATTCGGCGACTTTTGGTCCCACCATAGACATTTGGGCTCCTGGGTCATACAAGGCCGCAGAAGATCGTCCCCCGAGTACCACCTCCACATAGTTCCGTGGCACGGGTTTCACGTCCGGTCCTCTGTCCAGTTCCTCAGCGGTCCATGGCACCACGTACGCCAATATACAGTATTCCGGGGCCACATGTCCGACTCGTCCGTCGTCAAAGCTCCGAGCTTCAGCTACTCCAGCCGCTTCGGAAATTTCAACTGTGGACTCGACCTCCTCAGCTTCCATGAATTTGAGCCACGCTTGATAATTTTTGACAGCCTTGCTGGCCTCACCAGTCCCCAGCTTAGAATTTATCTCGGGTTCTCCGTTCCTTGAAGAGTGGTCCGTCTTGTCAATCGGTCTTGCTATGGGAAGAAATTTGTCAGCCAAGGGAATGTCCGTCTCAGCCATGGCGCGCAGCGCACCAAGCGTGGAGAGCTTCTTGACCTCTCTCTGCCCATGCATGATTCGATCTGCTTCTTCCCCAGTATACCGTTCCCGCACTGCCCCCTTCCCTGGGGTCCATTCATCCACAATCACCCACCGCTCTGTGGGATTTTTAGAACTCGGACGACCCGCTCCACGGTCTTTTGCTCTCACTGCCCAGGGTCTGGTAGTCCGGTCCTTCACCATGCCGTCCCAACGGTTCTCGGATTCCACGATCCATGGTGTTCTCGGTCGCGCCCCAACCACACCTTCCTCAAGGTTCTCGGGTCCCTCGACCCGTGGCGTAGCTAACCGTGTCCCGTCTACGTTGCCCTCTACCAGGCTCTTTGTCTCATCTTTCACTGCTCTCTCATCTCCAGCCAAGTCTTCCACAAGACTCGCGAGTTTCACTTCTATTTCACCTTCTGGACACTTATCACTCCGTGAGCCTTCCACAAAGCTCACGGGCTTCTCGTCCACTTGGGTCTCCGGACACTTATCACTCCGTAAGCCTTCCACAAAGCTCACGGGCTTCTCGTCCGTTACCAAGATCTCACTTATTTGGGCGGGGGCACAGCACTCGGGTCCTTCTGGGCCCCGCTGGTCCGTTTCCCACATACTCAAGTCGATACTTGCAGTCCGGGCAGTTTTGCGCAGTCACCCCCTCTTTATTGCATAGCTGACACCTGTCTTTCACCAGAGCTCCGGCTCCCGATGTAGCAGTTGCAGCATCTGGGCATTCATTTGCGGTATGTCCAAGTGCGGAGCACTTATAGCATTGTCGAGTGGGGCATACATTTGCAAAGTGGTCCGGTTTGTTACAGTTAAAGCAGAGTCCCTTGGCCAACTGTTCCCCTCTCACTGCGCGATCTACCTGTGGGCGCACTCGTCCGCTGCCTGGTGGCCTCCGTGGTCCGTATCCCGGATGAGGAAAGTATGGGTACCGAGGGTACATCATGGGCCATTGTCCAGGGTCCGGATTCCAGTGTGCCGGAGGGGCAGGCGAGGGTTGCGTGACTGGAGTCGGAGCACTCGGTGGCGTGGCAGGTGGGGCACTAGGCGCCGCTGCGCCAGTTGGCGTGGCCTGATTTTGTCCGTTCCTCGCCCCGTTTTTTCCAGTCTGTCTCTTATTACGACCCTGATTCGTGTTCTGCGCACTTGGAGCAGGTTTAGATGCCTCGATCTGTGCTAAGTCCGTTTGTCCCAGTGCAGCAGTCTCCGTCTTCCCAGATCTACCTCTCTGAGGGGCTTGTGCGGGTCCTTGATATGCTGCTCCGGGTATGCGTGCCTTGTCCCTTGGTGGGGGCGCTGCGTATCGAGCGTCCAAGTCCCTGTCCTTCTCAAACCTCTTTCCGTAGTACTGAATATCGTCCAAGTTTCGCACATCTCTCGTGTTCAAATATTTCCGCAATTCTGGCAGTAGATTTCTGCGCACGATTTCAAAAACGTCCCTGTCCCTCGGTGGTCTCTTAAAATGTCCCAGAATGATCTTCACGCACGTCAGATACTTTGCCACTTTCTCGCCTTTCGCTTGAGTCCGATGCAACAGCTCGTCCATTAAGTCCTGGCGGTCCAAGTGACCCACGTATTGAGTTCTAAAAGCGCGCTTAAAATCAGTCCAGTCCCTAAACTCGTCCTGGTGAGTCCTATACCAGTGTCGAGCGTCCTTGCTGAGGGCTGCTGGCACTGCTGAGAGCATTTCCCAGTCAGATACCGGTAGCATTCGCCTACAGTCTTTAAGATTGGTCAGAATGTCCTCTGGTCCATCTTCCTCACTACCGCCAAAATTGATTCTCATGCTCTGCAGCATTTTGATTACCTGGAACGTCCGTCCCGTTACTTGTCCACCGTGACTACGGGTTGATTCACCGTCCGACGAGTCATAGTCCGAGTCACTGCTACTATCACGTCCGCGGTCCCTATCACCATCGCGTCTGTTCCTACGCGAGTCCCTAGATCCCCGACGCCCGCCTCGGCGCCTTGATCTGTCCGAATCAGACTCGGATCTCCGATCACGTCGTGAGTTTCGCTCAGCTGAGTTGTCCGAAGAGCTGTCCCTATAATTGCTGCGACGATTATCACGCCAGCGGTCCGCGTCTCTCGGTCTTTCGCGCCTATCATGACCGTCCCTCGAGCGCCGCTGATCCGCGCGATTTTCCATTTCTCGCTCACGTCCGTTCCCTTGTCGATGAGAGGAATCTCTGCGTCCCCTACTCTCTCGAGAATCGTCTCGTCCTCTCTGTGAGTGGGACGGATGATTCTGGCTGCGCCTACTCTCACCTGAGCGATCGCGCTCACGATGGATTGGTTCTGGTTCCGTCCGTTGGATTGAGCAACCCTGAGGGCGTGCTCGTTCCACCCGAGCCGGTTCTGGTCCGCTACGAGGCCCGTGGCTGCCCACCTCGGGTTCGAGGGGCCTCTGGTCCGCGTTCACGTCCCTCACCTGGGCTTGGTGTTGGCCGGCAGGCTCTCTGTGTTCAGGCAAGTATGCTGGTCCACTAACCGCAGGGTGGCTTGCAGGCGCATGCTCTGCTTGTCGAGGGCGCGCATCATAACCTTTCACCCGGTCCCTATAGCTACGTCCGCTATCGCTGGAGTCATCGCGATACTCCACCCGTCGATCTCTGGTGCGTGGGTGCACCGGAGGTGGGTCGTCGTCTCTAGAGTGATCACGACGGTGACGTCCATGAAATGAGTCTCGACAGCGGCCGTGACTCGTGCGAGGCTTCGTGCCTTTCAGATCCCCATCGTCCCATTCCATAGTCGCATTCCACCATTGAGACTGTCTGCGAGCTGCGTCCGGAGTATTTCCCATAGCTTTTTCCATGTCCCGGTAGTCCGTCGTTAGAAGCCGCGAATACCGAGCCCCAGTTGGTCGCTTTGGTACGTAATTCTCGGGAAGAGCTTGCGAATCACTCTCACTCGTCCGACTCCGCGGGTTCGACATTCCATCATCGCTCTCTGGGTCAAACAACCGACGCTGGTCCGCTACCCTGACCCCAGAGGCATTAGCAACCGAGGTACTCATATGCCCTAGTGTCGACGTGGGCTCCGTGGTCCTAGTCCGGGATGGCATGGGGCCCCCTAGTCCGGGAGTCAGTATCATGTCGTCCGTCTTTGCCCAAGTCTAAGGCTGCTGAACAGCGGTTGTAGCGGGCGCGTCCGGTATAGCTGCTCCCGCTAGTATGGCCTGAGACATCGCAGCCATTCGGCTCATCAATTGATACCCTGATGCGGAGATCTGATAAGCCGTCGTAGCAGGCACGATAAGGGTGAGCGACCTGCAGCTGGCGACGAGATTGGGCGTGGAATACTACTCGTCACTTGGAATGCCGAGCTAGTGGTGGTGCTCGCCGTGCTCACTGTCGTTACTGTCGTCGTCAACCGGCTCGTCACATTCGTCAAAGAGGTCACCGGAATCGTGAGAGCGAGAGGCTCCCGCACTTGTCCGTCCGAACTTGGGATACCGTGGATTGAGGCACCCGCAGCTCCCGTAAGCTCCACCGCTTGAGTCGAGTTCATGACCACTGAGCTCCTAGTTTCCGTAAAAGTCACGCGAACTGAGCTATTCAAGGTCGCTGGTGGGCGACGCCAATCTTCTGGATGAGCGAACGGGTCTACTCCACCAGCTTCGTCGATTTGAGGGTCCCACGGCACGTCCTCGTCCGGAAAACAGTCCCGAATTTCCGATCTAATCAACCGCGATCGAGTCCGTTCTCTAGTTCCGCGCTCGTTCAGTCCCTTAGCTTCCAGTCGCGTGGTGATCTGGTGACCGTCCAGTGGCCAAATCAATTTAGCCAAATGTAAATACCGTTCGTCCCTCTCTAACAGTCGAATGAGGTCCTGATCCCCACACTTGAGCAGTCCAGGCAACGGTAGTTTTGGTTGCTCGACTACTTTATTCTTTTTGCCCGGAGGTCTACCTCTTTTCATTCTACACCAGTCCGAAACTCCGACAATTCAATCTTCAGTCCAACCTAAACGAATAAAACCGCGTCTCCGTTCTCTAATACCCCCACCTGCAACTATTCAGCCCTCTATTGTCCGCAAATAAGTCCACTCCGTCCTCTAAACTTATTCCAAAATGCCCAGAAAAATCTTCACGGATCCTAACTCTCAGCAAGTCAGTCTCGTCCGATTATCTAGTAAACCCAAATTTATGTTCAAGTCCTCGAAGAAATTATCAGAGAACCTAACACTCAACAATTGAGTCTTGTCCGATTTCCTAGCAGTCCCAATTTTATTTCAAAAGTCCCAGAAAATTCCCAGAGAACCTAATACTCAGCAATTGAGTCTTGTCCGATTTTCTAGTACCCCTGAATTAATTCAAAAAGTCCTAGAAAATCTCCAAATACTCAGCAGCTGAGTCTTGTCCGTGAAAATTCCCAACTACCTAAGGTCCAAGTCACCACAAAATTACCTAACACCCTGCCAGAGTCCGATAATAGGATTTGGGTAGGATGAAATTCGAGAGAATTTCCTTGTCCGGGGTGCAGGAGTACTTACGTGGAAATGGAACAGGCCAGAATCATCATCATGTCCAAATTATACGTCAAAAAATTATTCAATCATCACACCATGCATTGGGAGGATCGATCTGCAAACATAGGGGCCTCTAGAATTTTTCCAAGTCCGAAAAAATTCACCTAACTGTCCTAAAACCTTGATAAGATGCTATAAAAATAATTCTACGCGAGCGAAAATTCCCGCAAAGAATGATTATAAGCAACTACTCCACTTGTCCTAGGGAGCAGGGCTGCAGGGGGGCTCAAAATATTCACATACGGGGAGAAATATTCACATTCAGTATGATCAGGGTGTGAGAGAGATCACTACACTACTACTACTACGCGAAGAGCCTCGCAAACCTGTCCAAAATCGCGAAATTTCCAAGTCCAATTTATCAGAAGAAACCGTCCAAAATATTAGCAGCGCTTCGCGTATAGTCCGTAAAATTTTATCTGAATTTTTCAGAAGCCGCAGAGTCCTGTCACGGTCGCCATTTGTGACGTGGTATTTTTACCATCACAACTAATTTATTTTCAACGGGACTCCTACCCTAAAATCGCAGGCAATACGCGCGCGAACGGCGAAACGACTTAGGAAGAATTCAGCTACTCCGCAACACGTCCTCAGCACAGCGTCACTTACCGTGCCATCACCTGAAAATAAAGAGGGGGAGGGAGGGCGCACGCTCATAAATGATAAATCGAATATTTATTACAAAAATACCTGGCCTATATTCTTTACGTTACTTCTGCGCGGCGATACATAGATCTACATATCTCTAATAACCGACATTTGTCCGAATGACTCGACTATCTGTCCAGGAAAAATATCCATCAATCGCATAAATTGTCAAAAATGTCTCTATTCCTGAAAAATATAAAAACACTTCACAAAAAGGCCATATCACACTGTCCGATCACTCGCGAAATCTACCTGCACTCCGTAGAGTGCAGCTTGTCCGGTCCCTGCTCCGATATTTTTCCCACAATTAATCTGCTCCAAAATTTCCTCGTCCAAAATGGCCGCTCAGCAGCCCTCGCAACGCGCGCGCAACGACAAGCACCCAAAATGGCCTGTGCTCCGATGCTCGTTTGTCCCACGCGCTCAAGCAACAGGTGCACGATCACGCACCTGGCTCCTAGTCCAGCTATAACTCATCCAAGGTTTACCATGTCCTCGTCCACGCGCGCCTCCTCCAGGAGGTCTGTCCTCGACACGAATTTTATGCCGCGCGCACGTCTTTCCAAGACGTCTTGTCCACGAGCACGCGCCAAACTCCACGAAATTGTTGCTCCGAAATTTTATACGCGACGCGGTTGCTGCTCCGGGTCCGCTGGTGCGATTTCTCAACGCGCGTACGTCATTTGGGGGACGTCTTGTCCACGAGCACGCGATGCACCAGCTCACGAAGCCCCTCCAGGAGCCTGTCCAGTCCGCGGGCACGACGATTTGCCCTCCGCACGCGCGAGGCTTTTAGCGCACTCCCGACGAGAGAATCTAAAAAGATTTAGCAAAACCACTCACCGTTAGCCGCCATCGTCCTGGCTGGCGTATCTTTCCTCGTCCAAAATGTACTGCTGTTCCCACTATTTTTGGGGTACAACTACTACTCCCTTGGTCCACTAGGTCCTGAGCTCCTTGTCCTGGCAACACGGACTCCTGGAGGGACTCGCGTCTGGGCACGTGCTCCGAAATAAATTCGCGGGCGCGACTGGTACGTGTGGCCGGCACAAGAGGTGATCCACAAGTGTCACAATGGCTGCTTCTTCTTCACCAAGTCCGCGCCTTCGTCTTCACTGAAGTCAAGCCCTCTGATTGGTCCGTTCAATCTTACCGGAACACTAGCAGCGCCAACTGGCGGCTGAGCGCGCCAAATATTCAAGTCCAGTCCACTATACTTGTCCCATACAGTAGCTCAGATTCTACGAAATTCACTGCAAGCGCATCAATTGCAGTATCTACGGTCCTGATGCCTCCACCCAGAGAATATTCTGTCCCGCTCACGCGCATGCACCGCTAAAATACTGGAATACAAATCATCAAATCAAATTCAAAGAATTACAAATATTAGATGTAGAAAATAGACATCGATTGAGATTTTTTTCGGAAATGTTAAACATCCATCATTATCCGCACACTCTCAATCGTATAGAAGATACTTTCCGTTCAAAATCGATTTACAAAAACTCAATAGATCATTCAAAACAGTCAAACTCAATCGATAATGGGAATTCATTGGTTGGTTTCGTGATTGACCAACAGATGTTTCTTCATGTCGAATTTTGTGACCATATATCACTCTAAACATTTCTCGTCTTTCTTCCATCTCTCGTTCTCAGTCTCTCCAAAGCTGTTGTCAAAACTAGACAACTGAAGGAAATTCCATCTTCCTTTGTTTTGGAGACGATGGCTCAAAAAACCACATCAAGTACATCATTTCGTAAGATGCAATTCTCTTATCAATGAGTTCATATTTTTCTCTCTTTTCTGTTTGGATAGTTAGATTTTACTCAAATTGTTATTTTTAGTTAATACCACACCAAAAATGATATGACTGACCCCATATTATCCTGGGGAATACATTGTGATCTCGCCTTAACATGTGTGTCTTTTGAATTTGTAAGGTAAATTTTCATCTATTTTTTATATTTTGAATCATAAGTGTGAAGAACTTATCTATATATGTAACACCATTATTTTTAGCTTGAAAAGGGCTGCAAAACAAGCAATCAAAACGTTGCACTTATAGAGTGCTAAATAAAGAAAATCAGCAGGAAAAACCGATAGATTCAATCACTCAATTGAACCAAGATCCTGCGATAGAGCTCCCATTTGAAATAGCACTTTCTATAATCTCAACCCTAGGATACAACAAGAGTAGAAGTTGCAACTTACTACGTCGCTCACATGATTCGAGATTCCTAAAATCGTATATATATCACGGTGTTAATTCAAGATTTTCATGATACAAAGATTGAGATGTATTGTCGAGTCATCGTTATTGTCCAAGTTATATCGATAAATCGCTATTCAGCCCGAATCATACGAGTAATGTAGAAGAATGGGAATGATTGAGTGTTTAATTACCCCCTAATCTATTCTATGAGTACATTGTTGTTCCCAACTTGGGCGAATTTTTTTTGGATTTGTGATAACTGTCTTGTTGTCGCATAAAAGTTAGAAAATAACAAGAGTGCAAAAATTCGTCGTTCATCTCAAATGTGAAGATAATTCGAGTGAGTTGGGAACAAAAATCAGCCTATACGGCTACCGCATGTCCTTAACTGATGATCTACGACTCAATGGGTCGTTTATTTTGGACAAAGTTCTGACAGATACTATTCTCGTCAGATCTTGATCGACAAGATCACAAGTATACACGAAGGTTCGTAGGTCAGCCGGTAATTGAATGAGAAAGTGCAAATTATATTGAGTGAATGATCAAGAATGTGAGAGATGTTGGACATCCGCAGAGTATTGTGTAATTCCATTCGCGGATCTTCATTTTTGTATGATTCTGTAATAAGCGTATGGAATTCCTATTTTCTGCAAAATGGTCTTGAATGCAATCAGCTTTTTTATATAACGATAACATCGGGTGTATTTTTGCTCAGTTTCCCTTAGATGTTTCATCAACGACATTTTTCAATGCAATCCAGTTCTTCGTGTACCAATGCATTGAAGTAAACTTCTACGTTCTGATAGGAATTAGGGGGTTATTTGGGATGACTTGAATCATATGACGTCAGTGATTTTTCTCCCCAAATACTCCGAATTTACACGAAACCATTTTCTTTGCAACAAAATTTTGATATTCCGGATGAATTCTGGACACGGTATTTTGGTCATGAGCTAGTTCAAGATATCTTTCTTTTGATCTATGCTTCAGAATTTTTTTTCAGGTTGGCGAGGGCTTCGCCCCTGGACACCGTTCCGCGCCTTGTCGCTTCCTCCCACTTCCTACGAACTTCGATAGTGTAGACCGAACTCCAACTTTCCACATATATGTATCAAAAAGTATCGTAAGCGACTCGGGCGCAATTCTACGTCCTCGTTCCCGGAAATTTCGTGCGTAGAAGTTGAACTTTTCCGCATAGTTGTAACTTTGCGCACGGAGCAAACAATTTTGCGCATGTCACAAAAGTTAAAACTGTGCGCAAAGTTCACTTTTTGATCGTCTGTGCGCAAATGAGTCATTTGCATACTGTTTGTCGCTTTTCATTTGCTCACAGAAGATCAAAATAGTATGTTCTGCACCATGTTCATGAGGTTGTAACTGAGGTTGATCGATTGGTTTTCGGCCCGAGCCGCAGGCGAGGGTCGAAATAGTCGCTTGGAAGCGGGGAACCTCAAGAACGAGGTGCAAATATTATTTTATGCAATTTTACGAGCACCCAAACATCGGAAAATTGCATAAAACATAGTATGATACTCGGGCGCAACGGTTTTCGCTTTCTCGTGACTATTTAGACCCTCGCTTGCGGCCCGGGCCCAAATAAGTCACTTGAAGTGCGAAAACCATCGTTTGGGCCCTTGTATCATAATATACTATTTACGCATTCATTTCAGGGACTCGTGCGGAAAATTACTCCACGTCTTTGTTGCTTGATGTACTATTGTAGCATAAAACAGTTCAGTGCACACAATGCACGATATAATAACCTGCATCGACTAAAAATACTCACTACAAGTGAAACAAGTCGACATGATGATGCTGGAGCCACGAAAAGGCAAAATCAGCTGAGCTTCTGTCAACTTTTTGGATGTCAATGATAACTCACAAAATAACTGTTCCTAGTTCGACGAATATTGCAATGTTATTGTTCAATTACAGAATAGGATACAACAGAACAGAATCGCCCAAGTTAAGACCCGGGACAATAGTTTGTTGTTTAGATCGACAATAGTAAGCAGTACGATTACTCAAGAGCAACTGTCTGCGGCAAGTCCCAACGCGCGAGTCATATGACAAGGATTAGAGGTTCTTCTCACCACAAACCTGTTTGGAAATCGTGATACCAACCCGATTCAAGCGCTGTTTCTCAGTTTAGGCTGTCCTTCGCCAGAATCTGATCACGGATTGGTAAAAAAATTCATATCATACTCGGATTGATCGAAAGCTCTAGCTGGAAGGGCATCTCATAGTACCAATCGAGACAGAACTAGGTTATGCTCTCAAAGACTCCCCAAACCCGAATGGAGAATTTTTACTTTTTCTTGAAAATAGTAATACAATACCAATTTTCACTGACGGGAGCAAAATAAAAGATCACAATGTAGGGGCAGCTTGTATCCGTCCTCAGTTCCAAATCTCAAAAAAAATCTCACTCCACGATACTGCCTCAGTTTTTACAGCTGAATGTGTCGCAATCTCGGTTGCTTTCGATATCGCTCTCTGTCATAAGAATCTGAGTTTTAGCATCTTCTCGGATTCACTTAGCACACTCTAATCCATCAACTCGCCGCAGGTTTCAATTGGAACTAATCCATTTAGTCGAGTATCAGTTTTCATCACGCTTGAGAAGCTTAGCATCGACTGACCAAAGTATGTTATCGAAATTTTCAAATATGACACGGATTTGAGGTGATTTCGATCGCGAGTCCATTAAGAACTCGGAACACAAAACAGATTTGAATGCTGTTTTCAGGTTTCAGTATTTCTCGCAGCAAAAATCTGATCACACAAAGCGAGAATAGTTTAAGCGAATTCGCATGATTCATTAGCTACAGCTGAAGGAGTATCTCGTAGTCAAATAATCTGGATAACGCCTGAGGAGCTAAGCATTGGTTGCCTGAACTATGGCTAAGAAATTTTCAGTTATGACTCTGAATTGAGGTGATTTTACTGCCGTGTCGAAGTCTCACGCGAAACGGGGTTACAACTCACGCGTTGGTCTTTCCATAAATTGAGACGAGGGTGGTTGCAAATGTCTCGGAATTGCTTTAGGAATGTGCCTTTTGTACGATCCGTAAGGATAAACATCTCTGTCGCACTCAGAACTCGATGTAAGGTGCAAAGTCGCAATCTCTGAAAATAAGAATAGGAACATCCGTCGATTTTTCGATTCCTTCTCAAGAGTGAGAGACATTCGCGACCACCCCCGTCTCAGTTGATGGAGAAACCATCGGGTAAATAGTAACCCCGTATTCGCCACGAGACTCCGACATGGCCCCTAATTGCGAACCTATGGAGGCAACGGGACACAAAGGGGATTCTAGTGCTGATTTTTAGATATGATCATTCCCTTAGCAAGAATCTGATGACGATTCACAGAAGAAATTAACATTCAATTCAGATTGATCGAGAGCTCTATCCGCAACAGCATTTGATACTATACTATTTCAAAAAACTGCTGAAAACTAGAGCATCGACTGTACATGCTATGTCATCAAAATTCTCTGATATGGCTCAGATTTTGGGACATTCTCATCGGGATTCTATTGGGAAAATGCGATATCAAACATATTCGAGTGCTGCATTCCAATTTAGACCACTCTCTCGGCGAGAATCTGTTCAGAGCTTAATGAATGCACAAAAGAATTTCAAAAACTTGGAGAATGCGTTTTTACCTTATAAAAACCTCCCGAAGGACCTCGCAATCTACCCCACTGTAATATTGAGATTGTTTCACATATTTGTTCTGAGTACTTTTCTTAAGTCAACAGATGCCCAAATTTATAGAAATTCATTTCAAAAGCAAATTCTAATTTAATGACTAGTATCGCCTGCACATGCGCTATTCTCTACGCCTTTCAATTCAATTTTAATCAAAAGCTGGCTCGATTTCCTCCAAATAAACCCCTTGCTGAAGTTGATTTGATGCAGTGGAGCTACGTTTGAAATGAAGAGAGAAGACTCAAGTATCGATTTCCTTCAAAAAAATCTGTTGCTGAAGTCAATTCCATGTAAGAGAACCAGAACTACAGCTATTGAAATGAAAAGAAATGTCTTAGGTACCAAATCCATGAGACTAGAGAAAGATCAAATCGGATTCACGAAGTGATCACTTTGAAGGAAATTGAGTGAGCTATCGATGAAATTTCTTTCGAGGCCCAGAATTCTTGCGCATGTGCAGAAAATTCGAATCTATAACGAATCATTCCCATTTTGCTCATTTGGTTGCGAATTTTCGGCGCGTGCGCGGGCATTTTGAGACTCGAATTAAATTTTGTACCGTACCCGGCTCATATTTCTCCATCGTATCATAATATTCGAGCCCCGACCTAGTCTGTATATGATAATTACAGCTTCGCATGAGCTTCCTATCTTTCACTACTATGGGAGTCTTTCCGATCGGTAGCTGCTCAGAATTCTGACAAAATCATTTGTTGTTAAATTCAATCTTACAGTTTTTACTTGGTCAAGAACTTGATGATTATTACAAGGTGGAAAAGTATCAGCCAGGTACGGTACACAACCAGTTTTGAGTCTCGAGATGCACGCACACGCGCCGAAGATTCACAATCGAATGATCAAAATAGGAAACGATTTGTTATAAATTCGAATTTTCTGCGCATGCGCAAGGATTCTGGGACTCGGAAGAAATTTTTAATCGATACCTGACTCAATTTCCTTCAGAATGATCTCGTTGTGAATTCGATTTAATGGAGTAGAAGCAAAAATATACGCTTTCACCGGCACACATACCGCCGATCTCTTTCTAGGGTCACATATTTGATACCCAAGACGGTTTCTTATTTCAACCGCCTTAGCTCCGCTTCTACTGCATCGCATTGAATTCAGCAAGAGGTTGTTTCGAAGGGAATTGAACCAGCTTTTGATTGAAATCAAAGCCAAACACGTATATATTAGCGCATGCGCAGGGGATACTAGTTATTGGATCCGAATTTGCCTTTGAAATATAATTCTATAAATTTGGGCATCTGTTAACTAAAAAAAATACTCAAACCAGTCATTTCTAATGTAGAACAATCACAAATGTACAATGAAAAAGATTGCGAGGTCCTTTGGAGGTTTATGAGGTGAAAACGCATTTTTCAAATTTTTGAGATTTTTTGCGCATTCAAACAGCCCGAGGAGGCTCCAAAAGTGGAAATAATGACTGAAAATTCTCTTGAAGGTGGTCTATCACCATAGACCGAATCCATACAAGATCAGGCAGTGAAAATGGCCGAAGTCACGGATTCTTCTGGGGATTTTTATATGATTCTAGGTGCGAAATGAGGGGACTTGACCATTCTAAAATGGTAAAATTTGGATTATTTGGGCGTTCCTTTAGGTATCCATGAATACCTTTATATGTACCATCAAGTGGCCGATATTACACCGTAATCGATTGCTATTTGGCGGGAATTTACTTTAAACTCCTCAGAACGTCAATTATCATGGAAAATATGAAAATTCCAATAGCTTCTATGGGCAAGCATATTTCTGGCAGAATTTCTTCTTGAGAATAAGTTGAATCAGGAGAAAGACATTAGCATTGGTTTGAACTACGCTAAAAGACAGGGCGAGGATCAATGAAATCATTTCTCGTGAAATCTCTGATTTTTTGGGAATTCTCGTAGTTTGCACTCCCCAATCCAGTTTTTTTAACACTCTGATGATATTTTAGAGATCTGTTATTAAGAACTTGACACACAGAAGTCAGTACAAGCGATTAGTTTCTAATAAATTTCGGCATTCTCAAAAATGTGGAGGGAATTTTGGCATGTCCCTTTACATTTTTGTCGTTGTCAAAGAACTCTACGGATGGGAATAATGACAAAAAAATCAGTGATAAGATAATCTTGACGAGGGTGGAGGAATACTCTCGACACTTCAAGAGAAGAGGAGGGAATATGGGTAATTCCGCCAACTTAAGATTTAGAGGAGAAGAAATTTTTTTTGAGGCACATCACCCAGCGATAGTTTTTTTTCCGTTTCATGTACCAAAACAAGTAATAAAATCCCTGAGTGCACAATTTTTATGATAGGGTCTTTTGGAAAATCCACATCTCGTCAATCAAACAATGCTAGAGGAAATATTCCCTCTACTCTCTTCCTACCTCATTTCTCAGCATGAAACCATGATTTGGGAGATATTTAACTGAATGGAATCGACGTAAAACTGGCTGAACTTTCAGAATGTGTGATTGAAAATGCCGTGGAATGAGATCCCGACGATGTCTGAGCTACTTTCTAGCAAAAGAATTAATATCAATACAAGAAATAGGTTTTCAACGTCTCCTATTACAATGAAAATAGCCGATGGCTAATTCAAAATCTCGGAAGATCTCATCCATGAACTCTAAGCTTCGAGAACCCTACCCTTGTTGTATCGACATTGAAATCAACAAACCTAGAAACAACTCCAAAGGCAAGAAGTGTCTGCGACGACAAATAAGTTACTATGGGTTGTTCAATTAATCTCATTCGAATATCACAACCAGGTCCAGTTACTCCACTCTACAGAATCATTTATTATTCGGAAATAAACCGCCCCCTGATGAACATGAACCCTCATGACACGTGACATAAATGTACAGTAATGGCCAGAAGATGCATTATATAATAATCAGGAATACTCTTAGTAACATGGGTATGTCGTAATAATTAGAGAATCAATCTTACAATTCCATCAACTATCTCCCAATAATGCATTGAGTCTCGAGAACTTCCTACAAACTCCACTCCTCTGACTCGATATGACTCGGAATGCGCTTCCACACTCAGCTTTCTTTGATTCGATTCATGCCATGCGCTGGGTTTCTCCTTCCCATCAACAATTGCTCAAGGAATGATGGGTTTAGAGGGAAATGTCTGGAATACTCTTTTATTTCAGATAAGATAATAACCCGAGTTGCATATTCATTTTTAATAATTCGATTCCTAGTCCTAAGTTATGCTGGACTATTATAAACGAACTCGCTTTTTGCAACGAAATATGTAAAATTCAACAATCCATCGCATAAATCATATAGTAAATGACAAATGCAACATTTTTTGTTTGAAAATTATTCCTCTCCGAACAAAACTTCTCTACTTGTGCGCAAAATCCACAAATTTTGCAGTATTTCGTTAATAAAAAAAATTCACCCAGATTTTCAGACTGAAATTGAGATATAATTTGTAATCAACGAGTCGAGACTAATCGATTCCAAAAAAAACTGCGTGCCAACCTCGTTTTTGGTACAGAATCTATGGCTGGCTGATAGATTAGAGGGGATAGTTTTCACTCGAATGTCACGAGAGGGAACAATCGTACTCTGCAACAGCGTGCTGTGCGAAGGACGTATGCTATTTTCTATCATTAAAGCGAGTACACGTTAACTTTTTGTTTGCAGCCGGAACTAAAAAGGGCGCTTGAGTCGCCCCAAACTAGAAAAGTCTATTCAACAGATTCTTAGAAGACAACAAAAGTAGTCTGCAAACATCTTTCTATATAAAACTTTCGTGTGTACAGTAACCGATATTCCTTTCGTCACTTCTCGCAGTTCCAACACTACGGTATTGCTGGAGAAGGTTACTTAAGTAACGTTGACATGATACTTCCTATTGAAGGGTGTGTGTCGAACAAAAAGTGTATCTCTTTAAGATCTTTGAGGAGTTCATTTACACATTTTTCTATCAAATGCGTTCCCATCGTGGTAGGGGGCCAAAAGCGTAAAAAATAACATGAAAGTAGGAATATACAGTCCCCATCATAAATAATGAAACACGTAGGGTCTCACTCAAACAGTGATATTTCCCATTTGATTGGCCGTACGGGAATTCTGAAGAAAGGGTTTTAAAGAGCACAGAAAAATTATCAATTCATGGGTTTTGATAATTTTTTACGTACTTTTTAAGTGTCCGTACACGTGATTGGAAATTGGAAAAAATTCCCCTTCAATCAATCACCTACAATTCTGACGGGAGTTACCCGATCACAAAAATACTCACAGGATCTTGTAGATCATTCAAAAATCTAAAAATTTGGTCCTCTGTGAAATTTTTGTACGACCCTTTCCGTCTGACTTACGAGCTCCGGAAGAAAACTTTATATTAACATAGCAATCCCTTGAAATTATGGAACCAAAACCGAGAATAATAACAAAAAAATATGAAAATACTCTCATTATGGGAATGGAACGTCTCATACGGGAAAATTTGTAGATATCTTTCTTGATAATTTTTCAAAGATCTGCAAAAAAGTGGCTCTACACTTTTTGCGATAAAATGCATTCCTTTTGAGTTATCGAGGGTAGAAGACCAGAAAATTTTGAAGAGGAGCATTTTTTTGGATAAAATTGGAAAGATTCAGAGGTTACAATCATGATTATCGTCAGATTTCGTCAGTACATATACCTAGGACCATATCCAACCAAAATCCCATCGTCGGGTGACAAGAGTATGTTCGCGTACTTCAGAAACGTACATGATCGTATGAAACCTCACCGTATGAGTAGGTTTCCAGGATCCCCAGGATCGAAATTCAAAAGACACATCCATCTATATCATCCATCACTATGAAAACCAACTTTCAAAAGATAAATCTGCCGTCCAAATATAAAAAGGCCGTAACTGCACCCTTGGTCAAAATTGAGATATTGATATGGTTGGATAGCTTGGGAAATTTTGCATCTTGATGTCTAATTAAAAAAATTCTCCAAAAATTTAAAGTGATCAAAAAGCCAGCTCGAAACTGGAGAATTGTATGTCCGGCAATGCAAAGTCGCTAAGTCTTTTGCGATTTTCTCAATTTCAACTCAGCTGCAGTTACAGCCTTTTTATATTTGGGCGGCAGAAATGAAAGAGCCATCTGTCCACATTGCGTTGTGCCACCAATTTTATTGCATTTTCCAACCGATTCACGCAACACTTTTCTCGCATCAGAGTTGCGATTAGTTTTCTTCTATAATAGGCACACCCGTACGGCTCAAGGCATTTTGTTTGTGACACTCAGACGATGGATTTTCCGTGGTTCCGATGGGGAAAAGAGGATAGGTCTTTTGGGTAATGCTGCGTGAATGCGAAAACTAAAAAAAGATCGCATCATGGGTTCCCATTAGAAACACCTCCTTGAAACGTCTTTATCGATAGGCACACCTGTCTGCGTCTGGTTTTGTGATAGTGTGGTATAATGGGATGGTGTTCAATGATTTATGAAAATTTTTTATGATAGGGTCTTTTGAGTTACACGCTGAAGAATGCTGCCAATGGTAGTGAATACCACGCACTTACTCTTACGAAAAGCCCATCATTCCATGATTCTAAAACCTTTAGTGAATAGGTAGGCGCTAAGTAATATAATTTGAGACTGAATCTTGGCACTATTTGGACCATGTTTGAGCATTGAGGACAAGCGTTTTGGTACAGACGGAGCGTGTAGCCTTGCATACCACGTCTATTTTCAGTTGGCGGAATTACCCATATATCGTAAGTCAATACAATTCACATAGAAATATTCGAATCAAAAAATTACAACTTGATTTCGGAGTTTTGATCAATCAGCCGCTGAAATTGATGTCCACTTACGGATGCTGTGCAGTTCTAGCAATCTTGGATTTCTGCAAAAATAGCTTCGGTTTATCTATATCATGCTCATGTCATCTCCGACCAGATGGCCCTAAAGCGGTACATGCTCAAGAGAGCATCACGACATTTTGGAGAATCATTTCGTAGAATTCTCACCATCACCTGAAGAATCTCGCAAAAGCAGACCTCTGAGACACAAGAACTATATACATTATATCATAACGATTTATAGGTCTGGGGTATTACTGTAGTTGTAATAAATGATTGTAGGCTGCAAATGACAATAGTTCCCGGAAAATCGAAGATTTCGCGAGAAATGATTTTATTGATCCCCGCCCTGTCTTTTAACGTAGTTCAAACCAATGCCAATGTCTTCCCCCTGATTCAATTGATTCTCAAAATAAAATTCAGACCGAAATATGCTTGCCTGTAGAAGCTATTGGAATTTTCATATTTTTATGAAAATTAACATTCTGAGAAACTTGAACTGAAAATGAATTCCCGCCTAATAGCAATGTATTACGGTGTAATTTCTGCCACGTGGTAGCATTCATCAAGGTATTCATAGATACACGAAGAAATGCTCAAATAATCCATATTTTTCTTGATTATTTTGACTCGATTGCAGGAACGACGATGAATAATAATACTTGATGAATCGATTGGTATTTCCTGCTAATTCTTTTAATTGCATTTGCAACGTGTTGGCTGTTATAATACAGCCTCTTCAGGCTAGAATATACATAAACATTGTTACACGTTACATATTTGAAGCAAACACACATATATGATTTTTTTGTACGATAATATTATTACCTTGAAATTTGAGTCGGTCTAGAATTGTGGGATCATAAGTTCATCCAAACTACATTGGAGTCGTTGGAATATTTTTACAGAACTGAGCTACCCAGCTTCCAATAACTATAAAAATTATCGTGACCGTATGAAATAGTTGAATCACGTATACATAAGATCACGAACCTTTTACTCACAGTGAACTTTCTTGCGGTGGAGTTGTTTTTAATCCTTCATTTCTGGGAATAGGATGATGCAATTTTTCTCGATCGACTAGGTGTTATGTCGATCGATTTCCAGGCCAGACTGACAGATCAAAAACAACTGCAAGATACCAAGGAGAGGTAGAATTCGTACTCATCGACGGTGTTAGAACAGAGTTCTGATATTTCTCATTTCAGATATATTCAATAAGGTGGATTTAAACTGATCAATCGAATATTTGTAAATATTTTCAATTTGTTGAGATCTTCTTTTATGTTGATAGTATTTGGATGGTAATGAATATTCAACATCACGGAGGAAAGTCTCGTTTGAAACCTGTTTTCTGAATCTAATATTTGTATATTATCGAAATCCATGGTATGATTAGAACTTTGAACGTGTTGTGCTGGAGCTGAAGTTTCTTTCTTCAAATAGGTCAGACTTTAAGGAAACTCAAGAAGAGAGCACACGAACATCAACGAGATATCGTTTTGGAAAAAGAAACTTCAGCTCCAGCACAACACGTTCAAAGTTCTAATCATACCATGAATTTCCGAAATATACAAATATTAGATTCAGAGAACAGGCTTCAAACGAGATTTTTCTCCGAGATGTTGAATATTTATACCATCCAAGTACTATCAACAAAAGAGAAGATCTCAACAAATTGAAAATCATTTACAAATATTTGATTGATCAGTTTAAATCCTCTTTATTGAATAGTTCTTAGATTAGAAATATCATAAGTCTGTTCTAACACCGTCGATAAGTACGAATTCTACCTCTCCTTGGTATCTAGTCGATCGAGAATAATTCCATCATTCTGTGTCCAGAAATGAGGGATCAAAAACAACTCCACCGCAAAAAAGTTCACTGTGAGAGAAAGGTTCGTGATACTATATATATGTCGTAGCCGGTTACTCAAATCCGCCGCTTAATTAACGGGCAAGCCGGCAAAGTAACCGCGGCCGCTTAATAAAATTCACGAGCGTATGCATTTTGCTTTCTCAAAAGAGAAAGCATTCATTTGGTGCCAGCAGAATTTTCGTCAAATTTTTTCTAAAAAAATTTTTTTCTCCTCCAGTGAACCTCTTGAATACATGAAATTGGTATAGTCCTCTTCCTTTCGCCAAGATCTATCGAATTTAGGTCACAGTTTTTCGTTATAACCCCTCACAAAATTACTACAACCCCGTCTTTCGAGCCCTCTGTCCGTGTCTGTGTGTGTATGTATGTATGTTGTTTTCTATCGCTCAGCAAAACTCCTCACTGGTTTGATAGATCGTCCTGAAATTTTTATGCCATGTTCGGAGGCGTCTCTAGATGGGAATGCTAGATTTTGAGTGCCCCCCGATGATTACTCTTATACTTATGAATTTTTTTTCATTTATGTATAATTTTTTTCATCTTGAAAACTAAAAATATTCTCTCCTTCCTGCTCAAAAAATCTGAGGCTGTTGATTTACGCGTTTCTCGACGTGCTTAATCGATTGGTTAATACGGAATTTCGATTGAAGCTCATTTTATTATATCTTTTACACACCTCTCTTTCGTTGGGCTATAAATCCTTTCTAATCACAATTTAACAAAATTCCGTATCAGCCAATCGATTCAGCACGTCGAAAAACTTCTAAATTACTTCCTTCACATTTTTTTTATGTAGTGAAATGGAATACAAATCATTTATAAGATTTGCTTCTTTCCGAAAAATTCCAAATTTCTCATTAAAAAATTCACAAGTCAAAAAATATTCATGCGATCATGCTCAAAATTCACTGGCATCATCATCACAGTACAAAGTCTCAAAAGATTTTGTCAAATCGATCTCGAAATTTTGCGTTCCAAATGATACATTTTTATTCCAATCTTCACGTTCACCGACAGTTAATTGCTTCCTTTCCTAACATAATCACCTGTTTACCAAAATTCTGTATCAACGAATCGATCCAGCACGCCGAAAAATATCTAAAGTACCTCCTTGACATTTTTTTCATATAGTCAAATGAAGTACAAATCATTTATAAGATTTGCTTCTTCCCGAAAAATTTCGAATTTCTCATTAAAAAATTCAACAGTCAAAAAATATTCATGCGATCATGCTCAAAATGCACTGGCATCATCGTCACAGTCTTTAAAATACACCTACAAAGTCTCAAAAGATTTTGTCAAATCGATCTCGAAATTTTGCGTTCCAAATGATACATTTTTATTCCAATTTTCACGTTCACCGACAGTTAATTGCTTTCTTTCCTAACATAATCACCTGTTTACCAAAATTTTGTATCAATCAATCAATTCCTCGCGTTAATGAAAATCAATAAAGACCTTTACGTTATTATCACTCTGTTCCACCTACTGCAAATTGAAATTTACACTCCATAATTTATTCCTCAAATAACTAATTTGTAGAAAAATACTCAATTTTACTTGATTTTCTTCAAACCGATTCATTCCCTTTTCAATGTATACGAGTCATATTCATCAGACCATAAACCTGTTAACATAGTAAAATGTCAAACACAGGATGATGAATTAGAGCAAGATAGTAAAGAACAAAACATTGAGGAGGATATTGTGGATTTGATTGATGTTGAAGATGAAGATCAAAGATAAATGAAGGATCATGGATGTTTACCAATTGATATTACAGAAAGTCAGTATAAAGAAATTCGAAAAAATATCTCATGTTCTGGATCATGGTTAGGAGACGTTTTGATATTTTGGATGAATAAATATTTTAATAAAAATTTCATGAGGAGAATTGATTAATGTAACATATTAATGTATTTGAATTTTCGAGTGAATAATATGAGATTAGTTGACTTCTTCTATGGCAATGAGAAAGCATTCTGCTAAAGTCTTTTAGCAGCGTATTTTCGTTGACTGTCTAGTCAGTTGTGTAACTGGCTCATGCTACCCGCCAGTTACTTAACAGGCTGGGATGTCCTCAGCGCGTTAAATAAATCTCTGGGATGAGTACCGAAAAATGAGCGCGCCTCGCAATTGTCGACTGATACTTGAAATTTTTTTTTTCTATCTTCATTAAATATAGTGTATTTCGAACCGAAGACAAGCGTGAGAGCACACATGGGAAAACTATAATATGTCTCATATCATCAGTCAATCATGCATTCAATATTTTCTCATCATTTCGTTACACATAATCAACGCCTGAGAGTATTCATACAAAGCATATGATGATGATTAATGTTGAAGAGTATTTCTGAAACTCTAAAAATGTTGAACTGCTCAAATGAAGTAAGTGTGGTCCTGATACGAAAGATAAAATACAACCATCACTTGTTTTTACAAGGCCTAGAATGATGCCATCGAGAGTTTCCACTATAACTGCGCTTTGGAGACAGGAGCAGAGCTTAGTGCAACACTGACTTCCTGCTAACAAGCAGTCGAGATTCCTGGAGCTTTGCCCCCAAAATGTAACTTATGAGATGCAGCTTCTCTTAAAGATATCCCATCGTTTTGAGGTATTTCCTAAAGTAAGACGGCGCTGATTCTCGACTTCTGAATTTCCATTCTTGGGATCCGACCCTTGATCAGACCCTTCTTTGTCTGAATTTGATGCACACTGTTTTAGATATCAATAACAACCCCCTTACATTCTGTTAAAATCAAGTGCTTGTCAGCAGGAAGTCAGTGTTGCACTGAGCTCTGCTCCTGCCTCCAAGGCGCAGTTGCAGTGAAACTCTCGATGGCATCATTCTAGAGCTTGCAAAAATAAGTGATGATTTCTTGTATCTTTCCTATCAGAACCATACTTATATTTTATTCCAACAATTCATAATTTAGAGAGTTACGGGAATACTTTCCAACATTCATCATCATCATATGCTTTGTATGAATACTCTCAGGCGTTGATTATGTGTAACGAAATGATGAGAAAAATTTGAGTGTACGATTGATTGATGATATGAGGCATATTATAGTTTCCCTATATTATACAGTACCATCCAAAATTAATGGATAATGGATATCCTCAGTCAATCAACGGAATCTTCAAATCAGTTCGTCGTATGGAAATTTTAAAAGGAGCATCTTGAAGATCACGAAAAAATCTATCGCTCATGTGTTTTAAATATTTCAAAAGTATTTTTTGGTCGGTCTCAGTTGGAATTTCAAAAAATCTATCCATTAATCAATCACTTGTATTTTTGACGGGATTCATTCGATTGTGAAAATTTTCACAGGATGTTGTAGATCGTCCAAAAATCTACAAGTTTGGTTCTCTGTAAAATCTTCCTGCGGCCCTTCCTATCTGACACACGAGCTCCGAAAGATTTTGTATTAACACGGGGTGCTTATGAAGATACCGACGCTGGCACTGGTTCCATTCTCTCTCGCTCTATTCTGGTGCGAAATTGAATGGAAAATACGCTGCTGAAAGAAATTGGCAGGATGCTCTCTCAGATCACATTCATGAGATCAACAATTCATCTATCAATTATCTGAAATTCGAAATATTATAATTTTTCGTTAGTAGTAAGGCTATGCGGATTCTGCGCCAAAAGTGCATCGCGAAGACGTGTATTTCAAGCGCGGAAAATGCATTGTGTTATGCGATTCGCTCAAGAGTCGCGGCCCGGGCGCGGGCCCCGGCGCGGATCCGCGCTTGCGCGCATACAGTGGTGTGAGCGATATCGAAGCAGGGGGACAAGGAAGGATTGTACGGTGGCTTTCTTAGTTGACGTGAATAGAGACTCAACAGCAGCCTCCACATCATGTGACAGTCACCGCCGACGTCGGTTTTATTTCAGGGTACACCACGTGGAGGTGTCGGTCGGATTTCGTACCCCACGTCTACGTCTCAGTCCGTCTGTCTCAATCTTGAGTCAATATTGGTAAAGTAACTCGATGAACGATGGACAATTCACGATTAAGAGAACAGAAGTTGACGGAAAGGTCGTGACTTGGAATGCTTACATTTCAAGTTGTGACAATTGATTTCATCAGTGGCGGATTGAGAAATGAGAATGAAAAGTGTCTCAATGAATATAGGGTAGAAGATTCAAGTAGAGATATCAAGTTCATACATTTTATTGAGTGGGATCAAGGCTTACACGTTTTTTTTCTACATTTTTCTTGCTTTCCCCTTCCTCCTTCCACGTACAGTAGGTTAATCAATCGACTCCCTCTTGCCCACCTTTCCCTCCTTCTTCTTCCTACAAGAATTCATGTATTTTAGATCATGCATGGAGGGTCATGATAAGATGCTCGTTTACCTTTGGGCATCATCTTCATCCTCTTCCATCAATTCCGATTCCTCGTCTTCACTACTACTACTACTACTACTACTACTACTACTACTTTTTTTTTTTTTTTTTTCTAAGTGGAATATAAGGAAAAATCTGATGACAGGCTATCCCTAATGGATCTCCCACCGGCAGACCATAAGCGCTTTCATTTTGCTCACCCGGTAAACCGGATGAGCATGAATCCAACGCCCGTGTGCCCTGGGGGCTAAAACCTTCTGCTCTCAGCCCTACGATGTTGGCAAGACATCATTGCAGAACTGGGGGCAGCTAACCACTATCTAACCAACCCACCCCGGAACCGCGTTAGCATTACTTCAGGGTGGGAGGCGTATCGCGCGCCATGAGGCGTCCCTCTTCGGTGTGTCCGCTCTTCTGTCTTCTCTCTTCGTCGTCAATGATCACTCTTCAAGTCGTCGTTGTTCGCTATGCAGCGCCCCTTGCTTGACGCTGCAATGCCCGTTCTCGCTCTTCTTTTCGGGTGATCGCCGTCTTGATATAGGCGGCAATCTTATCCCATGTCTCTTTGTTACGGAGCATGAACGGCAATAGATTCTCAGGGGTGATCTGATTTCCAAGCCAGTTCACGAGCTCCGCTCTCTCCGTAGCTGTGTTCATGCAATGGAAGAGTGCATGCTCCGCATCGTCCCAGTCTGCCGCACACATCTGACAGACCGGGGTCTCCCTCTTCTGGAACCGCTCCAGGTACTCTCCGAAGCAGCCATGCCCACTAAAAGCTTGCGTCAGCCAGTAATCCAGCTCTCCGTGAGCTCGATCGATCCACCTGGCTATGTTGGGGCTCAGCCTTCGCGTCCACTTCCCTTTCGTTGAGCTCTCCCACTCTTTTTGCCACTCTTCAACGGTCTCCCCCCTCTCGACGTCTCGTATGAGGGCCTTGCGAGTGGGGTTGAGCACGACTCCATCGCTCTTGAGGGTTTCTTGGCGTTTCCATACCCGCACTCTCTCGGCTACAAGCAGTCGAATGGGTGGTGTACCCGCAAGCACACAGGCTGCATGGTCAGACACCGTGCAATAAGCACTGATCGTCCGTAGCGCGAAACGCCGCTGGACTGGACCTAGCTTTGCATCGATTACGGACCCTCTAGCTACCTGCCCCCAAATTGGTGCACCGTACAGCATGATGGAATAGCTCACGGTGCTGAGTAAGGCTCTTCTGTTTGGCTTGGGGCCACCAAGGTTTGGCATGAGCCGCTGGAGGGCGCCACCGACCCTGTCTGCCTTCAGCGCTGCTTCTCTGGCTTGTGCCTTGTAGCTCCATCGGTCATCAAACCAAACCCCAAGGTACTTAAGTTCCCTCTTGAGTGGAATTTCGTACCCGTTGATGGAGAACACGGGAGTTTCGAAACTCCTCCTCTTGGTGACTAGCATCGCTTCGCACTTGTGCTCGGCAAGCTCCAGCCCGTTCTCAGGGAACCATTGACCAATGCGGTAGAGAGCTTCATTGGCCACACACTCCACTTGCCACGCGGTTTCGGCGACCACGACTAATGCCGCATCGTCCGCGAAGCCAATGAGTTCTGCCCCATCTGGAAGACTCATGTTCAGGAACTCGTCGTATTGCGTGTTCCATTCGAACGGTCCTGACACGGATCCTTGAGCTATCCCTGCAGATAATTCCAGCTCAACCCTTCCCTCATCGGTGTCACATACGAGGACTCTGTCACGCAGTCCATCGCTGATGACTGCGAGCGGGTAAGGGGGGACTCTTCCATCTAGGGACCTATAGATCCGTTCCCAGCTTGCTGTGTTGAAGGCGTTCTTCACATCCAAGCATATTATGGCACAAAACCCTCCTCCTGGTTGGGGAGCCATTGTATGCGCTCTGTGAACTCTGTCTTGTACGCTTTCTATTGCGTGCATTGTACTGCGCCCCTTGCGGAAGCCAAACTGCATCGGGGACATCCCTCCGCTACGCTCATACTCTTTCTCCGCCCGGTTTAGGATCATGCGGTCATACATCTTCCCGATGTTGTCCAGCATATTGAGTGGCCGATTCGATGATGGCTCCGCTGGTTCTCCACCCTTCCCCTTGGGGATGAGGACTAGCTTCTGCCGTTTCCACACTTTCGGGAACACTCCCGCAAGGAGACACTTATTGAACAGCTTCAATAGTAGGGTAGGCTGCTCTCGAGCCACTATTTTCAGGGCTTCATTAGGGATACCATCCAACCCCGGGGCCTTACCATTCGCCAGTCTTGTAGCGGCTCGTCTTAGCTCTTCTTCGGTGAAGAGGGGGATTGGGTCGTAGATGAACCCAGGGAATGTGAGTCTGGGCTCCCCTCTCGGGTAGAGTGCCCTGGCAATCCGTAGAACTGACTCTTTGTCAGTTGGCGCTGTTGGTCCGTCTCTCAATCGCAGTCTGCTCATGACCACCCGGTACGGTGTGCCCCACGGATCTTGATCGACCATGTTGCATAGCTCCGACCAGCATTTTTGTTTGCTGCGACGGATGGCATCCCGAAGAAGCTTCTTCGCCTCTTTGTAGGCCGCTTCGTCTGCTGCCGCTGATGGACGTCCACGTTTGCGCGCTCGCTTCGCTCGCCTCCTCTGAGCGTTTGCGCTGCGGCGACTACTACTACTACTACTACTACTACTACTACTACTACTACTACTATCTTCTATAAAACGTTTCTTTCTAACGTTACATGTTTTCATACCCTGATCTTCTCCTTTTTCTCCTTCTCCAGCTTGAACGAAAGTCATGTCAAATTTACCCAGATGAGTTACAAAATCGTTTCCAGAATTGAACGCTGGAAGGAATGGACGAGAGTTCGCCTTAACTGATTGAGATATCTTCTGAGGTAGATAAATAGTTCGTATCCGCTCTCCATCCTGAATTTCCAGTAAGCAGGTCTCCCCCCACGGAGAGTTAACCATTCTTCCCGCTAGTATCCTATAAGGCTTTCCAATGACCATATCGACAACCTTTAATTTAGGCGGGTAAGCAGGGATGTTCAAAGTTTAGTAGAAAGCCATTATCCCTATGCAACGGATTGAAATGATGAATACATATTAGGTACATTAAGAAGTTGGTGAGAGGGAGAGAGAAGAACGAAGACGTGGATTGATCATATCAGAGTATCCTTGATTGCTGGATTGTAAGATGTGGAGGGATATTTCTGTGACCCCGGAAGTGTATCAATTTGATTAGAGTCTGTCCAACGCTTATCATCCCCCCGTCTAAGAGCTACTTTGTGCTCTTTTACAGTGTAGACGTGTAATCGATTGCGTATCAACCTTTTCTTCACAGCTCAAACTTTTGTCTTCGAACAGACAAAGATAATCGTCGTTGAAGGATATTCTATTCTTTATCACTGATCGTGAAACCCCCTTTGCTACTCTTTTCTCCTCTGGACTACCACCTTCATTATAAATTAGTAAGGCATACATTTTTGAACCGATCCCTATGAATTTGTGAAGAATCATCCCATTCAACTCATCATTCATCAAGCTGATAACTCGATTATTTACACGTGGGAGGGAGAAAGAATTATCAATTTTGTACCCATATGTATCGAACACTGTTCAACAATCCCTCTTGATAAGATCAGTGTAGATATCTTCACAATATATCTCATAGATGAGACTATCTGTGTCCGTATATAAAAGGTTACACGTCTTGAAACCTTGCTTCTTCATATAATCACAGTGAAACGAGTACATCTGTAATTTAGCAAGATCAAGAACACACATTCCAACGTAAATTGGTTTATCGAATATGATCTTTGTTCTTTTGAACTCTAATCCAATTAGAGTAGGTGAAAATATCACTAACCGATGGAAGTTCGGTTTAGATATCAAGTTACTTGCTCCGTAACGACCTTCCCATCGGTTCACAATCTTCACATTTATCTCATTCCTCTTATTCTGGATTGTCTTGCCAAAGACGGCGTTATTCATCAATTTATATAGATTACGATCTGATTCATTCGTGGCTATCTCTCGTAGTCGGGAATTTAATCTAATGTAAGGTTCTAACCAGTTGCTATGAGAAAATTTGAGAACTCTATGGATTTTGACGAGTCGAATACCATGCTAGATCATTTGCTTCAGATATTTGTAGTGCACGACGTAATTCTTCTTACCGTGAAATGTAGCCATCAGCTTCTTATTTTTATCCTTCTGATTTAGAGGTGAGAGTAAATGCTCTGGAGCAAAATATAATTGCTTCATATCACTCAATGGGTCGTCACAATCTGATCGATGTCTTTCATCTGTGCCAATTGTATGCTAGAATACCTGAACACCTTATACGTGACAATTCGAATATGATAATATTATTCAATCAAGACGATATGAATTTGAAACACATGTACATGAATCATGTGAATAATGATATGACTCTCGATCAATTCAAAGAGATTTGTATCATGTGTTCGAAAGACAAATTTGGTTTCCTCCTGATAGATAAGGATAGCAACGTTTCTGAAGGGAGGTATAGGAAAGGATTTAATCAGTATATGAATCTAAATCTCAACTAGTATGTTCTGAACCTCGGTGGCTACATCATGGATGAAAATAACGTCTCGTTCAATAATAGAAGGGAAGAGTCAAGAAAGATTCTGCTCAAGCCGAGGGTGAAAGATGTATAAAGAGAAAGAAAAACGAGGGAGTAGGGAGCGATGAGATGATAAAGCATGCAATCATCAAGGCTAGTGACATCATACGAAAAAAACAACGGGCCCTCAAGATTGGAGAAATAGAAAAGGATGATTTCAACATGGAAACCTTACAACCAGTTGTGAAACCTCTCCAAGATATGATGTATAGTACAAAACTTATACCCAATGTTGATGTAAAGAATGAGAAACACACTTTGGGGCAGAATTAGAGGATGATTTCTCCATCGATGGAAATTACGACAACAAGTCGGAAAAGAATGATGATACTATGTCTATCGAGGACCCAGATAATATCGCTCAAGCTATAAAAGGAAGATCTTTCAGATATCAACCTTATTTGCGAGATCAGAAAAAACAAAAACTTGTGGACACCTCATTTTTCAAGTCTCCACGAGGGAATTGGGTTAATGAGAAAAGGTTACGAGATGAAGCGAGCTCTGAAAAGGTGTTGAACTATAATTTCAACGATGATGCTTATGGTGATGACAATGATGATGTAGAGAATGGATCAATCCGCGTAACTGTTTACGATCCGCCAACTTCTGACAGTATGTTCCAAAATTACACCCACTCAAATCTTGGTCCAATTCCACAAGAGTATATGAGGCAGATGATGGAAAACCAAACTCAGATTGATAATGTACACGGTCCTTATTTTGATAATTAGACATTGATGATAGGAGGTAAGTTTCTCAAATTTATAGATGAGACAAATAATTTCTGGGTTGGGAGGAATTTCAAAGTCGAAGGAACGCCTGGAATATATGAACTCCTTTAAGAAAAAACAAGATTATAATGATTCTGATCTAAAGAAATATAAGCAGATCTTGATCTTATCATGTGCTCATACGATTTCTCATCACCGCACGGGGAAGATAAAGAGTAATGTAGTGTATTAATACAGGAACGTAATCAAGAATCTTTTCCCTAAAGCAAAGAAATCAAAACAGACTGTAGAACTGAGTGGTCAAGGACTCATAAATCCATCATTCTCATCGAAAATTCGAGATAGTAAGAATGATAGGATAATGACGCTCCATGAGAACAATTGCACTGATTATGTTTACTGGGACGACCCTAATGAGTTGGGAGAACGATTAGAGCTCTTGATGAGATCGGTAGAAGCAGGAAATACTGGATCGGCAAATGAGATTTTGGAAATAGTCGAGGAATTAGAAGAGGGAGGGTATACTGTATAAATATGAGCTTTCGACTCAGTCTTTTTCATTCTCACATTCAAGCCCGTATAGTTAACACACCTAACTACGTCTTAGAAATCATGGACTTATCATCATCATCATCTTACCTCACTAGTCCCAAATCTGATTTGGATGGATCAACGCAGTCTAAGTTTTTTGATTCATCTCATAATACAGCTGAAATTGCTCAAAATTCATATCCTTATTCTCGAGAAAAATCTAAGCTAAATCAAGATGCAACGACTACAACAACAGCAACAGGAGTAACATCGTCAAAAAAAATGGAAATGTTTGATTCTTTGAATGGTAAGATCCTCCATTTTCATCTATTAGATAAGATCATCAATGGAAATTAACTTTCGGTCGTCTTTCAGGTGGAGGAGATAAAAGAAATATCATAATGAAGGCTAGATTGTTGATACAAACAATTATGAATGTGGCATTCTTCGAGAGTGGATTCAAAAACCACGGTTGGCCTGAACTGACTCCAACCCAAGGATGCCTGCCCCTCAGGATTGATTTTTCGTACTTCGACTACATGACAAATGGAAGTTTCGCCCGCAAGAATGAAAATCTTTCGTCGAGCCGTTTCTTAAAAAAGTGAAATTTATGGTTTTTCATTGGAATTCTCTATAGTAATCTATCCATGCCCGATAAAAATGCAGAATCTATTCCTTCGCCAGAGTAACATCTGATAGATCGTGTGTAGGAACCTTCTAAAAAAGTTATCAAGAGTTGGAGATTCCAGTTTCCCCGAAAGTTCACGTGGTATTATTTCACATTGAACAGTTTTGTGAGATCAAGAGGATGGACCCCGGATTGAATAGTGAGCAATCCATGGAATTAGCACGTTTTGACTTCAACTCAACATGGAAAAATTGCAAGTATGCGTATTGCGATATATAGAGAAAGTTGTTAGAGCTTCGTGTGTGTACAGCAGTATGCACATTCAAATTGTAATTTATTGATCATAAAATTGTTTCACTCTGGAGTGTGTTCTTCCTCATGAACTTTCGAGCATTATTGTTGATCTATACTTTCTGCATAATAGTCATTCACGCAAACATGTATCGAAGGTCTATTTCAAAGCTCATCCGTGATTACTCTGAAATAATGTCAGAATCAAGATTCAAAATATTTCAATTTGACTCCTCTCGATTGTAGCTTCATCGGATATTCTCTGTCTTGCGAGAAATAACTACCATTTATCACGTATTTGAACTCAAGAGAAGAAATCTGAGGGGCAAGGACCTTTCGGCTAAAGTCAGTGTAGGCCTACCGTGCGACATCATTGCTTGTCTCTCGCCATCGTCAGACCATGGATATTCCCCTGTACCATAAAACCATTTCTAAAAACTATCCTTTTGATGGATTATAACGTATTTCAATGTAATTGAAATTGAATTCCAAGGAAGTCGGCCGACAACTGCATTTTAATCGCGCGTGGATAGATTAGTATGGAAATTCCTATGAAAAAACCATGAATCTCACTTTTTTAAGAAACGGCTCGACGAAAGATTTTCATGCTTGCAGGAGGAACCTCCATTTATCGTGTACTTGAAGTGAGAAAAATCAATTCTGAGGGGCACGCACCTTTGGGTTAAAGTCAGTTCAGGCCAACAGTGAAACCCTCTGGACTTACCCATTGAAGAAGCAATGACTCAACGAGCAGCGATGGAATTCGTTAGTGATCATAATGAACAGGAAAGTAGATTGATAGGAAAAATAAGGTAGATGATACATCTGTCGATGAGTTATATGGAATCTTACTTCACATCAAAATTCAGAGAAGTTGAGGTCTACACTGTTAAAATCAGCGAAGATATGTTCAGATTCAAAGATGATTTTCATCGATTACGAGGACTTCTGAGTGCTGGAATTGAAATAATGGATGCTTAACTGAAAAAAATTCGAGAAGAAGAACAGGAAAATCGAGTGGATATAGACAAACTTAATCGGATGGAAGTCAGTCATGTGATTACTAGAGAAAATTCCGCTAATATCGATCGATTACTGGAGGAGCATAATAGTGATTCCATGAAAAATTTCAAATCCATCGGTGAGAGGATTAGTACTCTGAATGATTCGTGTCAAGAACTTCGAAACCGATATGATAATCTTACTAGAAATGTGGAAGGAATAAAAGAAGATTTACTGAATACAAGATCTAAACTTGAAAAGGAGTATGACTCGAGCGTTGTAACCACAATCTCACGTATCTATGATGTCAATGTCGAATTAGATCATTTGAACAAACGTTTCGATCAAGAAATCATTAATCTTGAGATAACTTATCAAGACATAAGAGCTTTTCTCGATGATTTAATGGTTGAGATTCAGAACATTAGAAGAGAAGCAAACACGGAAAGATTAGAGACTGATGAGTTGAATGAGAAACAAGGTAATTTTCCGGAACATATTCTTGGGAATGAAAGAGGAGAGGTTCAAGACATATCCAAGGATTAGGAGGTAGACAAGGAGAAGATTTGTTAGAAGGAAGTGTTGAGGTTGATGAAGATAAATTCATAAAACTTGAAGGAAGGATGTACAATGAGTAGGATGTATGAGATACTCCCTAAGTTATCTAGATTAATGATGTACCGAATTCTCAATATAAGAAACTAAGTGAACATATCATTGAGTTCTTCCTATAAATCCGTCAACGCGTTGAGTTTTTCTATCAGTTTCATTATGAATGTTGATATATTCGGACGAGCTAGTTCAGAGAGTGAAATAAGAGTTGGTGTTTTCAATCAATCTATTTTTCCATCTCTAAAATCGAAATTTCTAACGGCATATAGTGAATTACTTAAGAAGTGTGAAGATTTTGAGAGAAAAATTGAGAAAATTCTAGCGTTATCCAGTAAAGTTCTAGATCGTGTCGAAGAGATAGATAAGAGAAATAGTGACGGAATCAATTCTGTCTCGATTGAAATTGGGAAGACTGAATCTTCTCTCGAAAGATTTGGAGAACGAATCAGAGAACGGGATAGAGAAATAGATGCAAGACTGGACTCATTCATCTCAAACTTTTCAATAATACAAGCTTTGATTTAGGAGGTTATCAAAGATGGAAAACAATCAAATCTTGCAAATGACGAGGAATTTAGTTCATCATTAGTCAAAATTGAACAAGTTCAGCAGATATTAAATGCATTGAAGACAGAAGTTGATGGGGTGAAGGAAGAACAAGTTGATATCTCAAGGATCGTCTTCTTTCTTACGCAGCAAGTCAATTCTCTCACGGAAAAAGAGTTGGTTGAGATCAAGTCCAACATTCGAAACATTGGGGGAATTCTATCGTCATTGGAGGAGAAATGTAGGAAAACGTCGTCTCATTGAAAATCTGATGGATATATCACAACATAGTGATGAAAAAATACAGCTAGTCAATGAACTACATGCACCAGCACGTAGGAATTTTCCACGTCGAAGAGTTTCAGCTAGAACTGTCAATGATTTATGGCAGATTGACTTGGCTGTTTTGATTAATCTGAGTAAATATAATAAGAATTACAACTATATTCTGACTATCTTCGACGTATTTTCAAAGTTTTCTTGGGCTGTCCCTGTGAAGAATAAAACTGGAGTCGAAGTAGCTAAGACTTTCAAGGTAGTCTTGGATGAAGTAGGGAGGGTTAATTACCCGGATGATGTACAATGTGACAAGGGTAAGAAATTCTATAATAGATATTTTCTGAAATCGATGGAAGACGAAAATATACGGTTATATTCAACGGAAAGTCCGTTGAAAGCATGTGTCATTGAGAGGCATAATAGAACAATTAAAGAAAAACTATTCAAGAGCTTCTCTTCAAACGGTAATGATAAGTGGTTGAACATTTTACAAGCTCTGGTGGATAGGTACAATGACACGGTCCATAGAACTATTGGAATGAAACCGAGTCAAGTTTGGAGAAAATCGAAGGAACAGAAAAAATACATCGTGAGTCTCACTCATGGTGTCTATAGAGATATTCCTAGTACCAAGAGGAAGAATAAGTTCAAAAAGGGTGACTTTGTACGCGTCTCAAAGTATGTAACAGCCTCTAACAAGGGATACACTCCAAATTGGAGTACAGAGATATTCCAAGTGAGAGAGGTTATTAACACCAATCCAACAACATATCAACTTCAAGATTATTATGGAGAGAATGTCAGAGGCGGGTTTTACGAACAAGAGTTGTCTACGGTCAAGAATCCTGATGTCTATCTAGTGGAGAAGATCTTGCAACAGAAGGGGACTCAAGTATTGGTCAAATGACTTGGTCTTGGAGATGAGCAAAATTTATGGATCTCGAAGGATAATGTCTTATGACTCATGATGAATTGTATACAGTGATCACTAAGAAATCAATAAATTGGAAGTGTATCCATCTAATTGTCTCTCTTTTTTCACTCCCCACTGCCCACACAAAAAAAAGTCGATAAAAATCCAACGCACAAGGCCATTCTATATGTAGATATGAGGAAAGGAATCCTCACTCATTCTAGAATACTTGAGGATAATCCGGTTTCGTAACTTTCTTCCCTCTCTCTCTTTCTCTCTCTCCCTTCGGAATTTCATGAGAATATTCGGTGGATCAATGTAGAGAAAAGAAATGCACATCTTACCTGTTGACGGTTGAGAATTTGAGATACGTAGATGAATAAGGGTCGCTATAAGCTTCAACTTGATTATAATCTTTCCTCTGCTTCGGGAAGAAGATGAATTCCAATTCGTATCAAGAGTTATATATGAATCCTTCTCCCTATCGAACTAGAATGAAAGAGGGAAACAGGTAAGGCCGTGACCATTCTCATGATTAGAATCAGAAGAAGAAAACTCAAAACTCACGAGGGTAGAATGTGAAGATCACTCACACTACTCCTTGATCAATTATGTGAGGTTTGAATAACTCCCAAAGAGGTACTCTCAAGATGTGCTCTGCAAGCTTCACTCGTTAACACCACAGATCACTCACACTGAAATGCGTCCTAATCTTAGACAACGAGTAATCAGACGAGACACGTGAATTCTCAACGAACTCTGGAGCGCGAATGAGCTAGTGACTGTATGAATATGGTGCACATCTCATCATGCTTAAATACTGGTACCTCAGTATTTAAGCATTTACTGAATAGAAGGCTATTGTTGAATATATTCGGGATAAATCGTATTACCAAATGAACACGCTCAACAATAAAGCAATATTTCTTACGTGGTTCAACACGAACACTTATACGCACTTATTTTAATTCATTCAGCCTCGACTCTAGGAAATAGATGGAATTATTTGTCTGTGTCGAGTGCGCCGAAGATGACTACGTAATATAGCCTTTTTCCCGCTCTACGAGATGTTTTTTTCAGAACTGCCGTATCTTTATCCCCATCAAAACTGCAAGTGTCTCAATGAAAGTGAAGAATATTTCGATTTTCTATCTTTTCATCAGCGTGTAGGACCCTTAAAAATATTCGATAAAAATCATCCAAACCCGGTAAAAGTTAGTACAGTAGAACTCGGTTATAACGAGCTCCAAGGGGCCGGCAAAATTTGCTCGTTATAACCGATGCTCGTTATAACCGAGGTTGACTAAAAATGGTTAGATCTACGTGTATGTCATGTAAATAAGTGATGAATGGTCGTCTTACATTGAGGAATGTCAGATAATACTGTTTTACTTCGAAAAACGGACGATCAATGTTATACACAAATAAGTTATGAGATAAATATATACTTGGACGTGTATATAGCTATAGATTCGTTGTCAAAAAGGTGACTATGTAATGCCGATCTAAGAAATGCAGTATTGAGCACTTCATCTCACTTATATCATAACCACGACCCACAAGGTTGCGTCTTCCATGAAATCAATGACTAATGTTTGTTTCTTGGCTCGAAGATTATATTCTTAACAGTGTTTTTCAACTAACAAGGAGAGGTCCAACCTTGTGGATCACGGATCTTGATGAAACTCTGGGAATCATCTTGTTTTGATGAAAAATGAAGTCATCTCCAAGGGTTTAATCCCATGGGCCTCCTATTTTCAGGTACAGCTACAGAGATTATCATTGTTAGTATACCTATATATACAACTTTTCAACATGGGCCTATACTGGCAATGTTGATCTCCATAGCTGTACCTGAGAATAGGAGGCCCATGGGATTAAACCCCTGGAGATAACTTCATTTTTCACCAAAACAAGATGATTCCCTAAGTTTCATCAAGATCCGTGTTTCGCAAGGTTGGACCTCCCCTTGTAAGTAGTGGTGAAAAAGCTCATCATCAATGTTCTCAATAATGAGATAAGAATTGTTCGAATCTTTAAGATTGTTGAAATCGTGGAACTGCTCACACCGCAGATCTTACAAAATTCCGCATTATTTCGTCCCTTCAGCGCAAAAGCTTTTCATTCATTAGTTTCCATGTTGCTTGTGTCGATTTTACTGGTTTCATTGTGATGATAGCTGTTTACAGTTTAGTGCCAAGCTCTCGAATTCACCATCGCGTAGTGTTGAAACCGTATCTCCTCGCTATAGCAGAGGTCCATATCCAAATTTGGGCGAGATTCGGCTCGTTATAACAGAGCTCGTTACAACCGAGGCTGATTCCATTGACTTAGTACACAAACCAACCAAATTTTCAAAATTTGCTTGTTATAACCGAGCTCGTTATAACCGAGTTCTATTGTATTTCCTCTGCTCTTTAAGATGCTCCTTTTGACATTTTCGTACAACGCATAGAATTCAACTTATCGCTGTTGCAAGTTAGGGTACTCGAGGGATCACCCATCGAGAACTTCTGAACGGTACTGTATACGTTTCTACTGTATTCTTAAATAATATCAAATATAAATATATTAATTACCCTGAAATAATACCCGGGAAAAATTTTTTGAAAAAAAATTCGAGGAAAAACGGAATAATATTGCTCCATAGGTAACACGAAAACTCAAAAACGCTCTGATAGATTATTCTTGAACTCTGTGGGTGGATTACAAAGACTCTTACGCTAAGGCCAGTGAATTTTGAGCATTATTCGATGAGTATTTTTTGACTTAAAAACTTTTTTATGACAAATTTTCAATTTTTTTGAAAGAGCATAATTAAAAATGATTTGGAATTTCTAGTCCTACTTGGAAAAATTTTCAGAGACGTAATTCTGATGTTTTTGAGGTGCTAAATTCGATTGGTTAATACGGAATTTTGTTCAAATGTTATTATCATGGTCTTAGAGACCAGTGTAAAAAGGAGTACAGGGAAGCTAGAATAAATTGGGAAGAAATCAAAATTGTGTATCAACCAATCGATTCAGCACCTCAAAAAACCTTTATATAGAACGAATCATATTTTTCAAAGCAGAAGGAAAATTTATAAATAGTTTTCAAGATATGGAAAAATGAGAAATTTTCAGGAAAAATTTTATAACTCAGGGAATAATGGTCGGGGGATGCTAAAATTGTAGCGTTCCTATCTACAGATGACACCTGATATGTGTGCAAAATTTGAAGGGGATTGGTGGAAACATTGAGGAGTTTCGCTGCGACATAGAAAACAAAATACATATACACAAACACGCAGACACGGTCAGGGGGTTCGAAAGATGGGGTGATAGTAATTTTCCAAGGCATTATCAAAGAAAACTGTTACCTATGATCGATAGATCCACGGAAAACAAAGAGGACAGTACAGTTCCCACGTATCTAAGAGCTTTATTGGAGAAAAAAATTTTTTGAAAAAAAAATCGAAGAAAAATCAACTACCATCAAATGAAAGCTTTCTCTCTTGAGAAAGCAAGATATCATAGCACTTGATTTCGACGTGGAATGATCTCATCTTCCAGAATATTTGATCAGATTTCGTCTCAGATTTGAGGTAACAACGATTTCTTAAGTTTTAATGTCAAAATAGAGTAATTTCATGTTTTGTTCTCATAGGTCACACTTGAGACTCGATCTGATGAAATATTCTGAGAGATGAGATCATTTCACGTCGAAATCATGTGCCATGATATTTTTCCCATTCAATTTTGCACCAGAATAGAGCGAGAGGGAATGGAACAGGTGCCAGGCTCGGTATCTCCATAGGCAGCTTGTGTGATACAAATTTTTTTCTCTAAGCTCGTGGCTCCGGCGGGAAGGGCCGTCGGAAAACTTTACAGAGAACCAAGCTTGTAGATTTTTAGACGATCTACAACATCCCGTAAAGTTTTTACAATCGAATAAATCCCGTCAAAAATACAAGTGATTGATTAATGGGTAAATTTTTAGACATTTCAACGTCGACTGAGAACAACCAAAAAATACTTTTTTGCAACTGTGTGCGCGAAGTTGTAAAAAAATGAGACTTCTCTTCATTATTTACAGTGCGAGAAGTGATGCGTGAATGACTTCTCGCACAGTTTTACATTTACGCACTGGTGAAGTGTGCGTAAATGTAACTTCTCGCTCTAATGCATTTTCATTCACGCACAGTTCCAAAATATGATGTCACGTTATCCCTCTGAATTTGGCCTTTCTTGAAAACTTTGTTCTCAAGATGATCTTGCTCGGACAGTGGTGCATTTAATTACAACTTCGCGCACAGTTGCAAAAAATAGTATACGCAACACGTGCGAGAAGTTTACGCACACGTTGCCAACTCGCGCGAGAAGTAACATTCACTTCTCGCACTCGTTTGGCAACTTGTGCGGAAATTGACCTTCTCGCACTTGTTGCGTAATATACTATTAAAATGTTTAAAACACATGAATCGATGGATTTTTTTGTGACCTTCAAGATGCTCTTTTCAAAATTTCCATACGACGAACCACTTTGAAGATTTCGTTGGTTGACTGAGACTATTCATTATCCATTAACTTTGGAGGGAATGTACGTAATTCAAGTATTTTATACGGTAACAATAATTTTTATAGTTATTGGAAGCTGGGTAGCTCAGTTCTGTAAAAATATTTCAACGACTCCAATGTAGTTTGGATGAACTTGTGATCCCACAATTCTGGACCGAATCGAATTTTAAGGTAATAATATTATTGTACAAATCATCGCTGGCTTCAAATATGTCACGTGCAACCATGTATATGTATATTTTAGCCTGAAATGGGCTGTATTATAACAGTCGAAATGTTGCAAATGCAATAAAAGGAATTATCAGGAAATACCAATCAATTCATCAAATATTATTAATCCACATTTTACCATTTCAGAATGAGCAATCTTCTGAAATTTTATGATTCTGACGTGGAAGTAAACAATTTCACAGCTCCGAAACAAAGCGGTTCTAGGCCAAATGAAAAAATACGTGTCCCCTCATTTCGTACCTCGGATCATATAAAGAATCCGTGACTTCGGCTATTTTCACTGCCTGACCTTATATGGATTCGGTCCAGACAAATCGAAAGAGAATGGAATAAAAAAAATCAAGTTATACGTTAATAGTATATTATGATACAAAACGCGCAAACGATGGTTTTCGCACTCTGAGTGACTTTTCTAGGCCCGAGCCGCAGGCGAGTGTTTAAATAGTCACGAGAGAGTGAAAACCGTTGCGCCCGAGTATCATACCATGTTTTTGCTTTCTCAAAGAGAAAGGGTTGTATTCGTGACAAGACATTTTTGCTCAATTTTTTCACTCAAATTAATTTTTCATTCTAAAAATCTTCACTCATAGCGAATCGGCTTGATACATTTTGTTCCTCTCGCCAATATCTATCTATTGTAAGTCACGGTTTTTCCTCCAGTCTTATCCCTGGTCCTCCACGAATTTAACTTCCTCTGTCGTTGTCTGTGTCCGTCCGTGTGTGTATCTGTGCAACTTCATTTTTCGTCAACGGTTTCTTTTCAGCGTTTCGACCGATCTTTCTCAAATTTATGTGAGTGGTAGAGCACCATGTGAAGATGTGCTGAAAGGATTAATAGCCCAATCTATTGAACAGTTCTCGATTAATGAGTACCCGAAAATAAAAATGTCAAAATTTTCCAAAAATCGATTATTTTATATTCAAATATCTTTTCTCAAAATCAACAAATCAAATTTTTTTTGATCTTCTGTGAGCAAATGAAAAGCGACAAACAGTGTGCAAATGACTCATTTGCGCACAGACGATCAAATAAAATTCATGAGCCAAGCCACGATTTTTAAGTATTTCCGCTTTCACATGTTTAAAATAAACCGCTTAGAGAGGTTTCACAAACCGAAAAAAACGGTATGAGAATTTGAAAAAATGGTTGCAGAAACCGTTTGAATTTGACACGGACGTACTCAGAAGTCAATCTTGAACTAACATTCCAAGGGGCTGCACGATCCCGTAACTTACAGTCATTCCTTCTGAATATTCCGGGAAGAATTTCTCCGAACGCATCAAAAAAAATACGCTGCAAAACGGAATTTGCAGAATGCTTTCTCGTTCCCTGTGGATTATTTGGATATTTCAATTCATGAAAAATTATATCAATTATCATTGTACATAGATTCAAATCCAAATCAAATTTTTGTCGCTCACACATTTATTGCCCAGAATGATTTTCTCAATTGAATGATAACAATTTATCCGTAGCATATTTATGCACCGGCGGTAGCTGTGCTCGAAAGTATGGCGAAGCGAGCGCAGCAACCACACCGTGCATATATACGCGTGAAAGGGCCGTTTTCACCTAAGCCAAATTTTCGAACATAAAAATCTTCATTCTCACACATCGAAGACTAAGGATCCCCATATCAAATTTGATCCGAATTGAAAATCAATTCATTTCGTCCGTCTCGCGATATTCTCCGAGCCATATCCGTCGATTTATCGTATTGGGAATTTTTTGATGTCTCGCAACCTTACGAAAAGTTACTAAATTTCGTTCGACGGAAGTTGCCCAAAGCGCGGTAGGCCCGAGTCAAGCTAGAGTCAAATTCAAATTCTCCTTTGTACTATGTGTTAGACAGAGATAGACAACTTCACACAAATATTGCTCAAAGAGCGGCAATCTCCCGAATAATTCGAATTGCCAACCCACTAATGTGCTGAACAAAGACAGACAACCATCCAGGATCCAGACTAGGGGTGCCAACCGCACGATGTTATGTGCCAACCTAAATTCATCTTTCAATAATAATCTCGAGTCTACTGCCGCGCGACAGCCTCTTTTCTCCCCCTCTCAACGCGTACGCGCGTAACATGTTCAGGAACAGAGATTCGTCTGCTATGTTTACAGTCGTGCACACGGTCGTGATATTCGTTGGATCCGCAATCTGCCGCGTGGACGTGGATCCGTCCTATGCTCACGCACAGTTCATCGATTTGATAAAATACACCTCATTTCAGTGATTTATACATGTGTGTGTTTACAGTGAGTGATTCGAATGAGTTAGTTCTCTTCTCCAATTATCACTATTCGAATGATGAGATTATTGATGTCCTGTATAAATAATAAAACTTGTAATAAAGCCTGCAAGTGCTTATTCCCACATTCGTGATCTCGGGCTTTCCATCTGATAACTGGTGGATAGAAATTGAGAATTCAACCTATCATCAGCTGAGAGAATACTAAGTATTTTGTAGCCATCATCACGATATCAACTCTGAAATACTTACATTATTATGAAGATATAATTTTTCGGTCTTTGCGAGTTAAAGTCAGCAGATATTGCTGACGTTTTTGGCATCAATCGAGAATGGATTTTTCTCCACTCGCAAAGACCGAAAAATTATATCTCCATAATTTGAAATTCCCGCGAGTGATAAATACGATATCCGATCATATCGATCGAGTGTCAAAATTAATCACATACTTACAGTATTCTTTCAGCTGATGATGGGTTGAATTCTGAATTTTTATACACCAGTTATCAGATGCAATGTCCGAGATCAGGAATGTGAGAATGAGTAATACTTGCAGGCTTTATTATTTATGCAGGATTTGAATAATCATATCATTCGAATTTACATTGTGTGAATTTAGTTGGTTTGGAGCGACTCCTGCTCATTCTTCGCCAACATCATCAGCTTGGAGAGTTTATATCACACTCAAGACTAGCAAATACATGGTATTCCCTGAGCTAGTGATGGGTTGAATTTTCAATTCCTATCCAACAGTTATCAGGTTATGAGCTTGGGATGAGGAATGTGAGAATGAGTGCTTGCAGGCTGTGTTTATACAGTATATAGATGATCAAATCATTCAAATTTCAATCGTGTGACTTAAGTTGGTTCGGAAAGACTCGTGCTCAGCTTGGGAAATTAATTCATTAATAACGAGTCAGAAATTTTCTCATGACGATAGTTATGTAATATTGTCATGATCAGTGCATCAAGTCTTATGTGTCTACAGCTCGATTCAGCATCCAGTCACGAGTTTCATTTTATGCTAGAATTTCTTGAATTCATCATAATTTCTCAGAGTTTGAGAAATCAGTAGGCTTGAATATCAGTACGCACAGTCTCTCATGTTTTCCAACACAAATGTGAGGCAGATACAGAATGATTGTAAATCCTTGGTCATTTTTCAAATTTGGATTTTGTATGATTCTAACATGGACATGGTCATTTGAAAACGCAAAAAGCAACCCAAGCTGCGAAATCCCGTACTCTTGAGTTTGAACTCTCCGCGAAGGAGAAATCTATCCCGAATACGTGGATTTCATATAATCCTGCAAAACTCTATATGCGCAATCTTCATAGATCTTGCCATGCAGAATTTTTGAAAGATCGCTGGAAGTTCTTTGGAAGGCTCCTAAAAGCTCCTTCAGAAGTGACTGAAAGACTTTCGAGACGATTCCGAGACATTTCTGGAATGTTACTGAATGATCCAGAGAAATTTTGGCGCAATATTCCAAAAGTATGATCCCGAATTGTTTCTGCAATACTGCACAATTATTTTCCAGCAATATTGCGTCGAGAGATCTTCGGAAGGATTCTGAGAGCTGCCTCGAAGATTTTCTCAGAGCGATATCCCAAACTATGACTCTTGAAATTTCCCATCAAGATTCCCTTCACAATTTTCCATCAACCTTATGCTAAGAATTTTTTGGAGGTTTCTTGAAATTTCCAGAAAAGTTACGTTGTCACATAAGGTAAGTGTATCCAACTTGCTCCCATTCAGCCATTTTTTCAATAACTTCGATTTACCTCAACAATTTCCAACGTGCTTTATAGCTCATTTTGAAGCTTGTGTCAAGACCTTTTGAATGAATCGAAGTACGTTCAAATTCGATCAACTGAAGCCAAGCTGTCTTCATTTTAACAGAAAGTAATTTTTGCAATTTTGTGCGTAAAGTTGAATAGAAATAGGTAGTTTCCGCACAGTTGTCGGTGCGGGAATGAGTGCGGGAATGCATTTCCGCTCGTCGCTTAACTGCAGGTGTGTGGAAAGTAACATTTCCGCACAGTTTTGAGCTGAGCGAAGTGCGGCAAAGACGAAAAACTGTGCGGAAATGTTACTTTCCGCACAGTTTTTCGACTTTTCCGCACTTCGCTTAGCTCAAAACTGTGCGGAAATCTTACTTCCCGCACGATTCCTCCATATCTCTGCTGGGACGTTATCCTTCACCTCTAAGACCTTTGAAAATATAGATCTACATGATTTTCTTCGTAACTCACTTCTTTTATTGCAAGCTACAGTTTAAGTATGAGCGACGTAATACGACACTTGACGTGTGTCATTCAAATGACGTTCAAGAGCATGTGCTATTCAAGATTCGAAATTCCTCAGAACAACGTCTTATCTCGTATCTATATTAGAGTGGAATGAGAGGGAAGCGTGTGGAAGATTGATCGAAAATATAAAGAATGGTATATAGTTTTACCAGAATAGTATACTCATCTCATATCGGAATATCATTGATTGCATCGTAATTGGTGAATCATTCTCCAAATTTTGTCTGAGTTTTGGAGAGGGGTCGTTCACAAAAAGACGCCCGTGCCTGGCGTGAGGGGTATTTCAAAATTTGACGTTTCTGATAATATTCACCGACTCGAGTATCGCCAATCTCGCAAAATCACGAATTGAACAAGTGGAGTCAGCTCAAGACAAGGCTCAGCCTCTCAGCGCTCTTGAGCTTGCTCGCTCAATTACTTATAAATACTACGGTGAATCGCTAATCCAGTCCAGAAGTTGCTATATAGCCCGTTTGACTGACAAAAGCATACAACGATGGAGTGAGTCGTAATCTATTGTTTGATAATATCGTCTTCCTCCACTCATACAGTCAAAACCGATTAGGATGGATTGTACGCTTTTTTCCTGTATTTCTTCATAAAATGCCGTTTTCATGTCTTTGTGAAACACGAATATAAATGTCAATTAGTCAATTATGTTTTCTCAAGATCACTCAAATCACATTAATATTGACAGAAAATGGGGTGAATGACGTTTGTGACATCTTTCTTTGGAGGAGTCGGTTCCAATGTAATACGGGGAGACAAACACAGAACATCTACAGAGTGACAAAGGGGAGAAATTTCTGTCAAAACTAAGTTTTTCCTGAAATCCGGTTGAAGTTCCTATTAGATGTAATGCACTCATATCAGAAGTTTTTTCTCAAGTGGGGGGCTCCGCCCCCAACCCCCCCCGCCGGGGGCTTCGCCCCCTGGACCCCCACCAGGGGTTGCACCCCTGGACCCCGCTCTCCCTCCTGCGCGTCCTCAGCTAATTACTCAATTCCCATGAAGACAATACCTCATTCACCGTGGCTTCGGCGTACACTGTACTTAGCTGGTTCGACTTAGCTGCATCAAACGAGGAATTCGTATAAACAACATTCTGCCGTTACTAGCACACATCTGACTACAAAATAACTCTAAGCGCAAGTGAAATTAGATTCATCTTTACATAATCTCAGTTCTTATTAACTTCAGTTAGGATAAACTAATGTTCATGAAATGTTCAAACTTTCTAATTGTAATTCTCTTTGTAGCAATAGTCGTGTGACTGTGTAAGCATGTAGAATTTATTTGGGTCTTCAATTTGAGAAACGATCCATGTCCCACCTATTGAGGTTTGAAAGAAGTTGGCGAGGTAACTTTGGTGCAGCAAGTATCAGCAGAGGAAACGAGGGATGTCTATAATGAAATTTCAAAACACCCCGGCGTAGAGTGAGATTTTGTTATCCCTGCTTTTCTGAATCCCCCCTCCCTTTCTATGCCCCCGAGAGCGGGAACCTACCCCACTCCCACCCTGACTCTCGCCCCTCACCCTCTTAACTCTCATGTCAACCGTATATCAGCTTTATTTATCTACCACACAAAAATTCGACGTTATTTCAACAAGTGTCACAGAAGCTATTCTATACAAAATGCTAGGTATGAAATACGAAATTCTCACGTTACTCGGGAGAACAGACTTTCAATAGTTTCTATTAGAAGAACCTCTCAAGTGCCATGACTAGAACAGTATTTATACTTTGTGCCTTTTCGCAGGGATGTTGAATCGAGAATCCTTTTTTATAGGTTTTAGTAAGTGTTTTTATCATACATGTTTCTTGGGCTCTCAAATTTGGGAAGACTATGGATATGATCAGTGATCATATCCATAGTCACATAGTCATATATCATTGATCACAGAAACTTGAACGGTTTGGTTAATTTCGCGGACACGCATTCATCGTTCTGTGTGCCATCACACTGAACGAGGCACCCATACTGCAAGGGTTTTCTTTAATCAGGAATATTAGGTTTATTCGATTACGCCCTGGCCTGGCCTGGCCATCGGATCTCTCTTTCTAACCTCATGAGAAAGAAAGAGAGGTCCGACGGTCACGCCCGGTCTGGCCGGCGTAATCGAATAAACCTATAATCTGCATCAATGAATTCGAAATATAACGACCACTCTTAAAAATACGTCAGAGATATATCCACGAAACAGACACAAAACTTCCATCACGAGTCAAAAAGTGCGTAGCTCCAACTTTTGTCCACACATTCCAGATCTGAAGTCAATAGAATATTTTTGGTTCTATGCCACATTTTTGTGCGAATTTCTACGTAAATACCTGTATACATAGAAGAGTTTGCAGTACCGGGCACAAACTTGTCTCGCGAAAGTCAATGAAATATAATAATCTATGATTTAATCAACCACAATCACTCGAAACCAATCAACTCAAGGTTAATACCTTGATGTGTCGGACAAATTTGTGTAACACAATATCTGCGAGTCCAAGCCTAACTCATACATCCCTAGAATCTTACTCTCTTCAATGATTGCTGAGAGATATTCGAGGGGATACCCTATGGTGATGGAAAAGAACAACCGCATCAAACGTAAAGAATTCCCAATTCGAGTCAAATTCGGCTATCTAGTTCACCGAACTATTCAAACACGAAACTCTTGGTCAACTTTCCGCACGAAAATTACAAAAAATAGTATAAGAAACTCGGATGGAAGCTTTCTGCACTCATCGTCGGAATTCGTGCGCGAAAGCTCTTTTCCGCATGCCGACTCGTGTGGAAAAAAGCTTTCGCGCACTTATTCGACGATTCGTGCAGAAATCACGCTTTCCACCCTTGTTGCTTAATGTACTATTTTTACAGTTTACAAAATGGTGTACTCAACATGCCCCCATTAAGCCATTTCCCCAACAACTCTGGTCTACCCTTATTTTCCAACGTATTTGGGCTCATTTCGAAGCTTGTTATAGGGACTTCAAAATGCACTAAGCTACGTCTAATTTTGATGAATTGGAACCAAATTGTCTCAATTCTTCCAAAATAAATGAAATCGACGCAAAGTACTTATTTTTTTCATATTTTAACATAACAAACGTGAAAAAAAATTGCCGGGGAGCCAAGGAGTGCTCATTCTCGAGATCGGCATATGGGGGCAAGTTGGGTACAGAGGCAAGTTGGGTCCATTTACCTTATCAAAGAAACGATTCTCAAATATTCCTGCAATATCCTGCAGATTCAACTCTTCATCAATCCTCCTTTGGAAGTTTCTGGAAGATTTCTGAAATGATTCTGAGACGTTCTTGAAACGTTACCGAAAGGTTCCCGAAATGTTTCTGGAATATTTCTGAGAGTTTCGTGGAAGTTTTTTTGAAGTTTTTCGGGAATTTCAATATCATTCTCAACTATTTCGGCAATATTTTTCTGGCGATCCGTCAGTAATCTTGATCCGGAGGGGATTTTTTACAATAATCATCGCATTCTCACATCACAAACACTTGCATTTGGACAAATAGACGTTTTAGGACATAGAGTGTACTCTCTTAACCTCCCCTAGTGAGATTTTTCACTCGGATTCCGAGTGAAAGTCCATCTCACTCGGACAAGAGTCAGATATCAGAAATATCAAAATTACATTTTTCGATAGTTTCGTGAACAACGTCGGAGCTCCGTAACCCGAAGGACCCGGGTACGAACTCTACCAGCGCGCGGCGACACTTATGGAAAGTATTATCATATAAACATCGATGATTACACCAATATCAATTTTCCAACAAAAAAAACCAATATTGTAATACACTCGGGAACAAGGTGAACGATGGCGTGGTGAACTGCAATGGGATGACGGTCAGCAGTAGCGGCAATTCGAGATCTCCTATCTCACTCGCACCTAATAGGTTATCCCATGAGTGCGAGGGAGGCGACAGATCTCGAACGGTCACTGACCGTCATCCCATTGCAGTTCACCTTGTTCCCGAGTGTACACTTGGTAACAACGAATACTTTCCGAAGGTGTCTAATCTTACGCATCCCAACCAATGTTATTTACCAACACAACCTCACACCGACGTTGTTTCGGAAGCGTAAGATTCGACATTTTCGGAAAGTATTCGTTGTCACCCAGTGTACGTTCAATATGAGAAAAATGATTTTTTCTGGCTCAGTCGTCGGAATATTCATAATCTTGAATACCCGCAAATATTTCCATGAGAGCTTTCACAAACATTTCCAGCCGCGGAATTATGTTTCTGAAATATTATGAATTTTTCATGAAATGATTCTGAAACGTTTCTAAAATGATTCTGTGCTGTGTGGTCAGCTACAGTACTGTTCTTCACTACACCGTGACGGATTTTTTGATTTGTTGAGTTAACTACCTCGAGCTTGAAAAACCTATATCTATTTTCAATTCCAAATATTTCATCCACAGACAATGTCTCATATTCCTGCTAATTCTTAATCATGGAGTCAGCTCTCTTCATGATTGAATTTTTTCAAGACTATATTCAAAAAGGACCCAAGTATGGAATATATCACTAAAACTTCAATCCCATTTTTTCGTGAATTCAACTATGAGCACTGAGACTTGAAAGGAATCCCAAGAGCATGGGGACAACTTATATTATGTTAAACTCTGATTCGTGATTTATGCTATAAATCGTGTATTTGATATCATACAAACTATGATATTGTACCGGATTCTCCATCGATATCATTTATTCAATTTTTTCGAATCACAAGTCTCTTCCGGAACAGATATCAGGTCTAGAACATGTTAATGATTTGATTTTGAGAATCCAGAACATAAATATGAGATTACGTTTCACTAAAACATTCTTTTATCAAATACACCTCAACGAGGTACAACTTTGAAAGTATGGCGATGAGTCAATCACAATTTTTCGGAAAAAGCTCGTCATAAGTACAGTCAGAGGAGTTACCAGACCACGAAAGGAAAAATTCAATCGCTCTAAACCTGGCCCAACTTGGATGAATTTTATTTTAGAATAGACGAAAATAACAATTGTTTCAGAAGTGATTTTGGTAGATTTTTTCGTCCTTGATGGTTAATATACAAGTTGAACATTTGGTCTCGTCCTTCAAGATCGACGAGACCAAATGTTCAACTTGTATATAAAACAATTGTTTCAATTGTTAATTGAATGTTTGAAAAAACCTTGAAGAAGATGATGATATCGAAAAAAGGACCCAAGTCTGGAATATATCATTAAAACTTCAATCTCATTTTTCGTGAATTCAACTATGAGCATTGAGACTTTGAAGGAATCCCAAGAGCATGGGGACGACTTATATTAGGTTAAACTCTGATTCGTGATTTATGATATAAATCGTGTATTTGATCACCAATCCCAAGACTATCACTAATGAACGAAAATAACTTGCCCGCGGTTAATTTCTAACCTACAAATAGGCACATTCTCGTTCTTAACAATCTCGACGTCTTTTCCAATTTTGGCTCAACGAAGAGTTATCCAGGCTATGTTAGATGCTAAGGAAGCCTGGATAACTCGTTGTTTAACCCAAATCGGAAAATATTTTGCAAGGTTTGGGAACAAATTTCATCGTTCACGGCGACCGCATCGCCAGAAGGTATATTAAAGAATTTTTGTTTTTTGGATACACCTCAGCGAGGTATAACTTTGAAAGTATGGCAAGGTGACCCTACATTTATCAAGCACAACTTCCAAAAAGAGATCTTGAATATGAAAAGTTCCCTAGATATATTCAGGCACAACTTCGAGACATTGAAGTGACAATTGAATATTTATATCAATATGAATCGGTGTTACCCAACAATTGATGCACGACAGCTCGATGCAAGGTTTACATCTTTACCAGCCTTACACTCATGCTATAAAGATAGACATCGGCCTCAAGCAGGACGCGTTTCCATCGAATACACCTCACCGATGTATTTTTGGAAAGATGGCGAGGCATCACCACGAAAATTTTTCAACAAATCCTTAAGAATTAAGCGATATGTTGATTAATTACGCAACGTTCCATCAGAATTCAACTATTATCCCAAACACACAGCTAGGAAAGAAATGAAATCCGACAACAAGTCTCAAGTCTGGGGTGTCGTTCCAATACAATATTGTGCTCACAGTTATTTAAGCACAGTTATTTAGCGGGAAATCGCGATCGGGTGATCTACCCAGCTCGCTTGACTCTCTCTGGCTGAATCTTCAGCCTTAAAGCCCGCACACTCAGCCAGAGCCCTTTTCCATGGCACTGGAAATCCGGCTCGAAGGACCAAAAAATGTGTGTGCAAGTGCATCACACGCCTCGTAACTTGGGATGGCTGAGGCCCGAGAGAGGAGAAAAAGAGCAGGGCAGAAATAATCACTCGCGATTTCACTTTCAAATAACTGACTACGTATATTAAAAACGCCTACGCTAAATCTAACTAAATCCACGCGAAAGGACTAGAGAGTTGAACAATTTACAACTTGAACTATAAAAAATCTACTGTGAATAAATCAACAACGAAAAAAAAGCTGGCGTGCGCGGGAAAAGCTCGTGAGCTGCGCTTACGCAAAGTAATGCTCACGAGCGGGCCGTCGGATCGCAACTACTCCAAATTGCGCGGAAAAGGACTAAAAGTGCGGTTCGCGGGCCGTGTGCAAATCACGTGAGGTGAGTTCAACGGCATGAGCGTGGAGAAATTTGGAGTTTTCTAGAAGCATTCAGAATTCAAATTTAAATAGACGTGAACGGCTCAAACAATGCGAACCTCAACATGTGTAGTATAAAATATCAACGCAAACCAAAATGCGTGTCTAATATGTGAACCCTATCCTGTTGTAAAAAACTCCCACGTTTAGTAGTAATTTGATTAATGAGCTTGTCCGTGTGGGGAGGGGGTGGGTAGATAAATGGTGTGACAATCGTTACAAACGAGAAATGCAATAAATGAGAGTGAAGACGGAATAAAAATTATAACTTTGTGTGAGTCATGCGATGATTTTCAATACCAATGTCCTTGCCTCACGATTCTTGGTTTCCTCCTTTGCAATGGCACAAAGTGAAGAATAGAAGGGTGGCGGTCGGCACGGGCCTACACTGCAAGATTCCGTTTGAATATTTTCTCTTTGTCTCATTTAAACCGGGGAGATGAAAATTCTCATCGGGGTCGTTATACTTTGCAAGTGTATGTATGACATCAATGAATTGCACAACATGAGTATTATGATCGGTTATTCAAAAATAACCATTGACATCGTCTAATACGGCCCAAGTTCCCACAAGTTTCGGTCATAAGAGATAATGAAATCAATATTTACCATTAGGACATGGAGAGTTCCAGGTTGATGAGAAACGTCAGAAATAAAAATTGGCGGGTTGTTCCTATGCCTGGAAAGTATGGTTGGATTTAGCTGAATCGGCAAAGTTCAGCGTCGTGGTCGCGCGTGAACGCCATTTTGCAATCAATGTCAATGTGATTTTTCGTGAAAATTCTATTTTTTTTTTCAATTTTTGATATAAATCGGGCCGTGAATAAATTCCCGTCATCGGTATGTGGTACTAGGGTAAAGTTACGCTAGGTTGGGCCGTATAAAAATTACTGTGTAAATTGTATGATTAGCATTATATTGATTGAAAAACGAGCTGCAAAAAATTTTTGAATTTTGTTGATCATTGATCATTCAACCATCAAACAAATGAAGAGCATGGTAGAGGGATATGTTATTTTATTTTCATATATTGGTTTCGTATTAAAATTATTTCTGATCGTAACGACTTCTAAAAAATCTTCACTATTGGGTCCAAAAGTGGATGCACATACAATGCATGATATTTGAAATTCGAAGAATTTCGATAACTCCCTCGTTATCTGTTTTATCCAAATGAATTTAATAACTTTAAGCACAATTTTGTATTGGGGGCGGCGCCCCAGACTTGAGACCTGTTGTTGGATTTCATTTGTTTCCTTGCTGCTCGTTTGGACGGTTAGTTGATTTTTGATGGAACATTGCGTAATTACTGTGAAATCCATTTTTTGCAAATGAATTTATAAACTGTGAGCACAATATTGGATTGGAACGACGCCTCAGACTTGAGACCTGTTATTGGATTTGATTCCTTTCCTTGCTGCCCGTTTGTACGGTTAGTTGATTTCTGGTCGAACATTGCGTAATTATTTTGGAAAATCGTTTTATCTGAATAAATTAAATAACTGTGAGCACAATATTGTATTGAAACGACGCCCCAGACTTGAGACCTGTTGTCGGATTTCATTTCTTTCCTTGCTGTGTGTTTGGAATGTTAGTTGAATTTTGATGGAACGTTGCGTAATTAATCAACATATCGCTTAATTCTTAAGGATTTGTTGAAGAATTTTCGTGGTGATGCCTCGCCATCTTTCCAAAAATACATCGGTGAGGTGTATTCGATGGAAACGCGTCCTGCTTGAGGCCGATGTCTATCTTTATAGCATGAGTGTAAGGCTGGTAAAGATGTAAACCTTGCATCGAGCTGTCGTGCATCAATTGTTGGGTAACACCGATTCATATTGATATAAATATTCAATTGTCACTTCAATGTCTCGAAGTTGTGCCTGAATATATTTAGGGAACTTCTCATATTCAAGATCTCTTTTTGGAGGTTGTGCTTGATAAATGTAGGGTCACCTTGCCATACTTTCAAAGTTATACCTCGCTGAGGTGTATCCAAAAATCAAAAATTCTTTAATATACCTTCTGGCGATGCGGTCGCCGTGAACGATGAAATTTGTTCCCAACCCTTGCAAAATATTTTCCGATTTGGGTTAAACAACGGGTTATCCAGGCTTTCTTAGCATCTAATATAGCCTGGATAACTCTTCGTTGAGCCAAAATTGGAAAAGATGTCGAGATTGTTAAGAACGAAAATGTGCCTATTTGTAGGTTAAAAATTAACCACGGGCAAGTTATTTTCGTTCATTGGTGATAGTCTTGTGATTGTCAGAACTTTACAGACAGTTTCATGTATTAGGAAATGATAGTATAAGGGTACTATTTCATAGATTTCGGCGAGGAGTATAAAGTGGACTTACTTTCATTCAGGTGGATGTGGAATGAAGAGGTAAGAAATGAGAAATTCGAAAAATTTTCATGAAAAAATTCAAGCAGAAGGTTCAAATTCACGTTAAAAACACCATCTGTGTCAATATGAATCGGCGAATAACGTTCAAAAATGACTGGGCCCATTGCCCAAGAAAAAAGAAGAATGCCTGAAAATTTGAAAGAGATGCATAGATGCGTTTGCCAAATTTCGAGTGCCATCGAAGGTAAAAATGAAAATTTTTTTTCATGAAAATGAAAATTTTTATGAAAATTCCGTATCAAACAATCTCTTTAGAATGGCCAGGGAATATTTTTGAATGATATTCGAAATATGTATGTGCTGAATATTGGATGGTATGTCGTATGGACAAACATAGTGTGAAAAGATGATAAATTTTAGGTCATCAATCTATCGTAGGAGAGAGAGTATGGAGAGTATGGAGTTGTTATAACAAACCCTCAAAGTTTCATGGAGATTGGTCGCAGGGTTCAGAAAATATCGCGTGACAATGGAAAGACAACATACAGACACACATACATACGGACACGGACAAGGTGTGCTTCAAAATAATTTACACAGAACGTTGTGCATTGTGAATGAAATGTATAGGGGTACAATTATATAAATCTCGGCGAGCTGAATACGATGGATTAACTCTCATTTGGATAGGGATAGTATTAAGGGGTAAAAAATGAGAAATTCGAAAAGTTGTTATGGAAAAATTTCCGCACCGATCCAATACTTTACCTCTGAGAAAGCAAAACCAGTTTTCAAATTTGAACTTGTCATCGGATAGTTTGGACCGAGAACTATAAAAATGAGCTCCGGCCAAATTTGGACCTCTGAAAGAAAAACAAAGTCAGGGAGATGGCCACCTTATCTAAGTCATAGGATATAGCGTGATTTTTTAAATGAAAAATACAAGGTTGTGTCCGGGTTATGAGTGCCAGAATCCCAAAATTTTGATTTTTATCAAAGTAATCCAGAACCAATGTTTCTAAGATATTTTAATTCTCGCGCGCGCTCACGAATCGGTAACATGGGTACCCTCTGGCCTTTCGGCTGACGCGTAATGTAAACACTCACACTACCTTGAGTACGTACGTATACACTAACGCATAGAAACCTTGGGAAATTCTATGAGTTTCTGTAAGGAATTTTTCATATAAAACTTTTTAGAATGAAAAATTTCTTTATAACATCATGAAACTCGTTTTACGAGCTTCCAGTATATATAAGCCCTTTTCGAGATTGATTGATCCTCTAGAAACATCTTATTTTGCAATATCAAAGTTGCTATAGAAAAGATGTTATGGATTTTCTTTCTAACTTTTTTGTTCAACTGCGCCATCCTTATTCCTAAAAAGTGGATCATATGGAAAAGTTCCTTCGATAATTGAGAATGAGTGAAAAACCAGTCATCTCGTAAATATTGTGAATATGAAATTGTAAAATTAAGATTTGCAAAGTTTTTTTACACGAATATACAAATGGCTAAGTGAGCCAATAAAAAAGGAACGAAAATTTTCGATTGATCTGCATTGATTTTTAAGAAAAGACAGAAAGCCACGTGTTGCGGGAACAATCCAGAAAATTATCTTTTGGTTTATTGTAATGAATTGAAAATGTATGAGTTTCATTTTCGCATCGAGTCTAATGCCCTGCATATGAAAAATCCAATAGTCTGGAGAGATCCGGCAAATATCGTTAATCAATGAAACATTCTTAAGGGAATACTTTTTTCGAAAGTTCTATCATCTATTAGGCCATCTATGCATAATATAGATATACTGTAAAGCTAGAGGACCGAGTATAAATACAGGCTCTTTAGACCATTGTGGCAAGCTTGTGCTGTAACGTGGCAAATGAATTTACCTATCACACTCATTTATATTATCAGGACTCTTAACCTAAGATCGCAGATCTCGCGCAATAATCGGCGAACGCAACTCTAAAATTACTCTGGAACACAGCTTCTCTCCAAATCTCGTTCACCTACCGTATATTCACCTAAAATTCGGAAAAGAAGGGGGAGGGATAGCTCACACTCGGAATAATAATCGCAATTTATAATAAAATAATCTCGGCAATATATTCTGTACACGCTGCTTCTACGCGGTCGATACAACAATCTACATATCAATTTCTTCACGACAACATACTCGCGAAATGGCTCTAAAATTCGCTAAAGATTCCTAATTAGGAAATATCAAATTGTCCTCAAAATGTCTCTCAAAATTTCCTGAAAAATACACGAAAATTCACTTCACTAATTCGGCACACTGTCTCGGCAAACTCTAACAAAACTTGGACTCCGAAATTGAGAGAGAGCACGCTGCTCCGAAACTCACTCACAATGGCTGCTCCGCGGCAATTTCCACACCACGCTCGCGACGAGAGGCAAAAATGGCTATCTGCCCACGCACGAATTTCACACCCCTAATTTGGGTGATCACGACACGCCCGCGACTGCTGGGGTGTGCTGGAGTCTCGGCAGATGGTCAGGGTGCACTCCAGCACCGTCAGCCTCCCCAGGAGTCCGGTCTGGCAAAGCCCGACGATGGCATACGCGCGCACGAGGCTCTCGAGGTACGCGCGAGGAGATTCACTCACTTATTAAAAAGATCAAAACCACTCACCGTTGATATTCGACATCCTTAAATATTTCCACAATTAATCTTCCAAAATTATCCCGGGCAGTAGTAATTCCCAGGTCTCTGCCCTCCGGGCAAAGACGCCCTGGCCGCGTGGCCAGTACCACGGCTTACGGCCGCTCGCACAAGCACGTGCGTCTATATCAAAGACTATCCAACAAGTGTCACAATGGCCGGCTTCCTGCCGGCAGAAGCTCTTCTTCTTCTTCAATAAATGAAGCTCTCTGATTGGTCGGCAGCAATAATTTTGATTGGCTCTCAGAATCTGCGGAAAGCCAACATCGCCCTCTGGTGGCCGTGGCGCGGCAAATTATGAAATATGCGCTCGAGCGCAAGGCCGCAAATCGGCAGCAAGATACAAAAGTCACGGCAGAAATCTACTTGATTGTGGGTACGGCACTGTTTTCTTGCCTGCACCAATTGCATATTCTATCTCACTCGCACTCACGGCAAACATACGTAAACGTGGAGGCTCTGCGCAACTCGCTATTGCCACCACTCTTCGTAATTTTACTGCATACAATCAGGTACGCGAGTATATATACCTATATATACTCGTCACGGCAATGCTGTACCTATAGGTGTACTCATCACGACAGCGCTATACCTATATATAATGTGGCCTGCTCACGGCATGCAAATATCCCCTCGTACACTGCCTAGGCAATCTCTCATATACACACACACGCATAATGACCTGCGTGTGGCGTCTGCATGCTGAATTTCCCACCCAGCAGTCGATGTCCGGGTATCATCAGGGTCCCGGGTCGGCAAAGTGTGGTATAACCTACCCTGAGGTAGTTATACCGGTCGGCAGCTCCCTCGCGCCGGCAGCAACAACATGGCAGTGTGTCGTCTGCGCGAACCCGCATACACACTGTCATCATCGTCGTCGTCATTCTCGGGGTCACCCGGGTGTCTAGGTGTCGTCGCGTGTGCTTGCCCGGATGTGGGTAACACCCCTAGGTGCGTGCGCGATCCCGTGGGTGTCGGCAGCGGGCTGATGCCTCTAGTGTGCATGCAACAGGTGTTGCATGCACTAATAACCTCACGCCAACTGATCGCACGAATGTGATGGGCTATTTGCGTATGGGGCAGCTGCCCGGATGGCAAATAGTCCTGGGACAACTTCCCCAGGTGCACGGCATCGTCGGCAAGATTCCTGCATCGTCCCGTCGTCATAATCTACTTGGCACCACCTTGGCACACCCGGGTCGGCGATAGTGTTGTGGCCTTGCGGGGCATACGGGTGTGAAGTGCACAATCACGATAAGTGCACTTATCATCTGGTGCACGGCTGTTGGGGGTGGGCTATGGATGCAGCACGGTGCTTGCGGGCACCGGCTGTTACCACTCTCCACCCCAAATACGGCATTTTTGGTGCACAAGTGCTACATTCGCGTGTTAATTACATCTGCCCTCGCTCACCCGGGAGCGAGGGCCTCGGCAAAATCTCCGCGTCGGGTGTCAGCTTGGCACGGGCCCCGGGTCCCTCCGGTGGTTCCGCGGGGTAGATGCGGGTAGTGGTGGGCTCTAAAAGGACAGATCCGCGTCATATTGCCCGGGCAGCCCGCCCTGGCTGCATCAGCTGATGTTGTTGTGAAGATCACCACCAGCCTCCTATAGGCGGGTGGTCGCGGTCAACACAGGTGTAGGCCGGTTTGCCTGCCCTCAGGCATACCCGCATCAACTCCAGTACAAGGCATCGTCGTTGCCTCGAGCAGCAGCACCTCGAAAGAAGACGTATTTTGCGTATAAATACGGGTTTTCAGAGGCTGCTGGCTCGAGGCACGACGAGAGAGATTTCCTCATTTTCTCCAAAAGACTGTGACGGTTTTACCGTCACAGTGCTCAGTCGAAATTTGAGAGCCGTATCGAGGGAAGTCCTCTGGATTTCCAATATATATATATATGTATGTATATATTGAACGCTTGAATGAATGTTATTTCTTTGAATGCTACACACGTGTGTCAATTAAATATAATTTCGATTACGCTTCAAGACTGTCACCTTGAGAATTGGAGACTGAACTCTCTCTGATCTCATGATGAGAGTCTGATTCTGACAGCGTGCTCTGAATATTCTGTATTGGTGGAGGCTGAACTCCCTCCCCTGGTACAAAACTCGAGCAAAAGCCAATCTGATGTCTCTTATCGGGAAATGAGGAGGTGCTGAACTCCACCCCTCATTTCTGGGTAGAAGGTCAGACCTCGCAAAACTCCACTTGTGAGCCTGAGCTGGATAAGCTGAACTCCTTACCCATACTCAGGCCACAAGTGGATGATAAATCATAAAAAAGCCCCATCAATTCTGGTTTTGTCATGCCAAAGTGCTGAACCCCACTTGGTACGACGGGGCAAAGATTGGTCTAAAAAAGATTTGATTCGTAAATTTTGCAATGAAAGGTTTGAGCTCCCCTTTCATCTGTAAAATACGGTCGAATAAAATTAACCCCAGAAATCCGCACATTCAGATCTTGATATCAATCCAAGAATAAGACGTACACCTCTGTCGAGGTACCCATCCCCGATTATACGTTTTGATCACTGGCTCTCTCGCGAGATCCAGAGCCTACACGCAGAAAAGTGTGCGGAGGTAGGGATGGCGCAGCGGCGGCTTATCTGTTCTCGGCGGCGTGAGTGTTCGGCCGCCGCGCTCGCGGGGCTTGAAACGCCGCGGCGATGTAAACAAACCGTTCGCTCAAAATATCAAAACAAATGAGACGTGTGTTACAGATAAGGGTTCAAATTGTATTCCGTCGTACAGAGTTGTGGCGTAGTGGCTACGGAGTCTGCTTTTTGACCAGAGGGCCTTGGTTCAAATCCCAGGCATGCCAAATTTTTTTTGGCTAGGATTTTTTTTTTCAATTTTCCTTACTTTACAGAATCATCATATCTTGATATAAAGAAACTCATTTGGTAAATATTTTCCTCTGCGTGCGTTCTATGTTGTTCTGATTTCAACCGATTGAATTCATATGATCAATCTCGGTTAAACATTTTTGAACAGTGTGCAACGTTCACTGTACAATAAACTACTTAAAATCAATTCAATGCTGAATATATCAGATCATTTCAAGACCTAATCAATCTCAAGAAGTTTCTAGTCAAATCGATTTCCAAAAAAACACATGACGATATCAGAAAATTTGTATTAAAAATGGATTTTCAGAAATTGTTATCTCTTTTTTTTTCAATGATATTTCAGTTCGACGTTCACCATAGTAGGTCACTTTTCAAATCAATTTGATAAAGATCATATTAGATCAGTGATGACCTGATCATTTTTAATAAGTTCCAATAAGAAAATTGAATTTCAAAACAAAGACGTAATGATTTCTAAATATTTACGACTAATTAGGTTGATAACTACAAATTTTTGGACATTCTTGCGTGTTTTCTTAGGAATGAATCTTAATGAAATGGTATTAGAATTATTCCCATACACTGGGCGTAAAAGTGTACTTTGCGCACAGTTCGTCAACTTTTACTCACGGTTCATCGAAAAATATTCGATTTTGCACCGAGATTTCAAAAATGTTTAACCGAGATTGATCATATGAATTCAATCGATTGAAATCAGAACAACATAGAACGCACGCAGAGGAAAATATTTACCTAATGAGTTTCTTTATATCAAGATATGATGATTCTGTAAAGTAAGGAAAATTAAAAAAAAATCCTAGCCAAAAAAAATTTGGCATGCCTGGGATTTGAACCAAGACCCTCTGGTCAAAGAGCAGAATCCGTAGCCACTACGCCACGACTCTGTACGACGGAATACAATTTAAACCCTTATCTGTAACACACGTCTCATTTGTTTCGATATTTTGAGCGAATGGTTTGTTTACATCGCCGCGGCGTTTCAAGCCCCGCGAGCGCGGCGGCCGAACACTCGCGCCGCCGAGAAAAGATAAGCCGCCGCTGCGCCATCTCTACCTCCGCACACTTTTCTGCGTGTATTGGTCACTTACAAGGTTGGCGTGGACGCTGTCTGGGCCGGGGTTGCTGACGATGTTGCCCAGGTCGTGGGGTCACTTGATCATTTCTGGGAAAGGAATGAGGGACTTTCCTTCCAAAGAGCTCTCCTTACAGGGACGTGGGAAGATTTGGGGCTGGTAGAGGCTGACCCCCACCCACTATACGGTATTAAGATCAAGTAATTGGGTCTCCAGGAATTGCAATGGGTTGGAATTTGAATTCATCACTAGCGACGCTCTATTCCATACAGGTATTCGGGAATGCTGGAACAGATGATCCCCCTTTTAGCGATGAGCTAAATGCTTTGGTGAGCGCAGCTTTGGTAACCTTGGTAACTCTTCGAACCGTATCCCTTGCAGTTACCTAGGCGCACCTGTATGGTTTCATGGTCTATAGCTATGTGTGCTCAAGCTATTGCAAACATTTTCAACTCATCATGAACGAGGGAACCGAAAAAAGGATTCCTCGCCAGTTCGATTAAGATATGGGTAATTCTCATGACTCGTCGACATTTCCCCCACAGGACAACTACAATTCAAATCTCATGGCACACAACGCAGCAATGGTTAAGATGGTTGTTTATGGTTAGAATAGTGAGGAGAGTGTTAGAAGCATGATTTATTCATGTGGTTTTGGGGAATAGGAGAGACATTCTGGTCCACTACGGTCGAGAATCGATCGGGCTAAAATGTGATGTACAGAATGGAAGGAACTGTTTTAAAAGGCATTGGTGGATATTCCATTGGAAAATTGGTTCAATCACCACGAGAATGTGACCTCGTAGGGTACAATTCGATATTTCTAGTTCGTTTGACAGGCCCCAGGAGTTGATGTGGAATTGGCTAGCTTACATCATTGAGGTAGAATTATGAGTCGTATCAACACGTTTATTGCCGTCGGAGTAACAAGGGAATGACCATTCCACACCCACACTCACACAAAAGAAATTTTCGAAGCAGATATGTAAGTTTAACCCATTAATGCCCAGGATGACACTTTCTTGACATCTTTCTGAGGCTCGTTATTCAGTACGAAAAAGCTTTCAAAAAAATCCCGAAGGCATATATTAGACGTAAAGTTGTCTGAACATTCGAAATATGTGATTGAGGTTTCCGTTCGAGGCGCTCCTGAAGAGCCACATTGAAGTTTTTGCAGAAAATACGATTATTTTCATTTCAAATCGTGTTTGAACGGCATTTCGACCCCTACAATCGACAGATATGGCTCTGGAAGCTCAAAAAACCCCGGCATTGGGTCCTAAAGTACAAAATCTATGGGTTGAAAAAATTTTAAAAGGCCAATCTGGGCCCAAGATATCGACCGAAACGAAAAAAGTATTTTGAACGCCTCCTCGTCATCATTTAAACCTCTCAACCTTTTCGATCGCAATTCTGAGCATCAAACAGCTTCTAAAAAAATATTATACGACGTAAAATTGTCTGTTCTTTCAGATTCCGTGATCAAAGTTGGGATAGGTTGGAGTGTGAAGCGAGAAAATGCGAATTTTTACCAAATTATACCCTTTTTCAATGAAAACATCATCCCAAATCCAGTTCTCAACGGGAAAATCGATACATTGTCACTCGAGACGTCGAATTATCGTATCTGCGTGATCTGAACCTCAGAATCAGGCCATGCAGCTTGAGTACGATTATACATATACCTTTGATGCTCGCAATGATTATTCGGAATGATGAGAACCAAATCGAGTAGTGCATAAATGAAATCAGCAGATCACAACCATACAATGAAAGATCGCTTCCCACAAGTCTTGGAGTAATAACATTGTTCCCTCAAACTTACTGTGTGGGTTTTTCTCAAATAAAACTCAGCAATTTCTAAGCTCACTTCTTTAGTTCCAATTTTTTTTCCATCGTCGCTCGTTCTCGCCAGGTTTTTCAAGACTGTTGCATTGGTAAAAGATGATTGAATGAATCTGAGAAACAATGGCCAATTATACTTTCTTTCTCGAATACTCGGCATCAAATTACTACAATGAGAATGTTTTGACAACGTGCCCGTCATGCGCATATCAGCGCGATCGAGGATATTTCTGGCTCGATGCTATTCCAAATGTCCATGCTGCGTTCTGATACTATAACTCTGAGGTTCAGATCGTGCAGATACGATAATTCGACGTCTCGAGTGACAATGTATCGATTTTGACGTTGAGAATTGGTCTTGGGATGGTGTTTTCATTGGAAGAGGGTATAACTCGATAAAAATGGGCATTTTCTCGCTTCAAACTCCAATATATCCCAACTCTGTTCACGGAATCTGAAAGAACACAATTCTACGTCGATAACATGACGTATGATATTTTTCCAGAAGCTATTTGATGCTCAGAATTGCGATCGTAAAGGTTGAGAGGTTTAAATGACGACGAGGAGGCGTTCAAAATACTTTTTTCGTTTCGGTCGATATCTTGGGCCCAGATTGGCCTTTTAAAATTTTTCTGACCCATAGATTTTGTACTTCAGGACCCAATGCCACGGTTTTTTGAGCTTCCAGAGCCATATCTGAGGAAATCCCAGAATCTTTTGACTTTTGCTGTCACTCCTCGATCATTTGGGTTGTACGACATCTCATAAGGCCTAACCAGTCAAATTTCCTTCGTTCAGATGTCCTGAAAGAGGACACCAAATTTGAAGTGGATTGGTGGATGTGGATAGATACTAGAACCGCTCAAGTGCGAGAAAATAGCCGAAAATCGACAAAATGACGTGTCACTCGGCCCAACTCTCAAAATTCGTTGAGCTCTCACGGTTGTAGCGTACCACAGCGGGGTCTGTAACTTTTCAGGGATGTCACTAATGATCCGAAGTTGTGATTTTTCTTTTAGTGGGAGATGTACATCGATGTACCGAGCCGTGACAGGCATTAGACGGTCTGTCACTCCGTTTCGATAAGAAATCATTATTCCTGTTCTTAAGCTCATACACTTTTTAGCGCATTCTAGAGGGACTCTGCGATGAACTCATTGTCTCACCCACGCGAAAACAAAGAAATCGACCTGTTGCACATTTATGTACATCAATGGGGAAATCAAGGAATCGCGTTCAACCGGAATGAAATTAGTGTTACTCGCGGTATTTTTACGCCGTTCTTGGCGGTGTACACTTGCTGTAATCAACGTACGGACTCCTCAATACCGAGAGATAGTAGGTAATAGTATCAGAAAACCATATCCACTTTGCTACGCTCAGACTCTGGCGCATTTGAGAGTGCCATCAGTTTGAATGGGGACAATCGACAATTTTATATAGACGAAATCGTCTCGGAATGTTCTATCACATCTTTCGAAGGATTCAGGGACATTCCGGATTTGTATAAAAATGACTAGGATCGCATTTGATGTTTGTATTTGTCACTTTCCACGAGGAAAAATTTTTCCCGAGACACTTCAATATTTAGTGAATTTTTGCCCCCTTTGAATAGATCACAAGCCCCCATCATTACTATTGTGCAATTCTCATCACGCATTCTGAAAGTTAAGACTCTTTCATGTCCAATCGAGTATTCTAAGAGACCCCTCAACGCTTACCCAAACAATAAAAATTCAGAAATGACTTTTCCAAAAGTACTCGCTCAAGACTTTGTGCTGTACGTCGTTTAGCGATTTTTTCCAGATGACCCACATGGAAGATTATGTTTTCGGAGCTTTCAAAGAAGGGGTATAAAAAATTTTAGACACGTACACAGCTTTTTTCTATAATTTTACTCTTAGAGGCCGAAAGTCAAAAGTTTCTGGGATTTCCTCATCTGTCGATTTTAGGGGTCAAAATGCCGTTCATACACGATTTGAAATGAAAAAATCGTATTTTTCTTGCAGAAGCTCCAATGTGGCTCTCCAGGAGCGCCTCAAACGGAAACCCCCATCACATATTTCGAAAGTTCAGACAATTTTACGTCGAATATATGCCCTGGGGATTTCTTTTGAAGACGTTTTCGTGCTGAACAACGAGCCTCAAAAAGATGCCATGAAAAAGTCATCCTGGGTATTAATGTGTTAAACCAAATACGGTGCAAAAAGTAATTTGCAGAGTGCTTTCTCGTTCTCTGTGGATTATTTGAATATATAAATTCATGGAGAATTGTATCAATCATCATTGTACATATATTCAAATCCATATCTAATTTTAGTCGTTCAAATCATTTACCATTCAAAAGAAGGAAGTTATTGTTACCTTCATATTCTTCGATTTGATCATTCATTGGGTAAAATTTTAAGTAAGAAAATTAAACTGAAGAGAGTTCATGATGCGTTACGAGGTTAGAAGTTATTAATATTGGTTAAATATATCATTCAATATGTTGTTACACTCAAGTGAGCCTAGAGTCTACGGATACGATTGTAAATTTGAGAAGGGACTAGGTACTGGTTGAGAAACGGAGGATCATAGAAAAGTTTTTTTGTATCATCGAAAAATTTTCTTCGGAAAATGTAAATTCTTATCAAATTTAGGTATTAACAAATCGATTGAGGGTGGAAACAAATACTTCCAGTCGATGGGAGAAAGATTTACATGCTAAAATCGGATACTAAAGCGTTTATACAAACATTGTCTGAAAATGACGTTGAATTTATATTGATTAATTGGAAGTGAAATGAGAAGTATTGAGAGCAAGGAGATGATAGTACAATGGGGACTTTGATGACGGATTGAGAAGAAACTCCCGAACTTCCATGAAGATTGGTAGAAGGGTTGAGAAAAGATGAGATGACGAATGGGAAGAAAACATTTATACATACATGCATGAGAATATACACAAGATGTGGCTTAGAATACAGACAGCGTTATGTATCAGGAAATGATTGTATAGAGGTACTATTCCATAAATCTCGGCGAGGAGTATGAGGTAAACTTACTTTCATTCGGGTAGATGTGGAATTGAGAGGTAAAAAATGAGGAACTCAGGAAATTTCCATGGAAAAGTTTAAGCAAAAGATCAAATTTACGTGAAAAACATCATCTGCGTCAATATGAATATGCAAATAATGTTCAAAAATGAATCGGCCCATTGCCCAAAAAATAGAACTATGCCTCAAAATTTGAAAGAGATTCATAGAGACGTTCGTCAAATTTCGAGTGACATAGAAGGTAAAGTTGAAAAATTTTTTTTGTGAAAATGAAAATTTCTATGAAAATTTGTCTATAATGACCAGGGAATATGTTAACCCTTTGCTGGCACACTTCTGCCACATAACATAACTGGCATACCTAGGTGGATTACACCCACGATAAAAAATCAATGCTGTGGCTACTATAATCAATCTATCGGCTTCAGAATTTTTCTGTAGTCTTTTTGAAATGTTTTGAATGGATCACTGTACCCAGATAATCGTCAAGGTTGAATGAAAAATTCCGAAAACTACAAACGTCTAAAAGGATGCAAAAAATAATTTTTTGCACTAAAAAAATTCTATAGAACACAATTTCCGAAGAAATGGGCTGAAAATTAGACTGAGTCATCTTAATTTGAGATCGATGTAAGAAAAACATAACACAAGAGGATCTTGAAGAGAAGGTATTTATTCTGAAATATTTTGACACATAGATTGAGGATTTTTATCCTTACCTAATATGGCGGAATGAAGATCTCCCATGAAAGATCGACTATACTCGATTTTAAGATGACTCAGAAAGTTTTTCATCTCATTCCATGGAAAATTGCTTCCTCTAGAATTTTTTCAGTGACAGGATCATTTTTTGCACTTTTTTGCAATAATTGATTAGTGAAAGAAATCATCTTTTGCACTTTGTCATTCTTCTCTCGTACGCCTGTCAGAAATGTGATAGCTGGCTTTATGAACACAAAGTCAGAGGAGGAAACAAGGTATGTAACCGAAAATTATACGGAGATGATTCTGATCCATAAAACAAACTCGCGTGAAAAGTACACGACGCGCACGTAGCTGGCACTTTCGGGTGTCGAACACCCAGTTGGTGTTTTGCTCGACTGTGGCGGAGCAGCGAACGCACCAAAACTGGTGCTCTGTGCGCAGTCGGTAAGTGGCACGTCTTGACTACCAACAGGGGTCACCACGAACCCGGGAGACGCTGAGTTACGAGCGTGGCGTACTCATGAAGGAGGCTTTGGGTGTAGTCCACCCAAGTGTGCCAGCCGAGGGTTAAAATAATATCCGAAATATCTATGTGCTGAATATTGGATGGTATGTCGTTTGGACAAACATAGTGTGAAAATGATGATGAAGTTTAGGTAATCAATCTACCGTGGGAGAGAGAGTATGAAGAGTATGAAGCTGTCAATAGACTGGGCTCATCACTGATTAATTTAGAACAAACCCTCGAAGTTTCATAGAGATTGGTCGCAGGGTTCAGGAAATATCGCGTGACAATGGAGAGACAACATACAGACACACATACATACGGACAAGGGCAGCGTGTGCTTCAAAATAATTTACACAGAACGTTGTGCATTGTGAATGAAATGTATAAGGGTACAATTTTATAGACCTCAGCGAGCTGAATAAGATGGATTAACTCTCATTTGGATAGGGATAGAATTAAGGGGTGAAAAATGAGAATCTCGAAAAAATTGTATGAAAGAATTTCCGCACCGATCCAACACTTCCTCTTTGAGAAAGCAAAATGGGGAAAATTATTCCTGTGGATTCCGCTCGAGGAAAGTAATAACCATGGATAACTGGGCCTCTGCAGCTATAAATGAAAACACACATTCTCATATCATTTGTTATGATTTTCTTCAAAGTTCTCAGAAGGAAAGATCAAGTGACCGTTCAACTTGGAGGCGTGCTCAAAATATTCGTGCTTTTCACAACCGATCCTGGCGAGGAAGTTCATCTCGTCAGTTATGAATCGCTCCAATGTCAAGCTTGGCACACTCATCAGGGTCACGGCAATTTATTTGAGAGATTCAGGCGTGAGCTAATAGATTTTATCGATGGGAGAATAGCGATGGGTAGAAGACCCATAAGGGGTTTCACGCGATTTGTGAGCGGAAAAAAAATCCGTCTGATCCAGGTAACGATTTTGTAGCAGTTCGCACTTCCGCTCATCGACGGGCCCATGTGATTAACGACAAGAATTTGATGGTATATATCTAGAAAAATGTATTTCTATGGTTCAGAATCATTTTTGAGATGTGGTCTTTCGGGAATGCGGCTGCTAAAGTCAAAACAACATCGCAGGTAACGCTACGCAAATAATAGAAATCGGCGCTTATGAATTTTCTTCAACCTGAAATAATAGTGGCTCGGGGAATATAGTTTTTGTTCCAAGACTACTTGTGTAGACCACTCATTGAGAGCTATGTTTGAGAATTTTTCTGGTGACGCATTGCTTCAAGGCACGCGCTGAAGGCCAGGTGACCTGGATTTTAACGAGTCGTGAGAATTACCCATATCTCCGTTCCATTTCATGAGCTGTATGTTAAATTAGATAAACTTCCGGGTAGTAATGCGAATCAACAGCTCATATCTCGTTCCAGAGCCATCCCCGGGTATGAAATCACCGATGTCGTATTCAGAGGGTTTAAATCCGTGAGAAGACGCAATCTTGGATGCCTCGGTAATAACGGAAGAGCAACACTGGCGACTGGCGTCTCATCATTTTTTCGTTAATTGATGCTGTATCATCAGACTGATAGAGAACCCCGTCATGATAATATTCCGTGAATACTTTCCCGTGGAGAAAATTGAATGAGTAAGAGGATAAAGGGCCGTGGATTTAGTTTGGACGTGAAAGAATGATAGACGGTTATATTTTCTCTAGTGAACCAAAATTTTGTTTGTTCAAACAATGAAGACCCGATCGAATAATTCCTAAATGAATTGAGATCTCGGTCAAGGACATATTTCCTTCATTGACACTATAAGATCTGACAGATCATGGTTCCTTTTGATGGCTAGATTCTTTTCATTGGCAATGTGCAGAAGAGATACAAATGCGATCGCCGGACTCAATGAGTCAACGTTGACTTTCGATAACATTCTGGGTAGTTTTGAGTATAAATTGGTGAATCCATTCTCTCCCAACTCAATGTCATTGCACTTAATCATAAATGAGTTGTCAGGATTATCTCTCACTCTATCGTCGAGCGACATCTTCAGATTTTTCCATATTGCTTTTTTTAATTGACGCATGTCCACTTTTTTTGCCCTTTGAGAATATGGGATGAAAATCCTGTCTGTAAGTTTAGGTATTGACACCAAATTATCTCCAACAAAAGCTCCATGATGATGTACTATTGGCAGATTTGAGTCGGGTGCGTGATTCCGAGATGTTACATCTGCCTCGGTATCAATTCCTCTCAGTTCCTGATCATTTGGAATTGCAAAATCAAGATTCTCATCCACACTATCCTCCGCAAGAAAATGTCCATGACTATCATGATTCTCTAATTGATCATCAATATCCACTTTCGAATTTTCTGATGGCTTATTGAAGAAGATGTGGAATGGTTTGGAATCATAGAGAACTTGCTGGGGAAAAGTGACTTTTTCCTCAGACCAAATCGATTTGGTCGTCTTCGATGTTAATTTCGTTTGACGATTGACCAGATCGAATTTAATTTCATCCTCTCTTTTGATGTCGATTGTGAAACATAAGTCGATTTCCCTCTTTTTCCTGACAGCATTCTGTTTACAAGTCTCGATGACTCTGCTTGCTCCACTACATTTATGCAGAGTAATTTTCCAATGCGATGGACCTGCCCAGTGAATACGATAACTTTTCTGTAGATATGAATATTCGTATGTGGCATTTGGATTAGGGTTATTCGCAATCATGTCTTGGAAATCAATGATATTTTCAATTCTGTTCAATGGAGTCGACTTTTCACACCTTTCTTCATATTTATCTTCCCAGTCCATGACGATTCCATTGTCAGTTTTATTCTCATCAAGTACTGCAGCGTCTAAATCGAAATGATAGTCTCCTTCAACTTCGTCGATAAAACTTTCAGACTCTTCCTCTTCGTTATCTGGTGACCAGTCGACGAATTTGAAAACAGAATACGAGTGGCAAATTGAATGATCATTGCATTCAGCAATAGTGCTAGATATAACTTGGAGCTGTAACAAGTGATCATACTGAACTTTGTCCAAAATGACATCATTGTAAAGATTCAGCGCTACTGTTCCGAGTTCATGCTGGGGTAAACTAGCTTGAAAAAGTAGATCTGAAGTTTGGGCTTCTCTTTGACACGTGGCTAATAAAGAAGGATCATAAGTTTCAATATGACCTCGCAAAGCCTCGGATGAAGAGATTATATGAGACCGATTCCTTTTTCTCTTTTTCATTTGAGCTTCGTTTTTATCTAGAGCAAGATCAGTATCGTGTTCTGAGCCATTGTTTTGATCATCATCTTTTTTGTCTTGCTTGCACATGCCAATGATTTTCAGTAAATCAGAATGCACTTTGTCAACCCTAAATCCGTAAATTTTCGCACTTGCATCTAAGGAAGCACTAGCCATCTGTAGATTTGTCATATTTGGATCTTGTTTCTTGAGTGTATATACTAAGAAATCTATCATCTTTAACTGAAAAGCGTTCTTATCATTTATCTTATTCTCAGCACTCAGTTTTATACACTGAGCGATCTGATTACTCATTTCGGAGGCCGATAAGCCCGAGATTGCTGACAAACCAAAAGTAGATTGACGTCTTTCACATCCTGATGCCCATGTAGAGGGGCTACTACCATCACTGCGCTCCCGTCGAGCCATTCTCTCAGCTTCGTCATCATTCTCTTCTATATTGCTTTCTATAACCTTCTGAGTTGCTATGGAACGGCGACGCTTCGACGGCGATAGATTTGGAGAATGTGACATTTCTGCATCATCATACTGCATCGACCCAACGGTATTCTTCTTCAGAAATTCCATCGTGATGATTTGAGCCTTTCACCTGAAAGTAAAAGCGAGAATGTTTGAAACCTACAGCCACACTCGAATGCTACATTTTATGGAATTGATTCAAACTCGGCGTACGAGCAAAACTGGAATCTCCCGACCCTGAGGTAAGGAAGGAGCGGCTCAGAGATGATTTGTTCCAGACAAGTTTCTGACTGGAGGAGAATTCTGGGTTGGATGGGTTAATTATTCGTCCAACTTCTCAATGGTCTAATTGGATAGTCTAAGAGAATACGACTCACGACTAAACGTTTTGAGAACGATTCGATTCAAGTGAGTTGAAATAATTCAGCTAGAGGGGCGCACGCTGAGCATACGTCTAACTCCTTACCATTTCTCACGTGGATAAGTTTCTCGACATCGGAACACTTTTTTCCGGGCTCTGAGGATTTCTAATTGATTTGAGAGCTGAACGTTCTTATATAAAATTCCAATCCTTAGTTTGCATAAATTACAGGCCAAGCTAGACATTGGCAACACCGATCGTTTACCCGCAATCAACGAAGAACTAAAGAGAATGGCTGTTGGCTGATTCTATGTCAGATAAGGCAGCAGGAAAAGTTGAGGACATGGATCTTCCTGATGAAATTGATTATATTATAATAATTGATGGAGTATATGATTGTTGAGACAAAATCAGAAAACACGTACTCCTTCGTTCCACCTTTATCAAGTTCCTGGCTGAGCTACGCGGATTTGTAGATCGAAGGCTGGAAACCGAATTCTTGGTTTCCATTTTGAATAAGTATTTGGATTAAAAATAATCAAATTTAATTCGTCCAAGAACTCAACGATCTTCGTCCAATCCACAGCTAACGACATCTATAATTGAAGGGGTGGGTGGATCAAGGGCCTACTATCGGTTTAAAAATGATTGACACCTAGAGAATTTCTGCTATCCTGGCTCCAAAAAAAATCGCTAATTTTTTTAACTGTGATAACGTCAAAGCACATCTAGCCGCGGCCAAGATAAAATTTTTTTGAAGTCGATCGGATGACAACTGCGGCTGTAGCTGTTATCAGAATGTAAAAAAACGCGGGTATGAGGCCAATTTCAGAGGTAGCTCGACTTTGGGATGCTGCAGCTATGCCAAAAAAAATTCCGGGGCGCTGCAAAAAATGTAGGTGATAGATATTTGGTTCCCCAATTGCGTCCAACAAGAATCAGACAAAAAAATTAATAACTTTTGGAGATAATCCAGTTTTTGTTATCTCTGGATCTATTGAGGTTGAAGACTTGATTCAAAAACAGAAAAATCATAAAAAAATTCTGGATGTCAAATACCAAAATGCAATGTGAGATTTTAAATAAACAAACGCGTGGCAAGGTCGCAAAGTTGAAAAAAAATAAAGTTTGCGCCTATTGTGAGGCTTTTATTGTCTTTTACAGCCGGGGCCCGTAAAATCGTCGATGGGCAAGACTACCTGACCGCGGACCATGAAAGTCGTAAAGTTGCGGTCTCGGAGTCAATTAGGGTACCATCAGTCTGCTTCGGTTGCAATAATGAAGCTGAATTTTCAACAAAGAGAGCGATAAAACTATTTCGAACGCGATTTGGGTCTTGCGTTACTATTACAAATATCGCCGATTCATCGATGAAGGATTGTCAATGATGAGTCGAACAGGATATCAATGACGCGTGAGTGCAGGTGTCTTTCTCTCTCAGAGTTTCGCGATATCTGCATGTAAGTATTCTTTGGCGGATCCTTCAAATGATTGATAACGTAAGACCGATCCATTGTCCTTATCATTTCGTTATGCATCAGTTGGATATCATCCGTATTGATAAAATGACAAATCGACAGTTGAATGATTTTGCTATCATCTTGTTCGACCGATCATTTATAGCATCATAGAAATGAATGTATATCGTGTTATTGCGCGTTTCGCACAATCAATAATTATCAGCCAACGATCGAACAAGATAATCGATTAATCATACAATTATCGATTGTTATCTTATCAATGCGGATGATATCCAACTGATGCACAACGAAATGATAAGGACAATGGATCGATCTTACGTTATCAATCATTTGAGGGATCCGCCAAAGAATACTTACATGCAGATATCGCGAATCTCTGAGAGAGAGAGACACCTGCACTCACGCGTCATTGATATACTGTTCGACTCATCATTGACAATCCTTCATCGATGAATCGGCGATATTTGTAATAGTAACGCAAGGCCCAAATCGCGTTCGAAATAGTTTTATTGCTCTCTTTGTTGAAAATTCAGCTTCATTATTGCAGCCGAAGCAGACTGATAGTACCCTAATTGACTTCGAGACCGCAACTTTACGACGTTAATAGTCCGCGGTCAGGTAGTCTCACCCATCGACAATTTTACGGGCCCCGGCTGTAAAGGACAATAAAAGCCTCACAATAGATGCAAACTTTAATTTTTTTCAACTTTGCGACCTTGCCACGCCTTTGTTTATTTGAAATCTCACATTGCATTTTGGTATTTGACATCCAGAATTTTTTTATGATTTTTCTGTTTTTGAATCAAGTCTTCAACCTCAATAGATCGAGAGATAACAAAAACTGGATTATCTCCGAAAGTTATTAATTTTTTTGGCTGATTCTTGTTGGACGCTATTGGGGAACCAAATATCTATCACCTACATTTTTAGCAGCGCCCCAGGATTTTTTTGGGCAGAGCTGTAGCATCCCAAAGTCGAGCTACCTCTGAAATTGGCCTTATACCCGCGTTTTTTTACATTCTGATAACAGCTACAGCCGCAGTTGTCATCCGATCGACTTCAAAAAAATTTTATCTTGGCCGCGGCTAGATGTGCTTTGACGTTATCCAAGTTACAAAAATTAGCGATCTTTTTTGGAGCCAGGATAGCAGAAATCCTCTAGGTGTCAATCATTTTTAAACCGATAGTAAGTGCACTTAGGCCCTTCTTCCGGCCTATCGCTTTTTTGAACCCTTGAACCATGATTCACCATCCCATGGAAATTTCCTTTCCATGACCTTCGAAAACCCCATAGATTGGGAACAGGGCCTAAGTGTACTTAAGCCTTTCTATGTATTCGATAAAACGGCCTAAGTGCACTTAGGCTTTTTTGTCGATTATATGATGGGAGCCAGGCTAACCCTTTCATCGATTGTATCATGAGAGGTAGGTTATCCTTCATTATAGTTTATAGTTTATAGTTATCCTTTGTCTATCATCTGAGGGCAGTTAGACCTCTCAGACAGCTAGTTGTCAGGTTCTGACGGATAAGAATGAATCGTCTAAATACGATGCTGCGCGCCATTGGACTCGAATAATTCGCAAATCATTTTGAAGCGAAAAGCATAACCTCACTATTCCATTGGGTTTGAGTGGGGAAAGAGCTTCCCAAGGTCCCGAGGTCACCTCTGTGTCGTTCGGCATTTTAATAGTCGAGTAAGTAAGCTCCTGAATTCGTTTACTGACCGGTTAAACTCTTCCAAACCCTCCAGTTTTGGGCTCAAATGATAGGTGGTACATCCAATAATCAACATTAATAAGAATGATTGTTCAAAAATTGGGAGAAGGCGTTAATCAACGATAAAAACATGCATTTTTCCGTCTTTTTTTCGGTTTTTCCATTATAGGTCGGAAAATATTGGTTTTTTGGGAAAATTTGTGGAGAGGTTATTTGTAGATCTCTAAACGATCTACGAAATTGGTTTCCTCACTTTTTTCCGTAAAATGCATCCTTTTGGAGTTATTGCGGATCAAAGTTATAACCGAATTCGTTTAGATAAATTCGCTAAAATTGTTTATAACGGGTTTAAATTTTTTTTCCTAGGTGATTGAATTAATTTGGGGAAGAAAAGGTCTCTTGGTATTTTTTCCTAAGTTCGATCATTTTTGAGTAATGAAAAAAGCAAATTTCGCGACTCCTGACCCTCAATGCGGTGCTTTCATGACAGCACTTGACTTGGAAGTTGCGAAATCTGCTTTTTTGCATTACTCAAAAACGATCAAATTTAGGAAAAAATACCAGGATACCTTTTCATTCCAAAATTTATTCAATTACCCAAGAAAAATGATTTGAACCCGTTATGAACAATTTTAGCGAATTTATTCAAACAAATTCGGTCATAACTTTGATCAGGAATAACTCCAACAGGATGCATTCTACGGGAAAAAGTAAGGAATAGTATATTACGCAACAGGTGCGAGAAGGTCAATTTCCGCACAAGTTGCCAAACGAGTACGAGAAGTTAATATTCACGCACACTTTGGAACTTCTCGCACAGCCAGAAGAACACACTCGCTTCGCGAGCGTGCGTAAATATGTACTTCTGGGTGTGCGAAAAGTTTGAAGTGTGCGTGAATGTTACTTCTCGCGCGGGTTGGCAACGTGTGCGGAAACTTCTCGCACGTGTTGCGTATACTATATTTTGCAACTGTGCGCGAAGTTGTAATTAAATGCACCACTGTTCGAGCAAGATTATCTTGAAAACGAAGTTTTCAAGAAAGGCCAAATTCAGAGGGATGACGTGACATCATATTTTGGAACTGTGCGTGGATGAAAATGCATTAGAGCGAGAAGTTACATTCACGCACACTCCACCAGTGCGTAAATGTAAAACTGTGCGAGAAGTCATTCACGCATTACTTCTCGCACTGTAAATAATGGAGAGGAGTCTCATTTTTTTACAACTTTGCACACACAGTTGCAAAAACCAATTTTGTAGATCGTTTAGAGATTTACAAATAATCTCTCACCAAATTTTCCCAAAAAACCAATATTTTCCGACTTATAATGGAAAAACCGAAAAAAGGACGGAAAAATGCATGTTTTTATCAACGCCTTCCCCCAATTTTTGAACAATAATTCTTATTAATATCGACTATTGGATGTGCCACCTATCATTTGAGCCCAAATTTGGAGGGTTTGGAAGAGTTTAGCCGGTTACTCCTAGAAGGAAGCGTCTTTTCGAGGCTTACTTACTTGACTATAAGTAATCCTCCAAAAAGGCTGGAAATCGGCGTTCGATTGATAGAATCGCGTTCTGATAGATTCCGATGAATCAAGATGATTCTTTTTTTCATATCTTCGAAACTTCGACAAATGGAAGGCAGAACTTCCATATCGATACCTTGTGATTGAGGCCTATAAAGAAAATTCATAAAAGATGCAAATCGATTTGTAACCATGTTACCTGTAGTCAAGACGTTAATTTAACCACTTCATCGTGTTTGCCGGGTCATCCCACACCGAAAACCGTTCCAAAAATTACTAGTGTTTGCGGTGGAAAGTGGTCAAAGTTCAAAATCTGTCATCTCACTCGAACTTGTGGGATAACTCATAAGGTGCGAGCGAGACGAAAGATGTCGAATGGCCGCTGACCGTCATCCCATTACAGTTCACCTTGTTCGCGAGTGTACATCATTAGTACTTCCAAAATGAACAAAAAAGTCAGGGATTTGGCTCTGAACCGTTGACAGAGACGGACGTGTTTACGAGACCGCTCACTCACGAGTATTCACATCGAAGACGTTAATGTATTACGCGGATCGCGATGCCGGGAAAGTGAGTGAATAGTGACAGAGTGAATATAATATCTTTTGGCTCGTTAGGAGAGCCAAGAGCTCGAGTGCAGTGCGCTTGTACCATCTTGAATGCTTCTGACCGCAGGGGCATTCAAGTAAACTCACCCAATAATGAATTCTCAAAGAAATACCACTACTATGAATAAACCCAAAGTTTCATACTCGCAAATGGCTCAAGGAGAAGAAGTCTATACCCGTGAACAAGCCATCGTTTTAGATGCAATCGAAGAAGTTCCAGTTTCAGACTATGTTCGTGCCGTTGGAAAAGTTACAGCACCAGAAAATATCAAATTTATATCGCATATATCTATCAGGCGTATATGTTTATATCTTAAGTCCAAGGAAGCCGCAGACGTGTTGACAGAAGGCCAAGCCGAAGTAAATATTAACGACAACGAGCTAGAAATTCGTCCCTTGGTATCGAAAGCTAAAAGTGTCCTGATCTCGAATGCCCACCCGTTCATCACGAACCAGATGATTGCCCAAGAATTGATAAAAGCAGGTATAGAGCTTCGATCAAACATTACTTTCTTGAGAGCAGGTATGAATGAGAAAGAATTCAACCACGTGTGCAGCTTTCGGAGACAAGTATACCAGTGATTTGGCTGCTCTTCTCTCTCAATTGAATTTGATTTAGACGTTTTTTGAGGTGAAATCGCTAAAATTGTCAACTCTCATAGTACAATATCTCTTTCTAATTTTATCTTACCCCAATTTGGATTACCTAAGCTAGTGTTTCTTTGACTTAATCTATCTTTTGCTTAATACCGAAATTCTATTTCATCTCCATAAACGTGAATTTTTAGAAAAAACGAAAATTTTCAACGAAAACTCCATTCTGAGGATATTGCAACCAGTTGTATCAAAATTCAGTTTCAACCAAATTACAGACTCTGCCAAAAGAACCTCAGTTTAGATAGCCCAAATCCCCCTACCTAGCTTTCTCAAAAGAATAACTCAAAATATACCAAAATATTTTCTCCAACATTTAAAGTTTCCTCATATCTCCCCCCAAACTAATCCATTCAAATTTCGATGAACTAAGTCGATACTTTCTCGTCATTCTGAATCGATTGGTTGATACAGATTTTTCTCAAAATTCGTTTCAATACAGTCAAAATTGAATTTAATCGCGAAAAATACAAAAATTCTCAAAATACTCCATTTTTATCTTCCTTCATACCAACTATATGAGAATTTCGCCTCAACCTAACGATATATCTTGCACAAAAAGCCATAGTGTAGATCATCTGAATTCCTCTGAAAGGGAATGTTGTAAAAATAACTCAAAACATGATGAAAACATTTCAACAAAAATTCATTTCTCGCTCAGATCTCCCTCTACAACTAATCTATCCACCTTTCAATGAACTAGAGAGATGCTATTCCAGCACTCTACATCAATTGGTTGAAACCAAATTTGATTCAACTATGTTTGAACCCGATTAAAATCCAATTTTTCTTCCAAAAATCAAAACTTCTTTGAAGAATTACAGTTTTATTATCTATACCAACTGTATCAAAACTCCGCCTCAACCAAACAATTGTTTTCAGTACACTTGCACCGAAAGCCTGTGGTTTCCGCCCCGATGCCGGTGCAGGGAATCCCGCATTGCCGCCCAGGTCAGGAAACGACTAAGCATGCGCATCATATCTTGGTCTGCTACAATGCATGCTCCGACGTTTCCTATCCAGTGGAGCGGGATTTTGCCCCAAGTGTACTGGAAAGAACTATACGCACCTCGGGACGGAAGCAACCCATTGCGGCCATTCACCCGGGCCGCAAAGGTCACGTCTACATGATGCGCCAACGCTTGCGCCGGCACTTGCGCCAGCGCAAGGTTTTACGGGAGGATCGGTGAAACAGATTTGAAATTGGAATCAACATTTTTCTTACTCGAATTAATATCGAAAAGAAATGAACTCATTTTCGCAATCTTAAGTTAAAATGAGAGATGAAAAATTATATTCTGGCAAATTTAAGTTAAAACTGAAAAAGAGAAGAAGTGTAATTTCGCGGTTTCGAGTTCAAATTGGGACTGAAACTTTCTGTTTGCAGACTTGAAATCGGGGTTGAGAAAAAAAATGAAAAGTACATTTCTGCAAACTCGAGTTCGGGCAACGCGAATTTCGCTTTTGCGTGAATTTTGAGAGGTACTTATGTTGGTTAGCCGTTTCCATTCTGAGTGATGACGAGGATGAGCTAACCATCGATATCTCAGATGCGTGTGTGTGTGGGAGTGAGTGTATCGAATATCAGCAGAGATTCATTGCATCGTCAAGCAGATAGCAGACGACGCGCCGAACGACAACAAAACTCTGACGCCATGGCTCACGTGGAAAAATTGCAGTTTGTGATGCAGTTTTTGTGGCCATTCATGTGTTTCAGGATGCTCCTCGTGCATTCATTTTTCTCATCAAAGAAGTGAAGAATAAACAGTTCAGTGTGATCAGTGTTTGTATTCAATTTCAAAATTGAACGCAGTTGCTACTAGTTCGATTTACTTGCTAAGAGAATTGCATGAGCACCTAAATCTTCAACCGGTGACTCAGTTGGGTACTGGATCTGCTCTGCTCACATCGCATTTCTCTCAGAGCATAAAAATTTGACCCTAAACGATGGTGTTTTTTATCACTCCACAGATGGTATGAATGACTGGTCAAAGAATGAGTTGCTCTATTTCCTCAACAAGCAGATAGAACTATTGCAATCTGCATTCAATTTAAAACTTGAATACAAACGATGATAGAAGAATAAACTGCCATGGAACTTGTCGTTATTCAACTTTTGTGTGGATAACATTTAAACGCCAAGCTTCAAGATAGTTTATTCCCCAACCTATGTTTATATTCAAGTTCTGATCTAGCTGGATGAACTTTGTAATGGTTCCAACTACTTGCGAGAGTGGTGTACCTCAATCTTCAGCCAGTAATTCAGTTGATATCTGAATCTGATTTGCTGATATCTCATTACTTTCAGAGCATCAAGAGAGACGGCCCTCCAATTTCGGTTTTTATCATCACTTCAGAGATAAACTGGAATACTGGTCAAAAATTGAGGTGCACTATCTTCTAAATAAGTAGTTGAAACTATTATAAACTGCATCGAATTGAGAACTTGGATAGATACAATAATATAAGATAAGACTGTCATAGAGCGAGTTGTTATCCAATCTTGATGTGCAGGAACTCCCAAGCTTCAAGATGATTCATTTTCCAACCAATGTTTGTATTCAAGGTCTCTACTGAATGCAGCTTGTTATAGTTCCAAGAACGTGTCGAGAGAATAGTGCACCCTAATCTCTGATCAGTGATTCACTTTCCTGAGGAGTGATGTGAGCAAGGCAGATCTAGGTTCCAATTGATTCACCGGTTCAAAATTTGGGTCCACATGTTTCTCCACAATTTAATGACAGTATCAAGAACTCATTCAATTTATAACAAGAAAACAAATAGTGATTGAAGACTCAAGTATCTTGAAGCTTGGCATTCATGTTTATTTGAATGTACAGAAGTGCCAAGTCTTAAGATACTTTGTTCTTCAATCGTTCTTTGTTTTCTTCTTCTAATAAATTGAATGAGTTCTTAATACTGTCATTGACTTATAGAAAAAGATATGGGCCCAAATTTTGCACCGGTGGATAAATTGGAACCTAGATTTGCCTTGCTCACATCTCATTACTTTTTGAGCATTCGAATAGATGGCCCTCGGATGATAGTGTTTTTCATTACTCCGGAGGAAAGTGAATCACTGATCAGAGATTAGGGTGCACTATTCTCTCAACAAGTTGTTGAAACTATTACAAGCTGCATTCAGTTTAGACCTTGAATACAAACATTGGTTGGAAAATAAACTATCTTGAAGCTTGGGAGTTCCTGCACATCAAGATTGGATAACAACTACGTCCATGACAGTGTTATCTTCAATTATTGTATCTATCTAAGTTAAGAAGATAGTGCACCTCAATCTTTGACCAGTAATCCAGTTTATCCATGGAGTGATGATAAAAAACATGATCGGAGGGCCAACTTTTTTGATGCTCAGGAAGTAATGAGATATCAGCAGATCAGATTCGGATATCAACTGAATTACTGATTGAAAATTGAGGTACACTATTCTCTCAAGGAGTTGGAACTATAACAAAGTTCATCCAACTAGATCAGAACTTGAATACAAACATCGGTTGGGAAATAAACTATCTTGAAGCTTGGCGTTTGGAAGTTATCTACACAGATTTTGAATAACGACAAGTTCCATGACATTTTATTCTTCTATCATGATTTGTATTTAAGTTTTAAATTGAATGCAGATTGCAATAGTTCTATCTGCTCGTTGAGGAAATAGAGCGACTCATTCTTTGACCAGTCATTCATACCATCTGTGGAGTGATAAAAAACACCATCGTTTAGGGTCAAATTTTTATGCTCTGAGAGTAATGCGATGTGAGCAAAGCAGATCCAGTACCCAACTGAGTCACCGGTTGAAGATTTAGGTGCTCATGCAATTCTCTTGATAAGTAAATAGAACTAGTAGCAACTGCGTTCAATTTTGAAATTGAATACAAACACTGATCACACTAAACTGTTAATTTATCACTTCTTTGATGAGGAAAATAAATGCAGGAGCAGTTTTCTGAAACACACGAATGGACACAAAAACTGCATCACAAACTGCAATTTTTCCACGTAAGCCATGGCATCAAAGTTTTGTTAACGTTTGACGCGTCGTCTGCTATCTGCTTGACGATAAAACGAAGCTCTGCTGATGTTCGATTCACTCACATCCACACACACACACACACACACACACACACACACACACACACACACACACACACACACACACACACACACACCCACGCATCTGAGATATGGATGGTCAGCTCATCCTCGTCATCACTCAGAACAGAATGGAAACGGCTAATCAACATAAGTACCTCTCAAAATTCACGCAAAAGCGAAATTCGCGTTGCCCGAGCTCGAGTTTGCAGAAATGTATTTTTCATTTTCTTTCTCAATCCCAATTTCAAGTCTGCAAACAGAAAGTTTCAGTCCCAAATTGAACTCAAAACCGCAAAATTACACTTCTTCTCTTTCTCAAATTCAACTTAAATTTGCCAAAATATAATTTTTCATCTCTCATTTTAACTCAAGATTGCGAAAATAAGTTCATTTCTTTTCGATTTTAATTTGAGTAAGAACAATGTTGATTCCAATTTCAAATCTGTTTTACCGATTCTCCCGTAAAACCTTGCGCTGGCGCAAGCGTTGGCGCATCATGTAGACGTAGCCAATGTTTCACTTTCGGCCCCTTGCGGACGCAGGTGCGTAATATACTATTTTAAACGTTTTTATTCCACTTCACCTTGACCATAGTTCTTACTGGCCATGGCTTTTTTTCCCCATTTCTGGGAAAATAATGTTGGCTTCCGGTCACATATGCTAGAAACACGTGTTCGGGTAGCCGTGAGTGAGCCATCCTTGGCCCGTGTAGTATGTGATCCAGAGACATTAAGAAGGGCGTATAAAGGATGAACCGATTTCGACGCGATTGATCAGTGCAGTGCTCGATGATGAGTGTGTGACTCGCGACATACTGGCGCCATTTTATTCTAACATACGAGACACCCATAGGGTGTATATTAGGCCGCCCAGTTCACACGTCCTCGCTATTACATAGTGCAATTCTTTTCCACGCGACTTACATCGGTCACCAAAATTCTATCTCTTTTACACCATGCATAACTAACGTTTTTCGGCCCAGTGAATAAAAGCGTTTGTTAAGAATTCTTTTTAACCCCCACTTCTTGTATGTTACACATATATGTGTATGGTATGAGGTGAGAATGAAGTGGATTGGACCACAGGGAAAATGAAACAATTGGGTGGGAAATATAATCATGATTTTGGAACTTGATCAGTTTTCCGAATTTAACATTAGTGTGAGTGGTCATCTGAGACTATTTCGCTAAGAGAAAGCATTCTCCTAATCTCTTTTAGCAGCGTATCTTAATTACCCGTTGCGTGCCCCGTAACTACTGATAAATGATTTGAGTGATTCCGACTTGAAGTGATATATTATTCCCTTATGTATACTTATATACTCTTTGGCAAAACATCGCCGGATCGTTCGGTTCAATCAATTGATTATTCAATCTCAGCACCGGAGTCTGCATCCGTAGAATCTAGAGATTGAAATTTGAACGGTTTTATTTTGATGTCTATCATCTTGTTGTGTATTTTCCTGCCCGTGATTCTGCGAAAATTGGTCACGGACCCCGTCCTGTTCAAAAGGATCCCCTTGATCACTATTCAAATAATAGTCTCGGTTGTCACTATCCACCTCGAAGTCGTTATCGTGTTGCCTATGATCCCTCAAATATCTATCATTCGATTTATTAGATTCGTGGATATATATATATATATATATATCCTCTGGCATAGATTTTCTGTGATTGTGTGCGATTAGCTCCATAAGAATTATTGTTCTTATTTGTATCACCTGTGTAAGTGTTCCCACCGCAAAAATTCCTCCGGGCATAACCCCGGTTCTTATGAAAATCATTCCTCATAGAACCTGCTCGATTCGACAGTTTATTTCAGATGTATAATTTTTTGAAATGTTTCCTACCGTTTCCGCTAAATAAATTCGACTTTTTGGGATAAATCCAGCGTTTAATGCGTTTCTCAGGTTACGGCACTCGTTCATATCATGTCTGTTTACGGCAATAACCACAGAATTTTGAATTTCATATTCTCTTTGAACAGTTTTCGTCAATATGTCCTAGCCTACGACAATAACTACACCTAACCAGAGTCTGTGATGATTGTATGGTCGCAGATTCTTCAGAAATAGACTCACGTAGTCCAATCTCTCTCATTTTCCTCTCTAAATGAGTACCAATCATATCCTCCAATTGGTCATTCTCACTCCCGGAAAGTTTTGAAGGGGAGTATCCCGCGGATTCTCGAAATCTATCGCATTAAAAATTGCATCCCGCAATTTGGAAGGATTTGTTGATCGGACTCGATTTCCGAGCGAGTCTGATAGTCCAGAGATGAATTGTTGGAGGGCTCCAGCATTTTCATTTTGTTTAAATATTGCGCGTTCCCAATATCCGAGGTTTGTATTTGTATGATATGCAATGAGGAAACGATTATGGATATCCCTGGTGGAAAAAACAGCGTAGCAGTACTGGATAGCCAAACTACTGAACGTAAAATGACAGGACTCTACTGTAGTACTACTGCAGTAGCCTACTGCCGTACTACTGCAGTAGTCTACTGTAGTACTACTGCAGTAGTCTACTGCAGTACTACGACCGTAGCCTACTACAGTATTACTATAGTATTACGGGGCGTACTACTGGATAATAGTACTGAGCTAGATCTCGATGCTGCGGTCATTTACTTCTGTAGAGAGGATATGGACACATTTATTATGCAGTGTGAGATGAAAAAAAAATGTTTCCAGCACTCGACGCGTAATGTACTATTTGAACGCACATACCGCTGTGCGTGCACACACCTACTCATATACGCATGGACCTGTAGCGGCTGGTGGCCCAACCTAAGCTTATGACAGACACTGTGAGCTATCGTCGGCATATTATTCAATATTATTTAGTCGGCAGGCATGGGCAGGCATCAGCTGGCTCATTCGTTCTGCACCTTGTTAGTACCGAAAATATGTTGAGCTTTTTTTCAACTGTGATAATTGAGAAATAATAAAAAAGTCAAGAACTCAAATGGCAAACTAGTGAGCATAGATGATAAGGATTTGAAAAAAGCTCTTAGTGAAGTGTTCAGCAATGTCAAAAAATGGAAATGAACACCTGAACATTGAATACTGGAAACTTCTTCGAGCACACCAAGCTACCTCCTGCTAGGCTTATTCGACAGTGGAAAAATGTAGTTTTATTTGTTCATCCTATTCACTCTTAATTACCAAATTAGTATAAGTTACCAAATGAGTATAAGTTATTCTGCTGGCATTCACATGAATACTTGGTATCAATAAGATATTAAAGAATTTCTTGTCACAATGAATAAAGTTTATGAGTTTTGTTTACTTCTGAAATATCATATTAAAAGTATAACCAAAGTCTGTTCAATTTCTGATGGATGACCCTCGTAGTTCCTGTGAATTCAACACGCTCAGGTGTTGGATCATGTTCCAAAAAAGATTATGTATTGCTGAAGATTCTTTTATATGTTCCAGAGACATGCTTAATAGGGTGGGCCGAAAATGAACTTTTTTTTTAAATCGATTAGCTTGGGGTCGGAAAAGTTAGGTTTCGACTAGTAGATGTGAAAATTTCTTCGCTGGACGCTGGGAAATGAGATCTTCCGTCCGAGCAAGAGCCGTGAAGGTTTTTTTTAAATAACATGCGTTTAAATGGGAAACTGCATTATTTGTACATTTTTCTTCCTTGTTTAGCAGATAACTCTGACGCATCTCAACCTTTTTAGACGTACTTTAGCTCATTTTGAAGCTCTTTTCAAGACCTACAAAATGAGCTAAAGTGAGTTTGATTTTGACCAACCGGAGACGAGTTATCTTGATCTTTCCCAAGAGAGATTTTTATCGAAAATAACGAAAAAATCGCATTCTTGGCCTCATAAGGCTAACTGAGGGCATGAAGCTCCACAAAAATGAAGGGTCAGCACTTACACTATGATATTTGGATGTTTTCTCTGTATTTACACTCACAAACGTCATTTGATAGCACAGGCACAAGAACTTCCACTAATACCGATAGGCGTGCTGCGAGTGTTAACTTGATACAGTTCGATACGCAATTTGAAGCGGGCGTAACACTGAAATCCAGCGCCTGCTAGTTCGGCTCGCCACCACTAGGTGGATACCAGTTATAAGTCGACTGCTACTGAAACGGTGACTATGGTTAACTTCATCCGTCCCGGATCTCGGCGTAGTAGATGGTACTCCTGTTACGCAACAAGTGTATGGATTCGGTGAGAACGATAACAAGAGGAATTTGATCCCAAGGCTGGTCCTGGCTCGTGGCTTGCATTCACTGAAAATCATGTCGACGTCTAAATATAACGACAGATACTATCTTCGGCATTATCAGTGTCCGGTTCTTGGGTCACTTAAGAATCTGCCAAGGGCGCGTCTGCCCACATATCGCGATGTACTGAGCGCCTGTATCTTGGAGAGCATTGAACGTGGAAAATCGAAGAGTGGCCAGCACCCTCCCATCACGGATATTGCGGAGTCCATCAGTTCTATGGTTGAAAACATGTATTCAGAGTTAGGAATTCCAATTCTTACCCACATAAGAGTTAGAACCTTGATCTTGAACTATCATAAAAAGTATAACGATATAAAACGTATAGTCAAGCGTAAAGATGAAAGTGAACATTCTAAATCGAGAGTTGAAGGATTTCTAATAGATTCACTAAAACTATTTGACATAGCCGCGTGTAAATGTCAGTCATCTGAGAGTTGCAACTGTCCTAAAGATCGAAAGGTCCCAAAAGAGGCGATGGAATTTTTGCAGGACCAAAGAACGACGAGGCAGATGGAGATGAATATCTGTGATCCTAGTGAGATAGGATGTCTCAAACGAAAATCGGAAAATAGAAACGAAAATCCGACGAGTAACAAAAAAGCACGCTCCGATGTAACCAATCCCCAAGATACTCTATCTCCCCCACAGGCCGAGGATTCACAAAATACTCCTGATTCTGAAGAATTCTATCGACCGTCACCAGAGCAGATGCCCTCTTCAAGTACTCGGGTTAGGGTCGAACTCCCGCACACAGCTGCAGTCTGCCACCGATTTGGGATTCCAGACAGAGCTGCCGCTGCATTGGCGACCTCTGTGTTGCTGGACGTCGAGATGGCCACAGGCTCACTTCAATCCTTCGTTATCGACAAAAACAAAATTCGCAGGGAGAAATCTAAATTCGCTGGCAATTTGAGAGGCGATGGTGGCGAGGATGACCCCATTCATGCCTTGTACTTTGACGGTCGTAGAGATAAAACTAAGTTCATGGATCAGAAAGATTCTAAGTATTATCCGACTGAGATTATAGAAGATCATTATTCTTTAATCGAAGAACCAAGTTCTAAGTACATAACCCATCTTTCTCCAAGCACAGGGTCCGCTGCGTGCATCTCGAGGTGCATCGTGTCATATATTGAAGAAAATCACCCTAGAACATTGGATTATCTCGAGGCTATTGGCTGCGATGGGACTGTGGTTAACACCGGTTCAAAGAATGGCGTGATCACAGCAATTGAGAATGAAGTTGAGAGGCCCTTACAAAGATTCATTTGCTTGCTCCATTTCAATGAACTGCCACTCAGACATCTATTTCAGAAGTTAGATGGCGTAGCATCAGGCCCAAAATCGTTCACAGGGACCATCGGTAAAATGTTGCCAGGATGTGAAAACATGCCAATTGTGAAGTTCAAAGCTCTTGACTGTAACTTGCCTGAACTGGACTCTGTAGAATTGAGCAAAGATCAAAAATACCTGTATAACATATGTCTTGCCATTAAATCGGGCAACTGTGATGCAGACCTTGCAAATAAGAACCCTGGCAAGTTGAATCTTTCCAGATGGGTGACTCTATCTAACAGAGTTTTGAGATTCTATGTTTCGAAGGAAAATCCAAGTCTTGAACTCCAAATTATGGTAGAGTTCATCTTGAAAGTATACGCTCCTTCCTGGTTTCGTATTAAGATAAGGCATTCAGTCTCGGACGGAGCGAGGAATCTCTTTGATTTCATAAAAGCTTCACGTTATCTGCCAGAACAGTACTTGCAAATTATTGATCCAGTGATCCAACGGAACGCTTACTTTGCTGCTCCAGAGAATATTCTTCTGAGTATGTTAACTGACGAAAATGTTCAAGTCAGACGCACAGCTCTCAACAGGATTATTCAGGCAAGAGAATTGGAGGCCATTCAACGAAATGACCTTCCAACTTTCGAAGTACCCAAGCTGAATTTTCGAGCAGGAACCTACGTCGATATGATTGATTGGTCAAATGCTCGTGTTCGATCTCCTCCAGTTCTTCGAGCTTTAGGAACAGATGAAATCAAGATGTACCTTGAGGGCGACGATATTCCCGTGAGTTGGCAATTTAGTAAGTACCCGTGCCACACACAGGCAGTAGAGCGTATGGTTAAGCTGGTGACGGAGGCATCGAGCAAAGTTTATGGTAAGAAGAAAAGAGAAGAATATATATTAGCAACGCTTCAATCTAGACAAATAATGGCGAAGTTCGACTCGAAGAAAGATTTCAAAGCCCTTTGAGATGAACTCAGATTCAAAATCTAACAATAATATAAAATAACTTCCAAAGAAGTAGAAGAAAACAAAATGGAGAAAGATGAAGAAAATGTAAAAAAAAATGAAAAAATACAAAAAAAAAGTAACTCTGCCATTGACGGTCCCAAGCCCGTATGAGAAAAGAGGAGGGCCGGATATGATGGAAGATTTTCGATAATTTCGGGATTATTGCTGGATTTTCAGCGCGGGCTTAGTGAATGGGCTTTGAAATGGCGTTTGTGAGTGTAAATACAGAGAAAACATCCAAATATCATAGTGTAAGTGCTGACCCTTCATTTTTGTGGAGCTTCATGCCCTCAGTTAGCCTTATGAGGCCAAGAATGCGATTTTTTCGTTATTTTCGATAAAAATCTCTCTTGGGAAAGATCAAGATAACTCGTCTCCGGTTGGTCAAAATCAAACTCACTTTAGCTCATTTTGTAGGTCTTGAAAAGAGCTTCAAAATGAGCTAAAGTACGTCTAAAAAGGTTGAGATGCGTCAGAGTTATCTGCTAAACAAGGAAGAAAAATGTACGAATAATGCAGTTTCCCATTTAAACGCATGTTATTTAAAAAAAACCTTCACGGCTCTTGCTCGGACGGAAGATCTCATTTCCCAGCGTCCAGCGAAGAAATTTTCACATCTACTAGTCGAAACCTAACTTTTCCGACCCCAAGCTAATCGATTTAAAAAAAAAGTTCATTTTCGGCCCACCCTATATTGCTTAATCACCCAAGAAATTTATAAAGGAACAATACTCTGCTTTTAACGATTCATATAGGTACCTCCCATGATTGACCTCATTCAACAACAATTGGTTGTTCGTGGTGTCAGGTTTTTGATCAGAAGCCAACACCAAGATTACCATTTGTGAATAAAGTGATGTAATGGAGCTTGTTAGCAGAATTGTGTGATGATTTGTTGTTAGATTTCTCAATGTCGAGCTCAGATACTCATTGTTATATTCCTCACTCTTTGATATGCTCTGAGAATTTGCACATAGTGCGAAATTCTACAAATAAGTAGAATCCATCTAAGGATGTAAGTCTGTAAGGAAGTGTAAGATCATGATTCTGCATCTGTTGTTGCAGTCGGTTGCATGTTTTGCTTTGGATACATGCACAATAGCAGCAATATCTCATCACATTTTCATGATACTTTCACTGCAGACTGGGTGTAGGATGTATATCCGCAGCAATAGTACCATGAAAATGTGATGAGATATTGCTGCTAATGTGCATGTATCCAAAGCAAAACATGCAACCGATTGCAACAACAGATGCAGAATCATGATCTTACACTTTCTTACAGACTCACAACCTTAGATGAATTCTACTTATTTGTAGAATATCAAACTAAGTGCGAATTCTCAGAATATATCAAAGAGTGAAGAATATAACAATGAGTCTCCGAGCACAACATTGAGAAATTTAATAACAAATCAACACACAATTCTGCTAATAAGTTCCCCGACATCACTTCTTTCACAAATATTAATCTTGGCGTTGGCTTGTGATCAAAAACCTGACACCACAAACGACCAATTGGTGTTGAATGAGGACAGTTATGGGGGGGTAACTATATGATGTTCACTAAGTACTCAAATGATCGCCTTTTTCCCAAATCACATTTTCTCCATTGCGCGCTGCATAATTATGCCCCCATCCTGTTCAAGAGCAAAAGTAAATAAAGCAGCTCAGCTGACAGCAGACAACAGCCAGCTGATGCTGAGCTGAACCCGTCAGTTTTCTCTTTGGCTCCAGAAGTACACACATCAGCGAGATCTAGCTCAGTACTCTTATGCACAAGTCACATTTGTTTGTCCGTACTCTAATGGATATTTCATTTATCTCGCGCTGCATATTCAATGTCTCGATCCTCTCTAGAACGGGAGTAATATCAACGAATATAGGTAATATTATACAAGTGACCGCAGCATCGAGATCTAGCTCAGTACTATTATCCAGTAGTACGTCCCGTAATACTATAGTAATACTATAGTACGCTACGGTCGTACTACTGTAGTAGGCTACTGTCGTATTACTGCAGTAGACTACGGTCGTACTACTGCAGTAGGCTACTGCAGTAGTACTACAGTACGCTACTACAGTAGTACGGTCAGCCAGGCAGTAGACTACTGTAGTAATACTGCAGTACTACGATGTTTTTTCCACCAGGGATATTGTATTCGCAATCCATATTCCACCACACTCTCCCAGATTTCGCTGTATTACTCTCAATCCTGTCCAGATTTCATCAGCATCTCCAAGTATAGTGTATTTAGTTTTGCGTCGGGATTGATTGTCTTCAATTATTTCATCTAAACTAACAAAACCATCCCTAGAATAACCCTGTCTGTGAATGCTCAGATCGTATGTAGTATTTTTATAACTCTCGGACCTACCGCAAACTGTCTCGTCGATATCTGCATGTTCAGATTTTTTCAAGTCGTTGTACGGGCCGTGTCCACGTAAGCTTCGTTTGGTCCGGTTCTCAAACGAGGTTTTTTCTATATTACGTTCACGTGGCTTTTCGTACTCTTTGGATTGCTCGATTTGGTTTGATTGCCTTAAAGAATGCATCTCAGCGTCCAGGCTCCCGATGAGCAGTCGGCCGGCGGTCTTATTAGGTTTTAGATAATGCATCTCCGCATCTTGAATGTCAAGTAGTCGTTGGCGGGCAGTCTTTCGCACTTCCGCATCGGCGCTCTCGGTGAGCTGATTACGGAACATAGGCCTACTCATCCTATGCAATTCAGTACCGACCCTATGCGGCTGATTCCTGAAGCGCGACCCTATGTCCTCATGCATGGAGCAAGGGTCCTGGTTATCATACCTCTGCGACTAAGCACCTTGGCCCCCGAATGGCCGTTGGCTGGAACTATGATCAAACCGCCTTTGCAATTCATCATCACTGACGAGAGGCCACGGGTATTCTCCCGGCATTGTATATTCAGTTAAACCCGTAGATTTTCCAGTATTATTATCATCAGAGTTTCGCATATCTGTGTCTCGTTTGTTAAGTATTTCTTTATTTTGTATTCGTCCATCATATCGCGAGGATCCCGCAAATACTCGTTCTGCTCGAAACTGATCATAATCATCGTTGTCAGGTGTACCTCCCACTTTTACACGCACCCCGTTCCAATTCTGTGTACGTTCCAGAAATTCTCTCAAATCCATCAATACCGTTACTTCCCCATCATCGAAATATTCCGGTTCTGTCGTGAGCATTCGACTCAGATCACGAAGAGCAATCTCCATATGCAATCCACCCGGCTGTTGCAGACCTACATCTGCGTTGATGAGCGTTACCATGACCCTTTCGGCCTTGGGATCACCCTCCAGGGATCGTTTTCCAGAATATTTTTTCATATGTAAAACACCATTCACATTAATAATGCTCAGAAGGATAAAAGTTCCGGTGCCTCGTTCGAATTCAACGTCTGAATTATTTCCTGCCACGGCATCAGAGAGATTCCCCATCGTGTCTTGACAATCGTTATCCCCGCGGCTATTTGTCATTCCATTACTTAGGTTCAAGAATTTTATATCAATTCATAGCTGCTATTTTGCTATGCCACGGCAATCAAAGAGCACAAATTTGGGCGGAAGTAAAAAATGTTTGCGAGTTTGAAAAGTATCCCTATTGGGTACCTGCTGTCTGCGGGTGAGATCGGCTCGAGCTATCGTGTATAGTGAAATATTATCACCTTAAATTATTGGCTTGAAGGGAGATTGATCATAATTTGCGTTCTACGTTATTTCATAAATATCCACTGATATTAAATAATGTACGACTGTATTTGGTTTCTAGAAAATTTTTGAAATATAAGTCTGTGCCTCGCGACTCTCCCCACGAGGGACAAAAATTGGGAAAATTGTAGAATTACTCACCCAGATGCTGCGTAGACCATGAAGCAGGTGAACCAGATGAACATCCTGTCTGTCCTTCTTCCTTGTCAGTGGCAGCTGTATGGGGTTGATACAGGTACAGCGGGACGCGGACGACGCGGTAAAAAATTTTCCGAATTTTTCCACGCAGTATCCTACCTTTGACACCAAATTGTTACGGGCATTCGTAACGTGGGTGTTTCAATACTGCACCTGGGTAGTCCTGACTCGACAGGTAGGTAGGTGGAAATTCGGAAGTGGAATAAATACAAGGGGAATCCCTAGAGCTGCTTTTATTAGCCCCGAAATACAAATACGAGAGAGAGAGAGAGAGACTTTACAATATACTGGGGTTGATTCTATTTGAGTAGAGTTCGTTAAGGGCTGAGGTACTCGACTCGGAATGGCGTTAATGAACGATGTGGTCAGGTCGGTAGGTGAGTTCGTACTGAGAACTAGAGGCCCGGCGCGTGGTTTTGAGGCCAAACGTACGTGACGAGAGCTGGCGGTGTATTGCGGTCCCAAGCGCGAAACGTACCCGATGGAGTCTCGCGGTAAACTGCGAATCTAAGCTCGAGACGTACTCGACGGAGTCTCGCGGTAAACTGCGAATGTAAGCTCGAAACGTACTCGACGGAGTCTCGCGGTAAACTGCGAATCTAAGCTCCTTCCCCTGGGCTTTTGAGCTCTACTGATACTCTCTCAGACCCAGCGATTCTCTTTCGTTCGTGGCTAGGAGAAACGCAGGTGAGGCGCTGCAGCGCTTTGTCTTTGCACCCCTCGTCTAGGCTCGCGAGCGCTAAAGAGTTCTCGCGGTTTCTTTGAAGCTTCTCCAAGCTTTCGTCTCTTGACCATATTGTATGTCTATTAGGCCTAATGTCTATATATTTGAGGGATGGTGTATGTCTATTCGCAATACTATAAGGTATGTCTATATGTTATACATCGAAAATAAATCTGTATGTTAGGCTACTCCTGTGCATAGTAAGTTCATATACAAATAGATGTAGGGCTAATTGGGAACCGACTAGGTTTCTGTTCGTGGCTCATTAGGATAATATTGTCTACAAACTCAGTTGGGAAGGAATGACTGTAAATGTGAGTGTCATCTGCTGAAACAGCATGTTGAGAATGAGTAAGTACGTCTGGAAAATCGTTTGCAAAGATCGTAAACAAAAGAGGGCCGAGTACGCTGCCTTGTGGAACGCCGGTATCAATATCGATCCAATTCTCGTGAGAGCCATCTTCTAAACTGATTGCTTGACGACGACTCATGAGATAGGTGCCAAACTGCTATACCACACGCTCAATGCAACCGAGTTTGCGAAGTTTGGCAAGAAGTTGAAGATGAGGGATTGTATCGAACGCTTTTGAGAAATCGAATGATATCGGGAGAGTGAGTTTGCGTTGATCGATTGCATTCCCGACGCTCTCTGTAATGTTTAGGAGTGCCGTTTGGGTTGAGTGGTTAGGTCGGAAACCGGATTGATGCTGATCTAGGAGATTGTTTTTGTGTAGGTGGAGGGATAGTTGCCCATGTACGACGCGCTCTAAGGTTTTCAAAACCTCCGGTAGCTGTGCAATAGACCTTGTGTCCGAGGGCGTCTTAGGGGATGGAATTTCTGATAATGGAACGATTGGCACTTTTTTCCAACAGTCAGGGAAATATCCGGCCGCCAATGAGTTGTTGATGATGTTGGTGAGATGCGGTAGTAGAGCTGGGGAGGCGATTTTTGTCATAGTAGAACTGACAAGGGGAGGACCAGACCTTTGGATAACCAATCATGTCCAAAATTTTTTTACAGTTTTGTATTACCTAGAATATAGAGGAATCCAGAGTAGCTCTGTCAAATGGACCTCCTGTTCAATTTTACAGCCCATGACATCAACATTGCCCATATAGGCTCATGTTACAAAGTGATATGTATATATATCCTTATATTATATAGTTGTTTTTCATTTTGCCGCCTCACACCGCCCCACAGCGCCCCACACTTCGTTTTACAAACCGCCCCACACCGCCCCACTCTTCATTTTATTGTCCGCCCCACATCGACATCCAGAATCCGCCCCACTCTTCGTTTCACTGTCCGCCCCACACTGCCGTCCAAATTACGCCTCAAGCTGCCTTCTGGAATCCGCCCCACAATAACGTTCAAAATCCGCCCCACACTGCCATAAAAAATCCGCCCCACTCTCCATTTTATTGTCCGCCCCACACTGACATGCACAGTCCGCCCCACACTGTTGTTCAAATTCCAACTCATTTTTGCTTCCTCCAAAGAGAAAGTTTTGTTTTCACCCTAACGAAGATTGAATCAAATTTTTCTTTGAAACCAATATATCCTCCAACGAAATTCCTCTTATCTAAAAAGCCTGAAACCATTCTCTTCCTCTCACCAAAATCTATCAATTGTACGTAACACTTTTCCTCCTAACTGCCCCCTGAATCTGAAACTCATCTTTGCGCCCCTCTGTCCGTGTTTGTATGTGCGTGTGTGTATAACCGTTGTTTTATACCGCACACTCTTTCTCTTTCACTGTTCACCTTATCAACTTTTGGCTCTCGACAAGTTGGACAATATCCAATTTCTGATGGCACAGTGATTTGGCAGCTTTCCTCTCTCAATCGAATTTGATCCATGGCGTTTTTGAAGTGAAATCGCTCAAATTTCGACTCTTAATACATAAATATCTTCTCCTAACACAGTCCCACCGTGAATTGAGTCACCTAAATTAGAATTTTTCCTGTATATTGCATCGATTGGTTAATACCGAATTTTCATTCAACCTTTACAGATTGCGAATTTTTCAAAAAATCAAAATTTCCACGAAAGACTTCTTTTTTTCATCATTCTCAAACCCACTGCATCGGAATTCAATCTCAACCAAACGACGGATATTGTTAAAAAAATCTCAATCTAGGGAGCCTAAATCTCTCTCAAAAGCTATCTCAAAAGGATAACTCAAAAGATAGTAGAACATTTTGATTAATATTCTTTTTTCCCTTGTATCATTCCTCCACGAGTCATTCATCTCAATCTTAATGACCTAAAGATCTACTTATGCACCATTCTGAATCGATTGGTTGATACCAAATTCTCTCAAAATCCGTAAAACATTATTCAAATGAAGTTTTCTCCAGGAAAAGATCATTTTTACCAAGATTTCCAGTTTAATCATCTTTAAACCAACTGTATCGAAATTTCCTCTCAACCAAATAGATATTATTATTGTTGGGAAAACCTTTCAGATGACCCAAATCTCTGTGAAATGCTCCCTCAGAGGAATAACTCAAAATATAGGATATTTCCTCAATCGTTACGATATTTATCATAAAACGCCTTGAGAAAGCATTCTGCTAATTACTTTTAGCAGCGTATTTCTCCTATAATCCGCCCCACACTGCCTACTCAAAACCGCGCCATACTTCCTCCTAGAATCCGTTCCACTCCTCATTTCAATGTCCACCACACATTTCTCCCTATTATCCGCCCACATTGCCTTCTGAAACCCGTCCTACTCCGCTTTCTACAATCCGCTCCACCCCATTGATTTATCACCCTCATTGATTTGTCACCCCGTGACAAGAAAGTCCTGCAATTATTTCACTGAAATCCATTTTTTATTCCAAAAACTTTCCCTGATAGGGAGTCAGGTTCAACCATTTTTTCCATCTCGCAGGGATCGAACGATTGTGAGTCTCATCTTTCCCTCCACTATTATCCCCTCCATGCTGAACATTGATCTTTGACCATCATTGTCTCTGCCTGTATGTATGTTGTCCAAGCTCTCTCCTCAACTCTTTGATCGATTTTCCTTAAATTCTCATGAGTAACAGATAACTACCCTGAAATGTGCTGAACGGACTAACATCTACCTATATCAAAGTTTTTCACGTATCCATCTCCAACCATAGAATTGTTAACATTTCCCGAAATTCTATTATTGCAATCAGAGATATTTTCGTCCACAGTCCTCATATCAAACTTCTTGTCACTCGAACACCGATTCTTCCGCCATTCTCATTCATTTTGTCAATGTTCACCTCCCATAGTCATTCATTCCGATCATTGGAATCATAAATTCTCCAACTCGTTATATAGAACCACGTAATATTCCTCTTCCGTACATTTCCACGAAACTATTCATCAACCAACCGGTCTATCATTCCAATATCAACATTCCATTACCCTACTCTGAATTTTCCCAGGAACTCATTCTACAACGAATTTTCCAAAAATTGAATCAAATTTTGGGAACTTCTGACATTTTTGTTTTCGAAGACGCATATGTCGAAAACTGTTCAATGGAATCATCTTTGAACCCTCCCAGCACACCTCGACGTGGTAATCGATCATTCATAAACATTTCAGAGAGATCGATCGGAGGATTGACTAGAACTCGTGAACCAAAGGAAGAACAACATACATGTCAAAACATTGAATTCCTCTGCAAATCATCATGTTCCGGAACCACCGGATACCTACAAAAAAAATTTAACCCAAGATTGAAAGATCTAGTTTGAATTCTTTTCAATGTAGGTGCTGTGAATTATAAAGGTTTCTCATAGAAATTCACACATCTCAGATCCAAAGGAGTCTCACTACAAATTTGAGTCCAAATAACAAAATTAAGGTTGTCTATAATCAAGATAATCGACATCCTCTTTCATTAATTTTCAATTTTTTTGGAATATAGATCTTTTTATCATGAGTTTCAGTATTGAAGAATGTATTGTAATTGTAATGTTAGATATCTAATGAGTGGAATGACGGATAAAATGTCAAATGTACATTTCTACATTCACAGTGTCATCTAAGTTAATATAGAACTAGCGATACTGCCTTGCTCGCTAACTCTCGCTCGGCTTCACTTTATTTGGTAAAATCAATAGTTTTGCGACATAAAATTGATTTCTGATATGTTCTGCAACTATTAAAACTATCAGTTGATAAAAAATTTTTGACTATGATAATAAATAATGAAAGTTCCGAGTTTTCTTTAAGAATTTTTCGATATTATGAAGATACTCTTTTTAGTAGTTTTTTGACTGAAATTTCTAGTTGTTCTTCAGTTAAGGTGGCTGCAGTACTTTTTAATAAAACGTTTGTTTTAAGCGCAAATGGGCATGAACTATACTTAATTTTAACATCAGACATATTAAACCATTTGCGAATATATGGAGTCAACCACTAAAATCGTGAGCAAATTGACTTCAAAAATTGTTTTTGACTTACACGTAACCTTATGGGTCAGATGCGTTAAGATGAGCTCACGCGGTAACTATTCGTATGATTTTTGTTTTGACCAAGGAAACGGATCCTTAGCCATTTCCTAAAAATAGGGAACTGACGTCATTCCGGGAATTATTATAATTTGAGAGTTCGTAGCAAGATAGATATAGGGAAAAAAGTTTGAAATTTTCACGACGCCTCTATGGTCTTTAAATCATCATTGAAGTTTTGACAATTTGAATTGGCGCCATCCAATATGGCGGCGGCTGCACATGGGCCGCTAAATTCCCCAACTGTTGTGATGTCATTTTTCATCGGAAATTCTCATCTGAATCACAATCGAGAGCTTATTTTACTCAAATAATAGAAGTACGCGATAGAAAAACGCAATTTTGTCTCAGAATTATCATGTGGAAAACACTCCTAAGTCACGTGACTCATGTGCATTCGCCGCCATATTGGATGGCGCCAATTCAAAACATGAAAAACTTCAGACTCGAATTTAAATGACTTTTACTACAGGAAATTCCCAAATTTTCACATATTGCGTCTCATTCAACGTGAACTTTCATTATATGAGCATTTTGGAATAGTTTTTGTGGTCATGTCAGTTCTCTATTGATACCAGGAAAATCATGGGTGAATCATTATAATTGCTAAAAAATGAAAGTGAAAGTAAAAAAGTAGCGTTGCAGCCAATGCTTGCGATGTGAGTGAGTATAGAGGAGAGTGGGGCAAAATTGGACGGATTTTGCAGTGGGGCTATCTGACGATACTTGGGACTAGGCGCGCTATGGGACTTTGAAGTTCAACTATTGGATAGATTGTAAAAAAATTTTCAGACCCCTAGGTCTCAGCGTTCATACTTTTTCTTGAAGTTGAAAAAAAAAATCTGTCCAAATTCATCCCGAACTGGGGGGCTCTTTTGACAAGTTTTGGGGGCAAATTTGGACAGCCTTCCAAAATTGAGGTATACGGCATTATTCCCTACCTATTAAAATCGCATTTGCCCATCAAAACACGTGGTAATAACTCAAAATCAATAGAGAAACCCCCTGAGACTTTTACATCCTCCCATAGCCCGAGCAAGCGAGCCGTTTTTGTGTTATTCTTCAGCATTATCGAGATAGGCGTTTCACTGGTGTAATATCGTCTTCAGCAATCAGTAATCGACTCGTAGCTTCTAGGAGCCGACTTTTCTTTCTTTTTTTTCATACTGGAGGTATTCATACTCGCCCCTACGTCAACGATCCCCTTGATAGTGTGGAACATTCAAGGCAATGTCACCGAATGCGAGAGTGAAAATGCGAAAATCGAGGGCTATGTTGGAACACGTTGAAAGCGACTTCTGACTCCTGAGACGGCCATGGGACATCGTAACTTCATTTCCTCACCCATTTTCAATAAACTAACTCATCTCCAACCTTTCACGCTTGGAAAGATTCGCACAGATGCACACGCGCCTCGATACGCGCAATTATCCTCGATAAACATGGACAGGCAATCGGTCGACCGATTTTAGATAGGATTTAGCATTGTCCAATTTCGCCCCCACCAATTCGTCCAAAAATGCCCTTAGGTATTTTTTTCGCAGAATTGTGATCATTTGGGCTCAAATGTACCGATTTTGGCCCACGACGGCTCAAAATCTTCGTTATGTAATATAGTTTTTGACCCCTGAACGGCGATTAAGCTCGTCCACTGAAGTTCTTAATCAATGTCAATTCAATCAATTCAATTCAATTTCAATCAATTATCTCAACAAAATATTATGAAAAGAAATTTTTGTGGGAAAAAAAGGAAAAAAATGATGAGATAACTCAAAGATAACCAAAAGATAAGAAGATGGCCCAAAGATAACGTTTAAATAAGAAGATAATCTAAAGATACTTCCAAGATAGTCTTAGATGATAAAATAGTTGGAGATATACAGTAAGTATTCAGATACACGCGTCAACATTCATCATAAAAGTCACTAGAGGGAGCTAAAGGTATATATACAAAGTTAAAGCGTGGAGAAAGGTCAGTCTGTTCCGACCCATCGAAGGGTGAAGTCGATGCCGCTCCTGGTGATCAAGAAGTACTCCGAGAGCCAACCTCCAGGAGCTATGAGGTCAATTGAGTTATCACGAAGGAGTTAAACGTAAGTAATTACTTATAAAACATTCAAATATATAAATATTTAGACATATAATTTTAATATATAGAGGGAGTTAAAAATATATATACAATGTTAAAGCATGGAGAAAGGTCAGTCTGTTTCAACCCATTGAAGGGTGAAGTCGATGCTGCTCCTGGTGATCAAGAAGTACTCCAAGAGCCAACCCCCAGGAGCTATGAGGTCAATCGAGATATCACGAAGGAATTAAACGTAAGTAATTATTTATAAAACATTTCAAAAACAGATATTCAAACAAATAATTTAAATAGTATATACCATTTATCCATCCCTATCTATCTATATTGATTTATTTATTATATTTCTGAATAACAATGTAACTTTCATTTGGATTGATTTCAGCATATACCATAATGTACATGCTGCATCCTGCCAACTGTAATGAGAGGATGGAAAAGAAGAATGCAACCTCTAAAACTATCAAGAAACATATTGGGAAGCAGTTCTGGTAAGTTATCTTTAGAATTTTTTAAATATTTAATGAACATTAGTATACTTGATTTTGTTAGAACATTAACAAAATCGCATTAATTGTTCTAATAAATGCTTTACCACTCACCCCCCCTCTTTCATAATTTCATCAGATAAATTTACACATAAATACACACACGCATTCACACACGCAATCCCTCACATGTATATATATATACACGTTTTCACACAAATTCCAATTATTTCATGGTAGAGGAATAATCTGCAATATTACATTTTCCATTCCACAGCGCCATTAAGGACGAATGGAAATGTATCCCGTTAGTCCATGGGATAACTAACTCGGCGAGAAATCAAGAAGCAAAATTGGGATGCCATCGTTGTGGATTAAAGGACGGATTCCAGGTGATTTAAAATAATTTAAAAACATTCAATTTAGGTAATAACATATTTATTTTTATACTGTTTCTATAAAATTATGAAATTTACTATAAATTGTAAAATAAGAATATGTATACTGGATGACTTAATAAAATTCAACAGAGACGGGACATTTGCCCGTCTCTCCCCTCTCGTCTCCTTTCATTTCATAGGTTTAATTAGAATAAGTTTTACAAAATTTACAATGACTTAACAACAACGATATAATTATTTATATAACTCGTACTTGAAAGTGCGCGTTTTCGACGCGTCGTGACGTTACTGAGCACGCATGTAAAGTGCATGATTCCAGTGCGTCTCGGGCAGAAAACGATGATGAAATTAAGACAACAGCATAAACGGCGCGCGCATCTTGCTTTAGATGCGTTGTTCTATATCTACTACCGCAGTCGTTGCCATAATGCCTCCTTATGACATCGTTGTTCTATATATATTCCTGCTGTCGTATGTTATTAACCACCATTATCGTTAACCGCCATTATTGTGTTTTGCTGTGTGCATTGACGACCTATTTTATGGGAATATTCGGATTTGTAATTAGACATTGTTAAAATATTCATCATGGCGAATAACGACGATGCTGATGATGAAAATAGTGTAGATGAAATTGGTGGTGATGAAACCATGGATGTAGATGTGATGGATTTCATACTTGAACAGGCTCGCAAAATTCGTCTCGAAAGTTTACCATTGCGATCAAAAAAGTTATACACACAACGGTACAACAAATACAAGAAATGGTGTGTTGATAACAAAATCCCAACCTACATCAATGAAGATGTAATGTTGATGTATATGGATTATCTATTTACAAAAGAAAAGTTTATTTCATCCACTCTATGGGCTGTGTATTCGATGATAAAATCATGCATTAATGCCTACGATAGTGTTGACATCAGCAATTACTCAGCTGTACGCAGATATATCAAAAACAAACACAGGGGGCATAAGCCCAAGAAGGCAAAAACTTTTTCTATTGAGAATGTTCATACGTTTATTAGTACAGCAAAAGAACCAGAACATTTGCTAACTAAGGTATTTTTTTTATCATGTAATTTTGATAATAAGTATTCCCTATCTTACCGAGTTTCCTCAAATTTAGGCTATATTCATTGCTGGATTGAGTGGCTGCCTACGTAGGGTTGAAGCTACATACTTACTTCTTGAGAACGTACTCAAGTTGGATAATGGAACTTTCCTCATAACTATCCCCACAGAGGGCAAGAATTATGTGGAGCGTTCATTCACCGTGGTTGGAGATTTTGCAGATATACTGCAGAAATACTTGGATGCAAGAATGGGTCTCACTTGTCCGCGACTGTTCCTTACCTTTCGTAATGGTACATTCATAAATTCCCCAACTGGTATTGGCACAGTTGGACGTGTCCCAAAGGTAATAGCAACTTTCCTGAAGTTACCCGACATAAAGCAGTACACCAGCCACTGCATCAGACGCACAGCTGCAACCATATTTGCAGATACTGGTGCAAACCTTGAGGAATTGATGCGCTTTGGAGTATGGAAATCTCTAGGATGTGCACGTGGGTATGTTGCTGATTCAAGATTTACAAAGGATAAAATGGCGCATCAAATTACTGATGCCATTGTTGGAAAAACTACATCCAGAGAGACCTCCATTGCTACCCAACAGCAATGTACATCAAATCCCACAAATTTTGTTACAGCTGCTCAGATGATACATGAAGATCATAATAACATTGATGAAAATGAAAATGTCATTCCACCACCATTGATTAGAAAACAGGTTCCTGCTGTAACAACAGATGTTATATCAAAATGTCCATGTCCTTCAACAGGTACAAGTATTGAATCAGCTGGGCTTTCTAAAAATACTGGTTCCACATTCAAAGTGAGAACTGCATCAAAACCCATCATAAAACATGTGACCAAACTGCTTAAAAAAAAGTAGATCACCCTGTACCTTTTACTAGTGGTCGTGTGAAAACTTTGTTGCCAGTGAAACATACTCTGACCGAGAGGAATTTGTTAGAATTAGATGCTGCTGCTGTGCATACTTATCAAGTGCAACAACTTAGTGAACAAAAAATGAATCAACCATCAAATGTTATTGAAGAAGAAATTGCAGATGATTCAGGTATTTCATTTGATGGCCAAGAATTTGATGCAAATACTTCTTGGAGATATAGTGAATTTAAACCAACACCAGAATATGTAGAAAATTCTAGTAACAAAAATAGTAATGACTCTGATTCTGATCCAGAGGTAACAGATGTGATCTGTTCAGCATCAAAATTTTTTGCAGGCCTTAATGCTAGATTGAGCCAACCATCAAATGAAGAATCTTGTGAAGCATCACAATCATCAATGAAATGTGAAGCGTATACCTTAGATAAGGATGATCATTTTTCAGACTTATTAAATGAAGAGTCCTCAGATGCCAGTGACACTGAAAATGTAGCAACTGCTCAGTATCCGTTACCCAAGAAAGAAGCATCATGTACTTCTCGTTCAAAGAAAAAAATTGTGCCCAATGGTTATGAATTAGAACAGAACCCATCAACTTCCATTGGAACAACAAAGAATAGAGATCCTATTCAAACAGCTGCCAACATATCTCATATCAAACCTGGAAAAAGAACATCATCATCCACTCAGTCATCGACTCGTGCACAAATTCATCAAACAGAAGGTTCTAATCCTAATTGTATTGATGAAGCCAATGCACATGCCTCATACCAGAACATGCAGAAAGAAGAGAATCAAGAGATTCAAATTGGCTCTGCAACAATCAAACTGATAAATTGTTCGAACATTCATTTTCATTTCCACAAATAATCATTTTCATTTCCACAAAGAATTTGATCAACATTGTTGACATGTCTTGTAATTTGTTTACTCCAATGTCAAAAGTACCAATGGATAATGAATAGTGCTACAAATTGACAAACGTCGTTACATATAAGGTATTATTGAATTGACCCGTGTATTGTGAATAAATGACATTTTCCATGTACTTGCTGTATGCTATTATGTTATTAGAGCTGTATGTCACCATATTTGCCATGCCCTGTATCATATACCTATTTGAAAAAAATCTGTCTTACCGACGAATGCGCACGCCCGCATCCATCAGCTAAGACAGCTTATATATATATAGAACAACGATGCAAAAGAATAGATGCGCGCGCCGCAAATGTAGCTAAGACAGCTTATATATATAGAACAACGATGCAAAAGAATAGATGCGCGCGCCGCAAACGTCTGCTAACATACAGTAGAACGAAGAAGATAATAGTTTATTGTACCGCAAAAAAAGTTAAAAAATGGTTAAATGACATACTTGGTTGCGCACTTTCCAGTACTCGTAATATAAAATAGTATATATATCACGTGCGAAAGCCGCTACTTCCGAGGCCTCGTGCAGGACGTCGGCTTCGCCGACGTCCAGCACGAGGCCTCGGAAATAGCAGCTTTCGCACTGGATGATATAATGTACTATTTCAAATTGTGGTTCGACATAATTCAAATTAATTACATTTCAATTCCGACGATTTCAATTAATTGCAAAATCATAAATAATTTCAAATCACGACCACGACGATAGGACAGAAATTTCAAGAATGAGTAGATTTAACTTTAGAATTTTTGCCAATAATAAATCGACGTGACTCCAACATACGAAGAATCCAATACTTGACTATCGCCTGCGGTAGGGTGCCTCACAAAAGTGCTGAGGTTATGTCAAGGATTCGGTGTTCTTATTAGCTGACTGACGGATCCCATCAAAGAATCTCCGCCCAATCGAATCCCTACATATGTGAGTCATTCTACACAGAACCCTTGAAGGTCCCCTGTTAGTAAATGACTCATCCATAGATTTGTACATTCTCTTGGAATCGTGAAATTCTGGGCTACGAACGCACATACTCTGACTGCATTATCCATCGAGCAATAATTGAACAAAATAGAAAAAAGATTCTCCTGATAATAACTTTTAGAAGATTTTGCAATCAATTAAAATCGTCATTAGAGATCAAAGTTTTCCTTTTTTTCAATACAATCATTAAAATGGAATAACAAATGATAATAAACTTTTTAGTAAATATTGTTGCCAAATGGAATTTACACTGAAGAACACTAACAGTCCCTCATACAACACCATTGGTGATTTAGAACACACAAGAAAACACATCATCACAATTAAGACACTTCAGTCTACATGGATGAGAACGTTGCGGTGACTCGCCTAGGCCATGGCTGAAGAGTGTTCAACTCCGCTGAGAGGGACCGAAGCGAAGAATCCAATACAAACTCATCAACACTACACTCATCACATATATATCATACAATCAACTGATCACACAAAGCACTATTGAAACACTAACTTTACACTGATGATAACGTTGCGGTAACTCGCCTAGGCCATGGCTCAAGAGTTATATTAACTCCGCTGAGAGCGACCGAAGCGAAAAATCCAAAACTAATTCATCAACACTCCACACACAACATGATAAGACACTCAAATCAATATAACAAACAATCTAACAATTTCCATATTGCAACAATAGAAATTTATTCATTCAAATTCATTAATAAAATCTTTCTAAATAATTATCAAATCTTCTAAGGAGTACCCAATGCATAGTTGAAAAATATTCAATAATCAACTTTTTTCAAGGTAAATCACTCAAGTGTTTCAGAAAATTCATGTAAATTAAATAACGATTGAGTAATACCATCTCTAAAAAATTACACAGTACATAAAAAATCAATTACTCCAATTTAATACACCAAAAAAATGAAAATGTATAAAAAAATCACTTGGAAAAGTAAAAACAACCGAAAAAAAGTAGAAATAATCAAAAAACGACTCAATAACTTAAGAATAATCATAAGATAATCAAAAGATAAGAAGATGATCAAAAGATAACAATAAGATAAAAAGATAACTTTAAGATGATCATAGATGATCTTAGATGATCTCAGATGGTCTTAGATGATCTTAGATAATAAGTACTTAGACACTCGCGACACATAAGGTCTATTGTCGCTCTCACAATACCAACTCATATTTTTTCCCGTCAAGTTGGCAACCCTGCTTACGATTTTACGTTGGCAGCCCTGCTCGGGGGGATCCGGACGGACGGGATTTTGCCCGCGGCTTAATTATTGTATATTTATGATATACCATCAAGCAGTTGAGATTATACAATAGTTGTGATAAGCTTGTTAAGAATCTTGGTGATATATTCTCGCCCAGACACACAAGTTCAAGGATCTCCATTTTCTTAACAAATATAATACCTCATGTGTATACCCCAAAATTAGCGAGGTATATATGACGGTTTAAATGGACTGATGGAATGAAACACTTGGTCTCGTGATGGTTTCTTTGTATATTTTTGCGTCCCACGCTTTCATTTTCTGAGGCAAGATGTAGAAGTTATTTTTTAGCAATCAAACACCGAAATCACGAGTTGTGTCAACCATTTTACATTTCCATCAAGAGAATGTATCATATAGTTAACTGTCATCATACTTTCGAAACATAGTTAACTATCAGATGTGCCAAATTATACCTTGCATAGTCAGTTTTGCTTCGTTGTCAAGTGAATAAAAGCATTTTTTTAAAGTTTTCTTTTACCAATTTCATTTAATCATTCTTTTGTAATAATCAACACGCGTTGAACAGTCTGTCACCTTATTTCGATGAAAAATCATTATTCCTTTTCTTAGGCTCATACACTTCTCAGCGTATCTCAGAGTACTTGCTTTACTCTTGCAAAAATGAAGAAATCGATCTATGGCAAGTCCATGTACATCGAAGTGAAAATCAAGGAATCGCATTCAACCGGACCCATTCCTGTGGTCCCCTCATACACAGTTGACTAAATTTTGAACAGAATTGAGAAAATCGGTGCACAATATTCTTGCTATAGGTAGTGAAATAGTTTGATGCGTTTTGGTGTTCACGTTTATGATGAATTGTCAGCGGCCCTAGTATAAGCCGCACACGCGTATAATCCTCACTCCGATTTTCTGAATTCTACAATAGTAAGAGAAAGTGCGGTTTATATTCGGATGAATACGGTATGAGTGGGACTAAAAAAATCGAGTATTTCCCTCCGACCATCGATCCACCAAGATTCCTTCTAACATTGTTTGAAATTACATGTACAAATTCCTGAATTCACAACTGGCTCTTAATATATGAGTCCCTTATTCCTGATTGACATGATATGTTTATTAATTCCCACGAAGCGTCAACATATCACTTCTCACGACAATGGTCATAGATTTGACGCATGGTTATTGAGTCGTTGCTCACAAGGCCCTGTCCAGTCAACTATAAAAAGATCGCGTGTAAGACCGTGCACCAAGTCATAAAGCCTGCTGGGATGCTTCACTGAGTGGCCAAGCACAGGGCTCCAAAATGGGTATTCATTGTGATAGTAAAGGACCCCGCACAAAATCAATGGGAAGTGGCTTAAGGCCAATTTTGATGGAACTTGGTAGTGTAGTAGGTCATTTTATGCTGATCAATTTTGTCACTGGGCTCGAAGAGCATCTATGACTCATTTTTGAGATATTTTAATGGAAAGAACGCAATTAATTGAGGTTACGTGAGCTTTGTTGTCACTCATTATTGATTTTTTTCATAGAAAGCTATTCACACTTCTTGAACGAATCTGAGCTCTTGTATTAGCCAGCAAAGTTCAGTCAGGGCAGAGAATCCGACGGATTACTTGGTTCATATCGAAATCATGGAGAATTAATTATAGTTTAATTAAAATATCGTCATCTCTTAGGAAGGGTCGTTTTTTAATTGCATGACCCAGTGGTGGGCACATTTCAATGAGATACGAACCATATGTAAATGGTCAGTAGCTTTTGTAATTGCGTACAACATAACTGATTATGAGCCTTGTGATGAGTAATACATGGGCGGCTCCGGATCAGAACGGTATAAGTCCATTTTTTCCATTTCTGGAAAATGCGCCTCAAAGTTTTTGTGATACGGAAAATTCGAGTTATCATCTGAAGTAAATATTCTTATTCTACCGTGTAGTGAGTGTGTTTTCATGCCATTTTTCGCGTGGGGCGTATTGATTTTCAATTGTTTACACTTTTTACATCTCATTTTGCAATAAAAAATGGACTTATACCGTTCTGATCTGGAAAATTTCTCGACTTTTTTCCGGATCAGAACGGTATAAGTCCTTCATTTCTGAAAAAAATTCACATTTAATATTTTAGATCGGGAGAAGTAGTTGATATGATGAATTTTTACCGTTTGAAATAAGAAAATGTCGAAAAACTATGAGTTTCCACCTTTGAGATCAAAAAACGTTAAAAAAACCACGGACTTATGCCGATTTGAGCGAGAAAAAAGGTGGAAACATTTTCCAGATCAGAAGGGTATAAATTGAGAATTCTTTGGGTTTTTAATGACTGTCCTCGACTTTTTCTCACAGTAAACAAAATTCCTCTCTAATTTAGGATGACTTTTATAAAATCTCATTGACAGCCGAGACTGTTCTTCGCAAAGACATCTCATTCAGGATTTCGTGACTAAGGATATATTTTCAACATTGAGGTCAACAAGCGTCTATTTGGAAATCTAGTCAAGAAGAGTTTACTCAAGCGGCCTGGTGCGAAGTATAGTTTTTGGGGATCACTTAGCACGCAGCTTTACGTCATGTATTCAGAGGCAATTTAAGGTTGTATAGGAAAAATCGCAATGCAGAGAATTCAATCGACCAGGGAATCCAAACGATGAATTGGGACTGATCCCCACTCAACAAACAGAATTGTTGATCAACCGTAGAATGAGGTTAAGATTAGTTGCAGCTATCTCAATTCAGGAAGGCGAGCGGGAAGGCTATCTTCATCTACAAGATTTGCCCAAATGAGGTTCACTTGTACCGAGTGGCGGGGAGATCGAACCGAAGGCCGGGTGACTGTTAATGAAAAAAGCCCCAGAAGATAGATCATAACCATTCATAGTGAAATTGTAACCGAAATTCTGTGATGAAGCTATAGGCTTTCTGTACCATTGGCATTGTTCCTAAGGAGGAAGTGCATAGCTTAGTTGAGTTTGGCATTCACAGACGCAGTTGATTTTTCTTCAGAGAAGACTTTGCAAGCTCAGTCCCGATTGCTCTCACAACTACGCTTTCGGAACCATCACTAAGAAATTCGGCTCTTTCAATGACGATAAGAGATAAGAAAATGAGACACCAGGGCTTCTAGAGAAAGATCCCAGGCCAATGGGATTACTAACCCGAGGTTGTTCATTTTCGTAAGGGCTTGCCTGTGCCCAAATGCGTCAAAGCGTGAAGTGATCGGACGTCGGCCCACCTCCTTCGAAACTATTCGATGCAATCATTTGGACAACATGGCGAACCTAACTTGTAGTTTCTGAGAGTAGCTACGACTTCTAACTATGCATAAAAGTACGACAAATGAACGTGGAAGACCCAAAAGCGATATTATTGAGCGAGAACATGGACTTATACCGTTCTGATCCGGAAAAAAGTCGAAACTTTTTTCGGGACAAAAACGGTCGTGTCGCTTGTGATGCCTCAAAATGCATTTCTACTTCCGGAGTTGTGCATACATGTTTTCACATGTATTTTCTATCGTTTCCCGTCAAAAACTCAATTTTCACCAAAATGGACTTATACCGTTCTGATCCGGAGCCGCCCACATGTATCTCGAAAGCGTGGGTGGAGGAAGCTGGGGAGGGCTTCATCGTGAAAAATCTTTTTCACGAAGCATAGTACTAAGCGTTCTCCAACTCGGAGGTTTTGGGATCACTGAGCTCGAGTACGTTATCGTCTAGCCCTTAATCTCGTGATGTGGAAGCTGCGAGGGCGGACCATGCAGGGGGGGCTGCTTTGAAAAATCGATATCGCTGCCCCCGAGATCGTCAACTGGTCGATGACGAGAAAACGATCATCTTGTCAGCCTGAGAGGATTTTCTGGGATTGATAGCAATATCGATTTGCCACCGCAGCCTCCCCCCTGCATGGTCCGCCCACGCAGCCACCCCCGCACGAGATAGAGGCTGGACGATAACGTATTCGAGCTCGGTGACTCCAAACACCCCCGAGTTGGGGGATGCCCAGCACTATGCTTCGAGAAACAGATTTTCCACGATGAAGCCCTCCCCAGCTTCCTCCCCCAACTCTCTCGAAATACATGTATTACTCACAAGGCTCATAATCAGTTATGTTGTACGCAATTACAAAAGCTACTGACCATTTACATATGGTTCGTATCTCATTGAAATGTGCCCACCACTGGGTCATGCAGTTAACAAACGACCCTTCCTAAGAGATGACAATATTTTAATTAAACTATAATTAATTCTCCATGATTTCGATATGAACCAAGTAATCCGTCGGATTCTCTGCCCTGACTTAACTTTACTGGCTAATACAAGAGCTCAGATTCGTTCAAGAAGTGTGAATAGCCTTCTATGAAAAAAATCAATAATGAGTGACAACAAAGCTCACGTAACCTCAATCAATGCTTTCCATTAAAATATCTCAAAAATGAGTCATAGATGCTCTTCGAGCCCATTGACAAAGTTGATCAGCATGAAATGATCTACTACACTGCCAAACTTCATCAAAATTGGCCATAAGCCACTTCCCATTGATTTTGTGCGGGGACCTTTTATGGAGGGAGGGGGACTATGAGTTCCTCCGATCCAGGTGGGTACTTACCCAAATTACCCAAGATGCCAATGGGTACTTACCCAAAACGGTACACAATTTTACAATCACTCAGACAGACTCATCTTTGCGTCCCTCTGTCCGTGTTTGTATGTGCGTGTGTGTGTAACCGTTGTTTCATACCGCACACTCTTTCTCTTTTACTGTTCACTTTATGAACTTTTGGCTCTCGACAAGTTGGACAATATCCAATTTTCGATAGCCCAGTGATTTGGTAGCTTTCCTCTCTCAATCAAATTCGATCCATGGCGTTTTTGAAGCGAAATTGCTCAAATTTCGACTCTCAATACATAATTATCTTTTCCTAACACAGTCCCACCGTGAATTGAGTCACCCAAATTAGAATTTTTTCTGCATAATTCATCGATTGGTTAATACCGAACTTTCATTCAACCTTTACAGATTGCGAATTTTCCAAAAAATCAAAATTTCCTCGAAAGACTTCTTTTTTCCATCATTCTCAAACCCACTGCATCGAAATTCAATCTCAACCAAACGACGGATATTGTTAAGAGAATTTCAATCTAGGAAGCCTAAATCTCTCTCAAAAGCTTCCTCAAAAGGATAACTCAAGGAATAGTGGAACATTTTTATTAATATTCTCTTTTCCCTCGTTCAGTAAATTTTATGGGAGGAGGGGGACTATAACTTCCTCCGATCCAGGTGGGGGTTGGCGAGCGGAGCGAGCAGGGGGGCTTGCCCCCCCCCCCCCTAGTGTATATATAGCGATATACTGGCAACGCTAACATTTTTGATTGTAGCTCTGGACAGGAGGCCCATTTGACGGAGTTATTCTGAATACTTCATATTCTAGGTGACACAAAACTGTAGAAAAATTTTGGAAGAGAGTAATGATCCAAAGGTCTGGTTCTCCCCTTGTGAGTTCATCGCATCCTACAACTTTTGACCTACTGGCAGAAAATGCACGACGGACATCATCGAAACTGGCTGGTTTGAAATCGAATATCGAGCGGTTTAATGAAAATGGTATGAGACATACCCTTTCGATATCCTCTTCTGTCAAGGCTGGTCGACCATGAGTGACCATTGCATGGTGGTTGTTAAGGACACCTGAGTTGTAGATACTCAGTGGTGAGATTAAGGGTTTGGACATGGCTCCAATTTTGCAAATCTCACGCCAACGACTGGCTGCGTCCGGCGTGGATATGACGTTCTGACTGATATAGTCATGTTTGGCTTTTGGAAGATTGGGTTTTACCTCATTTCTCGCTTTGAGGTAGGGTTCGCGGATTGAAAGGGAGTTGTTCCGAATTTGATGTATATAATATTGAATATTTATCCAAATATTGAGATATGTACGGCATTCTTTTCATTTCAAACGATACTGAACATTGTCCGCGTTCTAATTTTATTCTTCAGTTGCCCCTCAAGAAAATCACTAACTACGGCCCTGCGCGGCGTAGTATACGTCATGGGCTTTCTCTGCTTAACTCTCTTCCTTGGATGCCGTCGAACCGTGCACATCTCCTCGCAATGTAGCACTCGCGCTGAGTGCATCCAAGATTTTTCCAAGTCTCATTAAATTAGTGAAATTGAGACCTCTGATTTTTTCATTTCACTCCCCGCTATCCGAACTCTAAACATTTTGGTCCTTCGAGTCAAATACGCGACGTGCAAAGTGAAATACAGTTATATAGTGATTGTGCAGTGCTCGCTCGCGTGTGCTCCGAAATAACGTGGCCCGCCATCTTAGCCCGCGCTCTCGTCATGTGAATTTCAGCGACGCCGAGCTGAGCATGAGGAATTACTGCCTCTGTTACGCGAGTGCACATAAAATGTGAGAGACTCGAGTGCAGTGAGTGACTCAATTTTTTGATGATGCGCTCACGTTCGGCTTTAATCGAACAACTTTATCGGTGAGCTCAGGACGCATCACTGACTCTGGAGCACGTGCAACGCGGCGACGGTGCAGCACTCACCAGCAAGCCGTCAACTCCATGCAGTTGTGTTTCCGCATGTGGGCGGCGCAGCAGCGTAACCCAAGCACGCCACACTTGCGTCAATCAAGAGTCGCGGCACCTAGACATCGTCCACGAGGCCAGGCAGTGGGGCAGTATCGTGATCTGCCTTACCGACTCAGCCGTTCGCCACGCCAGCGTGCTTCGCAAAGTGGCCGCACCTGAATGGTGGCGCTGATGTCTTTCCTTGCGGGCAAACCTGTCGTCAGCTGTCAGCGCATCGTAGCATCATGCACAGCAGTCATCGCTCTAAGCTGCCGTTACATCGCATCGACAGCTGGGCGTTTTCGGATCGGTCAAGTAAGATCTTCTAGTTTTTCATGCTTGTTTTCAAATACATGAGTAGTCGTCGTGAGCGAAAGTCGCACGCGCATACAGCAGTTGATGTATAACTGTTGTAGTTACTTGAGTTACACATGTTAATTCCAATGTTGCTTGTCAGAGCTGACCCAAAATCCACTCAAACTCGCGAGTCATTCCTACTTTGCTTCTGATATTTCAGTACGCAAAATAACTCTTTGTCAGCACATCACGTGCAATTTCCTTTGGAGGAGAGGTAACTTTACTGAATTTCACGCAGTTTATTGGATTCAACAAAATTTCCCGGTACTTTCAAACCTTATCGCAGGTCAATCGGGTTGTCTAAAATCTCCTTCTATGTACACGCACCGTACTATCCTCGTGATTCTCACATATTTCGCTAATTTTTGAATCCCAAAATGGACGCTCTTTTAAAAAAGCACAGAACTGCTTTGAGCAAAGTCGAACATGCCTTCGCGAATTTCAAAAAGAAAAAGCAAACTGTTGGTAATGCCGAGTCACGGAGAAAAATTAGATGAGTATTGGCAAGAACTCCAATCAATTGATGAAAAAATTCTTGCTCTCGAGGGTGTCGATCCTGAGCATGAATATTTTACTGGGAAAAAATTCAATTTAGCCGACGAGTTATATTTAGATGTCCGCAGTGAATAGGGAAGACGCATGTGTCAGATAAAAAATATCTGATCTATTCCATCGATTGTGGAGATAGATAGAACATTTTTGGTAAAGACAGGATAATTTTGAAATCAATATTCACTTTTTGCCAACGAATTGAAGATGAGTTCGATTCTGTGGCCCGTTCAAATCGATGTCACGTGGTTTGCGGTACTCTCGAGCGCCGTCGTTCGGTCATCAAAAAATGACGTCGAAGAACGTTGTTTCGACGTCATTTTTTGATGACCGGAGCAGTCTTACGCTAAAGGAGTTGCTGAGATTGCCATACGCCCCCACTTCGAGTCTTCATTTATGGCCAAGCTCAACGCACACTAGTGATCAAAGCTGTCACTGGCTACAAACCGAACGTCAGCGGATCTGTAGCTGACTGGATGCACACTAATGATCTGCAGCTTGCCAACCCTGACTTCACGAGCACCCACCCCGACGAGCTACTCTTGAGCGCTGCAGCCTGACCAGCCTGTTGCCACCAAGACAAAGCTCGGTTGGATTTTGTCGGGACCTACTGACAAAAGCGATCACTTGCTGATGTATCCAACTGTACTTCACTCTGCTGCAGACGTCGAGACCAACAAGCTACTTCAGAGGTTTTGGCGCCAGGAGGAGTACAGCAGCGACTCATCTCTATTGTCTGCTGATGATCATCGTTGTGAAGCTCACTTCGAGGCTACACGCTCTCGAGAAGCAGGTGGACGATATACTGTGAGGCTACCTCTTCATAACACTTTTGATCAATCGCGCCTGGGTGATTCTTCTTATCCAGCTAAATAGCTGCTGTTCAAATTAGAGACTAGATTGGATCGGAACATAGCCCTGAAGAATGCATGCCATGACTTACGTCTGAATAGGAAGAGTTAAATCATACGTCACCGTTAAACATCGATCCCGATGCACTTGATACTAAATCACACTGTTTCATCCCACATCATGGAGTTTTGGAAGAGTCTAGCACGACCAAACTCAGAACTGTTTTCAATGGTTCATTTCAAACCAAAACGAGAAAGTCTATAAACGATTTTCTGTTATTCGGCCCTAACTTGCTCCCTGATTTACCATCTCTCCTCCTAAATTGGAGAAAATATCGATATGCCTTTACTGCAGACATCGAAAAGATGCTTAGACAAATTCTGATACTCGAAGATGATCGAAGATTTCAGTCTATTTTATGGCGCAAATCGCGCAATGATCCTGTTTCTATCACTTTATTGAATACAGTGACATACGGAATGGCTCCCAGTCCATAACACGCAAACCGCGTTCGTATCCAGCTGGCTTTAGACGAGAAACAAAATTTTCCGTTGGGCTCCGCCGCCTTAGGAAGAGTAACCTTCATGGACAATGTTGTTTCTGGCGGTCACGATCTTGTTGATGCCAAGTTGGAACAAACAGAGCTCATGAATCTATGCAAGTCAGGCGCATTTAATCTTCGTGAGTGGGTGGCGAACGATGACGAGCTTCTACATTATTTGCCCTCGGAACTTCGCGCCGCCCCCACACCTGACAAACTTGTAAATATTTCTTGTCCTGATGACGAATCGATTTTTTCAATACTCGGTTTGCAATGGTGTCCGACTGAGGATATTTTCAAATTCAAGCCTGTAAAACTACCCCACACTGACGTTTGGACAAAACGATCTGTACTTTCGAGAACCGCTAGTGTGTGTAATCCTCTTGGTTGGCTCGCCCCTATGATCACCACATCTAAGTCTTTCGTGCAAAAACTTTGGATCGGAGGCTATGAATGGGATCAAAAGCTATCTCAAGTTGATGTTGATATTTGGCTACGTTGGCTGAACAATTTGCCTGCAATATCTATGCTCAAGATTCCCAGATGGATTCATTTTGCCAAAGATACCAATCAATATGAATTACGCGGATTTGCAGACCCATTCAAGGTTGCAATCTGTGCTGTAGTTTATCTCAGAATCACTTCTGGTGATCAATTTGACATTCGATTGCTTCAATCAAAAACTGGAATCGCCCCCATTAAAGCAGTTTCAATTCCACGATTGGAGTTGTGTGCCACAGTACTTTTAGCCGAGTTGACCTCTCGACTGAAAGAATCTCTAAGGCTAGTCCGTAGAGAATCCGGATATTTTGCCCGATACTACATGTGCGATGGGAGATTATGAACCACTTTTCTGCCTCTTAGTATTTCAACCTCACATTTCCGACCCAAACGAGATATGGCAACTGAAACACCATGATATTTCCCATCGAATAAGATGTTCCACTCCCGGGGATCCATTCCATATCTCCAGAAAATCGTAAATCTTTGGCTCGCTGAGCAAGTTATACTGCTCGATGCTCACACTAGTTCAAGGTTTTTGCGAGCTAGATTCAGAATTTTCGGGCGTGGGAGGGCTCATTCGACCGGAAATTCCGATCCACAGGTGGCCTAGTATTTGATTTTGGCCATAACTGTTTTGTTATTGAGGAATAAATCGGAATAGTCGCGGACGCGCTCTGTCCTACCAAAAAATTGACTCCAAGGTTTTCTCGATTCCTAATGAATGAAATGCCATAAAACTTTGAATGGTATCGTGTTATGAGATTTCACAGGTGGCCTAAAATCTGAGCAACACATTCAGTATCAATAAAAACGTGTAAACAATAATAGCGCTCTTAGAATCATTGGATGCAGCTGCAACCTTAGAGTACGCTGGTGCGTGTCCGGTTGCGGTTTTGCGGGGACTCCGGACTGGCCTTAAAAATTTCCAATTTGTCTGAATCCTATTGGACAGATGCAATGGACGTTTTGACTGGCTCAAGGATATACCATCCAAATGTCCTACTTTTGTAGCCAACAGATGCTCTCGCATTATGGAACTTTTGCCTGGTAATCCATAGTTTCACGTCCGTTCCAAGGATAATCCTGCTGATGTTGGTAGTCGTGGCAGATTTCCAGAGGAAATGCTAGATTTGCCCATTTGGTGGAGTGGTCCGACTTGGCTTGCCCTCCCCAGAAATCAGTGGCCAATCACGAAGTCTTTGGCAGATCTTGAGCCAAAAAAGCAACCCAATAACCTTGTAAATATTCCACCCCCTTCTGTAAATATTGCTATTTCAAAATCTCTGAACTCAAATGATCTGATATCATCTTGTGATTCTTTACTTGAAAAATTGTCTTTCGAAATCTCATGGCCGCTACTGCCTATTACCTTAGAGTTTTGGCTAAACTGAAAGGTGACCTTTTTACACCCACCAAAAACTCTGATCTTATTCAGCATCAGACCTGAGCTCAAATCTCTTCTTACGAAGAGCTTCTGTCGTCTGAAGAACGAGAGCGAGCTCGTCTTGCTTGGATCTGTCACATCCAACGTATAGTCTATGCTTCCAAGATCAGAGATATATCAAATGGCAAATCTCTTCCTGAAACTCATGTCCTTTACAAACTGAGTCCCTACATTGAAAGTGGAATATTGAAAGTAGGAGGAAGATTAGCTAATCCATCTCCACCAGTCGAAAGCATCCTGTCATTCTTCCGGGCAATCACAAGCTCTCAGAACTGATAGTCAGAGAAACACATGCCCTCACTTTACATGGTGGTACTCAAATCTCACTTGTCACAATCCGTCAAATATTGGCTAGTTGGAGCTCGCTATGCCATCAAAAGGGTGATAGCAAGATGTCCAAAGTGTATACGCTATCGAGCTTCTCCAGCTTGGGAGAGTTGCCCGACTGTCGCGTCCAAATGTCACGGCCATTCTCAAAGGTTGGTGTTGACTGTGTTGGGCCAATCAGGTTACACACCTCGCTAGGTCGAGGTCAAAAGTCTAGAAAGGGGTACATCTGTATCTTGCTCTGTTTAGCTACTCGTACCAATCAACTTGAAGTGGTATCTGACTACTCTTCTGGTGCCTATATAGCAGCCTTCTCCCGATTCACCTCTCGTCGAGGTCACTGTTCTGATATCTATTGTGACAACACTGGAACCTTTACTGGTGCTGAAAGTGAGCTCAGGGTGATGTTCTCAAGGGCATCTCCAACGTTTGGAGGAATTGAGTCTTCCCTGTCCAAACGAAAGACAAATTGACACTCTAATCCTCCATCAGCTCCTCACATGGGTGGAATTTGAGAGGCAGCCGTCAAATCGGTCAAACATCATCTCAAAAGAGTCATCGCAAAGACCACCCTCGCTTTCGAGGAACTCTCAACTTTTTACTGCCAAGTGGAGGCGGTCCTGAATTCCCGTCCTCTGACACCCTCAACTGATGATCCGACTGATGTTAACCCGCTCACCTCAGCTCACTTCCTCATTTAATCGAAATCGTACATAATTCTAGAGCCTGATCTCACCCAAGCTCGAGTTCCACGACTAGAACGTTGGAGGTTGATGCAGCAGCTACAGCAGAACTCCTGGAAGCGATGGTCTTCAGAATATCTCCAGACTCTTCAAAAACGCCAAAAGTGGGCGGTGGAATCTCCAGCAATCCAAGTCGGGGGCTGAGTACTCGTGAGAGATGAGAGCATATCACCTGCTCGGTGGCCGCTTGCTCGAGTCTTCGAGCTTCATCCTGGGCGGGACGGCAAAATAAGGGTTGTCACTGTCCGCACAGCAACCTCATACCTCAAGAGACTAATCCACAAGCTCATCAAGGTATCCGGTCAAGAAGAAGACCAGTGAAAGTGAAGTTTAGAGACATTCATTTTCATTGATCATTACTATCACTTATTCAATTTTTATGATGATTAATCTTTTTTCGATTGTCTAAATCATTTCGACGGCTCCTACGAAGAGTAACACCTTTCTTATCAACGACGAAGACTAACAAATTTTCTTATCAACGACGAAGAGTAACACATTTCCTTATCAACGACGAAGACTAACACATTTTCTTATCAACGACGAAGAGCAACACTGTTGTATGGATGACGAAGTGAGTTGCCTTCCTGCAGGGGTCGAATACAAGTATTGAAGATGAATGAATTGATGAATGGACGGATGCGTAGATGGGATGGATGGATGGTATGAGTGGGATGGTTGAACGAGTTAGATAGATGGAATGAATGATTGGAAATATATAGAGCTTGGAGATTTTATAAGCTTGTCAGAAACGTGGATTGAGGATAAACACTGGAAATATCTCGTAGACAAACTTCCTAGCAGCTTCCACTGGAAAAGTATAGGAGCAATCAGAGAGCATAGGAAAGGGAGGGCGAAGGGGGGTTTCTTGATAGGGGTTAAAAAAGACTGGTGTAGACAAGGCCTAGAGTCAGTAGAAGTCATCGAAGAGGGTTTAGCAGATTGAAGATTAGTACGTTCGAAGGGAAATGGAACATTTGGTCAGTATATAACTCGGGGAAAGCAGAAGAATATTGGAAAATCTGGGAGAATCTCGACTATTTAGAGGAGGGTAGGCTAATTATCGGAGGGGGGGGGATTTCAATATAAGAATAAGGCAAGAGGATTTTACTGTAACAGAGGAGGAGGAAGGAAGGAGGAGGAGTAGAGACAAAGTATGCAGCAATGAAGGTAGGAAAATGGTCAGCCTAATGGGAAGGAAGGGTTGGCAAATTCTCAATGGCAAGGCGCCGGGGGATGAAAACGAAAAATTTACGTATATTGGGGCAAGGAAAAGCACTGTTATAGATTCTGTTATCGTGAAGTGTGATGTAATGGACCTGGTCGACAGTTTAAGAGTAGAAGAACGCATTGACTCAGATCACGCGCCGGTGAGCGTCTCCGTCTGTGCTGAAGCGGACGATCACAAAAACGAGGCAAGCGAGGAGCGGGATGAAACGGAAGCAGTAAGAGAGACAGGAAGGACAAGATTCACTTAGACAGCAGAGGACATACAGAATTTCAAGGAAAGAACGAGTGAAATGCCAGAATCCGAAGGAAGTATACATCTTAGATGGGGAAGCATGAAGGAGAGAATCTACGAGGCCGGAAATGTGAAAAAAATTAAGACAACGAAGAAATGAAGATCAGGAATGAAAAAATGGTGGGATCGAGACTGCTCAAGAATGAAAAGGAGGGCTAGGAAGTCTTACAAAGCGTGGAAAGAGGGACAATGTGAGAAGGAAGATTACTGGAACAAAAGAAGAGAATGGAAGGAGACATGCAAAACGAAGGAGGAAGAGTTCAAGGAAAGAGAAGAAGACCTCAGACGAATCAAGAAGGAAAGCGATGTATGGAAATTTTTAAACAAATATAGAGTTAAACGCGTCAAAGTAGAAAATCACATTAGCTTGGATAATTGGAAGGCTCGTTTCAGAAATTCACTGCAAGGATCAGAGGAGAAGATCATTGGAGAAGGAAAGAATCTGGCAGAAAATGAAGAGGAGGTAGAGCAAACACAGACTTACGAATTGAAATGTGCGTGGAGAGCATTAAAAAGAAACAAAGCTTCAGGAGTGGAGTGTATCCAAACGAAGTATGGATACACAGTGGGCAAGGACTAAAAGATGAAATGGTGAGAATCCTGACGAGCGCGTGGAATAGTGAAGGGATACCAGAAGACGAAATGACTGCAATTATCGTGCCTATACACAAGAAAGGTGAAACAGACATGGCGGGAAAGTATCGTTACTCACCTCGGCGCAGAAAATGTATAGCGAAATAATTTTAGCGAAACTGGAAGAAGAGGTAAGGGCATTGAGAATACTACCCGAAGGCCAAGCTGGTTTTAAAAAAGGAAGTTCAACAACAAATGACATCTACGTATTGAATCATCTTATACAGAAGGCAAAATGGAAAAATGACAAGTTGTACGCGGCATTCGTAGACCTAAAGGCAGCTTTTAATACGGTTGATAGGGAAAAACTATGGCAGATCATGGAAAAAGCAGGGATAAGCAAGTACACTGAAAGAAGGTCCGAGCGCCCGATGCGATTGAGCTCGCGATATCCCTCGTATGAGAGAGTCGGTGCACCAGGCGTCGCGACTCGGGCACGCGCGTTGTTCCTCAAGTCGTTACTCGATGCGCTTTCGACAATTTGCACTGCGTGCGGCGGAGTCAGAGCGCCAGACATCAAAGTTTGCATTCATAAGTTGCCCCGAGATTCGCGAATAGGGCGCACCCGTTCGAGATATTGGATTATTCCTTATCCTCGTGCACGGTTTTTCAATCTATTGAATAATTAAGTTTTGTATCTAATGCTCTTCATGGGCTATTTTTTCTTAGGATGAAGATTTTGAACATCTCAAAATCCAAATGAGAAATTTTAGGAAACGTACGTATATATATATAATCACTACAACTACACGAGTTTAATATTGCTGCAAGAAATTTCATTGAATTTTTATCAAACTTTTCTTAATTCACACATTGAGGGGAGGTGCACCCCTGATTCCGGAGTCTGGCCTAAAAAATCATGGAGAGCTGAAGATCTGGATTTATATGTATTTTTTCGACCTGAAAACGATGGCAAAGTCAATTTTTCGGATAAAAAAATTTTCGACCATTTTTGTCCACTGGTTGGCGCCCCCTTCACCCGATCGCCGCACCTATACGACATTTTGTTTAAAATCCTACAAAGTACCCCAAAAAAAATTTACAGACCGATCCATCGAATTCTGTGCGACTAAATACATTTTATCGGGTCAAAAATCTGAATTTTCTGCCAAAATTCCTCGGAACTCGAAAAATATCGATAATTTCGGAAAATCACAAAAATACTTTCTTGTTCAAATTTAGAAAGTTACATCGGATTAGTGGACGAAAAAAAACAGAAGTCGAAAATTTTTATTTAAAATATTGGACATATATGTAATTATATGAATTTCTGGTGATATTTTATTCCGATTCTTGGAATATTTTGTTCACCAATCCGATGTAATTTTTTAATATGAACAAGGAAGTATTCTTGTGATTTCTCGGAATTATGGATATTTTCCGAGTTCTGAGGCATTTTGGCAAGAAAATTCAGATTTTTGACCCGAAAAAATGTATCTAGTCACACAGAATTTGATGGATCGGTCTGTAAATTTTTTTGGGTGTACTTTTTGTGATTCTGAACGAAATATCGTAAGGGTTTGGTGATCTGACAATGGGGGGTAAAAACCAGAAAATAAATATAATCGAAAAAATTTTTCCCGAGAAACCGACTACGCCATCGTTATTAGATCGAAAAGGTACATATAAATATCAATCTTCAGCCCCCTATGATTTTTTTAGGCCGGACTTCAAAATCAGGGATGCACTTCCCCTTAAAGGGAGAGGCACCTCTTATCATGAATTCTGGTCTTGAAAATAACGTGGGGCTGGACATATACATATGGGCCATTTCGGAGCATTTCGACGAATGCCTGCACCAGTGGGGTCTGCAAAATATCTATAAAAAATTTTTCCGTTAGCACTATATTAATATAGTACCAAAAAATCTTTTTTGGAAATTTTCTAAGGCCCTAGTGGGCCCTGGGACCTATGAAAGGTCCTTTTGCTTTCTCTAAAGAGAAAGCTTTGTTTTCGACACAGCAAATTTTTGATCAATTTTTCCATTCAACCCAATATTTTCTTCAACATAATTCATCTTATCAAAAAAGTGCTTTAACCATCTTATTCCTTTCGCCAAAATCTAACGATTGTAAGTAACACTTTTCCCCTTAGAATCCTCAAAAACCCCTCAGTGACTCATCTCTCCGGCCTTTTGTCTGTGTGTGTGTGTATGTGTGTTGTTTTTTTTGCGCCACGCTTTCTCTTCTACACTCCACTCTATCGATTTTTGCTCTTCTACAAGTTGTAGAGAATGTCTCAGAGATGAGACCAGTGATTTGCCTGGTCTCCTCTCCAAATCGAATTTAATTTAAACGTTTTTTGAGGTAAAATCGCTGAAATTGTGTACTTTCATACTAAAATATCTCTTTCTAACTTTACCTTACCCCAATTTTGATTACCTAGGCTACGGTTTTTTTGGCTCAATCTATCTTTTGGTTAATACCGAAATTCCATTCAAACTCCATCAACGTGAATTTTTATAAAAAAACCAAAATTTCCAACAAAAACAGCAATTTGAGCATGTTTAGACCTATTCTATCAAAATTCTGTTTTAACCAAATTACTCGTTTTGTTAAAAAAACCTCACTTTAGGTAGCCCAAATCCCCATAACTATTTTCCTCAAAAAAATAACTCAAAATATACAAAAATATTTTTTTCAATATTCATACTTTCCTCATATCTCTCCTCTAAACTACTTTATTCAAATTTTACTCAACTAGGTTGATACTTTTTCATCGTTCTAAATCGATTGGTTGATACCGAATTTTCTCAAAATCCGTTTTAATACATTCAAAATCCCATTTATTCCCGAAAAATCCAAATTTTTTCAAAATACTCCCATTCAACCCAGTATTTTCTTCAACATAATTCATCTTATCAAAAAAGTGCTTCAACCATCTTATTCCTCTCGCCAAAATCTAACGATTGTAAGTAACACTTTTCCCCTTATAACCCTCAAAAACCCCCCAGTGACTCATCTCTCCGGCCCTTTGTCTGTGTCTATGTGTGTGTGTATGTGTGTTGTTTTTTTTTTGCGCCACGCTTTCTCTTCTACACTCCACTTTATCGATTTTTGCTTTTCTACAAGTTGTAGAGAATCACTCAGAGATGGGACCAGTGATTTGTCTGGTCTCCTCAGATTACAAAAGTATGTACCCAAAAGTACATATTTACGCACGCTCGCGAAGCGAGCGTGCGTAAATGTGTTCTTCTGGCTGTGCGAGAAGTTCCAAAGTGTGCGTGAATATTAACTTCTCGCGCTCGTTTGGCAACTTGTGCGGAAATTGACCTTCTCGCACTTGTTGCGTAATATTCTATTTGAGGGTAATTTTGACCATGCAGAAGATGACAAAATTGGTCCGGTTGGCGCTTTTTACCTCAGTCAAAAAAATTTTTTCGTGAAAAATCATCGTTTTGTGAAGAAAAGCGTCTTACTAGTCTTTCTACTATGTTATATCATCAAATTAATGCTTAAAAACTCCACAATTTTATGAATTATAAATGGACAAAAAGTTTCCAATTGAGTTATATCGAATCTATTACGCATAATTCAAAGAGATTGCAAGCTTTTGCACTAGATCGATAAATATTAGTATCAGGACGAAGAGTCTGCATCTTTTATGCAGATATGTCAGAGGAAAGTAATTGTTGGTCCAAAAGTATAGACGTGCGAGTGAAATCATGAATTTTCTGCTCTTTCCGACGATAATATTTGGGGTTTAGTATTTTCACGGCTTCTGTTTACCTCTGCACATGTGTCTGCACTATGCTCTAGTATCCTTCGAAAACCCTACTATTGCCCACATTCCAGCATTCTGTCTGCGCGTTCCTGTTGAGGACGCAGTTTTTCGTTAATCAAAGTTAACTAGTCAGTGATAACAGAACTGTTGCACGTCACCAAAAATGTCGGTTACTAAAACGCGGCGGAAGTGCCCGATTTCTTTGAAATGCATAAAAAATTTACCACGAAGGAAAGAAAAACAATGTTTCCCAAAAAGTCGAAGATTTAGCTTCACAGTTACAAGTTTACTATCTAAATGAGAACATTGATAGTGAATCACTTATTTGCAAGAACTGCTATTCTAAATTTTTTTCGATGTTCCATGTTGATGAGTGTAATGAAATGTTTTTGAACAATGAAGCGGTTGATTCATTACTGACATCTCGAGTTGATGATCCTGGTACCCAATTCGAACGAGAGTATTTATGTGAGCAGATGAATGAAGTGATCTCGAAATTTTACTCTGTTGTATCGCCATTAATAATATCTCCTCAAAAATCGGAGGTTGCAAGGAAAACCTATGCAGACAGAAAACGTGAAGAAGCGATGGATCACTTTGATGCAATAACTACAGTAAGTTATCCAAGATTTGCGGAGTTCCTTTGTTTACTTGTGAATGCAATTCGTGCAAGGAATGGTCAGACAATTTTTTCATGGCCATGACTAACTGTGAGGATAAGTCAGCACAGATTCGTTTGTTAACGAAATTACCCAGCACTATGAGCAAAGGAAGAATTCTTTTTAAAATTCCTTGTGTTACGAAGTACATTATAGATGAAGCAAGAAGAGTAAAATATACAAAAGGTATTTACATATCCTGAGACCCGTTCACACGACAATACATGAGTCAGACTCCCGTCAAAGTCCAAATAGAAATGACATAAAATATGTCAAACAAAATGGTGAGAAAGTAGGGAAAGTCAAACGATTTATGACTCGTAGTATCATAGAATCGTACAGATTATTCCGAGAGAATAATCCATCTGTCAATATTAGTAAGAGTAAATTTTTCTCTTTGCGACCCGAATATATGATGGTAGACCCACCTAGAGAGGTTCGTTTAGGCATTTATTGTGCTAACTTTGAGCTCCTTCTTAATAGTTCGAATGAATTGATGTCAAACTTGAACTACGGCCCTCAAGCTCTAAATAGTGATGTTATTCAAAAATCAATGTGTGAAATTCCAACCAAGGAATGTAAGTTGCAAAAATGTGGAAAGTGCCCTCGATTACACGGAATCACAATGGAGTCGATAGGGATCCTAGAAGATCAAGCTGAGGAAAAAGGTGATCTAGCAATTTGGAATAAGGGAGAATTGGAGAAGCGATCTCCCAGTGTAAGGTGCTTTGTCGTTTAGCTAGCCGAGTCAGTTGTTGAGGTGGGACCTCACATCTAAACAAAAAAAATACAGCAAGAAGAGATAAAAAGGTGGAAGCAAATTGCTAAAGAAAGTGGAACAAAAATCGTATTTCATTTTGATTTTGCAGAGAATTGGACCATTCTCCAAAAGAACGAAATTCAGAGTGCGTATTGGAAAAAGGAGCAACTGTCAGTATTCACTGCTGTTTGTTATTTCAAGGGTACTACGCAGAGTTTTGTGATAATTTCTGACGATACGACCCACGACTCGGCCCATGCTTCGTCTGCCACGCAGCATATGGAAAGCTATTGAGAAGGACTTGTTGATTTCAAGACGATCGATGAGATGATTATGATATCTGATGGAGCTGCTGCTCACTTCAAGAATCGTTTCCAAGCATGGGAGCTTTATAAATCTCCCATCAAGAAGTGCTGGCTGTTTTCGGCTACAGGCCATGGTTAAGGAGCTTACGATGGAATTGGAGGATTAGTAAAGCACCTGGCAAGTAACCACAATTTGGGAAATCCTCACACTGACTCTATTGATGATGCTAGCTCTTATATCGAGGAAGTTGGAAGATGTACCTCATCAATAACACTCATGGAAGTGAAAGGATCTGAATAGGCGGAATTCCGTTCGAAGAAGCTCAAAGAGTGGGAGAAAATTCCTGCCGTTCCTGGTATCAGAAATTTTCATGTCTGGGAGGCCGACTATTTAGAAGACCAAAAGCAGTTCAAAATTGACAGAACAGCTCAACATGCAAGCGAAGTGATAGATTTGAAGGAATGAAAAATAACAGACCTCAACTGTTCTGACTTTCACTCATCCAATTGTCAATTATTATTGAAACCAGATCAATAGAAATTACATTACACGGGGAAAGTATCATCACTCTCACCATAGTTTCGTTTTTGAAACCCTCCTAATCACTTTTAGACATCAATCCTCTATTTTCGACATAAAATCCAAAACATAGACTACTTGTACGATAATGCCATAATATCTAGATAACGGAGATACTTGAAAATCTGTTTCCAGCTACAAATGTATGCAGACCTTTATACGTGAAACGTTTACTTTCACAAATTGATGATTTTTCACGAGAAGAATTTTTTGACCCACCCTGAGGCAAAAAGCGCCAACCGGACCAATTCTTTCATCTTCTTCATGCTCGAAACTACTCTCAAAAAATTATTCAGCCAAAACTTAGTTACACGTTTCATCTTTTGGCACTTGAAGAAGACAATTTCCAAAGATTCAGCCAAATCCGTGATCCGGATGTGATGACCTCTCCTGGTGAGTAGGACTTGCCAAGTGGCTAAAGTTTTGTAACGAGTGGTTGTGAATACCAATTGATGCAGGAGGCAGATGCAGTATTGCACAAGTTTATACTTACTTATTCTTACAAGCTTGTATTATATCAGTTGCGAGCTGAGGGGATGTGCTCTTGAGTGTTGGCGGAAACTGTGGATCTCTCTTGAGCTGGAGTGGGCAATAACACTTCTTGTGGTTCTCTGAAAATTTTTCTCTTTTACCAGTGGCATGAGATTATAAAACATGAAGCATACATTGAACCACCAGTATCTCTCTATACCACCAATACAGAGCGATATTGAAGATGGAGGTATAAGATAAGAAATGTCGAGCTTGGTGAGTACCCAGTGGAGATCTTCCACTGTCACCTGAAGCACAGAGGGCTGGCCCAAGCTTTTTGTAGAATCCAAGGTCATGAATGGGAACATTCTGATAAAATGTAAAAATATTATTCTCTTAATCGACATGAGCAATTAATCTGGGAGAGTCTCTGGGGCTCAATTGGTCCAAATTATTTCAGTAGTGATTGGAAAGAGAGTTTTCGCTTATACACCAGAAGCTTCTGAAGCAGCAAAGATCTCTTCTCGCCTTGCCTGGTTCGAGGATTTTCTCAACGAAATGAAAGCAAGAAATGTTTCTATTTTGTCCAATTCCTGAAGTGCCCGCAGGACTGACTAGATTGTCTAGAGGTGAACACAAAATGGTCTCCTCTTCACGTGGTATAAGTCTACATATCAAGGAATTTTTGGAAGCTTTTTTCCCTGACAAGTGACAGTAGATGATGATTCAGTAAGCAAACATAAGACCACCAATTTCTTAACGTTTCGCCTTAAATAATTTTGTTAGTTGCATAGATAGGTATGTGATTGCTGATATGATTCATCTATTGAAGAGTTCGGGGCACGGTATTTCACTCCATCAATGACACTAGACTTGTTTGTCAAACTTTTAATATTATACTCATAGTGAAATGACTGTGAAGTTAGCCGCAATTTTATTGTCGCAATTCTAGGGTATTCTACAATGATGACCACTGATGCGTTCGGCAATTTGGGATGCATCTGGACATCTTTCAAGGCTCTAAATGATTGGAAATGGATCCTGGATGATATTTTGAGTGCTCAGTGACACCTGGATCACCCGTGTTCACTTATTTTGATGAATTTTCCCATAAGCACAAGGGGCTGGGATAGTAAAGAAATTAGATATTGACGTCGATTTAGGGGGTAGATTCGAGCTTGTACCCCCCTATCGATGCTCGGGGTGTCTCCTGTCATAGTTGAGCCATATATTCGGAGTTCATAAAATACACACACACACACACACGTTTACACACCCACACACAAACACTCATATCCTCGAGCTGGCCCCAGCATGCAGGTCAATATATTGTAATGTCGGTAAAAATTTTAAAATATATATTCAAAGAAAATTAATGATAGCTATAGATAGAAAGTTATACGGTAAAATGTAACGTAAATTTCACGGAGCACATTATCAAAAGGATGTGAATCTCGGGAAGATGACATGTGAAAATGCTAACTTTCATCCATTATTTTTATCGGATGATGGATGGAAACATCGCATTTCGTGGAAACTCCGTCAAATCAATATAACTTCTTTTTGAAAGGTGAAAATCATCAAAATCCATCGTAAAATTATATTTTTGGTAAATTCAAGTAAAATCATCATGAACACAGAAATGTGAGTAGAATCTATCGAGGTCAGGCTAAAATAATCGATTTTGTCCAGAATGCATTGCACAACGGAATTTGACCTGAAATGTCAACATCTCGTCAAAATTCCCGTGTGCTCTACATTCCTCAATCCATCTCGATGCTGATAGGCGCACACTTTAACATTGAGCAAAAGATGCAACAGTACAAAACAAGAATGAAAGAGCCGAGTGGCGCGCTGCGGGTCGCTGGCCCTTTCCTTACACAGGTGCGCATGCATAATTAATCAACGGCGCGGGCCCACAGACTCCGTTGTATTATAAAGCATGAACATCGGATAGCCCGGCGCATAGGCAAACTCATCAAGTACATAAAGATGACACTTGAGAACGAGAATGATTAATTGCCTAGTGCTCGGATCATACGAAAATATGCCCAAAATATGCATGGCTCGGTCTCTTTCTCCGGAAAAGTGCATTTGCTCTTATGTGCGCAGATCGGTCGAGTTGACGTTTTGAGTAAACAAAATTTAAATAGAACGCGAGTATCGAGGACAATAAGCGAGCCCACCTGATATATATAAAGAGGGCCTTCAGAGGGCCCATGTCAAATCTTTTCTTCTCAGTATAGTTTTGGAGTGACTTCGACACAGTCGATTTTTCCGAGTTTTTACGAGCTCTTGATAGAAAAGCAAGTAATAAGTGCAAGTGAAATTACTATCAATATAATATTGGAAGTGAACTGTGCATCATCAGAAAGAGGCACTTCAAATTGTCAGAGTGCAGTGTAACCAAGAGGAAATAAACAGAAAAACCCAAGAAAGGTGGATTATTTACCAGTGCCTGTCAGCAGTACAGGATCCCTCCACAGCCAACTATATAACCACAAGTGAGTAATTTTAAGTATCAATCCTGAATTTGCACTATACCCGATCCGTGCAACTCCACTGTTCTACCCCTTTTAGATAGTGAGGATAATAGGAATTTTCCCGAGTGTAATTGTGGCCAGCCAGTGCATAATTCACCCCAAGTTTTCAGTGTTACTTGAACCTCGTGTCAATTCTTTTGTGGACTTCGTTTCACCAGGCTTTGTCGAGTCTCAAAGGAGGGGATTAAGCTAAAAAGAAATCATTTCAGGCCAGTACAACAGGAAAATATCACTTTTATCGTCAAATTCTCGCGCTACCCGAGTATTTTCGGAGTACCCCAAATTTCACCCGTGGTTTGCTCATATCGATTAAATTCATAGATCAGCGTGTATAATCTCTTTGAGTGGTGTTTCAGCTCAAAAACTAGCTATTGTGAGCTTCATTTCGATATCTAGATCTCGAGAAATTGACGTTTGCGCACCTCCCAATTTTTCGTCCGAGTAATTGCAATTTTCGCGCGTGAATCACCCGTAACTATTTTATTTTCAATTTCAACATCATAATAGAGTGTGGGGTACTTAAGACACGTAGTCTACCTACCTTTTGGAAATTCTACAAAGTAAATTCACATAATATTCGATCCGCCAAAGTAAAATCATCCGTTTTTCGCTAGCCGACCCGAGCGACGGAAAGTGCATTTTTCCCTTTCGTTTCAACTACGTTGCAAAGTGAGCTCATTTAGAGGGCTATTAAAGGTTCCTTAGGGTACTTCAGAGGTATCAGTAGATAAATAGCCAAGTTTAAACTCATTCCAAGTGTTTGCAGTGAAGATATTCAAATTTAACACCCATTTTGCCCCATATCGCTACCGTATTGGACTTAACACAGGTTTTGTTCAAAACTCAACAACTATTGCGAAATTGACCAGCAACGTTTATTTGCCATTTAGATTACTCCTTTGTGCGTATTTTAAGCTAAACTAGAGTCGATTCTACCCAATGGTCATCGAGTTATGAGGAATTTCGCTCGCGACTAAAATCACCTATCGCATAGGTACATTTTGTCGAAATAACGTTTGTTAACGTACCTACAGAATATTTAAGGGTTTTTGAACGCATTTGTCGAGTAGCAGAGGTCTTGAAGAATAGTTCCAAATCCCAAGAGTCGCCCTTTAGGAAATAGACACCGAGTACCGAGCCGAAGATCCATTGAAACACGGTCAGTCCCATAAGAGAGCCAGCCCCACTATCCAATATATACATATATATATACTATACATATATAGAGTTTTGGGCCCACGGCATTGCGAGAGCAGTGCAGTATAAGAGTAACGTGTTAGGCCTCTCTCTCTCTCTCCTACTTGCCCCGCGCGCAAGCTAGTCCGCGCAGCTAGGGAAGACTCGAGCCAGACGAGCGCATTAAAGCACATCCATCAGATACGCTCTTGACATACCGAATACGAGTGAACCACCGATCGCCAACAAGGATCCACCCACTCATATTATTGAACAATTCCCTTTTCTTTCTCTTCATGCCCTAAATCCCGAGAGCATACTATTCAGTTAGTGGCTCAAAACTAGGGCTAGCACTGGGAAGGTATAGGCCATAAGATTACCATTGGCCACAATACACCGATGCAAATTATACCTTTCTAGAGCTCACAATAAATATAACTAGACGTCACAATATGTATATGTATTGATGCGGTAAGTTTTCGAGTATGGACTGCCTCATATAGAGGATTCACACTCACACAGTTACACAACATATAATTTTACCATAGTTAAGCCACGGGCATATATATATATATATATATATATATATATATATATTTAAATTCATGAATGAAATTGCAATCGAAAATCAGAACTGCCAACTTTACGTACACACAATTTTATATCACATATATATACACACACATTTTACGTCAAGTTGGCAACACTGATTCTCGAACGCGATTTTAGGTTGGCAGCTCTGCTCGGGGGATCCGGACGGACAGGAATTTGCACGTGGCTTAAATATGTTATTAAAATAAAATAATAATAATTAATAATTAGCTCCCAAACAGAATGAAAAATTTACACTGTTACCCAATAGCTTATACCTATCTATCGGTAGACATGGGTTTAACTTGAGTTCAACGTATAAACTCTCACACTTATCTCTAATTTCCACAAACATTATGAAAGATGAAATCAATTAAATCAGTTCGATTCTTTTACTCCACGTCATTCAACTTCTTTTAACACTATACCTCTTCAGTGGAAATCTCAAATTCTCCCATGACTTTCATGGCAAAGTGAGTGATTGAGTTTCCTTAAAGAGGTTTCTCTGGTAGAGAGTCAACAGCGGGATCTTGATGAAATTCAAAGTACTCGTTTATACTGCTGATATGAGACTTATACTGGACTTTCAAGACATGGGGTTACCTGTGAGCCGAGGAATCAACGTTTGATTTTTCGCGAATTTAACACGGCGTCTAATGGGATACGCGCGCACTCTGAGCTCCCTCCCTCAATTTTGGGTTGACTTAACAGCGAGTTTTTGATGAAAATACTACACTTTATAGAAAACATACGCAAGAAATACTTGAGGAAATAAAAACTTGTGATGGTTACTCGTGAGTACTAGAATATTGAACAATTTACGAAATGATAATGTGTCGACTCGAACGTGTCAATAGCAAGCTATAGCAACACAAGGCGAACGTGGAACATATAGACAGACCTCTAACGCTTTGCGTCCATTGATAGCGCAGAGGGACTCGTCTGTTGTCTCGGAACGACTATAGCAGAGGAACCTCCTTCATAATTACTCAACCAAAATATTCACTGATTGATGCTCAAGTGATCCCCCAACCTGACTCTTGTTTGGGGTCCGGAGAATCTTGGTAATTTGTAGCATTTTAGTCAAATGCATCAAAATACGCCAACCCTAGTTTTTCAAAACTAATTGTTTGTAATCTAAAACTCATACTGGTCATTTGGCCATTGGTGAAGAATCATATCAGATAAACTTCAGTAATACAATAATACTATTATAAAAGCTCAGCATGAAAGACAATATCATCCTCAGTATTTAATTAATTCACAAGAAATAAGTTTTCCATTCGTGAATGGATGAATCATGTTAGTTGCTCGCATCAAACCTGTGCAGCAACAAATCAAGATCACAAACAAACAGCTGAGTTGATGCTTCTTATTTCCAAATACAATACTCAGATCATTTTTACGTGAAGGAACCACACGGAGTATCTAAATCTGAAAATTATGTCCACATCAATATTCAAAGGAATTTCTCTTGAAATACAGCTAATTCTTTTATATCGGAGAATGGAGGGATGTAAGTACAGAGCATTATTGAGTGATTCCTTAGCAGTATATCCATAACAATCGAATTAATGAACATACCAGACTTTATTTCTATTCTGCTTCTGTATGTAAAAAATATGTCATCCACGCAAGTTCTCTACACGCCCCGCCAGGTGTCTCAGGAAGTATGTTTAGCTGCTGCTGACCTCGACAACAGCGCATATTTCATTCCCCAGGGCCCACGACTCAAATGTAAGATGATTACAATATTGTTCATCTGATTAAAATTTTATGAGCTATCACGAGCAGTTGATATCTAAACCATCACATGTCATTCAGCTGTCATTCACGGTCCGCTTGGAACGACCTTAACGCAAAGGTGCTTGCGCATCGGGAATTTTTTTGCTTACTTCAACTGCATAATAAATGGAAGATTTTCCGGTAAGAATGAAAAAAGTCAGTGGAGGGCTTTTTGAGAAAAAAAGAGATCTACGATTTTGCCTTTCAATCCCATGTAATAGAGAACACGCATCCAATGCAATTACTTTGTTGAAATGAAGTTGATGACGTGAAAAATAAAGTTACAATATCACGTGATCGCTGTCTCCCGCCAACCAGACTGTCAGCAATCGGCCGGGTTTGTTCGTCGTGGTAAAGTTGATGTCGTAGATTGGGATTGACCGCATCATTAACTACTCCCGCGAGTGCAGCTCGATCATGGAACCTGCATAACATTGTTTTTTAACGATTTCTCTTTTTGGAATTTCCGCAGCTGACAAATTCGGAGCCAGGGTCACTTAACTGTATTTCCATGCGAGCGTGCACGGATGTGCACAGCCATGCACTAAACTAGCAGCCAGTCGGCTGCGGTGTTGTGTACCCTTATGTTATCTGATAGTAACAACATGTCGCAGAAATGAAATCCTAACAATTTATTAGAACTGTGAAAGTGAGTCTCAGACACGTCCCTCAGCTGCTAGACCAGACACCCAAAGGCAACACCGAGTTCTCCATGTGTTTGTTGTCTCATCAGATGAGTATTCTACCAAGTACAAATAAGGATGACTTAACTGAAATAGAAGAACTCTGTTTTTGGTGAAGAGATCCCACTTCATTTTCAGGTTTCTGGTGTATGGTGATCAGCGAAGAGGTCGATTTGCGCATAAAGCAGGAGCGTGTCTCTTTCGTTCAAAATCATCTTTCTGACGCTCTCGACTCAAATAAGAACTTATGGAAGGAAATGCGCAATCTCGGCCTCTTGCCCAAGAGCAAAGAGGAGGAACTTCACGGTTTCACACCGGACGAGCTGAATGCTCACTTTGCGGGAGTTTCCGTCTCACCTCGCGAGAATATTGAAGAAGCAATGGACGAAATTATGTCGGCCCCTGAGGATGGTTTCAAATTCCAGTCTACGAATTTCAACGAAGTAGTGCTTGCTATAAAACAGTTCTCCTCGCAGGCCCGTGGGGTTGATGGGATCTCTCAAAGTGTAATCGCAAAGGCTATCCCGGCGTGATTTTTAAATATTGAAGTAAATGTAGCCCGTGTTCACGTTGCATTTTACGTAAAATGTTCCATTTTCTCTCATTTTGAATATTATGTATATTATGTTTTCTCATAAATGACTAGTCACTACTGTGATACTCCTTAACCAAAATGAAAGTTTAATGATATGTTTGTATATGTCTACTGGATCCATTGATGTTTTTTGCCAATTGGCGAGTAAAAGGTTTTTCTATCCTATTCTATTCTATTCATAGTCTAGTGCCATGTTTAGAATGTGTTATGTTTGAGTCACAGTATATAATTTCTTACAAGAGATTCGAATTTCTCCTTACATTCTTTGCGTTGATGTACGAATGTATCGAGTGAATAATGGCATCGTCCAGTCGTAAACAATAACATAATTGCGGAGACTTATAATCATATTCCATCGGATGTATCTTTCAGAGAATGGCCAAGAAGAAACAGAGCCAGAGAAACACAAAATATTCAGTCTAACATTCAATCACAACGTATGGCTGAAGCCTAACGTTAAGGCGATGCGGTCACCGTGCACCGTGCACGCTGAAAGTTATTCGCACTTTTCTCTGACGTTCTTGCGATTTGGACCAAACGATGAGGAGACGAGTGTTTATTATCATCTAACTTGAGTTCATCTTCTCGTCGTTTAGCTCAAATCGCAAGAGAATTGAATAAAAGTGGGAATAACTCGGCCGCGGGAACCTCCTAACCTATAATACAGGCACATTGTGATTCTCACTTTTATCCGATTCTTTTGCGATTTGAGCTAAACGACGAGAAGACGAACTCAAATCAGATGATAATAAACACTCGTCTCCTCATCGTATGGTCGTAATCGCAAGAACGTCAGAGAAAAGTGCGAATAACTTTCAGCGTGCACGGTGACCGCATCGCCTTAATGTCAAAAATGACCCATAGATAATTTTACTCTTTTTTACAGGACGTCGAAGAAGAAGGAAGATGACAAAGAGAATAAACCTTCCAAAAAATCCAAAAATGCTGCAACCGCGGTGAACGGAAAAGTCTAGTGAGCGTGATGAAATCACCTTTCTTATTCGTGTACTTATCATTTTATAGTCGCGGAATAATGATAATATTTACTTTTTCAGAGTGCCCAGGAAAAGAAAAAAATTCACAAAGGAATAATCTCCGCTAAAAATCTTGTCAATGAGGAACCCGTTTGTTCAGGGAGAGATGTTGATGAGCGCAGTGATTGTTCTGAGTGCCCCTGGGACAATGCCATTCATGAAGATGAAGAATTTCAAGATGACGTGGAACAAGATGGCTGGAGTGAAGATCTAATTGATCATCCCATCGAACAATTTACCGGAAATCCAGGGGTGGTTCATGGTCTCCTAGTTGGATCGAATGAATTGGCTTATTTTCAATTATTTTGGGATGAGAATTTCTTAGTGGGGTAGTATAGGCCCAGCCTATACTACCCCATTTCAGAGCCTTTCCCCGACCCCAGACCAGAGTGGCTCATCCCATCCCTGGACATCTTATAAAGTGATTATCGATCCCAAAAATTGTCATCCGTAACAAGAAATAGCCATAGGAGAAAAGTCCACGTTGGTTTCGCCTTCCTGCGCGCGTGGTCGCCACGCAAATCTTTTTTTCTCTTCTTAACTGTCGAATTCCGTAAATTTTCCATTTCATTTGATGGTTTGTCACTTTTTTAAATGTATTTGGACACGCTGAATCTGAATCCGAGGTCGGTTTGACCCGGCTACGTCTTGTTTTCGAGAAAATCGTGAAAAATTCGGTGGAAATCGTGGAAATAGCGCAGAATAGCACGATTTTCTCGAAAACAAGAGGTAGTCGCGCCATAGACCGGGAGCTAGCTGACATTTTTGGGTAGTTATTCCTACCAGGACAGGCCATTAACTAATAAGTAATTCGTGGTGCGCAGAAGACGACTACGCAGTGACAGACGGGTGAGCGGTTCCGTTTTTGTGCGATTAATAAACAAACATGTCGGATAATTCGATATTTCAGAATCATTTCCTACAGATTAATCCAACAATATTCCGTCAATTCAGTTGAAAAAAAGTCATCGCTGACCAGTTGGCATACTCATTTGACGATTCCTAGTGCCTGCCATACTCGATCGAAAATGTCAAAATTTTCAAATATTTAAAATCTATTTCCACAGTATGGCACTTTGATATTCAGATAGATTGTCGGAAAAAAATCCATCGAGAAAGCATCGCCATACTAATAGGGCGATTCTGAATCAATCAAAATCGCGATCAAAGTTGCGTAAAATGCATCAAATTCTACTGCTCCGCTGCGCCATCTCTCGATCAACACTTGAGTCGCTTGGCCACGTGGAAATTCAATGCATTTTACGCAACTTTGATCGCGGTTTTGATTGATTCAGAATCGCCCTATCAGTATGGCGATGCTTTTTCGATGGATTTTTTTCCGATAATCTATCCGAATATCAAAGTGCCATACTGTAGAAATAAATTCTAAATATTTGAAAATTTTGACATTTTCGATCGAGTATGGCAGGCACTAGGTATCGTTAAATGAGTATGCCAACTGGTCAGCGATGACTTTTTTTCAACTGAATCGACGGAATATTGTTGGATTACTCTGTAGAAAATGATTCTGAAATATCGAATCATCCGACATGTTTGTTTATTAATCGCACAAAAACGGAACCGCTCACCCGTCTGTCACTGCGTAGTCGTCTTCTGCGCACCACCAATGACTTATTAGTTAATGGCCTGTCCTGGTAGGAATAACTACCAAAAAATGTCAGCTAGCTCCCGGTCTACCAAACCGACCTCGGATTCAGATTCAGCGTGCCAAAATACATAAAGAAAAGTAGGTCTGGTCAAAAGTACAGATACTTTTTTTTGTGTGCCGGTGTAATCATTATTGTATATTATGACAATTTGAGATCGTAACATATATGTCATCAAGCGTATACCTACAGTAACAGTATTTCATCATTCTCCCTTAGTCTTAATACAAATATCAAAAAATTATACATAACACTTAACATACCGCAAACAAATTTCAAAATCTCAGGTCTTAATATAAGTTGCATAAAAAGTTGCAGAAAAGCATAATTAAACTACGACTCACAACCAGAATTCGCATCAGACTCATTACAAATCACATCAAACCTAGGAAGCAAACACCGGCACACACACAAACAAAAGTATCTGTACTTTTGACTAGATCTACTTTTTTTTATGAATTTTGGCAGGCTGAATCCAAATCCGAGGTCGGTTTGGCCCGACTACTTCTCGTTTTCGAGAAAATCGTGCTGTTCTGCGCTATTTCCATATTTTTCAGGATTTTCTCGAAAACAAGAAGTAGTCGGGCCAAACCGACCTCGGATTCGGATTCAGCGTGCCAAAATACATTAAGAAAAGTAGGTTTGGTCAAAAGTACAGATACTTTTTTATATTACTCGTACTTGAAAGTGCGCGTTTCAATGCGTCTTGACGATGTTGACGACGCATCGAAAGTGCACACTTCTCAAGCGTCATGAAACCAAAACTATGGTAAGGACGCGAGGCCAAACGTTTATACGAGTAAAACTGCGTATGGTAAAGCAGATTCCTGCATTGATTCGATCATTATTTTCTTGTGTCAGCTATGTTACTCAGCTGTCAGCTCATAATATTCAACATCAGACAGGATGGTGTGCTTTATAATTTTAGAACGTTTTTAAAAATCTGCAGACAGAATGGTTTACTTTATAATTGCAGAAAGTTTACAGAATCTGATGTACTGTTGGAGAGTGGGATGGAGAAGAATAGTTATTTAGAAGTTATGTTAGTTGAGTTGCTGAATCTTGTTCTTTGAAATCCCCAAGTACCATAAACCTTGAACTTAGTCTTTGCGAGTCTTTGACCTTGCTGTTGGTGTTTTGGTGTTTGATGACGAACTCTAAGCTATATTTAATTCTTAGAGAACTCCATCTACCAATTGTATGAATAGCTCGCTGCATCTGAGGCTCTCAATAATGAAGTGAAGAGTCGACTCCACACGTGGATTCATAATGGGTATGCACTCGTGGCAAGGAATCATAGAGTGAGACTTGTAATTGTTTGCAGTGCACTCCTCTAATCATAAGTTGCAGCAGCTCATCATAAGTAATTTTTGAAGAACCAAAGATTTGCCAACTCAGTTTCTCAAATTTCTGACGACTCTAACTATACTCATTTTCAATTCCAAACTTTTGAATCAGGTGAGATATTTTCAAAGTCATTTTTTAAGAACCAAAGATTTGCCGACTCAGTCTCTCAATTTTCTGACAACTCTTGACTATAATCAGTTTCAATTCCAAACATTTGAATCTACAAACAGTCCAATATTTCAAAAGTTGGTGTACGAGGAAAGATATAGGATGATGTGTGAACAAGTTCTGTCAGATCTCACGGTGATATTCATAGATCACAAGAGAAGGGCTTGACTAAATGTGCATGCCCTGTTACTAATCGCAAACACTACTTGGCAATCGAAATGTCAAATAATTGACTCCACAAGTTCATTTAAAAAGGTCTTCATCGAATCTACTAATGAGTTGGTATTCTCAAAAGCTACTTATTATTCAAGATGTGAAAGGGGATAGACAAAACCAATGACAAAGTCCATGGATGCTATGAGATTGATTCCAACTAAAAAGGACAAAATAAAATAAATAAAAAAAATTCATAAGGCAAACGCTTCTATGAAGCCCCTCATCTTTTGTACCAACGAGAAGGTTTTTACTGTAGTTGTCTTGTACCCTAACACTTGTACATGATTCAATTCACTAACAAGTGAAGAATAAGTAAAAGTGTGACGATGAATTGTGTATAACTTCATGAAAAAACACTATTGAAAAGTTGAAAATGATTCTCCCAGGCCCTGATTTAGTACTTGCCAAATTCTCACTTGAAACCATCAAACAAATGATCAAATTGTGGGGTGCCATGGAAAGGAGAAGTACATACATTGCATTATCTTCTTGGCCACCCCACGCTTTCATGATATTCGACGGTTTCGAGTGAAAATTTGGAAAGTACTAAATCAGGGAGTGGGAAATTCTTGTTAAAAATATACAGATTGCAATAGACGACCGGTAATACAGATGTCTATCTGTCTTGTGCTGTCTTAAGATCATTTCATTTACACTTTTGATGCGTTGTTCTATATGTGCATCGGTAATACAGGTTTCTATTAGTAGTTATTGTACTTTCAATGCGTTGTTCTATATATTCAAAGGTAATGAAGAAGTCTGTTTACCGTCCAAATATTACACATAACGGATGGATGCGCCATGATATATATAGAACAACGATCTGAAAGTGAGATGCGCGCGCCATGCGGGCGTCTGCTAACCTCACAGCGACACAAACGAATTTGGAGAATTTTCTATGGAGAAAGGGTTAATAATTGATTAAATTTTCGATGAAACGACATAACTTGGTTGCGCACTTTCCAGTACTCGTAATATAAAATAGTATATATATCACGTGCGAAAGTGGCATAATATACTATTTTGTGTGTGCCGGTGTAATCCGCAGTGAAATCCAGGGTATATTCATGTCCAGAGTCAAATTAACTCAACTTTCGTTTTTGAAGATCTACCCCCTGTCCAACCCCTTCCGAGGGTGTTGAAGTTTGAAACGTTTTTTTGCAACGACAAATTGAAGGAAATGAAGGATTTTCAAAACTCAATCCACCAAAGATCGGTAGAACTCATCACACAGAGCATTGCTTGCTCTCATTGAGAACAAAGAGACCTCACTTTATGCTCTGAAAACTATCTGAGGGTATGAAGTTATCCGTTTCGTTGTATAGAAACGTTTCAAACTTTAACACCTTTCCGTTCCGCAAATCCCACGGGGTTGGGAGAAGTCGCTCTAGTATAAATCTATCCTGTCAACCATTTCCACGGACAATATTTCTATGTATACCACAATTCCGAGTCTCGGCAGCAAATCAACAATTTACGACTTACGCCTGTTGGCCTGGCTGAAAGACACCCCCTCGAAACCACTCTGAGTACCCCCAAATGGTTCATTATGGCCCAAATAAATCATGATTTGGCTCAATATATCCTTATTCACCGCGTAGACTGGCCTAAAGCTCAGAATTTGAATTCTTAAGGCGATGCGGCCACCGTGCACGCTGAAAGTTATTCGCACTTGTATCAAAGCTTGCGATTTTGGTGAAACGACGAGAAGATCCGCGCTTATTATCATCTAACTCGAGTTCGTCTTCTCATCGTTTCACCCAAATCGCAAGAGAATCGGATAAAAGTGCGAATTACAAAGTGCCTATATTATTCATTAGGAGGTGCCAGCGCCTAAGTTTTTCGCACTTTTCTCCAGTTCTCTTGCGATTTTAGCCAAACGACGAGAAGACGAACTCGAGTTAGATGATAGTAAATGTGGGTCTTATCATCGTTTCACCCAAATCGCAAGCAAATTTGGTAAAAGTGCGAATAACTTTCAGCGTGCACGGTGCACAATGACCGCATCGCCCTAAAATAATTTTGATTTGTTGCTTAACAACATTTAGTAAGTCCGCTACATGGTATGATGTTGAAAGACTTGAATGTTTTGTTTCTGGACTTATTGTTAGTCGTGATCAGAAAATTAGTTCCAAGGAGAGAATAACCGATTTTGTATTGAAAAGTACACAAAAATTGTGGTATTCACATTGGTGGCCACCCTGTTTTCCACAGTTTCAAAGAATGCAAATAAGTGGAATCAAATTCTGAGCACAGCATTTTGAAGAGGACAAGACGCGTGAAATGACCTCAGATACATAGAAATTTGGTTGGAAATTCGCAATGAGAATTCAATTAGGAGCTCCAAAGCGGCCATGGCCGTCCCAGGTTAGGGTACCTAGAATACAATAGTCGAAGATTGAAATGCTCTCTTGATATTTAACCAGAAAGAAATCATGATACCGTTGCCCCTGTTAGAGAGAATCACTTAAAAACTCATGAGAAAAATTATTGAAGTATTTCTTCCCATCAGGGGATTACATAAGAAGTTAATTCACGGAAATGGAAATGAGAGAGGAATGGTGAAAGTTACTCCCAAATTATACATGAAAAATCTTAGTGCCAAATAACCTCGTATCAAACCATCATCCAAAAATTTACATGAACAAGGATGGTAATCGACAAGGACTTGGAATAAAACAATATACAGCAATGAACTGTAGTCAAGTTACCTTGAGGAAATGTACCAAATATTACTTGAGATGCTGTTTAGGTCATTTCGGAGTATGGAGACCAGTTCACTCAGATCTCGTATCTGCTTGTAGAGTTTTTCCAATGCCTCTATCTTTAGATGGTACTGAAAAAATACATTAAATTCTGATGATTTCGAGGAACCTGGATTGTAAATCCCTTTGGTATATGGTGCACACTGAAATCCCTTACCCTCATCTGGAGATAGCTAATTTTCTTCTACTTCTTTCTTCCAAGAGTGAGATCTAAAAGACCACCAAGACTGGCTCAATTGGGTCTGAAGAGCTAACCACACAAGATTTCGCGCGGCAAAGCTACATACGTGAAATAACTGCTTATCCGCCACGGTTCACGACTCCAACTATGACCTTGTAAGAGGGGTCCAAAAATCACCGGGAGAGTTAAAAAAGTACAAAGCCTAATTGTGCATCTTGAGCGCGTTCAGAAGCCGTTCGTGGATATATTGTGCAGACATTAGTTCTTCGTGAATTAGGGTGATCGACCCCCTGGATGTTGGGGGAGAAAAGGTCAGAGGTAAAATCTGAAAAAATTCACCCTGGATAAAACTCAATTCCTCAATCTATTTCGAGCATTTTCAACAACTGCTCAGATCCCAGTTTTTTTTAAATGAATAATGAAGTCGCACCACCTAATAGTGACCATATCTTCCCGTGGAGACAAAAATACGTGACAAATATAATTGCTCATGATTGCTTACAATCAGTTCATAATTGCTCAGCCCTTCAAAGTGATTAGAAATCATTTTTGACAATTTGAGCAATAAAAAACCGACAATTGTCTTTTCGTTACTGAACAGTACGCAACGCGCATGCGCCGCGCGGAACGCGGAACATTGGTACGGCCAGCGCGGTAAAATCAAATGAGCAGCTGCGGAGAGCTCCCAATGAGACAGAGTGATTGAGAATGGTTTTGAGCAGTGTACTGCTGAGCAGTGTATTGCATATATAGTTCAATTTAACTGGTTTCGCCCATTTGTATTCCACTACGCGCGTGAATCGTGTCGAATGTGAAATTCGGACCAACTTCGAAATGTTATACATACGTATCGAGTGCTGGAAAAGCCGACGTCCAGTATGGTTTTCACGAAGAAAAAAGTTTTCCACGCGATATACATAATATGTTTCTACGCTACTCGCATGTAAATTGTAAGAATTCAATACATGAATAGTTCCGTGGAAACTTTAAAAGCGGGCAAGCTTATCAAATATAATGGTATTGAGCATCAAATGCCACAATCACACAAAACACCATTCTTTATGTGCATGCTGGGCAAGTACATTTTGAAGCGCAATTTCTGTTGGACATTCCAAGCCTCCCTGCACCAATTTTTCCTCCCAATGAATCAAGTAAATTGTCAGGCACAACTTTTCCACGACCCAGAGTATCGAATAAAATCATCATGACAGGATTAATATGCGTTATTGTAGGTTTTCTTTTTTTGGGCCTTTGTGAGTGTATAGCTCGGTGTACAGCGCCACCGGGAGGCTCGTTAGGGATTTGGGTGAGCAGATACATTGAAGAAATTTGGGATTATACACCAAGTCGAGCAACAAATTCCACTGCTATATTAACACAAAGACCACTTTTTATGAGTGCGCTGAGCACGCACATTTTGTGGCGCAATTTTACTTGAAATTTCATTCCCTCAGTTTTCATTTTTTAGTATGAATTTGATATTCGGCTGTACAGAGCAATGCCTTTGAGTTACCAGTTTATGTACTGGTTTTCACACATACTCAATTGAATGTATTACATTTTTGAGCATGTGTACCTTCGAGCTTCGTTTTAATACGAAGTTGCATCGAAGGATTTTGATGGGAAGATTTAAGATAGTGGAATAACACAGATATAAATTTGGCAAAGTTTTGAAAAATGATTTTGAACGCAGTTAGCGTTTCATCTCCCGATAGTGCGGAAGAGTCATCTGGAAGAGAGTCATCTCCCCTGAAGAGTCATCCAAACGCCGCACTATCGGGAGACGAAACGCTAACCGCGTTTAATATCATTTTTTCAAAACTTTGCCAAATTTCTATCTATGTTATTCCACTATCCCAAATCTTCCCATCAAAATCCTTCGATGCAACTTCGTATTTAAACGAAGCTCGAAGGTACACATGCACAAAAATATAATACATTTAATTGAGTATGTGTGAAAACCAGTACATAAACTGGTAATTCAAAGGCATTGCTCTCTACAGCCAAATATCAAATTCATACTAAAATTTAAATCTGCCACCAGAGCGCATATATATATATATATATCGAATATTAGTTCATTATCCCTCAGTTTTTCCCGATAAGAGTGAATTTGTCTTCCTCTACATTGAAAATCTATCGAGGTTAGGTCAATTACCACCGTCGGAGTTGCCGCACTACCGATTGTTCGGTATTTTCCGATTCTCGATTCCGGGGTTCTTTGTCCCCCGACGAGAGTGAACAAGAGTGCAAGAGATGAGCGACATGACTGCGCAGGTTGAAATCCTAATAGGATGATTGAACTAGTTGATTTTGATTGATAACGTTTATTGAGTTTATTGAGTCGAAGTCAACGGTCATTGCATCGAGGCAGACTCTGGCTCGTCAGTGACCTTGATGGAGGTCAGCCAAGCACAACGACCCTTCAAGCCATACGAGCTGCGGTCTACAAGTCTTCAGTTGGTGTCGTATTGCGGTACAAACGTTCAAGTGATTGGGTATTTATCTGTGAATGTTATATTTGCGAATAGAGAATTTACACTTGATCTTTACATGACTCCGGTCAAACGTTCACCCCTAATGGGACGTGAGTGGATACGTCAATTCATTCGGTTCAAAAATTCTTTGCAACAAATTTTTGCCCCAATTCTTAATATTGATACTCCAGATGTTCATGCTGAGGATATAGATTTTTTCATTCAGAGCTTATTCAAACAATACCAAAACCTTACTATCAAAAAGCTCGGTAAAGTCAAAAATTCAAAAGTTCAACTTTCCCTCAAACCAAGTGCAAAACCAGTGTTTCTCAAGCCACGTCCACTCCCTTTTAAAATCGTTCCTCTTGTTGACAAGGAGTTGGACAAATTAGAAAGCGAAGGAGTTTACGAAAAAGTTGATTCTTCTGAATGGGGTACACCCATAGTACCTATCCTTAAAAGCGACGGCACCGTGCGCATTTGTGGGCATTACAGCGTGACTGTCAATCCTCGATTGAACGTTACAAAACATCCGCTCCCTATGTCAAACGATTTTTTACGGATTTAGCCGGTTGTTGCATTTTTGGAAAAATTGATCTGAAATGGGCTTTCTTACAATTAGCAGTAGATGAAGAAAATTCTAAAATTCTCACAATTAATACTCATCGAGGGCTTTACAGGGTACTACGTTTGATGTATGGGGTTGCATCTGCGCCGGCCAAATGGCAAAAAGAGATTGAGAGAATTTTACATAAAATCAGAGGGGTAATATGTCTTTTGGACGACATAGGAATTGCCGCTAGAAATCTACAAGAATTCAAAGAAATTGTTGAAGCGGTGTTTCAAGTTCTTGATAAACATAATATTAAAATTAATCAAAAGAAATGTTGTTTCGGTAAGAGTGAGAGAAAATACTGTGGATGCATCATAGATAAGAATGGTATACGTAAGAATGAGTCTAATTATGACGCAGTTTTGAATATGCCACGCCCTTCAAATCCGAGTGAAGTGAAATCTTTTGTAGGTACGATTAACTATTACAACAGGTTTATAGAAAATGCATCTACACTTTTACAGCCATAAACGAACTCCTTAGAGACGATGTAGATTTCATATGGGGTCCACGGCAAAAAAAGTCCCGGATCAAAGCAAAAGAAGCTTTTACAAGCGATAAATGTTTAACATTCTTCGACCCTCAATTACCTCTGATTTTGGCCACGGACGCTAGCCCCGTTCGCGTGGGCGCCGTGTTGTCACACCAATATCCTGATGGCAGCGAACGTCCGATCATTTTTATATCTCGAAGCTTGAATCAAACACAGAGGAAGTACAGTCAGATAGACAAAGAGGCTTTTGCCATTGTCTTTGCAGTAAAACGTTTACATCAGTACCTTTACGAACTAAATTCACTCTTTATACAGATCATCGTCCTTTGACTCACATTTTTTCTCAAAACAAAAGTCTACCGATTTATAGCGCTATGGGAATGCAGCATTACGCGATCTTTTTACGAGGTTTCAACTATGACATCAAGGAAAGCGTTCGGAAAATAATGCCAATGCTGATTGCCTTTCTCGTCTCCCTTCCCCTTTACAGAAGGAACGGGAAAGTATTGATGTTGTTGATGCATTTTTCTTAGACACAGTTGATACAATTTTGATTAGTGCGAATGATCTCCCGCGTGAGACAGAAAACGATCTAGAATTACATTATTTCGGTAGAATTAGGTTATCCCCAGTTCACGAAAAGGGCATATTTTAAGTGCAGAAGATACTTGGATTATTGATCAGAAAGAATTCAGTCTTGAAATGGGTATTCTTGGGCGCAACCATAGACTTGTTATTCCAAAAAGTTTACGTCAAACAGTACTTCAAAATTTACATGTTGGCCATTTTGGCATCGTGGAAATGAAAGGCTTAGCAAGAGGGCATTGCTGGTGGCCGGGGATTACAAATTATATTGAATTATTGGTTAAAACTTGTACAGTTCGTCAATTACAGAGAAATGAACCTGCAAAAGCTGGAAAGCATATTTGGGAACCAGCTACAGCTCCATTTGGAAGGATTCATATAGACTTTGCAGGTCCTTTTTTGGGTAAACTCTTCTTCATCATAGCCGATTCGTACTCAAAGTGGCCAGAAGTCTGTGTCGTGCCAAACATGCTCAGTGAAACTTCAGTTGTCTTTTTGAAAGAGTATTTTTCTAGATTTGGTATTCCAAAAACTATCGTTTCTGATAATGGTCTTACTTTTGCTTCTAGAACTTTCGAAGAATTCGTGGAAAATCGTGGCATTACTCACAAATTCACGACTCCTTCTCACCCATCTACTAACGGGCAAGCCGAAAGATATGTGCAAACTATCAAACAAGCCTTGTCAAAACTCTCTGATACAGAAAATCTAGATGTTGAATTATTGACTGTTCTGGTCCAGTACAGAATCATGCCACATGCATCGACTGGAAGAGCTCCATCAGAGCTCGTATTTGGTAGAAAAATGCGTACTATGCTAGATATAATGAAGCCTTCACAAAAGAAGGAAAGTGATTCTGTGAGTAGTGATAAGAAGTGCAGTGAGTTCAAGCTAGACGACAAGTCGCAGCAAGAAACTATTCTGGAAGTGATAAGTGGTGTTTTGGAAAAATTGTGGTTATATGATATTTACCTGAATCGAATTGAATGCTGAACATCAGTTTCGAGGACTTGGAATCCTGTCTGCCCCTATCGATTCCAGTACTGTTCCTCAGTATTGCGAACATCGAGATCTGAATCCGCTTCGATCCATCTCAATACTGATTTTCAGCATTGCAGACCTCATACCAGATTTATCTGAATCGAATCGAATGCTGGATATCAGTATTGAGGACTTGAGATCCTTTCTGTCCCAATCGATTCCAGTACTATATTTCAGTATCGGGAACATCGTGATCTCAACCCCCTTCATTCGATCTTAATACTGAAAGTAAGCATTAGAAACTCTATATCCTTTCTACTTGAATCGATTCAAATGCTGAAAATCAGTATTAGAGAATTGGAAATCTATCTGCCTCGGTCGATTCCAATACTGTTTTCCAGTATTGGTAACCCCGAGGTTCCAATCCGCTCCAATCGATCTCAATACTGATATTCAGCATTGCAGACCTTTTAACCCATTCTCTCGGATCGATTCGAATGCTGTACTTTAGCTTCGAAATTGGAAGTCCTATCTGCCTCAATAGATCCCAATACTGACTTCTAGCATTGGGGACCGTATATTCTATCTACGTCAATATACTTGAATGATGGATGTCAGTGTTGAGGACTTGAAATCCTATCTGCCCCAATCGATTCCAGTTCTGTCTTTCAGTATTGGGAACATGTAGATCTCAATCCGCTTCAATCGATTTCAATAGTGATTTTCAGCATTGCAGACGCTCTAACCAATTCACCCTACCAATAGCAAAACTCGTCTTCAGGCCGTTCCAATTCAGCCCAGCAGTATTGCATTCGATTCTAGAGGAGTTCAATACTGATTGTGAGTATTGAGAGGGATAGGATAACCATTCACCCAAAATTCCAATTCGATTCTGTAATATTCATCTCGATTGGTTATCACGCAATGAGCGATTGGATCATCATTGAAATCGATTGACGCAGTCGATTCAATGCTGCCTGACATGATTTCAACCGATAGCGGAACTTATCTTCAGTCCTTTTTAATCCTGCTGAGCAGTATAGAATCCGATTCAAATATATAAAATCTAGAGGAGTTCGATACTGATTGCGGGTATTGAGAGAGATAGAATAACCATGCAGCCAGGATTCCAATTTAATTCAGTAGTATTCATCCCGATTCGTCAATCACGCAATGAGTGATTGGGTCATCATTGAAAGCGATTGACGCAGTCAATTCAATGCTGCCTAGCATGATTCAGACCGATAGCATAACTCATCTTCAGGCTGATTCAATCTTGCTCAGCAGTATTGAATTCGATTCAGATGAATGAAATCTAGAAGAGTCCAATACTGATTGTAAGTATTGAGGAAGATAGGGTAACCATGCTACCACGAGCTCAATTTCCTTCTATAGTATTCATCACGATTGGTCAATCACGCAAGGAGTGATTGGGTCATCATTGAAATCGATTGACGCATTCAATTCAATGCTGCCTGACATGATTCAGACCGATAGCAGAACTCATTCTGTGGCCGTTTCAACCCTGCGCAGCAGTATTGAATTGGAGGCGAATTCATGAAATCTAGAGGAGTTTTATACTTATTGTGAGTATTGAGAAGGATAGAATAACCATGCACCCAGGATTTCAATTCAATTCTGTGGTGCTTATCACAATTGGTCAATCATGCAATGAGTGATTGGGTTATCATTCAAATCGATTTACGCAGTCAATTTAATGCTGCCTGGCATGATTCAGACCAATAGGAAAACTCATCTTCAGGCTGTTTCAATCTTTCTCAGCAGTATTGAATTTGATTCAAATTCATGGAATCTAGAGGAGTACAATACTAATTGTCAGTATTGAAAAGGATAGGATCACCTTGCACCCACGATCTCAACTCGATTTTGAAGTGTTCATCCCGATTGGTCAATCATGCAATGAGTGATTGGGTCATCATTGAAATCGATTGAAGCAGTCGATTCAATGCTGCCCGGCATGATTTAGAACGATAGCGGAACTCATCTTCGGGCCTTTCTTATCCTGCTCAGCTGTATTGAATTCGATCCAAATATATAAAATCTAGAGGTATCCAACACTGAATGCGAGTATTGAGAGGAATAGAATAACCATGCACTTAGGATTTCGATTCGATTCTGTAGTATTCATCTTGATTGGTCAATCACGCAATGAGTGATTGGGCGATGATTGGAACTGATCCAGACATAATGATTCGAATCTCTCCATCCATGATTGAGACAGATAGGAATGAACAAGGCTATCGTGTACCAGTACTGCAGAGAAGTATTGGGTTAGATAGAGGAACGTTGAAACAATAGTGTTCAATCCGTCAAATTCAGTTCTGTTATCCGGGATTGGTTACGATAGACGATTACTAATGTTTCGCGAATTGAATCAGTTCCTGAAGCATTGATTTCGATATAGCAGTGGGGGACACCCTGCTGCAAAAGATCGATTGGGATAGATTGAAAACCAGTCGAATCCTATCGGGATCAATACATTTCAATCGATTCTATCATTCAACCGGCGAAAGCAGTATTGGAATTCAATGCAGATCAATCGAACATAGACCCAATCTAGCTGAAACCTGAATTGTAGATTTGAGATCACAACTGCCAATCGAATTCTATACTGTTGAAGAGGATTGATGTGAGCGAATACAATCCAATACTAGTATTCAGCATAGGATAGGATACGGATGGATGGATGAAAGATCTCTGCTGGTTCAATATGTTTGCATGAACTAATACAGAATTGAACTCAATCTAATTGAATGATGGATCCCGTCTCCCACTGCTCTATCGAGATCAATGCTTCAGGAACTGATTCAATTTGCGAAACGATACTAATTGTCTATCCTAACGAATCCCGGATGACAGGATTGAATTTTACCTTTTGAGCACTATTGTTGCAACATTCCTCAATCGAACCAGAAACTTCTCTGCAGTACTGGTGTATAATAGCCTTCCTCATACCTATCTGTCTCAATCATGGATGCAGAGATTCGAGTCATTAGCCCTGGATCGATTCCAATCATTCCCCGATCACCTATTGCGTGATTGACCAATCGAGATGAATACTACAGAATCGGATTGAAATCGTGGGTGCATGGTTATTCTATCCCTCTCAATACTCACAATAAGTATTGAACTCCTCTAGATTTCATATACTTCAATCGAATACAATACTGCTGAGCAGGATTGGAACGGCCTGAAGATGAGTTTTGCTATCGGTCTGAATCCTGCCAGGCAGCATTGAGTCGACTGCGTCAATCGATTCCAATGATGACCCAATCACTCATTGCGTGATTGACCAATCGAGCTGAATACTATAGGATGGAATACAGATCGTGGAAACATGGTCTCTATCCTCCTCAATACTTACAATCGGTATTGAATTACTCTGAATTCCATGTACTTCAATTGGATTCAATACTGCTGAGCAGGATTGGTACGCTCTGAGGATGAGTGTCGCTATCGGTCTGAATCCTGCCGAACAGCATTGAGTCGACTCCGTCAATCGATTTCAATGATGACCCAATCACTCATTGCGTGATTGACCAATCGAGATAAATACTACAGGATCGGATTGGAATCGTGGGTACATGGTCATTCTATCCTTCTCAATACTCACAATCAGTATTGAACTCCTCTAGGTTTCGGATATGTCAATCAAATTCAATACTGCTGAGCAGGATTGGAACGCCCTGAAGATGAGTTTTGCTATCGGTCTGAATCCTACCAGGCAGCATTGAGTTGACGGTGTGAATCGATTTCAATGTGAACCTAATCACTCGTTGCCTCATTAACCAATCGAGCTGAGTACTATGGGATGGAATTCAAATCGTGGAAGCATGGTCTCTATCCTCCTCACTACTAACAATCAGTATTGAACTCCTCTAGTTCTAATATATTTGAATCGGATTCAATACTGCTGAGCCGGATCGCAACGGCCTGAACATGAGTTTTGCTATCGGTCTGAATCCCGCCAGGCAGCATTGAGTTGGCGGTGTGGATCGATTTCAATGATGACCCAATCATTCATTGCGTGAATGACCATTCGAGATGAATACTACAGGATCGGATTGGAATCGTGGGTGCATGATCATTCTATCCTCCTCAATACTCACAATCAGTACTGAACTCCTCTAGGTTTCGGATATGTCAATCAAATTCAATACTGCTGAGCAGGATTGAAACGCCCTGAAGATGAGTTTTGCTATCGGTCTGAATCCTACCAGGCAGCATTGAGTTGACGGTGTGAATCGATTTCAATGTGAACCTAATCACTCGTTGCCTCATTAACCAATCGAGCTGAATACTAGGGGTTGGAATTCAAATCGTGGAAGCATGGTCTCTATCCTCCTCACTACTAACAATCAGTATTGAACTCCTCTAGTTCTAATATATTCGAATCGGATTCAATACTGCTGAGCCGGATCGCAACGGCCTGAACATGAGTTTTGCTATCGGTCTGAATCCCGCCAGGCAGCTTTGAGTCGACTGCGTCAATCGATTCCAATGATGACCCAATCACTTATTGCGTGATTGACCAATCGTACTGAATACTATAGGATGGGATACAGGTCGTGGAAGCATGGTCTCTATCCTCCTCAATACTTAGGATCGGTATTGAACTCCTCTGAATTCCATGTATTTTTATCGGATTCGATACTGCTGAGCAGGGTTGGTATGCTCTGAGGTGAAGTTTCGCTATCGGTCTGAATCCTGTCGGGCAGCATTCAGTCGACTCCGTCAATCGATTTCAGTTATGATCCAATCACTCATTGCGTGATTGACCAATCGAGATGGATACGACAGAATCGGATTGGAATCGTGGGTACATGGTCATTCTATCCTTCTCAATACTCACAATCAGTACAGAATCCCTCTCTCTCATATATTATAATCGAATTCAATACTGCTGAGCAGGATTGGAACGGCCTGAAGATGAGTTTTGCTATTGGTCCGAATCCTACCAGGCAGGATTGAGTCGACTCCGTCAATCGATTTCAATGATGACCCAATCACTCATTGCGTGATTGACCGATCGAGATGAATACTACAGAATCGGATTAGAATCGTGGGTGCATAGTCATTATATCCTCTGCAATACTCACAATCAGTATTGAACTTCTCTAGGTCTCATATATTTCAATCGATATTCAATACTGCTGAGCAGGATCGGAACGGCCTGAAGATGAGTTCTGCTATCGGTCTGAATCCGGCCTGGCAGCATTGAGTCGACTGCGTCAATCGATTCCAATGTTGACCCAGTCACTCATTGCGTGATTGACCAATCGTACTGAATACTATAGGATGGGATACAGATCATGGAAGCATGGTCTCCATTCTCCCAATACTTACAATCGGTTATGAACTCCTCTGAATTCCATGTATTTCAATCGGATTCAATACTGCTGTGCAGGATTGGTATGCTCTGAGGATAAGTTTCGCTATCGGTCTGAATCCTGGCGGGCAGCATTCAGTCGACTACGTCAATCGATTTCAATTATGACCCAATCACTCATTGCATGATTGACCAATCGAGATGAATACTATAGGATTGAATTGAAATCGTGTGTGCATGGTTATTCTATCCCTCTCAATACTCACAATCAGTATTGAACTCTTCGTGATTTCATATATTTGAATCAAATTCAATACTGCTGGGCAGAATTGAAACGGCCTGAAGATGAGTTTTGCTATTGGTCAGGTGAATAGGTTATTAGGTCTGCAATGCTGAAAATCAGTATTGAAATCGATTGAGGCGGATTGAGATCTCGATGTTTCCAATACTGGAAGACGGTACTGGAATCGATTGGGACAGATAGGATTTCAAGTCCTCAATACTAACAATCATCATTCAGGTATATTTACGTAGATAGAATATACGGTCTCCAATGATCGAGGTCAGCATTTGGATCCATTGAGGCAGATATGACTCCCCATTCCCAGTCTGATACACAGCATTCAAATCGATTCAGGTAAATATGATATAAGGTCTGCAATGCTGAAATTCAGTATTGAGATCGATTGAAGCGGATTGAGAACTCAATGGTCCCGATACTGAAAAACAGTACTGGAATCGATTGGGGAAGATAAAATCTCAAGTCCTCAATACTGATATTCAGCATTCAATTCGATTCAGGTGAATGGGATATAAGGTTCCCGATGCTGAAAATCAGTATTGAGATCGATTGAAGCTGATTGAGATCTCGATGTTTCCAATTCTGAAAAACAATGCTGGAATCGATTGGGGCAAATAGGATTGCAAGTCCTGAAAACTGATATCCAGCATGATCTCGATTCAGGTGAATAGGATTTAACATCTGCAATGCTGAAAAACAGTATTGAGATCGATTGAAGGAGACTGAGTCTCGATGTTCCCAATACGAAGGAACAGTACTGGAATCGATTGGGGCAGATGGGATTTCAAGTCCTCAATACTGATTCTCAACATTCAAATCGATTAAGGTAGATAGGATATAATGAGGTGACTTATGCTTACATTTAGTATTGAGATCGATTGAAGTGGATTGAGAGATCGATCTTCCCAAAACTGAGGGAGTGTACTCAAATCGATTCAGGTTATTGGGATATAAGGGCTCAAATACTTACAGTCAGTATTGAGATCGATTGAAGCGTATTGAGATCTCGATTTCCTAATACTGGAAAACAGTACTGGAATCGAATAGGGCAGATAGGATTTCAAGTCCTCATTACTGATATTTAGCATTCAATTCAATTCAGGTGAGTATCATGGGAGGTCTGCAATGCTGACCATCAGTATTCAGATCGATTGAAGCGTATTGAGATCCCGATATTCCCAATACTGAAAAACAGTACGGGAATCGATTGGGGCAGATGGGATTCCAAGTCCTCAATACTGATATTCAGCATTCATCTCGATTCAGGTAAATATGATATGAGGTCCGCAATGCTGAAAGTCGGTATTGAGATCGATTGAAGTGGATCGAGATCTCAGTGTTTCCAACACTTGAAAACGGCATTGGAATGAGTTGGGGCAGATAGGATCCCAATTCTCCAATACTGATTTTCAACATTTGAATCATTCCAAGTAGATAGGTAGAAACAAGGTCACTTATGCTTACATTCAGTATTGAGATAGATTGAAGTGGATTGAGATAGCGATCTACCCAATACTGAGAGACAGTACTCGAATCGATTCAGGTTATTGGGATATAAGGGCTCCAATACTTACAGTCAGTATTGAGATCGATTAAAGTGGGTTGAGATCTCCATGTTCCCAATACTGGAAAACAGTACTGGAATTGATTGGGGCGGATAGGATTTCAAGTCCTCAATACTGATATATAGTATTCAATTCGATTCAGGTAAACACCATATAAAGTCTGCAATGCTGAACATCAGTATTGAGATCGATTGGAGCGTATTGAGGTCCGATATTCCCAATACTGAAATACAGTACTGGAATCGATTGGGGCAGATAGGATTCCAAGTCCTCAATACTGATATTCAGCATTCAATTCGATCCAGGTAAATATCACATAAGGTCTGCAATGCTAAAAATCAGTATTGAAATCGATTGAAGCTGATTGAGATCTCGATGTTTCCGATTCTGAAACACAGTCCTGGAATCGATTGGGGCAGATAGGATTGCAAGTGCTTAAGGGGGTTCGATAGCGACTCGTGAGTCAAGGTGAAAACCGATAATAGCAATAAACCCAAAAATCCATATTCGCATTCTTGACTGCTTTAATTTCTATCTGTAAATTCAAATTATGAATTTAGATGAGGCCACAAATAGTTTTCACAATGATAGAGTCTGTGGAATCATAATTTATAATTTCTGGTGCATCGCTTGACTACCGTAACCTCGCTGCAACGAGCACGGGAATTACATGTATAACCTCCGCGTCATCAGTTTGTATTCAAAATTTCTCTTCAAAATGTCCGTCAACCCCTTATTTTTATCGATTCATAAGGAAGTACGGAATCACAATTTTCTACACCTAGTTTTTCATCATTGTGGCCGATAAATACAGAAAGATATCGCGTCACTTCCTGCCGGAAAATTCGATACGCCCGTAAGACGTGGGTTAAACATCCAATTTTCAAATAAGTTTCTCTCAAAAATGTCATCGTCAACCCATATTTTTCTCAACGGCAATCGATTCAGGGGCTCTCAATCTACAAATTTTATCAATCCTATTTGCCTGGCCGAAAAAGTCAGTAACTATCGAACCCCCTTAATACTGATATCCAGCATTTATTCCGATTCAGGTAAATATTATACAAGATCTGCAATGCTGAAAATCAGTATTGAGATCGAGTGAAGCAGATTGAGTCTCGATGTTCCCAATACTGAGGAACGGTACTGGATCCCATTGGGGCAGATAGAATTCCAAGTCCTCAGTACTGCCCGGCTGAGAATGATCGGGCGACTGTCGCCCCACAGTCGCGCCACCGGTCGCGCGACATTCGTGCCACTGACCAGGCGACCGGCGCCCGATTCGAGCGTCGCGCGACGGTCGCGCGACATAGCAAGCTGCACGCACTGCTGTAGTGCTGTAATGCTGTAATAGAATAACGCACCTTTTCGACTCCAGTGCCGGGCTGGGCTCAACCTGGACCAGGTTCAGTAAGGGGGGCCGAGGGATGCTTTTAGCAGCATCCCTCATGCGCGGGATATGTAATGGTATTTATATGAGGCAGGCAAAGTGATCAATTCGCCAATGTATACAGTCGCTAGCGGATGTATACATTACCTAGGCACTGTATACAGCCGCAGTCAAAGTGTTAAAGAATCGCTGCTGCAGCGTCGGCGAACAGTTTCCCTAGGTAATGTATACTTTGACTAGCGGCTGTATACACTGCCATAAACCGACTCGGCAAAGTATTCACTGATGGCGCGGGCAACGGCTTCACCTATATAACAGGTCAATGATGGACATTTTATTATTGGCATATGTGAATGCACCGATGAATACGTTCCAATGCTTATTTGAAAAGAAATTTGGCTGGCCACAATATCAATTCAATGCATGGTTTACATTAATAGTTTGGGAACATTCAGGCATGAATTTTGAAATGAGCATTGGAACTTATTTATTGATGCAATCACGTATGCCAATATAGAGAATCAAATGTCCATAATTGACCTGTTATATAGATGAAGCCGTTGCCAGCGCCATCAGTGAATACTTTGCCGAGTAGGTCTATGGCAGTGTATACAGCCGCTAGTCAAAGTATACATTACCTAGGCAAACTGTTCGCCGATCCTGCAGCAGCGATTCTTTAACACTTTGACTGCGGCTGTATACAGTGCCTAGGTAATGTATACATCCGCTAGCGGCTGTATACATTGGCGAATTGATCACTTTGCCTGCGACATATACATGGTGTGTATGCTGCTATGCAAGCTGGTCAGGCGACGGGCGGGCGATTGTCGCGCGACTGGCGGGCGATGGTCGGGCGATGGTCGCGCGACGGGCGAGCGATGGTCGGGCGAGTATCGGCGGACGGAAGCATATTTGTTAGTAGAGCGATCGAACCGTTTATTTCCTTTACTCTCATAAATAAATAATAAAGCATTAATAAATAACAAATACATGCATTTTTCCGTCCTTTTTTCGATGTTTCCATTATAACCCACACAGCATGGGAATCTTTCAGGAATATTCCAGGAATATTACATTGAAAGATTGGAATATTCCAAAAATATTACTCTGGAATATTCCTGGAATATAGTTATGTCCGCGGCTGGGAATCTTCCTGGAAGCTTTCATGGGAAGATTCCAGGGAATCTTGCAGAAATCTTCCAGAAATATTACATTGAAATATTTCACTGGAACGTTTCTGTAACATTGCCAGGAATCTTCCAGGAATCTTTCAATGAAAGATCTCTGGAAGATTTCATTGAAACCTCTCGGGAATATAGTTATGTCCGCGGTCGGGAATATTCCTGGAATCATCCATGAAATATTTCTGAAATATCTCATGAAAGATTCCTGGCAGTACTATGTCTGTGGTTGGAAATATCTCTGGAATCTTTGGTGAAAGATTTTTGGAATCTTTCATAAAAGATTTCTGACAATATTTCTAAAATATTTCAGGTTGATTACTATATAGGTACATTCCATCTGGATTCTTGGCAGATTGCCCGGGGTCTCTTACTGTAGTCTCTTTTTTCTGAAATACTTCGAAAACATTCAATGATATTCAGTATAGTTTTTTGCAGACAAAAGGATGTAAAGATTCTGGAACTTGTACGAATTGGAAGAACTTTTACTCACTCACAGATAAATTTTTTACAGGAAATCCCAGATGTTTTCAGGTTATAACCTAAACTAGGTCATAAATTAAATAAGGTAATATCCAAAGATACCAGTTGGAGATAATACAGAATCTCGTTGAAAAACTCTTTCCAGAACTCACGCTAAACTTACCATCAGAGGCTCAAAAAAATAGCATTCGAAAAAAAGGGACGTTTGGTTACTCCAAATTGGAGACAAGTGAGAAATCAGCATATTGTTCGAATGTCTCACAAGTTTCCTTTTTCTCTGAAGATTCAATCATGTTCCATCTGGGTTCCTGAAAAATTTCATGGGATTCCTCACAGTAGAGTTATGTTTCCTGTAATCTCCTACCAATAGCTTAGTAGTAAATTTGTTGTAGTTTCCTTGAGGAACCGGGCTAGAAAGACCTCTGAGTGAGAAGTATCATCTCATGTCTGATCTGAAACAAGAGCCAGCGAGTAACACCTAATTTTGTTCTCAACTCAACAGTTGTCATCTGAGTAGAATGAACAATGTAAAGTGTATTCACAGTGTGCTTTCATTAGTTCAGAACTAATTCATTGTTCAAATTGGTAGGACTGACAACCTCGGTTCAAACAAAACTTTTCTATATTAAATGGAAATATTAGTGCACGGTAATAGAGTCATTTTCTCTGAAAACTAATCTTACTTTGGATTCTTTCATCTCATCCTCAATGAAGAATTTGATGAGATCAGCTTCAACAAAACAAACCAGGATTCCACGTGGGATAGATGGAGGATTCATAACTGTATGGAGGGTTCAAAAGTGAGACGAGAAACCAATGCAGAGTTTCACAGCAAAGTCTCTAATATAATTTTGTTTGATGAGGAATTTTTCCATTTGATTCTTGTAAATATTCTCTTAGAAAAGTTGTCTGTTCATGGTCATATTAAGTTGAAATTTGAAAGTTATGATCTCCAAAACTCTACTTCGTTTCCATCCAAAGGATTGTATGGTTACCTAATGTTTTACTTAGTCTGATGGCTGAAATACTCCAAACTCTCATAGGGTGTTCAATTGATACAGTTACTGATACCAGAATCCCATTGGTTGGTTATCCAATACGTCCATCAAGGAAGGACCTTGAACATAGCCTGGGTATAAAGATCAAGAGATGTCTCTTTGATTCATTACAAATACTGTCAACGAACGCTTAAGAATGTCTATGCAATCGCCATTCTTGATGACCATTGTCATGTACCTAATATGTAGATTGAAATATTCAAGAACTGGATGAAAACCTGTTCCCGCCAACTGGTTTGACTTGGAGAAGTAATGTGTACGACTCGTGTCTACAGAATCCTACAATCACCATCTAGTTGAGGATAGAATCTCACCTACAGATATGGGATGAAGAGTTGCAGAAGATGTGTGGGTAGCTTGTATATGTTGAGATAATTGTTCTCATCATAATTGATGGTTTATCTCTATCTTACAGTGACAAATGATGATGTCATCAGTGATCCTGCTTTAAATAGCATTTCGTCCATTTGCTCGCACCCATTTTCCTGCAAATATATCTTTGACTGAACACAAAGTGTCTAGCTCTTTGCTCACTAGCACTCAAAAAGATTATTGGGCAGAAATACTCATCTGATCTACAAGGTATCAGCAACGAATACAGATCAGCTCTATGGGTTAAGAAAGTTCCGACAACGAGGGCATAGGTTATGGTTGCTCATGCCGGTCACTTGAAAACTGTAAGACCGCAAGTTCGTAAAGTTTTCCATAAGGTTGACAATACTTGATGCATCACTACGAGATGAGTAACAAGGAAACGTTGGGAAATACATGGAAATTCCCTTTATACACGACTCGCCACGAAGAACACAAGTTGATGATATTCAGCTCGGCGTGCAGAGATTGATCCCGCACGATGCTGCACGGCACTGACTGGCACTGACTGCACTGACTGAATTGATGGCACTGACTTGCTAACCTGACCTGACCAGCTTCGAGTGGCTTCCCAGGACAAGATCCTCGAGAATTATTCACCAGAGGATCGAATTAGTAAAAGATCCCAATAACGCCAAATTTGCTCATTAGAAGAATTTTTGAATACTCAAGATGTCTGGCTATGAATGATGAACTAACCCTCGCGGAGCCACAGTATATAGTTGGATAAATTCAGCACCTTGAAATCCAATTATAGCGATGCATTTTCGTCTCAGAAATACTCTTCTGAGCTTGAAGAGGATCGACCTTTCAGGACTTCCATTCTAAGCCTCCATACGGTTATTAATAATTTCGGTTATTGTTCAAGAGCCTGAGAATCCAGATCACTTGATAACCTGAACATATCGTGGAGGCATATGTGATCTGGACTCAACCAGATATTGCACAAATATTTCAGAAAGATATTTATGGAATATTGCACTGAAATCTTTCAGAAATATCAATTGCATATCGCACTGGATAATTTTTCTGGTATCTTCCCAAAGATTCTCACAGTACAGCAGGAATATATGGAGATGATGAGATTCACGAAACATTATATTCCTCTGAAATCTGTCAGAAAGCATTCAAAAATCGTTCGGAATAAGATTGCTGGAATATTTACAATGAAATTTTTGAGAACAACTTCGGAATACTACTTTTGGAAGATCCACTGGAATCTTTCAGCAAACCTCCACGAACTTGGCCCGAATATTTTATTGGGAGGAAATTGAAGCCAGACTGCCAGTGGATCATCGCAGGCATGATTATAGATGTTTTTGGAGTATTGCACTGGGATCTTTGGAAGAGCACTCAGGTACCGATCAACAGTGTTCCAGAAAGCTTTCAGGAACTTTATCGAAAATCTTCCGATGCAAGATTGCTCGGATGTTGTCGTGCAATATTGCAGAAATATTCAAAAGTCATTTTTTTGCAATATTACACTGGAATCTTTCAGGAATCTTCCAAAAATCTTCCGGACCAGGATTGCTGGAATGTTGTTTGTAGAATATCGCAGGGATATTTTCAAGTAATATCGCTAGAATATTGCACTGGAATCTTTCAGAAAGCTTTTAGAAATCTTTCAAGAATTTTCTCCATCACAATTGCTGAGAAATTGTCAATTTATGAAATATATGAAAGCCATACTTTTGGGATATTGCAAAAATTTTTCAAAGGACTATATATTGGAAAACCTCTTCAGAATTTCTCCGAATCAATATTGCTGAAAGATTGTCAGGAATATTGCAAGAATGTTTGAAGATGATGTTTTGCAAATATTGCACTGAAATCTTATCGAGGAATCTCTCAGAAACCTCTCAAAAATCTTCCAGGAAGCTCCCAAAGACCTCCCAAAGACCTTCCAGTGCAAGGTTGCTGGAAAAGTGTCGTGCAACATTGCAGAAATATTTCCAAGCCAAACTCTTGGAATGTTGCACTGAAATCTTTCAGAAACCTTTCAGAAATCTTTCAGCGTAAGGTTTCTGAAAGATTGTTCGTAATATTTCATGAAATATTTCTGGGAGCTTCCTGGGGGATTGCTATGGAATATTCCAACGGAATATTATGAAATATTTCCTGAAATATTCCTGGAAGATTTCTGAGCCATACTTTTGGGATATTGCAAAAATTTTTCAAAGGACTATATATTGGAAAACCTCTTCAGAATTTCTCCGAATCAATATTGCTGAAAGATTGTCAGGAATATTGCAAGAATGTTTGAAGATAATGTTTTGCAAATATTGCACTGAAATCTTATCGAGGAATCTCTCAGAAACCTCTCAAGAATCTTCCAAGAAGCTCCCAAAGACCTCCCAAAGACCTTCCAGTGCAAGGTTGCTGGAAAAGTGTCGTGCAACATTGCAGAAATATTTCCAAGCCAAACTCTTGGAATGTTGCACTGAAATCTTTCAGAAACCTTTCAGAAATCTTTCAGCGTAAGGTTTCTGAAAGATTGTTCGTAATATTTCATGAAATATTTCTGGGAGCTTCCTGGGGGATTGCTATGGAATATTCCAACGGAATATTATGAAATATTTCCTGAAATATTCCTGGAAGATTTCTGAAAGATTCCATTGAAATATTCCAGTGAAATATTTTCTTGAAATATTCCCATGCTGTGTGGGAAGTCGAATAATATTGGCTTTTCGAGAAGAGTTGTTCGGAGGTAATTTGTAGATCTTAAAACGATCTACAAGATTGATATGTACAATTTTATCCCGTCAAATGCATCCTTTTGGAGTTATTCTTGATCGAAGTTATAGTCGAATTTGTTTAAATAAATTCGCTAAAATTGTTGATAACGGGTTCAAATTATTTTTTCTAGATAATTGAGTCAATTTTGGAAAGAATAGGTCTTATGGTATTTTTTCCTGAGTTCAATCGTTTCCCAGTAATGAGAAAAAGCAGATTTCGGAACTTCCAAGTCAAAGTGCTGTCATGAAAGCATCGCATTGTGGGTTAGAAGCATGTTAGAAGTCGCGAAATCTGCTTTCTTCATTACCGAGTTCATTACTCGAAAACGATCGAACTTAGGAGAAAATACCATGAGAGCTTTCCTTTCCAAAATTGCCTCAATTACCTAGAAAAATAATTTGAACCCGTTATCAACAATTTTAGCGAATTTATTTAAACAAATTCGATTATAACTTTGATCAAGAATAACTCCACAAGGATGCATCTTACGGGAGAAAGTGTCTGAATTAATCTTGTGGATCGTTTGAAGCTCTACAAATTACCTCTGCACAAGTTTTCCCGAAAAATCAATATTTTTCGACTTATAATGGAAAAATCGAAAAAAGGACGGAAAAATGAATGTTTTTATCATTGATTTATGCCTCATTATTTATTTATGAAAGTGAAAGGAAATTTCGTTTTCGCTTCGATCGCGTTACTAACAAATATGCTTCCGTCCGGCGATTGTCGCCCGACCAGCTTGCATAGCAGCATACACACCATGTCTATACATACCATTACATATCCCGTGCATGAGGCATACTGCTAAAAGCACCCCCCCCCCTTACTGAACCTGGCCCAGGTTGGGCCCAGCCTGGCTCTGGAGTCGAAAAGGTGCGTTATTCTATTACAGCAGTACAATACTACATCAGTGTGTGCGGCTTACTATGCAACAGCTATATGTCGCGCGACCGGTGGCGCGGATGTGGGGCGACAGGGGGTCTATTCTAAATACTGGTCGTGGCCGCGTGACCACTAAAACTGGCCGCATCATGACCAGCACGAAGTGGCGCCGATAGCGTCCACGCGCGAAAAAAGCTACGGCGTTCATCCGGCAACGTCTCTCGGGCTTCTGCTACGCACTGATTCGAAATTTGTCATCTGAAAATGAGTCCGAGGAGATGCAGGATAATTATTATTCTTACTAAACCGCAAAGTGACAGTTTTTCATTCCAATGTGAGGTTATATGCTGGTTCTCTCTCTCTGTAACCTCACAATGAATTTTCTGTCTAAATCGGTGCAGATGAAGTGCAATTGTAAAATTTGTGATGATGTGCCTCAAGTCTCAATGAGAATTTGGGCAAAATTTCTTCCACAGGTTCTCATTATCATGCTGGAGATTCCTCAACCTAGAGAAGAAAATTGTGTTGTGGGCCAGCTCAAGGAGGTTTCAAAGGCTCTGTGGAAAGAGTTTTTGGCTTCTATGATGCTGGTTAACAAACCAATTCTACCTCACCATCCCTCAAAAGTTGATCATGAATTTGGCGTAGAGTCAAAAAGTCATTGCTCTACCTCAATCTGAATCCATCAATCGTTGAGTTTGATAGGTTCATTCATTCTTTACAAATCTAATCCATCTCCTTCATTCAGAAAATGTGATCAAACATAGCTCTCTCATGTAATCTCTTATAACAGTAGCCAATGAAATTGTGTGTAAGTTTTCCAGCAAATTTCTTCTTCGCCTGGATGTAATGAATACTTACAACATTTGTTGGTACAGGGCGAGCAAACATTAGTTTGGAAATAATATCAATGTAATTCCTAAATGGTCTTGCATATATCTCATAGTTCACACTCTATAAATCTACAATATCCTTGCATATGTTGATATAGCTATCATTGTTGATTGAATCTCATGCTTCCCAGAAAATAGTTCACATTAGTAGGAAGAACTCACCTCTAATATCCATACTGATTATGATGGATGGATGTGAAATTCAAATCCAAATCAGTTTTGAGTAATATGACTTGAGATCAGGAAATGCAAGTAGATTGGATCGGTCTCAAAGTTACATTCACCTATCACATTCAGACCAACCTTACGATTGTTGGGAAATCCCTACACAATTTCATTAGCCGCTCCTATGAGAGATTCCATCAGAGGGCTATGTTTGATTGTGAGTGAAACTGGATTGCCGAATGATGTGCAGACATGATAATATAAATTTGCCTCTCTTCTCATACCAGAATCTGAGTGTGGAACGATATCAGGATCATAAAATAGTAACCCAAGGCATAATTATATTGAGAACCCAAGCACGCTATGACCAAGTCCCATTAACTTTCAGCATCATCAAACTTTCCACTCCATCACATTTTCTGAATAAAGGAGATGGATTAGATTCATAAAGAATGAATGAACCTATCCAACTTAACGATTGATGGATTCAGATTGAGGTACCCTGCTGCAAAAGATCGATTGGGATGGATTGAAAACCAATCGAATCCTATCGGGATGAATACATTTCAATCGGTTCTATCATTCAACCGGCGAGAGCAGTATTGGAATTCAATGCAGATCAATCGAACAAAGACCCAATCAAGCTGAATCCTGAATTGTAGAATTGGGATCACAACTGCCGAAAGAATTCTATACTGTTGATGAGGATTGATGTAAGCGAATATAATCCAATACTAGTATTCAGCATAGGATCGGACACGGAAGGATGGATGGAAGATCTTTGCTGGTTCAATATGTTTTAATGAACCGATTCAGTATTGGAATCAATCTAATTGAATAATGGATCTCGTCTCCCACTGCTCTATCGAGATCAATGCTTCAGAAAGGGATTCGATTCGCGAAACGATACTAATTGTCTATCCTAACCAATCCCAAATGACAGGATTGGATTTCACCTTTTGAACACTATTATTTCAACATTCCTCAATCGAACTGAATAATTCTCTGCAGTACTGGGTGTATGATAACCTTGCTCTTTCCTATCCGTTTCAACCATGAATGGACAGATTCGAGTCGAATTATGCCTGGATCAATTCCAATCATCCCCCTATAACCTATTGCGTGATTGACAAATCGAGCTGAGTACTACAAAATCGGATTGAAATCGTGGATGCATGGTTATTCTATCCTTCCCAATACTCATAATCAGTATTGAACTCCGCTAGATTTCATATATTTCAATCGAATCCAATACTGCTTAGCAGGATTAGAATGGCCTGGAGATGAGTTTTGCTATCGGTCTGAATCCTGCCAAGCAGCATTGAATTGACTGAGTCAATCGATTCCAATGATAACCCAATTTCTCACTGCGTGATTGACCAATCGAGCTGAATACTACAAAATCGGATCGAAATCGTGGATGCATGGTTATTCTATCCTTCCCAATACTCACAATCAGTATTGAACTTCGCTGGATTTCATATATTTCAATCGAATCCAATACTGCTCAGCAGGATTGGAATGGCCTGAAGATGACTTTTGCTATCGGTCTGAATCCTGCCAAGCAGCATTGAATTGACTGAGTCAATCGATTCCAATGATAACCCAATTACTCACTGCGTGATTGACCAATCGAGCTGAATACTACAAAATCGGATTGGAATCGTGGATGCATGGTTATTCTATCCTTCCCAATACCTACAATCAGTATTGAACTGCGCTGGATTTCATATATTTCAATCGAATTCAATACTGCTCAGCAGGATTGGAACGGTCTCGAGATGAGTTTTGCTATCGGTCTGAATCATGCCAGGCAGCATTGAGTGGACTGCGTCAATCGATTTCAATGATGACCCAATTACTCACTGCGTGATTGACCAATCGAGCTGAATACTACAAAATCGAATTGTAATCGTGGATGCATGGTTATTCTATCCTTCCCAATACCTACAATCAGTATTGAACTGCGCTGGATTTCATATATTTCAATCGAATTCAATACTGCTCAGCAGGATTGGAACGGTCTCGAGATGAGTTTTGCTATCGGTCTGAATCATGCCAGGCAGCATTGAGTGGACTGCGTCAATCGATTTCAATGATGACCCAATTACTCACTGCGTCATTGACCAATCGAGCTGAATACTACAGAATCGAATTGTAATCGTGGATGCATGGTTATTCTATCCTTCCAATACCTACAATCAGTATTGAACTGCGCTGGATTTCATATATTTCAATCGAATTCAATACTGCTCAGCAGGATTGGAACGGTCTCGAGATGAGTTTTGCTATCGGTCTGAATCATGCCAGGCAGCATTGAGTGGACTGCGTCAATCGATTTCAATGATGACCCAATCACTCACTGCGTGATTGACCAATCGAGCTGAATACTAGAAAATCGGATTGAAATCGTGGATGCATGGTTATTCTATCCTTCCCAATACTCACAATCAGTATTCAACTCCGCTAGATTTCATATATTTCAATCGAATCGAATACTGCTCAGCAGGATTGGTACGGCCTGCGGATGAGTCTCGCTATCGGTCTGAATCCTGCCGGGCAGCATTGAGTGGACTTTGTCAATCGATTTCAATGATGACTCGATCACTCACTGCGTGATTGACCAATCGAGCTGAATACTACAAAATCGGATTGGAATCGTGGATGCATGGTTATTCTATCCTTCCCAATACCTACAATCAGTATTGAACTGCGCTGGATTCCATATATTTCAATCGAATTCAATACTGCTCAGCAGGATTGGAACGGTCTCGAGATGAGTTTTGCTATCGGTCTGAATCATGCCAGGCAGCATTGAGTGGACTGCGTCAATCGATTTCAATGATGACCCAATTACTCACTGCGTGATTGACCAATCGAGCTGAATACTACAAAATCGGATTGAAATCGTGGATGCATGGTTATTCTATCCTTCCCAATACTCACAATCAGTATTGAACTCCGCTAGATTTCGTATATTTCAATCGAATTCAATACTGCTCAGCAGGATTGGAACGGTCTCGAGATGAGTTTTGCTATCGGTCTGAATCCTGCCAGGCAGCATTGAGTCGACTGCGTCAATCGATTTCAATGATGACCCAATCACTCTTTGCGTCATTGATCAATCGAGATGAATACTACAGAATCCAGTTGAAATCGTGGGTGCATGGTTATCCTATTTCTCTCAATACTTACAATCAGTATTGAACTCCTCTAGATTTCATACATCTCAATCGAATTCAATACTGCTGAGCAGGATTGGAACGGCCTGAAGATGAGTTTTGCTATAGGTCTGAATCCTGCCAAGCAGCATTGAATTGACTGAGTCGATCGATTCCAATGATAACCCAATTTCTCACTGCGTGATTGACCAATCGAGCTGAATACTACAAAATCGGATCGAAATCGTGGATGCATGGTTATTCTATCCTTCCCAATACTCACAATCAGTATTGAACTTCGCTGGATTTCATATATTTCAATCGAATCCAATACTGCTCAGCAGGATTGGAATGGCCTGAAGATGACTTTTGCTATCGGTCTGAATCCTGCCAAGCAGCATTGAATTGACTGAGTCAATCGATTCCAATGATAACCCAATTACTCACTGCGTGATTGACCAATCGAGCTGAATACTACAAAATCGGATTGGAATCGTGGATGCATGGTAATTCTATCCTTCCCAATACTCACAATCAGTATTGAACTCCGCTAGATTTCATATATTTCAATCGAATTCAATACTGCTCGGCAGGATTGGAACGATCTCGAGATGAGTTTTGCTATCGGTCTGAATCCTGCCGGGCAGCATTGAGTGGACTTTGTCAATCGATTTCAATGATGACTCGATTACTCACTGCGTGATTGACCAATCGAGCTGAATACTACAAAATCGGATTGGAATCGTGAATGCATGGTTATTCTATCCTTCCCAATACTCACAATCAGTATTGAACTCCGCTAGATTTCGTATATTTCAATCGAATTCAATACTGCTCAGCAGGATTGGAACGGTCTCGAGATGAGTTTTGCTATCGGTCTGAATCCTGCCAGGCAGCATTGAGTCGACTGCGTCAATCGATTTCAATGATGACCCAATCACTCTTTGCGTCATTGATCAATCGAGATGAATACTACAGAATCCAGTTGAAATCGTGGGTGCATGGTTATCCTATTTCTCTCAATACTCACAATCAGTATTGAACTCCTCTAGATTTCATACATCTCAATCGAATTCAATACTGCTGAGCAGGATTGGAATGGCCTGAAGATGAGTTTTGCTATCGGTCTGAATCCTGCCAAGCACCATTGAATTGACTGAGTCAATCGATTCCAATGATAACCCAATTTCTCACTGCGTGATTGACCAATCGAGCTGGATACTACAAAATCGGATCGAAAAGGTGGATGCATGGTTATTCTATCCTTCCCAATACTCACAATCAGTATTGAACTTCGCTGGATTTCATATATTTCAATCGAATCCAATACTGCTCAGCAGGATTGGAATGGCCTGAAGATGACTTTTGCTATCGGTCTGAATCCTGCCAAGCAGCATTGAATTGACTGAGTCAATCGATTCCAATGATAACCCAATTACTCACTGCGTGATTGACCAATCGAGCTGAATACTACAAAATCGGATTGGAATCGTGGATGCATGGTTATTCTATCCTTCCCAATACCTACAATCAGTATTGAACTGCGCTGGATTTCATATATTTCAATCGAATTCAATACTGCTCAGCAGGATTGGAACGGTCTCGAGATGAGTTTTGCTATCGGTCTGAATCATGCCAGGCAGCATTGAGTGGACTGCGTCAATCGATTTCAATGATGACCCAATTACTCACTGCGTGATTGACCAATCGAGCTGAATACTACAAAATCGAATTGTAATCGTGGATGCATGGTTATTCTATCCTTCCCAATACCTACAATCAGTATTGAACTGCGCTGGATTTCATATATTTCAATCGAATTCAATACTGCTCAGCAGGATTGGAACGGTCTCGAGATGAGTTTTGCTGTCGGTCTGAATCATGCCAGGCAGCATTGAGTGGACTGCGTCAATCGATTTCAATGATGACCCAATTACTCTCTGCGTCATTGACCAATCGAGCTGAATACTACAGAATCGAATTGTAATCGTGGATGCATGGTTATTCTATCCTTCCCAATACCTACAATCAGTATTGAACTGCGCTGGATTTCATATATTTCAATCGAATTCAATACTGCTCAGCAGGATTGGAACGGTCTCGAGATGAGTTTTGCTATCGGTCTGAATCATGCCAGGCAGCATTGAGTGGACTGCGTCAATCGATTTCAATGATGACCCAATCACTCACTGCGTGATTGACCAATCGAGCTGAATACTAGAAAATCGGATTGAAATCGTGGATGCATGGTTATTCTATCCTTCCCAATACTCACAATCAGTATTCAACTCCGCTAGATTTCATATATTTCAATGGAATCGAATACTGCTCAGCAGGATTGGTACGGCCTGCGGATGAGTCTCGCTATCGGTCTGAATCCTGCCGGGCAGCATTGAGTGGACTTTGTCAATCGATTTCAATGATGACTCGATCACTCACTGCGTGATTGACCAATCGTGCTGAATACTACAAAATCGGATTGGAATCGTGGATGCATGGTTATTCTATCCTTCCCAATACCTACAATCAGTATTGAACTGCGCTGGATTTCATATATTTCAATCGAATTCAATACTGCTCAGCAGGATTGGAACGGTCTCGAGATGAGTTTTGCTATCGGTCTGAATCATGCCAGGCAGCATTGAGTGGACTGCGTCAATCGATTTCAATGATGACCCAATCACTCTTTGCGTCATTGATCAATCGAGATGAATACTACAGAATCCAGTTGAAATCGTGGGTGCATGGTTATCCTATTTCTCTCAATACTCACAATCAGTATTGAACTCCTCTAGATTTCATACATCTCAATCGAATTCAATACTGCTGAGCAGGATTGGAACGGCCTGAAGATGAGTTTTGCTATAGGTCTGAATCCTGCCAAGCAGCATTGAATTGACTGAGTCGATCGATTCCAATGATAACCCAATTTCTCACTGCGTGATTGACCAATCGAGCTGAATACTACAAAATCGGATCGAAATCGTGGATGCATGGTTATTCTATCCTTCCCAATACTCACAATCAGTATTGAACTTCGCTGGATTTCATATATTTCAATCGAATCCAATACTGCTCAGCAGGATTGGAATGGCCTGAAGATGACTTTTGCTATCGGTCTGAATCCTGCCAAGCAGCATTGAATTGACTGAGTCAATCGATTCCAATGATAACCCAATCACTCACTGCGTGATTGACCAATCGAGCTGAATACTACAAGATCGGATTGGAATCGTGGATGCATGGTAATTCTATCCTTCCCAATACTCACAATCAGTATTGAACTCCGCTAGATTTCATATATTTCAATCGAATTCAATACTGCTCGGCAGGATTGGAACGATCTCGAGATGAGTTTTGCTATCGGTCTGAATCCTGCCGGGCAGCATTGAGTGGACTTTGTCAATCGATTTCAATGATGACTCGATTACTCACTGCGTGATTGACCAATCGAGCTGAATACTACAAAATCGGATTGGAATCGTGGATGCATGGTTATTCTATCCTTCCCAATACTCACAATCAGTATTGAACTCCGCTAGATTTCGTATATTTCAATCGAATCCAATACTGCTCAGCAGGATTGGAACGGCCTGAAGATGAGTTTTGCTATCCGGTCTGAATCCTGCCAAGCAGCATTGAATTGACTGAGTCAATCGATTCCAATGATAACCCAATTACTCACTGCGTCATTGACCAATCGAGCTGAATACTACAGAATCGAATTGTAATCGTGGATGCATGGTTATTCTATCCTTCCCAATACCTACAATCAGTATTGAACTGCGCTGGATTTCATATATTTCAATCGAATTCAATACTGCTCAGCAGGATTGGAACGGTCTCGAGATGAGTTTTGCTATCGGTCTGAATCATGCCAGGCAGCATTGAATTGACTGAGTCGATCGATTCCAATGATAACCCAATTTCTCACTGCGTGATTGACCAATCGAGCTGAATACTACAAAATCGGATCGAAATCGTGGATGCATGGTTATTCTATCCTTCCCAATACTCACAATCAGTATTGAACTTCGCTGGATTTCATATATTTCAATCGAATCCAATACTGCTCAGCAGGATTGGAATGGCCTGAAGATCACTTTTGCTATCGGTCTGAATCCTGCCAAGCAGCATTGAATTGACTGAGTCAATCGATTCCAATGATAACCCAATTACTCACTGCGTGATTGACCAATCGAGCTGAATACTACAAAATCGGATTGGAATCGTGGATGCATGGTAATTCTATCCTTCCCAATACTCACAATCAGTATTGAACTCCGCTAGATTTCATATATTTCAATCGAATTCAATACTGCTCGGCAGGATTGGAACGATCTCGAGATGAGTTTTGCTATCGGTCTGAATCCTGCCGGGCAGCATTGAGTGGACTTTGTCAATCGATTTCAATGATGACTCGATTACTCACTGCGTGATTGACCAATCGAGCTGGATACTACAAAATCGGATTGGAATCGTGGATGCATGGTTATTCTATCCTTCTCAATACTCACAATCAGTATTGAACTCCGCTAGATTTCGTATATTTCAATCGAATCCAATACTGCTCAGCAGGATTGGAACGGCCTGAAGATGAGTTTTGCTATCCGGTCTGAATCCTGCCAAGCAGCATTGAATTGACTGAGTCAATCGATTCCAATGATAACCCAATTACTCACTGCGTCATTGACCAATCGAGCTGAATACTACAGAATCGAATTGTAATCGTGGATGCATGGTTATTCTATCCTTCCCAATACCTACAATCAGTATTGAACTGCGCTGGATTTCATATATTTCAATCGAATTCAATACTGCTCAGCAGGATTGGAACGGTCTCGAGATGAGTTTTGCTATCGGTCTGAATCATGCCAGGCAGCATTGAGTGGACTGCGTCAATCGATTTCAATGATGACCCAATCACTCACTGCGTGATTGACCAATCGAGCTGAATACTAGAAAATCGGATTGAAATCGTGGATGCATGGTTATTCTATCCTTCCCAATACTCACAATCAGTATCCAACTCCGCTAGATTTCATATATTTCAATCGAATCGAATACTGCTCAGCAGGATTGGTACGGCCTGCGGATGAGTCTCGCTATCGGTCTGAATCCTGCCGGGCAGCATTGAGTGGACTTTGTCAATCGATTTCAATGATGACTCGATCACTCACTGCGTGATTGACCAATCGAGCTGAATACTACAAAATCGGATTGGAATCGTGGATGCATGGTTATTCTATCCTTCCCAATACCTACAATCAGTATTGAACTGCGCTGGATTTCATATATTTCAATCGAATTCAATACTGCTCAGCAGGATTGGAACGGTCTCGAGATGAGTTTTGCTATCGGTCTGAATCATGCCAGGCAGCATTGAGTGGACTGCGTCAATCGATTTCAATGATGACCCAATTACTCACTGCGTGATTGACCAATCGAGCTGAATACTACAAAATCGGATTGAAATCGTGGATGCATGGTTATTCTATCCTTCCCAATACTCACAATCAGTATTGAACTCCGCTAGATTTCGTATATTTCAATCGAATTCAATACTGCTCAGCAGGATTGGAACGGTCTCGAGATGAGTTTTGCTATCGGTCTGAATCCTGCCAGGCAGCATTGAGTCGACTGCGTCAATCGATTTCAATGATGACCCAATCACTCTTTGCGTCATTGATCAATCGAGATGAATACTACAGAATCCAGTTGAAATCGTGGGTGCATGGTTATCCTATTTCTCTCAATACTCACAATCAGTATTGAACTCCTCTAGATTTCATACATCTCAATCGAATTCAATACTGCTGAGCAGGATTGGAACGGCCTGAAGATGAGTTTTGCTATAGGTCTGAATCCTGCCAAGCAGCATTGAATTGACTGAGTCGATCGATTCCAATGATAACCCAATTTCTCACTGCGTGATTGACCAATCGAGCTGAATACTACAAAATCGGATCGAAATCGTGGATGCATGGTTATTCTATCCTTCCCAATACTCACAATCAGTATTGAACTTCGCTGGATTTCATATATTTCAATCGAATCCAATACTGCTCAGCAGGATTGGAATGGCCTGAAGATGACTTTTGCTATCGGTCTGAATCCTGCCAAGCAGCATTGAATTGACTGAGTCAATCGATTCCAATGATAACCCAATTACTCACTGCGTGATTGACCAATCGAGCTGAATACTACAAAATCGGATTGGAATCGTGGATGCATGGTAATTCTATCCTTCCCAATACTCACAATCAGTATTGAACTCCGCTAGATTTCATATATTTCAATCGAATTCAATACTGCTCGGCAGGATTGGAACGATCTCGAGATGAGTTTTGCTATCGGTCTGAATCCTGCCAAGCAGCATTGAATTGACTGAGTCAATCGATTCCAATGATAACCTAATTACTCACTGCGTGATTGACCAATCGAGCTGAATACTACAAAATCGGATTGGAATCGTGGATGCATGGTTATTCTATCCTTCCCAATACTCACAATCAGTATTCAACTCCGCTAGATTTCATATATTTCAATCGAATCGAATACTGCTCAGCAGGATTGGTACGGCTTGCGGATGAGTCTCGCTATCGGTCTGAATCCTGCCGGGCAGCATTGAGTGGACTTTGTCAATCGATTTCAATGATGACTCGATTACTCACTGCGTGATTGACCAATCGAGCTGAATACTACAAAATCGGATTGGAATCGTGGATGCATGGTTATTCTATCCTTCCCAATACTCACAATCAGTATTGAACTCCGCTAGATTTCGTATATTTCAATCGAATTCAATACTGCTCAGCAGGATTGGAACGGTCTCGAGATGAGTTTTGCTATCGGTCTGAATCCTGCCAGGCAGCATTGAGTCGACTGCGTCAATCGATTTCAATGATGACCCAATCACTCTTTGCGTCATTGATCAATCGAGATGAATACTACAGAATCCAGTTGAAATCGTGGGTGCATGGTTATCCTATTTCTCTCAATACTCACAATCAGTATTGAACTCCTCTAGATTTCATACATCTCAATCGAATTCAATACTGCTGAGCAGGATTGGAACGGCCTGAAGATGAGTTTTGCTTTCGGTCTGAATCCTGCCAGGCAGCAACGAGTCCACTGCATCAATCGATTTCATATCAATGATGACCCAATCACTCATTGCGTGATTGGCCAATCGAGCTTAATACTATAGGATGGAATACCGATCGTGAAAAAGTGGTTTCTATCCTCCTGAATACTTACAATCGGTATCGAACTCCTCTGAATTCCATGTATTTTAATTGAATTCAATACTCCTGAGCAGGATTGGTACGCTCTGAGGATGAGTTTCGCTATCGGTCTGAATCCTGCCGGGCAGCATTGAGTCGACTGCATCAATCTATTCCAATGATGACCCAATCACTCTTCGCGTCATTGACTGATATCGAGATGAATACTACAGAATCTAATGGAAATCGTGGGTACATGGTTATTCTATCCTTCTCAATACTCACAATCAGTATTGAACTCCTCTAGGTTTCATATATATCAATCGATTTCAATACTGCTGGGCAGAATTGGAACAGCCTGAAGATGAGTTTCGCTATTGGTCAGGTGAACGGGTTATGAGGTCTGCAATGCTGAGAATCAGTATTGAAATCGATTGAGGCGGATTGAGATCTCGATGTTTGCAATACTGGAAGACGGTACTGGAATCGATCGGGGCAGATAGGATTTCAAGTCCTCAATACTAACAATCATCATTCAGGTATATTGACGTAGATAGAATATACGGTATCCAATGTCAGAGGTCAGTATTTGGATCTATTGAGGCAGATAGGACTTCCCATTCCCAATCTGATACACAGCATCCGAATTAATTCAAGTAGATATGATATAAGGTCTGCAATGCTGAACATCAGTATTGAGATCGATCGAAGCGTAACGCGCTCCCGATATTCCCAATACTGAAATACAGAACTGGAATCGATTAGGGCAGATAGGATTTCAAGTCCTCAATACTGATATTCCGCATTCGATTCGATTCAGGTAAATATGATATGAGATCTGCAATGCTGAAAGTCGGGATTGAGATCGATTCAAGCGGATTGAGATCTCAGTGTTTCCAATACTTGAAAATGGTATTGGAATGAGTTGGAGCAGATAGGATCTCAATTCTGCAATACTGATTTTCAACATTAAAATCGATACAAGTAGATAGGATATAATGAGGTCACTTATGCTTACATTTAGTATTGAGATCGATTGAAGTGGACCGAGATAGCAATCTGCCCAATACTGAGAGACAGTACTCAAATCGATCCAGATTATTGGGATATAAGGGCTCCAATACTTACAGTCAGTATTGAGATCGATTAAATTGGGTTAAGATCTCGATATTCCCAATACTGGAAAACAGTACTCAAATCGATTGGGACAGCTAGGATTTCAAGTCCTTAATACTGATATTTAGCATTCAATTCGATTCAGGTAAAAATCATATAAGGTCTGCAATGCTGAACATCAGTATTGAGATCGATTGGAGCGTACTGAGAACCCGATGTTTCCAATACTGAAATACAGTACTGGCATCGACTGGGGCAGATAGGATGGCAAGTCCCGGATACTGATATCTAGCACTGATATCCAGCATTACTTCCGATTCAGGTAGATAGGATATGAGGTTTCTGATGCTTACTTTCAGTATTCAGATCGATTGAAGTGGATTGAGATCCCGATATTCCCAATACTGAAATACAGTACTGGAATCGATTGGGGCAGATAGGATCTCAAGTCCTCAATACTGATATCCAGCATTCAAATCGATTCAAGTAGATAGGATATAAGATCTGCAATGCTGAAAATCAGTATTGAGATCGATTGAAGCGGATTGAGAACCCGATGTTTCCACTACTGAAATACAGTACTGAAATCGATTCGGGCGGGTAGGATTTTAAGTCCTCAATACTGATATCCAGCATTCAAATCGATTCAAGTAGATAGGATATAAGATCTGCAATGCTGAAAATCAGTATTGAGATCGATTCAAGCGGATTGAGAACCCGATGTTTCCAATACTGAAATACAGTACTGAAATCGATTGGGGCAGATAGGATTTCGAGTCCTCAATACTGATATCTAGCATTCCATCCGATTCAGGTAAATATCATATGAGGTCTGCAATGTTGAAAATCAGTATTGATATCGATTGAAGCGGATTGAGAACCCGATGTTTCCAATACTGAAAAACAGTTCTGGAATCGATTGGGGCAGTTAGGATTTCAAATCCTCAATACTGAAATCCAGCATCCAAATCGATTCAGATAGATAGGATATAAGGTTTCTAATGCTTACTTCCAGTATTGAGATCGATTGAAGTGGATTGAGATAGCGATCTACCCAATACTGAGAGACAGTACTCAAATCGATTCAGGTTATTAGAATATAAGGGCTAGAATACTCACAGTCAGTATTGAGATCGATTGAAGTGGGTTGAGATCTCGAAGTTCCCAATACTCGAAAACAGTACTGGATTCGACTGGGCAGATAGGATTTCAAGTCCCCAATACTGATATTTAGCATTCAATTCGATTCAGGTAAAAATCATATAAGGTCTGCAATGCTGAACATCAGTATTGAGATCGATTGGAGCGTACTGAGAACCCGATGTTTCCAATACTGAAATACAGTACTGGCATCGACTGGGGCAGATAGGATGGCAAGTCCTGAATACTGATATCTAGCACTGATATCCAGCATTCATTCCGATTCAGGTGGATAGGATATGAGGTTTCTGGTGCTTACTTTCAGTATTCAGATCGATTGAAGTTAATTGAGATCCCGATATTCCCAATACTGAAATACAGTACTGGAATCGATTGGGGCAGATAGGATCTCAAGTCCTCAATACTGATATCCAGCATTCAAATCGATTCAAGTAGATAGGATATAAGATCTGCAATGCTGAAAATCAGTATTGAGATCGATTGAAGCGGATTGAGAACCCGATGTTTCCACTACTGAAATACAGTACTGAAATCGATTCGGGCGGGTAGGATTTTAAGTCCTCAATACTGATATCCAGCATTCAAATCGATTCAAGTAGATAGGATATAAGATCTGCAATGCTGAAAATCAGTATTGAGATCGATTCAAGCGGATTGAGAACCCGATGTTTCCAATACTGAAATACAGTACTGAAATCGATTGGGGCAGATAGGATTTCGAGTCCTCAATACTGATATCTAGCATTCAATCCGATTCAGGTAAATATCATATGAGGTCTGCAATGTTGAAAATCAGTATTGATATCGATTGAAGCGGATTGAGAACCCGATGTTTCCAATACTGAAAAACAGTTCTGGAATCGATTGGGGCAGTTAGGATTTCAAATCCTCAATACTGAAATCCAGCATCCAAATCGATTCAGATAGATAGGATATAAGGTTTCTAATGCTTACTTCCAGTATTGAGATCGATTGAAGTGGATTGAGATAGCGATCTACCCAATACTGAGAGACAGTACTCAAATCGATTCAGGTTATTAGAATATAAGGGCTAGAATACTCACAGTCAGTATTGAGATCGATTGAAGTGGGTTGAGATCTCGAAGTTCCCAATACTCGAAAACAGTACTGGATTCGACTGGGCAGATAGGATTTCAAGTCCCCAATACTGATATTTAGCATTCAATTCGATTCAGGTAAAAATCATATAAGGTCTGCAATGCTGAACATCAGTATTGAGATCGATTGGAGCGTACTGAGAACCCGATGTTTCCAATACTGAAATACAGTACTGGAATCGACTGGGGCAGATAGGATGGCAAGTCCTGAATACTGATATCTAGCACTGATATCCAGCATTCATTCCGATTCAGGTGGATAGGATATGAGGTTTCTGGTGCTTACTTTCAGTATTCAGATCGATTGAAGTTAATTGAGATCCCGATATTCCCAATACTGAAATACAGTACTGGAATCGATTGGGGCAGATAGGATCTCAAATCCTCAATACTGATATCCAGCATTTAAATCGATTCAAGTAGATAGGATATAAGATCTGCAATGCTGAAAATCAGTATTGAGATCGATTGAAGAGGATTGAGAACCCGGTGTTTCCAACACTGAAATACAGTACTGGAATCGATTCGGGCAGATAGGATTTTAAGTCCTCAATACTGATATCCAGCATTCAGATCGATTCAAGTAGATAGGATATAAGATCGGCAATGCTGAGAATCAGTATTGAGATCGATTCAAGCGGATTGAGAACCCGATGTTTCCAATACTGAAAGACAGTACTGAAATCGATTGGGACAGATAGGATTTCGAGTCCTCAATACTGATATCTAGCATTCAATCCGATTCAGGTAAATATCATATGAGGTCTGGAATGCTGAAAATCAGTATTGAAATCGATTGAAGCGGATTGAGAACCCGATGTTTCCAATACTGAAAAACAGTTCTGGAATCGATTGGGGCAGTTAGGATTTCAAGTCCTCAATACTGAAATCCACCATCCAAATCGATTCAAGTAGATAGAATATAAGGTTTCTAATGCTTACCTCCAGTATTGAGATCGATTGAAGTGGATTGAGATAGCGATCTACCCAATACTGAGAGACAGTACTCAAATCGATTCAGGTTATTAGAATATAAGGGCTAGAATACTCACAGTCAGTATTGAGATCGATTGAAGTGGGTTGAGATCTCGAAGTTCCCAATACTCGAAAACAGTACTGGATTCGACTGGGCAGATAGGATTTCAAGTCCCCAATCCTGATATTCAGCATTCAAATCGATTCAGGACGATGAATAAACTCGTCAATGCTCATAGTCAGTATTGGAACCGATAGACGTAGTGTGAGTTATTGAACTTCCCATTCCTGAAAGTTAGTATTGGAATCGATTGAGGCGATAGAATTCGAGTGGCTGACGCTAGGTGGCGTTTCGATGACCATCTCAGTTTGCATCCAAATATCATGGGATTGCTTTCTCGCAAGCGACGAACCATCTCTCCTGTTCCTATATAAGACTGATGAGTGACAGAACCTCCAAATAGCGTTTAGTTATGTAATGCGATGATATGTTAATGCGATCATGATTAAAATAAGTATTGAATTGTATTGAACCTTACCTGTAATGTGAGTGATGTATATGTGAGACGTTGATTTGTAATAATGACTGAAAGTCAGTATTGAGGTCGATTGAGGCCGATTGAGTTCTCGATGTTCCCAATACTGAAATCAGTATTGGAATCGATTGAGGCAGATAGGATCCCGAATCTCCAATATTAATATCCAGCATTCAAATCGATCCGGATGAATAGGATATAAGGTCTCCAATGACTCTAGTCAGTATTGAGGTCGATTGGGGCGGATTCAGATCTCGATGGTTCCAATACTGAACAACAGTATGGGATCGATTGATGCGCATAGCATTTCTGATATCCAATACTGATTTCCAGCATTCAAATCGATTCAGATGAATAGGATACAAGGTGTCCAATGATTTAGTCAGTATTGAGTTCGATTGAGGTTCCAATGCAGAATAACAGTATTGGAATCGATTGAGGAGGATAGGATTTCGGATATCCAATACTGATTTCCAGCATTTAAATCGATTCAGATGAATAGGAATATGAGGTATCCAATGATTCTATTCAGTATTGAGTTCGATTGAGGTTCCAATACAGAATAACAGTATTGAAATCGATTGAGGCGGATTGGATTTCGGATATCCAATACTGATTTCCAGCATTCAAATCGATTCTGATGAATAGGATATAAGTGTCCAATGATTCTAGTCAGTATCGAGTTCGATTGAGGTTCCAATGCAGAATAACAGTATTGGGAATCGATTGAGGCGGATAGGATTTCGGATATCCAATACTGATTTCCAGCATTCAAATCGATTCACATGAATAGGATATGAGGTGTCCAATGATTCTATTCAGTATTGAGTTCGATTGAGGTTCCAATACAGAATAACAGTATTGAAATCGATTGAGGCGGATTGGATTTCGGATATCCAATACTGATTTCCAGCATTCAAATCGATTCAGATGAATAGGATATAAGGTGTCCAATGATTCTAGTCAGTATCGAGTTCGATTGAGTTCCAATGCAGAATAACAGTATTGGAATCGATTGAGGCGGATAGGATTTCGGGATATCCAATACTGATTTCCAGCATTCAATCGATTCAGATGAATAGGATATAAGGTCTCCAATGATTCTAGTCAGTATTGAGGTCGATTTGGCAATCTCTCTCTCAATGCGTATAGTCGGCATTGGTAAAGATTGGTCAACACTGTTTGAATCCCGATCAACATCATTGATCGCGATTGAACTCCAATCTTCTCCAATCCTGAAAATCATGTTTCAAATTCATCATAAGTTCCTAGATTCAGATCGATTGGAGTGTTTTTCTATCGAATCCAATCGAACTTTTGCAGCAGGGTAGAGCAATGACTTTTTGACTCTACGCCAAATTCATGATCAACTTTTGAGGGATGGTGAGGTAGAATGGTTTGTTAACCAGCATCATAGAAGCCAAAAACTCTTTCCACAGAGCCTTTGAAACCTCCTTGAGCTGGCTCACAACACAATTTTTCTTCTCTAGGTTGAGGAATCTCCAGCATGATAATGAGAACCTGTGAAACTCATTTCATCAAATTCAATCATCAGCATCATCCCATATCATTTACTCCACTTTCTATATCCATAATTCTCCATTCATATCCAGAATTCAATCTTCGCACACTTTATAATTCATTTGTCATTTTTCGCCTTATTCTCGTATCTCATTTCATTCCATCTTTCATTCTATTTCTCGACTCTTCTTCATTCAATGCCAAATCCATCACCCAGTATCATTTCATACCATACATTACATGTCTCACGTTGAAGATCATTCATTTATCATCAACTCCCGATTTCCACACACGCCAATGATCGCCTACTACTCGGCGCTGGATCTCTGCACGCAGGTAAGCCGCCTCCGGGTGCAGATGTTGCATCCGGATTCATCACCAAATAGGAGGGTGAGGCAATTTCCAGACTCAATCACCATATGTCATTCCCTCACTCCTTCTCGATTCATACCATTCAATCTTCCAGCATCATTTCAAAATCGTCCACTCCACATCCCTTTCACAAATCACCCATTCATCTTCGAATTTGATTCCATCCTTTCATAAACATCCATTTCATAAACATATATACGTAATTTCAACCTCATGATGCTCAATTTCACAACCTCACATGGGATTTGGCACTGGAATTTACATTCACACGGCTCGACGCGCAAACCGGCATATGCGTCTCGTGCCAAAAACTTTGTTCTTCACGATAACCTTGTTATCGCAAAGAACAAAGTTTCTTAGTACTCGACGCATAATATACTATTACACTCACATCTTTGATATCGATACTTCCTACGGAGAAAAACACTTCCCAATGTATAAGCATATGGCTTATACTTTGGGAAGTGTTTTTCTTCGTAGGAGGTAGCGATATAATTTAAAACAAACTTTTTCGCATTTCTCAAGATTCAAGTTATAACTTCGTTACCACGTATTTACTGCTCCCTGATTCTAGACTGATTACATTCTCAAAGTATATTTTTTGTTTATCCTGATTTAAAACTGATCACATATTATGATTGTGGACTCATCAAACATCCTGATTTGAAACTGATTGCCTCCCCCTAATTTCAACACATTAATGATCCATTTTAAACTGATCTTATGTGACTTCTCTAACTCACACCTCACCAACATCCATTCACTCCATTCATATCATTCTTTCTCGTTATCATCTTCAACACATATTCACTACTCATACATTTCAACTCATTCATCGTCATCATTTCATCAGCTCACATCACTTCCTTCATTCATTCACTCCATTTTCATCATCACCATTCATTCATCATTTTCAATACGCACATTCACTCACCATCATTTCCATTCCCATTAAACAACTCATAATCATACAATGTCAATGATCGCCTACTTAGAGAACAATTCCTGCATTCACATAAGACTTCTCTAATTAGGAGGGTGAGGCATTCATTCTCCCTTATTTCATACATTCTCATT